>CM074748.1:17896921-19223179 GCA_037367245.1 Phrynocephalus guinanensis
TGCATTTCTGGTGCCCACTTCTAGCTGACAGAGGAAAAGCTAAGTCCCCCCCCCCTCCTCTTAAAATGAGGCGAGGAGGAGTCTCCCTGTTTTGTGCCTTTAAAACAAAACAAACCAGGGATGGTGCTGCGTTGACCGCTGGTTCCTCTTGAGACCAAAAGTTAACTAAGTTGTAGACTGAGTTAACACTTCTGCTCACACTGGCTATTCTGAACTCGATACCATGATCTGCAAAATGGCAAAAACCAAGGCATACCCCAAAAAGGACATCAGATGTTCTCTCTCTAAACAATTTAACACGAACGGTATTCCCAGTTGTTCGTTGTTGTTTTTTTGAAATCTGGCAGAAGTGGGGCCGTTTGAGAAAATGGAAGACTGAATACCTGGAAAGCAGGCACCAATAAAGAGGAAAAGGAACAAGCCAGAGGTGACCCACAGGGGGCTGACCAACCGATTGACCAACCAACCATTTGGGCACCATTGTTAATAAGCCTTATTAAACTGCAGAAGGCTAATAAGGGGTACTGTCCCACCGATGTCTGCCTCCTACTTACTTCTAGGGACATTTTGGGGAGTAAATAGAAGGTGTGTGTGTGTGTGTGTGTATTGGGTCCTCAGCCACTATACATAAAGCCTCCAAAGGGCAACTATGAAAAAAGAAATTCCTGATTTAAAGGCATCTCCTACAGTACGAGACAAAGAATATTGCTGCAATGTTACTCCACCCCCAACCTTTCAATATGTATAAGGTTCAAAAAATCTTGTATTGGAATTCAAAGAGTTTAAAAGCTTACCTGTTGCCAGCTGTTTCTCCCCCTTCTGAAATACATTTGAACATTGATTAAGCGACTAAGGAGCATGCATCTGTTTTATAGTTTTTAGACACCTCCAATAAGTGGACTTTGTAGGATTTTTCATGAGCAACCCCACATTTACTGCTAGAAGGGAAAACGCTGCATCATAAATGGCAACATCTATGCATGAAATCAACACGGATGAAAGAGAAAATATATCTTCAAGGACTAGAAATCGTTGAATGACACATTTTTGAAGGAGTGCCAACTAGGCTTTTTGCAGGTGAGGTCTTGAGAACAGATAGGAGCCACCTCCCCTCCCCGGCTTCTAATTTTACCTGGCCTCTCCCCCCCCCCCCCCAAGCCGGAGAGGAGTAACCCAGCAGCATCAGGATCTAATACGCTGGAAGACAGTGGTCCTTTGCCTGAGCAGCAAATGTCGCTAAAGGAAGCCCCACTGGCAACTGGCAAGCATATTGGCAAATATGTTTCGGTTGAGAGTGGGATTGCCCCATGCAGTTGGGGGCAGGAAGTGGCCACCGACAATTCATAGGTGAGCATGTCTTGCACATGGATGCCCAGAACAGCTTCTGATTTGGCGGCTCTGTAACATTGAAATGGGAGGTGCTCCAGAGACCTTGAAGCCGAGGCCTCTGGGAAAGGCAGCCCTCTGCCCTTCCTGACGTTAATGACCGGCTATGGCTCCGGTTTAGCTGCCTAGATGCCCTAAGCGCATCCGATCTTGCCTGATTTTGGAAGCTAAGCAGGGTCGGCCCTGGTTAGTACTTGGATGGGCGATCACCAGGGAATACCAGGTGCTGTAGGCACCTAGAGCAGGAACTGGCAAGCCACTCCAATACTCCTTCCAAGAAAACTCCATGGACATGGAGTCACGTAGAGTCAGTCACGACTGTAACGACACAACACACACACACACACACACATGGCTCTGGTTGTGCCTTGAAGAACATGCCTAGAACAGCTTTCACAAAACCAGCCCAGACTTTATTATCTCAAGGAACCCATTTAGAATTGCTTTCTCTTTTTTTTAAAAAATTGTTTTAATCAGCATCATAATCACCACCACTATGACAGCAGTTTTCTCCAAAAGATCTGAAAAGCATTTTTTCTGTATGCCCTACTTACAGAGGAGTGTTGGGGCTTGCATAGACTTGTATGCAGTAAGAATAACATATGGCTCCTGTGTACAGTTTTTTTTTAAAACCGAGCTATGATAAAATATTTGGCTCTGCAGTTCACACATCTAGATGTCCAGTGAGACAAAAAGGCCATTTGTAAGTGAACAAGTTACTCTACATAAATTAATGAAGTGACTGAATCAACTCTGCATTTTCACTCAATGTGAATGAAAGTGGACCGGAACTGCAGAACACTTGGAAAAAATAGTATTCAATAATCTAAGCTTCAAATATGATTTAACAACAGCCAGGTGGCTCACAGTTGGCAAATCCTGCTTAATATTTAATGGCGTGTTTATTCAAAATATACAACTGTGTATAGTATTAAAAATTAAATTGTTTTCAAAGTGCATTGTCACAACTGTTCCAAGAAACATAGTTATTTGCTGTGGCTTTTGCCTTTCTCTCGAAGGAAAAAAAAGTGTATCAAGTACCAAATGAGGGTTCCCCTCTTAGAAACCAGGGTCTCTTGGCAGTTTGGTTGGGGGAAGGTGGGGAAAGTGTGGTCTTTGTGCCGTCAGCCTGGCTTCCGGCTGGCTTGTCACAGGTTGCTTAAGAGAAAAGTTAATTTTCACACTGTCAGTCCAGTGAGAGGCTTCAAAAAGACACACGAGGGAAACTAGCAACCAGGGTAGTAGGCAACACATCGTATTTGGCCTTGGTAAGACAAGACATTGGGAAGAGGCGACGCGGCCTGATAACGCTCAGGCAAATTGATCTTCTGCCGGTGAGGCTGAGTCAGTGGGAGACCCGTGTACCTTGATCGCCATCCCCGCATCACACAGAGGTGTGCACTGGTGTGGCGGCAGGAGACGACCCCCGGTCTGAGGAGGAGGAAATGGATCGGGCAGAGGCTTCCCGCTGCAGCTCCTCTACTTTCTTCTGAAGCTCGGCTCGGATGGCAAGGAGTTCCTTCAGATTCTGATGAACAGGCATCTGTTGGAAATTAACGCTTTTTAACAAATGCGAGCAGACTTTAAAAAAAAATCTCCTATCACAAAATTCCAAAACAAAAATAAAATATCGGGCCCAGCGTTTACTGAAAGAGATGTTCTGAATAAACGGTCTAACAAACTAAGTAACACCCTTAAATTCACCCATGCACCGCACGGACAAGGGTCCTTTGCCAGAACAGACAGAAGACGAGAGCACACCTCTGCCCATAAGGCTCTGCCATCATCACTCGGTTACAAGCCCCGTTTCATTCATATACAAGAGAAGGGCAAAAGAAGACCCAGACCAGAGAACCTTATTTGTGGGCAAGCTTTTCAAGCCAGGTGGGAGAAGAAAAAAATTGGAACCGATTTCTGGTTTACATTCAAGCATCTTCTGCAGTGATGGCTCCCTGAAATGAGTGCACAATTCTTTCCCTCTGTAAATTTGTGTCACTATGGATGGCTTACGGTCTGCTGCTAGGCAACGCTTTGTGAGCACTACATGTTTCCCCGTTCTGCAGCTGAACAGGCCCAAGGTGAGGAAGGGAGACAAATCCAACGCCCGTTCTATTCCAAGTTCCCACATGGGGTGGCCTAATCCAGAAGTGGGCTGGGAGGATCTCTGCCATCCCTCCAGATTGGTGCTTGTGTGCATACCGACACGCACACACAGAATTACTTTGAACTAATCTAGCTGTAAAATTGATTAAAAGCAACTCCTTGATAACTCTTGCGGTTCTTCCTTAAGTAATTTAATTAGGCTACAACGATAATACAAGTCGTTAGCATCAATAAACAGAAAGATTAATCTTCCTCCGATACATTCAGATATTAACTGATTTCTAAAGGCAATGCTTATTCAATTAAATAACGCCCCCCATACATATATTTCTTTAAATATGGGGAAATAACCACTAATGCTCACTATTAAATGAATATTAGAAACTCTCAAGAAGCCTTCAACTATAAAAAAGTCATTATTTATTGCCATTTCAAGGAGGGAAGTGCACATCTTGACTAATAATGCACAGGCAAAAGGCCTGTATATTTTGGAACCAAAGCTACGTACCTCAAGGAAGAACCCATTGCCACAGCACCTGCCTTGATAGCTACCCACCATTTGCTTCCAGAGGGGCAGCAACATTACTTTATTGCAGTGGTAAGAACTAAGCACATCCGATCTCGCCTGATTTCGGAAGCTAAGCAGGGTCGGCCCTGGTTAGTACTTGGATGGGAGACCACCAGGGAATACCAGGTGCTGTAGGTGCCTGGAGTAGGAACTGGCAAACCACTCCAGTATTCCTGCCAAGAAAACTCCATGGACATGGAGTCACGAAGAGTCGGTCACGACTGTAATGACACAACACACACACAAGACCACAGCATGTCTTGTGGCACCTGTAAGCACTACCAAGTTTTAGTTGGCATAAGCCTTCACAGATGGTAACCTTCTGGGGACTGGAAGAAAGACCTGCAAAAGCTTATGCCACACAACTTGCAAGCCTCTATGGTCTCACAGGACTCTTTGTTGATTTCACTGTAGATCGTTTCTTCTCCATCCTGCATGGAATGTTTGATGAGTACAAACTGCATACAACCAACTCAACATAGAGAAGCTGGAGGTTCCCCCCACCCCATGGCAATTACATAAAGAACTGTTTTCGTGCAGCTGTGTTAAATCGCATCTCATGTCTGATGTAAGAATTCTTTTTACATTAGGTTAGCAATTAGAGCAATTTCAATTCATGATTTATTACGCGTTTAACAGAGCCCTTACACTGTTCCTTCTACATTGCTCATTATAAGAACCTAACCCATGTGAGGCTGCTTCCCAGCCCTACAGGTATGATGGCAATATGAAAAATCACGCAAAGGCATTACATGGAACCAAAGGCTTCTCTCACCCATCCAGCGTGGCAGCTAGGATTTTTCCTTTGAAAATATCTAAAAGGAGATGAAGATGACTGCACATGTTGTCTGCTACCCGTTCACCATTGTGAACTACACAAGGATTGCAAAATCCATACCAATAGGGTAAGTATAAAAGGCAGTATAATCACCATCCGCTTACACTGTATGAAAGTGACTGTGTTTTCCTGCATGTCCCTTTACTAGGCTCAAGGACAACCATTCAGATGAAAATTGTTCAGCACTGAATGCGCTTCATCTTCTGTAGGTTCTTTTAAAATGGTTTTGTTTTTTGCCACTGGAAAGAAGGTATAGAATAAAGCGACTATTTTAAAGCCATTGCTTGGTTTTTCAGCCTGACCCCATCTCCGTTCCAGTAGTTCCAATAGGGGAACAGGGAAAAATTAGGGAGCTCTGATCTGCGTTCCCTTGGGGACTGATAGTGGAAGAGTCTCCCTAACCCAATCCCATCAAGGATTTAAAAACAGTAGAAGTGCTATTCCTCTCCTTCAGTGTATGAGATTCCCCGCCTTCCCCTGGTCTATGAGCTTTGGTGGGTTCTTGAAGGCCTACGAAACACAAATGACCAGAAACTGCAAGAGGATAAACAAAAATTCTCTACATGCACCAAGTTTCCCCATCATGCAATCCAAAATGATACTAGCAATTAGAGATGGGCACGACTTAGCGGTATTCCCGTTTCCGTTACTCGGTTCCGTTACTCTACGGAAACGGTAACGGGAATTACTCACCAGACTTCGAGCTCGAACCGACGAATGAACAATTTTGGTCTGATTTTTCATGCTCGTTCCTTGCATCGCGCGATTGCGCGATGCCACGCGGCACAGAAAAAAAGTTTTTAAAAGTTAAAAACCCCCGGTTCCCAGCCGAAAAGCAGGCGGAAAAATGCCTGCCGTGCCTCAGGGCACCTACCAGAGGGGTTGTTTCTGGAGGTCCCCGGCCTCCCCCCCCCATCCCCCGTCCTGGGCTGCTCAACTCGCCAGTCGCCGCAGGCTCGCAGCCAGCCAGCAAAAAGCCCAGTCTCGCTGGCCGCCGCAATTAAAGCGCAAGCAAGCGGCACGGACGGCACAGGAAAAAACTTTTAAACTCTCCCCCCACCCATTCCCGGGCCAAAAAAGCAGGCGGAAAAATGCCTGCTTGACTAAGGGTGCAGGGCACCTACCGGAGGGGTGGTTTCTAGAGGGGGGGGGTCCCGCCTCCCTCCCGTCCTGGGCAGCCGGACTCGAGTCGCCATGCCATGCGGTGCGGGCGGGGGATCCAAAATGGGGCGGCGAATGCAATATTGTTTTTGAAATCGTGGTCCAAAAACACACAAGCACAACAGAAACACGCGAAAATTTATAAACTGCCAGATTTTTCACAGTAGCAGTGGGTTTTTTCTTGCAACAAAATGTCTCTCCTCTCCTCCTCTGTCCTCCATTTATTTTATTTTATTTTATTTTTTTTTACACCTGCGCAATGATGGGCTGGCCGAGTGGCCAGCCATGTGGGAGTGGACGACCATGCAAATTTTTGGAGCCATCCCACCAATCGCATGGCCACTTGGCCATGGAGACTTCTGGGATGTGCCAAAAAGCCCCCTAAAACCTGCCCTAGCCCCCTAACCCTAACCCTAACCCTTGCTCCGTACCCATACGTCACAGACTGTCTTCTTAGTGGGTCAGAGAGGCACCCAGAGGTGCAACCCACTAGCCCACCGTAACCTTACCCGTCACTAGCCTAACCCTAGCCCTAACCCACCTTAACCCTAAGCCAGATGTACTTGCATTGCACTACACGCAAGTACAATTCCCTTCTGTGTGAGACATGGTGGTGCGAGAGCCTTAGTTAGGCATCTCACTATGGCTCTGGGTTCAGTGCCATCCACTAGTCTTCACAGTCACTGTCTGCACATTCTGTTATGCAATATCCATATGGCTATTGCATAGCATTTTGCAGCAGCAGCAGGTGAGGAGGGGAGACCCCCATGTTGAGGGGTCTCTTGGAGCCTGCTTCCCCTTCCTAGTGGGTGAGGATAGGAGGCACCCACGGGTGCCTCCAGGAGCCCGCTTTCCCTTTATAGCGGGCCAGAGGAGGCACCCACCCCACAGAGGTGCCTCCAGGAGCCCGCTCCCCCCCAAAAAAAACAGTACTAATGAAAACGAAAAAACGAACCGACTAATTTTTGCAAATTTTCGCGAAAAACGGAAACAACCCGAAACGGAACTGGCCCGACTAACGACAACTCGAAAAAAATTTTTTTCAAGTCGTGCCCATCTCTACTAGCAATTCACAACTCGTGTATGGAATCTGTGCCCAGTCTGAACACACCACTCCCTCCTTGGTATCAGAGCTTGTGCATGAGTCAGAACATTAAGAACCTAAGAAGAACTCTACATCTGGGTCGGGCAATAGGGCTGTCTAGTCTAAAATTTAGTTCACAAACAACCCAGTGCCACTTGTCTGTGGGGAGCCCCCAGGTAGGATCCTAGATCAGTGGTGGCAAACCTTCAGCACTCCAGATGTTTTGGACCACAACTCCCAGAATTCTGTGCGTAGACTGCCAGTGACAAAGGACTGTGGGAGTTGTGGTCCAAAACATCTGGAGTGCTGAAGGTTTGCCACCACTGTCCTAGACAGCACCCTTGGTCTCACATTCTCAAGCAAGTGATACATTTAGGCATACTGGCTCTGGTTCTGAAGACAGAAAGGCATCCCAAGAAGTAGCCAGGGATGGCCTTAAGCTGCATAAATTCATTCAGCCCCCCCTTTCCAGGCCACTTGGGAATGTGCCACAAAATCTGACACATGGCACTCTTGCGCTGCATGACTGCAGGGTTGTGCCTCCGAGACGTGCAGAACGCTGCTGTTATGGTTTAGGCTTGGATCCAGCGCAGGCAGTAAGAAAACCCATGTGTAAGCCCTGTGTCCTCGAGAGGCACATTTAAAACATAAGAACATAAGAAGAGCCATGATGGATCAGGCCAAAGGCCCATCTAGTCCAGCTTCCTGTATCTCAAGTGGCCCCACCAGATGCATCTGGGAGCGCACGTGACTACATAACTGTCTCCTGATACCACTCCCCTGCATCTGGTCCTTGAAGTAGCCTGGTTTTAAGCCTGGAGATGACACATCTCCATCATGGTTTGTCACCTGAGATGGACTTTTCTTCCAGGAATCTGTCCAATGGTCTTTTGAAGGCATCAATGCCAGATGCCATCACCACACCCTGTAGCAGGGACTTCTACAGACTAACAACGCGCTGGGTGAAAAAATATTTTCTTTTGTCTGTTCTCACTCTCCCAGCCCTGATCCACACCCAGTCCCTCCACAGGTTCTACAGGACAATGTTCCACACTTCATGCTTCTGTCCAGCTCTTGAAAATAAGATGTTCTACAATACCTGCTTCCGAACTCTAAAAGAATGCATCAACACAACCAGTGGGATGGCCAAAGGACGAAAGCAGCCCATGTTCCCTCTCTAAGGTGTACACTTGCAGAGTTCCATTGGTGCAACATGGAGGAAGCTGGTGTGGATGCTGACTTACTTCCGGGTTTCCCACACCTGCCCAGCTGGGCGAGGTTCACACGCAGCCGGATGAAAATTAGAGGGAAAGCTGAATGCAGCACAACCATACTTTATCAACATCTTTTACAAGGTGTTTCTCTTGAAGCCTATTGGAAACGCAAACCGAGCAGAAAAAGAAAGTGCTGAATTTAGATCAAACTGCAAAGAGATTTATACACTTTAAAAGGATGAAAAGAAATAGGGAATATGAGTAAGAGAAGAAGGAACAAAGGAACAAATAGGCCGCAGGCATCAAAGCAGCCGATCATCATGTCAGGAAAGAGAAATGTGTTCAAGATTAGAGAAGACAAGAAAACAGTTGTGGGAATATAAAACAACCTGCAAATTTTGAGTAGCTATTCAAATGTAGCTACTATAGTCTTTAAGGCAGAATGATGGTAGGCCAGAACACACATACATTCAATGGCAAAAATGGTGTTTAAAAAGAAAGGTTCCCTGCCCTTGTTGAGTTTCATCCACTTTTGTTATAATTCAATTCTTCAAAAAACCTTCAGTTTCTGAATGTCGGATATTGTGTTTCTGTATCCACAATTAAAAACACCAGGATTTGCACAATATTGTGCCTGCATTGCTAGCCAGAAAAAAAAAGATGCCACGCTTTACATGAGCAAAGAGTAGCCTGGATGCTGGCAACACCAATGGGATACATACACTCTTGTGCTTACTAATATTCAAAAAGTGACACCAATCAAGGGAAAATCCCACAAGCTGGCTTCATCGATTAATGCCTTCTCACACAAACACCAAGCAATTGTCGCAACAAACATTTTCCAACCAGTATAAAGTCTGAAGTTTCTCTTTGCCTGAACCTCCTGAAATTTAGCACAGAGCAAGAACACAGTGTGCGCTACAGCTGCATCAAATCTGGTGCTGATCCTGAAGTCCAGTTTCAAAGGTATAATCTTTTTTGTTTGGTCTGCCACCAGTTTTATAGTTGCCTTGCAGAATGTTGATTTGCTCTGCACAAGATCGCTACAGCACTCTCACACAGCAATAATATATAAAAAAAGGTAACACAACCATTCAGAGACTCCAAGCACGGGTCTTTTATCACACTCCAGATCCTCATGATGTTGTGATCCTATTAAACCAATGGCTGCTGAAATGGGACCATACAAGAACTAGCAGCCTAGATGGACTGCAGAGTACATTTCTCTAGCATGTACATTCAGAGGTTAAGTTTCACAGCATTTAATGCAAGGGCACATTTCTTATAATCAATTTCTGCTCCCACATGCTCATTTCACCAAGCTATTCTCCTAATAATGCCTTAGTTCAAATGCTTCTGGGACCCAGATATCTGTGAACGAAGCAAACCAGAATTCCTTTCAAACGGATGCTTCAAGGCATCTTTCTATCAGGATTTCCCACAGGGTTACTTGTGCTCTCTCTGTGGAAATTGTAATCCTACATGCATAGCATTCTCGTACTGAGTTGTCAGGTGATTTCACTTTCAGTCCATATTTTATGCACCATTGCAGCAGCTTGCTGATTGGCATGTTGGTTAACAAGCCATTTATTTCTGCAATGAATTTGTCCAGTCAAAACATTTGAGGATGACCCCAGTGTTTTACATTGTTTACTGATTCACACTGCACAGTTTTAAAATGACTTCGCAGATTTTTAGAATCAAAATATTTTAGATATTTTTTTAGACGGGCGGGTACATTCCTGTGTGAACCATGCAGGAAGACAAAGCTTCTCTGGGTACCCAATTTGTTTAACTATGTTTATTTTGCTGCAGGTACTTACCACTATCATGTGATAGACAAGCTGCTTTTTATTCCCTACATTACTCTCAAATTACCCCATACCAAGTGTTTCCCTTCCACATATTTTAGAAAGGAAGGATCAGAAGACTCAACCACAAGTGTTGGGTACAGGCCACTTTTGGCAGGAATGTGACTATTCCACATACAATAGAATTTTTATTGTTGTTGTTGTTCAAACGCTGGCATCTCTAGGGTTGCCAACCAGTCAGTAAAATATGATTTCTGACATTTTCCAGTTTTAAACAGACTCATTTCTAGACGTACCCACCCCCTGGAAAGAAAAGCTGAAGGATTCTCAGACAAAGACGGTGGTAAGGTTTCCTAAGAGAAGAGGACTGTGATAAGCACTTTTCCTAACAGTAATTTAAAAAGGAATTCTGCTTTCAGGAGTGGGGAGAAAAAGAAGAGTCAGCACAAATGGATGCTGTGGGGGTAGCAACAAAAAGGCGACGTTCTAATAGGCCTTGTGAGGCCCTTGTGATTATGTAGCTTGCATGCCTCCCGTTTCCTTCTAGTGCAGCAAAATGCAAGCTGAAGACAAAAAGATGTCATGCTAACTTGAAATGAGTAACAGATTGAAATCTGGGCCCTGGCGGACTTTTATAGGAAAAAGAGAAACTGACCAGATAACTAGCCCTGCTGCACATATGCCACCCTACACCTGAAGACGCAGATTTAAAACACACACAACTATATTGGGCTATAAAGCAGAGGCAGGGAACTGGTTTTTCTTGAGTTGTAGATGAACCACCGTTTCCACCATTCCCTTCAACGGTTATCGTGGCTGGGAGAAATGGGAATTAGGAGACTTAAGGGTCTTCCAACCCAAGCCTGGCTTATGTCAAGCAAAACACGGCATTATTTAGAATTCGAGTTCCAAATTTTGTCACCAGCATGCTCTTCTGGCCAACAACCGAGTGCCTCAGGCTTGAGGAAAAGAGGTGGCCTAAGTTTACTGCCTGGCAACCTATGATTCCAGTGTCCATAGATGCAGCCTTGGCATCAACTAACATGATCCCTGAAAAAGGAACAGGAACAGGGATCTACACGGTATATGCCAAATAGCCTCTACTGCCAAAAGAAGTTTCTCAAAGCCTTTTCAATCATACTTCAGTGCAACACAAATGCAAAAAGATAGTGCAGGTGATTTACAGATGACGGCTTGTCATCTGATGACTTGTGGTAATAAGCCACCACGGAAAGAATGCCAAACCACTACAAAAGCAGCAATGACAATCCAAGAGGACAATACAACCTGTGTATCATCTTCTGTTGAATGTCACCAGGTCCTTCCTTGATTCTTCATTCCCCAAACAGCACCCAGAACTTGCAGAGAAGGTAAATATGTGCTTTTCAATGAACAGCTCCTACTAACCTATAGCCAGCAGACTACCATTTGGGGACCAGCACTAAGATTCTGGGAGCTGCAGTCCAAAAATCTAAATATTACACTAGAAGAAAGGGAAGGCCATCATTTCATGGAGAGACAAATTGGGCTCACCATTGAGGTCCTTGACCTGTGAAGAAAACTCCAAGAAAATCACCAGTGTCATCCAAGCCTGAGCTTTGGAGACCTAGAAGTAAGACGTCAATATCTTGCTGCTGCTACTAAGAGCCTCCAAAATCTATTATATAACAATCCGGAATCCTATTGTAGAACTTAATGCTGCCCAAGTCTAATGATGTCATCAGCCTGATTAGAAGGAATGGAAAGCTTCTTCTTCCCTACCCTTTGGGAGCTTTGGAACAGGGGAATGTACTTGTGAATGTTTCTCGTTTTCGAGGACAAGAGGGATGCCTAGCAATCCCTAGAACATGGTGAGGAACAGGAAGACGTTAATTCCCCTCAAACGGCCATGTCTGATGATGCCAAATTTGCCCAGCCTAAGGTGGCACAAGAGGATTCTAGACGTGTCCAAAATTCCCCTTTTTTGCTACCTCATTAGCTTTGCAATTCAGGTACAGAATCAGTGCAACCAACACCACCAAAAGGGTTTGCAGCCTTTCATACAGATTATCTCTGCACAGCCTTCTCAGTGCAAGGACAAAGCCTTACTGGTTTGCCCAATTTGTTTATAAATGTGTTTATAAAACAGAGTGGGTGTAATAGATCATTTTATTTCTTCTTCTGCCCTTGTCTGTTTGGATTATTGCAATCCTAGGCATGTCCAAACTTCGGCCCTCCAGATGTTTTGGACCACAGCTCCCACAGTCCTTTGCCACTGAAAATACAGGCTTGGGATTCTGGGAGTTGTGGACCAAAACATCAGGAGGGCCAAAGCTTGGACATGCCTTAACTTATAATACTTGTAACACATTTAAACCACCAAGTGCCATTAAATAAATATAAATACATCTTATTTATAACAATGTCAATAGAGAATGGCTGAAATCCAGTGGTGATTTATTTTTAAACTATACAACTATCGGTTTTATAAATATCATAAAAATTATATTAAAAATATTTGAACATTTGCCAATATTAAAATAAGATTAAAAGCAAATTGTAAAAACTTTCTAAAAAGATCTAAATTTAATAAATGTAACATTCCTGAGACTCCCACTTGCTGCTTAAAAGCCCACCTGAAAGGGAAACAAGTCACCACTAAAACATATGGTGTGGAACGCATGGAGAACCTGACTCACTAAGTCTCTTCTGATTCAATGGGCCTATTATAATGGCAACATACCACTGGATTTCAGCCAATGGATACATTTCCAGCAGTCCTTCAATGTTTAAAATGCAGCATGCCAACCAGACACGAAAGGGACAAAAAGAAGGCAACTATTTGCACTTCTTTTAATTATGTTACCTCTTAATTTAAGCAATGCCCAGAAGATTCCTAGATCTGGTTTTATTTCTAGATCTTACCGTTAATATGTAAACCCCACCCCCACCCCAATAGTAATCTGTTTCCAATAAAACATACCTGAGGCCTCATGCGAGGATTCCACCGTACATAATAGTTTACCCATAATTCTAAATGGCTTAGGCTTGCAACGGGATACAGGACGTGGTTTTCGTAATTTACAAAGAAAGGGTTACTGAACTCATCAAGTTGACTATTAACGTAGGACCACAGGGAGACCGTCCTTGTGCTTATTTCCTGGAGAGAGGGGTGAAAAAGCATTTTGTCAAGCGCACTTGAACGACAAAGCCAAGCAGTAGTTTTCAAGCATCCTTCATTGAGAGAAGAATTTCCACAGAAGATCTGTCAGCGCAGAAAACTCCTGACCATTGTGTGCGACTGTGGCGCTCAACCTTTCGTAGCACACAACAACCCTTCAGCAACTCCATGAAACCACCTGAGCTGCAGCATGCTACAAACAGAAAGGCCGCTTTATTCAAGGGCATTTCTAGATGCAGAGCCACCCCATTGCCCTCCTTCTCGTCTACAATTTAAACTTGTCGGGAAAGGGGAATGGGGGTGGGGGTGGGGGGGCAGGATCATCCTGAAAGCTCCCACCACAATATTCCTTGGCACACAGGGTCAACCGGAGCCAGCATATCCATCGGGAAATTCTTCATCACCATGAAAGCTACCTGCTCCATCTAGGCTATCTTACATACAGGCAGAGAACCGATGTTGTTGCTATGTATTCCTGATGACAAGGGCACAGATTCTAAAGCTGGACAGTGAAAAAAGCAGTTGGAGGTGAGCAGGAAGAGATGGACTGACTCAATAAGGGAAACCATGGCCTTCAGTTGGCAAGATCTCAGCAGGGCTGTTCATGGTAAAACCATTTGGAGGTCATTCGTTCCCTTATCTTCAGTGGCTGGATTGTACGGAACCACCCCCCACCACCTGAGAAGCAGTATCTACTGATGCTTTTTTTTTTTTTTAAAAAAAAAAATCAACTTTACTGGATAAACTTAACATTCAAAATGTGGTATTTCTATTTCCCTGTAGGAAGAATTAAAAACTTGGGAGGTGGGGGACCTGAAGCATATTTAAGGAATCTGAAAGAAGCAATAGTACAAATTTAAATCACTGGATGTCATGGATCCCTAGGGGGGAAATACAAAAAGTAACTGAATAAAATTAATATAGATGTCAGCAAACTCCCCGAAACAAAAACAAAAAAACATATACCCCCCCAAACACAACACTTCAATATGGAATCAATGGAACCATATTGAGAAAGGGCAGTACAATGCATTTTTTCTGCATTCTCTTTGTATTTAACTAAAATACCAAGCTTTTAATTAAATGTCCATGTTTAGCCTGAGCCACAGGGGATTCAAATTCTATGACCAAATACACACACATCACCATGAAGCCGTTATTAAATCAAGGTTTCAGAATCAGAATAAGAATCAGCTTTATCTTGCAATTTTATACTCTTCCAGTGCTATAAAGCATCTGTTTCCACTACAGTTGTCTCCTAAATTGCATTTTAAAAAGGGGGTGGGGGTGGCTGCATTAGATTATCCATTCATGAGAGGAAGCTGGGTAAGCACATACAGAACGTATTTGGAGGGAATGTATAATTCAGCTCCATCTTGTGGTGCAAACATGCAATTTACTGCATGGGCTCAGACACGAGTCATGCATATTGCAGAGCAAAACCACAAAGGTGCTGCTTGGGTGAACATTTTTCTTCTTGGAATAAGGGGAACTAAGCCACTGTCTTGAACATGTCTTAAGCCGAAGTCACACTCTGCATATTGAATTAATTATTATCTCCTGCACTTGATTATCAGCATTCTTTGTTCATCTCAAATATGCTACGAGAGATACAGATCTGGCAATAAACACAGGAAGCTGTGGAGGACAGCACCAGATAAAATGATATGACTTCAATGGAAGCGTTCATCTATTTAGCCCAGTACCAGCCATTTGGACTCTCTCTCCTATACTCCAGGATTTCAAGCTGCTCTTTCCAAGCAGAGGCCAAATCTGCGACTCTCCATGTGTGAACTCGGAGCTGAATCGCTGAGCTAGGGCCTCTTTCAGAATTCACAGCATCCCCTTACTTACTTTCTGCCCTGGATGATAGGAATCAAATTGCCCGAAGCTTTATCCTATTTTGTTTTAAGGGAAGAAACTTCTATGGACACAGCCACAAGAGTCACAATCAACTCCACCCATGGTGGGTCCAAGGAGTAGTTAATGAACACAATCTGTGCTACCGGTAAGATGACATCAAGTCTGCATTTTGTAACACAGGAAGGTCAGTTGCTTGCACTAAGCTCATTTTTAAATTATATCCAGAAAACCAACACCCGGAGAGAAACAGTATGTTCTGTTCCTTGCTATACCCGGGCATAAACCAGGCAGGGTTAGAGTTTGGGCTAGCAGAGCTAACTGTTCTCAAGAACAGAAATATGTTTTCATTAAGGATGATTCCAAGACTGCAGAAGTTTTTTGTGTGTGCCTATTTTGCAATTAGAAAATATATATATTTTTTTTTTTCATCTTTAGGCGACATTTACTTTCAGCTCTACAGAACCAAGGAAAATAGCCTCAAAATGCCTTCTCCCTCCTGTAAAATCATTACACAGCTGATTTACCTCCTTTACTCGCTGATGTTCAGAGTTGTATAAAAAGGTGCCAAAGAGACAGCTATAAAGGTGATCCAAAATGGTGATCAAAAACAGCTCGTTGAATTCAAACGCTGCTGGAAACTAAAGCGATGACATACACTGTTAGAACCGTTCTTAAAAACAAATGCACAAACAAATTATCCTGATTTGATTTTGACCTTAGCTCCCCCCCCCCCAATTCTAACACAAACGCGCATGAACACATACACAGAGAAACCTCTAATGTAAAATGCAGCATGAAGGTTTATAAACAGCCAGCTGCATTTTAAGACTCGACAGAAGGTCGTTGTCTTGGAGATCCTGGGCAAACACCTCACCTTGGACACGGGCTGTGTTGGAGGACCCCATCTCCAAACGTCTGATTATTTCAAGTATGAAATGATCTTTTTTTGGATTTGCCAAATACGTGCTATGTGATATCTTCCTCTCCCTGACATTCTGCAACTGAGACATGGTGCATCCAGATTCTAGCTCATCTTCCTGTGATGTGCAAAATACTTTGTGGTGCGGGGGGGGGGGGGGAAGGGCTGTAAGAAAAATATTTCTTAATTTGAAAGACCTGCTTCTCCTGCATGCAGACCCAGCTCATCACCTTTCATATATTGGAGAGATGAGAACCTCAGAGGTGACAACAGAGGCTCTGCTACAGCCTCCTGAATTTGGAGAATGGAAATTAAGACCCTCATTTGGGGGCTCTTATCATTTGGGAAATGCAATTTCTAGGAAAGAGCTGCCAGCTCACTGCCCCTGCCAAAGCAGACCTCTACACTGTCACTCGAAACCATTTTAAACATGTAAACGGTGGTACTGCAAGCTGTACTGCAAGTTCCCTAGTGACCTTGCAGGTAGTTCTGCTGCACTTACTACCAAATATTCCTTTTTAAAACATTAATTAATTAATTTTATACAGGTTTTGAGGTAGAGAGAACAAATGGAGGATAAGGGGAATGGGTTGGGGGGGGGAAGGAGAAAGGGATTAGGAGGTTGAAGAGTACAATAGCATTATTTGTTCCTCACATATTTATACATACTAGTTATAATGCATTAGCCCTGCTACCCCAAAATTATCTTGAGCCCTGCAGCTGCTGCTGCTGCTGCTGCCAACAACACTGTTGTCCACCTATCTTTGTGCCCTTTTCATGGCTTCTCCCTGTGCCCTGAACTGTTTGTGCCCCCCCACCCCGGTTCAAGTGAATTTGTGTGCCAGTGACTCGGTGGAACAAATCAGGTGTTATCACTTCTATTTACTTCAACATTTATTCCCTCCGTGTAGCTTGTTGCCACAGCAAACTTATCTGCATGCCCAAAAATTAACACCCCAACAAGATAAAGTGGACCCTTGTATAACAAACAGTTTGTACAACATAAAATCTGTACAACATAAAACATTCCGGAGATAGGGGAAATTTGCTTAACAGAATTGTCTATGGGGTGAATCCATACAGCATAAAAATGGTCGCGATTAGGGATTCCTCTGTTTTCAATACATTCCTATGGGAAATTTGTATAAAGGAAAATTTGCTTAACATAATTTTATTTGGAACAAATTAATTCCTTTATACAAGGTACCACTGTACCAGGCAACAGAAAGAAAAGGACAGCTTTCTGTATAAACACATGTTTCCTTTTAATTTGGCAGCATTTAATGTAATAGATGGTCAGATAAAAGGACAGGAATGGTTATTAGACCCCGGACGTGGCCCTGGCCCCGTCTGACCTGCTGCAAGAACAGGTTACATCAAGTCCCTAGTCATACAAAGGAGAAAGGTTCTTTTGTCTTGCTGCCTACGTGGCTCCAGAACACAGACAAATAATCTGGATACAGAGGTTACGAAATGTTAGCCTCTGAAAAACCTGTAACAAGCCAGTTCTAGGGACTGCATTCCGGTTTGTGTAAGGCATTCCACTCCCCTCCACCCCTTGAGTCAACTCAAGCCTCTTAAAGGGTTCATATTTAGCAAATCCATTTCACAGTTTTACTACACAGGGAAACTAAAAAGATTAAAGAAGCATACAGCAATGAAGATTACCAAAGATACAGTATTTTTCCGTATATAAACCGACTCTCAATTTTTAATCTAATGTTTTTAGACAAGAATATAGTCTTCTACAGGGAAGTAAGCTGAGGAGAGAACTGCACAGGTGCAAAACCAGAATTTTGGATTGGAATAGTGGGGGTCGTCTTATAGACAGAAAAATACGGGTATTTTAGTCTGTTGTAGTCAAGGATCTGGTCTCTAGAAACATTTTAAAATTGCTGAATGGAATGTGAGTTGCCTATTTTTAAGCACAAACTTGGATGTTTGTTTCACAACAAATCTGTATCAGCGATATCCAGAATTAATCTGGGAACAAAAACTTGACTATAACAAGGTGCAATGCCTATCTGACCTTATTAGTGCACAGAATATAATCAAGACTATCTTTATTACAGAACCCTAACTTTTTGAAGGAAAAGAAGGATATAACATAGTAACGCATATCACATTACATTAAAAGGATTTCCTACTACATATATTTGATACCTGTGGGCAATCACTTGTGAAACCAGCTGACCACTGGGACCAGGTATGGCAAGAGGTAACTACAAAAGCCAGTGATCCAGAATATCTCTCTCACTCTAACCTAACGATGTTCATTTTTTTTGGATTTTTGTTTTGTTGTTCTAGTGCTGAAAATTGTTAGTAGTGAAAAATGGGGTTGTGAGGAGCCACACATGCCATTCTTTAAATCTTTCAGGGGGAAAAAGATATAAATGAAATGAAATCTAGAAAACTCTCTGGTGGTGCTGGAAACTTACCCAGTATCTGCAGAAATAAAGAGATCTCTAGCTTAGCGAAGAGCTAAATGCACATGGTGAAAAATCACCATGGGAGAAGTGGGTATTTGCCCTAGCTGTAATGGGAAGCTCAGTAATTCTTACAGCTAGAGCCATTTCCAATAGGACAACACCACCAGTGTGTTCAGCAGATGCTGTCAGTGCAAGCTTTGGAACGGTTCTTGGATAACGCATGTAAAAAACCTGCATGCTAGTCGTCGTCGTCTTCTTCTTCTTCCTTCTTCTTCTTCCTTCTTCTTCTTCTTTCTTCTTCTTCTTCTTCTTCTTCATGGCATGTCCTCACAGAATGTTGGCAATCAGTAGCCTGAACTGGTTTCTATCGAAGGCTATTCTAAACAGAGCCGTTTTGCTCGCTGTGGACCATTGTTCTTAAGCCAGAATGTTCTTCTACGCCCTGGGCCACGCTTCCCATATATTTTTCCTTGAAGGATAACTTGTAGCAGATGGTATTTCTTATTGTGCATTATGTGTCCAAAATACTGCAATTTTCTTCTCTTTACAGTACTGTATTGATTATGTCTAACTTTATATTCATGCGCTGTAATATGGCCACATTAGTGACTCTGTCTGTCCAAAGCCTCTGCAGAATTCGTCTGTACGTCCACATTTTGAATGCTCCCAGCTTCCTGTATAATGTGTCTGCAAGGGTCCAAGTTTCAACACCACAGTGAAGTATGCTGAATACATAGAATCGAAATACTGTTTTCGAGTATGAAGTCCGTACCGTTTGTCAGGACTTTCCTATTTTTCTGGAAGGAACTTCTGGCTTGTTCAATTCTACAACAAATTTCACATGAAGGACCCCAGTTATCTTTGACAAAGCATGTCAAAGCATGCGGCCAGTGCAAGCTGTGGCACGGTTCTCGGATAATGCATGTGAAAAGCCTGCATGCCAGTCCTTCCAATGGAGGGGGCATTGAAAATAAAATGCCTGTGAAAAGGAATACATAAGGCACAGAACATATAAGGGCAGCTTGTGCGACAGGGTAAGACCATCTGGTATCAGTTTGTGAACAGCAGAGATTCTTTTTAATGTCTGGCCTGAACACGCCAACATCATGTTATGCAACCACCGACACTGGTCAGCCAGAGGGTTACCAAAATAAATGGCATTGTATACCTAAGTACAGTGTTTTTCAACCATTTTTGGGCAAAGGCACACTTGTTTCATGAGAAAAATCACGAGGCACACCAACATTAGAAAATGTTAAAAACACACTTCCCACCCCCCAAAACAACAACAACAACAAATCCATCCTCCAGCCCAGGCCCTCCCAAGGCATCCCTATCAAAATGTCCGCCTGCCCTCACCTTCCTCCTCCCTCCTCCTGGCACTTTTTTTCAGAGGAACTTGCAAACCCAGGAAGGTGGGGCTGGGGGAGGCTCTTCATATACGACCCCCAACCCCCATTTTTTACCCCTTCCAGTATAAGCCTCCCTTCTCTCCCCTGCCCAGCCAGGCAGCCACAGGGCCCGGAAGGGACCCCCCATCCCTGTCTCCTCCCTAGGTCCTAGGAATCCCCTCCTCAGCCTCCCACGTCCTCCCCTTTATTTACCGCCCCCAAAAAAATGACCATTGTCAACGGCTGGCCGCTCCCCACCCTTAAAAGAGGGGTGCGCACGCGCGCTCCTACCTGGCTCGGCAGGGGCACGCGCCCACCCTCGGGAGGTAAATAGCGAGTGCGCGAGGTGGGGGAGGGAGGGAGGGGGGTTCGGTGAGCGAGGAGGGGGAACCAACCCCAAGAACCTTTAAGAGCGGCTTCTGGAGTGCCCTTCGCCGCAATGCGCCTGCGCGTGTCTCCCAGCTCTCTCTCACTCTCTCACTCTTCAGTCTCCTCCTCCTCCTCCGCCTCCCTTATTTCTTCTCCTCCCCCGCCCACGGCCAGCCTTTCCTCGCCGCACCACTGCCTTGGTCGCAAGCGGGATGCGGGGGGGGGGGGGGCATTGCTGGTGTAGGGAGAATTTTTCCCACGGCACACCAGGCAACATCTCGCGGCACACTACTGTGCCACGGAACAGTGGTTGAAAAACACTGCCTAAGTATATACCAGCACATTTACTAGATACAATCCATGTGTCAGTAGGTACACTCACACTATACAAATCTTTATGTATTTATTTCTTGTATAAGGGAATGCAACCGATGTTAAGCCAAATGATTTTTAAAAATGCATTTAATATGAAACAGTCATTTTTATGGCGTAGTTAGTCCTGAGATGCAAAATGCAGTTCACATTTGGTTCTAGTAATATTTAGAGGATTTGTGGGTGGAACACCTTGTAAAACTCTAAATGCCGTGCTGTCTGACAAGGACAGAAATTAGTTGTTTCTCTGGGTGAGGAAAGTAAGGTGACGACATGCTCTTTGAGAAGGAACTTGAACAAAACAACTTAGTTTACATAAGCTACTTCATAAGCTCTCTGTGACAATCACACTGAAGTAGCATTAACTTTTGATTCTTTATTTCCTAGAACTAATTTGCTTTGGGAATGATATGAATTTAAGAATTAAAGTACTGTGCATCTTTACACTCAGGGATCTTAAGAGAAGCTCAAATATTATCTGCTTTAGAAAATATCTGCTTTAACATTAGCAATAAGTGCAAGGCATCTTGATTCATTTGTCCTTAATGAGCAGATCTCAGTGTCTGTATATATTAATTAGTTATGTTTAATATGTAAAGCAGCCAACTCATCATAGAGGAGCTGCATTCAGCAGTCCCCTGTGCGGACTGAATTTGTACATTATACAGTATGACCCCCCCCAGATCCACTGATTCAGTTATCCATGGTTGTTGATCAGGGTGCAAGGGAAGTCCGAGCCCGGCAGCGAAGACGAAAAAGAAAGAAAGAAAGAAAGAAAGAAAGAAAGAAAGAAAGAAAGAAAGAAAGAAAGAAAGAAAGAAAGAAAGAAAGAAAGAAAGAAAGAAAGAAAGATGTAGGAGTTTTCTACTTTGCATGTAGCCTAATACTCTTACCAGTATTCCACCATGGTTCTATGTGGATTAAGAACAATAAAGGCATGGTAAGCGTGCTCTCACCTGCTTTGTCATTTGCCAAACACAGTCAATGAACTGAAGGAAGATGGGTGATCTGTCAGCGTCAGCGTGGTCGTCATCACCATGGCCTACTCGCTATTAAGGGAAGGAAGAAAAAATGTCATGAGCTTGGCGTCGCATTCTAACAAATGCATTTGGTTTTTAAAGAACTGGTATGAAACATCACCAAGGACAATTACAGAATACATATGAAGAAGTAGATTTCTTCAGTACTAAACCTTGCAAACCACAACAGCTGCAAGTCATTCATCCCACTCCGTAGCTTGCTGTTTTGTTTTTATCTATGTGTGTTTGTGAGCGTTTGTTTGTTTATTTTAAAAACAGAACAGAAGCTTCCCAGAATTATCGTGGAAGAAACACAAAACCTTCATATGTACTGTAATAGAGCTGTCTATTTAAGACACCTGAAGGAACCTAGAAGCTCTCCTCACTCTATCCCGAGCTCGGAGCAGCGGCTGAAATGGGCTCATAGAATCATAGAATCATAGAATCATAGAGTTGGAAGAGACCTCAAGGGCCATCTAGTCCAACCCCCTGCCATGCAGGAACCCCATCACAATATTTCCGACAGATGGCCATCCAGCCTCTGCTTAAAAACCTCCAAGGAAGGAGACTCCACCACCCTTTGTGGCAGCATATTCCACTGCCGAACAGCTCTAACTGTCATGAAGTTCTTCCTAATGTTCAAATGGAATCTCTTTTCCTGTAGTTTGAAACCATTGCCCCGAGTCCTAGTCTCTGAAGTCATGGAAAACAAATCTGCTCCCTCTTCAATATGACATCATTTCAAATATTGAAACATAGCTATCCTATCCCCTCTCAGACTTCTTTTTGTAAGGCTAAACATTCCCAGCTCCCTAAGCTGCTCCTCGTAAGACATTTCATCCCAGACCCTCAATCATCCCGGTCAACCTTCTCTGGACCCATTTGAGATTGTCAACATCCTTTTTAAATTGAGGCGCACAGAACTGGACACAGTACTCCAGGTGGGGTCTGACCAGAGCAGAATAGAGTGGTACTATCACTTCCCTTGATCTTAGGGAAAAGTTCATGTTAAGTCATAGCTGTTGGCCATTCTGGCTGTGGGATCCTGGGAGTAGCAGCAAAAACAAAGAGCTTTCCCCATTGTTGTTCAAGACCCAAACTGACTGTGGATGTTACCTCTACGAATGGTAGAAACAAACCACAGTGAATGCTGACTCACAGCGACAAATGAGAAAAGCCCATGCTTAACTCACTATTAATGCTTTGGTATAAGAAAATCAGCCATCCAGGTGAGGTTATCTGGAAGTTGAGTCAGACTGAGGAAGCTGCTTGGATGAGTAGTGAAATGTTTCGATCTCTCAAGAAAAGAAGTCCAGCTGCCATGACTCAACTTCCAGATGTGCATTAATTTCTTCTTCTGGTTTCAAAGCAAAGAATGCATTTTTTTCCTCAAAGCAGAGTCTCACTGTTCTACTGGTGTCACACTTACCATTGCAAAGCGATGTCCAAAACCCATCCATTCCTTCTCTAAGAGGACCTCAAAGCCTTTGATGGTCCTGTAATAGCCATCCAGCATGAGCATGGATAAAGACGTCAGCTGAGCTGTACGGTCCCAGCCGTCACTGCAGTGGACTACCACAGACGTTTTACCAGATTCAATTTTGTCAGCAATTCTCACGCCTCCAGCCAGAAGCATCTTAAAGGAAGAAGAAAGGTTCCAGGTTGAAGGACAGCTGTCGCAGATCAGCATTTTCACAAGAACCCGAGGAACCTTTTGCAAAACTCAGAAGTCTTTTGTAGTCAGGCATTCTGTTTCCAACAGCAACCAGCTGTCTTCTAGGAAGAACTTAGCAAGGCTTTTTCCTGTATATTTTCCTGCCCAGATACATGTCCTGGGCATGGAGGTTTCCCTCACCTGCCATGGTTAAGGCTGAGGACGGAAAGACCTGTTGTCTGTAAATGATATGTTGCCAGTGTGAGCTCACTGCTACCAGCAGTATACAACTCAGTTGGGCTGAATGAATATAAGCAAAGCATTTTGTGCAAATTAATGCACCAAATATTACTCAGAACTGTCTAGAAAATGCAAATCAGGATTTACATCACTCACCTACACTACAAACTACTGAACGGATTGTGAGAATTGAACGCATCAACATATTTTAAAGTGATCCATAAATGCTTTTTGTTTTAACAACAATGAGACTAGGTCCTTTTGTTCAGGTTATTTGATTAAGAATGTGAAATTCTATGAAGGAAGAAAACAGACTCTTAAGAACTCTGTCTCCTTAGAAAGGTGTCTGCTGGATTTTATGCTGTCAATAAACTCTGTTAGCAGACTGGGCCAATAGGATTACCAAGATACACTATACATAAATCAGAAGCTCTTCTGAACAACATAGAACAAAATGAAATATGTGATTCCATTCATTTATGCCACAAACGTCTTAGCATTAAGAAGTTCTAGCCCCATATCTTTATGAACAAACCCCAAGAAGTATCACGAAGCAATTGTTAAAGCATCTGCTAACAATCCCTTTCCCAATGAAATCAGCATCAATCTCCCCCGGAATCTATGGAAGCTCTGATACAGAGACAACACACAAGAATAAATGATGACACTGAATGACTTAGCTGGAAAGCTATCCTTACAAATGAGGTGCTCCCGGTAGTTGGCCAAGCAGAACTGTAATGCCCATGGCTATTTGCCACACACACACACACACACACACACACACACACACACACACACACACACACACACACACACACACACAGAGAGAGAGAGAGAGAGAGAGAGAGAGAGAGAGAGAGAGAGAGAGAGAGAGAGAGAGAGAGAGAGAGGATGGCATAGGTGGCTGGGGTGATTTGCCTAAGAGGTGTTTTGTGCCAAATGTTCTGTATGTCAAGGAAGGACCAGATGCAGGAGAGTGGTATCAGGAGACAGATATCTAGTCTCATGCGCTCCCAGACGCATCTGGTGGGGCCATTGTGAGATACAGGAAGCTGGACTAGATCTTATGTTCTTATGAGAACTTTAAAGCGAAAGTGATCCCAATTACTTCCTAAGAAAATATGAGAGTGGGTGAAGAAAAACACAAAAAGAGAGATGGTGCTGCTGAGGAACAATCTCTGTTTGTATCACATTTCTACTATGTTAAATGAGGTCAACTACACCATCAACCCCCATCCTTATATGCACAAAACACCACAAGATATTTATCAATAATATGTCCTCATAGTACCAAGATATTTAACGCAAGGGTTATAGGGATTATGCTAACATCTGTGGATCAGGAAACCCTCAAAACAAACTATATAAATCCCAAGTGGGCCAGTGGTTTGGGAAAGATCGGTGTGGTGGGAGTTGCACAGCAACAGTATTTTTTAAGGTGAAAAATGCCACTGGATTTCCTTGTTGGCAATCAGCGTTTGGTTTCATTCTCATCCTGATGACTCAGCTTGGAGAGCTAAAGTTGTCGTTTAGTGAAGGAAACTCCCACCTGGCCCAAAATGGGTTGGCTGACCAAAATCAGAAAGGCAACACAGCTCCTTGCATTGCTCACTTCACTAGGTCACCTGGCCAGGGCAGTCTTCTCTCCCCTCACCAGAGCAAGGAATACCTTGGCAGACCTTATGTGCCAAGCCCGGGGAGTCATTTCTATTGTTTTACCGCATAACATCTGTGCATGGGAGCTCAACAAATCTTGGCTGAGGCTGTCCAGAGAGCTTATCAAAACTTGGTTTTAAGGTACTGTGAAGATATGAAACAGTAAGGAGGTATCAAACAAATCAGTTTTAAAAAACAGCAAAAAGTGTTCTGCTTATATACCGCCCCATACCACTTCAAGTAATCTCTGGGCGGTTTACAGTTTTCAATTACAGTGTGCAGGCTACACATTGGCCCCCCTCCCCCAGCAAGCTGGGTACTCATTTTACTGACCTCGGAAGGATGGAAGGCTGAGTCAACCAGGAGCCGGCTACCAGGGATTGAACCCCAAGTCATGAGCACAGTTTTAGCTGCAGTACCACAAGAAACCACTACGCCACGAGGCTTCTTGAAGGCAAAGCCATATGGAACATAATTTAAAATGAGCATAACAGAAGGTCATGGCAGGGCATGCCACCATTGCCTAGATCAGGGTGCACAGACTGCGGCCCTCCAGATGACTGCAATTCTCATCAGTTCTAGACAACACAGCCAAAGGCCGAGAATGCTGGGTGTTGTGGTCCTAGAGCTGCAGGGCTGCATTTTGTCCTCCCTGGTCTGGGCAATCTGTAAGCATCAGTTCATAATCTGGCATTGCTCCTCTTTTAGATGACCCCAGAGAAGTGTTCTCATGGACCAGCATGTTACCATATCAAAGAATTCATGGAATATGTTCATTAAGCCCACTTACCCGAATGTATTCTAGCCAGTGAGTGCTCTCCACATTGGACAACCACCGAGACTCATCTATCGTAGGGTAAACAATTTCCTTCAGTTTGCGCAGTGATTCTCTCATCACGTGGATATTTGGGATTTCCAAGAAGGTCAACTCCACATTGGGGTAGGCGCTTTCACTTTCATAGCCGCCACCTTTTGTCTGAAAACACACGTCATTTCAAATTATTTTTAAAAGACCAGGACGTAATGCTAGCTTTTAAAAGAGACGTTTCATTTGTTCTGAAAGGCTCCTCTCATGTTTTTGGTATGCTTACTGTTGGAATATTTAGCAAGATTTACATTTCAGCCATTACAGGGTTAATGTGAACATAGAGTATTATGGGTTGGATTTAATGTGAAGAGCGAAGCCAGTTGGTTGTTGAGATCACACCACTTGGAATGTTCCGGTAGAAGTCTAGTTAGAGTGTGTGCCTTGCATTCTTAGAGAAGAGAAAGCAGCATGTTCCTGGCTTAGCAAAACGGCTGTTAGAATAGTTATAGTTAGAAACCTCCCATGTACCCTTCCCTTCTAGTTAAATAAATAGGTTTTTTTATATAGTAACACAAGAGGTGTCTCTCTCGTTAAAGCAACTAAAAATCATCTGCAACAACCGATCCAACAAAGATCCCCAACACTTACCTTATTTGTATCTGCTACACCGCTCTGCCTGGCATCAAAGATGAAAAGTTTGTGAGACTGAGCATTGGCATCCATGATTGTCTGCAAATACTTCTCATCTTCCTTGCATCGCTTGTCATTAGGGCCGACCAGCGGCTGACTGCAGCGCGTGATAGTGGCCTGGCTCTCCGGGTGTATCCAAGACAGCACCTAAGCAAAGTGTAGACGTGCCAATTTAAGACTAAGAACAAAACCTAGAAATACTTGATGCTGCTCCCTTGTCAAAACTGAAAGCAGCTCAAACGTCACGTGAAGATAATAAACAGCTCGCTGCAATTAACCTTAGGCCCAGCTTAACAGTTGTTGAGGTAAAGGGGTCCTTTGAATACCCTGGGAACCGCGGACTTCTGCAGAAATCACACAGAAATAGGCCTACAAGTAGAACACGGATTCAGAACACTGTTTATGATTTTCTGTTTGACAATGCCCTGAAAATTCAGTCCCATGCCACATATAACCTCGCCTCCCCCCAATAAATCTCTTGCCTTTTCCCAATGCAGTGCCCTTTGGTCCCACACAATATATTACAACAAAATGCCCCATATGGTTCTGCATTCTGATTATAGAATCATAGAATCATAGAGTTGGAAGAGACCTCAAGGGCCATCCAGTCCAACCCCCTGCCATGCAGGAACCCCCATCACAATATTTCTGACAGATGGCCATCCAGCCTCTGCTTTAAAACCTCCAAAGAAGGAGACTCTACCACCCTTTGTGGCAGCATAATCCACTGTCGAACAGCTCTAACCATCATGAAGTTCTTCCTAAGGTTCAAATGGAATCTCTTTTCCTTTAGTTTGAAACCATTGCCCCGATTCAATGGTTTCATTACAAGTCTTCCTTAACGGAAAGGACCTGACTATTTTGGATCACACATCAAACTGCATCACAACTCACAAACAGCAACAAACAATTATCTTTGAATGCAGAGGTCGATACTTACTGGAACCCGGCCTTTTGCCCTGAATGCTGCTACTCTGGACAGATCATCATCTTTTACACTGGTTGGTACAACCAGAACGGCAGGATAGGTATCACAAAATTCATAGGAGCTATTAATTTTAGATATTTTCCAGCTCTCGTTAGGCAAACCCTGCATAGAAGCAAAGCGTTTTTTAAAAAAGAAATAAGGTTTAATACATAAATGAATAACCATGAGCTGTCAAGTCAGTTCTGACTCGTGGTGACACTTTTCAGGGTTCCCTAGGGACAGAATACTCAGAAGAGGTTTACCGGTTCTTTCTTCTTAGGGTGCTTTGGGACTGTACAGGTTGCCCAAGGGCACACAGGCTGGACCAATTTCACAGGAGGCACAGCAGGTAACTGAAACCCCAACCTCTGGCTCTGTAGCCAACATACTTTATTTTATACTCTTTAAATCTTCATCATCATCATTGGCATCCTTCAGTCTCGAAAGACTATGGTATCCTGCCTGGAGTAGAGATCCTAAAAACAACACCTAGTGTGACTAAATAGGCTGATTTGGGAATGGCAGTCTCTACCGCACTGGGGGCAGATGTATTCTGTTTCTTGCCCAGTCCTCGAGTTTCGTTGTTTCCGTGTCTGCCTCTTTCCCTCTGCCTGTTGGACAAATGCTTCTTCAAATTTATGCTGTATCTTTTGCCTCCAGACAGTGCGATCGGAGGTCAGGGTTTCCCATCTGTTGAGGTCCATTCCCAAGGCCTTCAAATTCCTCTTACAAATATCCTTATACCGCAGCTGTGGTCTCCCTCTGGGGCGCTTTCCCTGCACTAGTTCTCCGTATAGAAGATCTTTTGGGATCCGGCCATCGTCCATTCTCACAACGTGTCCAAGCCAGCGTAGGCGTCGCTGTTTCAATAAAGTATACATGCTAGAGATCTTACAACAAAACATATTGATATAATGCCATCTTGTACACATTCTCAAAGTTGCAGATAACTCAGCATCTCCCCTGAATGAGTACACACTCTGCTATTGGATCCACCCGGAAAACATGTCAAGGCCAGTTTAAAGACATGTTTAGCTTGTTTATTCCTAAGCCCAGAAACACACTGTCTAGCACTGCAGCCAGAGGAGAACTGGTATCAGGTACTCCACTTTCCAACTAACATCTGGACAGCAGGATTCTTTCACCAGTTTAAGTTTCCAGACTTCCTTCAACGGCTACTCCGTATACCATGCATTCAAATATTTACTGGACAGGACTGGTCCATGAATAATAGTCAATGGTTGATCTTTCTAGACCAGGTCCCAGACAGAGTACCAGCTGAAATTGATAAAAGGCACTCTTAGAGAACAAGATCCCCCACACTTCACAGATCTAACCACATCCAAGTGTATATTTCAGCAATGAATGTGGCCTTTCATCAGGAGTTTATTCCTACCCCAGATAAGCTAGACCCCTCCACCCCAAATGGTCACATTCACAGCATGCAGTAATTGGGCCCGAGCCCAATTCAAGGTGCTTGTTTTGACATATAAAGCCCTAAATGGCTTAGGACCTAGGTACCTGAAGGACCGCCTCCTTCCACATGAACCCACTCGGCAATTAAGATCTAGCCAGGGAGCCCTCCTGAAAGAGCCATCCCTCAAGGAGGTGAAAGGGATGGCTTGTAGGTACAGGGCTTTTTCGGCAGCTGCCCCCAAGCTATGGAAGGCCCTCCCGAGTGAGATCCGCCTGGCACCGACATTGATGATGTTTCGCCACTGGGTAAAAAACCTTCCTGGTCCAGAAGGATTTTTAATTGATATAACATAGATTGTAGGTCCTAATGGGAATTTGAGTGTGTTGTATCTATATTTAAATGTTTTGATCATTTCTAATTGTTCAATGGTATTTTAATATTTTAATTGTTTTAATTGCTCATTTTAACTGTAAGCATCCCAGAGATCTTTCGGTAGTGGGCGGCATATAAGTTGCATAAATGAATAAATAAATCCAGGTTGGTTATGTTTAACCTTGTTCACCCTTCTGCCTCCAAAAGCCACTATCTTAAGACAGAAAGAGTTCCATTGCCTCCACTGGGCTTGATGGATGCTAAACAAGAGGTCAAAGAGGATATGGGGATCATCTGCATATCTAAGGACACAAGGTATGGTCTGCCTTGACTTGTTAGTGGCAATTTTGTTTTAGCAAAGTGCTGACAGATTTTCTGGTTCCCTATCATGCCTGTAGACATTTTGGTGCAATTTTATTTATTTATTTATTCATTTATTTTATATCTATATACCACACCAATTTCCCAAGAGGGAACTCTGGGCAGTTTACATAAAAACACAAGAGGTCCACAAAGTAATAATAATAAATGAAATGACAATGAGAGGTAGACCAAGTTAACTTAAAACAAAACAAAACAAGGAGGACAAAGTTACTCACCTGTCTCTTATACTCTGCTATTGGATCGTAAACTTTCCAGCCATTAGTGGGAAATTTCTCTTTATAGGTGAATGCAAACAGTGGCTGAAGGAAGTGAAAGAAAAGCACGGATTACTGATATTAACTCAGCCTGTTTCGTTTCCCATCACCACCACAGCAGAACATTTTACTGTGGACTTTTAAGGATGCAAGTTTGAGGAGCAAACATGTCAAACATAACTCCATCCACTGTCTAGCTCTATTTATTTAGAAAGTAAATGATGTAAAAACAAACAAACACTGCAATCAAACTCAGGCTAACAACACTAGCTGTTTTTGTACACTCTGAAACACAAAGTAAAAATGAATAAATGTGATCTACTCCACTGGGGAAATTCAGCTAAGAATCACACTAATATTTTGAGAGAGTAAAGAATTAGTAATTATATTTCAATCCGTCCTCCTTTTTCTTATATGGAGCAAGCAGAGAATGCCTCATTCAGATACTTACCAGTCCATGAGAAAGCGGAAATGCTCGTGTAATGAGGTTCTGAAAAATCTCCAATCTATGTTCTTCCTGTTTATAGGCAAGCCGCAAGTTTCGCATGTCCTGTAAAAAGATATCTTAACATGTAGTATTGTATAGAATTTTTTTTTTTAGAATTGCACCAGTTACAAAACACAGACTATGTCTGTGAAGATTCTCAGTCATCCAGGGGAAGTTATCTGGAAGCTTGAGTCATGACAACTGGACTTCTTTTCTTGTGACACTGAAACATTTCACTATTCATCCAAGTAGCTTCGTCAGTCTGAGGAAAGTTAGTGGTGAAGCCTCTAATTCTTAGTTCACCTTGATTTCTCATCACCCTGGTCTTATAAGTTGGACAATGGCCTGAATAAGCTGGTTAGATGGACAATGGCCTGAATAGCTTTGTTAGGTAGATAATGGCCTTGGGTGTTTGAAAGTCCAACCTATGCAACCCTTCCCAGGACCCGTTAAGTATGGATTGTCAGCAGTGGCCTTCCTGGTGGAGGTGTAAAGAGCTTCTGATTTGTCAGGGGACTGATGAAAGGGCAGCATGTTAAATAGTAGACAGATTGTGCCTGAACCCCCCAACCCTGCTGAGAGAGGGATTTTCAATACACATATGAATAGCTTCCCTGACTCCTCTCTCAAACCACCTAATATATTGGAAGCCTTGCATTAACTTTCTTTAGACTGATGAAGCTACTTGGATGAGTACTGAAACATTCTGATCTCACAAGAAAAGAAGTCCAGTTGCCATGACTCAACTTCCGGATTACTGCAGACTATGCATCATTATTTGCAATGGTATTTATTTATTTATTTATTTTCAAACTTATATACCGCACCTATTTCCCCAAAGGGGACTCAGGGCGGTTTACTCAATACCATAGCAAATAAAACAGATAAAAACAATAAAACAATCAACAGCGGTGTCCAGGACGGCAAGCCAATGTAGGAAGGGCAGCGAAAGGGGGGGGGAAGGTTACCCCTGGAAGTTACCAAAGGCGTCCTTAAATACCCATGTTTTTAAGGCTCTCTTGAAGGATGCCAGCGATGGAGCTTGCCGCAACTCGACCGGCAAGGCATTCCAAACAGACGGGCCAACCACCGAGAAAGCCCGGTTACGAGTGGTTGTCTTACGGGCTTCCCTCGGTGTGGCAATCTGGAGCGAGAGGGCCTGGGAAGAACGGGTGGGTCGGGCCAGATCTGAGCGTCGGGAGATACGCTCTGCCAGATAGACGGGGCCAATCCATGGAGCGTTTTGTAAACCAAAACCAACACCTTGAACCTTATTCGGGAGGCAACGGGCAACCAGTGCAGGCGAACCAGGATGGGGGTGATGTGATCGAACTTACGTGCACCAACCACCAACCTGGCCGCCGCATTCTGGACCCGCTGCAATCGCCAAACAAGGTATCTTAATTTGTGTTCATTTGTGTAGGTATAAAATCCTGAACCTGTTCATAGCCACGTTTTCTAAGATCCTGTAAAGGATACCTTCTTATTTAGTATATTAGTATTATATGGTATATATAAGGCATGAATGCCACTGCAAATATGCACTTCTCTACAGGTAACAGTCCTTCCTCAGTCTAAGCTCTACCTAAAACCTGTAATTCACTCTTTCTAATTTAATATGAAATGGCTGTGCACGTTCCACAGCATCAGAGCAGCTTAGCCATAGATGCGAACCTATAAAGCTGCTTGTACGCGAAACACAATATAAGGATTACACACGGATTGTGAAAGGAATGAAACACTACCCTTTTGGAGTAATCATGCACACCCTCAAGATTAAATTGATACCTTGCAAACAATTTCTATACCACAGGAGTTGTCCCCATGGCTCTGCACGCCAATCTTCTCAACCCTGCTTATCACTCCAAGAGGAACGTCAAGAATGAAATGCGGATCCTGGAATTTGAAGGAGAAGTAAACAAGTATTCCTTTATTGCAGCTATGAGTAATTATATGCTGTTCTATAGTCTGCACGAGATAAAGTTATACAGCTACAGTGGGACACATAAGGCTGCTAAGTTTACCTTATATACGTGTGTCAGTTTCTGGGCGGAAAAGCACAAAAGGAAAGCTGTACAGTAACTAAAATATGCAGGACGCACAGTAAGGAACAAGGGCTCACCCTCTCAACATTCTTGAAATACATTTTGAAATCTGTCACTGTCAGCGTACCACTGATGGCTCCGATAAATGGACAGATATACATGACATCTTTAGCTGGAAAAAATAAGGTGTCAGTTTATTAGTGCTATTATCCCTACCACAGTATTTACTTTATTATGTATGTATACAAACAGGCAAAATATTTCATGCATGGAAATTCTATGCACCCCCTTTTTGTCTTGGCAATTACACATGGATTGAGTAAGCAAATTATTTCACAGGCCCGTCTGCAACGCCTATTTTACAGCACATTGCTTCGAAAGAAAAGACCTTTATATGGAAAGAGGGGAACGACAAGCCACCCAGTTATGCTTCAGAATGGAATGTGAAACACTCGGTTCCTATTCAGCCTCAAAAATCTGCTGAAGTTGTGAATAATCAGGAGGAGTTGGGGAAAAGGCATCTGTCCAGCATCTGACAGCAGCTTGCAAGGAGGGTGGAGTTGTGCTCAGGAACATGATAAACTTGATCCATCAAAGTGGCCCTATTAGACTTCCCTGTTAGTGTCGCACAGCAGCTAAGAATCACTTATACAAGGAGCTCTGGGACATCTCCTTGTGCATGTAAAGCCAACATGGAATTACATGAACAACGTACCACACTGGCCTTTTGGTGACTACTAAAGATAAGAATGCCAACTCCAGTCCCTTAAAAATAATTTTTGGATACCAATTATTGGAAGCTAACTGTGTATTGATATTTGCATTTTTAGGTGGCTGGACAGCTTAGTGAGTCAGGTACATGGCTATAGAGCTAGAGACTGGGGGTTCAATTCTCTGCTCCACATCTCAGAAAAGCCAGCCTGTGTGGCCTGGGGAAAGCTGCGCAGTCCCAGAAAACCCGGAAAAGAATTGCCGTACGTCTGGCTTGACCTGATGGCACAAAATTATTGTGGGACTGCTACTGTCAACAGCTTTCGTAGTAACTCTGGATTCCAAACGCAAGAGTAGTTTCTAGTGGCAGAAGCAGTGAGCAAAAAGTAGCTTGATTATGGGCAAAAACTACACCTGGTTATTATGACCCAGTTAACCAGGAGCTCAAGGGGTACATAAATACTCAAAAAATCAGTGGCTGGAAAGTAATACTTTATTTTTCAAAATGATGAGGACAATTAACAGGAAGAATGAAATGTCACATGTCACGCAGCCATTCCGACTCAATCTCCTCCATCCCAAAGCGAAATGCCAGCTTTCTGAAGGCAGCGTTCCAGTGCACACTCAGATTACACTTCCAACAACGGGAGTTACATTGAACAGCAGGTCCCCAAGCACCACACATTAGTCATATGGAAAAGCGCATACTGCAGGCAAATGAGCAGATCTGGAATCTGCTTCCCCCCAGCCCCCACCCGAGCAGCATGTTGAATAAATAATTTCCATTTTCAGGACATTCTAAAGGGTGGAACAAGAAACAATCATAGTGCAGACTTAAGACAGCATCTTTTGAATAAAATATGGCCTAACAGTTTCATTTGGTACCTTTGAAGATCAGAGGGAAAAGTCCCACTCCTTTAACCCAGATTGTTCAATTCTTCCCATGTTCCCAAGCAGTGAGAAGTTCGATTAAGGCTACACAGAGTCACTTTCTTTTGGACAAACATCCCTGGTTTATACAGATTCAGGGTGTCTTAAGTAATACCTCTTACACTTATAAGCTGGACAGGAGGAGGGGAGGCTGAGTAAGGAGGTATGGATCACCTTACCTTCAACACCACTGTGTTGAAGGCAGATATATTTATTAGCATCATAAGAGATTAGGAATCGACACTGTCATTTTCACTTTGAGGGAAGATAGAAATTTGGGTGAGGAGGTATTGAGAATATGTGTCTGTGTCATGTGCCATCAAGTTGCCTGCAACTGACACCTACTCTAATTGGGTTTTCAGGGTAAGAGATGTTTAAGGAGTGGTTTCACCCATGCCACCCTGTCCCATGAATCCATTACTCTAATGACTATACCACCTTGAGTATTTATTTAGAAAACAGGAAGATACTAGTGAAAGAAAACAGGAGATACTAGGAGAGAGAGAGAGAGAGAGAGAGACAGAGACATTAGATAGATAGACAGATATAGATATAGATATAGATAGACAGATATGCTCAGCCAATTAACAGGAAATCATCAGCTTAAGTATGCTGCTTAACTTCAGGGGAGTTCTCTCCTTGTTCTATTTGTTTCTTTAAATTACACGAGGCACGGAATTATCAGCTACAAAAATCCAAATGTATGGATTTCTCCTAATATTTCAGTATTAAGCAGGCTAGAGTATGCACATCTAAAAGACTGACTTTCATTAATTGCCTTTCTGTTAACATCTCCCTCAGAGATGCATCCCCTGCTTCTGGAAAAAAAAATCATCAAAGGACTTAAGAGATAAAAGGTCCTTTTTATAGGTGATTCCCGGATTATTGAGTTTCTACCCAGATAGTATTCATGGCATCCTTTGTTAAGTTTGAATCTCCAGCAAAGACCTATTCTCACATACTCTTAAACAGTGGCGTTTCTGCCATTTTAATTGTCAAATGCTCATTGCTTTATTGCGCTTTGCTTCATTTTAATGTTTACTTCACAAAAGGGAAAGGGAAATCTGTGAAATAAAATAAACATTTTTGTGGTGTTCTGAGAGGTTTATAAAAAGGACAGAAAAAAATCATAGCAAAAGATAAAGCAGTTTTCTAAGGATCAGCAGCGGAATCACCAAGCTAAATGTAAGCAAGGTGAAGGAGGGGCTGGGACCCTTTGATGGTATAGTTTTTAGAGCATGGAGGACTGGGGGACCTTCAGATGTTGTGGGCCTCTCATTCCCATCTCCTCCCTCTCCCCAAGTCTGTCCAATGACAAGGGATGATGAGAGATGAAGACCACTGGCTCCTCGGTTCCTGGGACAGAGGGTTATGACGGCTCCCAGGCATGCCCAAACTTCGGCCCTCCAGATGTTTTGGACAGCAACTCCCACTGTCCTTTGCCATTAGCAATTAGAGATGGGCACGAATCAAAAAAAATGGTGTTTCGTTTGTCATTTGTCGTTTAGAGGGTCCGTTTCGGTTTGTTTCCGTTTTTTGTGAATTTTTGCAAAAAAATCGTTTTCGTTTTTGTTCATTTCGTTACCGTTTTGTTACCATTTATTTCCATTTTTGTGATTTTTTTTAGCATTTAAAGCAGTTCAATGTATTGCCGTAACAAAAACGAAACGGACGACAAAATTTCTGGTGTTTCTGTTCATTTCGTTTCATTTTAGAGACAAAATTTGTTTGTTGTTTCGTTACGTAACGAAAAAACGGAAACGGAAATGAAAAATTGTTCGTTTCGGGCCCATCTCTATTAGCAATCTAAGTTTAGAATTCTGGGAGTTGTGGTCCAAAACGTCAGGAGGGCTGAAGTTTGGACATGCTTGCTCTATAATGATATGTATGAGACAATCCATACTCCCAAGGTGCTTTTTTTAAATTTCAGGGTGGGGGGAATACTGTGCACGAGCCTTTCAGGAACTGCAAGCATTTTATTTCAAACTGTTTGACATTATTGCAATGTACAAAGAAGCCATAGGAGAGTAAGAGTCTGGATCAGCACAGAAAGCATCTAAAGGTTTTTATCAGCTGATCTTTCAACTCCGGAGGCACCACTGGGTTGTTGTTAATCCATTTAGCATGCCACCCTTAGAACTGACTCCTTTCTGTAGCAATTTGTAATCAAAATTCATCTTATATTTACCTCCCTTGGGTGCTCAGTATCTCCTACAGCTAGCTCATGTGGATTGAAGGAGTTAAGTGTCAAAGAAACCCCCTAACTGAATATACACAAACAGACGAAAAACCTTTGTTTTATGTTTAGCCACAAACAATGATGCAACTTCAGACGCTGAATAACTCCGCTTACCAATAGCTTTGATTGATTCTCCAGGAAAAAGTGGGGCTTCTTCCATCTGGGCAAGCTTGTTTCCATCCCTCAGCGCCTGGCAGGAAGCCAAAGCCAGAAGTAAATCTCATATTCCATCTGCACCACTTCAAAATGCAAAATAAAACACAAGGTGCTTCTGCTAAGGAAGTTACGGGAACAACACAAGTCTTGTTCTGAGCCCTTTAACGCCATGGACTGAAGCAGACACGCTCAACTTTTATCACCAGTTAAAAGAGATCAGCAATGAGACGTGTTTTCTCCTACTTGTGCAAAACACATGCAAACAGCCATCTCTTTTTAATTTTCAGCTGAAACTTTTCAATAGCTCAAGCTAACCAAGATGCTCACTTAGCCAGGAATGGAAAAGCCAGTCGGAACCTCGGTTTAATGAGTCCTGTTATAGAATCTTAAACATGGTTAATATTGGTGCATCTGCAATGCTCGACAGAAGGATTTGGATTAGCTCTGGAGAGGCCAGAAGGACGAGGAGGGTTAACCTAAGGCCTGTCCCAGATCCCTTAACTATGTCTGCTCAGGGTCCATGGAGCGTGAAGGAACTCAGAGGGATTTGCTGTTAATTACGTGCTACCAAAGTGGCAAAACACAAGTTAGTAGGAAAGCATTTACACAAGGATCAGCTATGCCAATCAGCACACACAAAGGTAAGCCAAAGGTTAAGAAACATTGTGAATTGTAAGTGTTTTACATGTAGCTTCCACGAAAGTGCACTGCTATGTTACATTTTAAATGTGTTGGCCTATCAGTTTTTTTTTCCAAGGAGGTAGTTTACTTCTGAATTGCTTATCTGCGTCCTGTTTAAAACATTATTTTTTTTCAAAAGGTTGATTTATTTTAAAAAAAACCACACACATGCTTTTTAAAAATGTGTACTGTGATTGATTTTGCCTATAGAAACACAACAGTTAGGTCAGAAGCATTCTACTCCTATACAATACAATACAATACAATACAATACAATACAATACAATACAATACAATACTGTACATCTATTGCAGCAGCATCATTGCAGCATCAAGTGAAGACTACAAAGGGAGAGGTTATTTCCTGGACAGAGTTTAATTTAATCCTTTTTGTTTCCTGCATTTCGACAGCGGGGCTTGATTCCGCCTCTCTTCTCTTAGAACGACTCCACACTTGTCTTTTGCAGGACAAAGCAGGGACGTTCTGGGGCAAGTGGGACGTTCTCTTCTCCTACTTTAATTGAGTTCCTTCATGCTTTCCTGTTGCCCAACAGTCTTCCTATGCCAGTGGCAGCCATCCTGCTGCTAAAAAGGCAGCCTTTCCTCCATATGAGAACTAAATTCAGGAGGGCTAGATCCCCAGTTAAACTCCAGATGCTCCCCAATGAAAATCCAATTGGCAGCTCAACCAAACACCAGTTGTGCCCCTGTTGATCTGACTGTGTTGCTGACAAGAAAGCTTTCAAAAGCTCTTCATTGTCACATTATAACCGCTTCTGCACCAGTTTAAACCATCCTTCCACAATAAGTGGGTAAGATAAATGGGTGCACCAAGTTGTCGAATGGCACTACATGTGGTCCAGTAACAGGAAACACAAACTTTTACTTTACACTTCTAGCCTGTATTTGTTCCAAAAAAAACCTGATAATTTTACATAAGGACTGGTAATTTAATTTTTTATTTAGGAAAATATAGTGCAGACTGCTCTGTCCTTGATGCCTTTCTGAGAGAACACACTATATTTCAATATCAAGTTTCAGAGTTAAAAAAAAATAGAATTGAGATTTGGCATGAACAAATATCTGGATGATTCCAAGAGGAATATTCACATTTGTTCACCACAAGCTCTGCTCTATTTTTTCATTTACAGGTCAGGATTAATACTACAATCCTTTTCACAGTTACCTCCCTATATGGCCAAATAACGTTGTGACTGGTGTGTCCATACATGTACAATGTTGCTTCCATCAGAGCCTGCTGGATTCTTGTGAAGAAACCAGCCAATTTATCACTTGATTTTAACAAATTAAAATGTAAAACACTTAAATGACATCTGTTATATTTGAGTCATACTATACTATATGGTATACTAACTGGTGCAATTAACTTATTCATTAACCGCACACTGAGATGTAAACTTTAATGGGCTCTTAGTTACATTCTTTACTATGTACAATTCAGTTAAACTGGCCTTACTACAAATTTATATACACTTCTTAACTCAAGTGAAAATTGAATGCAGAAAAACTGCAGGCATTTTTCTAGAATCAAGTTTTAGACATTTGGAAATGTTACTTACCACATATAGCCTATACTGGTTTTTCAATATTTAAAATGTTTAAGCACCCCATAAATGCTAGCTCATGAAGTTAATATCATTAGTCTTTTTATTGACCCCTGTGAACAATGGCTTTGTATTGTTTCATGTGGCCCCTCTGCATTTAGACTTCACTGCCAGGATCCCCCAAAAATGCACAAGGAGCTTTTCATGCCCGAGGTAATTCCAATCTTGAGTGTTCAGAATGGCAAAGGTCCAAATTTCCAAAGAAAAGGTTTCAAAAATCCTGATGGGCATCCTGTTGCGGGAATCTGGAGCCGTCTAGGTTGTTGGCCAAGTAGTGTAGAAACTTAAAATTCTTATTTTATTCTCAATCTATATTTCCTAAGTAGATCATTCAAGAGGGCACAGACACAAAGGATATCCACCTTTGTTGCTTCTGTGGGAGCTAAAAGGCTGAGGAATGCACTAGAGCCCATCGCTCAGGTGCCTAAGCTGCACTCATTGAGTGCCAAAGGAGAGGGTAGGAAAGGTGTGAATGAAGCCCTCTCTACAATGCAAGGTGCTGTGCAGCTCTCATGGTCTCAATGAGATGTCACCAGCGGACTGTGCTAGTTGCTGAAAGATACAGCACAGCTGCAGTGCATACCATCATCTCCCGTTTGCATTCATTGACAATGACCTGGTATTGTTGTCCGTCAACATACACGCACACACAACCTCTGCATCGGTTGTAACGTTCAAAGTCCGAAGCCTCACCCTGGGTAGGATTATGCATTCTGCATTCTGGTGTGACGGACATATAGTGAGGCTCAATAACCTGGACCAACAGATCTCTGGTTATTCCTCCAAGGCCAACTACACTGGGCCCTTGTACAGTAGCCTTCAAGTATGAACTACTTAGAACAGATGGGAAAAGAGATGCTTATAACCAGTATTTGGAGTGGCCAGGAGTACAGCAACATTTGTACCAGCTAACCTCCTGTTGCTTTTAGAACGCACAAGACTGTAGGTGCCACTTTCAGTATTATAAAATGAATCAAAGAAACAAAAAGCATGGCAACAGATTTAAATCGAAGAAACAATTTCTTACGGAAATTATTTTGCCCGTACTTTTAACATACAGCAGCAGAAAACTTTGCTTTAAGCTAGTCATCATTACCTTCAATAATAACTAGGCACAATGATGTTTTACAAATTCCAAATCCATAAGAAAAACAAATGTTGGAAACATATGCTTTTTTAAAAAAAGGCACTGGGAAAAAACTTCGCAAAACACTTCTCAGACACATGGAATGGAGGTTACAAAAACTAAATTCTTTACATCTCTACCACTCAGAATGACATACTATGTGGTTAGATAACGAAATACAAGTAAAACTTGCCACCTGATCAACTTCTGTGCCAGAAGGATAGCCATTGTGTCCATCCTGTATCTCCTGAAAGCATGATGCAGCAGTGGGCAAGCAGAAGTAAGAGGGGAAAAACATGCACATAATAGGTGAAAGGACAGAATTTTTTTATTTTTTAAGAGACAGTAGATACTTCAACATATTTCATCACTTTTTTGTCCCTTGCAAAGATCAAATACATCAAACATATATTTATGACATCTATTAAATCAAGTAGTATTTTTGTTTTGGTTTAGTTTTTTTTTAAATCAGGTGAATGGTAGTGTATACATTCCTCTTCTTTGGAGACCAAGTCCAAGTATCAAGGAACCCAAAGTATGTACTGTCTTTCTGAAAACAAGCAACCTTTCAAACAGGAAAGACAGAATGCAGAGTACAAAGTAGATCAGCATGCTTAAAATAACAGAAGAAATTTATTACAGCACATTATGACAGCAGAAAGGTGAAAAACATGCATGTTTATTTTTTGAAAATTAAACCATTCATATTTTCCATCTCTAAATATTAACCCAAAGTAAAGTACTATTAAGACTTAAGGGTGCCCTTTGCAAATTTGCTTGTTTGCAAAACATTCCGCTAACAGGCTAGCTGTAAGTTCAGTCTGTAACCATTTCTGATAAACAGTTTAAGATTTCTGAGACATATTTCCAAATGCCAACTGGGTCAGAAGAATAATTTAACAAAATGTTAAAAGGGTTTCATTCATTGTCCTTTCCAATTTACATACACATTTATCGTCTCTCTGCAGCTGATCAAAAGTTCACCACAGCTTAATATATTTTCCTTACAATGACTTGTACAGAGGCAGAAAGTTAACAGCCTCTTTTGTGAGATTGTTCTTTATCTCAGGTTGACTTTAGATCACAACTGGTGAAAGGGAGGATCAATGCTGAATATCTGAAGCCAAAAGCTGTATTTAACATTTTTCTTCCATAAAACACAACTGAGGCAATACTGATCCAGAAAAAAAATATGTATGCATGATTCCTTATTTCAAACTTAGAACTTCTGTGGAAGGCTGTGTACTACCATTGTGAAGGCACATCAGACCAAATACTGTGATTTACTGTTAAACATAATAGGCAGATATGGTCCAAGCAAAGTCAGATTAATGGCTTTGCAAATTAATGAGCCAGATGAAACTAGACAACTAGATACATTCCAGAGCACTTGTACACCAGAAAGTTAAGGTTACAGTTGAGTTTCTAAAAGCCAACAGTCACAGTTTCCGATTATTAAGGTTTTGCAACTTTTATCACATGCACAGTATTGCTTCCAGGTAAGTCTTTCCCACACTGACAACTGAACTGAAGAAAACCGGTGCACTTGCAAATGCACTGCAAGAGGAGATATGGCAGTCCCAGAAAAAGGAGTGGAGAAGAACCTTGGCCGAAATCTGAACGATCAGATGTACAGGCAAGGAAGAGAATGAAGCAGCACAAACAGTCAACAACTAGAAGCCCTAACCTGTAAATTCTGCAAAAGTTTTACCCTGTCCCTTTGTTTCAATATTTGGTTTTCTACACTAGGTCTCTGGGCAGTTATGGCTACAGATAAATGTCTCTTGATAAAGGAGGTAACACAAGTAGTAAGCACACCACACACTCTTTTAGAAAAGCAACATCCACCAGAGAACTTACGTCCAACTTACTTTAATTTGGTTCCAACCAAGCAGGGGCTGGAAAGAATTTTTACCTCTACTAGAGATGTCTTGCTTTTATTACTAAAAATACTAAATACTTCTAACTTCCAAAAACTATCCATCGAGAAAGATGCAGCAGTTTTAGCAGATGCTGGTTGTTCTGTCAAGTTCAATGCCAGCTTTCTCAATCTATCTTCAATGTTCCTAGTGTGACAATCTTATCATCAACATTCCTAGTCAATCATATACAGTATAACCATTCTGGACACATTGGAGTGCAGAATGTTTCTTTTTTGGGGGGAGTGGGGGGAGTATAACTTTGTAAAACCTTCCCTGTCTGTTTATGCTTTATTATTTTAACTACCACTGAAAACTAGACCAGCAGCTGTTTAACAATTGGTTCTCTGTTCTGTGTCTATGCACTTGGAAAAGGGGTGGAGAGATTGTCAGTAGGGAAAAGGTGGACATAAGTTTCTCTGCTAGTTTGAAATAAAACAGACACCACACCTAGTTTTGTATTTTTATGCATCACACGCTTCTTTGTAAAGGATTCAAAGATTTAACCACTGAGTGACATATTTTAGCCCCTTCTGGGGCAAAGATGTAGGTCACCTCCCTGGGAGCTGACTTGGATCCCAGACTTAGAATTTTACGCTAAGAGCCTAGCAATGACAGCAGCGTTTGTACAAATGCAAGCGTGGATTGGAACAATCTTATTTAAGTAGGCCAAACTAAGACTTATGACTTATTAAACTTCCTCTTCTAATGTCTTTAGCATACAGAACACATTAAGGTTGCTAATACAGTACTCTGTATGTACTAAAGCATGTCACCATCAGTTGAGACAGTCCATTTTGCCAGAATTAACGTAATAAAATTTAAGCTAGCACCATGCATTTTCAACATAACATAAAAATAGTGTGCTCTCACACACACTGGCTTTAATTGTTCAGGAAAACACTGCATCGTACATAAAACATTTCTATGGGAAACAAGCGGCTGCACTGCATAGCAAGATGGCCCGACTGGTTTGAAACAACCATTAATGAAATAAAGAAGAAGAACACTAAGGCACACTGAGTTCTCAACACAGCACAAAAAAACACAAACAGGTAAGAGGCTGATTTGTTGATTGCCACATTTATTCTTACCCTTAAAGTAGGCCTCCTGTACACCTGCCAGTTAAAATACAGATATTATCCAACAAGCATTGCATTCACATCCAAAATTCAGGCAGTCCTACCTACCAGCTCACCTTTTTACTGCCCCATGTTCCTAGAAGTGGACAAATGAACATGTTCCTGTTTATGTGTGCTTGTAAATGTTAAGCAAAAGTTCATCAAGCAGCCAGGTGCCCTTTTTCTTACTTACTACTTGCCTCCATCTCTCTAATTGCTTTCTTGATAGGGTAAGAGGGGAAAATCAAGAGATTCAGGCCATGTCACAGTATAAAAAGTTGCATTAAAAAGCCCAAGAGAGAGAATAGTCGGACTGCAGGTACTGTCATAGTGCTTAAGCAGCCACAAGGATTATACAATCATTTATTTATTTTTTTAAAAATCAGTGTAGTCAGTGACAATAGGGTGAAGGAGACACAGGTTTTGACAGCCGCTGTTCTAAACACTGTTCTCATAAAGTATTCACAAATGAAATGTCTGTGAAAATTCTCAGTCATCCAGGTGAGTTTATCTGGAAGTTGAGTCATGGCTACTGGACTTCTTTTTCTTGTGAGATTGAAACGTTTCGCTGTTCATCCAAACAGCTTCATCGATGAACAGGTAGGAACCGATGAACCGATGAAGCTGTTTGGATGAACAGCGAAACGTTTCTATCTCTTAAAAAAGAAGTCCAGTAGCCATGACTCAACTTCCAGGTCACAAATGAAATAGTCAGATTTAACCTATAATTAAATGATGACATTGATTTCGAGGGAATGTTGAGAAAGCCGAACTTTAGCACAGGATTGCATCTTAATTTGGTGCAACTCAAGTATTGGGATTTTTGAATCTTGTTAATGTCCTAATAAAGAACCAGATTAGTCTCCCTAATATGCACCACATTAACCCATACTGAGGGGAAAGCCTTTCAGATACGGCTGGATTGCAACTGTCATTATGCCTCACAAATGACTATGATTAGAAAGAATGACTGGGAAAAAAATAACTAAGAAGGCAAGATGGGAAACACGGCAAAGGGTGTGTGATTCCTATCTAGTCCTCTTAGTTAATTGGAAACCAATGCTTTCTTTTTGAAATCTCAACGGCACCAGAGCTAGCAGCCATCTTCATTAACAAATCAGATGAACCCTGCTCCATGGCAGCCTAAAATATCAATTCACCACTGATTACAAAAAAGGAGACATAAACACAGGGCATCTTCTGGCAGTTCCAAACTGAGAGGAGGGAAAGGAGTGAGTTTGAACCCAGACACACTCTGCCTTGCAGAGACCACACAAACCATCTTCACTTTTTACTGCAGCTAACAAAAGCAGAACCTCGTGGTGAAATGATTAAACTGCAGTACTGGAGTGAAGACTCTGCTCACAAAACTGAGTTCAATCTTGGGCTCAGGTAGTCAGATGGAGGTTGACTCAACTTTTGTCTTTCCAAAGTAGGTAAAGTGAGTGCCCAGCTCACAATGGGGATGTGTGGCCTGCATAATTAAGTTATAAACCACCCAGGGACAGTTTTAAGCCCTGTGTGTTGTGTCGTTACAGTTGTGACCGACCCTTCGTGACCCCATGTCCATGGAGTTTTCTTGGCAGGAATACTGGAGTGGCTTGCCAGTTCCTACTCCAGGCGCCTACAGCACCTGGTATTCCCTGGTGGTCTCCCATCCAAGTACTAACCAGGGCCGACCCTGCTTAGCTTCCGAAATCAGGCGAGATTGGATGTGCTTAGGGCATCTAGGCAACGTCTTTAAGCCCTCCAAGGAGGTATATAAGAAGCACATTTTTTCTCTGAAAACAACGACAGTCCACAAGCCTGCTCAGTTTTGTTACACTTATGCCAGAAGCAAACACTGCCAGCAGTTCAGTCCAATGCAGGAAGAACCTGACACAGGGAATTACAGCTGAATCATCCTGGCTTTAAAAGGTTCACTTCTTTTAAATTGTGTGTGTAAAGAGCCAGATGTTAACATGAAACGGGCTCTGCTCTTGAGGACTGTATCAAAACTCCCTACTGCATTTAATACCAAGCTGTAAAATATCAAACACAACAAACCACAGTGATACCAAGTTTACCACAAAGCTTTATCAAAGGCAGCAGCCATGATGATCCAGACAGAGTATTGCATTCCGCTGTCGCACACTGCAGGATATTCAAGCACAATATGCTGACTGTGGCTATGTAAAGAAAAACACTCAGACGGGGATTTTTAAATAGAACACGATCAACTCCGCTTCTAGGGAGTCATCTCCAAACACCAGCTGACTCTTTTCTAAGCTCACATAAATTTAAAGAATGTGCTGCATCTACCACCCTCTGAACCTGGAGAGCACTGATACAAGTACTTCATTTTGCTTTAAATGGAAGAAGATACTCCTTGATTTGGCTATGGTAATTTGTCTTTGCTTTTTATTAGAAAAAAGAGAAAGTCTAAGATGAATTACAAGCTTCCTTCTCACTACCACTGACATTAAAAACCCAAACGAAGCAGCAGTTTTAGATTCTGAATTGTGTTTCAACATGTTTCTATTTCATCTTCACAAATGAGGCATTGGATGTTATGATTTTCACTTTTTAAAAGGTGAAATGTACTTTATTTTTGCTCTCCAACCTCCTTTCCTATCTTATTATTACAGAAGGAACTACAAAGCACTGAATATACACATGCAAGAATATGTTAAAAGACTTACCCGGTATTCTCTGGATAAACTGTCTGAAGGCACCGCTCCTGAAATCTGGCTAGAGATTGTAGCCGCTATGAGTTGTTTACACCACTCAACATGGGATCCTGTGGGGCTGAAAGAAAAGAAAACAACAACAAAGTATCTAGTCAAATATCCGTAGGGCACTGGCTTAGATCCTTAGTTACTGGCAAAATCAGGACAACCCTCGAGATAAGTCTTATTTTTCAGACACAAACTCTGTGCCTCTGCCTGCTCCTACTTCCAGGTCTCCGTGCTCCAACAGGCATTACTGAATGCAATGGCTAAAATCCCACTAAATCACATTACAGCAGGTCCACTGAATCAGTGGGGATTTGGTGAGTCAACACCTCTGCAGGTTCAACTGATTCAAATGGGCTTACTCGAGTCGTAACGTATTAGGGAGTAGCAATCTTCAAACCTCAGTGATTCAGCATACTGTGTAACAAATATATTTTTAATTGCTTCATGTTGCAAAATCAATTTCTGGCTCAGTCTCTGAAGCAGGGAGTGTCCCAAAAACACCCTAGTTGCATGTCTCTGAATTACATTTTTAATTTTTTTTTAAAAAAGTGATAATCCATCATTAGAGAGATAACCATTCAATTAAACTAGTGCTGTCACATATTAGGGGGTAGTAAAGGAATGCTGTATATGATGTGGGTGAGAAATAGCTTTTAGTTTTCAAAAGCAAGCATGCTGATTTCAGCACAGGAACAGCTGTTTTGGTCCCTGCAGGTGTTCTTAATAAAAGACAAAATTCTAAATATACACACCTGGTTGTGGGGTGACATGCAGCTACACCAACCCCCCTTCAACAGCTATACCAATGTAACACATTAATGTTATACAGATTAAAGAAGTAAAACCATGGACACACAGAGGCAAATATTCCAGATCAGTGATGCTTTTCTTTCCAACATAAGAGTCTCTAAGGAATTTGATCCATGCAAATTCCACCAGAAACTGGCATCATTTGGTGGTCTGATCTTTTGTTTGGATCTTAACTATCTACTCTATTTTGCACTTCCCAGATACCGTGATCCATTTCATAACTCAAAAAGAATAATAACAAAGCATATTAAGAAATGCTATACAAGGAGATTGAAAATCAGATATTTATATACAGTACAAACTTTCATACAAACCTCCCTAAAATGAATAATAAATGGTACAGAATGAGCACGGGGTAAATATTTGCGAAGGCAATACCCAGCTGGAACTGATAAGAATCCTTGACAAGATGGCTGAGTGCACCCCCAGGTACACAAGCTAGCACGTGCTTGAGCATATGTTCAAGACAAGACCGTGGTAGCCACTACTTGCTATGACAAGTGATGCAAACCTTACACAAACACCTACAGGATTCTGGTCATAAATTATTAGTTTGTCCATCTCTGTTTTTCATTAGGGTTGACATCCTGCTGCCCAGTTCTCTGTGCATAACGGAATGACGTCGGCAGCAATTCACTGCTGATTAAAGATTTCCTTCGGTGGCTTCAGGGAGCATGTGAGTCATGCACAATGTTGATGGAAAGATGGCTATTTGTCACTGCAGATGACAGTTATCATTGTGCAACTGGTAAGTGGGCAATGGTATTTCAGTGTCTTTTAGATCAACCCACCTATCTGGAAATGAATCCTGCAGATTTTAAGCACAAATAAATTTGGGGGGGGGGGAGAGAAGCATCTGTCTTTCTAGAATTTTCTCAAGCACAGCTACAAATAAATTTCATTTCATACATAGAATCTAACAGCTGGAATCAAAGAATCAAACAGCTGGAATAAAATCCACTTGGAGAAAAACCCTCATTTTTGGGGGGAAAAATTTCTGCAAAGTTTAAAGTAGGCAGCAATATTTAACGATGTATTTAGGAAAAGGTCTACAAGACACTGGTTCATTATTCCGCTGAACAGGAAAAAACGAGAAAAGAAAAATACAAGCTGTGGGAAGAATCATATCGGGAAATATCATCTAACTTGGAAAAAATGATGAGAAGAGAGCATCTATAGCAAGTTAAGCATCTCTTTTGCAGCCAAAAACTGAAAAAATCAAATTATACACTATTATGCTTTTTGGAATCAGTAAATCCAGAGGCTTAAACTGGATGATCTATTAAGTAATTCTTCAGGCTTAACAAGAGGATCTTTTTTTCAAGAATGTCTAAGCACTTAGGAAAAACACGAAAGCTATTTCCTAAAGCAGCAAGAGAGGTCTGGCATTGGTTAAAGCTTGAGTAAACTGCCAGATTCTGGAAAGCAAAAGTGGAATCTGAGCCACAATGCAAACAATATGAACAAGAGAAATGTTAACAAGGATAGAAGGGACAAACTAAATGTTCTTAACAGTGTATTTTTTAATGCAACCCACTCTCACCAACTGAAAGCTCATGGAAGAGGGTATGCCACAGTATACACTATGCACACAACAGCCAGTGTGACGTAGCTATGAGCACATGAGAGCACCCCTACAGTGAGAAAATCTATGTTCAAACTCCTGGTCAGCCATGAAATTCACTGGATAACCTCCAGTGGTGTCCAAACTTCGGCCCTCCAGATGTTTTGGACCACGACTCCCACAGTCCTTTGTCATTGGCAATACAGGCTTAAGAGTTCTGGGAGTTGTGGTCCAAAACATCTGGAGGGCCGAAGTTTGGACAGCCATGCGGCTTAGACCTTTTACATCCTCTTAGTATGGTTGCCAAATCAAAAAACAGGGGGCTCCTGCACCTTCAATGATGTGCAGAAGAAGGAATTTCAGAAGTTACGGATTCTCTTTTTCTACCTATGATACAGGAGCCCTTTCTTTTTGATCTGACAACTCATAATTTTTCCTGCAGGATTCCTGTGCAGCTAAAAGGTAGTGTGTCCTGTTCTGATCACTATGACAGAAAGTATATGAAATAAAATAAATTGCAACCCAATATTTTGAGACAGTTAATATCAGAGTCTTGGTTATTCCTTTCTAGCACATACTGCTGAATTGAAAAGTGACACTGTGAGTTGATGCAAGGGTTGACTCACCCCACTTTAATTTCTTTAAATTGAAATTGGGTGAGTCAACCCTCAGTGTTACTTTTCAATCCAGCAATAATAAGACTCTCATATTAACTGACTCAATATCTTTACCTGCATTATATTTAAGTCCATTTACTTTCATTTCAATTTGTCTAAATTAAAATTAGTGCTGATCATTTTATCAAATTTAAGTACTGTAATCATATTTCCTAGTGTGCATCAAACACCTTTATACAACTTTGAACTTATCTCTGGCTACCTTCAGTATTCATCAAGTATGCTGTCTGTACTGGCATCAACATGACTTATTTTTACAATAACACAGTACCAACATACTCCTGGTTCCTCACTTAGTAATCCCTGTAAGTCTAATGTGAGAGTGATCAGTGTTAATATAGGACAGTGTTGGCGAACCTATGGCATGGGTGCCAAAGGTGGCACTCGGAGTCCTTTCTGTAGGCACCCGACATCGCCTCTTCACAGTCACCTGTATTCAGGTTAAATTGCTGTATTAACACTTTGTGAAAAACTAGTCAGTTTTGAATCACAGTTAAGGTTCGCCATCACTGACATAGGATATGGCCATGTTGACACCTACTGTGTTTGTCATGGAGACAATGTTTGAATTTAAGTCTTTGCTTCTACAAATACATTCTTTACTTTTTATGGCTAACAGGGCCACCACATATAGCGGGGGCAGGAGGGGGATGTGCCCCAGGTGCCATGCTGGGGAGAGTGGGTGACAACATGACAAAATCGTATTTGTAATATTCTGCAATGCCTGGTTGGGTAGGTGTGGAATCCATGTTTGCACCAGGTGACACAGAATGTAGTTGTGGCCCTGATGGCCAGAATACTACTGGCCTAGTGTAAGATCTGTATAACTTTCTATGGATAATTGCAGTTAACTTATAAGGTATTGAGAGATGGGATTCACCTGCATGTCTGGTAACATAGCCGATTTAATCAAACAAGCCCCCATGACAAATTGCATGAGCCTTACACAAAAACACCAACAGGGTCCTGGCCTGTATCAGCTGCCCTGAATGCCACATGTTACAGAAATGAAGAATATAAGTTTAACAATGTGTTATACCAGGTCTGAAGATAATGTACAGCAAAATCTTTGTAGTTGTGCCCACAAGTTTAACACAAACCAGGTACATACTTTTGGAGGTGGACTTCCTCAAGTTCAGAAATCACCATGGTGAAACTCAGCATACGACAATGTCTATCAATTTGCCTCCCAAAGGTACACTATTTGCATTATGCCAGTGTAAAATCAAGATAATGTTTGTGGCAAATATTGTCATAATTGGTAATATGTGCTTAAATAATTGCAATCTTATTATCAACTCTTCACGTCACCACTGCATTATTTAGCTTCTTGTATACAAGGAGCTGGTGGTGGTTTCATTAGCAACCTTTCTTGTTATTCAGAGAAGTTTTCGTGAGTAAAATACAATGAAATCTAATTTTCTGAAGACCAGTAACTTCTGAAAAGTTGGTAACAAGTTGTAGTCAGGATTTTGCTGTACTATAAGTATAAATTGCATTTAGGTGGGGCACCAGCACCCCCAATGTCCTTTAGCATAACCTCTGTTCAAATGAATGGGAGTTGTGTAACAGCAATAACCTCTCATAAACCGTTATAGTTCTGCCCAGTTTTAGGTTTATAACTACAGGTGCTCCAAACATAACCAGCACGAACTGCGACAGTTTTAACCTGAAGAGAAACCAGTGTATTTTTAGCACCCATGTCATTTTAATTGGGCATATACTCTGTATCTATGTATTGTTGCCTGTTGTACTGTATGCTTTTGTTTGATGCCAATAAAGGTCTTGATTGATTGATTGATTGATTGATTGATTGACAAGAACTGCAAAGGAACAAGAACTGTGCAAAGAAAAACAAACTCATGTGCAGCAGCCCTAACTGTTAGCATTAGGACCAGGGCAACCTCTTCCCGTCTCACCATCTCTAGGTACTTACGCCAAGTTACCATTGCGCCTGCACTGCCTCCATCACAGGGAACAGCAATGGTGGTGCAAGAATATGGCCCTTCCAATTTTCTTCTTGTCGTTTGTTTGTTGTTGTTGTTGTTGATGATGTAGTGATACTGGGGGGGGTAACCTCCCTCTTTTCCACACATGCACAGCTAGACGTGAGGCTTGTGCCAACTCCTTGGGCAGCAATTGGACCTGCTCAGGGCTGACCTCAGTGGTCTCTTCCATTCGGCACAGAGTATCCCATAGACAGATAGATAGATTTGATTTGAATACATAGAAAGGAAGGAAGGAAGGAAGGAAGATAGATAGATAGATAGATAGATAGATAGATAGATAGATAGATAGATAGATAGATAGATAGATAGATAGATAGATCTATCCTCTCTCTATCTATCTATCTGATAGATAGAGGAAGGAAGGAAGGAAGGAAGGAAGGAAGGGATAGATAGATAGATAGATAGATAGATAGATAGATAGATAGATAGATAGATAGATAGATAGATAGATAGATAGATAGATAGATCTGATAGATAGAGGAAGGAAGGAAGGGATAGATAGATAGATAGATAGATAGATAGATAGATAGATAGATAGATAGATAGATAGATAGATAGATAGATAGATGAAGGAAGGAAGGGATAGATAGATAGATAGATCTAGATAGATCTAGATAGATCTGAAGGAAGGAAGGGATAGATAGATAGATAGATAGATAGATAGATAGATAGATAGATAGATAGATGAGGAAGGAAGGATAGATAGATAGATAGATAGAAGATAGATAGATAGATAGATAGATAGATAGATAGATAGATAGATAGATAGATAGATAGATAGATAGATAAGAAGGAAGGGATAGATAGATATAGATAGATAGATAGATAGATAGATAGGATAGATAGGATTGATAGATAGATAGATAGATAGATAGATAGATCTATCCTCTCTCTCTCTATCTATCTGATAGATAGAGGATAGGATAAGATAGATAGATAGAGATAGATAGATAGATAGATAGATAGATAGATAGATAGATAGATAGATCTGATAGATAGATCTGATAGATAGAGGAAGGAAGGAAGGATAGATAGATAGATAGATAGATAGATAGATAGATAGATAGATAGATAGATAGATAGATAGATAGATAGATAGATAGATAGATAGATAGATAGAGGAAGGAAGGAAGGGAGAGATGATATAGACGAGATAGATAGGATAGATAGGATAGATAGATAGATAGATAGATCTGATAGACGAAGGAAGGAAGGGATGGATAGATAGATAGATAGATAGATAGATAGTGGATAGATAGATAATAGATAGATAGATAGATAGATAGATCGATAGAGGAAGGAAGGAAGGGATGGATAGATAGACAGACAGACAGCCCTTGCCCTCCACGTGGCAGATGGTGGCTCACTGGGCAACCGACGGGGTCAGGGCCTCGAGGGTGGGGGGTCGTCGTCGTCGTTTCACCCCCCCCCCCAAGTCCACAAACACACCCGACCCGCACGCACACGCACACGCACACACACACACGAGAGAGAGGGGGGTGTCCTCCCTCCCTCCCTCCTCCTCCGGCCTCACCTGTCGAGGGCCTCCACGCTGGGCTGCCGAGATCCGGCGGTGCTGGAGGACGAGGAGGACAACGCCGCCGCCGCTGCCGCCGCCGCGGGTCCGGGTCCCGGCACGGAGAGCAACCGGGCGGGTCTCCGGAGTGCCGGGCCGAGGCCGCCCTCCGCCGCGCCCGGCCCGCTCCCTCCTCCTCCTCCTCCTCCTCCTGCCGCCGCCGCCCTGCCGTCCATGTTGCTGCTGGAGGTGGTGGTGCTCTTGGCGGCGTCGAGATTGGGCGCGCGGGGGCGAGCGGGCAAGGCTGGCTTCCTGGCCTCCGTCCTGGCTTCTCGGCCCGCCTTCGGACGGAGGAGGACGGAGGAGGGAGGAGGAGGCGAGCGGCGGCCCTCACCTGGCGGCGGCAGCGGCAGCGGCAGCGGGGGAAGGAACGCGCGGCCGCCTTTACCCAGAGGCCTCCGCGGCCGCCGCCACCGCTTCTGAGGGGAGAGAGAAAGGGCGGCCTCTCGGCGGGAGGGAAGCTCCCCTCAGAGCGCGCCCCAGACGTGTGCGTGCGTCTGTGTACACACACACACACACACACACACACACACACACACCACACACACACTTATACACACACATCCCAGGCACCTCTTACAGTCCCGCACACAGTCCCGCACACACACACACCTCCAGAAAGAGAGCCATACCCTTTCTATCTATCTATCCCTTCCTCTGTCTATGTATCTACTGTATCTATCTAAACACACACACACACTTCTCTCTAGCTCTATGTCAATATCTGTTTTAAGGGACACACACCTTGAGAGATACAACATTCCAGATAGTGCAAGTTGTGGCATAGCTGCGTGTATATGTAGCTAGTGAACTCCTCTCTCTCTCTCTCTCTCTCTCTCTCTCTCACACACACACACACACACACACACACACACACACCACACACACACACACACACACACACACACACACACACACATCCCAGGCACAGCCGTGCACACACACCTCCAGAAAGAGAGCCATACCCTATCTATCTATCTATCTATCTATCTATCTATCTATCTATCTATCTATCTATCTATCTATCTACACACACACACTTCTCTCTCACTCTATGTCAATAACATCTGTTTTAAGGGACACACACCTGGAGGGACACAACATTCTAGATAGTGCAAGTTGTGGCATAGGTGTGTGTATATGTAGCTAGCGCAGGCAGCACTAACTCTCACACACGCACAGTTATACACACGGAGGCACAAGTAGGTTGCTGCTTACTCTGGTGCCAGATATATGAGTATGTAGAACACAGCACACACACATAATAAATGGAATATAACAAGGGGTTAAGGGTATATGTACATACACCCATAACTGACTGTGTTCTCTTCTAATTTTATAATTGTTGGTAGTTACCATGTACAAATATCACAGGAATAAATACTACATTAAAAAACTACATTAAATGTATAAACAATTTAGGTGGGCTTTGAACTGACTCCCAATTCCTCTGCTATTGGGCTTCTCCAAGGGTACAATAAATATATCTGATACATATCTTTCAAAGATAATCGAATGTTCAATAACATGGTATGAGAGGGGTGGCCACAACCCCTTCTTTAGGGATGGCACTGTATTTGAAGCCCTGTCCTCTTTTTTGGCCATATATGGCTCTTTTGCTGACATGTAAGAGGCCACCCTAACAGGCTGAAGTGGGAAATAATAAGGGTGAACTCTTCCTTAAATTGATTGAGTCTTAAAAACCAACTGTGTGCCTTCAGATATTATCAAACCATGACTCCCATAATACTTCAAAATGGCTATATGATAATACTTCACAGAGTTCCTAAAGTACTAGGTCAGAAGTAACAAAAGAAGCATAAAGACGTGTGTTTGTTATTTATTTCATATGACTCAGGCAGGTATTTTTTTTAAAAATCAAGTGAACCTTCATCATGATACACTTTTTAGAACATTAAATTCTCTACAAATCAAGACTGAATGCCACCAGTGCTAAACTGAACTGAACCAAACTAACTCAACAGTATGGAAACAATGAGAAGGCAAGTGTATCTAAATTTCTTTTACATTATTTCCACCCACTCACCCACCCCCAAAAAGAGTTGAGCATGTAGTGTATTACTTAGTACAAACAAGTAACATCTTCATTCATTAATAGTAGACACAATGAGAAACACACTCCTCGTGGATACACAACCAGCAAAACATTTTAGGGCTGCAATGAAAAATGAAATGTTTATATACTGCAAGCACACAAAAGGCAATTATATTAGAATCTGCATAGCTTTTCATTTGCAGCGCTTTATATTTAGCCATATAGAAAAGACTGATGGAATAATTCTGAGTTTCCTTGTAATTCAAATTATGCATTTCATTTTCAGAACGGCTTTCCTTGCAGGAAACAAAGCTATCAATAGTGCAATGAGATACAGAAGACAAAAGAATAATGAGAAAGTGAAATTGAAAGAACAGATATGAAGTGGAAATAAATCATACATTTAGCTAGCTCAACGTATTACTAGTACTTCAGCCTTATCCCTGAAGGAGTGCAAATTTCTTAGCATATTATTTACTTATTATTAATGTGCTCCATTTCTCTTGTAATGAAAATATACTATTTCTAAAATATCCCAATGTACTCTACAACTAGGAAATTTAAAGTATTTAATGGACTTTGACCTTAAACTTTAGAACTGCAAATATTTACACTTTACAAAAAAGACTATTTCATACACTTAAACTGAATTTACACATTATCCTATAATATCTTTGCGCCTTCTGTTTTGTAGATCAAAACTTACACATACAATAATTTACAACTGGTAGACAAAATACCCTCAAAGAGCCAAATACTTTTAAAATAAGTCAGTTAGCTACAAATAGCGTCCTTCACAAATCCTATGCTTTACGCTGTTCTGAACTGACCTAAAACCAGTTTAAAAATTTTATATCTTAAGCAAAAGATGAATTAAAATATCAAGTTGCAAGGTTTCTGCTGACTTTACAAAGTGCTCATTACATTTATTTAAAAAAAAAGATTTCTGAAAGGAACAGGTTATAAAATGTAACCGAAGACTGACATTAAGACAGCAGATAAAACGATCTGCAGATTTTAAATCTCTTCAGTGCACACATTGGTAGAGAGCTTAGGAAAGGGTTTTTGTTTTGTTTCATTTTTTTGTACCACCAGTTTCCAAATCACCCAGCAAACACAGCCACTGGCTAGGTTGGCTCAGCAATCGGGGGGGGGGGGCATCCAATAAATTCACTTCACCAAGCTCTCCTATATTATCTGTAAATTGTTTTAATGCATTTCCTAAGAGTTTAATCCAACAAGGGGACACATACAATGTATACATTCTCTTTCCACCCCCTTACCTTTAAGGAATCAAACATTAATCTACTATGGGAATAAGGCTGCTGCTTTGAATAGGCACAAATGTTTGGAGACTTTCAGTTGCGATAGCTTATTGCTACCCCTGCAATAATTTTATTATATCAGTAAGAAGCTATATAGATTGTAATTTGCACAGCACGTGCTCCTTGACAGCATGTATTTTCTGCCAACTTTACCTCTCACTCTGTTCTCCAAAGGTAAGCATATGATTCAACAAACTCCTCACTAGCATTGATGGCACTTTGCTCAAATCAACGAGCTTAAATACATAACTTAAACGTGAGCAAGGAAGGGTCTGTCCACGAAAACAAATTCATACGACTCTCTGAAACTTGGCAGTTAATACGGAAAGCATTAGTTGGATGCAGCTGGAGGGGGAGAATACTTTTTAAATGCTTGTAACTGCTAGCTGAATAACATGTTCCCAGGCAAATAGTTTTGAAAGGCACATAAATCCATTTTAAAAGCCCACTTGTGTTCAAATCCTCTCCTATGCAAAGATTTTAGGAGGAAGCTCTGTATAAGGCATCTGTATTTTCCACTTGTCCATTTACATTCAGAATGAGCACCACCTATTATTATGCAATGTTTCAAGAAAATAATCCAGCTATTCTGCTTTCAAAAGTGGGTTTGCACATGTGACACCATCTGTGAGGAAGACGAGGAGGAGGAGGAATTGGAAAGTTTAGGATTATTTGAAATTTGCAGTTCTTCTAGTCGCCTCATATAGTCATCTCTCGCAAAGCAAGTAGTTCCATGTAGCGCTGCTCCACTGGGTTTGGCTGCTGAAACATTTAAAAGATAAAACATTTAAACATGGGGTATGTGAGCGGGACCATACAGTATATAGACTCAATACAATCTGGACCTTAAAGAGATGAACAGAAGCATCTGTTTTTAAATCCATACATTCAGAAGTCTACTTTCAGGATGTATTCTCTTTCCAATTCTCAGTAACTGGAATAAAGTTACTGAAATTTTATTTCAATGCTCATAGCACTCACTTTAGTTGTTTAGCAGTCTGAACAGTTGTGCTCAATTACTAGACTAAACAATATTATTTAACATAAAATTGTTTTAACATAAAACGTTGTGGTCTACAGATCTATCATATATTTTGTATTTAGAAAAACACACATACATTTTAGTTTCACAAATGAAAAATCCTGTTATCTTGATGAAATCTTAACAATCAAAATCCTGGTTATTAAATATTCACTTTAAAACATAAAGATATGTTGATACGCCATAGACTACTGGCTTGTCTCCCCAGTAGCCAATTTGCTAAGGCCTTGAATGGGTGACACTGGCTGCATTCACACAAACCCATAAAGCAGAATTTAAGATAATTCTGGGTTAAGGTAACAAGTTGTGTTCTTATGTTCCAGCCTATTTACATATGTATGACATCTTTCAGTAGCATGACTGGTGCAAGAAAACTATGGATTATTTGTTTAGCATGCCAAATAGGGCCTTTCAAAGTAATTCCTGGTTTTTGTTGTTGATAATTTTTCCCTACAAAAAGTTAAGGAAGACATGAGGATTAGCTATCCTTAACTTGATTTTAGCCTACAGAGGTGACTAGGTGGAAGACGTGGCAGTGAGAAAAGCTCCTGGAAGACAGGAACAAAATTCAAAAAGATCTTAATGCAGTTTTAACAGGGACAGATCAAAATCCAACCAACTACAAGACGGGATACCTGGCTGAGTAATACAAGTGAGAAGGCTATAGGATTTTTAGATTGCAAGATGAATATGAGTCAACAACATATGCTTTCCTAAAAACTCTTAAACCAGGGCCTCAGCCCAGCGTCCGTTCCCTGTCTCCTCTAACATTAAAAGACATGGGGTCTGTGAGAGCATTTGTTATGCGCCTGTCCAGACTGTACAATCTTCAGGGTAAGTCCTCTCAAAAACACCAATACAGCTTCAGAAGCTTGACTAACAAAACAGGTCCGGCAGGGAATGCACTCCCTTTTGAATTGCCATCTGTTTCCACTCCAAGTGTTTTTAAGAAGGGAGAAAAACTGCATCTTTTTAGACAGGCATTGGCTGTTTAGCCCATGCTGATTTTAATCTTTATTAATGCTTTTAATATTTTTGAGGTATTTTCTTTTTTATGATATAACAATAGGACAGGTTCATATTATTTTATTAAAGTTTTAGGTAACTGTGGGTCTATCTGGTTTGATTGCTTTAAATAACTTTTTATTGCTTTTAATAACTTTGTAAGATATCTTGAGTGCTTTTAGTGGAAAAATCACATTATTTACTTATTTTTATCATTTACTGAAAAGATGGGATTATTTATTACATCATCATCATCATCATCATCATCATCATCATCATCATCATAATAATAATAATAATAATAATAATAATAATAATAATAATAATAATAATAATAATAATAATAATAATAATAATAAATAAAAACAAGGGCAAACATTAATAATGAGGCACACTGTAGATCTGTGTTGTAACTCCATCTAGAGAAGCTCAACAATCATTTTTTAAAAATGATAATTAAACCTCAATTTTTTCCCAATTTTGAAATTTATTTGTAATTCTTTAATGGCCCTGTGGCTAAAATAACATTCACTAAACACATTTCTCTCAGTAAATTAGTGTCTAGTTTTGCTCCTCAAAGAATGCATTCCTTTTTACCCAGATAACTACCTTCAAAGCAAACATAAGGTTTTTCACCAATCCGCAACTCTGATAGTATACAGAAAAGATGGCTTGGCTTTTTTCCAGCAAGCTGGAAAGACTTTCAGGGAGATACTACACAGAAAAGGGACTGCTTCTTTTTAGTAGCTCGCTGATAAAGGCTGTGTTTGTCAAACACAGAAGCTCCCTTTTCTATTTGCTTCCAGCTCTTCTGCCAAATCTTGAGGATAAGGAGCGCCATGCATTTACCATCTTGCTCCTTCTGGCAGATCAACATTTAAACAGCCGTTAGCCAGCAAGACAAATACAGGAGGCTTTTACAGGAATCTCTCAGGAACTAGTTCAATCATAGAGATTTAGCTGTTTTGAGTACTTGAAACCTGTATTTTTTAACCGACTCCCCCCCCCCCCAAGGAAGGGCAGGACTTCTGTGGCTCTTACTTATACCTGCTTTCATTTTCAGGAAAGTGCATATTCGTGTATTCGTTGTTATGCTTTCGGCAAAATATATGAAGAAATAGATTCCTTCTCCCATAGAAAAATCCTTGTCCCATGGGGGGGAGGTGCTTATATCAGTCATATGCAAAATTTCACTTATTTTATTTTATTTAGATTTATCCCCGCGCATCTCCCTAGAGGGGTCTCTGGGCCATTTTACCTCAAGAAAATAAGTAATTCTCTGCTTTAGACATTACCCCGAGAGCACAAACCAAGGATACGTGAGTTTCCTCGCACTGAATGCAACTCCCTGCTCAGTGCAGGAATCCAAATCAACGTATATCTGACAGACAACTGTCTAATTCACCAGGTTCAATCCTTAATAGCCTTTAAGAAAGCAGTGAAAACTTGGCTTTTCAAAGAAGCATTCAGCAATCACTAATGTCTGTCCTGGGCTCCCCGTGATTGATGTTGCATTGTTACTATTTTGTGCCTCTTGTCGGGTTCTTTGTTTCTTTGTTTTTTTCTTCCTTTATTGCTGTATTGGTTTGATTTGTATTTGTGTTGGTTTAATAGTATACATAGTTGCTCTCTTTGTAAACCGCCCAGTTTCCTTTGGGAAAATTGGTACGGTATATAATAGATAGATAAATAAATAAATAAATAAATAAATAAATAAATTATTGAAGTGTGTTATCCAAAACTGGACACAATACTCAAAACGAGGCCTAACCACTGCTGAATAGAGGACAACTAGTACTTAACTTGTACTGATCGGGGGGGGGAGGCCTTTCTCTGGGACCCACCACCCTTTCAGTTGTGTTTGGTGGGCACAGAGGAGAAGGCCTTCTCTGATGCTTCTCCCAGACTCTGGAACTCCCTCCCACTGGAGGCCAGGCTGGCTCCATCTTTGCTGTCATTCCACCAGCAGGCAAAGACCTTTGTCTTCAGGCAGGCTTTTCCGTAGTGACTGGTTGTCTGGGAGACGTTTTAAACAGGATAGTTTGGATTTTTGTTACTTTTAAATGTTTAGTAATACTTTTTAAGATTTTAAATATATTTATTTAATGCAGCACTTTTAAAATATATGAATTATTTTCTACTTTTAGCTTTTATTATTGTGTTTCTAATTATATAAGACACCTTGGGTCCTTTTAAAGGAGAAAAACAGGCTAATTTGAAATAAATAAATAAATATTCTTGATAAATCCATGTTGGCTCAGAGTTATTACTGTATTGTTTTCAAGGTGCTTGTAAAGTAACAGGTTTATATTTTTTATTTTTGCAGGGAGGGACATTAGACCTCCTTCAGTCATCAGGCACGTCACCTACTCTCCATGGTTCCAAGAAAATAACAGACAGTGGTTCTGAGAGTTCTTCAGCCAGTTCCTTCTTACTCTTCGATGCAATTCTTCCAGCCCTATAGATCTGAGCTTGTTCAAAGTAATACAATATGCCTTGACTATGTATTTATCAATTTCAAGCTGCAGTCTTATCTCATCCATTTGTACTGCACATTTGCCTGCAGAGTCGGCTCCAAGCAAATGTAAACTAAAATAGGAATTTATGAGCTAAAGCAGGAATTAAGCACTTCTGGGGCCTCCTCTTTGTCAGCTGTTATCATTTCCCATCCTTATTGAGTAGCCAAGCCACTGTTTCTTTTCACTTTCTTTTATCATCCTTGTATCTGAAGAATGTCACTTTTTAGCATCTCCTGCTAAGTTCAGCTCATTCTTTTGTTTTCCCAGTGCCATTCCTACCGTTCCTTGCTACTTTGTCTGTACATATATTGACAGTTCCATGTTCCCTGCATACACGATAAAAGAGAAGGAAGCATTTTGTGGAAAAGTGCTTATAGCCACACTATATTCTCTCTGCATGTTGTCATGTTTAGTTGAATTTGCGGTTAAGAGAGGAGAGGGAATTTTTATACAAGTACCTGTACTGTGTCCAAGTTGTCTACTATGGCCTCAGTACACACACAAACCTTGTATCAGTTTGCCTTTACATTATTAGTATTTCCAAAACATATCAGGCATTTTAGTAAACAGGGGCACTAGAATAACAGTTTCCGTCTTAGGCAAGGTTCCCTGTAAAGCATGTGCATCCCCCTACTCACAGGTCTTTCCCACCTCCATGCATGCACCCGTCACAACTGTTTTTTTGTTATAGATGCAACAGAAGCCATGCAGCAAGGGTATCCAGAATTTTTCGACTCCTGCCTACAGTGATCTACATGTAGCTTCTGGTGGTTCGCTTTCTTAAACGGCCTGTTCTGCATATGTTTTCGGCTCTCAGACACAGAACTCAGTGAATTCGCCCACTGAATTGACGCAACAGTGAAAACAAGGTGTTTTGCATCACACCCTCAAAACTTACATGCTGACACTACGCTGCTCCTTGTCTGAAGCCATACATGTTAATTTCGTGTCTGGTCTGCAGCAGAGGAGCCCTACTGCATCATCATTTCTGCCATGTGGTTGTGACCCAATTGCACCCTGAGTGAACATGATCTGGGGTGGTTTCAGCAAATTCTGTCAGACCTCGGAGGGCTATGGAAATCCCTCTTTTTAAAGACAGTTTGGGGAGCAGCTGGAAGTTAAAAAGTTTCAAATGTAACCACTCACTATGCGGCCGATCTGTTCTAAATTTAGGTTTGCTTTAAAATTATGTGCTGTTCTATTTGTTTAAAGCTGAATATTTTATTATGCTGAGTTAGGGCAAGGGAGGCTCTAAACAGCCGCAGAAAACAGACTAGCTAGACGGATCCTCTGACTCAGAAAAAAAGGCAAATTCTTATTGTCCTCTTATAGGTTACAGATAAATAAATATAATTACCACAAGTTATCGAATTCTTCTCGTTACAGTAAGATTTTAAAAAGCTTACTTGTTGCCTAATCCTTGGGTTCCACCGAATGTAATAATAATTAACCCAAAGTTCCAGGTGGCGCATGCTTGCTACTGGATAAAGGGCACGATTCAATTCTTTCGTATAAAAGGGATTGAGATATTTCGATTTTGTGCTGTTGATCAAGGACCAGAGAGACAAGGTTTTCTCACTCAGTTTCTGCCAAAAAAGAAAGAAGGGTGGGTGGGAGGGGGAGAAAGAAAGAGCCAGCATTAACATCACCTACATGACTAACGTCATAACTTCTGCATTGAGGCAACATACTGTACACAGGCAGGGCAGAACTTGGTTACTGTAAAATGATCAGAAATGACCCATGTTTCTTTGTTTGAAGAACGGTGGTGTGACTTAGGAAACAGCTTCTTACAACTGCCCTTCTTGCCTCTAACAAGACTCCTGTCCTGGCTACAACAACATCTAGCCATGGATTTTAAGAACACCATCTAACTAAGGACTTTAAAAGTAACCTCCTGGTGAAGCACATCTCTCACCATGTCTGAACTTCTGGGACCTGCTTTGAAGAAGGGTGATGTACTGCACTCGAAAGCTTACAATGTTCCTTTTTTATTTGTAATAGTGGCCTATGAAGGTATCACCTGTAACCTATTTTAGAAATGAACAAAAAGAGAGTCTTGCTGGACCAGACTAAAGGCCTGTCTAGTTCAGCATTCTGTTTTTGGATTTTCCAGAATGTCTGGTGCGTCAACAACTCCCTGCTCGCATTTCCTACCAAATGGTCCTGAGAAATGCCCAACCTCCGGCACTGATGACGATGTATAGCCCTCTTGAAGGAGGAGGACCATGCCTTCTTGAGGACATGGGAAACCTCAGCCTCACAGGCCAAATCTGGCCCATAAGGAGAACCCATATGGCCCCAAGAGACCCAGATGAGGCATCTCCCTCTTGAAGGGAGAGGGGCAGAACTGCAGGCAAATCAAACCTAAGCCAGTTAAGCCACACCAAGTCAATCCACACTGAAAATATAGGAAGGGAAATGGGAACAAATCTGAGCAGCCTTCAGCCACCTCTAAGGACTACCTAAGGTAGGGGACTCAGAGAGCATATGATGGAGCGGAGAAACCTCCATGGGCTTGCCAGGTCTGTTCACTTGCCATCACAATCAGGATGACTCGTAGAAAGCAAGAACCATCTTCAGTTGACACTTGGAGCTGATGCTTGCTGAAATACCAAGAGAGTCCTCTCTCCTGGGCAAACGAAATCACAGACCCCCCCCCAATGCTTCCTTCTGCCTAAGAAAGCAGCATGATGTTCGCAGTCAGGACTGAGACCCTACTGATAAGAGTCTGGTTTCAAAGAACAGTATGGGCACAGAAACCCACTCTCACCTCTCTCCTAGCTTTACTGCCTGTATTCTACTATGACCTGTTTCATTTCACCCTTGTACTAGTGTTACCGGGCACTATTATTAAAAGCACAATATTTACATTATATGGTAGCTGTACTGACCTCTTTCTCTCGCACGCTGTCACAGCTGTACAAGAAAGTTCCAAAGCGGCAGCTGTACAGGTGATCCAGAATCGTAATCAAAAATTGCTCATTGAATTCAAAAGCTGTAGGAAACTATACACAAGGAAAATATTTAGAAACAATGCAAACATAGCAATTTATTTGTGTCCATTTGTCAATGTATTTGCAAGTAATTATCCAAAATTATAAACTGTGGTTATAGGCAGCTCACACCAACTTGTATTTAGTGACATTTCCCACTAATTTCACAGAGCTGTTTATAAGTACCAAAACTGTCCCTCTCTTTTGTTTTGTTTTGTTTCTGTCCAAGTCCTGGACATGAAGAATAATTCAGAAATGGCCATTTAGAAGCTCTCCTTCATGCATATGAAGACACTGCAAAGTGAGGTTCTAGGTTCTAGACAATTTACACCGAAATCAGCAGAGGAATATCAATGGCATTACTTCTGTCGACGCAGAAACGCAGTTTCAGAAAGACAACTTACTTGTTTGGACATCTGCCACACACAGTCAATGAACTGCAGGAAGATTGGTGACCTGTCAGCATCGGCATGATTTTTGTCCCCATGACCAGTTCTCTGAAATCATACAAACTTCACTTCAGACAGTTTCAGGAATCATTTGAGATTCAACATGCCTTTACGAATTACTTTTACATCTATTTTAGTGGGACTGGATCCTAAAAAATCTTGCCTGGTGGAAAGCAACAACCTGGTTTCTCTGGTATATGGCTGAAATTCTGTTGCTCGGTCACAACTTGAGTAGGCCCTTGCAGATTCACCAAATCTCCACTGCATCAATGAATTTCCTCTAGTTGTGATTTGCTATGCTGAGCAATGAGATTTCTGGTCTTTTTGTTTTGCTTTGTTTACAGAAAAAAACTGAAAGACAGTAATATACCCAATCTATGAATATGGTAAATACTCTATTTTCATGGATGGGTTCAATAGAAAATACCAATGTTCTGAACAAATTTCTTTTCTTTCCCAAGTCAGAAGGTTTATTGTAAGACGGCATTTAACTCATGGTGGTATCACTGAGATTCATAAATGTTAAGAACATAACATGAGAACATAAGAAGAGCCATGCTGGATCAGGCCAAAGGCCCATCTAGTCCAGCTTCCTGTACCTCACAGTGGCCCCACCAAATGCCTCTGGGAGCACATGAGACTAGATATCTGTCTCCTGATACCACTCCCCTATTGGCCCTTGAAGTACCCCAGTTTTAACCCTGGAGATTACACATCTCCATCATGGTTTGTAACCTGTGAAGGACTTTCCCTCCAGGAATCTGTCCAATCCCCTTCTGAAGGCATCCAGATGCCATCACCACATCCTGTGGCAGGGAGTTCCATAGACAATGTTTCACTTTAGTTGGTGGCCTTGAATGTCCCCCCTTTTCAATGGAGTTATAACACATGCTTAATACTAGCTGAATTGTGGTCTTTATTTGTAGCCTTCACTTGACATTAATATGCCAAAACTCATTTTAAAGAAAATTTGTAAGCCTATTCTGTTTAGGGCCAGCCTAGCAGTTTGAAAGACTGTCAAAATGCAAGTAGATAAATAGGTTCCACTTCATGGGAAGGTAATGGCCTTCCATGCACTTTAGCATTTAGTCAGGCTGGACTAATGGTGACAGAAATATGTCTGGGGACAAACGCCAGCTCTTCAGCTTATAAATGGAGATGAGCACCAGCCCCTAGAGCTGGAAATGACTGGACTTAATGGCCAGGGGAAACCTTTACTTTTATTCTGTTTAGGACAATTCATTTTATAAGCATACACAGATGACTGTTACAAATACTGAACCAAGAAAAACAATAATAGGCAAAGAAAGTATTTTTTAGAATTTTGTAGACATCCACCAGTGCCTTCAATTTCCCCAAAACTGAGCCATGCACAGCTGAAGCACCAGCCTTCATTCACCCAACACACAGGTGATTTGTATTCTCAAAGCATAGTGCACAGAGAGAACTCCTAGTTCCCTGAGCTCCTTGCCCTCTGAAGATGCCAGGCACAGAGTCTGGCGAAACGTCAGGAAAGAAAACTTCTGGAACACGGCCCAACAGCCCAAAAAACCCACAACAACTACAAGATAGGTGATTTATTTCAAGGCAGCCCTATTTCCCAAACAATGTGCACCTAAATGGTACAAACAGAGAGGCCCTTAAAATGGACTTGGGAGTTATTTTCAATGGACATATTAGTTTATTATTGAAGCAGCCGTTAGCCACCAAAGCTTGAGAGTTATGCTCCTATGCAGCAATGTGGTTATGCTTAAGGCCAAGATTTAAAAGCCGTGCCTCTTTGGTCTGGGAGAATCTGCTCAAGAACACTGTCAGCTTTGACAGTCCAAGTTTGTTTTAATGGCCTAACGAGAAACTAGCACAGATAAATCATGCTTATGTACATGAGAGCTAGACGAAAAACACACTTGTGTTAAAGCAACAGAGATAATGGAAGATTCCGGCTCTAGCAAATATGGTTCTAATCCCTTCGGCAATTTATAATATATTTTATTGTTTTCATACTTTAAAGCTTGAGCTGTATCACATGACACTTCAGGCTTAGGAAAAGGCAAGCTAATGCTTTTCTAGGCCAGAGTATGCACAGAGAAACACGACTTCAAAAGGCTGTTTAAAATGTCACCACTAAAGTATTTTTGGAGAAAACAACACATGAATTTAGGCTGTGATTCTGCGACTGAACTGAATCTTCCAAGTGCCAAAGCAACTTTAGTAAATAAAATCTAATAGCAGGCAGTCTACAATACATATTTAAGGCCAGGCTGCTGAAGAGAACTTACAATTAAACCTAAAAGAACATAAAACATGTGCCTTGAAATTATACTACAACTCAGATAGGCTGCATTCCTGTATTATACTGAACAACGGGTAACATCAGTACTTCAGAGGATTCAAGACAACAACTTGACATACATTTCAATAATGTTTAAAGCCAACACTCAAGAAAGGGTGCCATTTTTATCACATGACTGATGGGTGATGGGGATGGATAAAGCTGTCTCAATGTTTCTAAGAGGCACATAGGTGGGGATGGCAGGGCTTTCCCAAAGTATCATGGCTGAGAAGAAATTTAAATTTGGGCATTTTTAGTTTGCACACCATTCTTACAGGCCAATGGTTTCCAACTTTGGGTAACATTTTGTCTGAACAAGGGGGTGGAGCCACACTAATTATTTTCCCCTGAGGAAGGTCAGCCTCAACCATTTTGAGCCTGGGTGTGATGCCAAGCAGAGCTGCTGCTGAGTGAGCCAAACAAACAGAAAAAATGTGATCACTGGTAAGTTTCTGGGCTGCTAGAAGTTGGACTAGAGCTGCTTTAGAGGCCTCTGGTAATTTAAACTGCTAATTTAAATTGCAAACAGCCACCTTTATTCAAACAAAGGAAGCATCTACAAGCTTCCTCAAACAAAGGAAGCAGGGGTGCTGGTGCCAGACTAATCATTTATCTGAGCGGGGGAGGGGGGTGGAGCCACACTAATTCTTTTCCCCTGAGGAAGGTTAGCCTCAGCCATTTTGAGCCTGGGTGTGATCCCAAGCAGAGCTGCTGCTGAGTAAGCCAAACAAACAGAAAGAAGAGAGCACTGTTACGTTTCTGGACTGCTAGCAGTTGGACATTTGTCAATGGAAGGATTCTCTCTCTCCTCCACTTTCCTCCTAATTTTCCTTTGTTTTGAAGATCTTGCAGTGAAATGGATGCCCAGCAGAACAGTTTCACGCAGCAAAATTTCAGCTCCCTAGAAGGTCTCACTGAAGTCTGTTGTTTTTTTATCTACACGTGACAGACGGTGAAAGAGAAGCAGGGAAATAGCGGCACTTTAAAAAGCTGAGTCTAACTTGTTTTTTCTTTGGTTCTCACCGATGCAAATTTGTGTCCGAAGCTTATCCACTCCTTTTGTACCAAAACCTCAAAGCCCGAAATGGTCCGGTAATAGCTGTCCAACATCAACATGGCCAGAGAGGTGAGCTGAGCAGTCCGGTCCCAGCCGTCACTACAGTGTACTAAGACTGAGCTCCTTCCGGAGGATACTTTGTCGGCTACTTGGATGGCACCTGTTAAAACAAGCTGACAAAAGAGAAGGAAAAACAATGCAGATTTGTGCGTGTGTGCCGAAACATATGACGAAGTCGACCATGTTACAGACTGAATCAGAAAGAACCACCAAACGTCCTTGTTCTTACCCGTACCTTGATATGTTCAAGCCAATGCGTTGATTCCAAGCTAGAAAGCCAGTGGGACTCTTCCACTTGAGGGTAAACAATGTCCTTTAACTTTTTCAGAGATTCCCGCATGACATGAATATTATGGATATCGAGGAAGAACAGCTCGGCATTGGGATACGCATCGTCACTTTCATACCCACCTCCAGTTGCCTGGGAATTGTAAGAAGGAAGTGTATGCTTAGTTTCTGCCATCCCATTGAAGCTGGTGGTTTTGAAAATAGAGTGGAACCTTATATAACAAACAGTTTGTATTACATAAAATCTGTACAGCATAAGAAATTCTGGAGATAGGGGAAATTTGCTTGAGTCGCCTATGGGGCAAATCCGTACAACATAAAAATGGTCGCGATTAGGGATTACTCTGTTCTCAATGCATTCCTATGGGAAATTTGTATAAAGGAAAATTTGCTTAACAGAATTTCATTTGGAACAAATTAATTCCTTTATACAAGGTACCACTGTACAGAGTAAGTAGGCAATGTCCTATTTTATGCACAGACACACTTGAGTTCAGTTTAAAATGTATTCAAAATAGTTTACTGGGCTGGGAATCAACCACACCTGGAAAATGACAGAACTGACAGGCATGACTCAAAAGCACTTTCTTTCTTAAGAACGATTAAAGGAAGCCACTGAACATTGTCTTAATTTGCTATTATTTCAAACCACCAAGATTTGTCCAGGAAGAATTACAATAAGCATAGCCTGTGGGCCACCAAATTCCATGTTTATTCCCATGAAATCTTTTTTTTTATTTCAAGCTTTGGCATTAATTTTTTGATTTTACCAAGTACACTTGAAAAAAGCAAACTGGCACAACAAAGAAAACAAGAGTTTCCACGTCTTAAGCCACACAGCTGTTCAGTCTGGCATAGAGCTAGTAATGGAGAACAGAAGATAAAAAGTCCACACCTCTCAGGAGTTACATATTTTCCAAGACATTTGGTATCAGATGCCAAGACGTCACAAATCAGAGTAAAATCACCCAAGCCCTACTAACCGTAGGAAAAAATGACTTTTTTTCCTGTCTCTCTGCATTATTGAGGAGTTTGTTACAGAAGCCTGTCTCGGCCTTGTATGGCTGAAGTGAAGAGACAGTTAATTTTAGCTATGGAAGGCCCCGAGTAATCCTGGGGTGTGGAGCATGAAACAACAAAGCAAAGGGAGTAGCCAGAATGCAGGAGGAAAGGCATGTGGCCACTAGACATCTCATAAACAACTTCTAGATTCTGGATTTCCCTCGCCCCCTCCCATTTAAAGTTTTGCAACAATGAATTTTTCCACTACTTTCAAAGTTTAACTCAGAATTAATTTTTACTTCCTTGGCCAAGCAGTTCTAAGAGTTACCATATAATTATATGTACTTTTAACAGATGTTTTACTGACAATACATACATACAAAGAAAGAGTGACTCATATTTTGGGGTCCCAAAATGGCCAAGGTTATTTACCTGTAACTAATTCTTCAAGGGAACACCTGTGAATTCACACACGTGGATGCTTCTGTGCCTGCACAAAACTCATCTGAACATTGCAGACTAGGTGCTCCTAACCTTGGGTTACTCAGGTGTCCCTGAACTAAAACTCACAGAAGCCTTTGCCACAAACTCTGCTGGCTGGGGCTATTGGGAAATGCAATCCAAAAACACCTGGGTCATCCAAACTTGGGAACCATCGCTGTAGAGCTTGAAGAGAAGACTGTTAAAATAGTGCTCCCCTGCATGCACGTGTGTGCACACGCGTGCACACACACACAGTTATTATTAGGGATGGGCATTTCACGAGCCCAGGTGGTCCTCAGAACCAGCTGATACACGCAGATCCCATTGCTCTTTACCTTTCTCTGTCTCGTGCAGGGTTAAAATCCAACGAGCATGCTGCAATGTCATCTGTGCTAGATCTGTGATGCTGACCAATCAGGAGCTGTGTACGGACAGGCATCATTCCGCCTCCCTCTCTGATTGGCCAGCAGCACGAAACGGGAAAGATTACATCACAGCATGCTTCTTCGTTGGATTTTTAACCCTGAGTGAGACAGAGAAAGGTAAAGCAATTGGATCTGCGTGTTATCAGCCGGTTCCGAGCACCACCTGGGCTCGTGTGGCTCGTTTCGTAACCTACTGGTTCAAAAAAAAAATGCCCATCCCTAGTTATTATCCCTCAGTTCCACCATCCAATGCTGTAAAAGAATCAATGTAGTTTAGCGCAGCAGACAGAGGGGAGGATGGATGGGTTGTGTGAATTCGCAGATGACCAATCAAAGAACTACAGTTACAGAGAAGGAACCTGTTCTTCGTGGTCTCTCTGAATCACACATGTGGGTGACGGATGAGGGGAATTTTGACGCTGCACGAAAGGCACTTTTAAAACACGCCTGCTAGGGGCACAAAATAATGCATTAGATTGTATTAGACTGACAAATGGTAACGGGAAGCTTTATACTGACGAAGGCAGGAAGGCTTTACAATGACAAGCAATAATATCTCTCTCTAGGCAAAGGAGGAAGGATGGTGACAAAAGGTAAGGTTTCTGAGGATTTCAAAAGGATAAAGGCAAAATTAGGGCCTTTATACACGACCCCTAAGCTCCGCAGGAAATGGCTGCAAGGTCCGGACCTTACAAGTGTTTTCCCACCAGCTCCGGACTTTGCAGACAATTAAGTGCGACCCCGCCCACCTAAGCGCGACCCAGCTGCACTCTATTGTACCTGCTTGAGGTGGGTGAAAATCCCCAGGTCCGGATTTAATCTCGTCAGTGTGGGGCTCTCCTGGCTTCTGCTTGTGTTTTTTTGCCTCCTGCCCCTTTAAGAGAAGAGGTGGGAGGGGAAAAAGCAAGCAGAAGAGAAACGGAAGAGAAACGGAAGAGAAATGGAGCTCCGGGAAGTTCCTCCAGGTGAGCTGCATTTTTCCCCCTCTTTCTCTGGTGGGGAGGAAGGAAGAGCAACGAACCCCTAAGATCTTTGGTCCGAATTTAAGGGACCAGCGGATCTTAGGGGTCGTGTGAAAAGGCCCTTAGTTCTAGTGAATGTTCCAAGGAGTTTCCTCAGCAGTGGCTCAAGGGAACTGAGGGGTAATTGCTAGGTACATGGGCATGCATAAAAATGTGTGTGTGTGTGTATTCTAACAGCCTTCTCTTTAAGGTCTAGATCAGGCATGTCCAAAGTTCGGCCCTCCAGATGTTTTGGACCGCAACTCCCGCAGTCCTTTGCCATTGGTAATCCAAACTTAGAATTCTGGGAATTGCGGTCCAAAACATCAGGAGGGCCAAAGTTTGGACATGCCTGGTCTAGAGGTTCCAATGCATGTCAGAGAGGCACAGAAACATCCACACATGTGACTCACAGAGACGACAAAGAAGAACCACTTGCCCTTTAAGATCTGCTAGCAAGAACCTGCGATGCGATGCCGACTTAAAAGAAAATCCAAATTTACTGGCAATGGTAAGACTCCAAGGCATCCTACCAGACTGCATTTGATTATTTCTATGTGGATTTTGATGAGGTGTTCTTGTAGCTTTATTTGTGTTGTTTTTAACTCATAACTTTACATGGAATTTTATTCTCCTTTTAACTGCTTAAGTTCTCTTGTAGCTTTAACGTAAGGTTGTCTTTTAATGCTATAAGATGTCCCTCAATTCCCTATTCGCAATATTTGAACATGTTTTAATTGTACTGAAGTGTATATTATCTCTCATTACTGTAAGCCGCCTTGGGTCCTTTTCCAAGGAGAAAGGCAGGGTAAAAATACTCCAAAATAAAATAAATAAAATAATAAATAAATCTAGACCCCTTTTTGTTAACACACCCGGTCAGAGTTCAATTCCATCCTGTGCCTCTCAGGAGAAGAGTCAGCCTGTGTAGCCTTGGTTAAGCTGCATAAACCTAAAGCACTACAAGAAGAAGGGGCCAGAAAGCCTCTTCTGAATACATGTTACCTATGTAGGAAAGTCTGGCAATGGTCACCGCGTTAGAGTCAACTTGACAAGTCATGGGAATTATGTTGAAAGTTATTTTTATTCGCCCAAAAAAACTATTAGACCAATTATCTCGCTGGAGATTTCCATATGCTAAGCCAACACTGGAGAAGTGGCTGTGCTACCTGCAAACTTACCTGTTGGGTGTATCGTTGTGAAAACCAGTTGGATGATCAAATGTGAAACGGACCCCTTGCTAAATGTTGCAGTCCTTTCTGCAGCAGAAATGCCCAGGGAAATTCTTTGCCACAAGCAGAGTAGAACAACTGAAACTGAACAAAACCGAGAAGTTTTCCCTCCCCAGTTACAGAATATAAATCCTGTTCACAGGAACTTGCTTTTCCACTGCAGGACTTCCTTCACACAGGCTGCGCGTCTGTGACAAAATGATTGATTGATAATTGTTTTGGTCAACCACTAAAACTAGCTGCACTGAACGACACACCCATTTACAGATCAAAAATCCAGATAGCATTCTGAAGTAGCAACTTCTGCAGACTTCTTTAATATTATGAATAAAGGCTCTCCATCCATCATATGCAATTATGCAAAGCTAATCTGCTTACCTTATTAGCTACAGCATTTACACTGGGCCTTGCATCATAGATAGTCAATTTGGAGAGCTGGCCGTTGGTCTCCCTTATGACCTCCAGATACCGTTCGTCGTCTTTGTTCCTTTTGCCACTCATACCGACAAGTGGCTGGCTGGAACGTGTAATGACCGCCTGGTTTTCTGGATGGATCCATGACAATACCTGATTGAACGGCATAAAACATTCAGCTACAGACCGGTGATTTTCCTTGGAAGCTTTCCTCGCTAATTTTCATTCACAGGAGCATAGCTCCCGGAGCAGGCTTGAAATATAGACACTGACACCGTTTAACTGTTACAAGGATAGCATGAGAAGCTTTTGCCCCATAGGCTCATTATGTGGGACCCAAGGAACCATTAAAGACCTGCAAACAGTTGGGGACTGGAGTTGGGGTAAGCACATGGGTCCTTCCAACGGAATCAGCACAGAATTGCATGTCCTGCAGCTGTCAACATAATATTTGAAGGATGTCTTAGTTCTACACCAAAAGGCTGACATTTCCTAATAGCTCTTGAAAGGCATCCAACAATAAACAATTCCACAGAAGGCATCTTCCTGTACTGTCTGTGACCAACATGCAGGGAGGGTGATCCTTCCTCAGATAATGGCTTAAGGAACACACAGAGAACTGTTCCAGCAAGATCAAGTTTTTAGAGAAGCTGAAATATACATAAGGAAAGCATCACTCTCTTTCTGTTCTAGTCTTTGATACATAGCTTTAAAAACCTCTTTCTAGGAAATTAAGGAATGAGGATCAAGGCATAATGCAGCCCTGAAATCCAGCTCTGTTTCACTAATCAATGCTATGGCACAATCTTGCTTTGGGAAACCCTTTGCATGCAGTGTGGAAACAACACGGCTTCTATACAGAGCCCGATACCATAGTCTCTGGAGACTGGATGCCTATAGTAGAGGTATTACACAAAAGGGTTGCATGAATTCAAATACGGTACTTGTTTCTTAACAATGAATCTTCAGTGTATTCTCAAAGGCTTTCACAGCCAGGATCAGATAGTTGTAAGTTTTTCGGGCTCCAGAACAGCCTGAAAAACTTACAACTATAATGAATCTTCAGCTTCACAGAATAATTTTGACAGCTTAAAATCTACTTACTGGTATTCTACCTCGGGATCTAAAAGTGGACACCTTTTTGAGATCCTCATCTGTGGCATTATATGGCACTACCAGGAGGGACGGATACGTGTCACACAGTGCATAATGCTCATTGAGAAATGTTATCCTCCACTGTTCATTAGGCAGGCCCTTAAAGAGAAAAGAATTTATGTGCTACTTTGTTATAACAGCTTAGAACAATAGCTGACTGACAAGGAACATAACATGTGTGCTATCATGGCCACAGGGTGGCAATAACCTACCAATTTACCATGCATATTTACCGAAATGAGGGCTGAGAACATTAGATGTGAAGAAGGCTAAGGTCACAAGAGACAAGATGCTGCTGAACCTGAAGATACACAAGATCAGTCTGGCAAAAATGAGAACATGTCCTGCTACTTATAATAAACTGATCAGATTTAGGCATATACCAGTACACAGTGTTATCCTGTTTACACTGAAGTACTATAGCTCTCTTCTGGTCAAAACAGCCTAATTGTCTTTACAATTTAATTTTATTTCATTTTAACTTACATTTTATGCACAACCTTTTAAACTGCAATGCTTCGATACAAATCAAGAAAAATGTAAAAATAAAAATATTTATTTATTTATTTATTTATTTATTTATTTATTTATTTATTTATTTATTTATTTATTTATTTACTGCCCATCTAGCAACAAAGGCCACTCTGGGTGGTTTCCAAGGTTTACACAAATACAAGACATAACATCAACACAATTCAGTGTTCAGAATTTTGTGTTCTTTCTCTCCACACAAAGATAAACTTTCTCTTGGTACCAGAAACGTAATGGAAATCAGTTGAAGAGAAGCTCCTCTCTAGGGACATTTACCCTACAAACTGCAAGAATTAGGTACAAGTGCTCTCCAGGAATACCATCATCCTATCTCCATCACTGAGACTAGGAGTGAACTAATAGGAACTGCCGCCCAACACGTGGAAGGACGCGGGGTCCCGACACCTGCTCTACAAGCTCTGTTCCATCTCTTTGTGCAAAATATCAGTAACACAGGTTTAAGAATAATTGAAGACCACCAAAGACATACAATAAAATTTTCAGCAGCTGACCTGAGAGGATGTTGAACACTGTTGGAAAAGCGGTATGAATAGCTTGACATCCTCGGATATAGATTAGGATTTTATTTCAGAGTTGGGTCAGTCCATGTCAAATCAACCAATGCATGGAACCATGATGTCATGGATTTGGTTCATTTTGGTATATTTGTACCTTACCATGAAATGTTTAAAATATATATTTTCCAGATTTTTTTGGACTACCCGTTTCTGAGGTATTGCATTTTCAAAATTGCAAAAAAAATTAGTGCCAAAATTCACTAATCACCATTACTTCAAAAATAGCTACAGACCTGGCACATGTGTCATTCTAAAGCTTATGAAAAGAGCTTTCATTTGATATACAACATGATGCAATTGTACTAAAATACACATTTAAACAAAAAACAGAATTGTTTACAATTTTCAAAAATTTCATACTTAAAGATACATGTCTTGTAGCCAGTCAATCCAAATTTCAGGATGGTATCTCAATGGTATCATGCAAAACTTAAATTTTCTTGTTGGCAGTGACAAGGAATACAATTGACTTAGCCCCCCAATAGACCAAAATTTCCTTGCCTAATGATTAAGAACCTCTCCCCGCCACTTGGCTAACATGTTGGATATTTTTTGTCATCTCCTGTGGGGTTAGCTGGCATGTTCTCTCTCTCTCTCACAGACACACTGTAAGTCTCACTAGCTCCTTCTATATTGCAGTTTCTTGATCGTAACCCAGCAAATTTTGAAAAACCTGTATTTTCAGATGAGTGCTTAGACTTAAAACAATTGGTAAATTTCTCTAATATTATCAAGCTTCCATGCACCTCCTCCCACTTCTGCTAGTTTTATTTATTATTTATTTATTTAATCTGAAGTGTGCCACTTTGAAATGATATGCATGGAAGAGAAGCCTAAATTGGCAGCAATTCCACATTTTTTTTTAAAAAAAATCTTGAGATATAAAAGGAAGATAAAATATTTATACAGTTAAGCTGCATAATAATGAAAGACCAAAGACATCTCCTGTGTTTTAGTTAATTTAACCTAGAGTTTCAGTGTTTATTTTTCTTTAAAGAATCTGTTTGATATCACCGCTGTCAGAATCTATTTTACTAGCTCTGCTTTCAAGGCTCGTAACTGAAGAATAAAAGTCTCAATTGCCTTCTTTTTCTCTCCATTTAGCCCAGTTAAATGCCAAAGTACCCTCCCCTCAAAAGTGAATATATCAAATCAGTGCTAAAAATCCATATAGGAAAAAAGTATTTTGCAGACGTTCAGGTAAAGTGGGTCAAAACACAATTTAAAAAAAAAATCAAACTTACTTGTCTTCTGTATTCCACCATAGGATTGTAAACTAGCCAACCATTTTCAGGAAATTTCTCTTCATTTACAAAAGCAAAAAAAGGCTGTATGAACAAAAAGGAAAGAAAAAAAAATCAGTAGATTGCATTTGAAGAAAAGGAAGGAGCTTCAAAAGAGAGCTGTTAGGAATCCTGCCTCCAACAGGCAGACTGCTTTGCTGACATTGCTATCTATATGAAAGTAACATACCCTCAAAAAATCAAGGGTTTTACTTCTCGCGGAAATAAGCATGCTTTCATTTTCACAAGGGGAAAATGCAAAAAGGAGACGAGGGCTTATCTTTAAAACCTAGCTACAAGAATTTCCCTGTTCCATCACACAGGGAGAGATGTCCTGTTGAGATGACGATTCCCCAACAATACTTACAACCATCAGTGCAGAAGACGGATGAGTTGCCACCGTAAACAGATAAGCCACCAACTGCACATCAGCAAAAAGATGCCTGAAGCTGTTCCTCTACAGTTATGAACTGACATAGATGTATCCTCTCTAAAGTTCCACCAATACTCTCTATTCTCATTTATACACAGCATCACCCTATCATTGCCCCCTGCAAATTCTGGGATGAAGTTCTGGATCAGGAGCAAACCATGATTAGTGATAACAAGGGTTAAAAGCGCAGATATTATTACACATGATGGATGGACTACCTACTGTGCCTTTTTACCAATGGCTACACAGACATTTTGTTTATAACCACTTATAACTTTGTGTTTATCTCTCTGCTTGTGTGATAGGTTTGACACAATGTTATCTATTGTTAGCTTTAATGTGGCCTTCTAATGCTGTAAGATGCCCCTCAATTCCCTGTTTGTCAAACTGATTGTGTCTTAATTGTAATGGACTATATAGTCTCTCCTTACTATAGGCCGCCTTGGGTCCTTTTCCAAGGAAAAAGATGGGGTAAAAATACTCAAAAATTAAAAAATAAAAATAAAATAAATGATTAGAGATGGGCATAAACTGTGTTCTGTGGTTCGTGCCAGTTCGTCCCTTGGCCAAACAGATGTTTGCCACTTCCCAGCCTTGCCTCCTCCAATGAGCACCCACTCAGAGGCAGTATCCAGAGGAGGTGGGGCAAGGAAGCTGGAGTACTGCCTGTGAGTGGGCACTTGACAGAGCAGTTGGGGTTGGGAAGTATTCGTCTAAAGGACAAACTAGCACGAACTGATGAACTGGTGGTCCATGCCCATCTCTAAACATGATAAATGGAGCAGGGGAGCAGCAGAGGCAGTATCATGAAAGAATAGATAAGGCTACATTTTAAACTACACTACAGGTGAAACTCGAAAAATTAGAATATCATACAAATGTTCATTTATTTCAGTAAGTCAATTCAAAAGGTGAAACTAATACATGAGATAGACCAGTGTTGGAGAACCTATGGCACTGGTTCCAAAGGTGGCACTCGGAGCCCTTTCTGTGGGCACCTGACATCACCCCTTCACCGCCACCTGTATTCAGGTTAAATTGTTGTATTGACAGTTTGCGAAAAAGTGGGTTTTGAATCACAGTTTGGGCGCTCGGTCTCTAAAAGGATCGCCATCACTGGGATAGACTCATTACATGCAAAGCGAAATATGTCAAGCCTTACTTTGGTATAACTGTGATAATTATAGCGTACAGCTTATGAAAACCCCAAATGCACAATCTCAGAAAATTAGAATAGTACATGACATCGATAAGACAAGGATTGGAAATAGAACAATATTGGACCTCTGAAAATTATAAGCATGCATATGTACTCATTACTTGGAGTGGACCCCTTTTGCATCAATTACTACCCCAATGTGGCGTGGCACGGATGCATAACTCTGCTGAGGTGTTATGGAAGACCAGGATGCTTCCATAGCAGCCTTCAGCTCCGATGCGTTGTTCAATCTCATGTCCCTCATCTTTCTCTTGGCAATGCCTCATGGATTCTCTATGGGGTTCAGGTCAGGCAAGTTTGCTGGCCAATCAAGCACAGTAATCCCATGGTCATTGAACCAGGTTTTGTTTGGTACTTTTAGCAGTGTGGGCAGGTGCCAAGTCCTGCTGGAAAATGAAGTCAGCATCCCCATAAAGCTTGTCTGTGGAAGGAAGCATGAAGTGCTGCAAAATCTTATTTTAAGTTTGACGAGACAATTACTTCCATCAAGTATTTGTGACTTAAGTGACAACTACTTCAGGAACACAATTTGCTTTTGTTAAGAATGATTCCAAGCAAGGTCTGTGAAGATTCTCAGTCATCCTGGTGGGTTTATCTGGAAGTTGAGTTATGGCAACTGGGCTTCTTTTTCTTGAGAGACTGAAACATTTCAATCTCTCAAGAAAACAAGTCCAGTTGCCATGACTCGGCTTCCAGATTCCATGTAATATTTGCAAATGTAATGCTGATTTTGCACCTGGAGAGAAGGAATGGGGAACTCCTTTTAAATGCCTGTCACATATTTAACCACACACACCCTCCCACCCCAGATCCCAACATTCGAAATGATTTCTGCTTTGTATAGGAATTGGCAAGCCAAGGTGAAAGTGAGGCGAACTGAACTTGAAGCATATTCCACAAGGTATAGAAAAATATGGCAAATGTTACTAGAAAGATCTGTCACTCCTACTGAAAAGAGGTGTTAAAATGCAGCAAACTTAGGTAATTTGGCATCTTTATAGCAAGCAGAAACTATTACTCTCTCCTTGCTTTTACAAAGCTGGGGAAAATATCTCTAGGGAAATAACAAAATATAAAAATAAAAATGTAAGTATGCTTGAAAGAAAATAGTTCCAAAAACAGAGTAACATTCTCACTGAAATTCTAGTAAGTGAGCATGTGGGACAGAAAATAAACTCCTCTCCATAAAAATGATTCAAATTATATGACAGGCTTACAAACAGAACAGCAAATCTGCAACAATATTCTTCGTATACTTCCCCAAAGAAAAAGAATCTTGCAGATGCCTTCTATCAAGGGAAATTATCCACCTTATATCTGCCAAATAAATGCTGGTTTCTGTTGGGTGCCGGTATTTTAGCCATCAAAATAATTTGGCATTGGTATTTAAAGCATGTTGGGCTCCTAAGAATTGTCACCTGAGCAGAAGTTTGAGAAAGACATTAAGAAGAATACTGACAACGACTGCAGCATGTACTGGCATATTAGCTATCTGGTATCTGCTTTCTTTCATTGAGACTGAGACAGTGTGCATGCCTCTCCTTTCCTTCAACCTTAAACCTAGCTCAGGCAGAGAGAGGGTCTGACTAGCTCAAGATCATCTAAAGCAAAGTGTTCTGCTTATATACCGCCCCATACTACTTCAAGTAGTCTCTGGGAGGTTTACAGTTTTAATTCCAGTATGCAGGCTACACATTGCCCCCCTCCCCTCCAGCGAGCTGGGTACTCATTTTTCCGACCTCGGAAGGATGGAAGGCTGAGTCAACCAGGAGCCTGCTACCTGGGATTGAACCCCAGGTCATGAGCACAGTTTTAGCTGCAGTACAGACATTTAACCACTGCACCACGAGACCCCTGCAGCTTCATGGTGAACTGGAAATTTTGAACCCGTATCTTCTACGTTATAGAATTAACATGTGAGCCACTGCACAGACCTAGCACTTTTGCTTTAATGTTGCAGTTTACAGGCACTTAAGATTTTCTTCAGAAAAATTAAAGATTTTACTTTACAGAAAAGATTTTACATGGCCATCGTATGTTCAAGACAATCTGTATTCAACTCTGAATTAATTTTTTTTTAAAAAAAATGAAAATACTAATCCTGTTTTTGTCTTAGCCTTAGCACAACAAAACAGAACTGAAAACCATGATGTCTACTGTATCATACATACTCTTTGAAAAAGGACACACATTCTGAATATTTGAAAATTGGTTGTTTGAAAACCCATTTTTAAAAAGCCTCTTTCCATATGTGCAACTCCAGTTTCCACCTCTGTATCCCCGTGATGCCCAAGGAGGGCATGACGTCAGGGCTGCAAAAGGCTCAACCAAGGGAGGTCACTCTGGTTCCATCTCTGTTTGCTTTGTGACCGGCAGTCAATAAACATCTCATCCAGACAGCTTTTTGCTGGTGGTGATTTAACAGAGCACTGAAATGGTTATACTTCCTATTTGTTCTAGAACAATTTAACTTTGGTTTCATCTTTGAGATTCCCCCACCCCCCAAAAAATGTTGGCTTCTCATGAGCTCCTCTCAGCCCTCCTCCTTTTGAATGCAAAAACAGAACAGAAATTCTTTGGAATGAACTAAACTATTCCATCAGGCTAGATGGGCAGTATATAAATTGAGTAATTAAATAAATGCATTGTAATTGTAATCTAAACTGCAATGTGAATTCTAGTTTGAAATTAATTCAGTCCCATTGATCCTAATAGTCTACTCTACTAGGATCCACACTGGTAGGATTAATACTCTAACGCTACTACACAATATGCAGAATGACCTAAAAGGTATATATTTATGTGCTTGCAATTACATGCCTTTGAACTGCTAGGTTGGCAGGAGCTGGGGTTAACAGTGGGAGCTCTCTCCGCTGTGTGGCATCCAGGATTTGAACTGCCGAGCTGCTGACTATGCAGCCAACAGTTTCAGTGCTCCAGCCCACTGAACCATCATGCCCCACTGGAGCCTTCATGGGGAGATAAATCTTCTGGAAATCTCAAGGGATTTCTTCAGAGGCTTTGTGGATATATTTGGGGGGGGGGGGTCAGAATGGCCAAGCTGCATGGAATTATTAAATTTCAGGTACAAAATAGCACTGGCTCCTGCATGTGATGCACCTGGACATAGAAAGCCAGCCTACCATTTTACATAAGTCAACACAATACTGTGTGGAGAAATATTTCCCCTGTTGTATATCACCCACTCCTAGCTGAGATGTCAAGATTTGAGGTCTGTGTCACAAATTCCTTTTCAGATCTCCTCTATCAAAGGGTAGTCACAATTATTCTACCAAGTAGAACACAGGACATCTGATCCACAGACAAAGAATAACAATTCTATCCATCCATCCATCCATCCACCCATCCAACTTGTATACCATACCCATTAGTGGCAAACACTATTTTGGGAAGTTTACATCCAGTGGAAAACAAAATAGCATACAATAAAATAAATCTTAAACAATATGCTGTATTTGATTTCTTACTCTTCTAAGCTTTAATGTTGCTTTTTAAATAATGTATGATGACTCTTCACACTCATTGTTCTTAACTTTAAATATTGTGTTTACTGTATTAACAACTGGTGCAATACTCATTGTCTCACATTTTATATATTGTCCTTCAGTGTGCTAAGTCACCTTATAGGGCCTTTCCAATGAGAAAGGTGGAGCAAAAATATTTTAAATAAATAAATAAATACTAAACACTGATATAAACAAATGTAAAACCAACTTACCAAGTTATGGGACAGTGGAAAAGCATATTTGGTCAGGAGCTCGAATATATCTCTCCTGCTGTGACCCTCTTGTTTCAATGCAAAGCGTAAATTTCTCATATCCTACATTTTAAGTCATAAAATTAAAGAAGAAAAAGGAAGGAAAAAGAAATTTAACAAGATAAGCAAGTCAGTCCATAAATCTCAAGCACCTTAGCTTCATTTCTGAATCTAGTTTGGACATCCTGAACTATTTTAAATCCAAAGGGACTTCTCTGACTTGGTTACCAGCAAGCAAAAGATACATGCCATCAATAAAACAACCAGCCTCTTAGATTAACAAATGCAGGGTGTGTGTGCGTCATGATATCCTGAGAGCCTCTGCATGATTACCTGTCAGGATAACTAAATTAGGAAAATAGTTAAACATTGCAAGACAGTGTGATTCAAGATTTAGGAAACAATAGAATTGTTTGCGAGCCTTGCTATTTCCTTCTGCGATAAAAAGGCACAATTATTATGACTTCTAAAGGAAATTTAAATCTTACCTTACAAGTAATATCTAAGCCATAAGAATTTTCTCCTCTGCTGGAAGCACCTCCCATTTTCTCAATCCTTGAAATAACACCCAAAGGAACATCTAATACCACCACTGGATCCTATTCAGCGAAAAGATATGAAGCAGATTATTCCTAATAGTACACATATTCCTATATTTAAGTCCTCACATTCATATAGGGCAGGACATACACACCTTTAAAACCTTCCGCTGTTGACACAGTGGCCATGCTTATTTGACTGAAACTACATTTAAATGACAAAAAAAAGCCTCAACGTGTCATTCAGACAGAAGGTTATTAGTACAAACACCTCTCGGTGCAATAATAATAGTAAGATTAGTTGAACTATAAGAATAACAGCTTTTAAAAAAATAAAATATTTAAGAAAACAATTAGCATTATTTTAAATATTGATTTCCCAGGTAGACTAGTGCAGGCATGTCCAAACTTTGGCCCTCCAGATGTTTTGTACTGCAACTCCCACAGTCCTTTGCCATTGTCAATCTAAGCTTAGAATTCTGGGAGTTGTGGTCCAAAACATCAGGAGGGCTGAAGTTTGAACATGCCTGGACTAGTGCTTCTCTGATGTGGCACATGGTGAAATCCTGTAACACGCTAATTAGGGCCAGTAAGAGAGCAGAAGAAGATTGAGGGGCAACATAATATTTTAATGCCTACTAAACACAATTTAAAACTGTCTTTCGGAGTTCTGCAAGAGAAAGCTAGTGATGGATGGCCAATGACCCTTCCAGTCATTCTGGTACACGATCACCGATGAGCATTCTGAAAGATCTCTGGGAGGGTAAGTGAGATCTCTCGTCTTCTCGCCAGATGAAGAGGTAATGAAGAAAAGTATATGGGGGAAAGCTGAGGGAACCCGCAAGGCTTTGATCAAAAACAGTTTACAGTTAAAAAGCATGCCCTGCAGATATGCAAAATCTCATTTACTATACCAAATAACATACAACTTCTAAGCGGAAACAGCCTTTGAGCTGCATTGCATTGATGTAGGCAAATTTGTAATTCTGAACCAAACAGTACGCATCAACATTACTAACTGGAAATAGCTTGAAGCTGCCTTCAGTGTAAACCAGTCTGTAAGCCGCTGTAAGCAATCACAAATGATTGTTGTTGTTGTTGTTGTTGTTGTTGTTGTTGTTGTTGTTGTTGTTGTTGTTGTTGTTGTTGTTGTTGTTGTTATGCGCCATCAGATCACTTCTGACTTATGGTGACCCCTGGAATGAACAATCTTCACAATGTCCTGTCTTCAACAGCCCTCCTCAACTCCTGCAGACTTAGGCCTGTGGTTCCCTTCAGGGAGTTGATTCATCTCACATTCAGCCTTCCTCTTTCCCTGCTGCCTTCCACCTTTCTCAGCATTAATCTCTTTTCCAAAGAATCCTGCCTTCTCATGAGGCACCCAAAGTAGGACAACCTGAGCTTCCACATTTTTTGTCCCCAGAGGTTTATTATCTTATATGCCCTGTTGTGGAAGTTGTGTATTCTTTTGTATTGTTTTATATTGTTCACCACCCTGAGTTCCCTTTGGAAAAATCGGGTGGTATATAAATATAAAAATAAATAAATAAATATTGTTACACACTATAATACCACAGAGTATTTACCGATTCTATAGTCCGCAAATATAGTCATTTTGTTACACACTATAATATTACAGAGTATTTACCATTTCTATACTTCTCAAATATAGTCTGTAGTTTGTTATGTACACTCTTCCTTTAACAGGACCATTAAACGGGCACATGTAAATCACTTCCTTGTCTGTGAAAAGAACAACAAATTTACAATTAAAATACAGTGGACCCTTGTATAACAAACAGCTTGTGTAACATAAAATCTGTACAACATAAAAAATTCTGGAGATAGGGGAAATTTGCTTAAAAGAATCTCCTATGGGGCGAATCCGTACAACATAAAAATGGTCACGATTAGGGATTACTCCATTTTCAGTGCATTCCTATGGGAAATTTGTATAAAGGAAAATTTGCTTAACATTTGGAACAAATTAATTCCTTTATACAAGGTACCACTGTACTACAATACAATCAAGAAATCACTATATTGTGTGTGTGTGGGGGGGCATTTTATAAATAAAATTGCAAATTTACATTAAAATTCATTACTTATTACTGTAGTTGCATTTAGGCATTGGACTTTGTAGGGTTTTTGAACCCCGCTACAGCTATCAGAATTCAGCAGGAATTCTCCTCCGCTGGAATTCTGATCAACCAAAAATTCAAGTCCTCAGAGGTGTTTTCAGATACACGTCTGTTCTTTGGCAAGGTTCTCTTTCCAGCAACAGGCATTCAGCATGAAGGAGAGGACACGGATGGAGCTTTCAATCCTCCATGGGAACTGCAAGGCATTAGGGGACTGTTGGTGGTCGCATTAGGTTCTGTAGAGGCTGCCTCTTAAAAAAACTACCAGTCGTACTGGCTAGATCTCTCACCCATACAGAGCTCCTTCTGTGAGATGAAGGTGGCATCTGTAGCTTTCCTCCTTTCCTATTTATCCTTACAACACTTCTGTGTGGCAGGTAGAGCTGAGGAAGAACAAGTGACCCAGGTCCACTGGGCACCTCTGATGGCTTAGCGGAGATTAGAACACGAATCTCCTAAATCCCTGTCAAACACTCTTGCGGAGACACCTCGCTGACTCTCAAGTTAAGCGGCAGATGATGAAAAAGCACTTGAAACACCAAGGTACTACACCACTTTGACTGCTCCGTTGAACATGTGCTGGTGAAAAAGCAAAGAAACACGTGCCCTGGAGGGAAATACAGAAAGCTACGAAGTCAGCCACAGAAGGACCACTGGGCCACCTGGTTTTAAAACTATCTCTACTACCTGGAGGTACCTGTGCACAGTTTCAGGAAGGTGCCTTTACCAGCCCTTACTCACTAAACCAGGGGCGTTCAAACGTAAAGCCCTCCAGATGTTTTGGACCACAGCTCCCAGAATTCCAAGCCTGTATTGCCAATGACAAGGGACTGTGGGAGTTGTGGTGCAAAACACCTGGAGGGCTTTACGTTTGAACGCCCCTGGTTTAGTGAGTAAGGGCTGGTAAAGGCACCTTCCTGAAACTGTGCACAGGTACCTCCAGGTAGTAGAGATAGTTTTAAAAACACCTGGAGGGTCGAAGTTTGGACACTACTGCAGGGCTGTGTAGTCGGAGTCGGAGTTGGAGTCAAGGAGTCGGAGTTGGATGAAATGTTGGGTACCTGAATTCGGAGTTGGAGTTGGCAAACAATGCACCAACTCCGACTCCTACTAAATTTAGATTTCTAGGTTTTACAGATTTTGTTTTTGGTTCATATAGATAAGCTTTGTTTTTGTTCTAAAACAACCAAATAATGTGGTTGTATTTTTGAACTGGTAAAATTCCTGTTCCTGATGTTTATGCCTGCTGGTACTATCCAGCCACTTGATTAATTAATAAAAAAAATCAATAAAACTTTGTTGTTTTCATTGTGTTTGTCTTTTGCTTAAAATGTTCAATACAGTAGACCGTTGGCTTCCCAGCCAGTAGTCTTGTGGTAATGACATGTATGTTGCCTTTCTTTCCTTCAAGGAATGTATAAAATACATTCGCATATTAATACAGAGGAGTCGGAGTCGGGGAGTCAGAGTTGGAAGTACAAAAAAAGTAGGAGTCGGAACATTTATCTACCGACTCCACAGCCCTGCACTACTGCACTAAACTATGCCCCCTCTCTAATATTTTTCTTCATGGGTCTCGTCCAGATCCCCAGAAAAGTATGGCAGGAGAAGTGACTCTCTTGCCTCTGAAAGGAATGCTCCTCTGATGCTCTTCCAGCTTGCACGGGTTCCCCATCGGGTCTGAACGAGGGGTCTCCAAGGAAGCCAAACCAGCCCCTACCCCAGCCCCCCAAAACACTAGTGGGGATTCCCTTCTGGAGATTCATGCCTCTTCATCTTCTCTGGAGAGTGAAGAGGTAGAGGATGTGAGGCCCTGGAATTTGCAAGCGTCTATTAAAATCCCCTGGAAATAAAATAAAATAAAATAAAATGCTGAAGGGCAGGTCAACATTTTCCTAAATGCTAGTTCATGAAGCACTAGTGTTTTTCATCCAGAAGCCTTTAAATATATTGCTCATCACTTGACATTATTCAGCCCACTCCTCCATTCCCACCACATTCAGACCTGTTCCTGGAACATCAGATTATTCACAACTGTTGGCAGTTTTTACCTGTGACTCTAGTTTCCCCAGGTAGACGAGGTAATTCTTCATTATGTTCCCAATTAGTTCCATCTTTCATGAGCTAAAAAGAGACAAGGGTATTAGACCAAGAATGTGCTTTACATTGTACAGTTTGAGTAAATCCTTGTACAAGCAAACTTCATACACCAATTAGAAAAGGAAGCTGACACAGTGCACAGACCTCTATTTGACTTTTGGTGTTTTCCCATCAAGACATAGCTTAAGGAGTAAGAGAACCATCAAATTGCAACAGAAATGGCACCTTAGGTTATCATAAGCATAAATGCACCTGAAGGCTGCAGATACAATCAAATAGCCTCAAATATTTGTTTGTTTTTAAATTGGAAGAATAATACTCACTTTTTTAACAGAGGAGTTCTCCATCGTGTTTGAATTACATCTAGGGGTTGACGAAGAGGCCATGCCAGGGGCAAGGGGGAAACTGGTTCTGTGAAAAAGGAGACAAGAAAAATGCAAATTTTAGTTGAGCTGCATATATTACTATATTCCATGGCTGGGGTATTTTTGCAGCCTTCCGAAGAACAGGAGGGGGGTTAAGGGAAAAACTATTTTTTTTTTCATTTTTTACTCACTGTGATTTCCATGGTGGACACCTTCTAAAGATATCACATATTCTCATCCAAAAATACATAAATAGATTAAAACATAAAAGAAGTTCCAAGAACGGTGGTTAGACAAGCCAATACAAAGCAGAATACTTAAATAGTGAAAGCAATACAAAGTAATATTCAAGTATGCTTTGAAGCGGAAGAGAATAACGAAAAACCTAAGCTGTTTTGTCAAACGATATGAGTAAATTCAAACACACCTATGAAATTGAAGGATCAGAATCATTAACCTTTATTTGAGGGGGGGGACTACATCTCCCAGATGACCACTTACCCAAGTTATTAAACTTTATGTTCTCTCTCATTTTTTCAAGCATCACTTTAAAGTTGTCCAGTATGCTGCAGCGATAATACCTTGCGGCTGTTATGGATTATTTCAGAATCCTTGTTTAATTTAATTAATTAATTTAATTATTTAATTGCTCTAAAGTCCCTTTCAGACTCAGCGAGGTGATACACACATTGAAACAAATGAAACTGAATCAATGTCCATTAAGAGGAATGTGGTAAGAATGGTCAAATTCCAGAGGGCAGTATTATTGTGCCTATACAGTATCTGGCCACTAAAACAGCACTGTGTGCCCAAGTAACATCGTCAGAGGATTGTCATGTTAAGTGTTAAATTCTAATATCTGACATTTCTGTGTAAGACACTAACTTCTTCTCCCTGTAGCACAGATTACACAAGTTATTTTTGGAAGCCTGCCCAAGCAATATTGCAGCAGAATCTGAAATGGTACTCCATCCACAGTCTTAAAATAGTTGAAACCATCCAACTGTTAAAGTGCAGACACAGCTATTCCGGGGTTTAATCCTCCAGCAAACTGCTATTGTGCTGAACTGATTTCTTCCCGTTCTGCAGCCTGGGATCCTTATAAGGACTAATTAACAATATGTGGGTCATCAGAAGCCTCCAATGGGCCCATCCCCCAATAGAATCTGCCTCCATTTTATGCAGTGCATTGTAATCGACTGCCAATGAAAATAACCATAACTGTTTTAGGAGACAAAAAGAACCAGGGTGGCAAAAGGTGTTGTTTGTTGCTGTTGTTTAACTTGCAGCAATAGCAGCAGGAAAGAGATTTATGGTTTGCTAAGTCCCGGGATCTCCTTCTACACGGCCTTTTCTACGGCAAAATCCATGCTTATAAGAGCTCTTTGTACTGCAGATGCAGCAGACTTAATCTAAGCATATCCATTCTCGGGAGCCATTAGGCATTAGGATATTATGATTTCTTGGATGACAAATCCCATAATTCTCCATTCTGGGAGCTCCATGTGAAAGACCCACAACTACAAACCTCTACATGTGGCTGCCATGGAGAAAAGACCTAGCTGGTCTTCGTGGCTCAACCCAAGCCCAGGTCTGCCCAGCTTCCTGTTCAGAAATGAAGCTAGCCCACTGCTAACTGGGAGCTTCCCTTTTTGAACAGGAATTGTGGGACGCCTTCCCAACTTGGCCTCCCCCCCCCCAAGTCAGCCACATTTGGGCAAACACACAAAGGAGGCAAAGGGAGGGAAGTACACAGAGCCTGTGGAACACCAAAGTGGGCTAAACCACCCACGCATGGTTCGTGCCCATCAATAGCCAGGAGTTATTATCTGCAGCTGCACATAACAAGAGGAAGTACAAAGATGGCAGGCAAGATTCTCAGTAACACATACCAGCCAAGTTTCTAAAGAACTGCAGAGTTCTCCGGGAGACAGCTTGAGGAAACCAGCGGCAAACAAAGTTTGCTATGCTGAAATGGGACCAGTAAGAGTGCAAAAGGGTCCCTGCACAGGAGTTATTACAGAAGTGGCGAAAGGAGTCACAGGAAAGGAGCGTGAATTTTTTTCATATCAGCCTGTAGGAGCTTATTAGGCTTTTAAGGTCTTGTGGAGAATTTTAATTTCTAAATGAAGATACTCTAGAAGGTTTTCAAAATTGCTCTGAATGTTGACCAATGTTTAAGTGGGGTTATTTTACTGTATAGTTCTGTATGATGTTTTCAGCTTGCTATTGCATGATTTTATTTACTGTGAGCTGTCTTGGGTTTCCTACGGGAGGAAACATAGCATATACATAAAATAAATAAATAATATATAAATAATAATGGAAATACGTTGAGCGGGGAAGATATTTAAGAGAGAGAGAGAGAGAGAGAGAGAGAGAGAGAGAGAGAGAGAGAGAGCTGCATTGTTACAGTCATGACTGACTCTTTGTGACCCCACGTCCATGGAGTTTTCTTGGCAGCTGTACTGGAGTGGCTTGCCAGTTCCTACTCCAGGCGCCTACGGCACCTGGTATTCCCTGGTGGTCTCCCATCCAAGTACTAACCAGGGCCGACCCTGCTTAGCTTCCGAAATCAGGTGAGATTGGATGTGCTTAAGGCATCTAGGCAGCTGCAAAATATCTGAGATTAGATTCCAAATTGAGATGGAATCCAAATAGATCCTGAATGGAAACAAATCCAGCCAGTAAAAATGTTTTGGAGCCATATGGCCTAGTCTTCAAGAAGACAAAAACAGTCACTGCTAACAAAATGGCAAAAATGCATATAGTGTGATCTCTTTATTTCTTCGGCAACAGGAACTTCCTTTCACAAATGTGGCCCCAATCCATTCGGAACAACCGTGATGGAAATGTCTCTGAAAAACAGTTCTCTTTGGAATTGTGAAGCAGGAGCCCGATGACCTAAGACACAATATCAAAACAGTACATTCACTCTGCTGGGAACAGTTCCAACTGCATAACTCTCTGCACGGCTCCTGAAGAACATCTTGCGGAGAAAATTATATTGACGCATGATACAGAAATGCCAAGTCGCCCAAGGCAGGTGGACAGATGCGTCTTCTTTCAACTGTAAACACTGCAAGCCACTGTCCGTTAAGAAATAGCACTGTCTTGAGAACAACTTGTTCAACTGTAGTTTTTTCTGGTTTTGGACAAAAGAACAAGTATATCAGAGCCATGTATTTTAATAATACTCTGATTCTTCCAAGTTTATTTTATCTCTGTCCGCCTTTCCAGGATGTTACTTACACAGTGAAGGTGAAATGAGGCTTAGCAATAAAAATGAGAGGAAGGAGAAGGTGGAAGGAGTAGCAGTCACTTCCAAATTCCTCTTCTCCTATGACCAACTAGGACCAATATAATTCTGACATTAGATTTCAAAATGAAATGTAGATCCTGAATGGAGACAAAGCCAGCCTGTCAAAATGTTAGGACAAAATGTTGGGGCATTAGTGCACTTCCTAAGAGTTGCTGAACTTCATCCTTCTAAAATTTCTGGACGAAACATCTACTTATCCCACAGGTGAGCAACGGGTGCTTCTGGTGACCAGTCTTCGACCATAGGATCCCTCTATTCTTAGTCTGAGAACTGTAGATCTGGAAGGGACCACCTTAATGGATCATCAAGTACAGACCTTGGCAAGGACGCACAGTGGGTATGTGGAACTTATGGAAGGTGAGCAAGGAGCTACCGGGTAACTGGGCAGAAGCACATGTCTTCCTACCGCCTGGCCAAGAACAACCTTGGAAAGCATGAAACCAACTGTGTTCCTGGGTGGGAAGGTCAAAGGATAATCTGAGAAAATGGGGCTTCCCTACAGAAGACACCTTGTGCAAATGTGAAGAAGAAGAAACCATCTCACACATGTTATGAGGCACACAACGCCCTTCAGTGCGCATGGAGGAAGATTATACGCTAGCAAGAGGGAATGTTATTGATGAAGCCTGGTATTAGGCTAATGTGGAGGAGTCCTTGGAAAAGTCCCTGATGTTGGGAAAGATTGAAGGCAAAAGGAAAAGAGGACGGCAGAGAATGAGATGGTTGGACGGTGTCATTGATGCAACCAATATGGATTTGACCAAACTCCGGGAGGCAGTGGCAGACAGAAGGGCCTGGCGTGCTCTAGTCCATGGGGTCACAAAGAGTCGAAAACAACAACAGTATTTAATCTTGGATATTTTCTACAACCCCACCCCTCACTGGCCAAACAGAAACACATACGAGCCAAACGGAGAGATGTGGGTGGATGTGAAGGACCGATGCCCCTTTGGTTGAAGGACTGGGATGTGAAACCCAATCCCCTACTTCAGATGCTGCTTCACAACAGCCATGCTGCTTCCCACCTCACCTCAGGCAGAGGTGCCTGGCGAAAATCGTCTTGCCAAGAACTTTACATCCAAGGTTAACCTCCTGGTAAACTGCATCTTGCCACCTTTGGACTTTTGGTACTTATCCACAAAAGCTTGCAATGATTTTATTATTATTATTTTATTAGTGGCCTGTAAAGGTATTGCCTAGAGCCTAGTGTTCCATTGATATTCTGCTTAATAGTGTGTGTTTATATGTCAATATAACCTGCTGGTTTGTCTGACATGAATAAAGAAAGAATAAAGTGGATAACCCAACTCCCTGCCTCTGGATCCACAGACAGATACTGAATCCACTGAACTCTCCAGCAATTCATGGTTGTACCAAGAGCAAAACATTATTATTTATTAACTCTGGGTGGCTATGACAACAAGTGCAAAGAAACAAAAGGAAAAAAGAAACCAGAAGAGGTTCCATCCCTGTGCATTCTGGAATGCAACAGAGTGGCAGGGGCTGTGAATTGCTACAACAGGAAATCATTGTTCTTGAAGATTTCAAGAACTACAAATCACATATCCGCCCCTATATATATTATTTTATTTATTTATACTAAATAAAAGCAACACCGGGGCCATGTGTGCAACTCAAGTGCATTTTGCACCCAACCTTGGCTTAAATTACAGCCAGTTCTAGTTTTACAGTATTTGGTGCAAGCTTTGGAGGATGGCAGGCCGCTTTACCAGATGCAAATTGAAGTAAAACTGGCCAGTCTTGAAGGTACTACAAGTCTATTCTGCCACACACACAAAATGACACACTGAAACTGCACACCCAGAGGAATGTGAAGCAACTTCCGCGGCTTTACAGAATACAAGCCCTAGAGTGGTCTCAACTAATACCCAATGTGCATGGATTTAAACTGCAGGAGGGACAAGCGCACCCTCCTTCTTCCATGGGGGTTGCTTATCTGGCAGGCGGCTGGACAGCTCCAGTCAAGTAAGCAGAGTGGTGGCGGCGGCAACAATGGCATCCAGAGGGCCAGGCAGACCCTGCTACGGCCAACGTGCTCGCCAGTCCTCACCATCCAAGCCCTGCAATGGAGAAAAAGCTCTCTGTATCCAGCCCTCTACCTGGGTGGCAGCAGGGTGGGTGGATACTGCGCTTAACACTCCCCTCTTGATGGGAGCAATCTCATTAAAACAGAGGACATGTGTTTTAAGCAGGTTTACAAGTTTGCTCACAATCCACAGTAAACACTTTTGCTGCAGATTACAGCAGACATGTAATTCAGGCCCAAGTTAGTGTATCAAGGTGGTGTTTTCCCCTCTTTTTAAAACAGCCTTTGCAAAGGGATAAAAAAAAATCAACTACTGCAATAGTAAAACCAAGGGCAAAGCCCTCTGGACATTTCTGTAATTTGAGCAATGTACTGCTAGCTTAATGGTATTGATTGAAAATAACACACTAAAAGGCGTAAAGGAAAAAACCCTCAGATGCTCAGACCAACATCTCTCTCAAGCAGCAAAAAAAAAGAACAAGAACAAGAAGTTATAAGGAAAACTATCATATTTCTTACTCAACTTTTTCTCAAAGGAGTTTCAAAGGGGTGGGGGGGTCCTGTTAAGTCTTTGAATCCAGGTATATGATCAAAAATAGTCCTTCTAAATTAACGAGCTGAATACTTGGATCCTAATAGCAAATTTGAAAAATGACTTTTGGTGCACTTAGCCCCAAGTTGTCTGAAGAAATATTTTTTAAAAAAATGGAAAAATACTCAAGCAAGTACTGTATGGTGTGCATGTGTTGTGGACGCACCCAAGAGCACTTCAGCTACTTTGCTTGATTACTGATAAATTTTTGCACTGCGCCCTGTGCTGTTAAAATGCTACTCCACCCCCACCCCCCACCCCCGGCCAAAACATTTTACAATATCAAATTACATTCACTAAGAACTTTAAAGAGCTAAAAATAGCCTGAAGGGAGCTGTGGCTAAAACCTAACTCCTGCAATAATGGATTATTATCGAGCCAAAAGAAAGAAAGAAAAAGCCATACGGCCCTTATGCAAAATCCAGAAACAAGGCAAAGCATATCCGATCTCGCCTGATTTCGGAAGCTAAGCAGGGTCGGCCCTGGTTAGTACTTGGATGGGAGACCACCAGGGAATACCAGGTGCTGTAGGCGCCTGGAGTAGGAACTGCCAAACTACTCCAGTATTCCTGCCAAGAAAACTCCATGGACATGGGGTCACGAAGAGTCGGTCACGACTGTAACGACACAACACACACACACACAACATGCTAAAATGTTCTTCATCAGGTTGGCCTTTACCAAATTTGAATGGTGTGGAGAAGAAACAGACGAAAGACGCGAAGACAGCTGTTCTGATCTCCAAGACAAATCTGGTCTTTAAAAAAGAATCTGAAACACCAACACCTCTGGCTCTCCATGAGACCACAAGCTTCAACCCTCTGGCATTCAAGCGGCAATTTACACCAGTCCAACATGAAGCCGCGTGTATGTGTTCACCACTACAATACATGCCCACTTATATGTGACATAAATACTGTGGGAAAAGAAGAGCTGGAATGCACATTTAGTCCTGCAACGACATCTGTACAGCAGCCAGCATTTTGAGCTTGCCTCCTACCTTAACACCGTGCAGTTGTACCATTAGTGAACAAAGCAACACGTCACAAGCCACCGGTAGCAGTGTGCTTTGATTTCCAACTGCTCCGTATTTCCACTTCAAGCTGGCTCATACACTGAACAGAGGCCCATGGGGCGGGGGGGGGGGAGTCTCCTTGTTAGAGCAGAGGCTCCTTGTTAGAGGAGCACACGGGCTTCTGTACCATTACAACCCTATGGGATGTGATACAAGCTTAGCTATCTTCTCCAGCTTTGTTTTTTGGCGGCTGCAGGGGAGGCAGGGTTCTGTGCATTGTGAGCCCTGGAACGGATGTGAGATGTACAACAAAGAATATACACACTAGGACTGTGCCATTCAGGTTTTTGGACCCCAAGTCCCAGAATCCACAGGAAGACACGCCCACCCAACCCACGTATTTCACTGACCAGGATCGAGGCATATCTTTTAGGCTGTCTGAACATCCTGAGGCTACAAGATGTCCAGACAACAAAATTTTTTGTTGTTAATAGAGAAAATTTAAAATGTTCCACTGCTTAATGGAAGGCCTAGGTCTTCCTGGGAACTGTAGACTCTCTCTTCCCCTTAGGCTATCTGAGAGCTGAGTCATGGCAACTGGACTTCATTTTGTGTGGGATCAAAACATTTAGCTACTCATCCAAGCAGCTTCTTCAGTCTGGACAAAAGTTGGCGGGACACTTCCAATTTACGGTTCTCCTAGGTTTCGTCCCAGTCTGGTCTGAACTATAGGTGAACTATAATTTGAAAGCCTCCCACCAACGTTTCTCAGACTGAAGAATCTACTTGGATGTGTAGTGAAGTGCTTCAGTCCCACAAGGAAAGAAGTACAGTTGCCATGCCTCAAGTCCCTGATAACCACACCTGGATGACTGAGTCTCTCTCCAGACATTGCCCTTAGCCTCTAAGTAGAGGGGTCTTCCAAAGAACTACACCTCCCACAAAGTCCTAGGTTGGTGACAGCACAAGGAAGGCTGTTGCACAGGAGATTCATATTTTCATAGCTGTGCATGAATAGACACGTGCCCTTAAGAAGCCTCCATATATACATACATTAAAGTAGAGTGGCTACCTGTGCCAACCCCTAGGGCAGTGTTGGTGAACCTACGGCATGGGCGCCAAAGGTGGCACTCGGAGCCCTTTCTGTGGGCACCTGACATCGCCCCTTCCCAGCCACCTGAATTCAGGTTAAATTGTTGTACTGGCACTTTGCAAAAAATTGGTGGGTTTTGAAATGCAATTTGGGCACTCGGTCTCTAAAAGGTTTGCCATCACTACCCTAGGGCCATTTTCTGCTTCCAGGACTATGGGGTTGCACTGACAACCCAAACACTACACAAAACTGGAAAATATAAGTGGCTAAAAGTCACTTACTCTTTTGGAATAACTGTTATTTTCAAGGTATTAAACAGAATCAGAGGCCCCTGCGACCTACTTAGAGGCAGAATCATCACTGATGGAGGCTTTCAAGAATTAACTTGTTACAATGAACATCTATTAATGGACAAGACAGTACACAAAAGAAAAAAAAAGAACACGTGAAGCTTTGAGGGGGAAAAGGAAAACTAGTTTGTGTCAAACAACCAAGAACATCTAAACAAGTAATGTAGCAGCATACGATGTTCAATATTAAAGGGTGATGATGCAAAATGACTTCCTTATTGTTTTGTTATTCCTAAGTGCCATGGCATCATAATGAGTTGTGCTGAACTAGCAAAACAGGGAAGTCACTATCACCAATGAGGAAAAACCTAGACTAAGTAAGGCAATTAAAGAGCCTTTTAACACAGCAGGCTGAGAAGTTCTCTACCTTGAGGGAAGATGAGGACGAAAAAAGGGGAGAGGCTACTGAGTTTACAGAACAGCTTATGTTTTGCACCCAAAAGTCCACAGGGTCTGTCCATGGGAACTACAGTGTTAAAGTAATAGGCAGCAGGTAATGGGATATGACCTCTCCCTAAGACTCCCACCACCATCACCACTGAGAGCTACTGCGGTCAGACTAGATGAAAAACTTGAGGTCTTCAGACCTATTATTATCCCACATCACTCGATTCACTAGTTAAGCTGAAGGGAGCTGATGTGCATAACAGATACTTGTTGGAAATATTTACTTCCAGGCCTCTAGGTAATATTATTAATTTGGCTTTAATTGGGCTCAGGAGGGGGGGCTCATGCAAAATACGGTGATGGGTGCTATCTAGCCAACAGCTACAGGGCTGTGGAGTCGGTAGATAAATGTTCCGACTCCGACTCCTAAGTTTTTTGTACTTCCGACTCCGACTCCATGTACCCCAAATTTCCTCCGACTCCTCAACTCCGACTCCACAACCCTGAACAGCTACCTGGGATGTAGTGTGAAAACCGTACCTCCTTATGCAGCCTGCATATTTCTTTTCAAGCTAGGACCTCATGCAGACCTAGGACAACCATCTGCATGAATGTTTGGGACTCTCATTTATAATTTTTATGCAGTATTTGCAGCATAATGGTGCACAAGATGCACATGTGGATTTAACCCATCAGAACTCACTGACTGGTCGATTTTTTTTCATTGTCTACTAAAAGTACAGTAACACCTACTCTTGCATTTGTATTGTGTAAGGACCACGTGGCTTTATTTATCAATTTATTTATGATTTTTAACAGCCAGAGAATTACATACTCCCTCAAAAAGGCAATACCAGATTGGACAAATAATCTAAACCGAGAAGAAAGCTGCTTATGCATGAAAGAGTGTGTGTGTGTTCTCAGCCAAGAGCAAACTTTGGAAACAGGAAAATTATACTATTATTTTATATTAGAGAAAGGCATAAGTGTTAATATTTATCTGAAGGAATGCAGATTTACCATGGGAACCGCTCAACGGAAATTATGAAGAAAGATATGTAGCACACCTAAGTAGAAACCTTTTTTAAAAAGGAATGGCAACATTTTAAGATGATGTGAGAGAAGGAAAAAAGTCACAAAAATCACAATGGATGTGGGTGTGAAGAAATACTTTCCAAAGCATGATAGCAGTGACATACTCTATAATCTATATGCACAAATATTCATCTCTGAGGTATGCAACAGACACACAGAACATGTGTGTGAAAATTTCCAGGGAGTGGAACAAAAACCTCCACTGGTGTGTTGCAACAAAAATCTACAACAAACAGCCCAGTTTTCAGAGAGGTAGTTATGTTTCAGCAGTAGAAGAAACAAAAACAGCACATAACAGAAGTATTACGTCACACTGAAGAGTAACAACTTCATTGCTGTGCGAGCTTTCATGGGTTATAATCCCCTTCTTCATGCACATGTGAAAAATGTATAACATTAAACTGAAATAAAATGTTACAGTACAATGAAATAAATTAGTTATAAGCATCTGGTGAAATTTTGAATATTAAGCATTAAGTTTTATGGACTACAGTACTGAAAAAGCTTATACCAAATCATCCTGGAAGGGACCCTAAGGAGCATCCAGTCTAGCCCCTGCACTGTGAGGAATCAAACTCTGAACCTCTGGCTCCACAGTGAGAAACCTAAACCACTGAAATATAAAATATATTAGCATGTACAGTGGTACCTCTACTTACGAATTTAATCCATTCCAAATGCATGCTCATAAGTCAAACAACTCAGAAGTAGAGCAGCTGTATCTAAAAAATAAACATTTGAAAAAATTAAAAAAAGATAATTGTAAGTAGAGCAGACCGCATCTAAAATTTGTAAGGCAGCAGTTAAAATGCCTACTGTTTTCTGCTCTAGTTGAATTGCTCATACATAGAGCCACTTGTATGTAGCGGTACCACTCTGTGTGTGTGTGTGTGTGTGTGTGTGTGTGTGTGTGTGTGTGTGTGTGTGTGTGTTAGATAATAAAATATGTTATACTTCTTATTTATATAAGTGAGACTAAGTGTGTGGTGGGTACCTTAGTATTTGTGTTTGGGTGTGTGCATACACATAAAATCAGTAGTACAAATGTGCATACAGGAAGACGAGGTGGCTGGGGCAATTTTGAAAATAGAAAGTGACAAATCAAGGGATGAACTCGTGGATGGCAAGAGAGTTCAGTTTGGCTCCAGGGGAGCCGGATTCACTGACTGTGGGTGTGGATGAGGGAGATAAAGGCACAAATCTTATGTAGGAGTGAATAGACCTTAGCTCCACTCATCTGTCATCTCATGCTATCCCAGGCTGTGTGTGGTCCATACAAGCACCACAAAGGCGTGAAAGAGACCCAGCATCATCCTAGGAGACCCCAATGTTTTGAAAACCATTCAGAAGACCAAATCTATATTTTAGCTGCCCTTGGCTCTCACAAAGAGAGAAGGATGATTATTGATGGTGATACGACTCTTCTGCTACTGCGGTCAAGCAGGGTTCAAAAAAAGTGCACTGTGGCATCTCAGGGAACCCACAAAACATTTGTTCTCAGGCTTGTGAAAAACAACAACAGGGAGTCCAGAGGCAAGTGTGCAGGCCAAACCCATCAGCGTTTGTCAACTGTGGGGATCCCCTGAAGATTCTGCCTAAGAAAACCTGCTGGATGATGGAAGCAAATGGCAAATCATGTCTGCCTTGACAGCCCCTTAGGCCATTGTCCACCTAATGACCCATTGAGACTGTTGTCCACCTAACAACTCTATTCAGGCCGTTGTTCATCACAGGAGCCTATTTCAGACCAGGGTGACAAGAGGTCAAAGCGGACTATAAGATGGAGGACGCGCAACCAGCTTTCTTCAGACTTGACGAAGCTGTTTGGATGAGCAGCGAAAGGTTTCAATCTCTCAAGGAAAATAAGTCCAACTGCCATGACCCAACTTCCAGATAAAGTCACCTGGACGACTGGGAATCTTCACAGGCATCTTAACCGCAACACACCATAAAACACAAACGGCTACCAATGACAATAACGACAACAGCAGCAACAGGCTTTGGGGTGGGGGGTGCGGGAGCGGTGTCACTTTGGATGCGCCCTTCCACACTGCCTGTGGAGGGGTTGTGTGTGTTTTGTGCGACGAACACACACGTTGTGAACAAGCAACCCAGAAGCCAGGTCTCTGTGTGTGTGTGTGTGTGTGTGTGTGTGTGTGTGTGTGTGTGTGTGTGTGTGTGTGTGTGTGTGTGTGTGTGTGTGTGTCTGTGTGTGTGTGTGTGTGTGTCTCCCTGCATCTGGAAACCTAGCCCCCCTGAGGCGGGGGAAGGCCTTCCCTGAGGGGCTGCTGTTCCCCTTGCGGGGGGTGCGGCGGGGGGAGGCCGAGGGGCAAGAGCGGGCGAGAGGTGGGGCTTTTCTCGCTGGACAAGGGGCAACTTTTACCTCGGACGCCTTCCCTCGGGCACTCACCGTGGTTGGGGTTGGGGTTGGGGTTGGGGTTGGGGGGAGCGTCGGCGTCCCTCTTCCTCCTCTCCTCTCCCCTCCCCTCGCCTCGCCTCAGGCCCTCCGTCTCCAGCGGCGGCCAGCCTGGTCACGTGACAGCCGCTGACAGGAAACGGCCGCCCTCCGAGCCCGGCCCGGGAAGCGTCTTCGGGCCGAAGGGAGGGAGGAAGAAGGGAGGGAGGGAGGGAGGGACGGGGAGACGGACAGAAATGGGCGTCCCCGCAGAGGATGCCGGGAAATGCAGTCCCTCCCTCTGGGGGAGACGCCCCCTTCCAATGGACGGCCAGGCGCGGTGCTCCCTGGGAGATGTAGTCCTTTGCTGCCCTCCCTTTTACCCCTCTCTCTCTCTCTCTCTCCACACCCACCACCCCACTGAGGCAGTATGGGGGAGGGGTTGATTTTGGAGGCTGAGGGGGGAGGCTTCTCCGAGGAACTTTTGGAAGAGGTAGTAGCCCTGTTAGTCTGTGTCGGAATTCTAGGAATGAATGACTAGATAGATAGATAGATAGATAGATAGATAGATAGATAGATAGATAGATAGATAGATAGATAGATAGATAGATAGATAGATAGATAGGGAGGGAGGGATAGATCGATAGAGGAAGGAAGGAAGGGATAGATAGATAGATAGATAGATAGATAGATAGATAGATAGATAGATAGATAGATAGATAGATAGATAGATAGATAGATAGATAGATAGATAGATAGATAGATAGATAGATAGATAGATAGATAGATAGATAGATAGATAGATAGATAGATAGAGGAAGGATAGGGAGGGAGGGAGGGAGGGAGGGAGGGATAGATCGATAGAGGAAGGAAGGAAGAGATAGATAGATAGATAGATAGATAGATAGATAGATAGATAGATAGATAGATAGATAGATAGATAGATAGGAAGGAGAGGGAGGGAGGGAGGGATAGATAGATAGATAGATAGATAGATAGATAGATAGATAGATAGATAGATAGATAGATAGATAGATAGATAGATAGGAAGGATAGGGAGGGAGGGATAGATCGATAGAGGAAGGAAGGAAGGGATAGATAGATAGATAGATAGATAGATAGATAGATAGATAGATAGATAGATAGATAGATAGATAGATAGGAAGGATAGGGAGGGAGGGATAGATCGATAGAGGAAGGAAGGAAGGGATAGATAGATAGATAGATAGATAGATAGATAGATAGATAGATAGATAGATAGATAGATAGATAGATAGATAGATAGATAGATATAGATAGATAGGATAGGATAGGGAGGGAGGGATAGATTGATAGAGGAAGGAAGGAAGGGATAGATAGATAGATAGATAGATAGATAGATAGATAGATAGATAGATAGATAGATAGATAGATAGATAGATAGATAGATAGATAGATAGATAGATAGATAGATAGGATAGGGATAGGGAGGGAGGGATAGATTGATAGAGGAAGGAAGGAAGGGATAGATAGATAGATAGATAGATAGATAGATAGATAGATAGATAGATAGATAGATAGATAGATAGATAGATAGATAGATAGATAGGAAGGAGAGGGAGGGAGGGATATAGATAGATAGATAGATAGATAGATAGATAGATAGATAGATAGAACAAAACAAAAGACAAAAATGTGGCACCTTAAGGACTATTATATTTTAATGTAAGCTTTCGTGGACAGGTCCACTTCTTGCAAATGGCTCCTGGGCTCTTTTGCGGGGACGTTAGAGATGTTGCACTAATTTCCCCTCTTTTTCAGGAATATTCTCTTCTACTGGCTTGCAAATGAGCAGTTTAAAACAAAAATCCTGCAATGCCAGGGCTTGCCAGCCTTCCATTTCAGAGAGAGTCCTGCCTCTGTAGTTGTGTCCCCGCTCCCTTTAATCTCTTGGAAGCAGTTGTTCCTTCGCTGTTGATCTTTTCGCACCGGTAAACAAATGAACTTTGGTATTCTTTCTTCTCCAAACGTTTCAGAGAGAGTTACTGAGAGTTTTAAGGGCCAGTTAATGGGAAAGAGGTGGATTATGGGGAACTTGATGGTGTTTGAGAGTCTCTGTACTTCTACAAAAAAAAAAAAAACCAACAAAATTTTTACCAGAAATCCAAAAATCTACAACAAAAACCCCTCCTGTTAATTTGACTTTCTTTTTGCTTAATAGGTTCACATGCATTAATTGGCATTTGCAAAATAAAAAAAAATCCACACATTTCTGCTGCTGCTCTTCTTCATCCACCCTCCCTGTTCCTTTTTCTTTTTTGAAACTAGTGTTTGTGCTGACCTCAATTCCTCAGCTGCTGCCTTCGTCCTATTTAAAGCCTATTTTCCCTCCACCTTGTCCTTTTGCAGAAGGGAGGCACAGCTGAACCCAAATCCATGCATCTGAGCAAGGCTTTACCGCACAGTAAAGTGAGACAGCAGCTTGAATCCTGGGCAGTCCGCCTGTAGACGCCAGCAAGGGACAGAAACTCCCTGGGAGGGGCTTGCAAAGCAAACATTTAGACCAGTGCAGATTTGGGAGAACAGGAGGAGGGACCAGACTCCAGACCTGCTTCATGTAAACTATCCAGACTGTGGACACAACTAGAAGTTTCTGCCACTCCACTGAAGAGAACTGCCACAGAGACCAGGACCCGGGTTTTGTGGTTCTGCTTGTCTTCCAGAAATCGGACAGAGGCAAAAGCAAGGCCAGTCTTGAGTTCTTTCCCTCTGTTAAGGAAGGCAAGATGTTGGTTGAGATGACTATGGACTTTCTCCACAGCCATTTTTTTCCAAAGAGATCTAAATCCCCAGATGAAGAAATGAACCAGACCCAAGTTATCCCCTGTTCTTCATTCCTTCAAATTTTGCAGCACAATTCTTGGCTCACAAAGACAGGACGAGTGCTAAACCGTACTTTGTAGGATAAAATATGTTCCATGAACTGTAATGTATTTAAAAGCTTTTTACTATCTTTTATTTCAGAAGACTGATACGAAGACAGATGAAACTTACAAATCAGCATGTGTGAAATTGATGCAACCTGGAATTAAAAGTGCCCTGTCCATCCCCCAGATCACAGCCTGGGGAAGTTACTTTATATTCTTCAACTACACCTTGCAGAATCTTCCAGCTACTGTCATCATTAGCTATGCTGCCTGGAAAAATGCAGGGAGATTTGTGTGTGCATGGAACATGGAAACAATATGGAAATAAAGTAACTAAATAAACACCAATTTTGCCTAGAATTATAGCAACAATGAAAAGACTTATATGTTGATATTCAGGAAACATTGGTGTGATTGGAAATGATTGATTTCATTCTGGAATTAACATTTAACTAGCATAAGGACCAGTTGTGACAAACACAACTTTTCCTCTCAAGGTCTATCAAGTTCTGTAGGGCTTTTGGGTAGATGTTTAGGTGCCAGAATCTATGACCTGACACACACCGTCTTTGTCCTGATCTAACTCATTATTGAGGATTGGTGTGGTGCAGCAGATAGAATGTCAGACTAGGATTCAGGAGACTAACGTTCAAATCCCTGTTCAGCCACAGATACTCACTCCCAATGATAAACCTCTCCTTGACAATCCTTTGTTGTTGCTGCTGCTGCTGCTGCTGCTACTGCTGCTGCTGCTGCTTCTATTGTTGTTGCTGTTGTGTTATTACAGTCGTGACCGACTCTTCGTGACTCCATGCCCATGGAGTTCTCTTGGCAGGAATACTGGCGTGGCTTGCCAGTTCCTACTCCTGGCGCCTACAGCACCTGGTATTCCCTGTTGGTCGCCCATCCAAGTACTAGCCAGGCCAGACCCTGCTTAGCTTCCAGGATCAGGCAAGCTCGGATGTGCTCAGGGCACCTAGGCATCTTTGACCATCCTAGATACCTCAAAAACCCTACTGGGGTTGCCATGACTCAGAAGCAATTTGACAGCCCTACCTGGAAATGCCTTGCACATGAGGCCTTGCACACTCAAAACGAGTATTCTGCCATTGAGTCATGACACTTCTGTGTTGTCCCCTGGAAGATCGCTAAAAGCATTCTAAAAGTCTACAGCTTATGTTATTAGAACATCAAAAGGAATGTATATGTACCTGATAGCTAGCTATGGAAGAACTGAGAATGCGCAATAAGGTGTGCTGTGTTGCACTGCTGGAGAATACCAAATGCACTGTTCTCAAGATCATTAATCCCTGAAACCAATGGATCTTTTTACAAATTTAGTGTTTCCTTCTAGGCTTGTGCAGTAGGATTCAGCAGTCAGTTTTCAAAGCTCTGGGCAGTTGCTTCTGAGAATTATCCTCTGCCTGTGTCTCAACCCCCTTCTCTTTTTTTTAAAACTGTACTTATATCCACCCTTTCTTCTCTTGAGCTCTAGGGGATAATTCTTGCTAGGGAGGGAAAATTAATTTCTTTTCACTTATATTTTAACACAGTTCATTATCCCAAAGTGACCTCTCTTTGGGGTTCCAGAGATCAGAGTACTTACAATAATCTTCCCAGGACTTTCTTATTACTAACTATCATTTGCTGAAATAACAAAAAGTCCACATAACCAATTAGACAGGGCTGAAGGTACAGGCACACAGGCATCAAAGTACTGGTCTGAAAGTCCAAGCATCAGCTTAGGGTTTGAATGGAAGCACATTAATTTCTAGGCATTAAGATGGGGCTCGGGTGGAAACTGGAAGCATCTGGTAAAGCTTCAGAAGCCAACAAGTAGAAGCTGATCAGAAGAACCAGTTCTGGAGTCCAAGTGTTTTGAGGGGTCCCAGATTATTGTACAACTCTTAGATCTCCCCCTTCTTTCCTCCTGTCTTCCATAGTAGAGCCTTGCAGCCCCTTCAGAGATTACCAAGGCCGCGTTCCTGAACCTAAGCAGCCATAAAACATGCATGCAAGTACCACTAGCAGGATAGGTTCCCAGTGGGCATAAGAGGAGGTGAAGTACTGGGCCAGGAGGTACCTGTGTAATGTTAGTGCATGCCTGTATTACTGGGTTCAGCCCTTGCAGCCTAGGCAGCGCTTCAGCAGGCACCAAGGGCCCTGGGATTAAAGAACATGTGGCTCTCTCGACGTTGGACGGCAGCTACCATAAACCTCTGCTAGAACAGCCAAATGGTTAAGGGTCACCCAGTCGCTATCCGTTCGGTATATAAAATGAAGAAGGAACAGAAAGGAGAAGGAAGGTACGCATCCCACTGGGCACCAATCAGAGACAGGAGAACACGCTCACCGTTCAAAACTGGCATTCTGACCATGTCTCAAGACAATGATCTCAAAGCAAACCGTCCTGTTTTAGGGAATTGGCTGGGATCCCAGACAATGACTACCTTTCATACTTACTGAACTTTTACAGACGCAATTGGAAAGCAGGTTTGGGGGTGGCAGTTCTCTTGCTATGTCAGCCAAATAATGAAGCTTTGGTTGTCCTGGTGCACAAGACGATGGAAGGCATGCCACTTTTATCACCAGCATGACCTGCTGAAATCAGTACAAACTTTCATGCTGGGCGGGTGGAAAATGGGAAGTAAGCAGAGACACCATTTTGAACAAGGGAACATGAGATGCCATAAAAGGAAGCCACAGCCATGAGACAAGACAAAGGTTTCTGGAGTCTATTCATTCATGTGACCACCGTTAAGTTGGAGGCATTTTAATGGCAAGTAACAACAGCAAGCTGTAATCCTCCGTGGGCATGTGTCTATAGGGTGCCCTCAGGAGTCTGGAAAGATGCCTTTTGTTGGGACAACTAGATCATGACAAACCCACTGTTGCCTCCTCTGAGTGACAGTAGCCCTCCAAAGTGCTACCAGAGTGCTCAAGTGTGCTATCTGATCCATGTAATGGACTGACTCGTAGCAAGGACTAGACTTAGCATCCTTCCGCAAGTACAGCTTGTGTGATCTCACATTGTTCTGCATAGTCCTTTCCTTCCACCCAATATACATAAATGGTCGATGTTCTGCCCAGACACCACCATTGCAGCTCAAGCTGCTGGTGGTGGTTTTTAAATTGCAGTAGTGCCCCTGTATCCACTGATTGGGCATCCACTGATTCAGTTATCCACAGCTGGCCACCCAAATAATTGTGTGTTATGTCATTACAGTTGTGACCGACTCTTTGTGACCCCATGTCCATGGAGTTTTCTTGGCAGGAATACTGGAGTGGTTTGCCAGTTCCTACTCCAGGCGCCTACAGCACCTGGTATTCCCTGGTGGTCTCCCATCCAAGTACTAACCAGGCCCGACCCTGCTTAGCTTCTGAAATAAGGCAAGATCGGATGTGCTTAGGGCATCTAGACAGCTACCCAAATAATTACTGGTAAATAATTTGCTGTCTCAAATAGGTGCCACAAAGCAAGTTACTGTTGCATATAGCAGCCACAAAGCAAATAATGTTTGTAGATCACTGCTCCAAATTGTTTGCTGCTGCAGATCGCTCCTCCAATAGTGCTGCAAATTGTGTTGGCTCTTATCTGGGGATTTTGGTATCCACGGGGAGGCCCAGAACCAACATCCCATGGGTATGGGGGGTACTACTGTACCCACAAAGCTGAAACTGGAAACCCTGTACATCACAGCCACATTCCTTATTTCCTGCACCACCAGGTTTTCAAAAATAAGGTCATTGGCTGAAGGGGCAGAGTTTTGACAGAAAGGGCACCTCTGTATCTCATAGTTTTTTAAAGCAAAAGGGATTCTATATTCCCCCTCCCCCCCAAAAAAAATAATCATTGCAGCATCTTCCTCTTGTCTAAAAATAGCAGATGCCTGTAAGTTACCTACATTCAATCACAACAAGGTTACCGGTATTATGTATGTCAGTGTGCTCTTTCTTTAAAAAAAATACGGTTGCTACCAAGAAAAGGAAAAAGAAAAGAAAAGTAATTGAAAACATGCAGCGAGTGCTATTTTTCCCTGGCAGTTTATTATGGTATGAAGGAAAAAACATTTTGGTGTGCTTGAAGTGGAAGTTATCTTACAAATGGAGGATGATGTGGCTATTAAAATATGATTACACAAAGTATGAATAGTTTTGAAGAGGCTTACAGTACAATGGATTTCTTTTATAAACAGATTCTTAAATATACATGTGACAGAAAAAACATCCAAAGTTAAGCTATTTACGTTTATAGACATTTTCTCTGGGGGGGAGAGAGAAAGGGGGTGGGAAGCATCATATTAAAAGCAGAGAAGAAAATATGAAATTTGTTCAGAACCAGGAACATATTGTCTGTACACTATAAATATACATCGTTGAGGTGGGCAAACCAGGAAAGGTTTGGTGGATTGCTGTTTTTATTTTTGTTTGTTTTATTAAATTCACTGAAAGATGATGACACCCAGCTTTGAAGACTTCTAGGATAGAATTTTATTTTATTTTATTTTATTTTATTTTATTTTATTTTATTTTATTTTATTTTATTTTTTGCACAGAAGCACAGCCTCCCTCCTACTGCCTTCTTTATTCCATGGGTCAGTATCCACATGCAGAAAAATCATTGTTTGGCGACTCTGCCCTCGCCCATTTGCATGACCTACCATGAGCAACAAATGTTTTGAGCCAGTTCTGACCTCAGTGATGCACTCAGGGTCATTTTAGACTCTGGACACAGCAGTCTTGCAGGGAAGCGGGCTGCGATAGTTGTAATAGGAGAGAAAGTGAATCACCCACTGGATATTGGGAGATCCAGGACAGGTAAAAGAAAGGGCATTTTTTATTAATTCATTGCCACAAGATGAAGGGACTCGAAAGGGGAATGAGAGACATTTCATGGAGTGTAGGGCCATCAATGACTACTCATCAGGGTGGTTATTATGTGGGAGCCCAGCTGGCATTTGGAACAGGAGGAAAGAAATCAGCCAATCCTTTCCCTTGTGCTGGGGTCGCGCAGGGCTAAACACCAATGAGGAAGAAGCCTTCGATGTCCTCTTTCCTTCTCCCTAGTGCTGGCCAGTCAGGAGCTGTGCAGGGAAATGCATCATCCCGCCTCCCTGTCGGATTGGCCAGCACCAGGGAGAAGGAAAGATGATGTTGGTAGGCTTCTTCGTCATTGGAGTTTAGCCCAGCTCGACCCCAGAGCAAGGTAAGGGATTGGCTGATTTCGTTCCTCTGGTTCCAAATGCCAGCTGGGCTCCCACGTATCGTTACAGAAGCTGACCACTTCCAAAACGAAAAACCCATCTCTAGTGGCTATATGTCCTGCCCAGGACCAGCTGCTTATCAGTTGCTGGGGAACATAAACCAGTGTGTGTAGCTGCATACATGTCCAACCTTGATTTCCACAAGCCTTTGGTCTGGTATTTCTTATCTTCTTACACTTACCTCGAAGTATAGTAAGCCAGCCCTGCCACGTACTTCACACCACTTCTTGTCCTGCATATAATGGTCCCAGATAGGTGTCTCAAGTGCCTGCTCTGTCTGTCCTGCACCTCTGTCTAAAATTCTGTCGGCAGCTCATTCGCACAAACAGCTCATACAGATGCTAGAACCCAGTGAGAACATAGTTCACAAGAAACATCCCAGGGTCAGCAACGAGAGAGGGTGAAAAGACCATCTGAGGGGAGTATGTGCCTTTCAACTGGCCCAGAAACATGACACAATGAGCTAGTTTATGAAGCAATTTGCCTGGGTGATTTTCTGGGCATGATGGTGAAATGTTATTGCTGGCCAGACAAAATGAGGTTTTCATTCATTTTATTAGCTATATGAATATTTCCAGTGGAGGAGTGGGCAATAGTGCAGACCTTACTTTCTGTTTGCCAGGACCCCCCTAATTCAGCTGTTATGTCAAAAACATAAAATATTTGATGTTGTAATACACAGTATTACTGAAACGAACAATAATATTTGCATATTTAGAACAATGTATAATTCAATTTCTGTAACATAAGAAAAACAAAAGTGTAGAGTAGCCTATAATGTATTTACAAAGAGTTCAGCCAAGAAGTATAAATACTTCCATATTTAATGTTTAGGAAAATGTAATTTACAAAATATTCAAATATATACACAACTGTCTGGAAAAGTCGGGAATGTGAAGAGTTAGAAGGGCCAGTTCAACCTTTTTGACACTGAAAGAAGAGGAGGATTTTTATTTTGGGGTGGGGGAGGGTGGGGTGGGATAAATGTTTTTTTTTTTTCATTTCAAGTCTTGCACAAATTATGTACACATCCCTCTGCTTCTCTGAAGAATCACACATGCCCAGAACTCTGAATATGCTGCCCCAAAATGTCATCGATCATTGTCAAATTGTTTAGCCAGTCTTCATCCGAACTGCCGCTGGCGCTGCCTTTCATAAGAGACTCAATGAAGTCAGCCTCGCTGCAGTTCCCAGGCAAAAGGGAATGGTTTTGCTGGGTGACGAAGTCATATTGCGGCGGCAGCTCAGAGGCAGCGCTCATTCGGCCGAACGCTCCCGACGCCTGACCTGCAGCGCTGGGATAGCTTGGTGGGCCGACGGCTTGAGTGGGGTTGAGCGGGTTAAAGCCAGACACACCTTGTGGCATGGGTTTCATCGCATTCATTGAAGCCGACAAAGGTCCCCGAGTTAAATTGTGCCTCAGGTTCTGGCTGTTCAGAGGAGCCAAGCTTTGGCCTGGCTGTGCAAGGCCGACTTTTGGCATCTGCCTCGCTTGAACCCCGGGCGCCACCTGATTGGGGGGCACCACCGCCTGGTGGGAGAAGGCTGGGCTGGGGAGATTTGACCTCGTGCTCTGCTTTGAGAAGAGAGGGTTACTGGAGAACGGCTGCATTTGACTGGCCTCCATCTGACTTTGATTTGGCATCCGAGGAACTCCCGTTGGCGTCCACATCTGAGCCGAGGAGCTGGAGTAGACGTTCGGAATTCTTGGCATCGCTGCCTGTCTCAAATGCTGCTGGGCAGAAGTATGATTCACTAAGGAACCAGCAGCAAAACTGGACAGGGCCATGCTTGGCCGGGCTGCAGGGTGGCTGTGAACTGTTTGACATCCTGAATTCATGCCCAGGGCGTTTTGACTGGGCCGTAGTGGGAGGTTGAAATCGGAATTAGATGGGAACATTCCTGGCTGTTTGTTGGGGTTGTGTGGAATCATCACCACAGGCCCACCGCTTTGGCTCACCGCGATCCCAGACCCCAAGGTGTTGTGCAAGACCCCCTGGGCAGACGGCATCATGCGGTGATTAGGGGGAGGGGTCTGCATGGACTGGCTGCAGTCAGTCGCCATTGGTTGGGAAACAGCTGTGTAGAGACAAGCAAGATCACATTTGCAAAAGGGTGGACATTGGGGAGAGATGGGTTCTCCATGCATGCAAACAGCATGTTGTACCAATGAAGCAAAATTTTCCCCATGGTTCTGGTTTTAACCCAGTGGTGTCCAAACTCTGGCCCTCCAGATGTTTTGGACCACATCTCCCACAGTCCTTTGTCACTGGCAATACGGGCTTGGAATTCTGGGAGTTGTGGTCCAAAACATTTGGAGGACCAAAGTTTGAACACCCTTGTTTTAACCACTACAAACAATAGGCCCGCAGTACCCCCACCCCACCCCGTTTCCCACCTAATTAATGCTCCAGACAAAGAAAAAATCCTTAACAGATTACTGAAACATTAATTCACAGCTCACCATACAGCTGGTTTCAGATATATTATTTCAAAATCAGAAACTAAGGATTAGATACCTTCTAGTTTTAGAACTGCACACTTCAGCTCCCATTTGAAAATTCAGAATCATATCAACTCAGTTCTGCTTCACTATACTCCATGTGGACAGAGTTATGGAACATCACAAATGACCATGTGATTTCAGAGGCCTCTTCTTTTAATAGAGAAGAGTCCATCTTAACTAGCTTGGTAATCAAGGTCATGCAAGGCTTAAAACATTCATTTCTTGTGTGTTCTTGAAATCCCCGGGTAAAGAACAGCATGCAAAAAAGGTCAAAGGGTTGAACTCATGTTCTCTCACTCCTTACCAGGAAATTGATTCATGGGCTGGCCCACAAATGGCCCCCTCTGTTCAGATGCCACTCCCATCATGCCATGCCTCTGCTTTTCCTAGGAAACAAGAGAAAGAATGGTCATGTCACATAAAAGATCCTCAGTGCCCAGTCACTGTCCACTTGAATGATCTCAATGGGTAGGATCAGAATATCCTGTGTGGAAGAATACCAAGGAGACATTCCTTCTTATTTCCAACTACTGACACTCTCTAAGCCTTTGAATGTCACCCTTACTGTTCTTTATTCCTCCCCTTTGCCTTCTCTGTCTGCGAAACGCCTAGATATTAGAACTGATGTGTCAGCATTTACTAGCACCATTTGGCGATTGTGACTCGGTTCCTTCCCTGAAGGGATATTAACAAGCACTGCAACACATAAATGAAATAAAAACTGAATAGAGGACCCGATTTTTTTTATCATAAGTCATTGTTCATCTTTATGAGAATGGCAATCTGTGAGGGGCAGTGCCTAACATATTTGCTTTTGATCTAAAAGAGAGGTACCCAGCCTTGCGTGGTCCAGGGGATCTTTGAATTCAACCCCCAGAACACTAGCTGGGCTGGCCAGCTAGTGGTGAAGGCTTCTGGGAGTTGAAGTTCAAGAGCATCTGGGTTACCCAAAGCTGGGAACTGCTGATCTGGAGCAATATTTGGTACCAAGTACCACCTTTCCAAAAACTCCCATGGTCTTTCACTTTTGGCCACATTTACTGGCACTAAGGGCAGTTGCAGTCCAGGTGTGAAAGCACAAGGTTGCATGCTGTGCTCCCTGGTCATTCTGCAACGCTCATCAATGTGGTCTTCCTTCCAGGGTATATCAAGCTCACTACCTCACTCTAAGTCAGTGTTTTTCAACCGGTGTGCCGTGGCACATTACTGTGCCGCGAGATGTTGGCTGGTGTGCCGCGGCGCCGGGGAGCCGGAGGAAGGCGGGGCATCCAGAAAGAAGCCGCCGCCGCTGCCGCCGCCTCCCAGGCCGCTGCCGCCGCCGCGGCCGAAGCTGCTCCCGCTGCCGGAGCCCTTATCAGAGCTCCGATCGGAGAGCCCAGCTGGTAGGCGGCCTGTCAAAGAGAGACTGGCCAGAGCGCGGCAAGGCCGCAAGCCTCGCCGCTGCTGCTGCTGCCGGTCACGGGCGGTCTGCCGCCGGCGCTGCTGCCGCTCGCCTCGCTGGGCAAGGCCCCGATCCTCGGCTGCGCGGACAGAATGAATGAATGAAGCTGCAAAGCTATGGCTGGTTTGCCTTTTGCATCAGTGGAGAAAGCAGCTTCCAGTGGAGACTCGTGTGGTATGTGACAGAATCAGGCAGAAGTCTTTCACCCCAGTTCTAAGGATACCAAGGGATCTTTGTTATGAACTGGAAGAGAAATACCCAACGATCAAAGTAAATAAGCCAGAAATTCTAGTGCTATATCAATGTAAGTCACCATGATGGTCATGCTTTCAAGAAAACATTGTACGTGTATTCTTATTTAAAATGGGGTGAGCATTTTTGGTGGGTCTAGGGGGGTCTGTTTTCTGCCCCCCCCCCACAATGCCATCCCTCCCCACCACAAATTTATTTATTTATTTATTTTAGAGTATTTTTACCCCACCTTTCTCCTTGGAAAGGGACCCAAGGCAGCTTCCGCCCCAGGCCAAGCAGCGCACCCCACTCCCTCCCCCCACCCCCGCGGCCACCTCCACCCGACCACCTGCGGCCGCCCGGGGAAAGAGGGAGGGGAGAGGAGGGGCAGCAGACACGGAGGGGGGGTGAGCCGGGGAGGGGCACCCTTACCTGGCACCTGCACGGGGTCCGCCGCCCCCGCCCCCCCGCGCCCAAAAAAAACCTAACGCTGCATTGGAACGGATTAAATCCAGTTTCAATGCATTCCTATGCATTTTTTAACATTTTCTAATGGTGGTGTGCCTCGTGATTTTTTTCATGAAACAAGTGTGCCTTGGCCCAAAAAAGGTTGAAAAACACTGCTCTAAGTCATCATCCATGAAGCAGCTGACCTCTTAGTTCTGAACCCATCAGGGATATTAACATATAAACATCCAACTCTTCAAACAACTGCATATTAGATACATCCAACATCAATTTGTCACAGCTTTTTTGTGACTGTAACTCCTGTTTCTCCCTCTGGACTATATAACCTGCACTTTTTCTTCTTATTGGGCCTTTATCTATGCCAATGCCACTTTCTCTATGGTCTATGCCCCAGTATAGTCAATTATTAGAGCTTTAGAAAAAAAAAATCACACACCAGGGGAAGCAGCAAAGAACAAGGTACATCATGCTGCAGTAATAATCTGGCATTTGTTCTCCAGTGAACAATAGCACTCTAAGCTGCTAGACATTTTCTCATACAAAATAAGAGACCAACCTGTAACTGCTGCTGCTGCTGCTGCTGCTGCTGCCGTCTCATTATCTGCTGCTTTAGTATCTGGTTCCTCATGGTGTAACCATTCACCATGGTTTGGCCCGGGGCAGACACTGGACCTGTACTTGGGATGGCTCCTGGCTCTTGAGGTCTTGTACCAATCCCAACCGTTTGGTCCTGAAAAGGAAAAGCAAAAGACGGATCTTGATTTCACCGGGCAGGCCACTCAACATTAACCATCAACAGACACAGTGGCACAGTTCTGAGCCTGCACCAAAAGATATTCTAGCTTGAGAGTTCAGACTGTGGTTTGAATTTTGAACAATGATTGTTTAGATAAGCTTATCTCATGTTTTTCTTTTGCACAATTCAGATTTGTCATTTCATCCCAACCCGTAGTTAATGTTCCTTAACCATGAGAAACGGATTTCTCCTAAACAGGACCAATGCTTGAGAAAAATCAAATGAAAAGGACACCCTGCTGCAATGTTGCATGGCCTGGTTAACACTGGGATGCGAAGCGTCCAGAGGTTTGGGAGCCATGCAGCCTACCCTGCAACTCTGAAAGGTAGCACCCACCATGCAGAAAACATGACTTTGTAGATGGTTTAACTCAAAAAAGCCTCTTTGTGCCTTCTATGTGACTGCAGGGAGTGATTTTTGCACTTACAGCTGGGAGAGGCCTTTTTTCAAACTAGATGTCACTTTCAGTTTTGATCCCATCCACCAACATCCGTCCTATATAAAGGTTGAGAAGCTTGGATCAAGTGGAAAAAAACAAGTGACCACACCATCCTCTGAGCTTACACGTAGGTATATATGTGGGTCAGCTGCACAGTATTGTCTGCTAATAACTTTATTGACATTTGCAAAGTGTGCTTCTCTGGACGGTAAGGGAGATGTATAGATGAAAAACAAGGGAGAAACAAATTATGCCTGGAACATTCATGTTTGTATAATCCAGGTATGTTGGGGGGTTTTGGAAGGAAGGAAGGAAGGAAGGAAGGAAGGAAGGAAGGAAGGAAGGAAGGAAGGAAGGAAGGAATCTAAAACCCAAAATAGACAAGCTGTTCATTGGACTACCTTCCACTAGGAAGTGGTGTACAGATGGACAAACTGAACCTCCAAAGCTTGCCAACTTGCATCAGAGGGTGGGGAGATGATTTATGATTGCCTGAAAGCTTCATCCCTCAACTTATGGCTCTTTCCCGAGGAGGACGGAGGAAGCCCTCATGATACCAATTGTTCATGGTGGGAGGAGGAAACCCCAATGGCTCTGTTGATTACTCTTTCACCAGGAAGCAACAGATGTTCATAATTATACTAGCCCAGCCTTTGACCACAAATCAGCTCAAGGCTGGGCATCTGACAGGACCCCGAGACTGGCAAAGGGGGAATCGCCACAAGTGCTTGGTCTTTGCATTGGGTTTCCAGGGAGTGAGCAAAAACTTTGCCTCTTCCAACTAATGGGGAACCACTGACAGCCCTTTATCTAGACACCCTCTTCCCTAATAATACAGAATCGACATAAGAAATGTGTAGAAACCAGCAAGAATGGCATTATATAGCATAGTCCAATGCAGGAGGAAATTATATTGCCTGCACCTTCACCAGCGTCTGACTCACAATCTATTTCGGCCTCCAGTGCTATTTTACATTATCGATGATATTTTGTTCTTATTGGCAGGGAAGACTTGTGTGCATTATATAGTCAGCAAAATTGAAACTGGGCCACACTTCCTTTGTTTGGCAAATGGAAGCGGCATCCTTTGTTCGAGTGTCAGCGTTATCAGGAAATAAGCAACCAAGAAAAGTGTAGTTGCCTTTTGACGTTTGACAATTAAGATGATGCTAAAATGGTGAAAACAGGAAGCCAGCAAGGGAACTTTGGACTGTAGTTTATGGAGAGCAAAGTGGAGTAGAAGGCAAATAGGGATGAGAAGGGAGGGCTAGAGGAGGAGGCAAGCTGCACTGTGAAAAGAAAAGAAAAACAAACTCATCACTGGATCATTTTGAGAATTTTGCAGAGAGGCTTTTGAAGATGTTACAACCAGAGAAATAGTTTCCACATAAACAGCTGTGTTAGTCTGTCTCAGCCTGCTGGTAATAAGAAAGGTGGGTTAAAGAAGGCAAAATACCGCAGCACTTTAAAGACTATCAGCTTTGTTCCTGTGTGAGTTTTTGTAGATCAAAATCCACTTATTCAGACACAAAGGGTGTAAACACATGTCCTCTCTATTTATGCCTATGCTGGAGGTGAGAAAGAGGCCAAAGGAAATAGACAAAGCGACCATAGTTGGTCAACACAGGAACTGGACAATCAGCCAGTTAATTTAGTAGATCCTAGCTTGGCTCCCCCCCCCCTATTTTTGCCAACATGACCATGGAAATCTACTGTCCCTAATTTGTGTTGGAACAGTGGTCTACCATGCTATATCACAACTGCTACAAAGCAAATTGCTAGATGATGTAAACTTCCATGTCATACCATGTCATATTAGCACTGTTGGTTTTGGAATATTTCAGGGGCGGGCGCGTTATTCTCCTCCATTTTGCTCATGGAACTACTCCTACTCCCACACTTGCTTCCTGTTCCTTCTCTTCTCCAAGCAATTACCTTCCCCCGCCCCAATCACCATCATCACAACATGCAACAGGACTTCAAGTTTAGAATGTACCCCTTGGTTTCAAGAACTGTGCTAGCAACTGAATGTAAAGGCTAACTCATCTTTAGCACAATAAATTCTCATTTGGCAAATGAAAGGGTCACTTAGCAAATGAGTTGGTGAGTCCAGTTTAAAAAACCTGAGGAACTCCTATGCCATCCTCTCCTCTCTACTTGAGGCCAACTCCGCAGGCAAAGCAATAACTCTGGACATCTGCTCAGCCTCAAGACTTGGGGGGGGGGGGGAAACAATTCACTGTTCCATCAGTGTTCCTAAGTTGGAACAGAGGGCAAGAAGGCTGGAGGCCGCTTATGTGCCTTTCTTCTTCCACATTACTGAGGCAGAGCTGAAGGTGGCTTGCCCAAAAATCTTCTGCTAATCCTAAAGCCCCCAAAAGACAAACTCACATCAAATTACCGTACTCCAGATGGAAAAGTTCTCTTGAGGATTACAGCCCCTGTTTAAACATAAGACGTTCATCTGCAGCTCAGCTTTGACTACATACTGGAGGGAAACAATTTTTAAGAGCAAGGATTCAATTTGCTTGCATGCGCTTGAAAGGAATTTGAAGTGCCCATGCCAACTCTCCCCACCCAACCTGTTATGTATGCACTGAAAAAAGCAGGTTTATCAGGGGGATGATCATCTGGGGTTTTTTTTGGTTTGTTTTTTGCAGAGGGCAACTGTGTTAATGAAGCCCATTAGGAAGGCGTGTTCTAGCTGACAGAACACCAGCCTTGGCTCCGTTTTGAGTCTGTTTCATTTGGAATGTAACACTGATTTTCCACACCCTCCCCATATTAGTTTGGGAAATTAAGTGCACAGCTCAGCACTAATTACAGCAATAAAATGGCTTTAATTAGAGAAAGGCATTGCCCCGCTCCAATAAAGGCAGCCGGATTCGTTTGTTTGCAAGGATGCAGGAGAAAAGAGGCTGTGTGTGGAAGTGAAGCTAGATGCTGAAAAGGCTCCTTGAAAACCTAACGGGCGTGCCTCTTTGGGAGACAAGTGATAATAATGCTTGGCACTCTGAAAAATTACCATCAAGGTAAATTGCAACAGAGTTCTTTATTTTTGCCACTAGTGGGAACTACAGCATTCCCTTCCAGTAAGTACAACACACATGCAAATGTTAACAACTAAGAATAGCTCTCGCACATGATCAAGGCCACCCTGTTATCTGCAAAAAGGTTAAGCTTCGTAAGTGGCAGAGCGGTGCGTGTGTGTTTTGCTCTTTTCATCTCAACCAAGAAACAAGGCAGTGACACCACTAAACCGAGACAGTCTCGGATAAGGAAAAAAAACCTTTACCTTGTAGCACCTGGGATGATCTTTCTCCCTCTCTCATGGAACATAATTGGCAATCACTAATCAATTACAAACAGCACCCACCACCCCTCAAATTTCGCAGGTGGTTTCACACAAAAAAATGATTGGAAGGTACACTCTTGGAAGAATGTACTTGTTTAAAAAGGCACAATTTAGAGGCTTACAGATGTAAAGGTGGTATAAATAAATGCTCTAGAGCAGGGGTCCTCAAAGTTTTCAAACAGCGGGCCGGTCCTCTACCCCTCAGACACCACTGGGGGCCGGAACACAGTCCGCCCCCCAAAAAACGCCCACATTTTAAATTGCCCCGCTTGGCTACAGCCGGTGCCTCGACCATCTGGGCGGCGGGTGGGGGGAGCGGGAGACCTTGCCCTGGCCCTCCCACTTTGAACTGTCCCACTAGCTAGCATGCCGATCATCTGGGCAGTGGGTGGAGGGAGTGGGGGAAGCGACATAGCCCACCTCAGCAATAGAAGCAGCTGCGGAGGCTGGCTTGCTTGCAAAGCCTGGGGTAGGGGGGGGGGGTTCTGCAATTGGTCCTGGGGGCCAGATTAGGGACCCTGGGGGGGCGCATCCGGCCCCCGGGCCTTAGGTTGAGGACCCCTGCTCTAGAGATATCAACACTGGGCGTTCTTCCCCCTTGTCCTTTATTCTACATTTTTTTATTAATTACAGATGATCTTTCCAGCACTTCCTTTTGCAAAGGGATGCAAACAAAGACAATAAATTAGATGAGGAGCAAATTGGCCTGATACAGACACACTGCTTGCTCGCTGACGGAGTACACTAAACATATAAGGAAACTGCAGAGCGAACTTGTTTCATAATTTAAGACGCTCATGGGGGAGCCTGGAGATAGAATGCATGGTTGGCATTATCGAATGAATATCAGGTCTCTGCAAAAAGCTCCCCCACTTTCCTCTGGCTTCTTGGTAAAAATGAAATCTTCTCTTCCTACAATCCATTATAAAACACTCACATTTAAATTGGATAAATATTAATTGAAACAGCAAACCGCTAAATTGGCCTCTGCATATGCTTTTGTATATTTTGTTTCTGTGTGTCGATTTGTCTTTGGCTAGTCAATAATAACAAGAAATATTATTATACAAAATACCTGAACTGGTATCTGAGCTGGTTGGCACAATCCTGGTCTATCTGACAAAAGAGTCACAGCATGTTGATTTCCCCACCACCACCCCAGAGGCTTTAGAAAGCATTCAGCATTGGGTTTTCCTACATTTGGGGGGGGGGAGCAGAATGCAGAATAAATGCTAAACATCATTCTAATCTGAATGCAAGTCTCAGACAATGTTAAAAATCATTTTAAAAGAAAAAAGACAAATGCCCAATCAGGATTGTATAAGTTGTTTCATGAACCTGGGAAGGTAGTGTGTGAAGAATTGTTTCCAGTCTGTGACCCGCTTCAAATGCCCAACGGGACCCTGGCACCTTTGAAGCACTGGGCTGCAGGTGGAAAATGTGATAAGTTTCTGAAAGATGCTTGTTTGTGTTGCATGTTTGCTTGATGGGGTGCCTGGATCAGCCAGAAGACAGGCTGGTCGAGCAGAAAAAGAATGAGAGGGGGAAAGTGTCCCTAACCTGACTTACTGCAGAGCTCTACCACCCAGTCAGCACAAAGAGCTCCTCACTTGAACCCCCAGACATTATATTTCCACTGTGAGTACAAGCCCAGGAGCAGTGTGCAAGGCAGACCGGTTTGCTCAGTTGGCTGAGCCCACACTGGTCCTATCAGCACCTGCAGTACAGTGACCCCCCGCCTATCGCTGGGGTTAGGGACCTGACCTGACCCACAACAATTGAAAATCCGCGATATGTGGATGCAGGTCGAGTCAGGCCTGGGGGGGGGCTAGCTGGGGGCTCTTGTACTTACCCCCAGCCTGGCCCTACCTCGAACGGACCTGTGAGAGCCTTCACAGGCCTTCTGGAGGACCCAAAAGGAGCTCCCTGTGAACTGGAAATCATTTCTGAGGCCTCCGACAGGCCTAGAAAGGCTTTCGGAAGCCTCAGAAATGATTTTCAGCGATCCAGAAGTCACTTCTGGTTCGTAGGGAGGCCCTTTTGGGGCTTCCATAAGGCCCAGGAAGGCCCTCACAGGCCTATTTGGGGCAGCTCCAGTACTGGGGTAAGTATGGGAGGCTTGAAACAGGACTTTACCCCCTTTCCCTAGGGGGCCTTTTTCATATACTGCGGTCCCGCAATATAGCGATACCACAATATATGAACCGCGTAAGGGCGGAGGACCACTGTAGTTCCAAGAGAGAAAGAACTCCTGGGAATAGCCTCCCCTTCACAAGCTTTCTCAGCCAGCAGCAGCAGCTCTGGATTGGGCCCCCTGTTTTTCTAGATGTTTTAGGAAGGAGCTTGCTTTTTCCTGGGACAGGAACTTTCTCAGATTTAACTATCTCATGTGCCAGTGTGTATATATATATATATATACATAAAGCTCCTAACTCTCATCTGTCCCAGTGAATGCATATCAAAAATCAGAAGAAGGCATGTTTCCTGCAGTTGATATCCAATCCCTATCAAAATAGTCAGCTGTGACATAGGAGATGCTGAAGGACAAGGGCATGAATCCCACCCCCTCCTGCTTAGGTATTGCCCTCAATTTCTGTAGACACCATGTTGTCTATGGTGCAGTAGCAGCTACGTTCAATATAAAAATGCAAGACAACAATTTTGAGACCAACTGAATAATATTTTTGTGCCATCTAGGACTGGGAAGAAAAGGCACATTCTTTGCATCACATTTTTAAGACAAATCCAAAGGACTTACAAGAGGAGGGTGGAGGCAAGGCACTGTATTGTCTACTAAGATAATTATCTGATTTTGGTCCTGGGCAAAAGACTGCTAGTCAAGCCAACATACATGAAGCCATTGTAACAACTTGTAATGGCATCAACCAAAATCCAGTTGGTCATCCCAACTTGAGGAGGTCTTCTGAATCAGTGGGATTTACATTAAGTGTTGACATAATTTAGTAAATGATTCAATTGGTCTTTGGCAGCTGGGACTAGCAATTGAGTTTGGGCCATTAACATGAAAGTATGAAGCGCGTCTATGGCAAGAGACACCAAAGTAAAACTGTTCAAAGACAGATTGGGAAGGCATACGAAGCAGCTTCTGCTTCGTATACCTTGTGCTTCGAAGAGCCAATAGAGATGATGGTTGTAAGCAGAAGGGAGGTGCTCACACCATGCAGCTCTTTGTTTGAATCCTGTGAAGTCCAGCCCTATCGGACCATGCTGCTCTGAGCCTTCCAAGAAGATGCCTGGCCTCCATCTTTGCCAAGTGAACTTTTAAGAACTCTCTCCTGGCAAATTACATCCCTTGCCGTGTATGGACTTTTATACCTGCTTTGAAAAAGAGAGCTTGTGCTCTTGAAAGCTCAGCAAACTTTTTTTTATTTTTCTACCAGCAGCCTATGAAAGTATCACCCATAGTCTAGTTTTAATTTTGTTTGTTTTAATGGCTGCACAGCTCAAAACCGCTTTTTACTGCTCTAAAACAACAGAGACCTGACGGGGACTGATTTAAATAAGGATATCTTGTGGGCATCCAGTTCCAAAATCTCAGTAAGCACTTCTGCTTTAGCTTCTGGATATTAAGTGTGTACTAACAACAGTTTTAGGAGACTTAAAGGTAAATGAGAGACAGATGCTTTCTTTCCTCCACATTCTAATTTATTATTTGACTTGGAGCAGAGGCCCTGACTCTGTCAAGCAGAAGGCACACTGACGTTGCCCTTGCCCGCCCCTCTGCCTCCATCCTCTGCTCTGGACAGGTGGTCTTCAACAGCCTTAGGTTGGCTTTCTTTTCTGCCAGCTATTCTTTCCTTTCTTTCCCTTCCCCCTTCAGCTGAGAGATGCTGTTAAAGATAAAAAAAACGAGCCCTTTTTGTTCCAGAATCTCTTGAAGCTTCCTTTGGTTTGTTCTTCTGCTTTTCCTTCAAACACTAGCATTGATAAAACCATGTAGGCTCAGCGGGGGGGGGGGGGCTGCGTCTCCCACCCATTTACTTGATATACAACCATGTGAAATACTGTCAGACTCGGGTTTCCAGGCTTATCGCAGAGGCTGCCAGTCAAGGGAAGGCTTTGTTTGAAGTCTGTAAGCGAGCTGACAGAGGTAGACAGTTTTGTTAGGAGGAGCGCTTTCAAGTTCTTATTCCTTCCATCCGTACAAGCACGGGTCCAATGTGCCTCACACAAAGCCCACCTGACTTCTTTGATGGAAACAGCAACAGGAGCACAGCACCTGGTTGGCATTTATATCAAGGGCTGTTTCGCCTCCATTAAAAGGAAAGAGCCCTCTCTACTCTTCCCATAGAGCTGCCATTATATTGTGTCCTATTCAGGGGTGGGGGGTGGAGGAAGAGATCTACCTGCACAACAGTATCTCCAAAATCATCTGAGCTTCCTTAATAGGCTAGGCAGAGAGATTAGATTTTATGGTACAGATGCATCAAGGCCATATTATGTCCAGAGCAGTGCAGTTTCTGTCTGAGCTTGTGCAAAGAGAGAGAGAGAGAGAGAGAGAGAGAGAGAGAGAGAGAGAGAGAGAGAGAGAGAGAGAGAGAGAGAGAGAGAAGATGAAATAAAATTATAGGTTGGAAACAAAGCACAAATTTCAGAACAATTTTTTGCAATGCTCACCAGCATGGTTTTTTTAAATGATTCTTTTGTACTTGTGCCACTACACAATCTAAATACGAAAAAAGGTCTTCAAAGTTCAAGTCCTTTATTTGCCCATTATAATTTACGTGCAGCCACCCAGACTGTACCATGTGACTAATAAATGTGTAAGAAAAATACAAACTGGATAGTCTTTTCTGTCTTATGTTCAATGTTTTTTTTTAAGCTGCAAACATGGGAGCAGGAACTCTGAACACTACTTTTGACCCTAATGCTTCTGTTACTATCCCATATATCAAATGAAAACTCTTGATTGATCTGATAGCTGTTGTGAGTTTTTCGGGTTACAGTATTTGGCCGTGTTCTGGAAGTTTTTCTTCCTGACATTTCACCAGACTCTGTAGCCGGCATCTTCAGAGGGCAAGGAGCTCAGGGAACTAGGAGTTCTCTCTGTGCTCTTGATTGATCTCTCGGGCACACACCACCACTGCATAGACAGGCGTTTCTTTCATACATCTATGCAGATCTGTGGAAGTTCACCAGAACTCAGGAAACAGCATAATACCAAGTCAGACCAGTGTTGCCTACACAGGCAGCTGTTCTATGGGGTTTGAAGTAGGAAATTTCCCCAATCTTCTCTGGAAATGAGATTGAACCAGCAACCTCCTATGTTCAGGACCTTCATTAACCAATTGTCTACATAAGACAAATTTGCTTTCTACTTAACTGGCACCCTTCCCCTGACAGCACTTTTTCCTGTTGAAGTAAGTATTACTATATATCTTGCAATATTTAAAGAGTTCATTCATCTTAACATTGGGGTTTCCCCCCCCTTTTCTGCAGAAGACTGCTAGTCGTTCTGAGACTATTGCTACAGGGGTGCCCTAATACACATAATTTTGTGTAGGCAGCAGAAACAGCCCTCCCAGTAAAGTGACAGCTGGATGTGAAATACACAAACTGGTTCTCCTATCCATGCAAGACCAAAAACCTTTCCAAGCTACAAACAGCCTTTTGTCCCCAAACTCTGATAAGAGATAAGGGCAGAATAAATGCTGATTTGGAGTAGATCTGGAGACATCACATCCTTAATTTGAAAGCATGAATATCAATCATTAAGTCTAGGCAGGGCTGACAGGTGATGGAGAGGGTCTACAATGTAGCCTGCATCTTTCTTGACATCACACAGAGATCATTAAAGCATCTTCTGAACTAGGAAGCACACATGTATTCATTTTATTCAATACATTTTACACAGACAGAGAGACAGAGAGACAGAGAGACAGACAGAGACAGACAGAGAGAAAGAAAGAAAGAAAGAAAGAAAGAAAGAAAGAAAGAAAGAAAGAAAGAAAGAAAGAAAGAAAGAAAGAAAGAAAGAAAGAAAGAAAGAAAACTGATATTTACAAGAGATCAGCAGCTGCGGGTCTTTAAAAAAGGTCTCAACAGAGCAGGAATTGATGGGTTGGTTCAAAATGCTGAACAAATTAATATTGGTGTATGTGTGTTGGTGCAAAACGCTGAACAAGTGTGTGTGTGTGTGTGTGTGTGTGTGTGTGTGTGTGTGTGTGTGTGTGTGTGTGTGTGTGTGTGTGTGTGTGTGTGTGTGTGTGTAAAACATAGTACGGCCCCAGATAATAACCCAGTGTGGAATTTGTCCTAACTCAAATGAGTGGGGGATTTCTGATTCAAGTACTGTGGAAGGGACAATTTGCAAAGGTCAGTGCAGGGCAATTTGACAATGGTGAGTCAATCCCTCCTGTAAGAGTGTATTTTTACAGAGACTACTGTATGAGTAATGGGTGTGCTCATCAACCAGTTTTTGAAAACAACACCTGAATCCCACAGAGGCATATGTTGGGCTGTCTTTTGGAATACCTTTGCCAACTTTTCAGTGAAGATTAGCTCCCAAGGCAGTTTACGATAAAACCAATACAATTTATTTATTTATTTATTTATTTATTTGTCTTGTATCCCGCCCATCTTCCCACTGAGAACTCTGGGCGGCTTACAACAATAAAACAGGTAATAAAAAACACTAAACAGAAAGGCAAGACCCAAGCATAATTAATGCGAGGGGACAAGATGGCGGCAAGACCCATGCATAGAAGAGTGAGGGGGGGGACCTAACTGGAAAGGTAACCAAATACCTCCCTAAAGAGGTGGGTCTTCAAGGCCTTCTTAAAGGCGGGCAGGGACTCTGTCAGGTGCAGCTCATTGGGGAGATGATTCCAAAGCATGGGGCCCACCACAGAGAAGGCGCGGTCAGGCGTACGCGATTTCTGCGCCTCTCTGGGTGTGGCCACCCTCAGTGAGCGCACCTGCGCCAGTCTCGTGGGTCTGGACCTGGTTGATCTTTGAGAGATACGCTCCGCCAGGTACTCTGGTCCCAGGCCGTGGAGGGCATTGAAAGGCAAAACCAGGACCTTGAATCTGATCTAGAGGACAACGGGGAGCCAATGCAGGCGAGCCAGGACTGGGGTGATGTGCTTGTATCTACGTGCACCCACCACCAGCCTGGCCAACACATTTTGCACCCGCTATAACCTCTGGACCAGGGTCAAGGGCAACCCCACATAGAGGGCATTGCAGTAGTCGACAATCATAAAGAGACAATCATAAAGGTGCTGAAGTATACGAGGATCTTGAACCTCGGGCTGTCACTCCAGACCTCTGGCAAAGTGACAGAGAAAGACAGCAGCATGCCAATCTTTTCTGTTGTGTTTCATAGCAATTCCCTTCTCTGCACTTGATCCTCTCTGGGCAGCTCTGGCAATACCTGCTGAAGGACCACCTGGAACATAAGGCAACGTCACCCATCCATCCTCATCTTTTTCTCCTGGCATGGAGAATGGCCCTTGTTCTTTCTCAGCCTGACTACTGACCTGAGATCCTGTTTGGCTTTCTATTCTGTGATGGCTTCTGATCTTTTGACTTGAATTCAGAATTTTGCACTTAGTCTCGCACCTCACAATTGTTGAAGCCTCAGTCAGCTGATCACAGGTGCTACTCGGGCCTTGTGTTTGAAGAGGATTTCAAGCGGGATAGACTATGTGTGGCAGAAGCTTGTGGCATTTGGCAGCTGGTGATGGAAACCAGGTTTCATGCTGTTCCCTCCAGAGGGAAGAAGTGAAAGGGTCTACAGAGGGATTTTGGGTTTGGTTGCTGGTGAATGTATTGAAGCCAAGTCTCAAAACAGTGAGCCTTTCCAGCTCATCTGATTCACTAGCCAAGAGGGGGGACTGGCTACCTTTTGTACTGATCCGCAAGGCCTACTACATCTGTGGTCCTGTCAGTTCCTAGTGAGTGACTGTTAAAGGAGCCAACAGTTGCATCTATATAAGAGGCATATTTGCTTTCAGAGAAGCAGATGCATCCTCTGCCACCAAGCTATATGCACATTCTATCTATCTATCTATCTATCTATCTATCTATCTATCTATCTATCTATCTATCTATCTATCTATCTATCTATCTATCTTCAGATAGATAGATAGATAGATAGATAGATAGATAGATAGATAGATAGATAGATAGATAGATCTCGGACATTTTCATTCTATAATCGAAGCAAGACACTTGCCTACAAAAGCATGTGCTGCACAGTATGCTTGTGGAGATATTTAAGATGCTACTGGATGCTGTTTGCTTTTGCCAGTTCAAATAAATTGGCAACTGTTAATTACTAGCGATGCACATCTAGACGGTGAGACAGGACAGACAGGCGGGCAGGCGGGGAGACAGACAGATGGGGCTGGTGCCTGAAGAGTCACTTAAGTGCTTTATTGAAGCCAATTATCTTGATAACAAACATCATCTTCCTGAATAAATGAGATCCAAAGACTTATGTGTACTACGTTATGAAAAAGGCAAATATCTTAACATCTCCTGCTTGATTCCACAAGGCAGCTTCCTATCCAACATTGCAGGATACCACAGCAGAGTCACCACTAATTTATGGCTACCTCCAACGATGGCTGGCTGGGGATGGAGTGGGGTGGAGGTACAAGAACATGCAAGCAGCAGTGTGTCCTCTACTCCTTCTATTACAATTGTATTTACAAAGTGTAGCTGCCTCATTTTTTTCCTTGTGTCATTTCATTATTACAGAGTTGAGATCACTAGCCATCTGCAGCTTCGTTTCATCAAGCTACGATTTGTCCTTGGAGCAATGTCATCTGGGACGAGAATGCTGAAAAAAAAGGGGGGGAGGGCTGCTTTCTACCCCTGCCAGTCCTTTATATCTTACTGTAAATATGCCATTCCTCAGCACACTTTATATAATTTTCCCATCCCAAAGTCTTTGAAATTAACGGGGGAAAGCCAGCTCACAAATACATTAGCAAGAAGCTCATTATTTAACCACAGTACAAGAGCACACTGCGTAAAGCAATTGACAATGTTTATTTGTAGATCAGTGAAATGTTCAAAACTATCGTGTATAAAACCTAGAAAATGGCTGATCACTTCTGGGATATTTGGATCAAAAACATACATATCCTTTCCTGTACATTAAATATACACTTCATGCACCTCTACACTCCACTAAATGGAAGGGTGTGCATGAAAAGGGTTGTGGTGGACACGAAGCACCAAACTGCCAGGTACAAAATATGACCTTCAACTGGCAGACACCAGGCTAATAAAACACTGCTAGAAGGCAGACACATTGGCCAAAATTAATGGGCCTTTTAGGACTTTTCTCCTCATGTATTTGTGTCAGCAATGTCAGTGTGGGTGAGCCAGAGTAATACAGATCTCTTTCCCAAAATGTTGGTGGGTGTGGGGAGGTGAACAAAATATTGGGTAGTTAATCAAATATTTTCTGGTTTTTTTGTTTTTGTTTTTGTTTGTTTTGTTTGTTTGTTTGTTTGTTTTTGTTTTTGCATTCGCAGTGGGTCAAAACCTCAACTTGATTATAAAATATTGCTAGCAAAACCAAAACTTGGTCCATTACAAGCAACAACAGTCTTTGAAAATTATATTTTCTCCCTGCTCCCCTGCCCCTTAATCTCCATAACAACTCAAGGTCACACAGCAGGTTTAATGTCAAAGGGGAGATTTGAACTCAGATCTCCTGAGCCCTAGTCCAAAGTTGTCTAGCCAGTGCCACCAGAGCTCTGCCATACTAAATGCAACTCCCTGAATAAAGATGGTCTCTAGCTGCACTAGAATATCACACACCACTACTTGAAATAGTATGGGGCGGTATAAAAGCAGAACACTTTGCTTTGCTTTGCTTTTTAGATGGACACAGTAAGAATGAGATAAATAAAAAAGGAAGGAATCAGTCCATCTACCACAGTGATTTCCAACCTTGCATTAACCGAGGTGCTATTGGACTACAAGTCCCAGAAGCCTCAACCACCAGCTGTGCTGGTGGAGGTTTCTGGGAATTGCAGTCCAAGAACACATTAGGAACCTTCAATCTAGACTATAGGAGATCAGGTGTCTATATTCCAGGAAGGTGCACAGGGGCTAGGTTCCACAATGAGGCAACATATCTACTCACTGCTACCTTCTGTTAAACTGAAGATTGGAGCAAGAGGAAGGAAGAGATCCAGAAAGTTGCCCTGGATTGCTTAAGAAGTCCATGGCATCACTTGGAACAGAACTGACCAGAGCCTTGCACTGTAGCCACAAGACCAGCTCAAGAAATGCATCCTCACATGAACAGATGACCAATCCTGCCTTCCAAACACATCTCTATGAAATCAAAATTGGCTGCAGCTCAGCTATATGGCCCATACCCCCATGATCCATTCAAATATTGCCTGCTTTCCTATGGGGCTGCCAAAATCCTGATACTACCATGAGAGGGAAACTAATGCATGCAAAAAGAGAGAAAACTTAGTAATCATACAATATCCTGTATTTACTCTAACAACTAGCAGTAGAACAAGGGAGACATTAAACAGGTACCAACATTTATGCAGTGTTTCATATTATTAATGGTTTGCCTATTCTAGATTTGTGTTTCAGTGCAGTTGTTCTCAGCCAATGGTATGTGTACCACAAGTAGGTCACAAAAATTATCTAGATGGGTCTTAGAGAAATTCATTAGAAATTCACCCTTCCTCAGTCCTCCATTGTCTTGCAAAGATCTCAGACCCACCAAAATTACCTATGGGTTTGTTTGTTTTTTGGTGCACTACTCCTAATGTTTGACACACTCAGCAGGGCACAAAACAGTTGCACAAGGCTTTTCAAACTTCAATAGCAATGTTGCTTTCAAAATCAGAGGTTGTTTTTCTTAATCACACACCGTGCAAGTGTTTTTTGCCTCAGTTGCAATGCTGGGCACATCTCCTGTTCTTGGATGTGTACTCTGTGCACCCATTACTTAAATTTCGTGCCATATGCTGGCAGTTCGGTGCAGCATGCTGGTGTGCCCTGGTGCCCACTTTAGGAATGGATGTACTAGCTATGGAAATTCACCTCCCTTCATCTGCCTTTGAAAAAGGAGTCTCCTGATTTGGCCTCTCGCCTGACTCATTTCACCTTCAGGTTTGCCCTCCGCATAATAGAAGTCATGTTGTTCAGCGGGGGGGGGGGGGGAGATACCAGTGGGTCCCCTCTCAGCTGAGCATGTCTTCCAGACAGCCACCTGGTCATCTATGCAGCCCAGAGGCTCCTTTTTGCAGGAAGCAAGTCTCAGCTTCTAACATGTGGACTATGTCTCCAGGCTCCCCCCTCTTTGCTCTTCCTAGACACGCTTCCTTCAAACGGCTGCACAATATACAGCAAGTCGGAAACAACTACTTTCTCCACGCAACAGCATTACGCAAAATCCTAACGAGCAAGTAACTGTCCTAATGTTGGTAAAATGCAAGGGGGAGGAGGGCGGAACGCACAATGGCGAAGTATTGTGGCACTTTAAATATTTGTTTCGGTGTGAGTTTTCATGGATCAAAATCCAATTCTAGAGATACAATATGATATTAATGATGATTAGAGATGGGCACGACTTGAAATTTTTTTTTTCGAGTTGTCGTTAGTCGGGCCGGTCCCGTTTCGGCTCGTTTCCGGTTTTCGCGAAAATTCGCAAAAATTAGTCGGTTCGTTTTTTCGTTGTCATTAGTACTGGTTTTGGGGGGGGGAGCGGGCTCCTGGAGGCACCTCTGTGGGGTGGGTGCCTCCTCTGGCCCGCTATAAAGGGAAAGTGGTCTCCTGGAGGCACCCGTGGGTGCCTCCTATCCTCACCCACTAGGAAGGGGAAGCAGGCTCCAAGAGACCCCTCTACATGGGGGTCTCCCTTCCTCACCTGCTGCTGCTGCAAAATGCTATGCAATAGCCATATGGATATTGCATAACATAATGTGCAGACAGTGAGACCAGTGTGAGAGTGATAGCGTCATGCCTTCCCTGCACAAGGCTCTCGCACCACCATGTCTCACACAGAAGGGAATTGTACTTGCTGCGTGTAGTGCAATGCAAGCAAGTAGATCTGGCTTTAAGGTGGCTTAGTGCAAGGGCTAGGGTTAGGCTAGTGACGGGTAAGGTTACGGTGGGCTAGTGGGTTGCACCTCTGGGTGCCTCTCTGACCCACTAAGAAGACAGTCTGTGACGTATGGGTACGGAGTCAAGGGTTAGGGTTAGGGTTAGGGGGGCTAGGGCAGGTTTTAGAGGGCTTTTTTGGCACATCCCAGAAGTCTCCATGGCCAAGTGGCCATGCGACTGGTGGGATGGCTCCAAAAATTTGCATGGTCGTCCACTCCCACATGGCTGGCCACTCGGCCAGCCCATCCAATGCGCAGGTGTAAAAAAAAATAAAAAAAATAAAATCAATGGAGGACAGAGGAGGAGAGGAGAGACATTTTGTTGCAAGAAAAAACCCACTGCTACTGTGAAAAATCTGGCAGTTTATAAATTTTCGCGTGTTTCTGTTGTGCTTGTGTGTTTTTGGACCACGATTTCAAAAACAATATTGCGTTCGCCGCCCATTTTTGGATCCCCCGCCCGCACCGCATGGCATGGCGAAATGGCGACTCGCGAGTCCGGCTGCCCAGGACGGGGGGGAGGCGGGACCCCCCCTCCAGAAACCACCCCTCCGGTAGGTGCCCTGCACCCTTAGTCAAGCAGGCATTTTTCCGCCTGCTTTTTTGGCCCGGGAATGGGTGGGGGGAGAGTTTAAAAGTTTTTTCCTGTGCCGTCCGTGCCGCTTGCTTGCGCTTTAATTGCGGCGGCCGGCGGCCGGCGAGACTGGGCTTTTTGCTGGCTGCGAGCCTGCGGCGAGTCCCACCAGAGCAGCCCAGGACGGGGGATGGGGGGGAGGCCGGGGACCTCCAGAAACAACCCCTCTGGTAGGTGCCCTGAGGCACGGCAGGCATTTTTCCGCCTGCTTTTCGGCCGGGAACCGGTTTTTTTTAACTTTTAAAAACTTTTTTTCTGTGCCGCGTGGCATTGCGCAATCGCGCAATGCAAGGAACAAGCACGACAAATCAGACCAAAATTGTTCGTTCGTCGGTTCGAGCTCGAAGTCTGGGGGAGTGATTCCCGTTACCGTTTCCGTAGAGTAACGGAACCGAGTAACGGAAACGGGAATACCGCTAAGTCGTGCCCATCTCTAATGATGATGATTGTCATAAAGTTCCTCCAGTATCCCCTCCCAAGCAAGGTCCCAAAATGCCAGCAACTGTGTTGCCCAGCTGATATGAATGTATGTGTATACACAAAGGCTGAAATTCAGTAAAATCATGCCACGCAAGTCTGATTATGTCATCCACCAGGGTTATGTTTTGTAACAAAAATGTTTAATCCCTCCCAAGGTTCCTAGTCCTCCTTAGAATCCCTTTGGTCCTGGGGAAACCTTTGTGGACAGCGGGGGGGGGGGAGGAACAGAAGTAGTAAATATCTGAAAAATCACAGCCACTGTTCCCGACAGCTGCAGCAAGACCGGTGGTGATTTTCAGACATTTAGAAATTCCCACTCCCACCATCCCTGAGAGTTTTCCCCAAGACAACAGAATGCTAAGGAAGCCTAGGATCCTTGCAGGGAACATTGAGCTACCAAAACATGTCCTTGGCTGATGACATAATCAGACAAAAAAAACAACAACATAACTACTTCAGTGAACTTCATTCAATGAAACTCATCAAGAAGAAGCAGTTTTATCGGTTTACAAGGCCCAGTTGGCAGTCACAAAGGAATGAGAGGAACACGGGCCAGGGCAGTAGTTTGCATGTTGTCCCTGGTTTGGAGCAATCTGGGAGACTGAAGGAGGGGCATAGCTCACTCCAAAACTGCACAAGTTTTGGAGTGAGCTTACCATTTACTTGCCATTTCTTTTTCCAACAAATCAGTTCTCGCACATTTCATCTTCACCAAGAGCAGGCCATTTGTTAAGGTAATGGGTTTTAATTGCAAAACCCAAAGAGTGAAAATGTTCATTCTCAGACATCCTTCAAATTTCCCTAGCTGTTCTGAGTTCTGAAAATTTAGGTTTAAGAACTCCTCAAACAGGCAGTCAATATTACCAAACCTAAGTACTTAATCACAGCACAAAATTAAATAAAATGTAACTTTGGGATAGGCAACAACAATTCCGTGAGATCTTTCCATGCAAGAGATATGGTGTGACCTCTGTCTTGGATAAATCATTCATTCATTCAAAATATTTTTATACTACCTTTCTCCTCAAAAAGGACACAAGGTGGTTTACATCATTCAAGATAATATTTAACAAATGCTTAAAAAGAATCAAGCATGCGGCAAACAATCAATATTAAAACAGATTCAAAGCAACAATTAAAACGACTCCATTAAAAAAAACAAACCTCTCAGCTAATCACGAAGGTAAAGCCTGTCTGAAGAGAACTTTTTTTGCTTGCCAAAGGACAGCAAAGATGGGGCCAGCCTGGCCTCCTGTGGGCGGGAGTTCCAGAGTCTGGGTGCAGCCACAGAGAAGGCCCTCTCCCGTGTCCCTCACCAAGCATGCCTGGGAAAGGTGTTGAGACCAAGAGAATGGCCTCCCCTTATGAACTTAACACCCGTTCATGCTCAGAAAGGGAAGCATGATCCTTGAGAACATGGACCCAAATCATTCAGGGCTTTGAAGGTTAAAGCCAACACTTTGAATTGTACCTAGAAATGGATGGGCAGCCAGTGGATATGGGTTTTTCAGACAGCCACAGTTAGCAATCTGGATGCGGTGTTTTCAAGGTACTGTACTGGCAGAAAATCGTGAGCCCTTTGCCACTGACTTATGGGAAATTAGAAGCCAAATTTAGATTCAGAAGCAAAAACTGAGGCCATATATTACTAGGTAAGAGCAGAGGAGAAGTGTGATGAGGTATATACCTTGGTAACAGGTCTCTTAATCTGTAACTCTTGAAAGAATTAGGAGATCATACCACACAGATATGGTACCACGACCAGCCACCTGGGGCAAGAAATCCGACCAGAGGGAGATGTTTTTTCCATCAGTCTACACTTCCTTCTACCCACTAGAAAATAATTGACTTTTCACTTAAGGTAATTTCAATCTCCTGTTTTGCTAGCATGAAGACTGCTGGGTTTGACCCCCCCCCCCCCCCCCATTTTTTTTTCTGCTCTAAACCAACATGAGAGGCTGGTGTGCCTTATGAAACAGCACATAGCAGCTGAAAGATCTATAGGGGTCACAGCCAGGCTAATGGCTACAGAAAGGTGGTGGGGGGGAAGAGATGTTAAACGGATATCTTAACACTTTTGTTTTCACTGAATCCACAGTTTCCCTCTTGCAAGTCAGCTTGTCTACACAAACAACAGCACTCAAGATTTTTGTTTGGCCATCTTGATTTGAGTTTAATCGAATCTGGAAGCTTGGTTTTGCTTCTACCATATGTTTTTAGTGATCCAATGAAGAGCTTTCTCAATCGGGAACATTCCCTCAGCTCCCCAAGAAGTATGGAAGGTAAGTGAAGAAAGACAAATAACACAGTGCAAGAAATGGATGATTGTGTGAAGAATGCTCAATGTTTCTCACCTCTTCTGTTCCCAAGGTGATTTCACACCCAAAAGATGCTGACTTCGGGACAGGGGGAGGGGACTACAACAATTTCCAGCCAGAAAGCTGGAGTCAACAGACTGCCTCCCTTTGCTTTTGCCCCCAAATGAAAGCCTGTTTAGTAAACTGTCCCCCCCCCAAGCCATGGCTAAAGCTCTCTGGATGTCATCCAGGGAGCCCCCCGCCTTGCCGCTGATGCTGGGGCTCCCAATCCGCTCTGCAAGGTGCCGATGGCCACTTGCACTTTATGAATTATTTAATGGGTTCCAGCCTGGTCAAGATTTTCTTTATGCAAGGCATGGCGATGCAGTGGGCAGAGAGGACAGAAGCGTGTATTAAGCAAGGTTAAAGTCATCTCTGGCAACTCCACTGTCTGTCTGAAGCTTTATTGACTTAAATCATACCCGGCACTGGAGCCAACAAATCATTAAACTCATTCCATTCTTTTGATGGGAACCAAACACACACAAAAAAGGCAGGCCAACAATAAGCACATTGAGAAAGGGAGAGACAGGAGCTTCATGCGCAGGGAATGACCAAGAATTGCCAGTTTGCCACAGAATTCGGGTTTATGTGTGCATGCACGCCTTTCAGGTGACCTGTGGGACTAGACATTGTGGAACTGCCAAAGTCTCATTCTTATTACAAACTCCCAGATTTAAAGGGCAGGGCTGGGGTAGTTAAAAGTGGTGCAACTGCTGTAACTGGATTCTTTACTGCAGAGACATTCTGTGTATACATTCCATCTCTTCCGGAATGTCGCTGGTAGCCCAACCCCAGACACAAAAGGCAGTCATTAGAAGGTCACTGGCGATGCGGGAAAGGCAGTGGGCAGCCCAGCCCTTCCACATTTCTGACCCTTCCACATTTCACCTGGGCCACAGCTGTCCAAAAGCTTGCAGGACAATTGCCTGGGTTTCCTGGATCCCTTGCTCAAAGCTACAGGGGGCACTGCCACACTTTGCACTCAGGTTTTGGTCATCTCTAAACCACATCACCAAAGTGCAGACAGTATAGGGCTGCACCTTCACAAATGCCAAGCTCCCATGAAACACAGCAGCCAGTGAGTAGCCAGGTTGTTATCCAAGTTCTGCTTTTCAGAACTCATTATTAGAGATGGGCAATGGCAAACCTAGATAGCATCCTAAAGAGCAGAGACATTACTTTGCCAACTAAGGTCAAGACAGTCAAAGCTATGGTTTTTCCAGTAGTGATGTATGGAAGTGAGAGCTGGGCTATAAAGAAGGCTTATCGCCACATAATCGATGCTTTTGAGCTGTGGTGCTGGAGGAGTCTTGAGAGTCCCCTGGACTGCAAGGAGATTAAACCTATCCATCCTGAAAGAAATCAGCCCCGAATGTTCCCTGGAAGGACAGATTTTGAAGCTGAGGCTCCAGTATTTTGGCCACCTCATGAGGAGAGAGGACTCCTTGGAAAAGTCCCTGATGTTGGGAAAGATTTATTTATTTATTTATTTTGTATGCTTATATCCCGCCCATCTTCCCTGGCGGGAACTCTGGGCAGCTAACAATGATAAAAACACATAAAATAAGTGGAGAAACCTCCGAGCAATAAAGCAACGGAGGGCAAAGATGGCGGCAAATCAAATAGAGAAAAGAGGGAAGGAAAAAAAACTAACTAGTAAGGTTACCAAAGGCCTCTTTAAAAAGGAAGGTCTTCAAGGCCTTTTTAAAGGCAGGCAGGGACTCCAGCAGGCGCAGCTCACTGGGGAGCTGGTTCCAGAGTGAAGGCTCCACCACAGAGAAGGCGCGGTTTCGCGTACGCGTTTTCCGCGCCTCTCTGGGTGTGTCCACTCTCAGTGAGCGCGCCTGCGACGATCTCGTGGGTCTGGATCCGGATGCCCTCTGGGAGATACGCTTGAAGGCAAAAGGAAAAGAGGATGGCAGACAATGAGATGGTTGGACAGTATCGTCGATGCAACCAATACGGATTTGACAAAACTCCGGGAGGCAGTGGAAGATAGGAAGGTCTGGCAAGCTCTGGTCCATGGGGTCATGAAGAGTCGGACACGACTGAACGACTGAACAACAATTAGAGATGGGCAGGAAATTATTTTTTTATTTCATTTTTCATTTTTCTTTTCATTCCCTAACGAAATGAAAATTGAACTGCCCCCTCAAAGAAAAACAAAACAAAACAAAAACGGAAATTTTTGTTTCATTCCACTTCGTTTTTCGTTTTCCCATAGGAATGCATTGAAGGAATGCAGTCCTTTGGGAAATCGCTTTAAAAAGCCAGCGGTTTCCCTCTCCCCCACATGCTCGATGGGGTGGGGAAACTGGGGGCTTTTAAAACTTTTCCCCACCCCAAATCAAGTGCCAATCAGCTGGTGTGTGGGGCTTTGGGGGGAAAATAAAAGTTTCGAAAGCCCGCAGTCCCCCCCCATCCTGCGTACCAGTTGATCGGCAGCGCGAGAACCCGGAACTGCTCACCCAACCATTTTCAGAGGGCTCCTGCTGAGCTGTCATCGGCTGGGCCCCTTTAAAAATGGCCAAGTCGGCACCGGGGGGGAGTGATCGGGTGGGCCGTTCCGGGCTGCCCACCCGACCATTTTTTTAAAAAAAGTTTAAAAAGCCCATGGTTTCCCTGCACCTGATTGGGTGGGGGAAATTGCAGGCTGTTTCAACTTTTTTTTTTTTTGCCACCCCAAGCACTGATCAGCTGGCACGTGGGGCTTTGGGTGGTAAAAAAAAAAAAAGTTTAAAAATCCCCCAGATGGGGTGGGGGAAAGCACAGGAATTTTAAACTTTTTTTTGCCAACTTATTGGCGCTTGGGGCGGCAAAAAAGTTGCACTAAACGAAAAATGAAAAACAAAATGAATTTTTAAAAATTCATTTTGTATGAAACGAACTCCCACTCCCCAAACGAGAAACGAAACAAAATGGATTTTTTCCGTTTCATCTCTCTCTCTCTCTACTCATTATGCCCATTTTGGTGTATCTGCTTAGGGTTCCAATTCAAAATGCTGGCTAATGTCTATAAATCTCTAAATCATACAGGGCTCAAATATCGTAAAGAAGGCTACCTTTGCCCTGATGAACAGGTCTTGCAATTACTGTACATCTAGGTTATGCCTAGCCTAAAAAACCAGCAGTTCCACCTACCTGGCTATGCTGTGGGTGACAAGCAGTTGCTCTAAGCCTTGCTTTTTGTATTGCAGCCCAGATAAACATAGGGATTAATGCAAACAGCAGCCCATTTATAATTACCCCTCCTGATATCATGCAAAGATTCTGAAAGTAAAAGGTAGTTTTAGAAGCTATGGGCAAAGACAGCCTTGCAACTCTGCTCATTGTTTAAAAAAACTGCTGACACAATTGAAGACCTGTTCTGAGGCCCAGCAGGTTCTCTAATGATTATTACGCCACCCATCACTTTTGATTATGGCCATGAAGACACATGGCATCCTCTGCCATTGTGCCCAGGCAAGTTCCTGGTTCTGTAAGCTGGCAGAAGATGCATAGGAGACAGACTGGCAGCCATATGTGAGCGTTTCTGTACTGCTGCGAGGCAGGGCAGGATGATACCATCGTGCGGTATAAATAAAACAGGGCTGTGATGAAGTAAGACTCTGGAGGTAAAGGTAATGTTTTCCTCCGCATGTGTGTGCTAGTTGTCTCTGACTGTAGGGGCAGCGCTCACCTCCGTTTCTAAGCCAAAGAGCCAGTGTTGTGCAAGTCCGAGGCCATGTGGCTGCCATGGCCAAACGCATTTCTATACACGGAACACTGTTTACCTTCCTACTTTTTATGGCAGTACCTATTTATCTCCTTGCATTTGCATGGTTTCGAACTGCTAGGGTGGCAGGAGCTGGGGTTAACAGCGGGAGCTCACTCCACTGCTTGATCACCCAGGATTTGAACTGCCGAGCTGCCGATTTTGCAGCCCACAGTTTCCATGTGCTGTAGCCCAGTGAGCCACCACGCCCCTCTAAGACTCTGGAGACCAGGGGTCAAATCTCCATTTGGCCATGGAGACTCACTGGGTGGTGGTGGAGGAGTGGTACTTCTACAGCCAACCCTTAATTATCTCATGTATGTTGAAAGCCCTATTAGAACCACTAACACTTGGTTCTAATTTGGCAACACATCAGTAGCTATGAAAACATTAGCCAGCAAGAGCCACAAAAAACATGTGATCTAGCGGTCCAAGCCCAAGAACAGGGGATTCAAATCTATCTCCAAGCAAATCACATTCTTCATTCATCCTGAAATAGATTTAGTTGAAATGTTTGGTTCAGAGAATTGCTTTTCAAAAGGGAGTTAGCCACTTGTTTTTCTTACACATTTGAATACATTAATTAAGCATTTTCTAAAATAGACATAGTAGTCACCAATATTCTCTCCTGCAGCAAAAATTGCTATAGTGATAAAACAAACTCTCTGTTGCATGCCTTTCAGCCTTCTGTTATTTGACACACACACACACACACTTACATCAATGGCACACAAACTGTATCCACCAAAGCCTATTGAGATGCCCTCAGCTGTCATCTCCTTACAACCTTTGTCTCCATTTCTGTCTTGTTTTGGACTTGCCACAAATTTACAAACCACTTTTCACAATAGAGTCTTCACTTTTGGAAAGTAAGATCACAGTAAGGGGATGAAGTCAAGGAAGCAGTTTGAATTACAAAGCCAAACTCTTGAATAGTTATACAGGGTTTGCTTTTAACTAGAAATGCACCATTATCTGAATGAAAACCTTTCACACCACCTGGTTATATATTCAAAGGTTCAGGAAACATACTCGCTACAAAGCATGTCACCAAAAAGTCAGTTTTAACAAACTTGTGAAATAGAACATGTATTTATGGCAAGCTTTTCCCTACACAGTTAGCCCATTTCCAAACTGATTGTGTGTGTGTGTGTGTGTGTGTGTGTGTGTGTGTGTGTGTGTGTGTGTGTGTGAGAGAGAGAGAGAGAGAGAGAGAGAGAGAGAGAGAGAGAGAGAGAGAGAGTGAGTTCAGATAATATTGATAAGATTTGGCACATGTTTACTTATAAGGTAAGCTGAAAAGCAGGTGGAACTAAAACCCATGTAATCAAGAGCAATGGACTTTGAGCCAGTTTCTCACCCAAGGATCCACTTGAAATGAACCCAAATTGGGAAGGTAAAAAATGAGACTGCCTGGAAATCTATTTCTGATTTTGAAAGAACACATTCTTAATGTTCAATTGTGTCTCCCCCCACATTTTCCTGGCACAGTAAGGTTATCTGGAACCCACAAAAATTGCTGTTTGGGCCACATATGGCTTTGACAGCCACCTGATTCCACTTCTCTCCTGTAAGATGCATGGTCCCAAAATATAGCGTTGCCACAAACATCTCCCACTGCACAGCCTTCCACACACCCCAGCCTCACCAGCCTGGCAGCAATCAGAGTTAGTAGTTAGGTAGTATTTTACTGATTGGTAATCCATCCTCTTGGTGGTAGCTAGACTCAGGGTATGAAAACAAATGCCTGGATTTTCTATGCTCACACCGTTGGGCTGCCAGTCACTACTTGGCGTAAAGCACTTTATCTTCTCTCTAGCATGGGAGACATTTGCTGGGGAGAATGGGCTAGAGCAGGCATGTCCAAACTTTGGCCCTCCGGATGTTTTGGACCACCGCTCCCAGAATTCTAAGCTTAGATTGCCAGTGACAAAGGACTGTGGGAGTTGTGGTCCAAAACATCTTGAGGGCCGAAGTGTGGACATGCTTGGGCTAGAGGGTTCGGTTGTGCTTAGGTCCTATAGGTGGGCGTTCCAATAGCTATGTTTTGGCAGCTGGCTCAGCAACACGTTGGACTACAGGACAGAGAAGTTTGACCTGATCCAACATGACTCTTCTTGGGCTGTCATCTTTTACAGCCTTTGCTTTATTAAGAGAGGATGTATCAATAATTTTAAAAACCTTGGTCACTAATCCATTGTGGTCAGTGTAGAGGAGCAGGAGGGGGAACGGCCATAACTATAAACTACTAGAACTATAAACTGCTAGAGAGAGCAAAAAAGAAAAGACATCCACAAATTTCTGCTGCTGGCGCACGACACCCGTTAGAAAGGAGCAAGGTTATTCTGACTTTGCCTCTGGAGAAGTGGACAGATTGAGAAAGGGAAGCGTGCCATACAGGGAGTAGCTGAGCTAAGATGGCCTCATGAATAACAGGACCCTTTCTTATCCACAGCAGAAGAGGCAAGTTGCTCTGCTTCAAACGTGGATATGCTTGGAGGGCTCGGATAAGCAGAAGGCGCTGTAAATAAAAACAAAAGATCCTTGCAAAGACATAATATTTTGACACCCTGACTGCATGAGAAGACAAAACTGTGCCGCTCCAAGGCCGTGTGGATCCATGGAAGATTTCACTTCTCTGAATAGCCTGTGTTATGTTTTAAATTGGGATCTGTCCAAACTCCCACTGCTGGAGAGGTCACTTAAAATGGGTCAGGTTGCATCCCAATCAAGATAGGATTTGTCAGCTTTTCTTTTAACCCTTCCTGGGGTCTCTGGTGTCTTTTGTATCTCCCTCTGCGAACACAGGATGCTACCTTATACAACACTGGTTCACTGGTCCTTTGCCTAGCACTGTTTACATAAGCTGGCATTGGTTTCTAGGGCTTGAGATGTAGCTGGCTGAGTTCACGGAAGCTTATGCCAAAAAAGTCTACAAGAGGGCCGCAAGATTGTTTGTTGCTTTGGCTGCAACGGACAAAACTAGCCAACCTCCTGTAAATTTCTATTTGACTATAGTGTCGGCTGTTTTCAGTCCCCAAGGGAGGAAGCCAGGTATGAATAAACAAAACAAGAAAGCAAACAAACCACGATGGTGTACCACTTGTGAAGGAGGAGTAAGACCTGCTCAGCTAGCAAGAAGGACATGAGTTATCTGAAAAAGCCTTTGAAATATGCTACCACTGTAATTTACTTCAGATCTTTTATTGGCCATATTTGTGTCAATCTTTGTACAGGTATTGAGGGAGAAACCGAGAGCAACAAACCATTTATACTGCTCTTTTGCTGGAAGAAGGCAAACTTACCATTTCTCCTGGAAATGTTATATCACTCAGGAAATAAGGGGAAGAAATTAAAATAGGCTAAATTAGCCCCCTCCCTCTCCCTCCCTCCCTCCGTCTATCTATCTATCTATCTATCTATCTATCTATCTATCTATCTATCTATCTATCTATCTATCTATCTATCTATCTATCTATCTATCTATCTATCTAAGAGCTGTAGCCTAACAACTCAAGCTTTGTTACTTGCAAATAACAAAAACCAAACAAATTAACAACCCACACCTACGTTCAAGAAGACTTGAATTGCACCAGTGTTTCTCAGCTTTGATATCTACACCTCACCATATCTTTATATATTTACTAATATTCCATTATTGTACTCACAACTTAGGAATGTTTTACAGCAGGCATGTCCAAAGTCAGGCCCGGGGGACAAATGTGGCCCATTTTCAAATTTCGAGTGGCCCGCAACCTCTTCTCCCAACTGGCCTAGCCTGTCACGCATCCACGTCAGCTGGCCCCTCCCCCATACCGGACGGAGGCATCAGCTTGCACTTTTATGTTTTGTCTGCATTTGTCCACCACCACCACCCCAGCCACCTGCCCAGCCAACCTACCCCTGGCTCCGTTGCTGCAGTGTCCTCCCCACCTCCTTGCATTTTATAGAGACCTGTCCAAAGTCTGGCCTGGGGGCCAAATGTGGCTGAATGGCCGGCCCTCACACATTTTCACATGACCCAATCTGGCCCTCCTTGCAAAAAGTTTGGACACCCCTGTTTTACAGGCATTAAAATTGCTCTGGTATTGTTGGGAGTAAATATAAATGAAAATAATACTTCTACTTGCTGAAAACTTGAATACTGTTTTATATCTAGTAAATATATTCCCGTTGCTGCAGCTATAAAACATAAAGATGGTGAGTGGTGGGTATAGGAAATTAAACACTTATGTCCAAAATTGTGTTATGTGCCACCAAGTCAGAACTGACTTCTAGTGACCCTAAATGTGGCATTTAAGGTGTTAACACCCAGACACCCACACAGGTTTCCGTGGTTGGGCAGGGATTAAAGATCAGGTTTCCTGAGTAGTCATACTCTGTCACTGTATCTACTACACATCACAGTGGGTATCAGTGGTTCCAAAGTTACTCCTAGTGAATAAAGTGTTCCTGCTGGGTGTAACCAAAGATCATAGATGTCCAGTCAGTGACAAGTTGGGTCGGTAGGAGGCAGCACATCACACTGGCAGCAGGATACAGGAGTTGAGGGAGACGGAAACCATAAGGTAAACAATTTGGGCCCAAAATATGTAGCCAATGTGCCATTTAAAAAGCACCACAGAGCACTGCATTTAAAAGCAGTAGTTTTTAAGACTTGCACAGACCTCTGTCACACACCATGGAAGATTTTGGGGCTTCTGTTATGGCCATAGGAGAGGGTTTAGAGGAAGTACTGCCTATGCCTAGCTTTGCCTCAGTTCTGTTGTCCTGAGGGAAGTGAGGGGGGGACCTTAGGACCCACCGGATGCCCCCCCCTTCTGCTTCACTGTTGTTAGGAAAGAGCAGCCAACTCTTTCGTAATGCAAAATCTAAAAGATAGTAACAGGAGAGGCACCTCTGCCCTCTAAAAACCCCTCCCTCTCTCTCAACTTTAGATGTGCTCTGATTTCTCTCCTTCGCAGCTGCTGCCCCCATGTAGAAAATCCGGTTCAGACATAGTGGGTTTCCTTCGGGTGGAAAAGACCCGTGGCAATGAGGGCACAAACAAATAGAGGGTTTAAAGGAAGAGAAATGGAGAGGGAGGCGGGCAGGCTGAGCACGAAGGGAGGAGGAGGGGGGGTCAAAGCGAACAGCTGCAAGCCAATTAAGCCAGACTCTGCCTCACTGTCCAGAGCCGTCAATCTAATTCAGCCTGGTGCCTCTCTTCCTTTAGCCGTCTGGTGCCTGACTGGGATTTCAGGAAAAGGCTTGTCTGACGGCCCACTTTGTCTCGCAAGACCTCAGGGCCCTTTCCCAGCTCGGGTTTTGCAAGGGGACATGCGTGCGCAAACAGGCACAGAGACGCACATGCATCTGCGCACGCACAAACACACAGGCACAAACACACGGGCAACTTTTCCGATGGTACTTGTTGTCTTTTGGGGAGAAGAGTGCAGCTGGGTGGATAAGGATTTGAAATCCTCCTGGGTCTCGTGCTTTCTCTAATCCAGTGGGGAAAATGGGGAGAAGGGAGAGGATCCAAGCAGGAGGGCATTTCCCCCCAAAGGTCCTCCAGCTCACTGGAACAATTCACTTCTGACCTCTCCCTACTCCCAGCAGTGGTTTGTTCCCCTGGACAGAACCAGGCACAGATAAGACCGGGTCTTTATTGGTGCTGCTGCTGCTCCTGTACACTTCCTTTTCCTCCAGCCTCTGTGGCTAAAAATACAAGATACAGTTTAAACAGCCTGACTGCCTTAGTCAGATTGGCTTCTGTGGGTTTGTTTTTTAAATAACAACAACAACATTATAGATCATTTTCAGGTGGCTCACAACATTTTGCTGCCTGAGGTGGAGTGGCACTCCTCTCCCCATGAAGGCACATACAGGACTTAAAGCCAGGCAAATTATTTTGGCATAGAAGGCAGGAAAACTCCCAAGCACTCCTCTTCCACTAAAAATACACTAATACAAATATATATGTGACCATCTGTTGCCTGTTCATGACACCCACAATTGGCACCCAAAGACAGCTGCCAAATTCTGCCTAATGGTAGGACCAATCCTGCTCTACTTACCCCTGCAAGTAGAGTAGAGAGAAACATCAGAAAACTATTAAATCTACAGTATGTAAAAAAAATGAATGACACATTTGGGGTTTAAGGGGAGGGGCTCTAAATCAGCAAAGCAAACAAGTTGGCAAAAGAAAAATATGGGGGAGAAAGAGTGCTGCTAAGCATGTGCAAAGTGTGTTCCACCACCACTATAAACTAAACAAAGCCAGCCCGGCACACATTAAGAGTACAGTTCAGTGGCTGCACAAGTCCTAGTGAAAAAGATCCCCAGCCGCAAGGCAAGAAAACCTCTGCCTGTGAATCTGAGACCTATTGACAACTGGAGTAGACAACAAGGGGTTGGTCCAGTGGCTCTCCTTCTTAGCTCCTGGGGTGTTGTTGGAGGGACAGAAGTCTTGACGGTTGGCCATACTGGCTGGGGCTTCTAGGCGTTAAAGTCCAACAAGAGCTGAGGAGCTTAGCTGAAGATCCACAGTCCAGACAGATCATCAGGTTGACATTTTGCATGCTGGGATTTGAACAGTCCATTTCCAGTCAGAGGACGTGGCTTCCAGCCAGGACTGAGCCTCAGATCCTGTTTTTATTTTTAATTCTTTAAGCCCAGTGATATGCAGAAGTTGCTCTTGATTTGGGTCACCCCAGACCTTAAAACGAATGGAATCTAAACTACATTTGGAGCACTGAGATTTTTCCTGGCCTGAGTGGGGCACACCTCAACCTGCTAAGATCAATAGCTACTGTTGCACCAACTCTAGAGAGGATCCGGCTGTGAATCTCAGAATAAAACAAACATTAAAACCAACTGAATTCTTCCCTTGGCCATTCTGTTCTGAACAAAAGGCTTTCCCCAGATCCTGCAAGAGTTTTCAATTACTCCTTTTCTCGTTAAAAAATAAAGCTGAGGTGGCTTTTCCGCCTTCACATGACCGTGTTTCTCTCACAAGACTGTCAACTTGGAGATTTTCCCACTGCAAACATTTGTTTCTTTTATTTGTGCATTAAAACAGTTATAGGCTTTCTTTTACTGGACAGGCATCAAGGTGGTCAACAAGTACAGCCAAATATATAAGGCCAGCCACAAACTACAAATGGTGATACAGTATTTGAAAGCTCAATGTGATGATATACAAAGTAATTCATGTTTTTATATTTCTGCTACTCAGATGCTATTTTTGCTGCTTCTTCAGCAGCAAACAGTGGCAGTTTTGAGAAGGCACCGGACTGGTGCCATATAATCTACATTTTGTGTTGTTTTTATAGTGGAGCTGCAGATCTGAAAAACCAAAAAGAAGACCAGTGACATTGCAAGTCAGTAGAGTGGCACAGCTCATTCTCCCAACCCTCCTGGCTAAGGACAGTACTGGCTGCAGAATGACTGCTGGTGAGCCAAAGAGGAAAAATACAGCAGGAGCAGCTTAATTCCAGATCTAAATGAGCTCAGCAGGGAATCTAAACAGTCAAGTCAATTGCCCAGACTATGTACCTCTTCAGCCTCATTCTGCTGCTTTGATCAGAATCATTTCTGAGTTGCAATGATTAATGAAGTAATAGAGGAAGTCACAGGACATCTCTTGGGGAAAAGATGGAAGGGTGAGAAGGAGAAAGATTTAAAAAAAAACCCACAAACCCATCTCTCAGCCATGGTATGCAATTATGCTGTTAACACATTTTCATATTGAAAATGAAGACACAAATGTGTGTGGATTGAAAGAAACCTGAAGAAGGAATAGATTTAAGAATCACGCAGTGACCAAACAAATGATTTCAAAGGGTGACAGAGAGGAAAATATCCTCTCTTCGTGCCTTGTTAAAGTGTTCTGAAACAGGATAATATACTTAAACTGGGCCAACGAGTTCAGTAGAAAGGTGGGATCTTTGTTGTAGGAACAGAAATAAAAGCTAAGCAGGATAAGCTGAAAGCCCTCATCCCAATGAAAACTTAACCTTTTCAACAGTTATGACTATATTTACAGAAATTACTTGGGGATGTCCTAGAGCATATTTTCAACACAGACACAGAATGGCTGTTAATTCAGTGCCTAGCCGGCCCTCCTGTTAACAGGCAAACTGTGAATAATCTCTCTGTTTCCCCACTTTGCAGATGTGCGAGGGAACCAAATGAAGTTAGTTTTGTATTTGCTCCCCATTCAGAGAAACAATGCCAGTTCCTGCTCACAGACACTTCTTTGTTTTCCCTCCACCCACAGGCTGAAATTTCATCAAAATGCCCAGACCCCTCCCCCCTTGCCTTCCAAAAGAGGGAGGAGGCTGGAGAGAGAAAGATAGGGAGAGAGGGAAAGTTTACTAAGAAAGTAATTTCAAGGCAGTGCTCTTAAAAAAACAGAACAGTTTGGTACTTTTTAAAAGCAGCAGCAAATTACAACAGCAACACAAGGAAAAAACAAAACAAAAACTTCAGTAACTCTCTCCCACCATCGTGTTGAAGGGAGAAGAAGGAGGAGAAGAATGGTTATGCATTTTCTTTCCCCCCCCCCCCCAGATCTTTTTTTAAACTAAGTATTTATATGACCAAATGATGAGTTAAGATTCTTCTGCTTTAGATCATTGGCTTTATGCAGATGTAACTTCTCTTTTCTTATCCACATTTACATGAATGTTAGGTCAAATGTTATGGTTAATGATCAACCAGCGCTTCAAAATACTATCCAGACCACAGGCCCAGGAATCCTCAGGTGAGCATGCTGTTTGGGGATCCTGGGAGCTGTAATCCAAGAAAGTAACTCTTCCGAAGTTTTTTGACCCACTGCTTACCAAGATGCAAAATCATGTTCTAATGCTAGCTTACAAAACAATGACTTGCGCTGATCATTTTTGGTGTGAACTGAATTGCTCTGACTTGTGGTTTATTAGTAAATGAGCAGTGCAATTGTGCATGCATATTTTATTGCTCCTGTTTTGGTTTTAAAACCACATGGTGGGTTCCTGAGGGGAACTATATCAAGAGTAACACAAGTGGTTGGGATAGGAAGGGTATTTAGTAACCATCTGCATTTCTCCTATGGAAATTTGCCCTCTCTTTCCTAAACAGCAACGTTGTGGCTGTTGTTTTGAAAATACTTTGAAAGATTGTTTAAAAGTGTCTTATGGTTCAGGGACACTCCTGTCTGGGTGGAGAGTAACACTATTACAATTTTAACAATTAAACTTCTTGAAGATGGGCCTTAATAATATCCATAGCTTTATGTTAACCAGTGCTACTGTGCTTAATTGAATATTAACATTTTTTGTCCTTTGGGTAACTGGTGAAGATCATAACAACTTAGTTAAGGTTTCCTCTTTGAAATCTGACAGAAAATAAGAGGGATAAATATCAGAAATATGTAAACATTGTGCAGAAGAAGGCAATGAAATGACCATTCGACACACTGTTTTCACATCTGGATGGACAGGTCAAACTCTAGGATCAGACTTACTGCTTCCCTATCACTCCAGTTCATCACCAACATCTTTTATTTGTCGACTCAAAAGGCTCTTAATTAGTTGAAGAGCTTTCGGCTTTTGCTTCAAAAGCTTTGCAAACTTCCCTCCAAGGCTTATCTTTAGCAATTGCGCCATCGTTACCAGGAGGCTTTGAAATTTAATACAGGGTCACCCTCCTCCAATGTGGTGTTAAATTTAAAAAAAGAAAGAAAAGAAAATGTTTCTACAAAAATGAATAAATAAAATCTATCAATAAATAAAAACAATCCCACAAAAACAAAACCCAGATCCATGGAATGAGCAACCCAGGGGACCAACAAACATCCAGTCATTTAGAAGTCTTTCCCTACCCACGACCCTGCTGTAATACTTAGGAATTGTGCACAACGTGCTATCCTGATTTGAAAAAACAAAACAAAACAACAAACCCAACTCAGGTGTATGTGTAAATACTCCTTCAGCATTTGCATCCTAGGCAGATTCATGGAGGTTCCCTCAGCCTTCCTCCATCACTTAGGAGAATAGAAAACAATCTGTTGTGAGTTATTCTGGAAGTCTAGAATAACATCCTGTTATACCCAAAGGTTTGGTTATGACAGGATGCAAGGTTTCTCCAGAGTTAAGTTTTCTTATGTGTAACATGTCCTCAAGAAATGTTATATGTTGCCATCTGGTGAACTCCAGATTTCTGAACTGGCTTTATTCTATGGACTATCAGCAACCCTACACTCATACACTCGAGTTCTTTTGAATGCATTTCACTCAAATGATTCCCATTATATAGTATAACCTCCAGGGCTCAAGAAATGCAAACCCCCAGTGACCAAATCAATAGCCATCAATGAGTAACAATAAAGGCACTGAGCATCAAATAAGAAAAGATGAGGCATTATCAGATCTACCAATTGTCTGGGCAATCTGGGATTTCATGACCTGTCTGGGCTGGACCACATAGATTGAAGATAAGAGTGTTAAGAACAAAAAAACACACATAGCAGAAAGAAAGTTATTCTTGGGAATTTAAACTTGCACCTTTAAAATGTGTCACAATAAACACAAACACAACACATTCTGTTCACCTCTAAGAGATGTCCCTTTCTTCATGTCCCCGAGCCATCCAACACATAATCTGTTTTTATGTTACTTGTTTCTGTGAAGATTTTCCGTCATCCAGGTGAGTTTATCTGGAGGTTGAGTCATGGCAACTGGACTTCTTTTTCTTGAGAGATTCAATCTCTCAAGAAAAAGAAGTCCAGTTGCCATGACTCAACTTCCAGATATGTTTCTTGTTCTTTTCTCTTGCCAGCTACCAGAAGGAGCAGCCAGCTACTTCCACAGACAAGGCAATCTAGCCAGGGCCATATTAGACTTCAGAAGCACAAAGAGAAACCAGAAATCTTGTAGCATTTCTAAGAGTGACTTATTTTTATTTTTACATATGCTTTCTTGTGTCTAAGCACACATCTTCACCCTAGGGTCCTTCCAGCTCTAAGGCTCTAGGATGATGAGGAAGAGGAAAAAGAGTATGGTGGGGCCCAGGGAATGAGAACAAGAGAAAGTCATATCGACCCACATTTGCAAAACACACATACAAAACGGAAAAAGAGCAACTTTGAACATAGAAGCAGAACATGGCACTGCTATTTCAGAACAGGAAAGTTACACAGAAAGTTACAATACTCTTTGGAGTGCAATTTCTATAATCCCCCAGACAACATAAAAAAGCAGCATTTCCAAGCTTTGAGCTTCTAACACTGTTACTCTCGATTTCTCTTCTTGTTCTTCCTCTCCTACCAGAGATGAGAATCAGATAGTTGATTATAGTTCGATATTTTATTTGAGGATCCAAGAATTGATATTTAGGGACTGAGCAGCAAGCACTTGTACTCACAAAAGGCCTTTTCCCATCTTAAAAACAGTCCCAGGAAAAAATTACATTAGATGCAAGTTGCATCCTTGTCCTGGCATTGGGGAGGGTGCATGTGCTGCCATTTGGGGAGGGGTCTCCACCCCCCCCCCCATGGGGATGGATGAGCACCATAGGAGAGGAAATATTTGCTCCAGACCTTAGTCATTTCCCAGTGGCATTCCCAAAGATCAAATGTTTTGTCACCCATGATATCAGTGAGGCAACATTATGGTAGTTTTATTTATTTATTTATTTATTTTTATTTTAGAGTATTTTTACTCCACCTTTCCCCTTGGAAAAGGACCCAAGGCGGCTTACAGTAAAATTTCTTAATGCTGTTGTACCAGATTATCCAGAGAAAGAAAACACAATCTTAAAAAAAAATGAGGCAAATTTGTTATCAGGCAAAACAAAAGAAAATAAAAAAAATTAAAAGACTGAAAAAAGAGCGATATAATAAATTGTGGTATCTTAAAGATTGACTGCTACATTTTAATGTGAGCTTTGGGCGACAAGTCCACTTCCTCAGACTTGCCCACAAAAGATCACATTAAAATATAGAAGTCCGCTTTTAAGGAGTCACAACATTTTTGACTTAACATTTTTCTTTTGTTTTTGCCTGATATGCTGACGCAGACTAACATGGCTGCCTCTTCCAAAGCTCTTTTGAGAAAATGTATGCTTCTTGCCAAGTTGCTTCTTTCCCTTACACTAGTAGAAAAGCATCAATTTGTGAATGCCAGTGAGATGCCAGGCTATTAAAAGTCAACATCTCCGCTCGCTAAGGAGGGGGTTCCTTTCCTCTCCACCTGACTAGTCACCAAATGGTTACCAATAGGCCACGTTATAGCAATCCAGGCAAAATTGTAAGGGCATTCACAACATTTCCTTCTTATTCTGGATAGCTAGGCTGGTACAGAAGGCAAACTGACCTGTGAGAGCAAATTATAAACCATGTGGAGAACGCCTTCAAGCTACTCAACACACGGCAACATCTCCAGAATCCTTTCCTATATGCCTAGGCTGTGATATAGGGTAAGCATGTTCTGCTTGCCACAGGTATGTTATGACTTTCCTGGTGGCTACAGGTGCTGGGGTAGAACTTTCTATCTCTACTATTACAGGCAAGCCTGGATAAGAAGCCAGGTAGATATGGTTTCCATCATCTTTTAAATCATGCATGAAACCCCCCCCCTTTTAGGTGTTCTGAAATTGTGAGAAGAACCAGTGCATGGAAGAAGATAACTGAGATTGGTGGTCTTCATCTGGATGAGTCTTTTGCATATAGAGCTGCCCGAATAAAATAAATTGCCTGTGGTCAAGGACACCCCACCCCTATCTCATCCTTTTATTCACTTTTTAGAACTTCTAAAAGAGCTTCCCACCTCAAGGTGTGTGGATTAGGCAGCCTGCCAAAACCCTTTCCCAGACCCTCTTTCCCAACACTGGAAAAAGTGAAAAAAGAAAAGAGAGCGATAGGAAAAAAGGAAAAGGAAAAAGAAAAGGAAAAGAAAAGAAAAGAAAAAGGGAAGGAAAGATGGGGAAGAGTGGATATTGTGGCTCCAGAAACCTCTGGTGGGCATCAGTCTTCAGTGACATGTTATCCCCTCCCCCATATAGTCCCATATACAGTACTGTAGTATTTTAGGTAAAATAGAGTAGGGATAGTGGCAAATGGGTTGAGTATAGATCTCAGGCTAAAGGCAGTTTCCAATCCTTGATATAATCCATAAACCAATACTAATAGTTCAGAAATATATGACTGAGACGTACAAAATAATGAAGGCATGAGTCAAGCGGATAGAGGGATGCACTTCTCCCTCTCACAAAATACCAGAACTAAGGGACATCCACTCCAATTGAGGGCTGGGAGAGTAAGAACAGCCAAAAGAAAATATTTTTTCACCCAGCATGTAGTTAGTCTGTGGAACTCCCTGCCACAGGAGGTGGTGATGGCATCTGGCCCGGATACCTTCAAAAGGGGATTGGACAGATTCCTGGAGGAAAAGTCCATCACAGCTTACAGAAAGCTGGACTAGATGGGCCTTTGGCCTGATCCAGCATGGCTCTTCTTATGTTCTTATGTAAAGAGAAAAGTATATGCTGTCAAAGTCGTGGGTACTATTTGTGCTGCTCACACATCCTTTATGTCTAAACACATTCCTGGTTCTACACTCCTGCCCTGATGATGAGGCCCAGTGTAGTCAATAGGTAATTTTTTATTGCTTCTCCCTTTTTTTGAAGGAGTAGCAAGCTCACATTACACAGGTGGCCCATGTAATGCACAGGAATAGAGTGTTCAGAAACAGAATATGTACTTTCAAAAATAGGAGTCAATAATTCTGTTTCCCTTCATGGGTTTTGAAGATGACAATAAAGATAACCACAGTTATGGAGCCATATTAATTTAAAATCTAAAGAAACTTCCACTCTGTTTTCAAATGGTAAGTTAGCTGAAGACTATCATGCCAAAGTTTAGGATTAAAAATAATAATTAAGAGATCAAGCAAGACTAAAAAAAACATTTCTTGTTTCAAGAACAAATATTTTAGCCCTACTGCTGGGATCAAGACTCTCACATAGATTACCATTTTATCTGCTTGAAATACAGCTTCAACACAGATCATTCTTTAACTTCTTATTTACAAAGCCCACGTCAACACATGATTAATTAGTTGATTATTCTATACACTCAGTCAGCTCAGGCTGCTTTCCTTTACTCATGAGCAATAGAACTCCTACATTATGAACGGAAACTTGATGAGCAATGCTAAAATTGTGATAATTCATTTATGTCTCAGATGGGCTGTTTGCACCTAGAATCCACGTTTTGTGATAAAAGCTATTAAGCTCTTTAAAAGAAATGCCCTGATCCTCTACTCACTTGTTATTCAGCAACAACTTAACAAGCTGTATAAAATCCAGAGCAGCACTGTCATTTAGAACATAATTAATGTTGTAAGTCTTCCACAGTAAAACCAGCCAGCCATCATAAGCTAACCTAACTGATTTGAAAATGTGAAATTCTTTCTGCTCATATTTATTGCCACAATAGACCAGGATTCTTACAGCTCATTAGTGCGGAAGATTTTTGGAGTCCCAGTTTGATTTATTTCAGGCAGAAACAGGAAAGAGCTTAAAAGTAACAAAGGCTCATACCAAAGGGATCCTTTATTTCAGAAATTGAATTTGCAGACGCAAACACACCTGTATATCAGCTACTGAGTGGTTTTCTTCAGCATGAGGAAAGACCCTTCTTTGTTCTAAAGGTCAGCCTAGGCCAGGGATGGTGAACCTTTTAGAGACAGAGTGCCCAAACTGCAATTGAAAACCACTAATTATTTGCAAAGTGCCAATACAGCAATTTAAACTGAATACAGGTGGCTATGAAGGGGCGAAGTTGCGTGCCCACAGAAAGGGCTCTGAGTGCAACCTTTGGCACCCATGCCATAGGTTCGCCAACACTGGCCTAGGCATTATGGCGTGGTGGTTACAAAGTTGGCAGCTCAGCGGTTCGAATCCCGGGTGCCACGCAGCAGAGTGGGCTCCTGCTGTTAACCCCAGCTCCTGCCAACCTAGCAGTTCGAAAGCATATAAATGCAAGTAAATAAATAGGTACCACCGTAAAAAGCGGGGAGGTAAAACAGTGTTTCCTTGCAGCCATGCCGGCCACATGGCCACGGACTTGCACAACACTGGCTCTTCAGCTTGAATACGGAGATGAGCACCGCCCCTAGAGTTGGATACAACTAGCATGCATGTGCAGGGGGAACCTTTACCTTTTTTTAAAGGCATTGCACACAGGTTACATGGCTAAACCCTAGTGCACCCAGGCATTGTGCCTTATTACTCTACAGACTGAGCCCAGGCCTCATCTCCCATGCTGAAGATGAAGGAATCATTGAGCACAGGAACCATGGGTCAGTGAAGCATTGGTGAGCATGCTTGAGAAACTCTCCATGTTGGAGCATCCTTTGTGTTCAAGAGAGATACAGAAGAGGATGCTCTTGAAGCATGTTTAAACAGATCAAGTACTATCTCTCTAATTATACAGGAATACAACAAGCTGCTTCATGCTGAATCACACCATTGGTCCATCTAGCCCATTACTGTTAACTTTGAGGGACAGTTGCTTTCTCCAGGGATTCTGAAAGGAATTTTTCTTAGCCCTGCATGGAGATCCCTACCTGGAAACCTCCCATTCAAGATCTAACCAGGATCCACCCTGCTTTGCTTCTAAAGTCAGTTGATATCAGTGTGCTCAGAGTGGGAGTGCAGCGTGAGTAGTTCATGGGAACCCAGATACAGTATGTCCAATAACAGACCCTTGTCAGCCACCTGGACTTGTCTGGCTGGCCCAGCAGGGCTGTTGGGAAACAGGTTCTACAGTTGTGCTAGCATGAAATAAATCTGGAAACGTATAATGCACTACATTTCGTATAGACATATAAAGACATGGGAGCTCTTATCTCATGCATAAGATCCCCCACTGTATTAGATGCCCTTGCTGCTCCATAACACTTTTTCCTAATGAACTGGAGAGCTCCTTGTAAAAGGGTCTCAGAAGCTAGCCTGCCCGTGGCAATTCTTTGTTTTTATTACTCTGCTTGTAACCAGATCCCCTCAGGAAAGAAAAACATTTTTTTTTTGTCAAAAGCAGGTCATTGTAGAAGAATGGTTGCAACAAATATTTCAAGGACATTGAAAACCTTTTTACCAGCAGGGCTTACTTGGTCTCATTGCCCTGCAGTTGAACCCTAAGTGAGATGCCCTTGTAAGACCATGGGAAACTGGATTCTAAGCTATCTCAAAGATCACACACTCCCTTCCTGAGATCTTCTTTAGAAGCAAGTCTAAACATCCTTTTCCCAAGAGATTCTTGCAGCAGTGGGAGGGAGCACGGTGGAGGGCCTCTACCTGTAGAACCTTCACCTTACCGAAGCTAGACTGCTCCCATATTTGTTCAGTTTCAAGCAGGCTGTTTTTGCTCCCCACGACTCCATGCTCTGCACCTCATTTTAAAGATGCTCTTCTGCTCTCTAAGTTCTAATGTTTGTCTGTTTTTTAATGCAATTTTAAGCCTTTTACATTGTTTCCTCCTTTTAATGTTAAGTCTATTTGGGAACTCCATATGAGCTGAAAGGTGAGTCATCCATATATCAATCAATAACAATGAAGTTAAAAAATAAATCAGGACTTTAACTACACGGAATTCACAGTCTGCTGCAACCCAACACAAATCACAGCATTCGGCAAGAATGGTTTCCAGGTCCCCCACTCCTCTTCCTGCCAGCTCTGTTTGCACAGATTTTCCTAGGCCCAAGAAGAAACCTAACAGGATTAGTTCGTTCGTTCGTTCGTTCGCTCATCCATCCATTAGTTAGTTAGTTAGTTAGTTAGTTAGTTAGTTAGTTCCTTCCTTCCTTCCTTCCAATTCATTGTAATAATTTATTAATGATTTGTTTTCCAATAAAGTCAAGTCTAGGATGGAACTAGGAAATGTGTCTCTCTCCAGGTGCTTCTGGACTGTTGACTCATGGTCACAGCCCTAATGAGGAATGACTGGGATCTGTAATCCAACAACCACGGGCAAGGTTCATGTTTGCCACCCTTAGCCTAGCTGCACACCGGGCCATGCCTTCTCCATTGCAGAGACACAGTTGAGGAATGCTTTCCATAAACAGGTCTCCCAATGCAACATGCAGTTTAGTCCCAGGGAGTTCATTTTCCTAAAGATCTGAGTGCTCAGGAACAAACCTATAGCTGTTATTTTTGCTTGGAGGTGTTTCCAGTTTCATCCATTTTTACAACCCAGACACTCTTGAGTGGATGGGTGTAATGTATCATAAATAATTGTCTGGTCCAGCCACAGTGACACATACCCTAGTTACATCTCATTTAGATTATTGAAGTGCACTCTACCTGGGGTTGCCTTTGGAAAGTGTTTGGAAACTCTGAAGAGTCCAAAACATCACAACCAGAATGTCAACTGGGGCTGGTTACAGGAAACACATAACTCTCCTGCTGCAGCAGCTCTGCTGCTGATCTGTTACCCAGGCACAATTCAAAGTGCTGGTTTTCACCATCAAAGTACTGAATGGCTAGAGTCCAAGCTATGTAAAAAAAAACCACATCTCCCCCTATGAGCCTGCTTTGGCATGAAGACCAGCAGGGGAGGCCTTTCTCTCAGTCCCACCATCCTCACAGGTGCACCTGGTGGATACTTGGGAGAGGGCCTTCTCTTTTGCTTCTCCCCAACTTTAGAATTCCCTCCTATAGGAAGCTAGGCTGGTCCCATCCATGCTGTCCTTCTGCAGGTAGGCAAAGACCTTTAACTTCAGGCAGGCTTTTCATTAATGACTAGAGGTTTGAGAGGGTTTTGAAATGGATTGTGGTGCTCTGTTGTTTTAAATGTGCTTTAATATTGATCTTGGCTACTATTTTAATATAATACTTGTTTAATTTTTTTCTAATATTTGTTTACTTATTGTTTTTAGCTTTTAAAGCCTATTTTAATAATGCAAGCATCTTGGGTCCTTTTGGAGAGAAACTCAGGATAGAAATCATCCATCCATCCATCCATCCATCCATCCATCCATCCATCCATCCATCCATCTGCTCCAGTTACATGAGATGGAAAACCTTTTGGTCCAAATAAGATGTAGTTAAGGACACTGGGAGAATATTAATACACACAAAAACATCATGTGGCTGCATCATCATAGAAACAGACAAACCTACCTGTCGAGCAGGTGAAGGTAATGGAGATGGCTGCACATGCCGCTGGATCCGGGAGGGCTGCATCAACTGTTGCAGTTGCTGCTGGATGAACTGCCTGTTGTTAACCTGCTGGGACTGCTGTGAAGGGCCAGCTTGTTGTGGTTGTTGTGGTTGTGGTTGTTGCTGCTGCTGCTGCTGCTGCTGCTGCTGCTGCTGTTGCTGCTGCTGCTGCTGCTGGAGATAGTGAATGAGCGACTGCTGCCCGGAGCCTGAAGTCATCGGTGACATTTTCTGAGGAGTAGCGGGCTCAGAACTGAAATGGGACAGTGGTTTGGTGTTACTGAAGGAAAACTGATCTTGGCCAATGGGACCTTCACTCGCCAGAGGGGTCTGCATGCCATTGGACGACTGCTGCATAATCATGTTCATGTTTTTGGACTGGGTTCCCGACATCGATTTGAAAAGAGAGCTCTGCATGCTGGTTGGGATGCTGGTGGACGTGATGTTTGGGATTAAAGTACTTTGAGGGCTAAAGGACTGTTGGTGTAGAGCGGGGCTCGAAAGCTTCTCTGGCCGGTAGGGCGGGGAAGGCCCAGTGTTTGGAGACAGCAGGTTGTTTTGTGGGCTTTTGGTCGGCATGCTGGCTGCTGATATGTTGGGATGGATGGGATTGGGAGGACTGAAAGGCTGTTGTTGGTTGAGAACTGGACTGGACAGCTTTTCAGGGCCAAAAGGAGGAGACGGACCGCCGGAGGGATTGCTGCTGGACGTCATGCTGGAGAGCAAGGAGTTCTGAGGACTCTGGATGTTGCTGCTTGGCAAGCCGTTAGATCCCATTCCAGACACCATGACATTTTGAGGACTGAATGGCGGATGGTGAGGTGAGGATCCTTGTCGGTAAGGTGGGGAGAGGCCTTGTGAAGATATGGTAGGCCAGCTGGGAGCTTGGTGCTTGCTGGTCGGGACTTGCTTGCTTGCTGCCAAGTGTTTTAACTGCTGTGCGTGCCAGTTGGGGCCGGTCATATTTGGCAAAGGTCCTGGGAGCATAGGCTGAGTTTGGCTCTTGCTTGCTGCAGCTGAAGAAATGGGTGACGCTGCAGCCTTGTTTTGGGATGGAACAGGATAATTGGCCCCAGCTGAGGAAGGTCTCATTTGAGGTGACCCACCGCTGGCAGGGTTGCATCCTGGAGAAAAGTCTTTGTTGGGCATGTGGTTCTCTAAGTGTGGCGTCTGCGGAGAGGGCTTTGGAGGGCTGTTTATGGCAGGCTGTGAGTGGCCGAGACTCCCAAGAGGCTCCTCAGTTTTGCTTCCTAAGATTTTCTCAAGGTCCAACTCACTGGGAGGAGGATCTGGCATTTTTGTCAGTTCTTCTAACAAATCTTGTAGCTCTTGGTCCACAGAATGCAAGTTGCTCCCTTTCTCGTCGTAATGGCCACCCATGGCGCCTTTCTGTCCCATTTCAGTGTTAGGTGGCACTGAAAACGGAGACCCTATCCCGCCGCCGTTCATGTGATTGTTTTCAAGCAGCATCCCATGCCCTGACACTCCCATTGAGGAGGCACCATGACTAGTGGAGAAGGGAGAGTGCTGTATATCTGGGCACGAAACAGGATTGGTCCCTTGCCCCATCGAGAGTGTAACATCGTCAAGACAGAGTCTCTTATTGTCACTTGGGAAGATAGCATCATGCAGAGTGTTGGAGGCTGGGGAACTGTCATCTTCCACTTTTCTCTTAATAGATCCCTGGAACTGCAAGGGGGGAAAAAGGTTTAAAATTAGAGAACAACATACGCAAAATTTGGAGCATTCAAGTAGGCTTACCCAGAATACCACAAGGTAAAGCAATGCCTAATGTCAACTTCTTCACATATTCCTCAATAATATTTCACCCTCACTTTGTGAAATCCAAGTCTAAATTCATCCCCTTTCTTTATCCTCTTCATTCATAGGACTTTGACTTTATTCTTTTTACCTGACACTTTTCTAACCATCCCTTCCCTTAATCATATGTTACCTACAAGACCCAGAAACCTCTTTGCTGAATGTGCTAGAAAGCGCTGCATTTATTTATTTCATATTTGTAAGGGAAACAAATTACTTGACCATCTTTCTTGGAAATAAAGTTTTTTTTAAAATGAAAGCATCTTGGGATTATTTCATTTATGGCAGCATGCTGTTGAGTCTAGCGAACAAACCAACATCTATTCTACAAAAATTAATTTTTCATTCAGACAATAGAAGGTCTGAATGGAACTGTGCACTAACGCTGCCAAAGCACAGCCAACGAAGAGTATTAAGTTCGTTCTGAGACAGCTCAACAATTTTACATTCCTTACAGGCAGAACATTTGAAATAATCTGCATACTTTCTAAACCAAGCAAAACAAAACAGTCTCAGCTATCTAAACAGACTATAATCTTTCAAGCTACCTAACCACAGATGTTTCAGACTGCACAAAAACAGCAAATGACAGCTAAAATCTTAATTTGTGCTAGCACTTTGTAATCCATGTCACTCAACCTGTTGTTCCTTTCTGCGGGTTGTAAAAGCTTTAAAAAAGCACCTCTTTAAGTAGCATTAGCACACAATAAAACAGAATGATCTTCAGAAACAGAGTAACTTAAGAAACCAGAAATTAAAGCAAGAGAAAATGTTACATTTTCTACAGTCTCTCGGGACTGGTAAAACAATGGACAATGGTTTTCTTGAGGCCACGGGAGATGGCTTGCCACTCTCTTCAAAAAAGCATCTGCAACTGGTGGCCTTCTATTTTAATAACCATGACCTCGGTGGCAACAGGATTAAATCTGTCATTAATGCTGCTGCTTTGAGTTAAAAGCATTAAGATTTTATATCCTTACTTATCAAGAAGAAGACAATGCCTTTGGACAGGATCTAAACACCAGGCATGATTTTACAAAGAACAGATTGCATTCACAATAGTGTGCCCATTACCGTGTTTGTGAACTGTCACTAAGGGAATGTCTTTCATTATTACAGTTTGTATAACACGTCAGAGTGTTGTACTGTTTTTATCACATCTCTTCAAACAAACATCAAAAATAATTAACCTAGTAATTATACAGAACAAAAATTAGCCACTGCAGTATCTAGTACTAAAGTAATTTTACTTCACAAACTTTAGTAATCCCAAAAGCAATTATATACCTATAGAAAAGTGTAGGTTGTAACTTACTGGTATGCCTCTCCAACATGCCCAACATAACACAGACTGAGCTTACTGACTCTGCGCTGCCTTGCTTGCCTGTATTATACGACCAAATGGCATTTCATCATATACCAATTGCACTAGTGTGGTAGTGTGACTCAGGAGAAAGCAGAGGAGAGGACAGGCCAAAGCACCACTGGAGAAGTCAACATCCCTGAGCCTGACACCCATGAGATAAGGTCAGCACTGGTTATTCCTGAGCCTACATCCAGTGCTGGGATAAGCACACCTTCCTGCAGGAGCGCCACCCTCTCAATGCCTCCCATGAACTGTTGGAGAAAAGGAAATTATGTAAGATTTCAAGACAAAAGCTTATTCCTTCAGAGCTTCTTTGGGAAATGGTGGGACCTAGGAGGAATTTTAGCTATAAGCATATAACCAAGATCTCTTTTTATATAATTGAGGAGCTATAAAAGGGTTTGGGCGAGTTCAAGACCTTGCCAGAACAAGGTGCTCACTTAGGACTATCCTTGGTGCTACACCTTCTGGACTTTCCTGCAGAATCTCACTGCTATCCCAATTGGGGCACTTCTGCCCACAGTGCCTATTGTCCTACAAACTGGAAGCAACATCTGGTAACGCTTGTGCTCGAAGTCACAAATCCGATAATGGGGACATAGTAAAATTCCCACCACCACTTGACTAGTACTGTATGCTGGATGAGTCTTTTCGGTTTCCCCAGAAGAACTGATGAGGAGGTGAAAGGCCCAAACATTTTCATCCACCATGTGGCAGTGGTTTGACTTATGGTGGTAGTTTCGTAATGATGGGTAAGCTGCTATTTGCTATGGGTGAACTATTCTGACCCTTCTTTCTGGTGCCTGGTATCCTCTTGGTCTAATTAATATTTCCTCCAGTGTGCAAAAACATAATTGCCCAGAATGCTAGTCCTATTCTAAAGATGGGACATGCAGTCAACATGCCCTCGTTATTCAGTGCAACATGGGTACTGGGTCCAAATATCCTAAGTACAAAAGCACTGCTCTGTTCACTATCAGGCTTTGGCACCTGCAGCTATTTGGATGTTAAAACAGAGATGAGGAACCTGTGTCTGCCTTGATGCTGCCGAAACACATCTTAGACCAGTGATGGTGAACCTTTTAGAGACCGAGTGCCCAAAATGCAATTCAAAACCCACTAATTTTTCGCAAAGTGCCAATACAGCAATTTTACCTAAATACAGGTGGCTGTGAAGGAGCGATGTTGTGTGCCCACCTGGGTCATTGGGAATGAAAGGGCTCCGAGTGCCACCTTTGGCACCTGTGCCATAGGTTCACCAACACAGTCTTAGACCATCTTCCATCAGTGGTCACATTGGCTTAAGGATGGATTGGAATTCCATTCCAATAACCTTTGGAAAGTTAGGGGATGAGCAAAACCCAGCACCACTTTATTCTAAAAGTAAAAGGATTTGATCTTGGTAGGACACCCCAGAGTGATTGAGCAATGGTTCATTCCCCATTTAGAGGGACTGTGGAAAATGGCTGAGACTCAAATTCATTCCCAATAACCCAGAAGTAACTTCCCCATCAACAGCGTTGATAGAACAAAAAGTAATATTTCACTGTTTGAAAGTATAAATGATCATTCCCTAGTACTTCAGTTTGGAATTCTCAGCATTCACTTTTGGTTTTCACCATGCCCGAGATCTGAAAGGCTTCCCTCTGAAAAACTGGAGAGAGAAGGAAAGTCAGCTTGCAATTTCTCCACAGGCAAACTGCAGAAAATTGCCCTTTAAGGATATTCAGCATTAATGAAGACGCAACACAGTGTTACTGTTAGATAAGACACAGCAGTGGTGTGCAGTCTTCGGATTCTAACGCACACATTATAGTCACCTCTGAAGACACTGTAGGAATGGCATAGGTAAAGGCATTTCTTTCCAGTCATGAGGCATCTTATGACAGGGTCTGCTTCCTCCAAGGTTGATATGAGTAAAAGAGAGAGGCAGCCGTCCTTTAAAAATAGATGTGACGTCTTAGGGCTCTGTCCAGGGCTTGCTTGTGACTTTCATTATTTTGCCAAGGGACTGCCAAATAAGAGACTCTTTCCCTTATCTCGCCAGCTTGTTGCTCCAAATTAATCCCGGTTTCTTCAAGGTCAGCGTATCTTCTCTTAAAGATCTGTATCAGCCACTATAGTGCACTGCTATTTTTAAGGCTTTTTATGTTTATAGAATCATAGAAGCGTGAAGTTGGAAGGGGCCTACAAGGCCATCCAGTCCAACCCCCTCCTCCATGCAGGAAGACAAAGCAAAGGAGATTGGCCAGGTGGTGGTCCACATTTCTCTTGAATCCCTCCAGCGTGTGCTTCCCAAAACAATAAAAAGGATGTTTGCAAAGATTTTGTCTCCCCCCTTTTTTTTCCTTCCTAAGAGGTAACACTTAAATCAGGCATGTCCAAACTTTAGCCCTCCTGATGTTTTGGACCACAACTCCCAGAATTCCAAGCCTGTATTGCCCATGACAAAGGGCTGTTGGAGTTGTGGTTCAAAACATCTGGAGGGCTGAAGTTTGGACATGCCTGACTTAAATCAACTCGGCTGTTTAAAACCGCAACCTTCCTGTCAGCATCTCTGGGATCTGGGCCAATGTGATGGGAAGGGCGATGCCTAGAGTTGGAAAGCTAGGTGGCGCAGGCTGAAACATTCCCTCCTCAAGACCTGATGGCACGATCAAGCCCTCATTTCCAACATGGGAAAGGCAGAACACAGCATCTTTCGAAACAGTTAATGATAGATGCCTCCTTAGATGATGACTTGAGGCCGTGTCACTTCCTCTAGTCTAATTCATATCCTGCCTTGCATAATCTCTAGATGAAAAGTGTACCGGGAAAGGACTTCAAGCTACATGACAAGATAGGCAGAAAAGAAGCAGGCGGGCTGCGGAATATATTAGCAGCCCCACCGAAGAGGAAAGCTAGGAGGGCCTCCTTTCAGAGACGCTTTCTCACATTTTGACACCGGCTGTCATGTGGCACGAGGTAATTCCCACTCTCTCCTGTCCCTAAATATAGAGAGCCAAGTTTTCAGCAGATATGAACCTACTTTTCCTGGCTATGTATCTGGCAGCGGAGGGGGAGGGGACGGAAAATCTGTAACTTTCCCCTGATTTCTTATTTAAGTTAAACAGATAAAGAGCTATTCCTATAAGTGGAAGAAAAAGCCACTAGCCAAGTGAAGCCTCAAATGGCAATATGGGACGCTTCTAGTTTCCATCTTATATTATCATATTTTTTACAAAGGCTGTTCTTTTTCATCGGTGTTTTTCAACTGCACGGATTACACAGAAGGGGCTTTTTAATGGGGATGTTGTATGCTTTACTGTTTTCTCCTATGCTTGAAAGTGTTGTCAACTGTTTTTCAAGTTAGTGGTCTTTTCACATTTTTCTGTGTTAATGTTTTCCCCCTGTAATATAACTTATTGTTATATTGTGGTTTATTTCTATCTATTTGGGATAGAAATGGAAAAAAATATATTAAATTGATAAATAAGTTATTTTTATTACAATGTGTCTTCAATTACTTTCCCCTTTTCTTTACTCATATTTTGATCAGTACTCCAGCCAAGCCACGTATTACATCTAGTTCCACCTCAAGGCACAGTAATGTGGGCAGCAGATTTATCCCATAATAGGGGCAGCAGAGTGTTAGCTTGTAAAAATAATATTGTGAAACTCTCAAAGATGCCACGATTTTGCCTTCTGACTGCAAGTCTAATACTGTATGTAAAAGAATATTAACTAACCCAATAACTTAATGGAGATGAGAGGAAAGAACCAGGGCTCCAGAAGAGTTATGAAAAAGGAAACCCAACTCTTCTTGACATCAAGACAGACACGATGGCTTATGGGGGGTATTTACCTATCATGCCTCCTCCTAACAGATCTACCAGCCAGTGTTACACCTTGGTTACTAAACAGAATTTTGTGCAGCAAAATTTGCATTTGACAAAGGCGTTTGTAAAGAACCAGACAATACCGTTTCTTCCCCATGTCATCCTCCTAGCAAAATATGCCTCTTAATTAGTCATCCAACAGACGTAACAGCAGTCACACTAGGCATATTGTCTGGTTGTAACTTTCACTTTTCATTTACTGACAAGTGTTATTAACTTGACAGCTGAAGAAAGAAGTACTTCTCCCCCCCAATTCCTTTTTTTGTTGCTTCTTCCATTTTCTCTAGCAGCAAAGCACAAGTCTTTCACTTCTGGCTGTAAATCAAGATCAATCTCCAACTCAATGCTTTTCTGTCACCATTGCCTCACTTTACCTCTCTTCTAATGCTTGCAGTATCATTTTATGTCACTTTCTTTTATAGACCATTAATTTCAAAGTCCTCTGGCACTCTTTACAGTAATTTCGGAGACTACATTAATTTCTTGTAATGGCAACAGCAATGAAGAATAGGAGGCATCCTCTCCTGAGAAATACAGAAAGTAGGTTTGGATTTTACACACACCCCTAACACCCCAAATGGGATTCAGTGAGCTAAATTTTCTCATCCCTAGTTGTCTTTGCTGACTCATCGGTCCCAAGGGAGCACTAAAAGAGCATTACTCTCTGTTCAAAGCAAAAGATTAAATTTTGATGCAATCATTTGCCTCAAACTGACAAGTTATGTCTGAATGTATGTACCTTGCTGTGGCTGTCCACAGGGCAAATATGGAGAATCTCTAATTGTAGGTGGATGGAATGGTGCAACATGCATGTTAATACTCTAGTACCAGGAGAGATCTTTTTATCTACAGTCAGACGACTATCCATGCTCTGATTTGCACAATAGACTATGACTTGGGAACATGGGGCGCTCATGTCAGAGTCTCAAATCCAAGGGCTTCCTAAGAGAGAAACGGATCCTCCTATTTGACCTGGCCTTTGAACAAAATCATTCAAGCCTTTTTGTAACCGTCTGCCATAGTTTTGAGCTGCCTAGATGCCCTATAAGCACATCCCATCTCGCCGGATTTCGGAAGCTAAGCAGGGTCGGCCCAGGTGAGTACTTGGATGGGAGACCACCAGGGAATACCAGGTGCTGTAGGCGCCTGGAGTAGGAACTGGCAAACCACTCCAGTATTCCTGCCAAGAAAACTCCATGGCCATGGAGTCACGAAGAGTCGGTCACGACTATAACAACACAACACACACACACACACACACACACACACACACACACACACACACACACACACACACACACACACACACACACACACACACACACACACACACACACACACCACAGTTTTACTTTTAAGCATCAGCTCCCAGCTCAAGGAAGGTCCTTTAGAATCCATTCCCAGCCCACGACCTGGAAACAAAGGTAACAGCCCCATCCTGCTCTTGTTTCCCAACAATACCGTTGCATTTGCTCTCTAGCTTGTTCAGCTCCAGGTACCAATCCATCCGCCATGACTGTAATTCACATTGAGAGCCACCTTAACGTATTACTCTCTCTTTCTTCCATAAATTCCACTAACAGCATAAAGGCAGCACTTCCTGTTCAAAATAATGAAACTTTGTTAAATTTAGTTTAAATAGCATTTTCCCTTTTAAAAAGCTAGAGGCTGAAATTTAATATTACGGATCCTTAAGTGCTGGAGGCACAAACTCAATTGTGCTTAGGTTTTCAGCTAGACTTAGTGTCTTTGATAAAGGCATTTGGCAATGTAAGGGAGAGAATACAGTATTCTTGGATCTTGTCCTGGAATAGATACACTTGTGCCTATGGATAAAAAAAAATCTCCAACCTTGGTTACTTTTTTAAATTCAGTGGACTATGGCCTTATGGTGGATTAGTTTCCAGATCATTATTGTGAAATTCAAGCCCCATCAAAGGAACAAGAGCATTGCTTACTGTTCATGTAGGAGCACACATCTGCATCTTCTAGGGATGTTATGTTAAATAAAGCTTGTTTCTCTTTATGGTGCCTTTAGGTTAACATGCTAACAAGGCTACCCCTTTGGAAATGCATTTCTTAAAAGCACAGGGTCACCAGGAGGGAGCTGGAGCAAAGAAATGGCAGGAGGAAAATTATTAAGAACACCTCCATTACTCACTCAGTTCTTCCCTTCCACATGTGCCACCTGTCAGCTTCAAAAGAAACCTGCCTGAGGTTCCTTATGTTATGAAGATGTTTCACCTTGGATGAAGCATGTATTTACTGAGAGAATCATACATTAACATTTGCTGAAATTCACAGGGCCCTGTTGTTTTTCTCTCTATCTTTCAATAAGCTGGATAGGTACTTGAGTTAGGTATTTGGCTTCCCTACCAGAGGTTGAGAATTCAATTCCCTATTGTGCATTCCAGAAGAGCCAGTCTGTGTGGCGTTGCGCAAGCTACATGTTCCGAGGATGCCTCCCAAAGAAGGGAATATGGTAAACCACCTTTGAATATTCTCTACCTAGGAAACCTTGAAAAGGGCCACCATAAGTCAGAATTTAATTGATTGCACCTCTTTTCTTCTTCTTCTTCTTCTTCTTCTTCTTCTTCTTCTTCTTCTTCTTCTTCTTCTTCTTCTTCTTCTTCTTCTTCTTCTTCTTCTTCTTCTTCTTCCTCCTCCTCCTCCTCCTCCTCCTCCTCCTCCTCCTCCTCCTCCTCCTCTTCTCCTTCTCCTTCTTCTTCCCTCCCCCCCCCACATGATCCAAATGTTTATTCTCACAGACCTTAAAAAAGAGACCCTGGCCTCACTGTATAACTCTTTCAAACAATAAAGGTAGATTAGCCTGATCACTTGCATATCATCCAATCACAAACTTCTGTGAAGTAATGGAGAAGTTTTCTTTTATTGAGACACTAACGTTTTAGCCAGTACTTCTGAGTGATTAAAGTATCGCATGTATGTAATCACAGTCACCCATTACACAATCCTGAAATACATTATATTGCAGAAGAAGAGCTCTAATGAATTTCATTGCCAAGGTGAAATCTGAATCCGGTTGTCCCTAGGTCACAGTTCATCTTCTGAATTACTTTGCTCTAACCTTCATGAAGGAGAGGAGAGTTCCCTCCATTCTATATGGATTATTCATCACACATTTATCACCACAAATTGACAACATAAATGCTGACTCATGAAAACACATAGACAAACAACAGAGTGCTTGTTAAAAAAACCTTGACAGCCTTGGAGGCATTTTACTCTTACAGGGTTTTCACAGAAGCTCTCATTTATAAAGCTTTGTTATGAACTCAGAAAGTCTCACCTGAGCAAAAACTGTGAGGCTATGAAATGGGTTGCTTTCTAAATGTCATGCATAAATGTGAACAAGAAGCTATGGGAATGGCAAGGGAAGGCATCTGTTAAACATATGCATCCCATAACACCCATCTATTATCAGAAAACAAACTGCTTGGATTCTGAAAGGATGGCTTATTATAAGAACCCGCTTAAAACAATCGGTTTGTTAATGATTATTTATACAAACCAGCTCCTCTGTCATTGTGACCCCCTAGTCTTAGGGAACAGAAATCTTTCCAAAGACTTCAATATAGTACCATTGATAACTAAAGTGATGGACATATATGAAAACCTTCAATATTAGTTTCCATAGCCTCATTCAAAATAATTGGGGGTAAGCACAGAACCAAATGGATTCATTGTGATCAAGGTACAACATTTCAGCTGTTTTAGTATGTCTCAATCCTGTCTCGAAATGTCATGCAAGCATTATCTAACCCTGCTTGAAGCTGCATGCTAAATATATATATACTGTACTGTGTGAATCTTAGAAGTGCTGAATTTTCTAAAATGTTGCATGAATCAGAGCTACACCTTGGAGCATCTGACACAAACGGTCAATCTCTTTCCAAACTCACAGCTTTTCTAAACCCATGGCAAAATTGCCATCGGAATACTGCAGGCCATAAAATCCAGAAAGGGGTCCTCGTGCAAGAGTTCAAGCAGAAACAAAAATAAATAAATAAAACAAAATTTATTGATATGTTAAGAAAGACCGCTTACTCATTGAGCTTAAAAGCTTCTCCTCGGTTGCTGCAATACCATGTTTCAGACACGCATTCTGAATCTCTGTCAGCATGACTAGGAAGTGAGACTTCCCTTTCTAACATAGAGAGATTATGCTTACAGTTGAGCGAATAGACTGCTAAAAGGTCAGACCATTTAAGCTGCACTTACTCTGTTTAGGATGAAAGAACTGCTGTTGTCTTAGCTATGACATTTCATCTTTTCTCCCCATAGGAGTTCCTTTGTGTCTCTTGAAAGCCTGGGAAGGCCAATTGTCTAGTCTTGCTCAAGATGACACAGAACAATGAAAGTAACACTCTTTAATACAATTTACGTGCATCAACTCATCACAGCTGTCCACAAGTCGCAGGATTTGTTGGGGAACAGAGGATTTTGCTCACAAAAGGCTTAATCTACCATCAACTGTGAACAGAAGAATCTGCCTTTGGAGACTCCCCCCCCCTTTTTTTTTTTTTTTTGAGTGGAAGAAATCAAAATGAGATGCTCTGATGGACGATCTCCCAACCTATCAGCACCATACCACATTAAAGTTGAACAGTCCAGAAAGAAACCACATACAAAGAAAAACAGAAAGGAGAGCATCTACAGCTGCCATCTATTTCTCCCTATCTGATATTACTCACAGTGTTTTTACAGTGCTTGAAGTAGTGATTCTACACTCCCCCTGATATTACACTGTGAAAACAGAGGAAATCACAAAGCTATTTGCCTATACGGTATTAGTGAAAAAAAGTTAGCATAGAAAAGAGAAGCAGATTGAAAACACTAAGTTCAACAGAAATGAAGCAGTAGGTGATACCTTTATAGAGTTCAATAGTTTTCTCTTCTGTAGTTCATAGTTCTAAATAATAACAGCCAAAGAATCAGGCATCAGCAACTAGGCAGGCCAAGGACCATAACTGCCCCTCAAATGGGAAATCAACTTCCTTGCAGAAGCAGAGGCGCATGAGAAAATTGGAATCTGCACTGACTTTTTCTTTGGGGAGAGGGATGGCCAATCTTCCTTGGGAAATATATCTCATAAAGCAAAAATCAAAGCTGAGTAATACTTTTAATGGACTATTAAAGCATGCATTTTAAAAATGCAAGCTTTTGAGCTCTTCATCAGGCTGGGTCTTACAGAGCTTCTTCTAATACCCAATGAAGCCTCCTGAAGGATCGAATTATCCTCGTTAATGATGTGATGATGAAGTCTATTTTCTTTAACTTTACTTACAGACCATATGGCTAGGTTGCTCTCATGAAATGCATCCTTTCGAAAACTGCATGCCTCCGCTACCGGAGATAAACAGCAGTGGCCAGCATGATACCATGAAGACATCAATAAACTACGTAAATTTTTTTTTGTCTTCCAAGCTATACTGCTGATCAAGACCAGCAGCAGCTAGTAGCCTCTTCCCCCTCCACTCCCTCCCAGAAATCCTGCACAGGAGCCTTGCCAGTGGCAGCTGAAGGCAAGGGCTGCTTTATTCTTGTCCTTCACATTCTTCGCTGTATCAGTCAGGTGGGCCTTATTGGCAAAAAAATGTTAATGTTCAGTTTCTTAACAAGAGGTATGTGTTGAAGTAAATGACGTACTTTTGAGAGTGCAAATGTCACCATCCTTGTTGGTTAAGAGATAAGTGGAATAAGGAGGTGGAAGTTGGCCCTGGAAGAAAAGCAGAATTAGCTGAGAAATGCCGCCAGCTCAAGATTATTCCTGTGCTGGTTTCTAATTTGATTTCAAGCTCAATTCAAGACATTGATCTCGATCTAAACAGCTTGGAGTGAGGACATCGGAAAGACCGTGTCCTCCTGTTTACACCTACCCAGAATCTGAGATCCTCAGCAAAGGTTCTACGTCATGTCTCGCCATCACAAGCAGTTAGACTAGGACTTTCTCTATAGCAGAACTTTAACTGGGAGGGTAATCAGGCTGTCTTTATCTCTGTGATGCCTTTGGAAGACACCCATTGCTTCATGCCCACTGGTGTTTAAAAATGATTTTAAACGTGGCTTTTAAAAGAATATTTTTAAAATCTGTTTTACATAATTCTAACCTATCTGCCATAGATTACTGGGCTGGGGCACCTCCCTTATGAGGAAAGGCTAAAACATTTGGGGCTCTTTAGTCTGGTAAAAAGGCGCCTGAGGGGGGATATGATTGAGACCTACAAAATAATGCAGGGCATGAGTAAAGTGGATAGAGGGAAGCTCTTCTCCCTCTCACAAAATATCAGAACTAGGGGACATACACTCAAATTGTGGGCTGGGAGAGTAAGAACAGACAAAAGAAAATGTTTTTTCACCCAGTGCGTTGTTAGTCTGTGGAACTCCCTGCCACAGGATGTGGTGATGGCATCTGGCCTGAATGCCTTCAAAAGGGGATTGGACAGATTCTTAGAGGAGAAGTCCATCACAGGTTACAAACCATGATGGAGATGTGTAATCTCCAGGCTTAAAACCGGGGTACTTCAAGGGCCAGATGCAGGGGAGTGCTATCAGGAGACAGATATCTAGTCTCATGCGCTCCCAAACGCATCTTTTGGGGCCACTGTGAGATACAGGAAGCTGGACTAGATGAGCCGTTGGCCTGATTCAGCATGGCTCTTCTTATGTTCTTATGTTCTCAGATCCACTTGGCAACTTGATTAACATCTTCAGAAATTTCAATGATTCATTTCTTAGCAGCTTCTGACTTTTTCCCCTAGACAGCCCCTGTGAGCATTTTCTGAAACAGCCTGGGTTATCAGTTGGAAACTAGAATGTGAGGGGTTGAACTACAGTGACATCACAGGTGAGGACTCAGTTCAAGGACGTTCCTCTTTCAGCATCTCATATTGTTTTCCTATTGGAGGGCATTTCCTTATTTCTGCAAAGCCATTGTACTGAGAGAAAGCAGCTTGGTGGGAGAATGTCAAACTACTTCCCCCTGACTTCCTTGCCCATTTTGTGATAAAATATATCTAATCTGGACCATCACACTCAAACAAAAGGTGGAACCAGGAGATTTGCTAAAATGCATCAGATTTGCATGTTTTCCCACAGAGGTGCATAATTTATTGCATTGTTGGCTGTTCATTTAAGATTGCAAGTACTGTATAAATAGAAATAAAACAACTTAAACTACCTCTGAAGCAGGAATGGATAAATCAGTTTATTTTCAGTCTATGTAATTTTTGTTCAATTATCAACATTATTTCATCCACTCTCTTATACTGTCCTATCATCTGATATTGTAAACTGCTCTGGGAACCCTTTTCATCTGAAGGGCAGAGTGTAGTGTGTGTGTGTGTGTGAGAGTGAGTGTTGTGTCATTACAGTCGTGACCAACTCATCGTGACCCCATGTCCATGGAGTTTTCTTGGCAGGAATACTGGAGTGGTTTGCCAGTTCCTACTCCAGGAGCCTACAGCACCTGGTATTCCCTGGTGGTCTCCCATCCAAGTACTAACAAGAGCAGACCCTGCTTGGCTTCCGAAATCAGTCGAGATTGGATGTGCTTAAGGCGTCTAGGCAGTAAACAAATAGTATTCATGGGGGTGCAACTGGGAAGGGAACATGTGGGGCAGGTGTCCCAGGTTAGGAGGAGGGGATCACAAAATTGTATTTGTTCTCTTATTATTCAACACACACCTGCTGGAATAACCCTAACCCTCACACACACACACACACACACACACACACACACACACACAGAGGGGGGATCCATGTTTGCGCCACGGGTCAAACAGACTCTAGTTGTGGGTCTGAGTATTCATATCACTTATAACACATCTTTTCACCAAAAAACGGTACTCAAGAAATCTCAGAGCAATGAAGTGGGCAGTATCCTACAGCATAGCTTCATGAACACAGTGTGAGTAATATCTCTTACTGTCAGCAGCAGATTGCCACTCACTCATTAAAAAAGTTCCATTTTTTTAACAGTGTGCTCAACATGAAACTCACATACGATGATATGAAGTCATATACTCTCCAAAAATCAAAAAAAAGGAACTCTTTAATGAGTGGCAGCGGGCAGTATGCTGACGTCCTTCTTGTTGTGCCGGCAAACCTATGCAAGAGCATTTTGGCCAGTAGAGTTATTATTGTAATAATTTTAGAACTGCACAGTTGGAAGCCCCTATGGGCCTTCAAAAAGCAAAGCAACGTGTTCTGCTTATATACCGCCCCAAACCACTTCAAGTAGTATCTGGACGGTTTACAGTTTTAATTACGGTCTGCAGGTTACACATTTAAGTCCAGCCTGTCAAGGAGGAAGAGTGGTGATCAAATTCCCCACCTCTAGATCCGTGGTGCTGAATGTCCGATACTCCAGATATTTTGGACCACAACTCCCAGAATTCTGAGCCTAGATTGCCAATGATAAAGGACTGTGGGAGTTGTGGTCCAAAACATCTGGAGTGTCGGAGGATCGCCACCACTGCTCTAGATCCACAGCAGATCTTTTTAAAAGATGCAATCTTAAATTATGTAACACAGGAGATCAATAGAACCAGAATTTTAAAAAAATGAACAACTTCCAGCTACAGGCTAGCTTAGACAGCCAAAGCTTGCCAGACAGAAAAGCAGTAAGAATGGGAGCCAGCCTAGCTTCTTTTGGCAGGAACCCAAGAGACTGGCCATGGCTCCCAGGCCCAATTAGGAATCTATGCTATGCCGTTTTGGCATTAATTTGCAGTCCTGACCAATCCAGACACAAAGGCATTCTGAAATGTGCATTCAGTCTAAATGACATACATTTCCATACATATAGCCTCCTGTGGCATCTAAGAAGCTTTATTTGGCAGAAGCTTTTTTTGGTATGCCATTGACTGGTGGGTGATGAAGTGATCCTCTAGCCAGAAAGCTAATATCAAATAAAACATTCTAGTTTAGATTTAAATACAGGACTCCTTCTAAGTAAATCTAGCATTATGTGACCCTCCCCTAAGCATAGGCTCCATGAAATCAAGAATATTGTTGCTCCTAGCACTCACCTTTATTAAAGCACGGAAACAAGGTTTATGGATCAATGAGGTATCCAGCTTTTCCTGTCCTGAAAGTCCACCGTTAATCCCTCTAGTCACCAATTCTCTCAGTTCTCCGCTGTCCCTCTGTTTTACTCACTTGGGCACCCAGTGTTTCCAGACTAGGGTGGGGGGTCGAGTTTGCCACACTGGCCCCAATCCAAGGAAGGCCAGGAGTGACAGGCCAATGAAGCTCCCCCAGTCCCAGTAGTTCAGCCCACCCCAGAGGATCTGCTACAGGTGCTCCTTCTGGCATGTCCCCCACCAGCACCACTCCTGAGTTGGATCGGGGTTCAGATGGGCTTCGGTTCTGCTGCTGCATGGACCGAGATGGAATGTGGTGCTCCCCCCCCCCCCAGGAGCCCTTTATCTGAAAGAAGTGGAGCCACTCGCTTGCTCAGCTCAAGTTTCTACAGCAGGAGTGACCAGAAGAAGGGAACAGGCTCCTATGGGGCCTCTACACCCTCCCCGCTCTTGGAGTCTGTTACAGGGATGGCCCCTCTCCCTCCTCCTTTGAATCTGCCCCTCCCAAACCCATCTCAGCTACTGCCCCACCTGCCAGGTGCAGCCCACTTGCTTCCTCACTCATAAGAACATAAGAACATAAGAAGAGCCATGCTGGATCAGGCCAAAGGCCCATCTAGTCCAGCTTCCTGGATCTCACAGTGGCCCCACCAAATGCATCCGGGAGTGCACGAGACTAAATATCTGTCTCCTGATACCACTCCCCTGCATCTGGTCCTTGAAGTACCCCGGTTTTAAGCCTGGAGATGACACATCTCCGTCATGGTTTGTAACCTGTGATGGACTTTTCCTCCAGGAATCTGTCCAATCCCCTTTGGAAGGCATCCAGGCCCATCAGGGCCTTAAAAAAAGACACCAAGATCGAGTTTCCACCACTTATTGTTTATTTATTTATTTATTTTAGAGTATTTTTTTACCCCACCTTCCCCCTTGGAAAAGGACCCAAGTCGGCTTACAGTAATGAGGGATAATATACAGTCCAGTACAATTAAGGCATGTTCAAGTATTGAGAACAGGGAATCGAGGGACACCTTGCACAGCATTAACAGACGCTTACTGACTTGGGATACAGGCAATCTTAGTCTGAGAGAGCTAGTTTTTCCAAGCATTTCTCTGTTCTGGGACAAGATAGGTCTTAACTCTCTTCACAGGAAACGTTTTTTAAAAATATTATTCAGAGATAGACTGATTTTAACATCGCCAGAGATCAGTAGTGAGATGTCGACTCTGGAAACAAAATGGAACAATGCAACATTTGCAACGCCGGAGAAAGGGTGTGGAATTGCCCCTGAAATTAGATACCTTGTGAACTGCGGAAAGATGCACAACCGCTTAAAATTTAAACTTCCTCTTTTCAACGGATTACAACTGTCATTAATCATGCAGACGAATGAGTGCTGGAAAATGGCCTGTATAGACCTGCTATTTTGTTACAATGAATCAGATAATACATGTAGGAGGTGGGGGTGGGGTAGCAGCGGTATAATCTTGATATCAAGAATGCATGTTCTCCAAACCCTTTACAGTATTGTTCAATATGTAAAATACACCATCACGCTGCTGTTCAGGAAAAATTGCTCCTGCTTTTTACCCATAGATAAATATTTTATTAGAGATCTTCCCCGTTGGGTGACTCGGAAAATAAATATAAGCAGAACACATGTGTAGATATGGAATTACTTGCTAAAAAGCCAGCAGCATTGCTGTTCAGCATTGCTGCCTTATGCAGGGCTGGCAGTTTCTTTCAGCTCCCTAGGTTTGCTGATAAACAATTGAGTCTATTTTCACAGGGCTAAGAGCTAGAAGAAATGATGATTATTTGCTTCCGCTTGGCGGTAAATATTTACTGCCAAGTGGGACTGTAGAGTGTTGCAGTGGCAAATGCTACACTTCAAGATTCCAACTGTTCTATTTCCACTCTCTCCTTCCCTGGTTTTCCATCCCACACAAATAAAATCTGGAATCTGTATTCTTTGGATTGCAAATGGCCAGCAATCATGAGGGGGGTGGGGAGATCCCTGCAAAGTTGCGTTTTTTCCCTAAAAGGTTTTCTGCATTTCAGCAAAACTGACATTCCTCCAGTCTGCTGATATCAGTACATCCTATAGCTACACATTGCGGAGACAGGAAGAAATGTGATGTAGTGGATAGAGTGATGGAGGGTAGCTCAGAAGATCTGGATGTGAATCTCTGCTCAGCCATAGAAGCTTGTTGGAGTTCCGATGGAACTGATAAAGCCATTCTGTCAGTATCCCATTACCTTGAAAACCCTGTTAGGGTCATTGTAAGTTGCATGTGGCTTGACAAGACATAACACACAAGGTCTTAGGTCACGATACTGAGTTTTATATTCTCTACCAATTTCTGCCTTACAAAGTTTTTCTGGATACATACACTAGAAATAGCTGCCTAGATGCCCTAAGCACATCCGATCTCGCCTGATTTTGGAAGCTAAGCAGGGTCGGGCCTGGTTAGTACTTGGATGGGAGACCAGCAGGGAATACCAGGTGCTGTTGGCGCCTGGAGTAGGAACTGGCAAACTGCTCCAGTATTCCTGCCAAGAAAACTCCATGGACATGGGGTCACAAAGAGTCGGTCACAACTGTAATGACACAATACACACACACACACACACACACACACACACACACACACACGAAATATTGTCCGTAAGTCATGAATTGTTCAAGAGCAGGGGTCCCCAACCTCTGGTCCATGGACCAGGACTGGTCTGTGACCTGTTATGAACTGGGCTTCAAGGTTTCCTGTGAGGAGAGAACATGCCTCTCTGCCCCTCCACATGGGGCTTTCCCTCCTTTAGGTCACCAGGGAACTAGCGTGTGTGTTTGTGCGGAGTGGTGGTGAGTGCAGGGGTGGACCCAAGAAGCCCCACACTAGTCCCTTAAAAGTTTGGGGATGACTATCCACTCCAGTATTCCTGCCAAGAAAACTCCATGGACATGGGGTCACGAAGAGTCGGTTAAGACTGTAACGACGCCACACGCCACACACACACACACACACACACACACACACACACACACACACACACACACACACACACACACACACACACACACACACACACACACATCCAAGAGCACATTGTGAGGTGATAACCTGGCTAAGCTGCTGTGATACCAGGAAAGGGATGAGTAATATAGGGCCAAACAGCCAACTAAGACCTAAAAGAGGTGGGGAAATCTCAGATCCTTTAGTTACACTATACATCTTCTGAGTAGCATCAGAACCCCATTGGTTACTGAAAGACATATTTTTAATTCAAAAATTATGAGGGCTCTTGAATTAACACAGAAAAAAGTGGCCATGCAATGCCTTAGTTGAGTGCTATTTCAGACCTGGAAGGTGAAGATCAATTATGTAAATCACCACTGAAAACTTTCTTATACATCTCCCTTTCCTTCCACAATGCCTTCCACAGGAAATGTTCCTCATCTGATTGTATTCCCAAATACTTGAAATTATCAGATGTTGCCTAGTATAATTACGGAGCACAGCTGGGGAGAGAGGCACCGATCTCTTGAAAGAAGTTTCAAGACTGGCAGAATATATGAAATTTCTCCTTAGGCATCAACACTCACTGTTCATGTGCCTAAGAATTTTCGAGCCCCGCTACAATGATCACTGAATATAGTATGATTTGGAAGATTATTCCACGAAGAAATCTCTGCCAGCCTTTAGACACACAATGCTGCCAGGAACAGATTTTTTTAAAAAAACCCTTTAGAAGAAAGTGGGGTGGGGGTGAAGGAGAAAGAAACCCAAGCTCACTTCATTTCTTGCAACTGTCCTTTATAAGAAGAGCCCTCTAAGTTATGTGAAATGACATTACCTCACTGCCCTAGGCTTTCCAATTCTCTGAACAGGAAGGAAACCGGCACACATCTCTTTAAGAGCCATTTCCTCTCTGCTCTATTAATTCTGGAGTCAAGCAAACCACTCCTTTGTGGCATAACAGAGTAAGATAGGAGCTGCTGCTCACACAATGACCCTGTTTTCATCCATTTGGGGTGGCAAGTACTGCAGGATTTTCTTCTACTCAAAGAAAATGAAGCTTTAAATTTTTTATCCTTCATTTAGAGCTCTGAAAGGGATCTTCTCCCTCCCCCCTTTCTTTCTCTCTCACACACACTTAGTTCCCTAGAGAGCATGGTGCTTTATTTCATAAGCACAATCGGTTGCCTGAAAGTGCCATGCAGTTCCCAGCTGTTCTGCAAGTACTCTGCAAAAGGCACTCTGTGTATGTTCAAAGATAGCCTCTTTTTCTATGCACATCACTTTTTTCCCAAAGCTTTCATAACAAAAACAGGCTCATTTTTTGGCTCACGCGGTAGTCCAATTTAAACCTAGAAGTGACACAAAAGCGGTGGAAACTGACTCTTGAGACACATGGAAATAGAAAACGAGATAAGGACCTGGTTGTGGCATACCTATATCCTTCCTTCCAGCATCCTGCCACTCTCTCCTTCTTACTTCCTATCACGTTTTCTTTCTAAATAAAAGTAATCCACATGATTCAATCATCTTGTGAAACAGATTCCAAGTGAACTGATTTCAGGCTGAACATGAATCAGAGGTGGCTCCTTGCAACTGTTCCATGTTGGAATCCCAATGCAAAAAAAGAGATTCAGTCACTCCATGTAAAGTTTCCTATAACCCTTGCAAATTACCCCTCCATCTCTTTCCTGTGTGGTAGAGACCTTGCTTTGATGGTGCATTTTCAAATCCTTCTTCACTCATCCACTTGTGGGTCAAACCCAAGCAGTTCAAAAAGCCCAAGAGAAACTCCAGGATGAAAAGGAGCAATGGAGACCCGTTTCCAGCCTACTCAAATTCATAAGAAATGCCACTTTGGTCGAGATAAAAGAACAGTCACTTTCCCCTAGATACAAGTATCTTCACATACACCTTCGCAGATGAGTCCAACTATGCTGAGACATGGAACAGAGAGGTCATCACCAGCATTAAATGGAACCTATTTAAAAAAACCCAGGAAGGTAGAAGAGGAGGAGAGCATTTGGGGAAAAAGGGAGAACAGAAGTCAAATCAATCAATCAAGTAATAGAGATAAATGCCTCTCTGGGGAACATTTTTCCAGAGTAGGGAAATATTGGGGTGCCTTAACTGCAAATATGTTGTCCTTGAAATCTTTGCTGCTGGCACTTACAAATGAAATGATCTTGCATTTACGACCTCTAATGATCCTAGGGATGTAATTGGAGCCTACGAAGGATTGACAGCACTCTTATCTAAGACACTAAGCTATAATCCAACTTTAGAGCAATGCAGGACAAACCATATCAAACCAGACTGGTTTGACCGTGAGTGTATAGAACAGAAAATTATTTTAAGGAAGATCTACAAGCATTATAAGGACCAGGAGCTAGCATATATACCAAAGGAATTCTATGAAACAAAGAATCAGTTAAAATTGCTGTATAAGGCCAAAAGGCAAGCCTTCATCCATAACCAATGGAATCAATTATTCACAGCAATATCCCTTAAAAAATCCAAACAATTTTGGGACATAGTGAACAACACAAACAGAAATAATTATTTGGACCCAGCCAACATTGAACCCAATATTTGGCACAGACATTTTTCATCTCTGTTCCATAATAGAGGCAACTCCAGCAGTGCCAGCGAGGAAACCATGCCTAAGGGTCTTCCAGAATGGCCCCCAGTCACTTTTGCAGAGATAAAAGAACTAATCTCCCAGTTAAAACTGGGCAAATCACCAGGGGCTGATATAATACCCCCAGAGATACTGAAGTTTGATGCTGACTGGTGGATGGCACCGTTGGCTGCCCTTTTCACCATGGTAGACAAATCTGGCTTGATACCAGAAGCCTGGACCAATGCAATAGTTGTCCCAATTTACAAAGCAGGTGACCCCTTAAACCCAGGTAATTATAGACCAATTAGTCTCCTATCCGTCATTGGAAAACTTTATACAAAACATCTTTTAAACAAACTAACTGACTGGGAGGAGCAGACATCAGTAATTGGACCAGAACAAGCAGGTTTTAGGAAGGGGAAATCCACTCTTGATCATTGCTTTACCCTAGCACATCTGGTAAATAAATATGTAACTCAGGCTAAATCTAAATTATATGTGGCTTTCTTAGACCTGAAAGGGGCTTTTGACTCAGTGGACCGTGAGAAATTGTGGGACAAATTAGCCAACCTCCCAATTGACAGAAGATTAATATTTCTTATTAGGAGATTGCATTTGGCAACCTCCTGCCAAATTAAATGCTCTAACTCAGGGATCCTAACTGAGCGAATAACTACCAACAAAGGTGTTAAACAGGGTTGTTTACTAGCCCCTTCCCTGTTTAACTTGTTCCTCAATGATTTAGCCCCACTATTGTTGGAAACTGAAGGACATCCCCCTAAAAAATTGGCTCCACTCCAGTCCCTCTACTTCTGTACGCGGATGATGCCGTGATCTTGTCTCGTACCAGACCTGGCCTAAAACGTTTGATGTATAAATGCCTTGAGTTCCTAGGTAACAACAACTTACAACTTAACTACGATAAGTCTAAAATTGTTGTATTTGCTAAATCTTGGAAATTGTACAGGTGGATCTTTGCTGGAAGAAAGATTGAACAGGTTAAGTATTTCAAATATTTGGGTATCATGTTTCACTACAAACAGTCCTGGGTGCTCCAACGCAAAGTGGCAATACAACGGGCCAAAGGCACCACCCAGGCAGTTTGCAGATTTTTCTATAATACAGGAAACAGATATGTACCCTCCGCACTAAAAGTGTTTAATGCAAAGATTGTACCTCAGTTGTTGTACGGTATACCATTATGGATCAAGGCATGGGACCATTCGCTAGAACAAGTGCAATCTATGTTCCTACGGAAGATCTTGGAAGTACCAACATGTGTACCATATGCGGCTCTTTGTTTAAAAACAGGCCAAAATATGGTAGCAACTCAGGCATGGTTGAGAGCAATCAAATACTGGTTAAAGATCCACTACAACTTTAAAGAGGGTAGCTTCATACACCAAATTCTCCAAGAACAGGTCAGGGCACAAGAACTTGACTACATTGAAAAGAAAATTTCAAAAATAGGTCTATCATTAGAACAACTTGGCTCTCTGCCCCAAAAAGAAGCATTTCATGTAATTAAACGCAGACTACTAGATATTGAATTCCAGGATCTCCTGAGTTCAGCAAATAAGACTTGCTCACCCTTAAATCACTTAATTCCAATCAGGCAAGGCCAGAGTGCTAGATATCTTCATTTACTGCAGTCACCACAAAAACGCAGAGCTTATTCTCTGGCTAGATTTAATGTAATGCCTTCAGCACTATTAGCAGGTAGGTTCCAAGGCATTCCGTATAACAAGAGGAATTGCTCGTGCGAGTTGGGAGGAATTGAATCGCTGGCACACATGTGTTTGTACTGCCCTCGCTACTCAGTACCCCGTATGCAATACCTGGGCCCAATATTATCTAGGGTGAAGGGATGGCCAGATGCAGGAATAATGCAATTAATGCTAAATGATCAAGTGGAAGACAGGGTGAAGAAAGTAGCGGGCTTTATGGCATACATAGTGAATCATGCTGAAACTCTACAGCCTGTATCAATACTCCCACTCTGAGCTATGTTTGAATGTCAGTTGCAATCATTGACTTGGTTATTGCCAGAAAACCTAAATTAGGTTTTATATATGTGTTTTATTTATATATGTGTCTTATTTATGCCATTAAAGGTTTGATTGATTGATTGATTGATATTTTATAAAAGCAGTTCCAGTAATGGGTATCCTTGTCCAGTGACTGGCTGATATGGAACTACAATTCCAGAACCCCTAGCCAGCACGGACACAAGCGTGGTGCTATGCAAAATACAGGTACAACTGGCCATCGATACTGTGCTAGCTTTCCACCAAGAGGAGAGAAGGCAACCATCACTCCTGTTGCCTAGGATCCCCTACAACCTGATGGCAGTGCTGGTGTTGCAAATCCATGGCTTTATGGAATACAGACAAGATGTGCCATATGGATAGAATGGCATGCACTGAGCGAGAGAGAGAAAGGCACCATGGGGGCAATCAAATGGAGAAAACAGCTTCGAACAAGAGGGAGAACACAGTCTAAATCTAGGTTTCAAATGAGAAGAGAAAAGGCTAATGTCGGGGGAAATCAGGTGACCTGTCTTAGAGAAAATCTACTAGTCTATAGATGTAAGTCCTTGCTTGTCTCAATGAGAACTTCTAAAAATGTCTGCCACACACTGCAAGATGGTAATATTTTCTGATTGCATTAGCAAGAGTTTTTATAGTTGTTACAACAAATTTCACATACGCTGTGTAAATCATCCATGTGCACAGAATTGTGATTCACTTTGCCTATATGCCCTGAGCGCATCCGATCTCGCCTGATTTTGGAAGCTAAGCAGGGTCAGCCCTGGCTAGTACTTGGATGGGAGACCACTAGGGAATACCAGGTGCTGTAGGCGCCTGGAGTAGGAAATGGCAAGCCACTCCAGTATTCCTGCCAAGAAAACTCCATGGACATGGGGTCACAAAGAGTCGGTCACGACTGTAATGATGCAACACACACTGCCTTGTGGAATTGATATTTAAAAAGCAGAAGTACCACATGGGTTGTTTCCCTCTTTTAAATCAAATAGTCCCTTTGACAAAAGGGGAGTGGTGGCTTAATGGACTAAGGCTTCCAAAAACTGTCAGCTGCAAAGTCAGCAGTTCGGCGGTTTTTGAATCCCGGGTGCCACGTAATGGAGTGAGCTCCCTCTGAGAACTCCAGCTCCTGCCAACCTAGCAGTGCGAAAGCATGTAAATGCAAGGTACTGCCGTAAAAAGTGGGAAGGTAAAACAGTATTTCCTTGCAGCCATGCCAGCCACGTGGCCATGGACTTGCACAACACTGGCTCTTCAGCTTGAAAACAGAGATGAGCACCGCCCCTAGAGTCGGACACGAATAGCATGCATGTGCAGGGGAAACCTTTACCTTTTTGAAAATTCTCTCTACATGTGCTGTTCTCTCATAATAGCAAGAGACACTTGTTTCCCACAGAGTCCTACTGTACAAACGTTGGAAACGTAATTATTAAAAAGAAGCCCAAACCCTATCTGCTTCTTATATGGAGCAGAAAATGCTAACAGGTCCCAGTGATTTCACAACAGACTCTTTCATTGCACCAAGGCAGTCTGTGTCATTTAGGAAAGGTAACTGTGCAATAATTCTTCACATCCCTCTTTGGGCCCCACCCTGAGAGGCATATCTAGCCAGTGCACTCGAGAAATGAAGCTTTTGTGGGTTTTCATCCCACTAGGTCACAAGCAGTGCTTTATGTAAGTGCAGAACCCCATGGGTTCAGCTACACAGAGACCACAAAGAATAAAAACATTTCAGCTGGATTGCTAGCTCTTAAAGCAGTTTAGTTCCACTTACAAGGTAACTCTGCTACAGCTGTCAAAACTGAGCCTTGCACGGTGACAAAAGGATTCTTTACAATCCTTAGTTCATTCACACTGACAGGCAACTCTCTGCAAGGTAAAACCTTATTCCCTTTTTAAAAGGAGTAACCAAGAAGTGCGTATCTACTAGACTGGTTTTTGTGAATTTCTTCCCTTCCCTTCTCTTCCAGTGTACTGTATATTGCAAAAGCTATACTGCAAAAAGAAAAAGAAAAACCTTCAAAGTTTTAAAATTAGCCCCCTCAAAATGGAACACAATACTCCAAATATTAGTCTAGAGATCTCTCTGTAACTCAAAAATTAAGGATAGAAACCTCTGCCACCAATACCAAACTCCATTTGGGATTGCTTTATGGTAATTCATCAAGCCACCAACTCAGCTTCCAGTCCAGGAAACTAATTAAGTTGATACTTAACTTAAAGTACTGCCAAATCAGAGGGGTTTTAGCACATGGTTGGAGTGTGTCAGTAAGAAACACGCTGAGGAGCTGAAATACAGAAGCAGAACCCCAGAGTAGTAAGCAATTACTGTTCTCTGTCATCTAGCTTCAATGCTAAATATTTAGAGTAAATATGAACACTGGTGTATCTTTGTAAACTGCAAAGTACTTCAAGCAGAATATTAAGAAAGAAAGAAAATGCTGACAAATAGGTAGATCGGATTGGTGTCCAAGGCATAATTGCCAGATATGTTCATACCTAAAGATTTTGCCAAAAACAGAAATGTAAATAGCTATAGTTGTAGGCTATTAATACTTAGGCTCTCAATTTATTAAAGGAAAAACAGTGATGGGGGAGACAAGGAATTAGCAACAAGGGAAGGTCCTTGATGTAACACAAAAACAAGGGTTATAAATGTGCAGCTTCGTTAGCTCCCAACTTTCTAGGAAACCAAGACTGTTCATTTTGGAAGAGGTAGTCATGTTAGCTTGTGCAAAAATTCCAGGCAGAATTCAAAGAAACAAGACAAGACAAGACAAAACAAAAGACAAAAACATGTGGCACCTTAAAGACTATTATATTTTAATGTAAGCTTTCGTGGATCGGGTCCAGTTCTTCTGACATATAGCAACAGAATGAGATGTTCAATGTAATGTGCAATGGAATATAAGTTTCACACCAAATATTCAGACAAAATCAAAGAAAAACAAAAGACACAAAACATGTGGCACCTTAAAAACTAGCTTTCATATTGTAATGTAACATTTCGTGGACTAGACAACCACTTCTTCAGACATATAGCAGACATATATCTGCTGCTATATGTCTGAAGAAGTGGACGTGTAGTCCAACAAACGTTACAATAAAATATGAAAGTTAGTCTTTAAGGTGCCACATGTTTTGTGTCTTTTGTTCTGTTTTGTTTTTCTTTGATTTTGCCTGGAATTCTCGAAAGGTCAAATATTCATTGGCTGTTGGATGTATGGTACATTTACATGCAGTGATTTGGCTTGTGTTGTTTTAGGGCTGTGTTGTAAAAATTCCTCAGGAGCCATTGAGGATGAACAGGTGAGGATGAACAGGAGAGGGGGAAGAGAGAAGAGATGGAAGGTGAAAACTGGCGGATCACTTGGGAATGAGCGAATAAGAGGATTTTGAATGTAGGGATGACAGAATGGGATTTTTTTTTTACCTTACAGCCTTATGGTACAGTAAAAGATGGGCTTTGGTAGTGGTGAAGGCAATAGCAGTGACAGTACAGAATTATTACATTAGGTAATGACTTATGAATCACTTATATTTAATCCATTTTATAGGTGTCCATCATGCATATGAATTTTATCTCAGCTTGTATTCTTGATTTGTAATCATACTGTTCTAAAATTGTGACCTTCATATCTTCCATGGAGTGTCCCGATAGACTGAAATGGTTTGAGATGGGATTCTGTGTAAATTGGTTTCTGGTGTCAGATTTGTGACCACAGAAAATGTTCCTCCTATAGTACACTAAATTCTTTTACAATGTGACCTCAAACATGCTTCCCTCTGTCTTTATCTGCCAGCACAGCAGAACTGTTGACCTTTCACCAATGACCCATGCAGTCAATAAACAGCCTATAAGATATTTGGATAGAAACATTCCAAGCAATGGTTTGTCCTTCTTTAGTGTCTCCTATGTCTGTTTTGCTGGGAACGGTGTTGATTGTACTTTTAACATTTTCCCTCCCAAGACTGTAGGATGCTTTCGCTTTTTCCACGACTGCATCCAACTAGTCATTGTAAACACTCTGCTCTCAAATATAAACAGGACGCTTGGGTTGCAGACTCCCAGAAGACTAAGAAAACCAAGGTAGGATTTCCAGATGCTTTTGTGTTAAAGGAAAGGGTGAGGGCCACGAGGCCCTGGGATCAGGGTGAACGTTGGACATACCAGAGCTCTACTCTGCCTCTGTGAGGATCCAAAGATGTCTACGGTAACTTCCTACAGACAGCATCATTTGATGGTTTCCCGACACAAACCTCTCTCTCTCTCTCTCATGATCAAACTGCTTTTCCTAAGGTTTAGTTAGAAATACTAAAAGCTTAAAGTTAAAGCATACTGGCAGTTTTGGTCCCATCCTTTTTTTCTCTGGTCACGCTCACCAGTTTGGTCTCCATCACACCCACCAAGAACATCTCTGAAACCTAATCCGGCCCTTGGGCTGAAGGAGGCTCCCAGCGTTGCTTTTAGTGGGATCCTTTTAGTTCAATGTGCTGCTCGTCATTTCATGGACCCAGAAGAAGAGAGAAAGAGCTTCCAGTTTCATACCAACAGACTGTCCTGTAGTCAATTTATTAAGTTATGTGGATTTGCAAAAATTCAAAACAAATTCTGAAAGTCCCTCCCTTGAAAGAAAAAAAGAAAAGAAAAATCTCTGCTATATTCTATCACCTGTTTCCAAAGCTTACTTTTTAAGCTTACCAGAAAGCATCTATAATATTTTTATTGGAGCACAAAACCCCAGAGGCATAGCTAGGGCTTCCAGAGCCCAGGACAACAGTCAGTTTTTGCACACACACCCATTGCAAAATATAATCTGGATGGTGGGGGGCAGCAGCAGGGTGGTGGTCGGTAGGCAATTTGGCACCCCCTAATTGCTGAGCCTGGGGTGCCCCGCCCCCTTGCCCTCCCCAAGCTACGCCCCTGCTTTAACCTACAAAGCACAAAACGGCCTGGGTCCAAGCTACTTCAAAAATGGAATGTCACATTATGAACTGTCTCGGGTTCTAAGGTCATCAGGAGAGGCTTTTCTCTCCATCCCGCCACTTTCACAGGTGTGTCTCAAAAGAGCACATGAAAGGGCCTTCTCTGTTGTTGCTGCTCCCAGACTTTGGAACTCCCTCCGGCAGGAGGCCAGGACTGCCCCGTCTCTGCTGTCTTTCCAGAAGCAGGGAAAGACCTTCCTCTTCAGGCAAGCTTCCTCTGAATGAGGGACTACTTACCATGTGATTTTTATATGGATTACCATACATAATTGCATTGACTAATTTCATAAGAAACCAGTGATTTCCATGTTAGTTTCCACCCCTCATAACTGATTTTCTTTTCTTTTTGTGTGCTCTTTGTAGCTTTAATGTTACATTTTAATGTTCTAAGATGCCTCTCCTAATTCCCTGTTCTTAACTTGAATATATCTTAAATGTTCTGGGATGTATATTGTCCCTCATTATTGTAAGCTACCTTGGGTCCTTTTTCCAAGTAGAAAGGTGAGGTAAAAATATTTTTTTAAAAACAACAACATGGCTGAGCTACAACAGCTAAAATGAAACATCCATGTTCCTGAAGAGTGTAGCTCCAACCTCAGAGAAGAGGGAGTGGCCAACCTCTTCACACCGAGCTTGAGAACATCCAGACTACAGGCTGGTGGTCCTCAGCCTTTGGCCCTCCAGATCAGCTCAAAGAGTGCTTCGTGGTGTGTCTGGAACAAAACATCTCAAGAGTCAAGACAGAGTGAGAACCCTAACACACATTACTGGGCTAGACCAACCTCAGATGGCAAGACATTTCTTAAATTCTGAAAGGGAACTTAGAGAGCAGACAAGAAAACAGGAGTTAGAAACAACACTACGGAGATGATTTCGTTACTCTGAATACTGTATTTCTCTGAGTATGATACCACATGGCTTTTAAACTGCTTCCTTCACAATACACTATAGATATAGTGGGGGAGAGAAAAATAGAGGGGGGGTGACCACTTTTACTCCCTTTCTTTTCATTACAAGTGTTCTGCTTTGAATGACGTTTAAAACAAAAAAAGGGGTGAGAATAACTCTATTTTAAAGAAAAGACAGTGTGCAGTGTTGATAGTACGGCAACTATTGCACTACTGAGCTTGCTGGATAAGAAAGTAGAAGTGGAAAAAAAACCGATTAGAGGATACCTAAAAATAGCTGTGACTTGTGCATATGTCTTGTTCAGTTTCAGCGCAATACTATGAAGAGAACCCATTAAAATAAAGGGAGGGGGAGTAGAAGAGAAGGGAACGGTGGTAGTTTTTTTAGCTAAAGCCAACAGTTTTCTGAGAAGCAGAGAGGACGTGAGCTTATTCTCTGAAGGAGAAGTGGGGAAGCATCTTCTTCTTCTACAGAATGCACGCATAATGCCCCACACCTTTCTTCTGGTACAAAAAAGGCTCAAAAAAGGTTTACTATCAGAAGAGCATGGCTAGGCAATCAACCAAGGTTCAGCTCCTTGCCTGCAGGAGAGCAGAAACAAAAAACTATCTACCTGATGTTGGTGCTGTAGAGATAGATGTGATAAAACTAAATGATTAGCTCACAGAACCATGGTTTAGGAGATCGATTCTCCACTCTGTCTTCCAGAAGAATTGGACCAGCTACACAGTCCCAGGGACTCTCGGAGGGGTGGTTGGGTGTTTACCACAACTCAGAATCAACTTGACAACACAGCGACTATTAAAATTAACAATGAAATACCGATGGGGCAGGTAAAAGTTGAGGTTAAAGAACAGTAATGGGAGGACAGAAAGCTGGAAGGTAAAATGCTTGCAACCCCCCTCCCCCCACATACATGAGAACTGCTCTTATTTGCTGCTTCTGCTTCTATTGCTGCTGTTGTGTCCTGCCAAATTGCCTCTGTCTTATACTGGCTCTATGAATGCCTAGCTACTGTAAACTCAAACCTGTGGTTCCTTAGTCAGCCTTGCCCTTTTCCTGGTACCTTCAACCTTTCCCATCATTATTGTCTCATGCCTTCTTATGATGTACCCAATTTTGGCTTTTTAGAACAATACAATAATACATTTCAGGATTACCATTCAACCTTTTGCATTTCCCCCCTTGGTTTGGAGTAACAGTGACTTTTATACTAATAATACATTAGCTGAAATCCTGTTGTCCGTTAAAAGCAATAACGTCTGGAAGTAAATTGCTCTAAGTTCAGCTGTCTGTTTAGCAACTTGTGTAACTTGCCATGCAACAGATAAGAGCCTATGCAGGTTCCTTAACTTTAAAAGCTATGCCTTTTGTATAATTGTGCAAGAGAATTTTGGTGATAGTGTAAAGATTTTTAGGAACACTCTCTCTCTCTCTCTCTCTCTCTCTCTCTCTCTCTCTCTCTCTCTCTCTCTCTCTCTCTCTCTCTCTCTCTCTCTCTCTCTCTCTCTCTCTCGTGTATTTTTAAGAAGAAAGAAACAAAGATGATATTCTCTGATAGGTGATAATTAAGCTTGTAGGAATATGAAATATTTTTAAAATTTAAGAACAACTGAACTGATTAGTTGATACCTTCAGGATATATCTTTATGAGAAAAGAGGTAATTATTAGCTTTTCCTTATACTAGCAGATGTCAAAACGTCTGTATAAAGAAAGACGGGGAGAAAATAGCGGCACATACTTCTCTGAATCACACAGAGAACACATTCAGCAGAAAAGTAAATATGAAAAATAGGCATGAAACTGGAATGTGGTCTAACGTTCTCCCACTCTGCTACATGGTGTGACAAATAGGTTATAAGGATGTAACAGAGGCTTCTGCCTTTCAGCTATCAGAGATGCAAGAAGCCAAAACCAACAATAATATGTTAATTAAATACCACCTCCCCCCCCTTGGGTATCAAGAGCCCATTTGCACCTATTAATAGGGATTACCATTACCTGCTTTGTGAAGAAAATTAACAGATTTCTCAAGCAACAGGCAAGCAGAAGAGAAGGCATGTTTGGTGTCCCTCCAGTAGGAAAGCATCTTATTTAACTGCTTGACCTAAAAGCAACACCCCCTCCCTTGCCTCTTAAAGACAAAATTGCTCATCTTATAAATAAAATGACCTCTTGCAGCACCAAATCTATCCAGAAAACATTAACACAGGCACAATACTAGGGGAAGACAGGCTGCCACCATCTGCACACCAATAGCAGAGTCCACTTGCGTGCAGTTAAGCATGCCTCATTGGTTCCCTGGATAAGTCAATAGTGGGTAGGAGGCGATTGATTTAAGTTAAATGTAGAGAGCTTCCATGAATATTTCACCTCTGCGTCTTTTGAGAAAACAGAGGTTAACAAAATAGGATCAGCCAAATTCTATTATGAAATAGGACTGGGAATACTCTTGTGCCAAAACACATTGAAATTCTATAATGCAACAACAAAAAAGCAAAAGCAAAAGCCATGTGGTCTTTGTGTACACAATGTGAAGACAAGGGCAATGGATGCCTTTATTAGGCCACTAAAAGAATCATAAGCAAAAGCTAGCTTTCAACCCCATCAGGGTCTTTATCAAGTAAAGCAGGCCAGAGCAGAAAAAGCCCCCCAAAATTAAAAATAACGGACAAATGTTCATGTCAGTTTCCTTTAATAAACCCACTAAATAATGCTGTTAATTTGGCTGCAATTTGGCTATGTAAATTTTATCCCAAGTTCTCTGACATATGGTTTGCCATCTTTTAATGTGTGCACACACACACCAGGCCGCATACACCCCATGATTGTTTTTGTTTTGATCATGATGGAATGTGCATGGTCTGGAGGTGTTTGTGCGCATTTGCACACACACAGCCCTGAGCAGAGGGGATGAAAATGAGAGTAAATGTTGCTTGTCACAATACCGCATCCTTCTATAATCAGCCCAAAAAAGGAACCATGTATTTCAACAGGCGAGGAGAGAGCATCCTGAATGACTGGCAACCTTTTGTCCAATAAGAATGCAAAAGGCATCCCAATCTATATCACCAGAAGCAGAACATGAAACCTGCACATCCAACTAGAGCCTGAGCTCTCATTTTGAAACTTCCTTTTTAAACAAAGTACCTTGGCATGCAATTGACTCATGATTGCTAGAACAAATAGGCTTTTCTGTACCATTCTCCGCTCTGTGCTGCCCAGCCTGATGATGATTGTATAGGGTCGAAAAAAATAACTGGTTGTGGTTTTGTAGTAGTCTAGCAAAGAAATCAAGTGAGCTGGATTGCTCAGTGAATTAGGCACCTAGCTGTACAGCCAAGGTTGGGTCTGCCTAGAAAACCCTGTAAAGGGTCACTGTAGGTCAGAATTTGACTTATGGCTCTTGATGGCACCTATTATTATTTTTAAAAAATACCAGGCACAGTTAATCAAAAATTTAAAAACATTGACTCGTATTACCTAGTATATACGCTGTTCCTAATGATATTATTTCTGGAATCTGCAACTGCTTATATTAGTGTGTGAAATCTGTTATTGTTCCCAAAGTCCCAATGACATTGGGGTACACTGAAGTATGTTGCATCCACAAGTGAGATGTTTTGATTGCCAGGTCTCTATATTTTGCTAATTTTTCCAGCTCTTTATTTTTAACTTTGGCATCCCCTGGAATTGCAATGTCAATGATCCAGACATTTCTTTGTTCTTTTACTACTATGTCTTGTATGTTAGGTTCAAGGTGTTCATTGGTTAAAATCCAAAAATCTCATGAGATCTTGATTTCATCATTTTCTGATACCTTCTCTAGCTGATATTCTGCTGGGTTTTTGGAAGCTGGCAAATTATATGTTTTGCATAATGTCCAATGTGTTGTAGTCATCGCTGTACCCACCTTTGCCTTTACAGTGGTACCTTGTATAAAGGAATGAGTTCGTTCCAAATGAAATTATGTTAAGCAAATTTTCCTTTATACAAATTCCCATAGGAATGCATTGAAAATGGAGTAAACCCATTTTTATTTTGTATGGATTTTCCCCATAGGCGATTATGTTAAGCAAATTTCCGGAAATTTTTATGTTGTACAAATTTTATGTTATACAAGCTGTTTGTTATACAAGGGTCCACTGTATACTGAAATTCTATGCCAGATGTAACACATACTCTACATTCTGAGCAAAGCATTCATGATGTACAGCATCCACAATGCAATGTCCAATGAAAGTTGGGTAGGAAGACCGTCAGAGGAAGAAGCCCAGAAGATGTCTTTAAGGCAGCCTATGGCTTCTGACACATTGGAAGGTATTTCTTTGTGTGAAGTTTCTCTTCATAAAGCAGTTAAGGTCAGCACTTTGAAAGGATGGAAGCACAATTCAAAGCCAATATCAACCTATGCGACGTAGGGTGCAAGAACATGTTTCAAATAGCTTCGTGACTTCATGCTTCTCTCTCTGTTTGTGAATGGCAATTTTCTATTTCCTTTCTCAGTTTAGGGTAAACCACAGTTGCTTCCCAACTATGCTTGGAAGGAACATTGTTTGATGCTTGACACAAAATGGCACATTGTGGCCAGGGAACGAGGGAGGGGATAGCTGCCTTTGAGAAGAGAGTTGTGGAGGAAGGAGATGCTTAAGCCCAACCTCGTGGCGCAGTGGTTAAATGCCTGTACTGCAGGTAAAACTGTGCTCACGACCTGGGGTTCAATCCTGCGTAGCAGGCTTCTTCCATCCTCCCAAGGTTGGTAAAATGAGTACCCAGCTTGCGGGGGGAGATGTGTAGCCTGCATACTGTAATCAAAAACTGTAAACCACCCAGAGACTACTTGAAGTGGTAAGGGGCGGTATATAAGCAGAACACTTTGCTTTACTTCAGTCACAGTTCTGAGCCAAGACAGGCAGACAAATCATTTTAGGAAGTCTTCATCAGTATTACAAAGCAAACAATATATACTTCAGTAAATAAACTTTATAATATTTTTCTTGTAAAATCCTAGCAATTCCCTTGTGTAAGCATTAAGTAGAACTAGGTACCCTGGTAGGTTGAAGCCTAATTCTGCACCCTAAATGGTTGAAGCCTAATTCTGCACCCTAAAAGTTTTGAACCTGAACTCTGTTGTATCCTTTCTTCTCAATAACTGGATATTTTCACAGCCATCTTTAATTAGAGCAAGAATTCACCAAAGCTCATTCTGGGAAACAGTTTCTAAAGCTGGGCTGCAGCCATAAAACATGAAAAGACAAATCACTGGATTTGAACACAGGCAGAGAACCTCTCTTCTGCCCTGACTGAGTACAAAGTAATCTCAACCAGTCCCTCACATCTGGAATTATTGACACTTTTTTGAGTCCAAGTTTATAACTTCCACTCTAGCATCCATTATCAAAGAAAAATCAATGCCAGGTAGAAAATCCTGAAAGACGCCATATTGTAAGCAATGTGCTATTACAACAATACATTGTCAACCATTAGGTGGCATCTTCTAACAGCAAACAATGAGGAAAGTTAGAAGTGCTGGTTGTTTTTAATAATTCCAGCTCATATTTAGCAATTCTGCAATACCAGATCCATCAGATGCTGCAAAGCAGAACTCAAACGAATTCTTAAATCCAAGGGAAAACAAATACACACCAAAGGACATAACAGATCTGAATAAGGAAGTACTGTCTACAGCAAATAAGCAAATTCAAGGTTAAATTACCTTTCCTATACCAAAGGTCCAGTGTGGCATATTTGTTGTATAATCCATAACACCTCCTGAGCTAACCCTCCCGTCTGAACAGAGTTCTTCCTCATTTTATTTCACTTGTCATCACTATTATTTTCCCCACAAAATGAAATATAATAAAATACTCCAAACAGAGTGAATCTAAACAACGTGAGTTACACTGCAAACAAGCCAGTTTAGAACAAAGCTAATTAAATTCATTTGAGACTGGCTTGCTTTTTCCCCTCGGTGAGTGTTTATTTCAGCTCCCAGTGCTCTGATAGTTCCTGACAGCTTGCTGGGACATAAGAAAGAAGTAGGTCAGAGTAAGCTAGAATCGGCAGCGGAGGATCCCGTTAGACAAGCTTGTAGGGTAATATGGGAGATCGAGGAAGTGTGCGATGTAGCGACAGTGTTTAAGACACATAACAAACAGCCTGAGGACCGCTTCTAGCACAGCCAGTACATTTATCTTCTTGGTGTCATAACACCCTCCATTCTCTCTCCCTATCTCTCATATAGCTTATCTGGTTTGGGACTCCTAACACAAGAGGTACAATGCAAGCCTGCTGACAAAGCTGGACATGCAGTGAGTGAAATTATGTGAAACAAGATCATGGGGGTGGGGGTAGGGAGAAGACCTTCATTTTCTGGTGCCCACAAAGCTCTCGCACTTGAAAAGAGGAAGAGAACTGGCCAGCTTCTACGGAAGATATGTCCAAACTTCAGCCCTCCAGATGTTTTGGACCACAACTCCCACATTCCTTTTGCCATTGGAAATACAGGCTTGGAATTCTGGGAGTTGTGGCCCAAAATGTCTGGAGGGCCAAAATTTAGACATGCCTGTTCTATGGTCTCCCAGCCTATTAAAATCAACAGAACCGAATCCCTTCCTCAATCTCTCCCTCTTTTGCCATTTCTCCTCTTCACAAATCGGGGAGCAAAGCAATTGTCATTTTACAAAACAAAATGTCAGTCTGAGAACAACATGATAAAATAAAAGTCGGGGGCTTGGATCTTGGACCTGTGATTACATCCCTCAGGCAAATCACTGGCTACCAGATCACACTGGCTCAGGCAACCTCGCCTCCCCCCCCATCTGCCAACAACCATGTTCTTCACAGCTATCAGAAAGGAGTCCTTCAGAGGAAGTACTGGTGTGATATCCAAGGAACATTCATTGAGGGCAAGAAGATGGGGAGTAGTCCTGCTGCCCGCGGAGTAGCTCACTCTTTGTGGAGGACAAAAAAAAAAATTCTTCCCCTGGCTTGGCACAGCTAGAAATGGAGGTGCCAGGCGTCAAGGAACACAGTGATGAACAAGAGTGCATGACAAATGGAGCTGCCCTCCTGATTTCATCATCACCTGCCTCTCAGCTGAGTATGCCGTATGGCACAGGTTTTTACTGTTCTGCACAAAGGTATTGCCTAAGCATGGGTTTTCAGGTATTCAACAGATAATATACTTGTGCTGAGGGAGCCACCCTCAATCATGCTGCAAGGGAGGATACTGATTACACGGCCCAACCTTTAAACATTTATAGCACCATGGGATGAACCCACAGAAAAACAAGATCCATCTCACTGTGTCATATTTAAATGGCAATTTACACAGGAGAATGGTTTTTCATGACTTGGCTGAGAATTTTGAAGGTGGTATTTGCAGTCTAATGTAGCCAACAGTGAGTTGGGCTTGAGTACTTAGGATTCAACTGCACACAAGAGCTAAAACTGAAGCGCAAGAAGCTCTGGCCAAGTTGAACTGATATACATAAAAAGACAAACAGGAGCAAAACCTCGAATCAAACATTGACTTCTTTAATCCGATTCATATTTGATTTCTTCATTCTTGGGGATTGGGGTGTTGCTCCAGATTTCTTTGACAAGGACAAGTGTCAGAATATCATAAAACCCATGGAATTTTTTTTAAAGAGGAAAATGAAAAAGGTTTATGAACACTACAGTTGTACTGCATTCAAAATGTAGTAAATTCCACTTGGCGGTCTGATTCACAAACAAAGAAACAAACCAGAACGAATGCCAATTTCCTAAGTCTATTTCTTGGGTTTACTTCTAGAATAGTATTGAGATTGTTTCTGAGCACAAAACCGGGTAGCTTATACTTTAAAAATGTGTATCTTAGGAAAGAGTGAGGTATGTTTGACAGCAACAATTTAAACTGCCATGGGCATAAACAAACCCAAATGGATAAGGTTGTCTCCCCCACCCCCCTCTCTCTCTGCATTACACTCTGTACGTTTTCTGCAAGCAGAAAGGTCTTAGCTGCTATGTTGGTCTTAAACACACAGACTGTTGAGTTCTTTGAAAGTAGAAAGACAGCCATAAATATTTCATTTTTATTGATGAATCTAAAAATGCTTTTGAAATTCTAGTTCATGTGTGATCTATTTCTGTAGATGCAATCATTTAACTGGGGTATCAGTGGGGAAAGGGGTCATTTTATATAATGGCAGTAAAAAAAAAGGGGAGGAAGCCTCTGCCCCAAGGGATTTAGTATCTAAATCCTGATAAGAAAGGAGGAAATATTATTACATGTATTTTGTTTTCATTAAGATGGGAATAAAGTCTTGGGGTTAAGTCCACCCTCTATGAAAAGGCAAGTCCAACAAAGAATGTGAAGACCAAGCAATTATTGACCCACTAATTATAATCCAATAAGTGTTCTATATTGGATTTAGAGTTACAAATTCATAGCTAATGTAAATTGCTTTATCAAGGACAGTTTTTATTTGATAAAAGGGAACCAGCAAACATAATGACAGAGGGTCTGGAGCAACTGTCTTATAGGGGAAAAGTGGTTAAAAAGTGCAAAGTTTTGGCTCTTTTAAAAGCTTAGGACAAAGCAGTTAGGGAATAGCTAATTAGGGAACTGCTGAGGATCATCCTATGAAACTGAATGATGGGAGATTTAGGACAGACAAAAGGAGGTTGAAATGTGGATTTACTGTAGGATGTTGAGGATATCTCAGACAAAGAGGGTGACCAACAAATAAGTGCTAAGGCAAATTAATAAAGGCTGAAAATTAATAAAACTAGAATTCTTTGGCCATGCAATGAGAAACTGCAAGTACAGGGTGTTAACAGCTGACTGATGATGGTGAAATGGATGAGAAAAGAACCATATAAGGGGGGGGGGGGACACAGTAGGAGAGAAATACAAAGAAGAAAGAAATACTTCTTCACAGAATACATAGTTTATAATTATGGAATCCACTATACAAAATGTACAGAGAGTTGCCAGCCTGGGCAGCTTTAAAGGGGGATTAAGCAACTTCATGGAGGATAATGCTATCAGTGTCTATCACACATTATCAAAGCCAGTGTGCTTTCTTTTAATAGTTGTGGGGTCGGGGGATAACAACAAGGGACAGGCTGTTGCAGTGATTTCTGCCAAGGGTGGAATCCAATGTGCTGAGTGCCATCAAAAGCTCATTATTTGAGGAAATCTAGAACGGTCTCCATAAAAGCATGCGTTTTGCTTTTGTTTTGTTCAGCTGGATTTGAAGCACCTATCCTTTCCTGACAAGCTGGGTCGCCACATGGGTGGACGCACAATGCAGGTGGAATTTTCCCATTCACATTTTAAAGTGGCTGCATTCCAAGTGGATTAGTTTCCCAACCATGTGGATCAGTTCATTATGATCACCAAGCAAGGGTAAAGGAGCAACCAAAGAGTGCCAGATGTTTTCAGGAGGCACTAATAGATCTGCAACCAATACAGCATTGTACTGGGCTTTTTCTAAATGTACCCCTCACCATACTCTGGAACTCCTTAATGAAGTAGGATAGGCTGTCTCTGTAACTGTTTCTTTGGTTGGTTTTATTTGTTTGTTTGTTTGTTTTTACCACCATTGGGCAAACCTTTTTATTCAGACAGACTTTTCATAATCTCCTACACTACAGAATGGTGCTCTGTTGTGTTTTTAAATTGTGACTTAAATCTGTATAACGATTTTATCCGTTTAATGTGCTGATTGAATGTCCACCATTTCATTGTAGGCTTCCTTGAATCATATACAGTGGAACCTCGTATAACAAATGGTTTGTATAACATAAAATCTGTATAACATAAAAAATTCTGGAGATAGGGGAAATTTGCTTAACAGAATCGCCTATGGGGCGAATCCGTGCAACATAAAAATGGTCGTGATTAGGGATTACTCTGTTTTCAATGCATTCCTATGGAAAATTTGTATAAAGGAAAATTTGCTTAACAGAATTTTTGGAACGAATAAATTCCTTTATACAAGGTACCACTGTACACAACGGGAAAACTGAGATCAATTCTGGCACAGATAATGTGGATTAATTCATCTGGGTTGACATATGAAATATTATTTTCCAGGACAGAGTTCAGGATGTTGAACCTGTACAGCCAAACAATGACATGTATGACACCAGTTCCTTACTATTACAAAGTTACAAGGCAAATCATCTCTTTTGGCTGTTGAAAAAAAAAACATTCAACAGTCTGCTTTGGAAATCACATGTTCTACACCTGCAGTCTGCTATCTAGAGATGGTTCAATGGACACCAAGCAGAAGCTGTCCCAACACTTGGACACATACAATAGCATCAAACACTGGACAGCTACAGTAATAGTATTTTTGGAAAGACAATGAATCTGATTAGTATGATCACGTCACCTGTGTCTGAAAGGCAAGAAAAAAAAGGGAAGCTTTTAACAGTACTAAAATATGGAATTGATTTGTACACATATTTGATAAAAATCAATGCAATTAGCAAGCAACTGAACACTAGAAAGGAAAATTGATTGCTAGCAAAGCCTGGAGCAGAAGGCAATCAGTCCATTCTTCTAGCACTTCCTTTCATAATAATAATTTTTAAAAATGTACTGCCTTAATCATCCCTAAATTCTTTCCCTATTAATAATGTCATTACACAGCTATTCTTTTATTCCTATAATCTTCTGGCCTTCTTGGAAAGCATTTAAAAGCTGTTTCTTCAGTGGTACGCTCGAGCAAAAATTTTAAATATTCACAGTGTATCCTAACAGCAAAAACAAAACAAAACAAAACAAAAACCCACAAAACACCAGGGAACAATAGGGAGAAAGGCCCTCTTGGTAACCAGCTCTACTAATGTCATCTGCAAAATGCATGGTATGGCCAGATCTCTACCAAGTTTCTCCACTTGATATCTCATTTTCTTCCCAACTGCTGACACACGATATGAAGATAACATAAAAGCTGAGAGTTGGGATGACAGTCACCTTGGTGGTGAAGGCTTTTTGATTTGCCTGGGGACTTTGGAAAGCAAAGTCCATAGCTAAATACCCATTCTTGATAGGTTTCAGCACCTTAGGCCATTGTTCACCTTAAGGCTAAGGATACTATTGTCTCCCTAATGAGCCTATTCAGGCCACTGTTCATCTTATGAGTCTAATTCAGGCCAGGGTGACAAGAGGTCAAAGTTGCCTATAAGATGGAGGATTTGCACTAGCTGTATTCAGACTGATGAAGCTGTTTGGATGAACAGCGAAACGTTTCTATCTCTCAAAAAAAGTCCAGTAGCCATGACTCAACTTCCAGATAAACTCACCTGGATGACTGAGAATCTTCACAGACATAAACTCAGGAGCCTTAAGACAATCTACTCAAACATCGTGGTCTCCAAGAACCTCACAGGCATAGCTTGAAAGTAATAAACAAGTTCTGAAGTGGAACGCATGTGCTGCATCCTTCTCACCATGACACACCTTCAGGATTATTAGGGATGACCATGTGATTATGAAGTAATTTTAGTCAAGAGAGAAGGCAAGAACTGAGGATTGCATTAAGACATTTTAAAATAAGTGTAAAATACCTACCTAGTCTACAGTTGTAATCCAGCACCTTTTAATCTCTCTGCAGAAAGCAACCCATCAATTCTTCTAAAAAATCTGCAAAAATGTTTAGTTACCCTAACCCCCACCCCCACCCAAAAATCACTCTAGGGTTCAACGGATTAATCTTTTTTTAAAAAAAACTGCATGGTGGAAAAATTACTCCATTTGTTCTGAAATGTCACATTCCAATTTTTCTTACCTTCTTCTCACCAAACAGGCAATAGGCCTTCTCTTTGTTCCCAGACCCCATGATCTTCTTGTCTCAAATTATATTTGGATGCAATGAGCATACAGAGGAAACAGAAAGCACAAGGAAACTTAGCACATCCTGTTGTTGCCAGCAAAGTGATGCCCCAGTGAGTGTTTTCTCAGGACCAAGGGGAATGAACACTCTAAAGTCATGTGAGCAGCTGCCACTGCCACTTCTCTGTTCATCTGCAACTATCCTAAGTACACAACGCAAGTGGAATACTTAGATAAACTGTATCTTCTCCCTCATTAAGAGTCGCATTGGATGGTAAACCAGTCAGTAGCTACTTTGCCAACCCCTGGCAGCACCGACTCTTAACAATTACCGCTCACAATACAAGCCGTAACGAGAGAGAGATACTTTGAATCTTAGGTACCTGGGGATAAACTTTACAAATAAATTTTACAAAACACCAGTTAAAACGCTGAGCTATCTAACAGGAAGTCTGCACTTCAACTTTCCCCTTTGCCATGAGGATACAAGGCAACTTCAGACGGCCTGTTTTCTCCTTTACACTCCACACTCCTTTACTATTTGCACTACTGGAGATAATAATCTACAGATTTACCTTAACGTTTTGCTGTGCACATTGCAACTTGATAGTACACATCAAAGACTTCCAAATCTCAGAAATCGCCACAAATGCTATGTCTTAAGGTTACAAACCAAGCCTCAAAAGAGCTAATCCTAGATGTCTATTTTTATCATGGCGGCTCACTGCAAGATCTATTTCTTACATAACTGCAAATATTCAAGTCAATCATTTGGGCCAGCCTGCTGGCGATCCATTCATACAAGAACTGTGAAGCAAGGGTGTCCCAAACTATTCCCCATTCAGACGAGCAATATTGTCTTCCTTCATAGAGACCTTGCCAATAGGTTCCTTCCTTGCTTTTTAACTATAATTTCAGGTCCTGTATTTCTTTCAGTTTTGTCTTAACTGAGGCAGTCAGCAAGAGAAAACAATTTAAGATGGCCTCATTTTGACTTCAGTCAGTCTCTATGGAGATTCAATCCAAACATTGTATACCCAGGTAGTATGAGCAGGAAAAAAATAGAACTGACATAATAAAGTGCTTAAAGGAGATGCTTAAAGCCAGGAAGTGTGAAGTGGGAGATGGAATGGACAGGTGGGGGAGAGATGGAACCAGCTATTTAATCCTTCCTTCCTGTCCCATCCCCGTCCCCCCCCGCCACTTGTTCTCAGAGTAGACACATCTTTATACGGGCTTGCTCCTACTGTATTTCCACAGGGAGCTTGGCGCATGCGGATGCTCAGAAATTAGTGGCTAGTTATTCCACAGTTATATTTAGACCCATGACTGCTTATGCACATTCATAATGGTCTTTTGGGGATGCCAAAGAAAGGATTCTGTACTGAAGCCTGTCTGGTCTTGCAGGCTGGCTTCATGCTGGGACCTAAGGAAAATACTGCTTGGACTCAACACCATCACCTAGCTCTGGCCAAACATGGAAAACAGCAAAGACGACTCTAAATTGCAGCAGACCAGAGGAGCGCTCTGTGCCTGTCTCCCACCCACTCCGCCATCCTCAACCAGCAGTAAAATCCAACAAATTGTCCATTATAAGCTCACACACTGCTCCCCCCATTTATATGGGATAAAAAGTGGCTATGGCCAAAATGACAACCTGATTAAGTTCAGGTACTTGCAGATTACTCAAGATTTGTATTTGTTCCAGCCCTCTTAGAAAATGCAACCCCTGCATGTAAGTCTTTGCTTTGTCTGATCACATTCTGGGCAGTTAAATTAATCCTCCTCTGTTTAACTGTACAAAGTATCCAAGTCGCTCGATTAGAGCTGAAAGATTTTAGATGCCTGGGGAGAAAGTGGAAGGGGATATTTCTTTCTGTGGGTATGTGGTATGGTGTGAGGAAGAAGAGTATAGGGCAAAATCATCTTAATGTCTGTTCAGATTCAGATTCCACTCTCCGCTTTCCATGAAATGTACAAACAACACTGAACTTTAACTGATGCGAGAAGGAGTTATCCGAGGACGTACCACTTTCAGTTGAAATTACAGCTGATTTACCTTCTGGGATTTGGGGCCAAGATTCACTTGTGATCAAGAACAGAAAGCTTTCATGCATTTTTCTCTTTCTGCTTCAAGAAAAGACTAAATGTTTTACAACCAAAAGAGGGGAAAAACATTAGGGGCAATGAAAAGCAGCAGGATTTTGAATAAAAATAAGGAGAAATGAAACAGAGTTGTCACTTGCCCTATAGTACAAAAATAAAGGTTTGATCCAAGCAAAAAACTAGAAAGGTCAGATATTCATTATTTTATTTAAAAGAAATAATAGTAACACAGTTACACCCCTTGTCCCACCAGTTCTTTTTCTCAGAATCAAACTGAATTAATAGACATTGTTGAGTCCAATGAAGGAACGTCAAGAGGTAATCTTCAGAATCAACACTTACACTGTGGAATCGCTATGCTAAATTAGTTGACATCAACTTAACACGAAATCTGTCTGACAAGGAGCATCTCAATCTTTCTCTGAGGCCACAAAAAAAAATCAGGGGAGGATGGAAAGGCCCATCGTTTGATGATTCTTTCAGCCCCATACCTTCACTTCTTTACATGTTAGGGTAGAAATTCATTTGGAATTTGGAAGTACAACTTGTTTGGACACTTTAGGATTCACCTGTACTATTTCAAAATAATGCCACCAGGCTGCTCTCTCCTTTATGCATTAAAATGACACCTATTATCCATATGGAAAGTGTTGACTAGATTTTCATTATTTCACTGCCTGTTACAGTGGGCTACCTCAGAGTAGGACAAGCCATGTCCTAAGTAGGATATAGTATTTGGGGGATCAGTCTTTAAAGTGTTCGGTAGAGTGATATGTTCTTGACTTGTGATCTGCTCATCTTCAGTATCTCTTCAGTCTCAAGCAGACATTTTCAAAATTATATATGATTAAGCTACTATCTACATATTATGGCATTTGACATTTAATGCTAAGACAGAGCAAAACTGAGATTGTCATTGGACATGAATAGTATTTTTCTGATATATCTAAGTGAAAACTCATTCCCTTAAATGTCTTTCATTTGTTTGCTGAAACTTCAGAATGCTACCCAAATCTTTATAATCTGTAACAGAACTCTCTCATCCACCTTGGGGTGAGAGTACCAAATACCTCAAAGTTTAATGCCAGGAAGCAGCACTGTTGTTCATGACTGCCATGTTCCTACCGAATAACTCAGAGAACAACACTCTTTTGGCACTGAGACAAGCATGCACTTAATTAGCCTCATTTGCTTAATGAATGCATACAGATGATGACTATATGATAGACCAATGCAAGGCATGGATGACAGGACAACAGTGGGATGACAGAGATGCTCTGCTGATGGCGTGGCGGCAGAAGCAGCACATGCTTTTCAGTCCCATGCCCTGGGTGGCATTTCACTTTCAAGAAGCTATGCTTTGTATTTCGAGCCACACGAACACATAAAGTCTTGCCAGTCATGTTTTCTAGATTCAAAGTAAAAGCAAGAGCCTGGGAATGCCAATGCAGAGCAGTCACAACTGAAAGATAGTCCTACAGAACCATCGTAGATGGTAAGACGACATCCTTTCTTACACTGAATACAACTCACCCCCATTTGTTCATTTGTGGAACCATCTAAATGTATCATTTTTATAGCCTAACGCTGTTAAAATATTGTGGGATCACGGTTTCCAGATCACCTCCATCCTGTTCTTGGAGATTTCCCAGCCCAAACCTGAGACTGGGATCAAGCCCTTGAGATGTCATAGGGTGGGGTGAGGGTTAGGTTGGGAGAACCTCCCCCACCCACCCACCCACCCAGGATGGAAGCTGCAACTGCCAGATCTTGTGCAATCATGACTGACCCGTGAATCAAATGCTACCTCACTCCAAATGGGAGCAGTGGCTCAATGTACTTGTTCTCTAAAAACTCAGGTGCATTTGGAAGGGACTGAGGGGGGGGGAATAGTGGGTGTCTGCACTCTATTGGGTCATTTGGAACAGAACACACTCAAATATTTTCTTGCTGAGCTAACAAGTCCTAGTACTTGCTGGAAAGGGGCGAGGATGGGTGCCCAGGGTTTAAGGTAACCTTACAGACAAAAATCAAACTCCCCACTCGCCAGACGGCTTGCCCTGAGATTTGTCTCTCTGCCTGTAAGTCCACAGAAGCTTAGCAGTTCCTTCCAAATTGGGCTGGCATCCTAAAACCAGGTAATCCGGTGTGGACTGTAACTACCTGAAATGCTGGGACTTGCTCACATTTTGAACATAGCTCTCCAGAAGGCTCTACTTTTTTAATCAAGCCATTAGTCACTTGTTTGCCTGACTTCAAGCATAGCTATTTTCACCCAGGCCAAGCAATAAAACTTTATTGTGTTGGTTTATCTGACCTTTTCGATCATGCTAATGGTGGGGGAGGGGAAGCAGAACTCTCCTGCATTCAAAGCCCATCGCAATGCCGCCGGCAGTTTACACCATTTGAGTCACGCTGGCACGCATACAGTATGTAATACGATTCTGGCCAATGGTTTTCAAACATTTGCCACCCTGGAAACTTGGATCTATGTTCCCCCAAGAATGCACAGAAACATAGGCAGAGGATGGTGGCCTAAAACCACTCCAGACAACTGGGTCTAGTGGGAACCCATGTAATAGAACAACATAGACTGGCTCCCAAGAAGAAGGCTTCTAGTTTAACCACCTTGATGGGCCCAGTTTTTTCTCCCTTAAAATCTGAAATACTGTTTCCTTCCTTATGGGATTGTCTGGAATATGAAATCCACAAGGCAGGCCCTTTGGTTAGAATCTGCATGGGTGAGTAAAAAAACCGCAAGACCTTATTCTGTGCAGCACCTTGTCGGTGGAACAGGCTCCCAAGGGAATTCAGGCTGGTCCCATCCCCCCCAAGGTCTTTTGGCAGGCTGCTAAGCCTGAATTGTTTCATATGGCCTTAGGTGTTTCAAACTGGTTTTACCACTGGCTCTTAGGATTATTTATGACCGGTTTTCAAAACACACTGGCTTTTATAAATGGTTTTGGAAAATGGAATTCTGTTCTGTTTTTGACAAATGTCTTTATCTTCTTTGGATTGTGCATTACTTTGGGAGATTTCTGTGAAGAAGGAAAATAAACCAATAAAAATATTTAAGTCTCAAAAATAACAGTAAAAACGAGAACTTGCCGGCCTCCTGAATAAAATTATTGGTAGAAGACTGAGGGTAGGCACAATTTCTTCACACAAACACAAGTTAGTTGACAGAACTTGCCATCGCTAATGGTGCCGATGGACACTTTGAATCCAGTTCTGGTGAAAGACAGATTATGGATGAGCCAGGATGGGGCAGAGCTGTAGATTAATCAAGGGTGGAAGGAGAGAAGTGACAGGAAAGTGACTTGCAGACTTTAATAATGGACAGAAACATCAGACAGAGGCAACTGGAGGCAGGTATTTCAGGACTTGGTCATCACAGCTTAAGGAACAGATGACTTGTTGAGGCTTTTTATTCTCCTTAGGCATGACTATGCCACCTTGCTCTGTCTTCTTGCTGACTTTTAGCCTACAACCTGCCTGGCTGATGATGAGAGTTATAATCTAAAGCATGTGGAAGCACCAGCTTGGGAAATATGCTAGCAGAATGCCTACTTGTTGAGTAGGACTTCTGCTACTACAGTTTGGTGCCACAGACAGACAATCTAAATATGCCAAGCCCCGACTGGCAGTGAACATATAATATGTTTTGGGAAGATGGGCGGGTATAAGATTAAGAAATAAATAAATAATAAATAAATATATAAATAAATTCAACAGCTGGCAATTCTGTTGCTTGAACAAGACCCTCTTTGGTCTACTAAATGATAGGGATCAAGATTCTCAGTCATGGTGCGTTTATCCATGGCTACTCTTCTTTTTTGAGAGATAGAAACGTTTCGATCCAAACAGCTTCATCGGGCAAGAGACAGTCAGCTTGACCTCTTGTGACTATAAGATTTAGGCTCGTTAGGGACATTAGTGTCTCTTAAGGTAAACAATGGCCTGTAAACCCATCAAGAATGGGTCGTTAGCTGTCAAGAATGGGTCGTTAGCTGTGACTGTGAAGGCTCCTTGATTTGCTGGGTACTTGGTCCTTCCTGGGGCAGTGAAATTTTCCTAGACCTCTTTAGTGTAAACTGTCTACTTCTTCAAGCTCCACCTACCCACCCTCAACACCATCCAGGTAGTGTGTGTTCTCCACTATTTTTTGAGCATTAGCTTTTCAATATTATGTCCAGATATACACAGTTTTTAAAACATCTAGTTTTTAAAAAAAGAAGAAATGCATAGAAAGGAAGAAAGTGAGATGTATAAACGTAAGCAGGTTGGTTCAAGGAAGGAAGGAAACTCTGACAAATACGTCTAAACAGGGAAGCAGGGAAAATGACTGCAAAGTTAACTTCAAGGACACAAAATACGCAACAATTTGTGAATGCAAAGAAGTTATCGAGGCCATGTTACATGATGTAAAGAGAGTAGCATTTGAAAGAGAAGGAAGATCTCAAATGGAGCCTTATTACCCCTACATGTATTATTTAAGGATTCACACATACAATTCCCTCTGATTCAATTAAAAAAAAACTTCCTTGAGAAACATCTGGTATGGATTATGCCCTAATACTTGAGGAGAATCAGGAAATGTTAATTTTTTGGGGGACTCCCAGAACTGTTGTGTTTGTCAGGTGTTGGGAAATGTAGTCCAAAATGTTACCTTTCCCACACACTGTACTTAAGCATAGATAATGTCTTCCTTTTTGAAATGCACTTAAGAGTTTAGAAAGCAAAAATTTTAACAAAAACAGAAAGCCTCACAGTTATTCCCCCACCCCCTTTTTTCTTTTGTGGAACAAGATCTCTGCATAGCAATTTATGGCTCTAAATATTGTTAAAGACACCAACAATGCAAAGCATTTCAAAGCAGCAGCATCAAAAGAGAGATACTTGCTTCTTTTGGAGCAAGTTGCACTCGTTGACAAGGGAGGAACAGAAATTCCATTCAGATGAATCATGTCTTGGCAGCCAGGGATCAAACCCTTTGGCCTCCATTTCTGACTACAGCCTTGTAAGAGTTGTTTTTGCAGCCTATGTAGGGGTTCTAATGTATGTATCACAACTGATTAAGAAAATACAAGCAATCCAAAGTGAACAAGCTACAGAGAGGCCAAAATAAATAAATTAATAAAGAAATAAAACCAGAATCTCTTAATCTAGGAAGTCACTGAGAAACTAAAAGAATGCATCAATTGCTTTCATATGAGAAAATTGTTCAGGGCACTCCAATAAAAGCAGAAGCAGCTGGAAAGAACAAAATTGAATTAAATCTGCTATCTGTTCTGTATCCTTCTTCTGACTGTACCAGATGAGTACCTGATAGCTATTTGGAAACAATTATCTAACTGCATTGGGAGATTGCTTTTAGGGGCTGAGAGGAATGACCGGGAACTAGAGGCCAACTTAGCTTGGTCACCTGTGGCAAATTTAACCCTGAAGGTCAATCATCAAAATGCAGCCCTGAAAATGTGTTCATTCGCTAGCCCTTTCTTCCTTCTTGTAACACAGTCTCCAAGGGCTTCCTCCCCCAGCCCCAGAAAAATGAAGATGCACTCGCGGTCTAAATAATATTCTGCATTAACAAAGAAAATAATGTGTGGAATACCAATACCTTGCTTTGCTTCCCATACATGGGCATTAACTCAAAACAACCTGTCATGTCTCTTAGAAGGGATGATCCTCCAGATCTCCTTGGACTCCCAACTCCCTGACTAATGGGTAAGCAGGCTGAGGCCAATGGAATCTGGAGTCCAGTAACATCTGGATAGTTACACATTCTACTTTATGGGTACAAATCTCCTACACATTGCACAATTTAAAAGAAAGAAATAAAGATGTCAGGTTTCCCTTCTTTGAACATGGTATTTGTTGGCTATGCTTACAGTAAGCAAATAGCTCCTGAGACATGATTTGTCAATGACTTTTCAAAATGTACTGGCTATGATACAGATCATTGGATCCACCCACTGTCTTATGGCCCTCTACAGAGAGATGAATTTGAATTCAGTTCCCATCTCACAAGAGAGGTGGCTTTGGTAGACTAGGTTTGGAGCATCTAAAATGTGTTTCAAGTTCCCATACTTACTTACCTTCTTTACACATTGTAGAACAGTTTCTTCATCAGTTTCTTGGGCATTCTATCCAAGATGCCCAAACCAGATAGGAAACTAAATTTCAAATTAACGTGTAGATTAGCTTGCGGTTTTAAGTGAATAGTTTGGAGATTAGCACTAACCACAGCCAGTGCTAACCAAGCTTAATTGTTGATGCTTATTTTGGCTGTTGTAGGTTATAGGAAATGAAGGGAAAAGCAAACCATTACAGTCTATCAGACTTAGTTCATTTATGTGTTTCCGCAATTGTAATCAGCCCAAGGTTTTAAGACCTGTGTGCAAATCAATCTTACAAGGAATCTGAAGGACTTTGAACAATTGAAGTTTATATTGCAATTCAATGTTATCAATATTGCTGGCCCACTTTGATTCTAGAACTGTGATTATCAGTACTCCCTACCTAGTCCAATCCTTCCCTTCCCTTGGTAACTGAGAACCTTAGACATAGGAGGTACTAAACCCAAAACATCTAGAAATAAAGATCATGCTTTCTGTTGATGAGCTACAGCCAGCCCCTATGCCAGTGGTGGCAAACCTTCAGCCCTCCAGATGTTTTGGACCACAACTCCCACAGTCCTTTGCCATTGGCAATCTAGGCTTGGAATTCTGGGAGTTGTGGTCCAAAACATCTGGAGTGCCGAAGGTTCACCACCAATCCCCTATGCAATGGTACTATTCAGCAGTGGTTAGGCCCCATCCGGAATACTGTGACCTCAAGAAGGATGCTGACAAACTGGAACAGGTTCAGAGAAGGGCAACAAGGGATTGGAAACCAAGACCTGTGAAGAATGACTAAAATAGCGGGCCATGTTCAGCTTTGAGAAGAGAAGACTGAAGCGAAATAGGATAGCACTTTTCAAATACTGTACTTGAAAGAGAACCATATAGAGGAGGGTCAGGATGTGCTATTGACCATCCATGAGTGAAGGACATGCAATAACAGGCTAAAGATTTTGGTTAAATAAAAGGGAACACTTCCTAACTGTTAGGACAGCACGAAAATGTAACCAATCACCTGAGAATGCTGGAGGCATTCACGATAAACTTAAGACAACCATCTGTGAGATATAAGTAATGTGTCAGTATATGCTGAGAACAGATTAAGGAGACAGAAGTTGTATGGAGCTGTAACAGTACAGTAGTTATGTTCTTGCTACAAGTTGCAATTGTGTGGGCTTATTTAAGCCTTTGCATTTACTTATGTAATTTGATGTTTCATTTCTTGATTTTGCCTGCCACTGTTGTCTGAGAAAAGCAGGATATAAATTCATGTGTTTTTCGGGGGTGGGTGGGTGGGGTTGGCTTTTTCAAAAAAACAATACCCTTCCGCTTTTCTAAAAACAGTTGAACTGTTGTGTGGCTTTTCTATACAAAGGCATTACTGGGGGTGGGTCATTATTTGTCAAACCTGTATAAAATGAGGATGAAAACTTCAAAGCAAAAGCAATTAAAATACACAATGTGGTTCACGTCAGCAAAATAAATCTTCCTTGCTGAAAAAACTACAAAGATCTGCCTTTCAAGGTGGACACAGACAGAAAAAAGGGATCTTCGATATTAACTTTGAAAATAAGACTTCATCTCCTTCAGATCAGAAAGAAGTGCTAACTGTTTATTATACAGCTGGAACACCTGAGTGTAGTAATGATGCCAGCTTTAAATCCTGTAGTTGTACTGAACTGTTAACTGAATCGAAGCAAAATTGGATCTGATGAACTATTTTTCCATCAATAACAAAGCCAGTCTGTGGCCAAAACTATCAGACTATTTACATAACTACTTCTGTATAAATATAAAAAGATTATATTTAATTCTAATAGTAGCACAAATATTTTAGCACCAAGTAGGCTAAGATTTGACTTTATACCCCCTAAATTAATTTCAGACCCACAGCTAAATGGGACCCCATCCCTCATTGTGCTTTTGTTATAACATGCTCATGTGTAGCAAACTGTGAAGAAAATGTAGTAATTAGAGGTTAAATTAATCCCTGACAGACAAGCAGCTTAGTAAATCCAGGAGTTCTACACAAAGCAATGCATGAAGCTCACCAGTCTTGCAGAATTAGACACAAAGACCACTGGAGTTGTAATGCATTTTGTCAGCCTTAACACAAAAGAGTTGAGATGTAGGCATTGAGGAAAGGCTTCAAAAGCCCAAATATGCAATCTAGATTCTAGACTTCTTTGACAATGCAAGTTGTAGTGTAATGCATTTGTCTAAAATGGCACCGTAATTTGTTCAGGACTGACAAGTTGGACTGGCATCACATTTTGACATAGCACTATGCCATTGACTTAGAAATGCCACAAAACCAAACCAAGATACTTCAGGATAGCCCATGGCTGCTTAATGGCCTCTCAGAAATGTCAGTTGTTGTTTTTATTCATGTTTCTAGACCGGATGGCTACACAAGTTAATTGGAAGTCAGGATAGCAAAAATGGTGGTTAAATAGTAGAAATGGGTAGGTGGGTGGATTGGAAATTATTTGTTTTGGCACTAAGGTTACATCTTTTCAAAAGATTAATCACATTTTACAAATCTGAGGGAGTGGATATAAAATTCCAGAATAAATAGTAGAAATGGGAGAGCAATTCCAATATTGATAGATTATTGAGTTCCTCTAATAGTGGAGGAATAATACCAGTTAGGCAATATTTAATATATAGCAATGCCCTCTGATTCACTTTGCAGTTTTTAAAGCACTTAAACTCTTTTTGATAAATTGCATAAATGCCTGCATCTACTATAGCTCTGCTTACACAATCAGTTATCCTGGGTTAAGGATGCTTGACCCATTTCAACCTCTAATCTGTGTACATGTTTTAAGGGGTGAATCAGAGGCTGGCTGTCCACAGACTCTGCCAACACCAGGAACACAGTCAAACTATTGCTCCAAACTGGGATAAAAACATAGTGTGAGCCCTGATATATCTGGTATCACAATTGCAAAGGAAACATAGCATCTTGAGGATGTGAATTAGCTGAGAGACTGAAACTGAAACTTTAAGCCATTCTTCATTCAGAGAGATGGGATAGCTTGGCTTGGAAAAAGTATGCAAATAATCTAGTCAGGCATTTGCATATTATAATGGCCACACAGTTCTCCCTTGTTATTTCAATGTGTTCTTCCAGGGAAGCTTACAAGCCTTAGCCTAATAGTGTGAACCTGATTTGCATGCAGAAGTTTCTGGCTGCCTCAACACCAAATCTCTTACCAAAACAGCCATTGCCAATCAGTGCACATCAGGCAGCCCTGAGTAAGATGAACCCATAGCTTTGCAGTCTGTTATGACTTTTCCCTGCCATATGTAGCTAGGGGCAAACACTGGGTGGGTTTTCAGTTGGCCCAGGGCAAACGTGAAGCCAGACAGGTCTGCCCAGAGTCCCGCATGGACCAAGCATGCTACCCAGAAACCTTCCAGGAAAAAAAAGACATGGGCCAAAGTGGAAGGTGTTCTTTGATAGTGGTGTGTTATAAATCATTGTCCTGGAGTGTGTCTGTGCGAGAACAAGCACAAAAGCAAAATTCCTGAATTGTGCTACACATTGCTCAGTATTCATCAAAGCATATTGCATATACATCCATACTAGACATGGCATAGGGCCCAGGATAATTGCACAGGTCCTTTTCAGGTTCAGGATTTTACATTACAATATAGTAGTGAGAATACAAGTTATGCTGCAATGTATTCTTGAAGGCTTTCGTGGCCGCGATTTGATAGCTGTTGTTGAATTTTTCGGGTTGTTTGGCTGTGTTCTACCTTCCTGACGTTTTGCCAGATTCTGTGGCCAGCATCTTCAGAGGGCAAGGAGCTCAGGGAACTAATGGTTTTCTCTGTGCTCTGGGGTATAGACTACAGAGAGAACCCCTAGTTCCCTGAGCTCCTTGCCCTTTGAAGATGCCAGCCACAAAGTCTAGTGAAACATCAGGAAGAAAAACATCCAGAACATAGCCAAACAGCCTGAAAAACTCACAACCACTATTTATGTTGCAATATTTCGCAGAGGAGTCTGCTTTGTTCAAACATAGAATATGTTTTGTTACTATAAGAAAAACACTCCATCTGATTTTAGCTGAGAAAAAAAGAGCAGCATTTCTTAGAGAGACAAAAAGAATCAGCTGTATTGAGATAAAATCTTTTCTTCAAGTTAACATAGAAATATTGATGGAGATACTAGATAATAACTCTGTTCTATGGTAGTCTTTTTGACCATGCTTGCTTTTCATCAGGAGAATTTTAGGTTTAGTGACAGAGTTTAATTCCGCACTATGCCTCTTGTGAATAGAAGCAGCAGCTTGCGTGGCCTTGGGAAAGCTGCACAGTCCTGGGACACCCCCAAAAGATGAGAATGGTAAACCACCTCTATGTATTCACTAAAACCCCTGGAAACCCCTGGAAAGGGTTGCTTTAAGTCAGAATTGACTTCATGGCACATGGTTATTATTATAATGGAGAAGGTCTGAGATGGCATGGGCTGAAAAGCAGAAGGAACTTTTGAAATAGGTTAGCTTTATTGCTTTTTACATGTGATTGCTCTTCATATTATCCCCTGCATTTGCATGTGCATAGGTATAATGACAACTTATACATCAGAATAGGCGTGTGGGAAGCTATCCTATATATACTAAAGCCGGCATCTAGTTGCGACATTCCATCTGTGCAACACTCTTTGTGCTGGTGGTTACACCTCTTCTGATTAGCAAAAGAGTGATATCCAAAACCAATTTTGTTGTACAACAAATGTGCAGGTTCCTGGGCAACTGTTTTTACCCCCACCCTAAGGGTTTTTCCCTGGGCAATGTCTAGGCAGACATGAGTGATATCAGTATCCCCCTTTGGAAGCCAAAAGACAAGGAAAACAGGGAAACTGCCATCAGCTTGGATTCAGCATTCAAACACTGCATCTAACACTAGTCAGCAAAAGCTGACAGTAGTTACCGTACGTGGTAAGGGTTGTTATAAAGCCACAGGAGCAAAGTAAAAGAATCTGACTCTCTTCTTCTGCCTGACTTAAACTCACACATAATCTCTGAAGGTAAGAGCCATACCAATCTAGACCTCCGTGGTGCTTCAGGCAGCTCCACTGTGTCAGGCAAAGGCTCTCCCCCTGCAGAGGTAATCTCCACTGTGCCTGCAACACACTGAACCTCCAGCTGTCTCTCCTCAAACTGAGGAGAACAAGGGATGGCAGAGCTGAGGTCAGCAGGTAGCTTTTAAAAGCTAAGGAGAAAGAAAGAGCTGTCTCTGACAGAGCAGCATGCCTTTATGGTTCTGCACAGTGCTCAACTATATCAGATCATCAAATCATTAACACTGCAGGATATGCCCAAAGAAGTATGTTGAGAAATACCTCATTATCAGTAGGACTACCAGACTTTTTTTTTTGCATGGTACACACTGGCAAAATGAACATCAATGGCTATACAGTATATGGATCCCGAGGCATTCCAGATTTGTCACTGGCTTGTGAGAGAAGTTTGTTTGTAGATGAGATTTAAGAGTATTGGCAGTTCGGGAAAACAGTGGTATTTTTTTCTTCTTCATTGGCCCAAATGCCATAGGGGCGGGGGAAGGTGACTGTCAGGGTATGACGTGGGGTGGCCCACCTCATGCAGCTGGTCAGTGTAATTTTAAATTAGCTCTGCAAGCTGCTTGGAGTTAATCACAGAGACTGTATCACACTAGCAAGGAAAAAACAGAGGAGTTTCTCAGCCTTCCCACCACTGAACAGCCTCAGTAGCAGCCCAGATACTTCAGTATGGTTGTCCAGCAGCTGAAGAGCTGGATTCAGAACATAGGGGGTCGTAGTGCAGAACCCCAATGAGTCATGAGGTTTGCTCTTTGGATTTCGGCACAATGCCATCTCTCAGACTAACCTACATTAGGATAACCCATTTTTTATGCCTGGAGTAGCCATAATTTAAGTCAAATGTTACCACTTTAAAGCAACAGCAACAACTATGGCATGTTTGTGTGCAGCCCCACATAGATGTTTAATCTTTGCCAGAGTTGAGGATACCATACTTTGATCCACACACTAGTACCTTACTTCATCCAAAATCCTCTCCTCATTTCTGAGTTCGGTAGAGCTCACGGGACAGAGCAGTCATGCATTAGCATCCCCCTTTTCTCTTGAGAAACGTTGATCTACCAATGGGTTTGCTCCTAACAGGATAACTAAAGAGGAGGCAAGAGTCTACATATCTAACACTTTGTTCAGCAGCAGCTTAAATATGACAATTGGACAATTAATCTCCTGCTATAATTACTGCCTGGTTTGCCAATCCAGATTCAATAAGTGCAGTACAGCAGATGGAATGTGCTGCACAATTTTGAATTGTGCATGGCACAAAGGTTTCCCCTCCCCTTCTTTAAAGACCATAAAGAATCTTATGGTGAATTTGTAGATGCTTCTCCGATATGCTGGGAAGCTAAAAATAATCTCCTTCCCAGTATGCTCTTCTGAATGCAAAGCCACCTTGAATAAGGTGTGGAACTTGCACAGTGAAACCCAAGTTCCATGGTGGTTTTGAACAACAAATTCCTTTGGATAACTTGAGAAAAGAAATACACTTGCACAAAACAGACAAAGCATTACCAGCCACTGGTTTCTCAGCATCCCTCTATGCAAACAAGTGCAATGCCCATGCCAATTTGTTAATTTTGTAGCTTGATTCAAGCATGAACAGTCTTTCTATGATTCTCCAGCCATTAAGATAGTGGGCAACAAGGGAGAAACTAAGCTAGGAGAAGTTCTGTGTATCCACTTCTACAGATGTCCCTTCTATAGGACATTTCCATGCCTTCATTTAGTAGTCTTTAAAGGTTCTTGTACCATCTTCTACTGCTCTCCAACTAAACGTGCCTAACTATTTAAATGCATTTGGGAGGATAATAACAGAAGCATATGAAATGTGAACCAAGTCAACACAAACTAATTATGGCTTAAGAAGAGCCAAGTATCCTGCATTCTGTAAGCAAAATACAATTGAACTATGGTGTATGAGATTGCAGTTGATCCATTTAGAAGTGACACAGAGAAACCCCACTTGACTGTAGCCCAACAGTGAGAGATGAAAATAATGTCTGTGGAACTTCCATTGAATCCTCTCACTTTAAACTCCCATTGTTCTCAGGCCACAATGAAGTAAGACAACTCTCTCTCCCTCTCTCTCTCTCCCTCTCTCTCTTCTTTTTTTAGGCAGGGCAGTTTCTGCATGATAGGACAGTAGTAAGGCATCATTGGCACATTCAGAAAACCTAAAATACTATTTTCCAAATTACAAGTGAACAAAAAAGTGGGGTGCTGCTTGACTTTTAAACTCCATTATGTGAAACACCATGCAACTCTCAAGGGAGCAATTTGCCAGAAACTAATCCAGTCCAAGTCCCACTGAGATGAAGTACGCTTCTTGAAAATGGAGTTTGTGCAGAACTTCCCAGTAAGTTCGCCTCAAGTGTTTTAAAAGAATCACCAAAACCACCCCTCCTCAGACCCCTTACAGCTGACTGGTGCTACCTAGGTTACCCATCAATGGCAGTGAAGCGGGTATATTATTAAGAGAAGGGTATGACGGGAATTGGTTGCATTGTGCTGATCCATAGTAACCAAGTGCTGCTCGTCCATCATTTATCTCTTTCACCAACGACATATGGTTTTGTCTATTCACACTCTCAGCATTCTATCTGCTCCAACAAACACCCAGCATTTTCTGCTTGGATAAGGAGATTTTTTTAGTTACATCCATTATGTGCGTATCAACATTTATGGCACTGAGATAATTGCCCAAGAGCTCAGGGGGATGAAAGCTCCCTCTTTATAACATAACCCCTCTTTAAAAAAATCAATATTGATATAAAATAGTTTGACGCACAGCCCTGGATACACAAATCGTTCTATCTGAAATATATATATATTTTTAAGAAATAGCAGGCCATAGTAGCAATCTGGGCAAGCCAAGCTTGCTAATGAGTAATGATTGAAGACTGCTCTCCTTATAGTAGAGGAAAAGAAGGAATTAGTAACGTTAATCATTCCTCAAATAAGCAAATGGCAAATCTGACAAGTAGGAAGAAAAGTCTTTCGAAAGATGCCACCTTCTCATTTGATCTGATTGAACTCTATTGGGGGAACAAACCAGTTAGTAATGAATTGTAACTTACAAGCACTTGCCATTTTAGAAACTGAATTGACAGGAGAGAAAGGAGAGTGTCTGGCAATTCCTTGCAAATGTAGAGCCTCTGCTACTGCTCTTTGATAATTCCACGCAGACTCCAAAATGTTTCCAAATGCCTAATACCTCACTGGCAGATGTTGGAGAAATATCTAGTAGGGGAGATATCAAGTAGATTCTGTTTCTTCTTGACTCCACAGATGCGTAAACAGAAGAGTTGTGTTTATGGAGTAGTATAAACACAAAATGTCAACCCTAGTGTTAGCTCCTGAAAGTCCACAGTATTGGCCTCTGTTGGGGGGGGGATAATTTCCCCCCTTTGAATACAATTTCCCCAGTTCAAAACTAGACAACAGTTTTTGCTTTGGGACTCTGATGGTGGTGGGATGAAGCAGTAATTACTTCTAATGGCACATTATGCTTTTGGTAAGACAGTGCAGTGATGCTCAGACCAAATTCAAGAAGCTTCAGAGCCATCATGTTCAACCAGCACACCTACCCAACAGAAGCATGCTTAGTTTGTGTGATTCACCTAAAGGTTACAAACTGGATACACAGTTCCATTTTGGTAGCTTCTTCTGAAAGCTATCATGTATCTTTCCTCCCTTAATGGTTCTTAGATGTCTGAATACCAATTGGAGTAACCATAAAAAGCAGAGCTAGCTTAAGACATTTGTATACATGCCAGAAAGAAAAAGGAAAACAAAATCAAAACACTATCCCTTCCTCTGCTAATGTAACAAGGTTACAGTTCATTAGGCTATGCATTCTCCTGCTTTTGTCCCACTGAATCCTGGTGGATCCTTTCATATGTCTCATTACGCTATCATCATGTCCAGACGCAGTCAACCACCTGAGTGACAGCCTCATGCTGCATGATATAATTATCTTCCTTAGCTTGCCTCCAAAATTAAACAAGGGACAGAGGAAAAGTCGTAGAGCATAATGCCAGGGTCAGAAACACAGAGAAGCTCAGGAACATTCTCTCAGGTTTTCAGAGACTCAATGAGACTTTTTAACCAATAAAACAAACGAAGTGTGAGGTGGGCCAGTTTTTACCTGATAACAGAGACTGGCAAGTTGTCAGTATCCGCAGGATGCAGAATTGATAGGAAATAGATTCAATTCACTATTACTATAGTCAAACTTTAACAATGTCTCTTCACCAATTGGTATACAAATGAAAGAGGAAGGGACCGACACGGCAGGCCTAAATAAGACAGAAAAGGGGCAAAGAACTTCAGTGTCCAAAACAAAGATTCAAGGCCTGGAGTGCCCAATGTGTTTTTCCTTCACAAAGTGAATGCCAGGGGGGATGCCCGGGTTCAGATCCCACTCTGACATTGGTCAGAATGGGCTGTGGATGTTCTGGCAGTGGATGTCATGCTGAACCAATTACGCTCCCCTTTCATCACAGGCAACGAGGAAAACTCCCTGCACTTTGTTTCTAGGGTGTCAAAGGAGAATTTATTTTTCCTTCCAAGTTGGGGAAAAAAGTCTCATAATTTGGCAGGATTGGTTTTTCTTTTTTAAAAATTGCAAAATATGTTTTGAATTGCCCATGAAAGAAACTTCCCCTCCGCTTGGAGAGGCGTTGTTAACTTCACCTAGTAGAAGACACACAGCTTTCTATTTGTTTTCCCTCCCAGAGCAACAGATTGCTTCCTGGTTGAGTTTAAAAGCTTTGTGACGTTCCCACTTCAGCCCACACACAACTGTGTCACCATCAACGTCAGCAGCAGGAAAACATTAAAACCGCCCTTTTGCTAATGCTTTCCTAACATGGAATTTCCTTGTCACTTTTTCTCCTCTCCCTTTCCAACCAGCAGCATCATTTCCTACACGGGTTCTCTCTCTCCCCCCAACCTCCACTCCACACAACAGACGGAGAATCGAAAGAAGCCACCATCAGGATGGTGAGATTTTGGGCTTCTTTCCTCCTCTTGCCTGCTTCTCACTTTGCGCCTACTCTTGAATACTTCAGAGAAAGACAAGTGTCTTTTCAAGGCATGTACAAGGCATTCGAGGAAGGTGTGCCGTGAGATATACAGGGAATGTGCCCTGTGAATCAAAAGAGAAGACAGGTTGCTGATGCACCTCACCTTTGGGGGGGGTGGGGGTCAAGGGAGAAGGACAAGAAGAGATCAGAGGCACTTCCTTACCAGCAACTTGCTTTTAATATAGCCTAAGGATTTTTTTTATCTCCCCAATCTGCCACCCAAGATTAAGATTGTATTTCCCCTCCCCACTGATGCCGAACATATTTGTCTCCACATCGAGTATTGTTTTATTTGGTTATGAGCAGCTATTCTATTAAAAAATACACAAATCCCAGACCAGACCATTTGAAAGTGTTTCAGGTTAGACCAGAGATGGCAAACCTATGGCACGGGTGCCAAAGGTTGCCCTCGGAGCCCTTTCTGTGGGCACCTGACATCGACCCTTCATAGCCACCTGTATACAGGTTAAATTACTGTATTGGCACTTTGGGGGGGGGGAATAGTGGGTTTTGAATTGCAATTTTTTGGGCACTTGGTCTCTAAAATGTTCGCCATCACTGGGTTAGACAGTGTGCTCAAAGGACAAGGGAAGAACATGAGAAGCCAGCAGCAAAGCAGTACACACACCTATGACTTTGTTTCTCCTTTTTGGGAACTCCTTTTAGTGTGTCAACTATGGAGAGCCTAGAAGTGAAGGGAGGAGGGAGAGAGATGTTTCTTTAAGGGGAGAGCTGATTAGTGGCTCTTGCTGGCAATAAACAGCTGGTCAGTCCGGTGGGTTCAAGGCCATTTCAGCTAGCGCTTGCTCTCTCTTATGGAGGCACCATATGTTCCATCTCTCACATCAGCAGCTTTAGTTTCCAATAATCTTGCTCCAGAAGGGAAACACAAAGAGGGGGTGGTGGTGCAGGAAAGACAGGAGGGAACCCATGTTTTGCACTTGATTTGTTACTAGCTCATATTATGTTCAGCAAGACATTTAGCAGAAAACACACACACACACACACACACACACACACACACACACACACACACACACACACACACACACACACACACACAAATATGTAGGTGCTTCTTTTAGCATCATGTTATGCAAAGAATAAACAGAAAAAAAATCCAAGTTAACAGAATCTTTGGGGTTATCCAATCCATAATATGAACACATCAAGAATCAACATGAAAATCCATTGGGTGTGGTGGTTTTTGGAGGGTGGTTTTTTTTTTTTTCTGTCAATAGCCTATCTCAACTATAGGCTTCCTTTGAATTTTGTAGGGAAGTGGTGATAAATGGCCCAGGCTTAAAACTGTCACAAGAAATCACGATAGAAATCATAAGGTACTTTGATAATCAGAATTGCCTTAATTTATTTCTGCGTCTGGGTCATACAACATTTGCTCCCTGCCAGACTTATTGGTAATCAACATGCCTCAGAAGAGGACATGGGAAGATTTTTGTACCCTTGCAACTTCTGACTTTTTCCTGTAGAATAAGAAATGTAATGGCCAGAATGCTGTTGCACATTTATGCCAGCATAGCTTTATCAGCACAATTTGTAGAGTCAATTTCCTGCAAATTAAGAAATCAGTGTACGGATTTCATATCACACATCAAGTAACATAACTGGTGTGCAACTGGCAATGCCTATGCTGACATTTTAACCCAATATAATTTATTGGTGAATGTTACATTGATGGAATAATGCTGGCAGACATAACAAACAGGATTCTGGTCATTATAAGAAACACCACCCATTAGAGCAGCCAAATTGCACCTCAAAGTAGTTCTGAAGGTCCATTTGTTCATCATGGCTAGCCCATTGCACCTTGTTTCTATTCATGCTCACAGGTCACCATACAGGATCCCTCCTTAGGCTGGTGCCAGCCTAATACCATGGAAAGCCATCTGATGTAATGGTTACACCACCAGACTAGAATGTGGGAGATCTGGGTATAAATTGGCACTTTGCCATGTAACAAACTGGTGATCTCAGTTGAATGAAACTCATAGAGTTGCTGGGAAGAAGAAGTGGGGATGAGGAGAGCCACACTTGTGCCTTTGAATCTAGGGGAAGTGGGGGGGGGGCGATCTGGCTATGACATCTCCCCCCCCCCCCCCAGTGATCGCCAGAGTCAATTCAGCTGATTGGGCTGGCTAGCCGGGCTTCCTCTTACTTCCTCACCTTGAATTGGTTGATGGAAAAGCAGGACAAAAATGTATCAAATTTAAGAATAAATGGAAAAGCTCCCAGACAAGGGCATGCCTTATATCACACGCCCTTTCCGCTATAGGGAGAGCTGCCCTTGCTAACATTTCCAACATGTTCCCAACAAAGCTCCAAATGAACCCACCTTTTCAAGATTTTCCCAGAAGGGAGACAGACTGGCTGGGTTATACTCAGCAGATGCCACCCAGCTAGTTCAGTTCATGATACCCTCCACGGCTCAAAATGATTTCATGACTTTATCAAATGGGAGGAGGAGAGAAAGGAAGACACATTGGTTCAACTGTTTCCTTCTCCTGCTGGTATCTTTTGAAAGGTGTTCCTTCTTGTGGCATACCATCAATGCACTCATGCTGATGACAGTATATCCAGCACTGCCCGCTTAGTTTAAACTTAAAGCCCGAGCTTCAGCCCCCCTGCTTGCACAAACAGTGAAATTCTCAGAATGCTCAGCCATACTGTTACTACCAAATGATACACCTTTTCAGAATTTGCTATTAATCTCAGAACACAAAGAGCCCTACATTCTTTTAATTGTGCCTTGTTAAAAGTTGCCTGAATACAGACCTACTGCTCTATAGGACACATGGTTGACTTTCTTCCCTCTTCACTTCAACTCTGGTGAGAGGTTGGCAGTACAAAGGACCCATGGATTTATTTCAACCAGCAAAACTTTCTAAGTCAGTTTTCCTCAGAAGATATGGGTCAGTTCTCCTCAGATGGTATTGGTCAGTCTTTCCTCCAAGTGAGGGACCTCCAAAACTGACATGCTTTAGGAATTAACCAGGGATTAAAGAGCTAAACATAGAAACACTAGAGAATTATATAATAGGAAAATAGTGTGTTTGTACCACTACAAGTTGCTCTATTTAATGCCTGCCAGTTGAAAAGGAGAGGTTTTCAGCCAACAGCTGATTAGACCGTATAAATCCACAGACACCCACAAACCAAGATCAACATGAGGAGCAAGGGAGGCAGAGAAGGGCTCTTAGCCAGTATTGGTGTGATTAGTTCGCACGCACATTTCATGAGAATAGTTCACATTTACAGCTACCTTCTCAATCCACTGTGTCCCCGAGATGTCAACATGTGACATCCATCCTCTTCATTTGCCATGCAAGCTGGACATGGTGGAAAATTGAAATTGTAGTCTAAAATCTAGGTGGGCCCTAGATTGGGGAAGTCTTTGTCCATTCAGTCAGGAGGTTCACTAACTTTGGGCTCAGTCTACTTTATAAGGCTGTTGTGAAGAGAGATGTGATGGGGGGCAGGAGAGAAGAGAAGAGGACCACATAATATTGCCTTTGAACCCCTTAGGAAAATAAGTTGGGATGACAGTGAACTCAACAGAGCAGTCTGATAGGGGTGTGTGTGAAAAACATGGGGGGCTGCCTAGAATGCAGAGAGGAATGGTTTTCCTCCTTGGTGGTGTTTCCCCCCCCCTCAATAATGCAGAGACAGGGAATATGTAGCCCTCAAAATATTGATAGATTGGAACTCCCATCCTCCTTCATCATTAACTATGCTGCCTAGGGAGGACTATCCTGAAGGGAGTTGCAAACTGGCACAGCTGGAGGGCGACATAGGCCCTGGCCCTGCAGTAAGTAGAGATGAGCACGACTTAGCGGTATTCCCGTTTCCGTTTCCGTTACTCGTATCCGTTACTCTACGGAAACGGAAACGGGAATTACTCCACCAGAATTCGAGCTCGAACCGACGAACGAACAATTTGGTCTGATTTGTCGTGCTCGTTACTTGCATCGCGGCGATCGCGCAATGCCAAGCGGCACAGAAAAAAAGTTTTTAAAAGTTTTTAAAAAAACCGATTCCCGGCCCTAAAAGTAGGCGAAAACTGTCTGAGGGCACCTACCAGGCCAGAAGGGTGTTTTATTTGGGGGGGGGGGTTTCCCCGCCCCCTCTCCTTGGCTATTGCTACTGCTGCGCTGCTGGTACCAGGCTGGGAGGGCGCATCCATTTGCCATGCAGTGCGGGGGATCCAAAATGGCGACCGCAATATTTTTTTTGAAATTGTTGCCCAAAACCCCACCAAAGCACCACAGAAACATGCGAAAATTAGCTATTTTAAATGCATGAATTTTTACAGTAGCAGCAGTGGGTTTTTCTTGCAAAAAAAGTCTCCGTTGATTTTATTTTATTTTATTTTATTTTATTTTTTTACACCTGTGCATTCGCAATGATGGGCTCGCCCATGGGAGTGGACCATGCAAAGTTTTGGAGCCATTCCACCAATCGCATGGCCAGGTTTTGCTGACTGTACCAGGCTGGGAGGGCACATCCATTTGCCATGCGGTGGGGGGGGATCCAAAATGGCGACCACAATATTTTTTTTGAAATCGTTGCCCAAAACCCCACCAAAGCACCACAGAAACATGCGAAAATTAGCTATTTTAAATGCTTGAATTTTTACAGTAGCAGCAGTGGGTTTTTCTTGCAAAAAAAAGTCTCCGTTGATTTTATTTTATTTTTTTACACCTGCACATTTGCAATGATGGGCTCGCCCATGGGAGTAGACCATGCAAATTTTCCACCAATCGCATGGCCACTTGACCAGGTTGACCACAGAGACTTCTGGGATGTGCCAATCGGGCATAAACAGCCCACTAATCGTAGCCCAAACCCGAACCCTAAGCCTAACCCATACGCCAGTACACTGTCCTTCTAAGTGGGTCAGAGAGGCACCCAGAGGTGCACCCCAATACTCACCCTAACCTCACCCGTAACTAGCCTAACCCTAGCCCTTGCGCTAACCCGTCTTAACCCTAAGCCAGATCTACTTGCATTGCACTACATGCAAGTACGTGAGACACAGCGGGTGCAAAGAGTCTGCCAGTCCGTCACTTGTGGCTCTGGCTGACTCCTGCAGCTCCCTCCAGGAGCCCGCTACCCCCCCCAAACCAGTACAGTACTACGACAACGAAAAAACGAACCGACTAATTTTTGCGAATTTTCGCGAAAAACGGAAACGAGCCGAAACGGAACCGGCCCGACTAACGACAACTCGAAAAAATTTTTTTTCAAGTCGTGCCCATCTCTAGCAGTAAGTTATGGTAAGTAGCTGCAGGCCACAGTGGGTGGATTATGTAATCCAATGTATGTGCCAGTAGCACCTGCTCCACCTTTAGCACCAGCTGGGGAATAAAGAGAAACCAAAATAAATGAGAGAACCATTTGAGCACATGCTATGGACCACGGCCTCCTCCACCAACAGAACCCAAAGTTGAACTCTCCTTGCTGATGTTGATGAGAGACAGAGAAAAACAAACCATGATGCTGCCTCTTGCCTCCATCTCAGCCAAATGGGGCTTGTAATTTCTCTGGAGCAGAAACTTATTTGCTCATAATGGTTCATCTTCTGTACAGCATCATGCACACTAGTGTTGCTGGATTAAACAACAGCTTCCACATAGACTAGATGCACAGCCTTGCATATATTTGTTTCTTAAATTAGACAGATAAACCCATTTGGACATTACAAAAGAAGAATGAAAATGAATAAAAGACTAAACCAATTTATGGCATGGACATTTAGAACTGCATGTAAGTGAATGAAGGAGCCGTTGCATGTACTCACTTGGGCAGAGGACACAGTTACCAGACATGCACAAGAGGGAAGAATGGGATTATTAAGACACTTATTAAATCCCCACCCTTGAAAATTTCCTAGAAGACATATAGGGGTTCGGAGCAGAGGTCGTGCACTGCTTCTCTTGGGAAAGCTCTTGTAGGTAGCATCTTTATAAAGCTGCAAAAAAAAATGCCTGCCTTATTTTCCTGTGGCAGCGAAAGAGAGAAAGGAGGGGGGAGTAGCCCTCATGAGCCCTTGCAAATTGCAGAAAAGGGGAAACACGGAGCTGATCATGCTAGATGGCAACAGAGACTCCCCTGCAACCTATTAATCTCCTGTTACAAACAGGATCTTTTGCAGACACTGTGCCATCTTCCCCTCCCTTTTGCCATTCCTGGCTTCAGCCTGCTGGGAGGAGAATAAGAGAGAAAGCAGCTTTTAAATTTATTATTCCAGGAAGGAGGAGGAATCTGAAAAGAAAGCACAAGCTGCCATCCCCCTCCCCAGGAATACTCTCCTCCTAATCACCCTGGTTACAGAACACCCCCACACCCCCACACACTCCCCTCCCTTAGTATCCTCATAACAAAAGAGGTGCCGTAACCCTGGGAATAGAAGAGTAAGTAGCAGCTTAAGGCCACCCAAACAACCCCCCCAATCACTTCTCCCCCTAGTCTCCCATGGGGGAGGGGGTCTCAGCCACCAGTGTAGCAAGTCAATTTGGATGTGTGTATGTGTGTGTGTGTGTGTGTGTGTGTGTGTGTGTGTGTGTGTGTGTGTGTGTGTGTGTGTCAAAGACTGTATACTGGAGTAAGAGAGGTCCTAATAATTAATCAGCCAAACACAGCAGCCTCTGTTTCCTGTGCTTCACCTCCTCCTCCTCTGGGTTAAACAAGGGAGACAGCTGGGAAGCCCAGTCAACAACACACAACTTGTTTACCCTGCAAAGTGGCTCCTTCCATCTCACCTCTTAATCACAGGGTGAGAAATACTTTTTTAAAAAAGTAGTGAGTCAGCATGGGTGGATTTGAAAAATAATAATCCAACAAGGAAACACTCACTATATGCCAGAGAAGACAAGGAAGATACAGTCAGGGCTTTGTAGAAAACAAGGTTTGAAATGCTGGAGGCAAGCTTTCAGATCAGGCAGATCTCTTGTTTGTTAGGCTGAATATCTATACAGTAACACCACCACCCCTTTTCTCATGTACTGTATTGCTTTCTCATGCTGGTAGGGCATTTATTATTAACAGTAACTCCATTAAAAGTACAACGTGTTTTACAGAGTAACACAATCAACCACAAAAGAATGCCGCCAGCCCTGCACAGCTTGCAGTATTCCAGTCATGAATGGTAAGCCAGATAGGTGGGTGAGTGGTTCCCTTTTCACTTTGTCTTTATCTCCACAGCTTTTAAACAGAGAGAGAGAGAGAGAGAGAGAGAGAGAGAGAGAGAGAGAGAGAGAGAGAGAGAGAGAGAATCTGAGTACAAACCATCACTTCGACTTTCGGGCACCCCATTAAGGAACGCCTCCCCGCTTCGTTTTGTTCCTGATTATCTGTTTGATCTAAGTTAAAGGCCCCCCTCCCCCACTTCCCTAGTAATTAGGCTAAAAGAAGCCTTCCTGTGTGACTCTGTTTACATAGGAATACCACACAACATCTTTTAGGATTGAGTGCACTGCCCGTTTTCTAATCCCATTAAATCTTCTGTGCAGTCAGCATTTAATCTGGGGGTGGGGGTGGGGGGTGGGGCAGAGAAAATCAGACAGCAGCCACTTCCTTTCCAGACTCGATTTCGAGGCACATTTTTCATGTCCAAACGGGAATCCTAATATATTTAAATCCTCCATCACAATAAAAGTATCACTTTGCATTCATCCCCGCAGTTTCTCGCCAGGGGCAATTGGGGAAGCGGTGGGGGGGGGGGAGGCGGGCGGGGGGACGACGACGACGACGACGACTGCGTGCGTGCGTGTGTGCGTGTGTGTGAACTGCTTCTCCCACCATCGCGTTGGGGGAGGGGTGGGGGGGGGGGGGGGGGTGGAGGAGGAGATGTGTAGGTCGAGCACGCTGTGTTTGCCGAAGGAACAAAACTATTCCGGGATCGTGGCAGGCGAGCACACAGACGGGAGACCAAAACTGCGCGCGGTTCCGCGCAAGTGGATGTGTGCGCCGGTGCGGCGCGGCGGGCGCGCGTCTTTCTCTCTCTCTCTTTTTCTCCTCCTGCCAGCGGCAGCTGCTTCCCAGCCAGACACACGGCGAAGGAGCTGCACTTTTGTCTGCCTCCCTTGAAACCGATCTTCTTCCATAAGCACGCCAGCCTGTCCTACTCGGCCCCCAGCCCATCACCACCACCCCGCAACGCTCCGCTCCGCTCCAAGCCGGCTCCTTCCTTCCTTCCTTCCTTCCTTCCTTCCTTCCTTCCTTCCTTCCTTCCTTCCTTCCTTCCTTGAAGCCACACCATAGCAAGATCTCACCTCTTCATTTACCACCATTTTAAAGCAGACAGGCGCCGCACCGAGCGAGCCAGCCCGAAGCCAGAAACTGTGACTACTGTACTCGGAAACCGACCAAAGCGCGCCTGGAACAAAATACACCCACCTCCCTCCCCAAAACCCAACCAGAGGAAGCTTCCAAGTCAGAACCGAACAGAGGCAAATCTATTTCCCCCCTCCCCCCAATTCCCTTCCCTCTGGTCCGATGCCTCTTTGAGCTGTATCCTGAAACTCAAGCCCGGCACCGGGGAAGGAAGGGGCGAAAGTCCACCAGCACCTTCGCCCATCCCAGCCAGAAACTTCAGTCTCCTCCGCACACCAGAATCGCGATGCCGACAAACTGGGAGGCGGATTGGTTGAGAAGGACACCTTCGTCTCTTCTCTCTCTCTCTCTCTCTCTCGCTCCCCCCCTCTCCCCATTACCTCTCCGCCGCCCCCCACCCACCCGTTTGTACTTACTGGAATATGCGGCTCCATGCGTGGTGCTTCTACCCGCGGGGAAACCAGAAGCATCTTGGACTGGCGATCCACCAGCAGCTTTTTACATCCAGTTTGACTGCCTTGGACAAAAACCCAGCCGCCCGCAGGAGAAACCGGGGACGGGCAACGAGAGAGAGAGAGAGAGAGAGAGAGAGAGAGAGAGAGAGAGAGAGAGAGAGAGAGAGAGACGCGGCGGTCTTTGGTGGGGATTTCACACACGCCCCCCCGTCCTTCTCCGCCGCCGCCTCCTCCTCCCTCCTCCTCCTCCTCCTTTTAGGTTCCCGACAAGTTCATCCTGGCGTTGCAGTTTGCTAATGATTCACCGTCTGTCTCAATTCGCGCACTACATTTCCCCCAGCCCACAGCTTCCTCGCTCAGAAGGTGGAGTTTGTGGGCTTTAAGTTACTGATAGGGCATATCTAACTGCTGTGTCACTCGGAGAGGAGGGGACTTCGCTCGCTCTGCCGGCGCCGCTTGCTTGCATGCAAACACACATACACACACACACAGAGAGAGAGAGCTTAAACTCCGGCCTTAAAGGGGAAGGAGCACATCCTTTGCATCACCGTGAAAGAGATTTAAAAAGGCGCCCACGCGGCGCGCTCCCCTGTTCGCGGCGCAACGAGCAGCCAGCGCTGCCCTCTCCCTCTATGTCCTCCCCCTTTCTCCTTTCCGGGCTGGGGCTGGCGGGCTGGTCCGCTTCCTCTGCCTGCCTGCCTGCCTGCCTGCCTTCCTGGGCTCCCAGGAATTTCACAGCACCGCTGGCCTGGCCTGGCCTGGCATCTCGATCTTCCTGCCATGCCATGCCAGGGCGGCGGCGGCTGCAGCGGGCAGCTCGGGAGAGGAGGACGCCCAGGCACTGCCCTGGTTTTCTTTCCAGCTCGTCAAGAGGCCGAGTGTGAAAAAGGCGCAGGAGCAGCGTCCCAACCGCAAAGGGAGGGCAAACTCACTCAGACCCAGAAGTTAACAGCAACAAAAGTCATCATGGAAACTAGGAAAAAGTTTCTTTCTTTCTTTCTTTCTTTCTTTCTTTCTTTCTTTCTTTCTTTCTTTCTTTCTTTCTTTCTGTACTACAACTCCCAGAATCCCCACCGAGGACAGAGGGAACTGTAGTCCCCCACCCCCACCCCCCAAAAAAAAGAAAAAGAAAAAGAAAAAGAAAAAGAAATGAAGGATCTTTGTCAAGCTCCTATCAGCACACAGAGTTATTTACAACAGTGCAATGGCTGCTTATCTTCCTGGCTCTTCCCTACAACCTGGAACTCGTTGTAAGGAAGGGCTGGGTGTGACGTCGGGCCGCCTCTTCCAAAAGAAGTTCATCGAGACGAGTGAGAAGAGTCCCCTCCGCCCTAAAGGCCGCAGACAAGGACCGGCATCACTCCTTGCCGCCGCCTCTCCGCTCCCCCCCCCCACTCCGCCGCCGCCGCCTTAGGTGAATCCAGGTTACTAACAAGACAGGCGGGTACAGTGTGTCCTTTTGCCTCCTGCTGCGGTGCAAGAATATTTATACAAGCTGCTGCCAAAAAGCTCGAGATGCTTTTTATGGCTGCAAAACACGCTTGTTTGTAACCATGTGTGATTTCTGAATGGTAGACTGCACTAGCCAGCTGCTCAAACTACCAGAGGGGAGAGGGCAGCAGGTTAGGGCCCACAAGTCACACTGGTCCCCTAAAACCCTAAATTTCACCCACGAACCCCCATGGCAAGCCTGAGGAACGCCACGACCACATTGGCTAGAAATGGGAAAAGGTACATTTTGGGGATGTAACACCCCCCACCCTATACTCACCCTCCCCATCTTCAAGTTGCATTGTACTGTATACATTTCTGTGTTTCAAGCTTTAAACCCAGCAGCACATACAAGTGCCTCCTCCTCCTCCTCCTCCTCCTCCTCCTCCTTCCCTGCTGTCAAGTCCCATTCATCTTATGGCCACCCTGTAAATGAGAGGTCTCCAACATGTCCCATCTTCAACAGCTCTGGTCAGCTCGGCTCAAACCAGTGGTTCCTTTAGGGAATTTATTTATTTATTTATATTTATTTATTATAGAGCTTATATACCGCCCGTCTTCCCGAAGGAACTCCGGGCAGTTTACAACAGTAGGTCAGACAACGACCAATTCAGAACAATAAAATCAACAGAGTGACAACATATTAAAACAGCAGTTTAACCCTGGCAACTAAGATAATAAGACTAATTAATTAATACGATGGCAGGAAAAAATAAATTAAACTAAACAGGGTCACCAAATGCCTCACGGAAGAGCAGCGTTTTCAGAGCCTTCCGAAAGGCTGGCAGGGACTGTGCAAGGCGCACTTCGCTGGGTAGATGGTTCCACATAGTGGAGCCAGCCACAGAGAAGGCCCGGTTTCGAGTTGACATTTTCTGGGCCTCCCTGAGCGTGGCAACCCGAAGCGAGTACACCTGCGACATCCGCGCTGGACGGGCCGAAGTTGACCACTGGGCGATCCGCTCTGCCGGGTAGTCAGGTCCTAGGCCATGGAGGGTTTTATAAACTAAAACCAGGACCTTGAATCTGATTTGGCACACAACGGGCAACCAGTGCAGGCAGGCCAGGACTGGGGTGATGTGCTCGTAACGACGTGCACCCACCACCAATCTGGCTGCCGCATTCTGGACCCGCTGCAGTCACCGAAGGAGAGTCAAGGGCAACCCCATGTAGAGAGCATTGCAGTAATCTGTCCTCGAGATCACCAACGCTTGCACAACAGTCCTCAGGGAGTTACCGTCCAGGTATGGGCGAAACTGGGCGATTTGACTCAGATGGAAGAAAGCGGCCCTGGACACGGCAGCCACCTGGGCCTCCATGGTGAGAGCTGAGTCCAGGACCACGCCCCGATTCCGAACACTATCCGCCAGCTGGAGGGAAACTCCCTCCAGGCTGGGGAGAGGGCCTCCATAACTGGCCGGGGAACCCCCGAAGAACATCACCTCAGTCTTCTCGGGGTTGAGTTTGAGCCTGTTAACCTTGGTCCATGTCATGACCGCCTCCAGACACTGGTTGAGGGTCTGGACAGCTTCATCTGCAGAGGTGGAAAAGGAGATATAGAGCTGCTTGTCATCGGCGTGTCATCAGCGTATCTCCTAATCCATCTTAGATTTGGTCTTCCAGCCTTCCTCTTCCAGTCTTCCTCTTTCCCCAACATTACTGTCTAGGGGTCTGTGTCACCTGGGCAACCATGGATTCGGGACATGAAACGGCACAAAGTACAAATACTATAGCAATAGTACAAATGCTGTTTTGATGTGCATGCCCCAGTGCAGTGTCTGGGGAACAGGACCTCCTTGCCTCTGCCCCGGTGGTGCCCCCCCCTTTCTTTACTATCCAGCTTTCATACCCACATGTGGTGATAGGAAAAACAAGAGTGTGGATGATCTTGGTCTTCAGAGACACTGCTTTATATATGATGATCTTTTCTAATTCCTTACTTGCTGCCCTCCCTAGTCCCAGCCTTTTGATTTCTAGGCTGCTGTCTCCATTTGGACTGATGGGTGAATCAAAGTGTACAAAAACTTTAACAATGTCAATTGCTTCATTGTCAAGATCCATCATGCAACTCCTGAAATGTAAATCACATTCATAACTGACTTGATGGCACATGCTGATGATCTGAGAATAAATCCCTCTGGACTACCCTCAAGGCAGCTAACTGTAACACAATTCACATAAAACCTATTTTATAGACTATTAAAATATGCTAGCAAAAGGAAAAGGAGCACCCAGCAAGCCCTTAACCAGCAACTCAGTTTAAGTAGTAAAGGCCTATCTGAACAAAAACATCTTGTCTAGAATGGAATGATGGAATTTCAGAGCCACAAAGAAGACTACCTCTTGTACTATATCAAACATTCATCTGGTGGCAGGAAGACTGAGAGAAAGGTCTCTGGTGGAGATTTTAAAACTCAATTTTACTTCTGACACTGACCACCTTATTTGACTGCCTCTGAAAGTGCTTCTTCTTTATTTCCTTGGCACATCCCTTTATTTAGAGTTGTTTGTCCAATACCCAGTGGTTCCCACCTTTGGGTCCCCAGATGTCTTCGAACTACAATTATCTGAAATCCTGGCCAGCACATTTACTGTTGAAAGCTTATAGTTCTATTCCAGAAACATCTGGGGACCCAAGTTTGGAACCACACTAGTGGTCTACAATGACTTGTATTAGGGTTGCTGCCTCATTTCCTGCCAGGGTGCTTGTGCCTTGAGTTGGGGTGACTTCAGTGTACCTGATGCTTCCTGTTATAGCTGCCTGTCAACTAAAGTTGTATTTGTTGAATTTTCATCTTTCCTAACTTCTTTGTAGTTAGTCATGAAGAGAACAAGGCATCACAAAAACTGTCCCCCTGTGACATAACGCATACTGTGATCCACTGAAATATATTAAATTATTTTTTCTAATTATCCTCAAAATTATCTTGCAAGTTCTAATACACTCCATGAATATTCAAAAGTTTACCAAATTTTTAACAGCTCTATCTGATTTTAATATTTGACTTGGATACCTAGTTTTAATAGTGGATTTTACCAGCTGATTTTTTTGTACTTTTATTGTAAAGGCATTATCTGATGACTGCTCGAAGCAACACAAGCAAGCGCATCTGGCAGTTTCACATTTCTATTTTGGGGTAATACGCCTTATCTCAAACCTGAATATCAGATTCAAAAATTGCTAAAATATACTGTGAAGGCTGCTCAGCTCAGACAAGCTCATGTGTTTACCCTCAAGTCTTAAGACTCTGCTCCTAGGCAATTTTTGTTTATTTATTTTGTGTGTATCTTTCTCCTATAACTGTGTGATATTGAATAACTTGTTTTTAGATTATTTGTGTTCTGCCGACTAGGTGTCTTTGGTTGTCTTCAATAAAATATCCAGTTCATTGGAAAACTCAAGACAAAACTAGAACTTTGTACTAAATTACAACTACTGTATTTGTAAAAAAAATAGTTTTTCCCTAACCAAGGTCTATTTTATCTCTTCTGTTTCTCCAGTCAGTTATCCAATCTGGTAACTTCTTTACTTTCCTCAACATGGATTTTTGTGTTCAATAACTGATGGGAATCAAAGAAAGCTAGGTTGTTCTGTCTAAAGAAATCCAGTTCCATAAAGGAGTCCATCTGATACTAGCCTTTTGATAGACAGTGAGAAGCCAGCTCTTCTCGATGGTGACAATCTGTTGATTTTCATTAGCTGGTAACACTGGTATTGGTATACAATTTATTTTGTGAGGAGAAATGGTAGTCTGCAGCTATCCAATTTTGGGAAAGTCCATGTAGACTTGGTTTTACATAACGAAATAAAAAGATGCCTGCTTCATGGGAGGAAAGCAATGGTAAACCTAGATAGCATCCTAAAGAGCAGAGACATCACTTTGCCAACTAAGGTCAGGATAGTCAAAACTATGGTTTTTTCAGTAGTGATGTATGGAAGTTAAAGCTGGACTATAAAGAAGGCTGATCGCCGCAGAATTGATGCTTTTGAGCTGTGGTGCTGGAGGAGAGTCTTGAGAGTCCCCTGGACTGTAAGGGGATCAAACTATCCATCCTGAAAGAAATCAACCCCGAATGTTCACTGGAAGGACAGATTTTGAAGCTGAGGCTCCAGTATTTTGGCCACCTCATGAGGAGAGAGGAGTCCTTGGAAAAGTCCCTGATGTTGGGAAAGATTGAAGGCAAAAGGAAAAGAGGACAGCAGAGAATGAGATGGTTGGATGGTTTCATCGATGCAACCAATATGGATTTGACCAAACTCCGGGAGGCAGTGGAAGATAGGAAGGCCTGGCAAGCTCTCGTCCATGGGGTCACGAAGAGTCAGACACGACTGAACGACTGAACAACAACAACTGTATCTATTTAGGCCACTTTTTCATAGTGTAATGAAACAGCTTAGGGAAAAAGAAGGACTGTGGAAGATGGGACACCGTAATAAGTTCAGGGTGATGGAATCAGTGAGCTATCCCTCCCCTCCATACCATCTCCAGGCAGGACTTAAATTGGCACCTCACTGAACTTGACAGTGACCTTCTGGCACAGGTGAGTGAGTGGTTTTCTATGATCTCCCAGCAGTTTTTGAAACCATCAACCACGATGCCCTTGTCAACCAGACTCTGGCACCAAAAGCTGCCAAGAAGCTCTTCCTCCTATGTAATTCCCACAGTTAGATCATTCACCTCGGTGACCAAGGCATTTTAATTCTTGGAGACAGGATGGCACTTACACTGAAAGGGATCTACTAATCACAGTAATCCAGGAATCCTTAGAACCAGGATGACACCTATGTACTAAAGGTCGAGGCACATTACAGACACAGAGGGAGATCATTTAAAATCACTCTATGCTGCAACTCTCACCAGACAACAAATCAGACATATGTATCTAGAAGAGACACTAATACATGAAACAATCAAGGAATATTCCATTTTTATCTATTGAGAGATTAATAGCTGTTGATTGGTTTTCTGTCCATGAATTTGTTACATTCTCTTTTAAAACATCCGAGCTGATGTTAATTACCATCTGTGTTAGTGATCATGTGCTGAAATCCTCAGCATATTCCAAATTCCAAATTATTATTTCTTCCTACACTACTATGCAGTTGCAGTTATGGTTTTGGCATGATGAAAAGGGTGAAGGTGTCTGTTTACAATGAGTTTAATTCTACACAGACACAAAACTGTTCAGATTGCTTTATCATGCAAATGAGTGTGAAGTTCAGTGTCAGTCTGTATGGCAACTAAATAAAGGTTCATGGCAAAGACATCTCAAGATGCTGTTTCAGAAAGAAGAAAGGATGTTATTTAATCTGCCGGAAAACCATTCTGAAAATTGTGTAAAATGCAACACTTCAAAGAAAACTTAATCTGAAATACGCAGGAAAAACTCAAAGCTTTGTCCTTTAACAGGTTAATTGTCAATAAAGCACGTTGATTGGACTACTGCTATGGAATAACAACAATCATATGCTGTGAAGTCAATTCTGACTTATGGCAGTCATTTCCAAGGTATTCTAGGTAGAGAATACTAGAAGTGGAGTACAATTACTTTCTTCTAATCCAGTGTTTTTAAAACTAAAGGTTTAACTCCTTTAAATCCTATATCTCATACAATATATAAAAAAACTTAAATGCCAAGGCTGGCTGTCAATGTTATGCAAACAAATGAACAAAAAGAGATTTAAGGGTTTCTGCCATATTTTGGATTTTTAGGAACTTTGGGCACTATTGGTTTAGCCAAAAACTGCCATATAGGAATCTCCTCAAACATAAGCTTGTAAGAACCATGTAATAACTATAGGGTTGGAGAAGAACCATCTTTACCTTAGACATTTTTGAGCCCTAATGGCTTTGGAAGTATTCAGAAACACTGTCCCTTTAAATCAAGTGTTTTCAGGCTGAAGTCACATAGGGTTTAAAACAAGATCAATATATCCTTTGGTAGACAGAGAGGTGGTGGTCTTTGAGATAGGGTGGAGAGGAGAAGGAGAAGAACGGTGAGAGAAAACAGTTGGCCCAGCACTTTGGTTGCTGGCCCTGCTAGCTGCCAACATGCCTCTCCTCTTGAATGTTTCCAAAGGAATGCAGCTGTCAACAGGAAACATGTTCTACACCTCTCATCTAAACTAAGAGTGTAATCCAGGGCTGAGTGATTGATTTGGGCAGGGGCTGAATCTCCTCATAGTCTAGAAGACATCAAAGGAGGTACTCCATCAAAGAAGGTACCCCAGCAGCAGGCCCTTTAGATTTTTGTCTAATTGCCCTCCCGCCCCATCTTTGTTATAACAAGGTGAGGTTTTGGGAAGAAGTGACCTTGGAGTCTCAGTGGGCTGGATTAGTCCCAGGAGCCAGGGGTTTCCTCCTCTGTTTTAAGCCTGTAACTTCTTACCCCTGAATAAGCCCCAGCTAGCTTAATGGCATATGTATCTGATTAAATGTTATAGGATTGTGCTGTACGAGTCATGAGCTAAACAAATTTAAGTTTTTATTAATTTGATGAAGGTTCTAATTTCTAGACCAGCTCTAGCACACAGATAAGAATAAAGCTCTAGGATCCAGACTGAACACAGTCCTCTTAATATGAGATATAGGAACTGGCTAGGGAGATGTTTGTCTCACTTTTTTCTGCATGTATTTCACTGACTAGAGAATGTTAGCACTAACTGCAAATAGGTATGACCTTTTGGCATGAGTATGTGGTATATATTGCTTGGCTGAGAGGGCTTCTCTTTTTGTAGCATTTCTCGTTGTACTGTATTGTTTTGTCTTGCTTTTTTCTGTTGTGATTGCCTATACCAGTTCTTTGAAGCAGTCACTGGCCATCTCTGGATGTCATAACTGATGATGCACAGAATGGGATTTGGTGTGGGTGTGAGCCTGACTCCTGTTGCCTTGTATTCTACTTCCAGTGGTAAGGACTGCAGCTGCAATGCCATTTGTACGTTATAGTTTGACACCCACCCTCAGTTTAGTCCCAGTTCAAACGCTTAGCATGTCTTGTCAGTTCAGCACTATCTCATTTGCTATACCTTAAGATGGGTATAGCCTAGATGCCCTGAAGCACTCCTAGATGCTCTGAGCACATCTGATCTTGCCTGATATCGGAAACTAAGCAGGGTTGGGCCTGGCTAGTACTTGGATGGGCAACCACCAGGGAAAACCAGGTGCTGTAGGCGCCTGGAGTAGGAACTGGCAAGCCATTCCAGTATTCCTGCCAAGAAAATGCCATGGACATGGGGTCATGAAGAATTGGTCGTGACTATAATGACACAACATCAAAAGATGGGGAAATAGAAGAAGAAAAGGGGGGATTTGAATATTAGTGGAAAGGGTGCATAATAGGGAGAAATGAGGGCAGTGTAATGTGTGAATGTTTGAAATGCCCTTTTCCAGGATAATTTCTGTGTGAATGATAACAGTGATTTAAATGCCAGGATACTGCACAGAGAAGTTCACATCGGTCCAGGACAAACTACACTGTGGCCATGACTCTTATTCCTTCATCTCCCATTGTTCCTAAGGCAAACACTCAAAGGCCACAGAATCAGATTCATTCCTCAAGGAGGTATGGTAGCTCTATTTTCATTTAAATCGTATCAATTTTATTGGTTGAGCTTCTGTGTAGGAAGATTTGTGCGGCTCAACACAGAGATAAAAGTGGGGGCTTCTACGCCTCCTCTCCATAATGTGCACCTGTTTAATTGGTTCAGCATGCCACTAATCTGTGTGTTTAGTAAACACAATGTTTTACAAATTGTACAGCAGCGGAAAATTTTGTCCCTGGTTTCCAGATCCAGCACTTAAGAGAAGAAGTGCTTATGTCTGAAATAAGGGATGTTCCTTTAAAACAAGGGACATCTGGCAGTCCTCCTTACATCATGCAAAAGGGGTAGTTCCTGGCCCACGCCCTAACAAGAAGAGCAGCAGTGGGCAAAGTGTTAGCCGTTGCAGCTGCTGGATTTCTCCTCTTATGATGCATGCTTTGAAATACAATGCTCTCATTGGAATCATGGGGAAAGAACTTGGAGAGCGTGACTAAAAGGCCCTCTTGTCCCTTCCAGCGCCCTCATCTCAGCTGCCTCAAAGCACAATTAACATGCAGGCATGTTATGTGGCTTCCCCTGCCCCTTAAAATGCCTTGTATTTTCCCCTCAACAATTCTTTCATGTCCAGGCTGAAGAGACACAGGACACGTCAGGGTAGAACCAAGAGAAACATCTTGGGACAACAACAGTAAATCCTCGCAGGGTGGGAAAAATTGTTTTTCATGGGCTTTTCCTACTGTCTGGGACAGCTGGTGTCGTGACTAAGAGTGTGGGCTGGGATGTTCCAGGATCAAATTTCAGCTCATTTACTAGATGGCTAGAAAAGCAGGCCATTGGTTTCTCAACCTCTGCCCACCCCTATTTTCATTCCCTAGCCCCACATCTGCAATATGAATATAACAATACTGTCCTGCCTTAGAAGGCTGTTGAACGGATCACTAATTTGTGGGAAACAGGGGATATTCCAAATACATAATGGGAAAGATTTATGAAGAAACATACGGAATAACCAAAATACATACCAAGAGTGATTATCTTAAATATCACACCAGAATCAGCCTTCTGACAAATCAACCAACTAAACAGTGGTTTCCAATCTTGGGTAACCCAGGTGTTCTTGGGCTTCAACTCCCAGAAACCCCTAGATGGCATAGCTGGTGGTGAAAGCTTCTAGGAGAGTTGGGAGCTGATGTCCAAAAACACCTGAACTGCTCCAGGCGTATTCTAAGCAATGGCCAGGAGCCAGGAGTTAAGCGTTAATTTGAATATTAGATTCAAAGACAGAGGAACTTGGGAGGCCAATAAAGGTCCCCTGCTGGAGTACACTGGAGGACCCAAGACTTCTTAATCAAAAATGCTGGAGGCTCCTGAAGCCAGGAAGACCAGAAGTTCTCATTCTGGGACTCATGCGCCCAGATCAACATTGGTAGCTGCTAAGTCTATAATCAGCAGGACTGGGGTAGCAATGCTCCCACCAAGACTTCCACAACAAATCCCGGGGCCTATGCAACAACGTCAGCAGAACAAGCATCCTGAGCTCTTAGGCCCTTTGTACACGACCCCTAAACTCCGCCGCAAATGGCTCCTAGCTCCGGAGCTTAAAATTGTTTCCCCACCAGCTCCGGATTTTACAGATAATTAAGTGCGACCACGCCCACCTAAGCACGTCCCAGCGCACTTTTCAGGTACCTGCTTTCTGGAGGTGAAAATTCCTGATGCGGATGTAAAGGAGTGACTGCCCAGCTCTCCTTACTTCTGTTTGTTCTTTTTTTGCCCCCCACCCCTTTAAGAGATCTGAATGCAGTGTCGGGACAGCAGAACGGAGGTAAGCGGCATTCTTTTCTTCCTTTTTCTCTCCCTCCCCTCACGCAGCCAGCAGCCAGGAGTGCGGAGGGGGTGGGAACGCAGGAACAGCGACAAACCCCTAAGATATCTGGTCCGAATTTAAGTGGCCAGCGTATCTTAGGGGTCATGTGAAAAGGCCTTTAGTTAGATGGGGGCCACAAATCAATTTCCTAAAGTTATGTTCTTAGCTGTTATATGAAATGCCTTTTACACACACATTTTGAGGAAATTTTTGCTAGTCTTGGCCGAAACCTCTTTGGCTTTCCCTGAAATTGCCTGACAAAACACTTCCTGCATTGTTTATGGCAAAATCTGGCAAAACTATTGCAATGTATTTATTCTTTGGGAGCCTACCTTAGAAGATTATTTTGAAACTATTGTTGGTGATATATGGCAGTCAGCATGATATAAGTGGCAGTTGTTGGGAGAACGTTGCTCCAATAACTTTCAAAGTTGTATCAGCTCCTACTTTATTACAACCATAACACACAAATCCCATCTGATTCTGGAAGGTAAACCGGATAGGGGTTGCTTCATACTTGAATGGGTGATCTGCTGGGGCCAGCAAAGAACTCTGCCTGAAAATACTGAAACTTGCTGCCTCCATTAACAATACAGAGCTAGAAGAACCAGTGTTCTAGCTCAATATAAGATAGCTTCCTATGTTCCCTGTGACATTTCCCAAGCCTGATTTTATGTGTTCTATTTTCTTTTTATAACCATCAGCAGGTTGTATCTCTGAGAACTGAAGAATCGCTTTTTACATATGATGCTATCCATATGTTGAGATTTTTAGAGGGATTTCTCTACTGGGGTTCCACATGACCTGAGGTTATGCATGGCCATCTAAGTCAGACTTATGGTATGTACAAAAAAGTGCACATCAGTCAGCTGACTTTATCAAGTAGATGTCTGGACTATCAGGAACATGGTGCTACATTCCTGATACACACCTCAGCATGTGTTTGTAGACACCTTTTAGACCAAGTGAATATAATGGCAAGTTCAAGCATGAAGCTTTTACTAATACTTCTTTCTTTCTTTCTATCTATCTATCTATCTATCTACCTACCTACCTACCTACCTACTGCCTCTAAGGTGCTTATTTCCTGACCTCCCTGCATTTTGCTACATTTTTGCTTTGTTTTACAAGGCATTGTAACCAGAGGCTCTACTGCATGGCATATTGGTCCTGCAAACATTATGTCTCACTCAAGAAACATATGACACCTGCTAGTTCTCAACATTATTATTTAAATAATAATTCTCATTTTTATTTTTGTACTTATCTACAATTATTTTTTTGCTCTAACCCCTTTAGAGAAATCAGAACAACACCGAGTAATTTTATAGTGCATCTTTTAAAGAAGGCTATTACTTCTACATACTCCCAAGTGGCTTTTCCTTCCCTTCTTCCCTCTCTAAAATAAATTATGGGTAAAGAGTAGACATCTACAGTTCCATCAGCATAATAAAACCATGGGGTTTTTTAAAAAAAAATAGCAGACAAGACATACCAAAAAATATTATTCATGCTCAATTGGTGGAATCTAGTCACGTTATTTTTTACATAACCTGGCAGGAACAATATAACGTGATATAAGAAACCCCTATTCATTGTGAATGGTTCAGCACGCAGTATTCATACAGGAAAACATGTTATATATGTTCAGTCAGCAGGGATGGTTTGTTCTGATCAGTTTCATATCAATATTGTCTGCTTGCTGCCCAACCTGGTAGCTGGATACAATGCAATGGGATTTACCCTTCAACAACGTACAATTTCCCACAGAGTTTAAGAAGAACCATTTCAGCTCAGTGCTAGAACAGAATTTCACTAAGGGCCTTTTTACACGACCCCTAAGATCCGCTGGTCCCTTAAATTCGGACCAGAGATCTTGAAGGTTTGTTGCTGTTCCTCCGTCCCCACCCGCTCCACACTTCTTTGTTCTGTCTGCGTGAGGGGAGGGAGGGAAAAAAAAGCCTTAGACAGAGACAAAAGAATGCATTCTTACCTCCGGTGCCGGTGGAGGTTGCTCCGACCTCCGTTTACTTCCTGGTTCCTCTTTAAGGGGCGGAGGCAAAAGAAAAACAACAGAAAGAAGCGAGGAGAGCTCAGTCACTCTCCGCATCAAATATTTTTCACCATCAAAAAGCAGGTACAAGAAAAGTGCGCTGGGTCGCGCTAAAGTGGGCGGGGGGGTGCACTTAATTGTCTGCAAACTCCGGAGCTGGTGGGTAAACATTTTTAAGGTCCGGAGCTTGCAGCCATTTGCGGCGGAGCTTAGGGGTCATGTATAAACGCCCTAAGGCACTTAGGAGAACTAAATAAGACAGCAGTAGTAGAAATTCTCTATTAGCACGTTGTTAGTATCTTAAAACAGCTTCAGGTAGTGGAGTTCTCTGCTCCAGCCCTGTTGACTCCTGCAAATTGTCATCTGGATGGTTACAGTGATCGGCAGCTCAGCGGTTCGAATCCCAGGTGCCACGCCGCAGAGTTTGCTCCTGCTGATAACCCCAGCTCCTGCAAACCTACCAGTTTGAAAGCATGTCAATGCAAGTAGATAAATAAGTTCTGCCATAAAAATCGTGACGGAAAAACAGTGTTTCCTTGCAGCCATGATGGCCATGTTGCCATGGACTTCTGCAACACTGGCTCTTCGGCTTGAATACGGAGATAAGCACCGCCCCTAGTGGACACGACTAGCACACATGTGCAGGGGGAACCTTTACCTTTACATAACTTTCAAGAGATCAAGTTTCAAGACTGAGATCACAAACATGAAGAATCAGCTCATATCAGGTTTCACCTCAGGGGAAACAAAAACCATCTTTTCGCCATCTTTGAAAAAAAAGGAGGTCAGCCACTCAATGAGCCTTCTGGTCTGTTAACTGGGAGTTGAGTCATGGCTACTGGACTTCTTTTTTGAGAGAAAGAAACGTTTCGCTGTTCATCCAAACAGCTTCATCGGTCTGAATACAGCTAGTGCAAGAGACCTTCTTATAGTCTGGTCTGTTGTTTTTTGCCAAAGCACATGCTCTTGTGTTTGGCTGGACTCAGAATGACTAAAAAGGCATGGAACTGCGGTAGACCAAGGGTATAATGAGGAGGTGAGGGCCTGTCAGAACCTCTGGGAAAGAGGTGTTAAAAGCAGTGCTGGATCATTTTGAGTTTGCTTTTCCAATGATCACTGGAACACATGGTTACATCACAGCAAAGCATCATCATCCTGGTGAAAGTGGCAAAGGGATTCTGCATGGGTAGAACCTGAAGGGCTGGGAAGGTTCTAAGAAAAGGGGGTATATAGACAAGGACAGCATAGAATTTTGTCTACAGATCCAGAAAAAAATACAGCAACAAGCTGCTCTCCAGGTGAAGAAAGCTACCAAGGGACTCTGAGGTGGCTGCTCATTTCTGCCGTGACACCAAGCAAGACGAGGAGGCAGAGCTACCAGGACGCTTAAGTGACTGTGTGCTTGCTTCTGCTTTTGTTTTGAAATAAGGATCACCATGTGGTGCAACTATTTTTAACATGCCAATTAGACAGAACTCATATGGCACTTTTTGTGAGGCTGTAAGAGTAAAGAAGGGAAACAGGATTGCTTTTTTACTTCTCTGCATTTTGCAAAGAATCTGTCCCATTTCCACTGCTCCTAAAGCAGACCTGTACACATACCTAGCAGAAAGGAAAAACTAATGGAAGGGAATGGTTATGTTTTGGGTGGTCCGTAATCAATGGACCTAATCAATGATAGATATGAGCAGAAACTTCAAGGACATGGATAGAAATGGTGACCAATCTAACCTTACAAAGCTGTTGCCTTCAGATGCAAATGACTCAAGGACAGAAGGAATAGCAGGAAGCTGGAAAATGGTATGAGCCAAACTGGAATATCTGGGATTGTTTTTCCTTCCAAAAAAATAAAGGCAGCAGCAAAACTCAACAATGTAGTGTGTAGTTTGGCCCATTTCACAGTAGAAGTATAAAGGCAGGTCCTATTTTGTTTAATTCTTAAATTGGGAAGGGTATTATATTTTAAGCAGTGGATGAAATCCAGTGCTGCCTGTGCGCCAGAGGAATGAACACTGCCAGCAGAACAGACTCTCTCTCCCAATGTGGCTCCACCAAAGACCTACTCTGGAGTGATCATGTGTCCCTCCAGTCGCAACACTTGAAGAACTGAATAGAAACCTGTTAGGTCCATCTCTCTGGGCATACATGCCAGACTAGCTCATGAAGGTTCCAAAGGATGAGGCAAGCATTCCTGAATAGATAAGCAAAAACATTGCACCAAGTATACAATCAGATCTCTCAGTAAGCCTTAGCACTGATACTACTGGTTCAGCAAAAAGTGATTCCCAGAGACCTTGTTCAATAGTAAATTCCAACAGTGTTAGAAACTCAAATCCTTACTCTTATGTAATATGCAGCCAAAAGGGCTTGATCCAGTATGCCGCTGCAGGATGTCCAAAGATGGAATCTTGTAAGGGCTTTCACATTCAGCGTAAGCACAAAGAGAGTCTGGAAAGAAGACTGTCATTTTCTCATGCAATGAACTTCCAAACCTGCCTTTCTCAACAGCACTGACATTAAATATTTAGGTGGCCATATGCAAATCATTTAAATCTCTTCCTAAGCAGCCCATAGCACAGCAGCACAGTCTTTTGTGTTCACATCTTCTCGTGAGGCATTTGTCCACCCTTTCTTTTTAATCCATAAAAAGGGAATTAATGATCAGACACTGGTGTGCCGTTTCTCACCTAGCCCCTCCTTCTGAACATCCTTCCTGCTCTTTGTATACATGTGGTGGAGATGTTTAGGAGCTGACTGAAAATTACATTCACAAAACTCTGCATGTATCCCTGTGGGTGCATGTGCATGTGTGTATGTAGAGAAGAACAAAAAGAAATGAGATGCAAGCATGTTTTAGCAACCATTTTTTCTTGTATCATCCTATACATTTAGGGCCAAAAGCATGTGCTACAGATCACCTGTCATTAAACATCTATTAGTGTGCCAGAAACATGAGTCAGGCAGATCTTCATGACTGAGCAATGATGCTTTCAAACGAAGCCTCTGCTTACCTACCAATGATTAATCACAAAACAAAACAAGTTGATCTGCACACTGCAAGACATTCAAACATCTCCTGCTGTGACAGTCAGACCTTTTCAGTATTTAAGAAATCACCTCTTCTAATAATGGGCTGTCTGTAGCATAAAATGTGGCTTGAACCTGGGAGTATTTCCCATTCGAGAGCAAGCTTCTAAATTCATAGTCACTAGTAGTCAGACTTTAAGTTGCATAATGTGCAAACCAGGACCTTCTTTGCATAAAAATGTTTCTGCCAAACAGTCTGAATATTTTGCAGAACTGCTACAATCACCTGGGAGGTTTAGCACAAGATCCACATAAATGGATTCAAGATTAAGGCACATCAGTGGTGCAAAGAGAGATGCCCTAGTGTACATCTTCCATGCCTTTCAGTGCAGAAGAATTTCCTGGTGGATTGTGCTTCTATTCTTATTTACTTAATGTCACTGTGAATTTGCTTGTGGAAGTGTATGACACCATGCACAAAGCTGCTTTAACATCTGAGCTCAGGCTTTAGGCATTCTCTCAAGACTGCATGGGGGAGGGAGCTTCCAGCCAGCACTCATACACATTTTTACACACACAAACACACACACACACACACACACACACACACACACACACACACACACACACACCATGTTATCACAGAGAAAAAACATTCAAGAATTCCAGGATGCTGGGGAAATCTTGTGTGCTGACCTTATTTTCTTTCCATGAGAGATCAGTCTAATAAAGGATGATAGACACTAGCTTAATTCATTTACAAACATTTCAATTCGCGTTGCAATCATTATCATTCCTCCCCCTTTCCACTTCCTTCAGCAATAATATGTGTATTTTTTAAAATACCACATGATTGCTTTGGCTGAGCAAAGAGCATTTGAAAGCATCTGGCAAAAAGCTCTAAGGGACCTATTTTTGATAGAAGCAGCTATCCCAGAGCACATGAGCTTATATGTACCATTCTTTTATCTTATAAAATTGGGTGATTTTTTTAAATTTTATTTTTATTTCATTAGTGGAAAACAGAAGCACTGGAAGTGTTAAGTTAATAGAGTGGGATGCAAAATCTGTGCAGTTGCACAGCAGCTCTAATATCTTTGAGAATCACTAGGTTCCTCATAATCCTATTTTTCACTTTAAAATACATTTCTAGTACATACAATTGCACAGCAAAGTTACAATATGTAATGGCAGAAAATGAGAAAGAAACAGAAATAAATAGGGAATTCTGAAATCACTTGCGTTTCTCATTTTATATTCATCAAACAAGCTCATCCTTTTTATGTCTGAAGACAGATGTTTTAGAATAAATGTGCATGTGTGGCATAACACAACTCCAAAAGCTCTAACACCTGTGGTCTAGAAACAAAGCCTGCATGGTGCAGTAGTTAAAGTATGCATTCAAACTCAGGTTCAAATACTCACTTAGCCATGGAGATCACCTAGAGACAATGGATCAGTGGTTCCCATCACTCACTTTCACTTGTCTTGCAGAAGAGTTATAATACTTACTTACTTACTTACTTACTTACTTACTTACTTACTTACTTACTTACTTACTTCTATTGCTCCAATAGTGTTGGAGCAATATTTAGGCAGTTTACAAGGAGTGACACAAATTACAATAACATAAAAGATAATGCAAATGGCACCGGAACAAATTTTCACAGTAAATCGGAGTGCAGGCAAGACAAGTAAATCTCCCCCTAAATGAGTACAGGGAGGCAGCCAAGTGAAGCCCTCCCAGAAGCCTATTCCATAGCATCGGTGCCACCACCTAAAATGCCCAGGCTTTGTAGAAGATTTCCATGCTTCTCTTGGGGTGGCTACATGTAGGAGCCCTTTCTCGGTGAAAATAACCAACAGCCACAGTCCTAGTGGTGTTCACATAAGATTTGCTTAATGTGTTGTGGCTAATTGTGGCTGACAAGATACTAGGTCACATCTGCCACACATTGTCTACTCAATGTGTGGCAGCGGTGAAGAAGGCCAATTCCATGCTAGGGATTATCAAAAAAGGGATTGAAAATAAAACAGCGAACATTATAATGCCATTGTACAAACTGATAGTAAGGCTGCACCTGGAGTATTGTGTACAATTCTGGTCACCGCATCTCAAAAAAGACATAGTGGAACTGGAAAAGGTGCAGAAGAGAGTGACTAAAATGATTACTGGGCTGGGGCACCTCCCTTATGAGGAACGGCTAAAACATTTGGGGCTCTTTAGTCTGGAAAAAGGCACCTGAAGGGGATATGATAGAGACGTACAAAGTAATGCAGGGCATGAGTAAAGTGGATAGAGGGACACTCTTCTCCCTCTCACAAAATACCAGAACTAGGGGACATACACTCAAACTGAGGGTTTGGAGAGTGAGAACAGACAAAAGAATTTTTTTAAACCCAGCGTGTTGTTAGTCTGTGGAACTCCCTGCCATAGGATGTGGTGATGGCATCTAGCCTGGATGTCTTCAAAAGGGGATTGGACAGCTTCCTGGAGGAGAAGTCTATCACAGGTTACAAACCATGATGGAGATGTGTCATCTCCAGGCTAAAAACTGGGTTTACTTCAAGGACCAGATACAGGGGAGTGTTATCAGGAGACAGATATTTAGTCTCTTGTGCTCCCAGACGCATCTGGTGGGGCCACTGTGAGATACAGGAGGCTGGACTAGATGGGCCTTTGGCCTGATCCAGCATGGCTCTTCTTATGTTCTTATGTTCTTATCTTAGTTGCACAATCCAATAGAATCATGAAGTTGGAAGGGGCCTATAAGGCCATTGAGTCCAACCTCTGCTCAATGCTGGGATAGAAAGCAAAGGATATCTTTGATGCATGACTTAGCACACACCTAAGACATGGTCCTTACACCTTGTTGACTAGCTGCAATAAGCCAAGACAAGTTATGCAACCATTATACAAACATCAACTGAGTTCTGGTAAGCATTTTTGTGGGTTCATAGAATTCCAACATGACATGAGAAGGCAAGGCCACTTTTAGAATTTATGGGATTCCCAACTCCCTTCACCCCAACATTCCTTCTGAAATGGCAAATGAAAGTAAAATGTGGCAAAATTTAGAACAAGTAAGTGACTCTGGAGTACTCTTTACTGGATCATGTCTGGAGTATAGTTAATTATTTGTGACACACATAACATAATTTTGATGCTGGTATTTATGCAACCTCCCATTAAAACAAGAAGAGAAAGAAGACCATTGATGTTAACTGCCATAATGCTGCCCACATATATCAGGTCTTAGTCGGTCAAAATTCTTTACAAGCATAGAAGGAAAATATGGCTTCTGATTCTCCAGACCTTGCTTCTATTCAGTTTTCCAACACAGCCCATGCACTAAGAACACTGTCATACAGAGATTTATGCCTTGTACTTGCTAAAGTGTCAACTTACAAAAATGCCTCTTGGCTCACTACTTTGAATTCCAATCCATAAAAATATTTCAGTTTAATTGCCCAGGTCAACCCCCTGCCTCGTCTTGTAGCCTCAGTTACTAGTGCTGGCTATGCCTTCAGTTATTCAACTGAGCCTTGAGATTCCCACATTAGGGCCACAAATTATGTTGTATGCTCTAGTTTTCTAGAAAAAGGGTACTTAGCCTTTTACACAGAAGTTATTTGTGTCAAGCTCTTATTTTTTAATCAGTGCACCAATCACTATTTCACAGAACTATGGTATTCCAATGGAGGTAGCTGGCTACAAATATTGCTCTCTACAAATATTTTTTAATTCACACAAAATTCTTTCATTTCTAAAATTGCTGTCTCTTAGGAATTGCTCTTTAGGCTTTTCTTTTTTAAGCGCTTGGTATCTATCTATTTCCAAGAACTACTCTATGAAACCCTGTTGAACTGACCTATATTTTTCTACTGAAGGACAAGTGAGCTGTAAGTGAGAAATGTATAGTTGGTTTTTGTTTGCATCTGCTGTTTTGTATTGTGTTTTGTATGTAGGGTGGGTGTTGTGGTTTTTTTTTTTGGCAAATATATCCAGATATGTGAATGGTTTACTAGGTAGTACATAAATATGGTGAGGCTTTTAACATTATTATTATTTTGTGTCCAACTTCATTAGCTTTTCTTTAGTTGTGTCTCAGCGAAATGCAAGCCTTCACTTCTTGACAGCTTGGAAGTTCTGCACAACAACAACAACAACAACAACAACAACAACAACAACAACAACAACAACAACACAACAACAAAAGGTTAAGCCTGCTACTGTATGAAAAAACTAACATGGATCGGCAGGTCTGTTATGGAAATTGGCATAAAGTACAATGGAGATAGTTTATTTTTTTAATGCATGGTATCGAGTTTTATGTGTGGAAACAGCTGTTCCATGTATGCGGTATTCCTGCTGCACATGGAAGAGAATCATTGGATTGGGCACCCGTGTTCAAATTCGATGCTCAGTGAAGATCAAACATCTTATTTTTTTATGTTAAGCATTTTCTCAAATGCTGCAACAGGGCCTTAATTATCTGGGGCAAGGGGATTTTAATATCTCCCAAGGAATCATGCTTATTGAAGGGGACAGCCTATAAATTAGTGCTTAAGTTAAAATCAATTTCCAGATAGTATATATCCCTCAAAGACAGATTGTTGGTTTGCATGAGCATTGTTATCAAAACTTTAATTAAAGCCCCTTTTAAATAAAACCTGTCGTACATTATATCCCTAATTGACTTGACCTGGTATGAAGAAGACTTTGTGAGCTAGAGGAGATGAAAGGAGATTATTCTGTCTGCTGCTGCTGCTGTTGCTACAGTGAATGTGTGTTAATAAAATTTATTTCTGCAGTCTTACCCCAACTCCCTATTGTGTATTCAAGAAATGTGTGAGCTTGAAGCCAGTCATCACAAAGCAAAAAAGTAATAAAATCTCAAAAGACAATTCACCCCCCCCCCATGAGCATGTGTGCACGCACAGACCCCACTTGCTTTCTGTCAGCCTGTGGTGGCACAAGATACATGGATACATTTGCTTTTGCAAAAACCAAGCCAGCACAGACAGGAAGGAAGGAAGGAAGGAAGGAAGGAAGGAAGGAAGGAAGATTTTGTAGCAATAATAAGCAACCAAACCTAAAAGCAAACTTGTGGATGAGCCCGTTGGTGATAAGGATGGTATGGCAATGGGAAAGTATAAAAGAAAAAACATGCAGGGTGTAACTGGGTTTGGAGTTAGAGGTGTGGGCTGCTGTTCTCTGCCTGTGTCTTTGGAGTGATCAGGCAAGAAAGTGTATAACTGGTTAGATGAGGAAATTTCAAGAAGTGCACCTCTCCTTGCCCCCTGCAAAATTTGCTTCTTTTACATAGCTGTTGGAAATACAGAGGGGCCACCCCAATTTGTCATTCAATTGTTAACTTACTATTCAGTGCTGTCAGAGACACGCAGTTTCATGCTTCTGTTTTACAACTCACTGCTTCCATACGCAGACATTTAATTTTGTCAAAATAGCCATTGCATAGGAAACATTTGGGAATAGCAATAACTTTTTTTCAAGCATTTATTGAAGAAGGAATCTTATAATGAAAGTGCAACATTCATATTAGGGAACTGGATGAATACATGGAATAACTTAGGCTGGGATGGAAAGTACATAAGGCCCATAGGTTGCAATGTGGTCCACCAAAGCCTTTGGTTTATATCGCCAAGCCCAACACCCCTGTAACAGTGGGCCATCCCAGAAGAACAAGGGATCAGTCTGAGACCCAGAACCGAGGGAAGAACCTGGTCATTCCTTACATGGCTGGAGTGTCTGAGAAACTTAAAAGGATTTTTGGCAAACACCACATCCCTGTTTATTTCAAACCCACAAACACACTAAGGCAGAGACTTGTCCACCCAAAGGATCCGATACTAAAACATAAAAGGAGCAATATAGTATATGCGATCCAATGCAGTGAAGAGTGTTCAGACCTCTACATTGGAGAAACTAAACAGCCCTTAAGCAGAAGGATGGCCCAACATAGGAGGGGTAACAGCTCAGGACCAGAATCAGCAGTACACCTCCATTTGAAGGACAAAGGGCACTCTTTCAAAGATGAGGATGTACACATATTAGACAAAGAAGATAGGTGGTTTGAGAGAGGATTAAGGGAATCCATTCATGTGAGCATTGAAACCCCCTTCCCTCAACAGAGGTGGCAGTCTCAGGCATAGTCTATCTGCTACTTATCAGGGTGTGCTTTCCAAAGTACTCAAGACAAATCAAAAAGCCTTCACCACCAAGGCCATAGCTAATGACCCATTCATTTGTGATTGGTTTAAGCACCTTAGGCCATTGTTCACCTTAAGGCTATGGATATTATTGTCTCCCTAATGAACCTATTCAGGCCATTGTTCATCTTATGAGCCTAATTCAAACCAGGGTGACAAGAGGTCAAAGCCGACTGACTATAAGATGGAGGACTTGCACTAGCTGTATTCAGACTGATGAAGCTGTTTGGATGAGCAGCGAAACATTTCTCAAAAAAGACGTCCAGTAGCCATGACTCAACTTCCAGATTTCCATTGAGCTGTTGTATGTTTTAAATTCCTCAGCAGTCTGGAGACTTTTCAACAATTCTCATATAAATTGTTTAATCTTTCGCCTTTCCAGAAAACTATCTTACACTGAATTAAATCACTGGGCCACCAAGTACACCATTGCCAACAATGACTGAAAGTAGCTTTCCAGGGTTTCAGATAGGAATCCTTCCCACTCCCCAACGTTACAACAACCATGCTCCAACCAACGTATTGCTTCTAAAAGTACTCAGATTTTGTACCCCAAAAAGAGTGAACAATCAAGCAGGAAAGCAGGGTAGAAATCTCAGGGATGAATAAAAAATATTCCCAAGTTAGTACACCTATAATGACCCCTCTGTCTTTATTGCTGACCTTAAGTTTAAGTTTAAGTTTATTGCGGTCATATGACCCGTATAAACAGTAGATAATAAAAACAATGAAAAAGAATAAAACTACAAATGGATAAAAACATCAGGAAGATGGATAAATGGTCAAGGCTGGAGGAGAGTCTGGAGAGTCCCCTGGACTGCAAGGAGATCAAACCTATCCATCCTGAAAGAAATCAACACTGAATGTTCACTGGAAGGACAGATTTTGAAGCTGAGGCTCCAGTACTTTGGCCACCTCATGGGGAGAGAGGAGTCCTTGGAAAAGTCCCTGATGTTGGGAAAGATTGAAGGCAAAAGGAAAAGAGGACGGCAGAGAATGAGATGGTTGGACGGTGTCATCTATGCAACCAATATGGATTTGACCAAACTCCGGGAGGCAGTGGAAGACAGGAAGGCCTGGCGAGCTCTGGTCCATGGGGTCATGAAGAGTTGGACATGACTGAACGACTGAACAACAAAAAAAACTCTGCTCTCTTGCGTATGGCAGCCAGAAAAGACTTTGCTACCTGGGCTGTAACATAAGAATTCTTATCTATTAAATAGTATTGGACTAACCATCTAGAAGGGTGGCCTTGGAACTTCTTTAGCAATGGAGCAATTAAGTTGTTTCTAATATGCTGCCTAGATGCCCTAAACACATCCGATCTCACTTGATTTCGGAAGCTAAGCAGGGTCGGGCCTGGTTAGTACTTGGATGGGCGACCACCAGGGAATACCAGGTGCTGTAGGCGCCTGGAGTAGGAACTGGCAAACCACTCCAGTACTCCTGCCAAGAAAACTCCATGGACATGGAGTCACGAAGAGTCGGTCACGACTGTAACGACACAACACACACACACACAATATGCTCATAAAAGGGGCAAAATAAAAGCACATATTGGATAAATTCTGGGGACTGGTTTTCACATGGGCAGAATCTTTCTTACTGCGAAATACCATAAACCTACCCTGAAGGAGTGCTGATGGCAATACATTCATCCTGACCAATTGAAAGCTGACTTTATATTTGCCCAAATCGACTGTAGGGATCATGCCACTGCCCCTTAGAACATTCTTGACACACTGGCCAGAATTCTGCTGGTCCACACATTCTGTATAAGGCTGATCAACCAGAGCTGTTTATCTTTTAAAAGTTTCCTAACCATCTTCCCAGGTGTCAATGCTTTCTAAGGATCTCTTCTGACCTGGGGAAACCTTTATTGGCCTCAGCATAGGGGAAATAGTTAATATCTGAAAATGGCCACCATTGGTTCTGTTGCAGGAGGGGGATATCCAACTATTAATTCAAGATACAAGGCTGTGGCAGACAACATTATTAGCTGTACACATATGGATCTGTACCAACAGGATTCTGGCTGATATCTGTACAAACAGATGATATTATTATGTATAGTGTTTCTCCTAGCTTCTACGCTTCCACACGTACTCAGTCAGCTATGCTCCTATCTGCAATCTTAAAAGACATCATTCACTTTTGTAACAACATAAGAAGCAAACAGAAAGCTTAGAAAAGTTACTTCTTTGATCCTGGTTCACTCTTTAGAAGAGACCAACCCTCAGTGTTTGGCAGTGGGGCTCCTGCTTCAGCATCTGATCTCTGACCATTGCATCTCCAGCTTCCTTTGGCTCCAGTCATCCATTTTGTCTCCCCTGAGGGTCCCGATTGCTACAGACAGCTCTGTGTTAAATGCCAGAACTCTTCAAGTGTTAAAAGCTGTCTGACTGTCTCTTGCAGAAGCTTCTCTGATCTAATCTTGCAAATTAACTTCCTTATTTTGTGACCTTATCAGGAGGTAAAAACTGGGGTTGGTTTTCATTCTTATTTCTCAGACACATATCTGAGGGGAGAAAAGGAGTTTGTTTGCTTGTTTGTTTTTGCTTTTATTAATGCATTAACTGTAACATCTGCTTTGACACTGAATCTACCTATGCCGATTGCTATCACCATCCAATCCCTAAATAGGTTTGAATAGGACAAAGATGCAGATAATACTACATTCATAGACACTGAGGTAACAGTGGGGTGGGTGGGTAGAGATTTAAATATAAGATGCTGGTTTATAGTGTCCTTGTGAAAGAGAAAGAGAGAAATAATTTGTTTGCCAAAACAGTGAGCAGTTAAAATGGCAGACAAAGTTTTATTCATCTGCAAGCTCAGCAGATGTGAAGGCATGAATAGAGTGATTGATTTCAGAGTTCTCTGGGTGCAAGTGAAGATACAGTATAGTATCTTTGAAGGTTCATGAGATAATTTTAAGTTTGGTACCAAAATATATTAACATGATCTCATTTTTCTGACACAATTCCTTTTAATCATGGATTCTGTTCAGACAATTTCCTCCATGTGCTTTCATCACTTTGGGGAGGCAGGGAATTATCGAAGTATATTTTTACTTGTTTTTGTTTTCATTGATATTCTCAGGTTGACATATAATGGTTTTGAACATTGGATACTGAAATATATTATGTTGTAAGCCACTCTGCAGGTTAGGGCTGGATTCAGATTATAATCATTTAAAAAATGAATGAACAGATTAAAAAAATAGCCACTCCACTCTCTAAATTCCTGCTACTGAAAATACAATACTATTTTCCGGTACTATTTGCTCTGGGTTATTACAGTATTTGTTTTTAGTTTTTTCTTCCTCCATGCCTGAGATTTTTTGGAACAATTGAAACTTCGACATATCTCCTTTTTTAACATAGCAAAAGCAGCTGACGTAAAAAAAAAACCCCAGACCTCTTTGATCTTATAATGCTGGTGGAGTTGCTCCCATTCCAATGACCCCCGTTGGGTGGGGCAGACTAGAGGAATAAGGAAGGGTGGTTGGGCAGGAAGGGAAATGTATTGCAACTCCTCCCTGCTAATTTCCCACAAGTGTATACTCCCAGAGAGGAAATATCTGTTAAATGTGTTCAGTTGAGCAATGATGTTAATACTGTAAAGGTGGATGGTTTGGATACTACTGTGAGTGAAAGCAGAGTGAAGCACAGGCCTCTATCAGGTGGGAGCTTAGGTTAGACTAAATCAGCCCACGCTGAGTGATCCACTAGGAACAAGGCTCTTTCCACGTCCTGTACTCAGCACAATTTTCTCATGCGATTCAACAAATTTAATAGACTGGATTTAATAAACTGGATGCTTTATGGTTTGCTTGGTTTGTTTTTTAGTTTGTTTGTGTTCACTCAGCAAACAGATGCTGCATTAGAAGTACTGTTATCTGAGAGCAGTACTGAGTTTATACAAGGTGTACACAGATTGCTGGTTGCCATTCAAAATCACCGAAGCAATCCATGTTTGAAGAAAAGATTTTGTAAGAATTAATGCCCTCGATCCATTCCAGTCTGGCTTCAGGCCATATCAAGGCACAAAAATGGCACTGATTGCTCTCCATGATAATCCAGGCAAGACGGAGATCCTTTGTGTGTGGGCTCTGGTTGTCCATGGTTTGGGAACATCTCTCTCCTTTGGGGAGTAGGGTGACCCTCTCTGTGAGGGAGGAGGTTCCCAGCTTGAGTATCATCCTGGACCCAGCACTTTGCATGGAATCCCAGGTGAATACGAATTGATGAATTTTAATTTCAAACAATTTTTATTTGTTGATCCCCCCCTTTTGCCCTTTTTGTAGCACCACACCATCTGCAGCTTCTGTCATTTTTGAGGAGGGGGGCACTTTGTTGTTGTATCACTCAGGAGTCCAAAACCTAAACTTCACCAAAATTGGAAGGATTGCAACAGAGAATCAGGGAAAGTATCTTTAACATCTTGGTGTCTCTCTGTGGGGGAGGAGGCTTGCAGCTTGGGCATCATCCTGGACCCAGAACTTTGCTTGGAATCCCAGGTGGCATCGGTAGTCTAATTGGCTGGTTTCCATTTTAGGCATATCTCCTAGTTATGCCCCTTCCAGGACACCAGGAGCCTCACTGCCTTGGTTCATATGCTGGTAGTCTCAAGATTCAACTACTGTAATGGTTTCTATGTGGAGCTTCCCTTGAGGCTGGTGTGGAAACTCCAGCAGGCGCAAAATGTGATGGGCAGATTACTGACAGGATTGAGATATAGCAACTACATCTTCCCCCACCCTGGCTGCTTTACATTGGCTACTATCTGTATGTTTCTGCACCAGATTCAAGGTTACGACTCTCACATGTGAAGCCTTAAACCTGTCTTAAACCTCATGTATAGCTTTGTATAACACAGGATACAAAATACAGTCATGCCCCCCCCCCGGTCCCTTTGGGGAAGGAAACCATACAGGGAAAACACCACTCAAATTGCAATGGATTGGGGAAAAAAATAGAAGCCTTCAGTGGCGGGGGGGGGGGGGCTCTGCATCAGGAACAAAGAGGTTAAGGCTGATTTGAATGGGCCTTTGTGTTATGTGATCATTTTGAAATAAATTGAGCATAGTTTTATTTCTGCAGCAAATCCTGTACTATTTAATGGTGTGGTTGCACATCTGAGAAAGAGAGAGAGAGAATGAGTACACAGGGTTTTATTTATTTTTGGATCAATCAACGCTGAGACTTTAAGCGCAACTAAATAGTCAATCTCGGCTGCAAACTGTTAGTTCAGGAAAAAGGGAAGCAAATGGCCAAGTACCTTGTGATCGTTGCACACTACTACTATCAAGAGGGAGAAGTGTTTGTGAACTTTGTTACCTGAGATGCCAAAACAAATTGCATGGCACTGGGTTTTAGGCATGTTGACTTAGGTAATTGAATGGCACTAGTTCATACCCTCCTACTTATATCAGTTGGAACAGTAGTTTTTGGCATATTACGTGGCTGTTCCTAATTCTTTCTGAAGTTGCTTTGGTTTTCTGTTGCCTGGCTCAAACAAGTACGATGCAAGCAACTGCCTGTTGGCATCTACCAACACTGCACGGAAACATAATAAGTTGCCATACAATGGATTAGGTCAGTGTTTCCCAATCTTGGGTAAACCCAAATGTTTTTGGACAGCAAATCCCAGAAGCCTTCACCACTGACAGTGTTGGCTGGGGTTTCTGGAAGTTGTGCCTGAATTACATTAGGTTGGGAACCATTGGATTAGGCTATTCTTTGCTTAAAATCCAAGACTGTCAACACTGACAGCAGCTGTCCATGGAATCAGAAAGGAGTCTTTCCTGTTCTTTCCTTGAGACATCCAGTATTTCACAGTGGCTTCATACTAATCAGGTCCAATGATGCTTATCTTCTGAAATCAGGCAAAATCCCTGTGTTCACAGTGGTATTACAGACTGCTGTTTGCTTCGTCTTGGTCATACTATATGTTGATAAAAAGTTAAAATTGAAAAAACTGTTCTGCCAATTCAAACTTGTTAAATTACCCACGAAGAACAAGAAGAATATCTGCTCCGATGCAAATCATAGTGCAGCAGGAATAAACTTTCCCATCTCTGACACATACAAACACATCATACTGGTCCCTGGTTAAACATTTCATGCTGAGATTCTCATTAAAACTATATCAACAAACCCAACTTCCACTACAAGACCCTGGGCAAAAACTTCCTGCAACTCCCTTTCTTCCCCTCATCTCTAACCAAAACTAACCAACTCCCCTCTTCCTCTTCCCTACCCACCCTCACCCAGCTCTGTCTCTATAGGAATTTACAACAGGCATTGTATGCAAATACACCTATATACAACAGCCAATGAATATTTGGTATGAAATGTATATTCCATTACATATTATATTGCACACCTCATTCTGCTGCTATATGTCTGAAGAAGTGGACGTGTCCACGAAATGTTACATTATAACAGGGGTGTCCAGATTTTTTGCAAGGAGGGCCAGATTTGGTGAGGTGAAAATGTGTGGGGGCCAACCATCCAGCCTCATTTGGCCCCCAGGCCAGACTTTGGGCAAGCTTCTAGGACATGTAAGGAGGTGGGGAGGACGCTGCAGCAATGGAGCTGGGGGCGGGTAGGCTGGCTGGGGGGGGGGGGGTGGAGAGAGGCAGGGAGGGCAGGCAAACTGTAAATCTGCAAGCTGATGTGTCCATCCGGTATGGGGAGGGGCCAGCTGGTGGGGATGCATGACAGGCTGAGCTGGTGGGGAGAGGAGGCCGCAGGCCACTCGAAATTTGAAAATGGGCTGCATTTGCCCCCCCCCCCCCGCCTGACTTTGGATTATGCAAATCAGTGTCTTCTTTTTTAACAATGTGGAAGTACCCTCCATAGTTTGAGGTTTTATCCCATATTATAGATGGCCACTCTAATGGATGCTGGTGAGGTTTTTATCAATGGTTGCAGCATTTCACTGACACAAGGGAAGACATATTCTATCATTCCAATGGCAATTCTCCTCCAAATAGTTTTTTTGTTGGCTCAAATCAGCAGAATTGTTTACCTGTTACCTTTTGTCAGAACATTGGCAACTGAGTACTATGAAGCAGAGCAAGACATTAATTTGGGAAGCACTGGGGGAGATTCCTGTGAAGTTTCATCTCTGTAGAGCAGCTGGCCAACTGAAGGTGACCTGCCAGCTGGGCTAGCACTAAAACAGGTGCTGCAGGACAGTAGTCTATTTTTGTCAGCTGCAAAAAAGCATGGGGTCTTGCCTTTGGTTGGGCCCAGTACAGTATTGGCATTGCTGCACTGTGAGTTGGGAAGATTTGGGACTCTCACCCTGCAATCCCAATAAAGATTGCCTTTCCTGGCCGCTACTAATTTTTTGGGGGGAAACACTATGATTGTGGGGATGGGGATGGATGGGTGGGCATGTGTGAAAGGCTTCTTTCATTTCCTGTACAAGCAATCCTGCCGATGGTTGCTGCCCTAGCACTGCTAATAACAGTCTTGTTTGTGTTGATGGCTCATCAATTGGTCTGTGGGGAAAAGGGAGTGGGGTTCCCCTGGAGTTTGTGTAGTGAAGGGCTGCATGTAGGTTCTCCCTTTGAGGGTAGGGCGAGGGTGTTCGACACAAAGCAGGCAACAGGCTTACTGATGTAATGTGTCTGTGCCTACAATACAATGAACTCTGGATGGCAGAAGCCAGCTCAGCAGCCAGCCATCATCTCGTAGGAAGATAGTTCATGTTGTCCTCATTCTGGTTTCTAGCCTTAGAACATCAGTTCCTCTAGTACTGGAAGTGATGGCTTGTCTTTGTTCAGTTTAAACTGCACACAGGAGAGTGAGTCAACAATTATGCAATAACTCAATGAACAGTGATGCTAAAGCCTCTAAATTATTCTGCACTGGGTTCCCTGTTAGCAATATGATTTACATCTATACATAAACATTTTAAACATTTTACATCTATACATAAACATTTTAAAAAAGAAAAATTTAAATCCACAACACAAAAGTAGAAGCCTCTGGTTGAGCAAACAATGAACCACAATTAGCATGCTTGCTGGGTAAACAATTCACTAATGGCCATTCATTATGTGACCACAGACATTTTGTTGGTGTGACTATGGCCTGACTGCAGTCCAGTTAGGGATAAGTCTCACTAACCTCAGTGTGGCTTTCTTTTGAGAACATACACATGCAATATAAAAGGTTACAAATGTACATCATGATTCCAAAAATCTATTTTAGGCTTACATAAATAACTAGGCCAGTCTTCTCTCTCTCTCTCTCTCTCTCTCTCTCTCTCTCTCTCTCTCTCTCTCTCTCTCTCTCTCTGTGTGTGTGTGTGTGTGTGTGTGTGTGTGTGAAACCGTCCTGTCCTTTCAATCCTCTCCTGTGGGTCTGCCGTTTTGTGGGGGAGCAATGATGATAGGAGGGATTAGCGGGTCTCGTCCCCACTGGCTTCTTCCCTCTAGATTTTTGGAACTGCAGTTGTGTCTGTTCCTCTGCCCAGGAGATGTTGCAGACAGAAAGAGAGAAAGTGCATGACCCACTGGGCCAACTTAAATTAATAGGCCAGAAATAGTTGGGTAATTATTTCATCGTATTAAAGGAGAGGTTCTTTGATGACTCAGACCTCTTATTACATCTATGCGATGTCAGTCTGCATGCTCTTATGTAAGTTTTTTTAAAAATGTACTGTTTAAAAATAAAAAGATTCTCATTGTAACACAATCTACCTGTATTTTTGATCACCCTACAGTCCTGCTTATAGAAACCTAATATAATTGATTTAGTAGGAATTCTACCCAGTTCAAAGATTATGTGGGATACGGTGCCCTAATTAATCAAATTTATAAGCCTAAATGGAGAGTAGAGAGCACATGATGTTTTCAAAAGTGCACACAGCTGAGTCCTAACATGTATTTCTGTTTTGGTTTCTCGACAAGAAATACTGCTGATTGCAGTCCCCAGACCAGATGAGCTGTATTATCCCAGCATTAGCTCCACCTTGATGTAAACTCTGTTGTAGATTTCAGTAGTTCTTCTCTAAAGTGTAAATCTGTTTCAGATATTTTAAGCAATTTTTGTTCAGCCACATTCAAAGAAACAAGCTTCTAGGGGTTTCTACCTCCTCCAGGAAGATAAAATCAAATGGGGCTCTAGCTAGTCAATTAAAATGTTTCAGAATCTTTCACCTGCAGTGTCAAACTGTTTTACTGAGTGCAGCATTGTTAAGTGTCACAAAGCAAGTGCTGCTGCTGTGCATTGCCATAGACTTGGCTGCTTCATAAAAGTGTATCAGAGGTCTGGTTAAACCCCAGGATCTAATCAAGAGGGCAGAATAGGCTCACTGTTGGGTTAAGGACCCAAGTGTAAGAAGCAGCAACACCCTCTTCTTCCATTCATGATTTTCCATTCATGATTTTCAAGAGTTGAGGACCATACAACACAGAAACAGACAGTCAAATTTGCTATACAGGCTGGATTCTCCCCATGTTTTCTCTGATTCAGAGTTTAGCAATGTACATGCAAATGCACATCAAATCCCCATTTTCATTCCTGTGGGTCACCATTTCCCCTCACCGATATGTCTGAAGGGCAGCAGCCAGGAGCTAGGTGAATGATGCACCTCCTTCCCTACCTTGCCCACCATGGGGCATATAAAACATTTCTCTGGCAAGTCTACAAAAATCAGGGATAGTTGTGCTAGTCATAAAACAATTTCCAAAATCTGTATTAGAATAATGCCTTTATTATGACAGCCAAACAGGTGCAAAATGTGTGCACGTATCAACACGGACTGTATGTAAATCTCTTCATTATACAAGTTGTTGCAATAAATAAGAGAGGGGGGAGAATATGGAAAGAGAGGTTTCTTAAATATACGCTGTTTGCTTGGTGGGTAGCATCACCATCTTGCCTCACATAATCAACAGAAGTTTCTTCTGTTATATCTCATGACAACTATGTAGGCAACACAACATTAAGAAAACAAGTTTCCTGCTCCCTCTACCCTTACTTGCTTTTCATGTCATCTTGCCAAAGGAAGAAGTCTACACAACTCAAAGGCCTATATCAGGCCTGCCCAACAGGTAGACCGCGGGCTACTGGTAGCCCACGAAAGGTTCAAAAGTAGCCCGCTGGCCATCAATTTAAAAAGTGAGGGGATAAGTTGTCCACCGCGTCCCTCCCCCATCCCAAGGACCACCACTGCCCCAGCAAAGTTCTGGGTCTGCCAGCCCATTGTCTCAGCCGAGCGAGGCAGTTCAAGGGCCATGGCGCATTGAAATCTGTTCCCTCCGGAACGGCTTAATTGGTTTTCAATCCATTCCTATGGGAAACCGCTGCTCTACTTAGAAAAGTTTTTACTGATGAGCATGTGCTCAGAACGGATAAAATTCGTAAGTAGGGGTTTTAGTGTAGTAGCCCTCAGGCACTTTGGGCATTGGCCTGTTCAAAGTACACATTGGCCTGTTCAAAGTTGAACAGCCCTGGCCTATACAATGTTTGCACCCTTTTGTTAGCCAGATACAGGTATTTATTTTAATACAGGTATGGGAAGAATATGATTGGTTACAAATATTATCTATTTATATAGTATGCAACTCTCCTTATTTATTGAAATGTATAGCTAGCTAAAATCCAAAGGATCAAAGTAGGTAGTGCAAACTAATCACGTACAGTACATAACAGTACATAAAATGGATAAGATTTTGTCTACCCTCACCTGACTTAAAATGATCACCCAAGCACTCACCATAGCAAGTGGTAAAGGAAAATGGACTTTGCTATACAGCAACCTATGGAGGAAGACAGGTTGCTCACCAGTTCTTGATCTAGGAAGCTATTTAATTATTTCCCTCCTTAAGAACTGGATGTTGGGCAAAAAAAATATGTTCTGTGGAATTCAGAGCACAGGGCATTTTATTTGGGATTTTTATTTCTGTGAAAGAAATATAAATTCAATTGGAGAGTCTTCTGACCAAATGGTTGGGGATGACTTTTTGAAATAGCATCTTACTCTCTCTAGGCAGCAACTTAAATAATAATAATATTTGTTAATAAACTAAAGCAGTAATATATTATTCATATGTCCTTTCTACCAGAGGCACCTAAGATGAGTGACAGCAGTAAAATATAAACTTAGATACTTTGGTTTGTTGGATTTATTTAATTTTTAAAACACAGAATTAGGTAAACTTTAGCAGAAGGTAGAAACCCATACTTGTACTGTTCTTTTTGTTTCAAGGCATATATTTCCACTTTTGTTCTAATCATGTTATGTTGTTTTTTCATCTGATTAACTGTATTTCAAGCTTCCCTGTTTACCTGTAATCCCTGCACACCCCTCCTTCCTGGCATAGGAGCTTCGTGGATAGTGTTGTTTTTCATGTTATCCTAGTGGAATCTGGAAGCCCCTCCTGGGGACAAGGGGGGGGGGAAGAGACCCAGAAAAAAAGCATCAGCCAGATGTGCACTGGAGAACTTCTAATCTCCTTGCACCTACGGGCTTTCTTTTCTTCTCACATGGCTGTATGTAAAATTTTTCTAAGGATTTTCTTCTTCTAAATAATTCATCTAGTTCTTGCCCCCTTTGTAATAATCTGAATGCACAAATGATAGTACAAATTTTCAAAAAGACATGGCATTCACATTGTCAAGGGAATAATATGCAGCCTGTGGAAACTGTCAACCATTTGCAATTAATCCAATTGTTTGTGATGACGGAATGATTTGATATTTTAAAATAAGCAGCAACACAGTTTTAGCTTTCTCTTCCATAGCTATAATTTATCATATCCACATGACTTTAACCTATCATATCAATATCAGTATCTGCTGCACCAGTGGATTCTCAACCTGTGGGTACCCAGATGTTTCTGGACTGCAGCTCTCCAAAATCCTGGCCAGCTCAGCTAGTGATGAAGATGTCTGGGAGTTGCAGTCCAGAAACATCTGAGGACCCACAGGATGAGAACCACTGTGCTACACTACCCAGACAAGTAAAATATGTGCCCTGTGCTCTGAATTCCACAGCACATAATTTTTGCCCAAAGACCAGTTACTAAGAAGGGAAATACGGTAATTAAATAGCTTCTTAGATCAAGAACTGCTGAGCAACCTATGTTCCTCCATAGGTTGCTGTACTGCAAAGTCCATTTTCCTTTACCACTGGCTATACTGAGTGCTTATTTAATGGATTGTTCTAAACAGGGACATGGTTGATGAATAGAATGGAAGAGGTTTTTTCTTCAACCGCATGAAGGACTACTGTTTTTCTTACTTGTCCTGCATCTTAAGAGAGTCTCTAGAATCTGTTGTTAATGGTTCTAAAAGCACTGAGAGTAGTTTCTAAGGCTAGGAAATGTGACGTAGTGTTCTGAGTCACAGTATGGATATTCAACAGTTAGTTTTAAAAAGCAGACATATGAATAGCTCACTGTGTGCATATGTATCTACCTGGACATGTACTGACTACTGAGCCACTGGTTTTTAGTGGGAGAGTCTACAAGTACTGAGGTTTTTCCTATCCTCAATAACTGCCTAGGAAAGTGTCCCCAGATGACTGCAGCCTATTTCAACCCCAGATGCTTACTTCTCACTGTCGTTCTGACAATGGTCATCTGTGAACTCATACAAATGTTCCTCATCTGGAATCATCTATAGCTGATTAGATGGAGTGTGAACCCCATTCCAGCCTTCATCTCCAAGAGAGAAAGACTGTGTGAAATGGGCTGTGGGGAGGGAGGCAGGTTGCGTGAATTTCCACCATGACCCATTCAAATAATGACAACTACAGGTAAGCAACCTGTTTCTTTTCTTTGTGATAGATGTGAATCACAACTGGGTGACAGATCAGCTCACTTAACAGAGATCAGACCATCTCAATGTTGAAGGTAAATTTTCTGAAATCACCTTGACAGGACGGTGAACATTCACAACATTGCTGTGAATCTGTCTGGTGCTATGCACTGTGTCATGCTATGCACATGGGAAATGCATGGCATTGTGAGGGGTTGAGCTGTGCAATTGTCCTTCACAGCCAAACCGTGTGTGAACACCAGGTCAAGAGAAGAGGGATGCTGGGTATCCAGCTGAAATAGGTCTTGGACTACTGTTGGAGGTCAATGGGAAGTGGAGTCTGTGCAGGTAAGAGGAAAGAAACCAAGTGAAGCATTCTGGGAAATCGTGAAGCCAAATAAATTAGCAGAATCTAGATCAGTGATGGCAAACCTTTTAGAGACTGAGCGCCCAACAGTGGCAATGAAGAAATGGAGGAAGAGGAGGGCGCCGCAGCTACCACACTTGCTTTGCCGCTCACCTGGCACATGGCGGCAGGAGGGCGCAGGGCTTCCTCCCCCTCCTCCACATCCAGGCACCCCCCCCCCCCGATTTCTGCACCCGGGGCAGATGTACTCTTCTGCCCCCCTAAATACGCACCTGGTGCCCAAACTGCGATTCAAAACCCACTTATTATTAACCTGAATATTGGTAGCTGTGAAAGGGCAATGTCAGGTGCCCACAGAATGGGCTCTGAGTGCCACCTTTGGCACCTGTGCCATAGGTTTGCCAACACTGATCTAGATGAATACTTGGCATCTGAAACTGGGATGCAACCATAGGAAAATGTATAAGCTACCTCTATGTGTCTTCCTTACAGAATGTCTCCAGTTTGTACTAGTCTTTTCTGATTGTTTCTTACTGGAAGGATTTAATCTTATGTTTTTTTTTATCATTGATGGTATTGGAGCTTCAGGATCGATCACCAGTGAACAATTACCAGTGAAGACACATGAGGTAAATGTTGATAAAGAAGCCAGGATCATGACAGTTGTTATCATATTAAAGTGAATGTTAAGGGTCCTCCCTGCTGCATAGGCAAAACAGAAACTTTCATAGAAATTTCCTTTGACTTGAGTTTAAAAAGGGACACAGAAACAGTGTGAAGTAGCTTGTTTTGTGCTGCCAGATTGACAGCATGAAATGATTTTCTTTCTTGAAGATGCTATTTTAATTTAGATTCTTTGCAGCCATCTTTGGTGAAACCCTTAAAAGTGCTGCATTGTTGTGTGAGGTGCTCCGGCAAACAGACACACAGCCCAGGTTCACATACAAGTGTAAACTGCACTGGTAGTTTGAATTGTCAGTCAATATATTGGCAACAGGAAGCTGCCTCTACTATACTGGACCAAGCTATTTTATTTCACAACATCTGCTCATTGTGCAGATGGCTCACTTTGACAAATAAAGGGGCCTGTCTTTGCTAGCCAGAACTGGAATAAATATGAAGAGATGGCCTTCTGTCCTTGGTTGCTGCACCCTAATTTTCTACCAGCTGACTTCAGGAGGAAGACTTGTTTAGAGAATACATATCCAAGGTCTAGATGGGCGTAGGCAGTGAAGCTACAGAATGAGTCTGGTGTTCATTTTGAGTGAAAATCAATGCAGATAAAAATGAATAAACAGAACAGTGTAAAGTCAGGTAGGGGAAATTGCCACCCATTTTATGTGTAACTTACAAAAGTTGATCTGTCCACAAATAATTTACATCTGGAAAATATCAATTTCTAAAATAAGCATACGAAGGAGAAGACTGAAGCATATGCTAAGAAAGGATCGACTGACTGACAGCCGCCATAACGGACTGTCAACTTTAAAGAGCTGGCTTGCTAATTGGCTAACATAATGAGGTAGACGCCTCACATTCCCAGAGAGTATGATTGTGAACTTTTCCATCAATCATCCTTGAGACATCTTGGCATTCAAAATACAGCAAGTCCTCTTAAATACAATTCTTTAAACAAGCTGCGAAATGCCTCTGTGCATGTTTCATGCAAGGCAAAGAGCTGCTATGCTAAACTGGAAGAGGTGAATGTGGCACCATACACTTGTACAAAGCAGTATTTGGACTTATCATGTTGGGATTCTGAATATCAGATGAATTAATAAATATGCAAAATATTTTACTAATGCAGTCCTGAGTCCAACCATGTAATTGTTTTGTGTGTGTGTGTGTGTGTGTGTGTGTGTGTGTGTGTGTGTGTGTGTGTGTGTGTGTAGCTCATGCTTATATATAAGAGCATACTAAAAGCTTTGCTAGATTAGGATATGTCTAGCAGAGCTCTTCTGTTTCTTGCAGCAGACAAAACAGATGAATCTGGGAGAGCAAATAGCAAGACTTGATGGCAAGAGTCCTGCTTTCTTATTACTCTCTAGTGACTGGCATTCAGAAGTGTGCTCACATCTGATACTGAAAGTAGCACACCACTATTTTGATGTATTGACCACTGATACCCATATTCTCCATGAAATGTGTCTAATCCCCTTTTAAAGCTATCTAGATCATCACGCCTTTACAATTCAATACAGTTTAACTAAAATATGTGTCAGTGATTGCTAACCTCAAATGGATAGATCAGACCGAAGCACCCTCTAATCCAGCATTCTGCTTTCAACAGCAATCAGATTGATGCATCTGAACATTTAAAAGCTTTTGTCTGCTACCCAGCCCACCGTTTGGAATTTGGAGATATACTACTTCTATACATGGCTATTTAGATATTAGGACTAAGAAATATAGACAGACCTTTCCTCGGTAAACTAACTTCATTATTTTTAAAATTATCTAAGCATGTTCCATCATCATATCTGTGACAAATTCATGCATACTGTATGAAGAAATACTTTATTTTGCTTTGTATCCATTGTAAACTGGCTTCACTGAGTGACCCTCACTACTGCCTCCAGGGACATACTTATTTATTATTTATTTATTTGTTAGACTTGTATCCCGCCCATCTTCCCAGAAGGGAACTCTGAGTGGCTTACAGTAAAAGCATAAAACAAAATAACCGAACAGGACAGTAAAAAAAAACAAAAAAACACAGAGGTGGCGGAAGCAGGGATGGCAGCAGGCAGAGAAGGAGGAAAAAATTAGATGAAAAGGTTGCCAAACGCCTCCCTAAACAAGTGGGTCTTTAGGGCCTTTTTAAAGGCGGGCAGGGACTCTACTAGGCACAGCTCACTGGGGAGATGGTTCCAGAGGCTGGGGCCCACCACAGAGAAGGCGCGGTCACGCGTACGCGATTTCCGTGCCTCTCTGGATGTGGCCACCCTCAGTGAGCGCGCCTGCGCCAATCTCGTGGGTCTGGCCCCAGTTGATCTCTGAGAGATACACTCCGCCAGATACTCTGGTCCCAGGCCGTGGAGGACTTTGAAAATCAAAATCAAAACCAGGACCTTGAACCTAATCCAGAAGACAATGGGTAGCCAGTGCAAGCAAGCCAGGACTGGGGTGATGTGCTCGAATCTACGAGCACCCACCACCAGCCTGGCCACCACATTCTGCACCCGCTGTAACCTCCGGATCAGGGTCAAGGGCAACCCCACATAGAGGGCATTGCAGTAGTCGATCCTCGATATCACCAGGGCCTGCACAACTGTCCTCAGGGAGGACTCATCAAGGTACTGTGGGCTCTGGGCGATCCTGCGGAGATGGATAAAAGTGGCCCTGGAAGCAGCCATCACCTGGGCTTCCAGGGAGAGGGCTGAGTCCAGGACCACGCCCAGATTCCTGGCCCTGTCCGTAGGCTGGAGGGAAACACCCCCCAGATTAGGCAGGGGGCCATTTTACCCAGACGAGGGCACCCCGAAGAACAGAACCTCCATCTTCTCCGGGTTCAGCTTGAGCCAGTTATCTCTGGTCCATTCCAAGACCGCCTCCAGGCACAGATCGAGGGAGCGAATTGCCTCCTCTGCAGACGACGAAAAGGAGAGATAGAGCTGCGTGTCATCAGCGTACTGATGACAGTGAACTCCAAATCTCCTGATGACCTCCGCCAGCGGCCTCATGTAAATGTTGAACAGCATGGGTGAGATTGCTGACCCCTGGGGCACCCCACACGGGAGGGTCCAAGGAGCCGACAAGTCATCACCCAGCTGAACCCGCTGAGTCCGGCCCCCAAGGAAGGAACGAAGCCAGGCCAAAGCCTGACCCCCAATTCCCACCACAGCCAGCCGGACCAACAGGTTACCGTGGTCGACGGTATCAAAGGCAGCTGACAGATCAAGGAGAACCAGCAGGAGGGAACACCCCCTGTCGGCCTCCCTGAGGAGGTCATCCTGCAGAGCGACCAGGGCAGTCTCAGTCCCGCGCAGGGGTCTGAAACCAGACTGGAAGGGGGCGATCCGGTCCACAGCCCCGGTGGTCCCCTCATACCACCTATCCACCAGGGCATCGACCGGATCGTCTGCCAGGCCACCAGACAACTCCCCGAAGGCTTCCATGAACCTAGCAGGGTCCAGGAGCCCACGGGGCGGGCCCAAATATGGGCCCGACGCTCCCCGCAGGGTGGGGGGGCGATCGATAGGGAAAATTTTAGCAAGTGATGGTCCGACCATGACACGGGCAGAGGCGAGATGCCCCTAACCCTCAGACAAGAATCTGACGACATGGAGGAAAACACCAGGTCCAGGGTATGGCCAGCTCTATGAGTGGGGCACTCAACATGCTGAGATAGATTCATGGAGGTCATGGATTCTATGAATTCCAGAGCCGCACCAGAGAGTTCCTCCTCGGCATGCACGTCCCCAACCACCATAGGAGATCCAAAACCTTCCAGGTCAACCCATCAAGAATTTTCCTCCTGATGACTTGTCACAATGGTACCAGACAATTATTTTGCTTGTGTCCCAGGTTCACACAGCAACAGATCTTGATAGATCTAAAGAAGATCAACTAGATCTTCCTTAACATTGGCACTTAGGGTGGACAACCCTAGGAAAGCTAGGTTTTTTCAGTGGCCGCCCCCTGCTCTCTGGAACAAATTGCCAGTTGACATCCATTTGGCTCAATCTGTGGCAATGCTTAAGAATTCTTTGGCTTTACTGTGAGGCTTTTGGCAATGCTGCACGTTACTCACCACTTGGGATGGTGTCCTTTCATAGCCATGTTGAAAATATAAAGTAGGGGTATTAATTGTTTCTAGGTATAAGGAACAAATTAGGTTTCAACACAGCCTAATATCTTTATAATAGCCCAATTATAGGAACTTGGTCAAAAATTCCTTGTTTCTCTGCTGATCAGGTCTGGACAATGGTGGGGAGCAGGTAGAGAAAGGGGTTTATAGCACATCCTAGTGTGATATTTTTTAATCACAATCCATTTTAAGACACAATGCCTTTTACTGGCTTTAAGGTCATTTCAGTTACAGTAGCATTAAGGTTTTTCAATAAAACATTTTAAATGCCAGTTATATAACTGCTTTTAAAACATTTAACAGCCACATTAGTTACATGACCTGGGACAAAGAATATTTTCTTAGCACACTGATATATGATAGATAGAATATCCATGTGGGAACATTACAGAATGGCCTCAGGTCATTCCATAATGCATAGTGCAGAGTTTATTTATTTATTTTTGTATCAAAACAATGATTTTAATGAATCCAGAGGCAATGAAATTTAAATGACAAGGCAAAACGTGGAGATTATAGACTCAATAAGTATGAAAATAACTGGTCAATGAGCAAATGAAGGCAGGGCGAGGGCAGGGGAGCAAGCAAACCAAGAAGCAGCAGAAATCCTGAATGAATGCCAGTAACTAGAGATGGGCACGACTCGGGAAAATGACGTTTTCGAGTTGTCGTGTGTCGGAGGCAGTCCGTTTCGGCTCGTTTCCGTTTTTCGCGAAATTTCGCAAAAATTAGTCGGTTTGTTTTTTCGTTTTTTTGTTGTCGTTAGTACTGGTTGGGGGGGGTAGCGGGCTCCTGGAGGGAGCTGCAGGAGTCAGCCAGAGCCACAAGTGACGGACTGGCAGACTCTTTGCACCCGCTGTGTCTCACGTACTTGCATGTAGTGCAATGCAAGTAGATCTGGCTTAGGGTTAAGACGGGTTAGCGCAAGGGCTAGGGTTAGGCTAGTTACGGGTGAGGTTAGGGTGAGTATTGGGGTGCACCTCTGGGTGCCTCTCTGACCCACTTAGAAGGACAGTGTACTGGCGTATGGGTTAGGCTTAGGGTTCGGGTTTGGGCTACGATTAGTGGGCTGTTTATGTCCGATTGGCACATCCCAGAAGTCTCTGTGGTCAACCTGTCCAAGTGGCCATGCGATTGGTGGAAAATTTGCATGGTCTACTCCCATGGGCGAGCCCATCATTGCAAATGTGCAGGTGTAATAAAATAAAATAAAATCAACGGAGACTTTTTTTTTGCAAGAAAAACCCACTGCTGCTACTGTAAAAATTCAAGCATTTAAAATAGCTAATTTTCGCATGTTTCTGTGGTGCTTTGGTGGGGTTTTGGGCAACGATTTCAAAAAAAATATTGCGGTCGCCATTTTGGATCCCCCGCACTGCATGGCAAATGGATGCGCCCTCCCAGCCTGGTACAGTCAGCAAAACCTGGCCATGCAATTGGTGGAATGGCTCCAAAACTTTGCATGGTCCACTCCCATGGGCGAGCCCATCATTGCAAATGCGCAGGTGTAAAAAAATAAAATAAAATAAAATAAAATCAACTGAGACTTTTTTTTGCAAGAAAAACCCACTGCTGCTACTGTAAAAATTCAAGCATTTAAAATAGCTAATTTTTGCATGTTTCTGTGGTGCTTTGGTGGGGTTTTGGGCAACGATTTCAAAAAAAATATTGCGGTCACCATTTTGGATCCCCCGCACTGCATGGCAAATGGATGCGCCCTCCCAGCCTGGTACCAGCAGCGCAGCAGTAGCAATAGCCAAGGAGAGGGGGGGCGGGGAACCCCCCCCCCCCCAAATAAAACACCCTTCTGGCCTGGTAGGTGCCCTCAGACAGTTTTCGCCTAGTTTTAGGGCCGGGAATCGGTTGTTTTTTTTAACTTTTAAAAACTTTTTTTCTGTGCCGCTTGGCACTGCGCGGTCGCCGCGTTGCAAGTAACGAGCACGACAAATCAGACCAAATTGTTCGTTCGTCAGTTCGAGCTCGAAGTCTGGTGGAGTAATTCCCGTTACCGTTTCCGTAGAGTAACGGAAACGAGTAACGGAAACGGAAACGGGAATACCGCTAAGTCGTGCCCATCTCTACCAGTAACAAAATGAATGTGGGTTAAAACATTGAGCCTCAGTCCATGGAAGAGGTCCCATGCACTATTTCATCTGAACAAAGAACAATACTTAAACTCAGTAAAGACTGAGTGCGGTGATTTAAGTGTCAGTGAATGGTTACTCAGACAAGAAAGATCCCTGGCTATTTATTTTGTATCTCCCATCCTATCCTTTCCAAGTTCAGTCTAATAGTTACATCCGGCACAAGCGAAAAGGCCTAACACGCGAAAGGACCTTCACTTTGACAGAGCTTCCCCCTCCCCTTGACACTGGATTGAACCTTTCTTTGTACAATTTGTACAGACTATTGACGATTTTTGTTCCACATGGTTCGGTAGCATTTTCAATGCATTATGTCTGCACCCTGCTTTTAAGAATATGTCCTTAATCTTAATTTAATATTTGTGCTTATCTCTATATTGTGCTGCTTTAAAATTTCTAATTTTAAAAGTTTACACTTATTCTTAAATTTAAAGCAAAGTGTTCTGCTTATATACCGCCCCATACCACTTCAAGTGGCCTCTGGGTGGTTTTCAGTTGAATAACAGTATGCAGTCTACACATTTAAATTACCTGAACAGGCTGAAAGGTGATATACTAAAAAAAAGTAACACAGAGACTCAAGAGATGCATTCAGAATATCCGGTTGCATAGTTAATGCCTGGACAAGACAAATGACATTACTTGCAGTGACTTCTTCCTGGCCATTAATGAACCTGCACTTGGCTTTGGGGTGTGTATTGACCCACTGGCTTGGCATACTTGGAAGTTCAGGTGGGGATTTGTTAATTGCCAGCAAGAGCCTTCCTCAAGTATAACTAAGCAACATGACTTGAGCCATTATGTCCCCTGTCAAGATAGTCATGAGCTGCAACCTCCTTGCTTCCAAATTTGATACTTGTGTGTTAAGATGCTTTAAAAGCAAAAACACTAATGAATTATGTCAATTAAACTCCTCGTTACCATTCCAAGTCTGAAGATGAAGCCCAAAAGCATGTTCAAAACCAATTACTACCTCTTTGCAGCCCGTGCGGGTTCGGCCTTGCAGTGATTTTCAGATCTTAATAAGCTTAAAGAGTTGTCAGATTTCTTCCACAAATCAGTTTTACAGTAAGCCAGTGAAATACGTTTTTCCAAAGGGAACAGCTGGCACTTCTTTTCATAAAAGATTCCATTTTAGAGCACTGTTTCCAAACAATGTCACAGTGGCTCTATTCACAGGGCTGCAGCTAAGACAGTGTCAATACTTTTCTTTTAAACCTTATCCAGGGTTCTTCTCTCTTCTTTTATTTCTTTCACAACTTTGTAATAGAGCCATAATAACCTAAAAACTGAAGAAACTAGATTCTAAGGATTAGGTTTGCTAGGTCTCTGGGCACTGTTTGAAGTCTGGCAGAGGGAGAGAGATCCCTATTTTGGCTTGATGCTAGCCTTTTTCTGTGTGCTGCACACATGATCTTTGCTTAGGAAGTAGTGGAGGAAACCCATATTATTAATCTTGCTTTCTGACACATTCATGTCATTTTGTAATTATGACAAAAGGAACTGCAATCTGTGATGTCATAAATGTTTTGTTCTAATTTCACTCTTTTAAACTGCTCGTGTTCTCTTGTAGCTTTAATGTTGTCTTTTGATGCTGTAAGATCTCCCTCAATTCCCTTTTCTCAAACCTGAATGTGTCTTAATTGTACTGGACTGTGTGTTGTCCCTCATTATTGTAAGCTGCCTTGGATCCTTTTCCAAGGAGCAAGGTGGCATGAAAATACTCAATAAAAATAAAATAAAATAAAATAAAATAAAATAAAGGTGAATCAACTTAGAGTTTTCCCTCAGTCCATACCTTTTGCCTCTGCCACTGAGGCTCCTACTATTTCAAATCAAATGCATATGCGTCAGTTTAGATGATGTGATTGCTTGAGATGATATTGATTCATGGCTGCATGGCAGGCCCTCCCAGCTCCCTAGTTCAAGATAGGGAGAGATGGAGCTTTCACAGGGGGCTCTCACAGGGGTGTCATTTCTCCTCAACTGAACACCCCTTGTCTCCAAACATTTTTAATGGCCAGGTGCCAGCAATGGTGTGGTGGGCCACCTAGGAGATGACGAGACAGAGAGGCAGGAGGGGGTGAAATTGCCAATTATCCCTTGATTACAAGACCAGCTGCTCGAAGTCAGTTTGGGTTAGCTAACCAGGCAGCGAGGAGGAAATTGGCAGCTTAATAAGGCAGGTCTACTGGAGCCTCCTGCAAATCTGGAAAACTAGAGTACAGCTGCCTTAAGAAGCTGCAAACAACATCTGGTTTCCAAGTCCCTACTGTTCATCAGCCGAGCCCGGTGTGGATAGGTAAAGCAAAGTCAGTTGAGCAAACTCAACCTCACGTGTGTGCATTCAAAATGAATCACTCTGCATTTTTCCTGCTGTGTAGTCACATCCTAAATGTTGCTGTAAATGGTCTTGAAATAGGATTGAAATGCTAACTGATCAAATGGTAGCCCAGATTAAATGACTAATCTCAGTAAAATGTAGACCTCCTGAAACAACCCCTGAAAGGTAAGTCAATCATTTATGGTTATTACCTGTGTCTTTTTGTTTTAATTTGATTATTTGTGTATTTTTTCACTATAGTCCACCCAGAGAAGTGTACTGCACTAAAGGGGTAGTATAATAAATAAATACATACATATCGCTGATGCATTGGGCTTACAATAGTTTAGACTAGCAACTGTATTTTGGACCACGAAAAGGGACAATTTATCCTTTCGATTTTTAAACAATATGTTCCTTTCCAGATAGCCCTGCCATTTCTCTTTATGCTAGAGTAAAAGCCATTGTTTTCATTTCTGTTTCACCTTACTCACACTTACTTAAAAAAAATCCAAATTAGAACGGAACAAATTATTAGAGAAAAGACCTCTGAATTTTCCTTTATCTGTCCCAGATCTGAGGGTAAGAGTTTCACAGTCCAAAGGAGTGTGAGTTTGTCATCCTTATTTCTGTAGCAGTGCCTTATAAGAGATATCTTTATTAATTTTTTGGTCCTTTTTATCATTTTCTTCTTCTTCTTTTACTTGAATTCTCTAGGTCAGCTATATCTGCAGGGGTGGTGGAGTGATTTAATTGCTTTTCACTTCCTACCTTCATCTCAGGGTGACCAGCCCATTAATAATGCACAGGAACCAACTAAGAAATGCATGTTAGATTAGGGATTAATTGATATTTGGAAAGATTTCAATCCACATTTGAAGAAGGTTACATACTGTAGTCTTAACTCTTCCCACTCCTGTTTAATTATATTACAATTCGCAAAAGTCCCACGTTTTCCTTTCCCCCTCTTATTATTTCCATCTTTGCCTCACACATTTACTATGTGAAATAGTGCCTTATAGCAGCTATGGTACAAAGAGTTGCCTTTCACTTATGTTTTAATTCTATTTCTGATATATACTGTACCACCCTCCAAAAACAAGCAAATTGGGTAGCCATAATTTCTCAGTTTACAATATTGCATGTCTTTCATCATATTGTATTCACTCAATGGATGCTCTGAAGCCTTTATTTGGGACATCTCGAAGAGACCCTTCTTCTCTTATCATTGTGGGTGGGGTATGTCTCATTAAGAGCCTTTTCACATGACCCCTAAGATCCGCTGGCCACTTAAATTAGGACCAGAGATCTTGGGGGTTTGTCGCTGTTTCTGTGTTCCCACCCCCTCCGCACTCCTGGCTGCTGGCTGCATGAGGGGAGGGAGAAAAAGAAAGAAAGAAAAGAATGCCAGCTTACCTCCGTTCCCGGCAGCATTCAGATCTCTTAAAGGGGCGGGGGGGGCAAAAAAACAACAAACAGAAGCCAGGAGAGCCTGGCACTCTCTACGTTAGATCCGCATCAGGGATTTTTCACTCCCGGAGAGCAGGTACCTGAAAAGTGCGCTGGGATGCACTTAGATGGGCGTGGTTGCACTTAATTTTCTGTAAACTCCGGAGCTGGTGAGGAAACAATTTTAAGCTCCGGAGCTGGGAGCCCTTTGCCGCGGACTTTAGGGGTCGTGTGAAAAGGCTCTTAGTTCTAAACTGTCTGTTAGAATTTTATACAGTATTCCAGTTTTGTGTATTTGCCACGTTCTTTGCCACTGGCTATGCTGAAGAAGGTAGGTTGGAGTTGGAGTCCAATAACATTCAAAGGACCACATTTTACTGCAGGTATCTGGTATATGAGGCCTTCCTCACCTTTCCTTTATTTCACTAGTGGAACCCAATCTATGAAATAGCCTCTTTTTCACCCATTTTATGCGAATTCTGTTTTTGAAAGACCTTGATAAAACTGGCTTTCCATTTGTTCGCTGCTTAGTGAGATGCCTTTTATGATGCTTTTGAGAATGTATTTTCTTGGCTGTATATATTTAATGACATCAGTTTTATTGAGCATGCCATAGAAATCAGGGATATAAATATTAAAACGATAAACAAATTAAATTATGCTCTCATTATAGACACTAAATATTTTTCCACATAATATAATGCTTACCAGTTTCAAAAAGCCCAAGCACAGGGTTCTACAAAGCAAGCAACATTACCCAAAAGACCTTCATTTATTGTCATACATGATGCTTTCAAGGGCAAAAGAGGACAGAGCAGAGACCTTTGTTTCTATCTATATTAACATGGACTGATAAAGAAATGAAATGTAGGTCAAGATCAGCACCTTATAAGATATTTCTTAATTTGAACTGACCATAAGCTTTATATGTCTTTAAATATCATATCTGTGTTGAAATACCGATTCAAAGATGCTAGAGTGGAGTCCAGTTAAATTTTTCTTAAACATACTGTCTGTTAAAGACCCTTACTATGCACATTTCTGTGAATATGGCTTCAGCAAGACTCAAGGACTGGTTCATCTTACCTCGGGGCTTTTAGCTCCATCCGTGTGGCTCATAAAATTTGGATCTGTAGAAAACTGCCAACTTGAAAGTAACTATTATAATATCAAATATTCACACAGAACATCTGTGACTGGCTCAGAACATGGACCTTGCCATCCTATTAATATGGAGACACATCCACTTCATTTTAACTCAGGTTGTTAGGACAAAAATGATTGTTTGAAAAGGTGGAAAACAGTATGCTTTGTATGATGCTGGCAAGTTAGTAGAATTTAGAAGTAGTACTGCTCATTCATCATGAGGTCATGCATATTGCAAATCACATGCACAACAATACTGGTCATGACTGGGGTGGTTCTGAAGGTGATCTTGACAGTAAAATAAAATAAAAAAGCTTTTTAAAAAAGTATACAAAAGAAGATATGCAATTTTAAAATATCAATGAAAAAGGACTCTCTAACTCTAAAACACAGCAGAACATTCAGAAGGATGTATAGAAAAGAACTGTCAAATGGCAACTGTTACTCCATTGGGCAACAGGAGACAGGGTGAAGGGCCACCATCAGCAATGCTTAGAAGCCATTTGCATCAGGTTCTTCTCTGAATCAACTCTAAGCTATTAGTAGCCACTTCATCAGGCTACAGCAGTTCTGGCAAATCTATGGCATAGGTGCCAAAGGTGGTCAGACCCCACCTGGAGTACTGTGTCCAGTTCTGTGCGCCTCAGTTTAAAAAGGATGTTGACAACCTCGAGCGGGTGCAGAGGAGGGCGACCAGGATGGTTGAGGGTCTGGAGGAAATGTCTTATGAGGAACGGCTTAGGGAACTGGGAATGTTTAGCCTCTCTAAAAGAAGGCTGAGGGGGGATATGATAGCTATGTTTAAATATTTGAAAGGATGTCATATTGAAGAGGGAACAGGTTTGTTTTCCATGGCTTCAGAGACTAGGACTCGGGGCAATGGTTTCAAACTACAGGAAAAGAGATTCCATTTGAACATTAGAAAGAACTTCATGACAGTTATAGCTGTTGGGCAGTGGAATATGCTGCCACAAAGGGTGTGGAGTCTCCTTCTTTGGAGGTTTTTAAGCAGAGGCTGGATGGCCATCTGCTGGAAATATTGTGATGGGGTTCCTGCATGGCAGGGGGTTGGACTAGATGGCCCTTGAGGTCTCTTCCAACTCTATGATTCTATGATTCTATGATTCTATGAATGTAGAGCTCTTTATGTGGGCATGCAACATCGCCCCCAACAGCCACACCACTTCCCCCTCTGCTCAGAGCACTCCACTGTGCTCCGTACAGAGAGCCAAGCGAAGGGGAGGCAGTGGCTTGTGGGCTGGTTTATAGCCCCTGTTTATTCTCTAGCCACACCACTCTGGGCATTCCCAAAAGTGGTATGGTTGGAGAATAAACTGGGGCTATGAAGGACCCCACAAACCACTGCCCCCCTTTGCCAGGTTCTCTGCAAAGAGTCATTTTGAGACCATCAAAATGAGGGTGCTGTGGCCACAGGAAATTCAAAAGCCTGCTCTTCAATCCTCACTTTCCTGAATAGTAGCACTCAAAGAATTTGTAACCTGGGGTACCAGTGTATTCAGATTAAATTTATGCATTGGCACTTTGCAAAAAACAAGTGGGTTTTGAATCACAGTTTGGGTACTCAGTCTCTAAAAGGTTCACCATCACGGGGCTACAGCAATGGGAAGGAAGGGAAGAAGGATGAACAAAATGAAACTAAAACCAGATAAGATGGTCAGTCAAAAGGGAGAACAAAGGATAGGGATACAACCTGTACCTCCAACTGAAGAAAGTGGTGCCCAGCTTGGGGGTGCTCTTGGACTCATCCTTGAGCTTGGATGCCCAGGTCACAGCTGTGGCTAGGAGTGCATTTGCACAATTAAGGCTAGTATGCAAGTTACACCCATTTCTTGAGAAACCAGCTCTGGCCACAGTGACACATGCCCTCGTGACATCCCAGCTAGACTACTGTAATGTGCTCTAAGTGGGAGTACCGACAAAAAGTCTCAGGAAACTTCAATGGGTCCAAAATGCAGCAGCCAGATTGCTGACTGGGGCGGGATTTAGAGATCACATTACACCCCTAATACAGCAGCTGCACTGGCTGCCAATCAGATATTGGTCACATTTCAAGGTGCTGATCTTGACCTACAAAGCACTGTAGGACCTGGGTCCAAGCTATCTCAAAGATCGAATCTCACAGTATGAACTGGCTCAGGTGTTAAGGTCACCAGGAGAGGCCATTCTCTCCATCCCACCACCCTCACAGGTACGTCACATGGAAACACATGAAAGCGCCTTCTCGGTTGTGGCACCCAGACTCTGGAACTCCCTTCCACTAGAGGCCAGGACTGCCCCATCTCTGATGTCTTTCCAGAAATAGGCAAAGACCTTTATCTTCAGCTAAGCGTTCCCTGAATGATGGACTACCTCTTATGTGTCTTTCATATGAATCTATAGGATCACATAGACTTTGTATTTATTACCACTTATAACCTTGTGTGATTGCATTGATACTATGTTTTCAGTGTTAGTTTCAATCACTCATAACTTTACATAGAATTTTACTCTCCTTTTATCTGCTCACATTCTCTTGTAGTTTTAATGTAATATTGGATTTTAGTGCTGTGAGCTGTTCCTCAATTCCCTGTTCTCAATACTTGAACATGTTTTAATTGTAATGAATTGTATATTATCCCTCATTACTATAAGCAGCCTTGGGTCCTTTTCCAAGGAGAAAGACAGGCTAAAAATACTCTAAAATAAATAAAAAATAAGCAGGACCATTCCACCAGCTCTGCCAGGAGACCAGAGACTTTATGCAATCTATCAGGTGACTAAATAAATTCTGTAACCAAGAATTGTTGCCCTAGTTTTCTGTTTCCCATTTTTCTCTCCAAACTCCTTCCCTTTTAATGTCATGCTTTTCATTATTCAAGACTGAGAACAGCAATTATCTTTATAAACTACTCTGAGTGGCTTTTTTTTGGCTGAGGACCCGAGAGAGAGAGAGAGAGAGAGAGAGAGAGAGAGAGAGAGAGAGAGAGAGAGAGAGAGAGAGAGAGAGAGAGAGAGAGAGAGAGAAAGAGAGAGATTGAGATTAAAAATGTGAATAAATAGATACCACAAAGAACTTTGAGAGAACTGCACTTGTAACTTTTATATTACCATATGTCAATTCAAGACCAACTTCAACAGTATCTCTTGCTTTAGATTTGCAGCTGATGCTACCTGTGTACAGCACTGATTGGCTAGTTCTCATGATGTCTCATGGTTACAGTGCCATACCAGTTAAAAGAGCAGCTTTTCAACAAATCTGAGAGAGATGGTTTCCCAGAAAAATAAGTTGACGAATATACAAGAGAACTGAAGTTTGTGGCACATTTTAATAAACGTTTATAGACACATGAAGTGTGGGAGGAAGAGTGAGGTAGCCATACAGATTATTTGTACAGCCATGCTGGGGTACAAGAAGACTATCTTCACTGTGGTAAGGTAGGGGAAATATGCATGCACACTAATTAAGCTCTGCTGGAGATATCCCATTTCATAAATACCTTTAATACACTGGCTTGTATCCTGTTTCCACACTACCTTCCTGGATGTACAGGTACACTGAAAGCTGATGCTAGATGTAAAAAGTCGCAGGCCAATTTGTATCAGTAAAGACTGAACTTTTCCCATAGACAAAAGCAGGGACTTGAAAGTGACTGCAATCCTTTTTTATGGCAGCATTTGATGTAAGGAATAATGAAATTGTGTAGCAAGCTTCTAAGGGTAGACAATTTGGACCTGTTTCAAGTCTGCAGAGTGTACATCAGAGAGACAGAAAAAGAGGGAAGGAGAGAGGGAGAGAGAAATACCGGGCTATCGTAAAATGCAAGTGGCCTCCTCCATTTAGTTATTAAAATGTCAAAGGAGACTTAGACCAGAGTTTTACATATGTAGGAGGACAAAGAAGTGTCTGGAATACAGATCACAATGTTTGATGTGGTCTCTTAATCAAAAGGCACGGGTGTCCTCCTACTTTGCAAAGGCAAGAAAATGCTTTGAATTTCTGTGTGGAAAACAAACGGCTAGGTATCAAGCTGAAGCTAAACATTTAGTGGCACCTTCTGGGCTTCATTCCTATAGTGGTTACACACACACACACACACACACACACACACACACACACACACACACACACACACACACACACACACACACACACACACAGAGGGGGGAGCTTAAGGAGGCCAACAGCAATGAAAAAAGAGATGGCTGCCCCCACTTATTTAAAATAATTTCAACTCACCTTTATCCTTGAAAAGGACCCAAGGAGGCTTATAATATTGAAGGACAATATTTGTACAAATTATTATATTAAGATATAATATATATATATATATATATATATATATATATATATATATATATATATATATAAAATCTATATAAATATATATATATATATATATTAAAATCTTAAAATATAATAACTATACAAATGATTATATTAAAATATAATTGAAATGTTAAAACACACAAATAATTATATTACAATGGTAACTAAGATCAATATTAAAGCACATTTAAACATCGGAGCATAACAATCCATTTAAAACCACTCTCAAAACAACTGCCATTAAGAAAAAGCCTGCCAGAAGAGAAAGGTCTTTGCCTGCATGCGGATGGGCAGCAAAGAAGAGGCCAAGTCTGGAGGGAGTTCCAAAGTCTTGGAAAAGTAGCACGGAAGGATCTCTCAAGTGTCCCTTTCAGATGCACCACTGAAGGTGGTAGGACTGAAAGAAAGGTATGTCCTGATGATCCCAACACCTGAACTGTCTCATAATGGGAGATATGTACCATCTTTAAGATAGCTTATGCAATTTAGGGTTTTGTAGGTTAAGACCAGCACTTTGAACTGTGTCCAGAAGCTGATCGGCAGCCAGCGGACCTGCTGTATCGGTGAAGACATTTCCACATACCCCCACCACCACCAAATTAAACTCAAAATATATTGATATTTTTCCTTCTCAAATTTTATCTAATACAGGCAGATTTACAGCCCCCCAATTATGTATTAATACACTAATATCAATATATTACGGTAGAATTCTATTCTGAAAAATCTGTTTTAAAGTGTTTTCTTTACCTCATTTAAATGTTTCTATGCAAATCTAGTGGTGGTGAGTGTTACAAGTTACTTGGCTATTATAAAATGGGGTTGTGACTTGAAAAAAAGCTGGGAAATACTGTTTTAAAGAAAAACATAAACTATATGACATCAAACCACAGGTCCAGGGATGGGCAACTTCTGGTAAATTGCTCCTCTGAGAAGTTTCTGAGGGGCTGACATGACAAATTTATACAATTTTGCCTCCTTATTGTCTGACTATTATTGAGAAGGACGGTCTTTTTCTTAGAAGGAAGAAGCAATATTCTAGTCAAATCCTGGTTGTAAAACAAAACAAACAATACAAAAAACCACTGGTGATTTAAAAAGGGCCAGAAATAGGAATTTCTTTTAAATGACAAATCATGGATTGCATTTTCTGTTTTGTAGCTGCATTTTTCTGGAGTTCCAGGGATTAGGGGAAGTCCAGTGGCTTTGGAGATGTACTTGGACTCATGAACTGGTTGATGTGCACCACAGTTCACAGTTTGCTGAAAACTGCATTTGTCTGTGTAGCAGAGAGCTATCACCAACCTGCTACCCTCCAGATGTTTTGAGCAGAGAATACAGGAGATAATCCGTTATTAGAAGCGAGTTCCTGAGTCTTAAAGTACTGCACCTGCTCCCTGTAATGAAATGTAGGCAGAGCTATTCTGGCTTGGGCTGCACAACGGTTTAAGAAAAGCTCCATGCAGGAAACAGAATGACCACTTCTAGATAGTTCTACCACAGAGCATCAATTGGATCTATTTTAATAAACTCTTGCTGACTACAGTCCATAAATGCAATATCCCTGCTAATTGTCACTAGTTAATTAAACCAGCTAAAGGGATGGGGAAAAATATTTTCTTGTTAAAACTACAAGGTATGGTATTGGTAATTCACCAGTAATTGGTGCATGGTGTCAAAGGCAGACAAGACAGGACTACCACTATATTTAGAGAGAGTGTGCTTTTCTTTCTTAAGGCTAGATATGAGCTTTGATTACATAGCATTTCTTCAATTTGCTGCTATTCAAGAAAGGCCTTCGAGCACCAAGGCAAGTGGTTTTGCTTTGCTTTTAAATTTGCATTTTTAAAATTTGCATTTTTTAATTTCCCAGACTACAGCTCCACACCTACGCAGGCATCCCCAGTGGGAGGGAAAAGAATATTTTCCAGTATGAACGATACTGTTTCATTTCTGAAAGAGAGCTGTAGTTATTAATTCTGGGGCTGTAAGAAAAATCACTTGCAACTTAAGCACTTATGCATTAAAATAATATTCAGCATTAGGTACTGATACGCTATCACAGAGGTTTCTGCCTTAAAGAAAGCAGCCTGGCAAAAAAGTGCACATCAGTCAGCTGACTTTATCAAGTAGATGTCTGGACTGTCAGGAACATGGTGCTACATTCCTTATACACACCTCAATATGTGTTTGTAGACACCTTTTAGACCAAGTGATCATTTATTGAATATAACAGTTGAAGCATGAGGCTTTTAATAATCTATCTATCTATCTATCTATCTATCTATCTATCTATCTATCTATCTATCTATCTATCTATCTATCTATCTATCTATCTATCTATCTATCTATCTATCTATCTATCTAAAGCTCTGCCCTGACAATGTCATGCTTTCTACTACCATTAGGAACAAACTGTAATGGCAAGTTCAGACACAGAATCAATATGCCACTTTTGGCATCACCTAAACATCAAGAAAACTAAGTACCTAGAGACTGGTGCCACCAGTGGAATGTTCGAAATAAATGGACAAAACTAGACATGGGCATTTCGTTTCAGAAGGAGTCCAGCTCCAAAATGCCCTGAAGATGTGGTCAGTTGGGAAAAGGGGCCCTTCTGGATTCGGAAAGCAAACCTTGCATCTACAGCAAAATGCTAGGAAGAACAAGAAATAAGAAAAACACAATAGTAAATGATATACATAAAAATGACTAAAACAGATCAATATCAGAGACATTATAGGTCTCTTTGGAAGTAGAAAAGGTTCTCGGAAACGCTCATTACAAACTCTGCTTCTGTCACCTCTCTCTCTCTGTGTGTGTGTGTGTGTGTGTGTGCATGTGTGCGTGCATGCGTGTGTGCATTCTGGAAGATGGGTGGCACTGCTAAGAAAGCCTACTGCAAGGTATTAATTGGTAAAAAAAAATCACTGCAGATCTCAAATGTCAACTGAATAAATATCCCAGCTATCTTGATTCTGAGTTGTTTAAGGCTTTATATAGCTACAGCAAACTCATAAATATGACTGTGTAGCTAATAGGCAGGTAGTCTCATTTAGGGATAGCGAGTAGTTGGGAACCCCACTGAGTCTTGCAGCAGTTATATTTTGCACTAGACGCAGCCTTTGAAGGGAACCTCCACAGAGCATATTCCATGAGCTGCCTGCATTAGAAATCACATTGGGTAGGCTACCCTGACTTAGAAATGAATCTAGTTGCTGAACCAACTGAAGCTGGTCATGAGGCTCAATCTAGAAAAGGATGGATCTACAGACACCTCTAAAATGATGTGCCTGAACCACCCAGATCAGAGATATAATTTAGTTTTTGGATGTGAAGAACACCTGTCCGGGAGGCTCTCTTTCTTACCAGGATTCACCTTCAATGCTTTAGCCCTCAACTAGTCCATAACTGCATTCAGTTCTGGGTTCAAAACACAGGGTAGTACAGAACATGTATATTGTTCAAATGCTATTACAACATTGTCAACATGACAGATATAGTGGTGACACATAGCATTTGTGGGGATGTACTGCAGAGTGATTCTTTGGGGAGATGTTGTTCATCTTTGGCCAAATAATCCCTGTTCAAGGGGACTGGGCCAACTGATGCTAGAGAAGAAAGCAGCTTTACCATTGGCACCAAAGCACTTATAGAAGGGACTAGTAATACCCGAGGCTGTAGCACTGCCAAAGTCAAACAATTCTATAGCCATTAATATCTGTATAGAGGACTACTTTGGACCTTTCGGAAAGCCACTTGGAGTTTTTGAAGGAAGATATTATTTATTTATAATAACATTGGTAACATTTCCCTTTTCAAATCGAAATATCAGGGCACAAAGGAGGTATATGAATGAAATAGATAAACATGGGGTCCACATGCCATCTTATTTTTCCCAAGAGAGAAGTGAAACTGCAAAACAGATATTCAAAAAAACAAGGGGGGAAGGTGCACGTGAGGTATAAAAGGTACTTTTGAACCACTGGGATTTTACCATGCCCTTGGGGTCTCCAGCTGCTGACCCCCCCCCAGACTGCTTTAGGGCTTTTTCACACGACCCCTAAGATCCGCTGGCCACTTAAATTCGGACCAGAGATCTTAGGGGTTCGTCGCTCTTCCTGTGTCCCCACCCCTCCGCACTTCCTGGCTGCCGGCTGCGTGAGGGGAGGGAGAAAAAGAGAAAGAAAAGCATGCCACTCACCTCCGTTCTGCCTTTCGCTCCTGCCGGCAACATTCCAGTCTCTGTAAAAGTAGCTCTTAAAGGGGCGGGAGCCAAAAAACAACAAACAAAAGCAAGGAGAGCCCCGCACTCACTATCGTTACACCGGATCAAATAATTTTCACCTCCAAAGAGCAGGTACTTGAAAGGTGCGCTGGGACGTGCTAAAGTGGGCATGGTCGCACTTAATTTCCTGTTAACTCTGGAGCTGGTGGGGAAACATTTTTAAGCTCCGGAGCTGGGAGCCATTTGCCCCGGAGTTTAGGGGTCGTGTATAAACGCCCTTAGTTTCACTCCAGATCCTTCCCAGAATTAAGCTGAATCTTACAAATCAGCATTCAGGGTCTTTCAGGGCTCGTAGGTTTTACATATCTATTCTAGCCCAACATGTTGCAATATCACACTGAGCAAAATTATTAATAATAAACAGAACTCATAATAACAGTAATACTTCTAATAAGGATTTAATCCTACATATTATTCCCCACCCCTGCAAAAGAGCTTTGATAATAGTGATGGTTTATTCTTGTAGTGGATATTTCGCACAAGCTGCTTCAAGGGCCATGGTGATTAATAAAGCTTCAAAAACTGAAAGACAGATAAACTAGCAGGCTTAGATGATTGCCAATGGGCTGAGCTTATTAAAGAAACATTAATAAAAAGAATTTGAGCTCTTAAGAAGAGATTTCCCTGATAGTGTCAAAGCTGCAAAATGAGGAACATAAGGAGTCAGGATTGTCACTGTGCATCAAATTGGTTTAGTAAAGAAAGATGTAATAAACAAATGAAGCATGTTTAATTTGTTGTTGTTACACAATCAATACACTACATACTTATGTAAGAAGCTGCTGTTACTAGAGTAAGATATGAGACAACATATAAGAGGATCATCTTCTATTTAATGTGACAACCTATTTGCATACTTAAGGTGGCAAAATCCAAATACTCCTCTCCCAACTATCTATTTTTCTGTCTAATTAAAAAAACCTTCTGTCTTCATTTCATGCATTAAAAAATTAATGTATTTACACACCACCCTTCATAATATTTATCCCAAGGCAGTTTACAATATAAATTAATATGATATACAAGTAAAATTATGAAACAAATGACATAATTAAATATCAATTAAAATAGCAGAGTTTCTAAAATATAGCATCTTTCTGATAGTTAAAATGTAAACTATTAAAATAATTAAAATAAGAATGTCTTTAAGAACAAATCAGAATAGGCATACCATTTACCTCCTATATTGGCCAAATGTGTTTCATTTATTCATTTTAATATTTCTTACTTGGCCCAAAACCCAGGATGTTCTGGGTGGGGGTGTACAGAAGCTGAATCATAAAACACAAAATGACATACAATGATTGAATGAGCATTAATGCAAGAAGCCAAACAGCAGGACACAAGAGCAACCACATTCTTCTGCAGTTGTACCCCAGCATCTGGTACTCAAGAAGACACCAGAACCTCTAATGTTGGAGGGAGTAAATAATGATTATAACTAGTAGCCACATGCAGCCCTATATGAAATGAATGTATTCCTCCCTTAAAGCTTTCTGACTCTGTTAATAACTATCACTACCTCATAAGACGGGTTAGCGCAAGGGCTAGGGTTAGGCTAGTTACGGGTGAGGTTAGGGTGAGTATTGGGGTGCACCTCTGGGTGCCTCTCTGACCCACTTAGAAGGACAGTGTACTGGCGTATGGGTTAGGCTTAGGGTTCGGGTTTGGGCTACGATTAGTGGGCTACTGGGCTGTTTATGCCCGATTGGCACATCCCAGAAGTCTCTGTGGTCAACCTGGCCAAGTGGCCATGCGATTGGTGGAAAATTTGCATGGTCTACTCCCATGGGCGAGCCCATCATTGCAAATGTGCAGGTGTAAAAAAATAAAATAAAATAAAATCAACGGAGACTTTTTTTTTGCAAGAAAAACCCACTGCTGCTACTGTAAAAATTCAAGCATTTAAAATAGCTAATTTTCGCATGTTTCTGTGGTGCTTTGGTGGGGTTTTGGGCAACGATTTCAAAAAAATATTGCGATCGCCATTTTGGATCCCCCCCCACCGCATGGCAAATGGATGCGCCCTCCCAGCCTGGTACAGTCAGCAAAACCTGGCCATGCGATTGGTGGAATGGCTCCAAAACTTTGCATGGTCCACTCCCATGGGCGAGCCCATCATTGCGAATGCGCAGGTGTAAAAAAATAAAATAAAATAAAATAAAATAAAATCAACGGAGACTTTTTTTGCAAGAAAAACCCACTGCTGCTAATTTTCGCATGTTTCTGTGGTGCTTTGGTGGGGTTTTGGGCAACGATTTCAAAAAAAATATTGCGGTCGTCATTTTGGATCCCCCACACTGCATAGCAAATGGATGCGCCCTCCCAGCCTGGTACCAGCAGCGCAGCAGTAGCAATAGCCAAGGAGAGGGGGGCGGGGAACCCCCCCAAATAAAACACCCTTCTGGCCTGGTAGGTGCCCTCAGACAGTTTTCGCCTACTTTTAGGGCCGGGAATCGGTTTTTTTTAACTTTTAAAAACTTTTTTTCTGTGCCGCTTGGCATTGCGCGATCGCCGCGATGCAAGTAACGAGCACGACAAATCAGACCAAATTGTTCGTTCGTCGGTTCGAGCTCGAATTCTGGTGGAGTAATTCCCGTTTCCGTTTCCGTAGAGTAACGGATACGAGTAACGGAAACGGAAACGGGAATACCGCTAAGTCGTGCCCATCTCTATTTGGAAGCACATTCCATAGTTTGCATTACACTGCTGGCTGTGACAGCTTTCAGTAATTAAAGACTTCGTCCTCCTGTACTGTGGCTCCCATGTTATCCAAGAAATGAAAGGGATTACTTGGTGGTTGCTGGACAGAAGTAGGAAGTGGGAAATTTTTGAAGGGAAAAAAAGCCTACACATGATATCATCAGCTTTGTGAGGATGTAGCTCCATGCATAGGTTCTTCATCGCTGACCAACCCCTCTTTCTTTTTGGTACCTATCTGGCATATGGGGAAAGTATTTTTCAAGAATACGTCTGTGAAGATTCTCAGTCATCCAGGTTCGTTTAACTGGGAGTTGAGTCATGGCTACTGGACTTCTTTTTTGAGAGATAGAAACATTTCGCTGTTCATCCAAGAACCATAGAGTGAGAGAAATGTAAGACTGAACCCTGTCAGCCTTCACCTGGGAGATCCTCTCAAATGCCGATGACGTGTTAAAAGGAAAAAAACTGTCTTGATTTTAGGGGTTGATATGCAGCCTTTGATATCATACTGATGAGAAGTCTGATCTGCAGTGTCTTCATGCTATAACTAAGTTTGCACATTGTGTGAGCCCTTCTTTCCCACTGACTATACTTTTGGATATGGAAAGAAGTCTCAATCTATTTTCTTCAACCTGTAACAATATTTGCTTGAAAATCAATATTGATAAGATAGTGGTGATGTACCATCTTGCTTCTGGTGTACCTTATGAAGGATCAGTTCTGAAGGCACATGGACATCTCCTTTCTACAGTGGATAAATTCATGATTCTTTGAAGTATACAGAAGTTGAGTCATGGCAGAACTTATCCTCTCACTGCATTTTCATTTATGATGAAGTGGTCTCATGAATCTCTAAAGCCACCACTGCCTTTGGAAGATTTCAATCATCTATGTGGAATTGATGTGAAATAAATTTTTCCATTAATTGGAAAATGTACAAAGCTATTGTGCTATCCTTTCCATTTTACTGAGTGGAGACACTGACTGCCCATCAATGCCAGGTAAGAGTCACTTTTCTCTTATCTTCAGAAAATTCTTAACATCAAATGACAGGATGACATCCCTGACACCAAAGTCCTAGAGATAACACAAATGACAGGCACGTTTACAATTCTGATACAACCAAGTCAGTGGACTAGCCATGATTTTAGGAGGTCTGATGATTCTTTCTCAAAGCATATTTCTATGGACAGCTTGCTGTTTGTCTGTGTGGTGTACAAACAAAATAATTCAAGGATATACTGAAGAGAAATTTGAAGGAATTTAACATGGGTTATGCCATTTGAGAAGCTCTCATTTAAGACCAAAATATCTCAGAAAAGACTGTCAAACAAGAGGCTGAACAATCTGAAATAAAACAAATCAAGGATGTATAAAGGAAGAGAGAAATGAGAAATCAAAAATGTAATATCCCAGTGGTCCAGGACCAGTAAATTCCCCCATTGTTCCCTTATCTTCTGGCCTCATGCTGGCTACTGTAGTTTATTGCCTATATGCCCATTAACCTGACACTGTTCAACCTTAACTGTTCAACTTTTTTTTCTTAAGTGATAAATCTGGTGGAAATGGTCTTCAAAAACAATGGAGAAACTATATAGTATTCAGACCTTGATATGGGCTGAATTTGGCTTGCAGAGGTCTGTGAAGATTCTCAGTCATCCAGGTTCGTTTATCTGGGAGTTGAGTCATGGCTACTGGACTTCTTTTTTGAGAGATAGAAACGTTTCACTGTTCATCCAAACAGCTTCATCGGTCTGAATACAGCTAGTGCAAGAGACCTTCTTATAGTCAGCTTGACCTCTTGTCCCCTTGTCTGATTGGCTCATAAGATGAACAAAGCCTGAATAGGCTCGTTAGGGAGACATTAGTGTCCATGGCCTTAAGGTAAACAATGGCCTAAGGTGCTGAAACCCATCAAGAATGGGTCGTTAGCTGTCAAGAATGGGTCGTTAGCTGTGACCTGGTGGTGAAGGCTCCTTGATTTGCCTGGGTACTGTGGAAAGTACAGCCTGGTAAGTAGCAGCTAGACTATGCCGGAGCCCCCCACTAGAGATGGGCACGACTTGAAAAAAAAATTTTTCGAGTTGTCGTTAGTCGGGCCAGTCCCATTTCGGGTCGTTTCCAGTTTTCGCGAAAATTCGCAAAAATTAGTCGGTTCGTTTTTTCATTTTTCGTTGTCGTTAGTACTGGTTTTTTTGGGGGGGTAGCGGGCTCCTGGAGGCACCTCTGTGGGGTGGGTGCCTCCTCTGGCCCGCTATAAAGGGAAAGTGGGCTCCTGGAGGCACCCGTGGGTGCCTCCTGCCACTAGGAAGGGGAAGCAGGCTCCAAGAGACACCCCTCTACATGGGGGTCTCCCTTCCTCACCTGCTGCTGCTGCAAAATGCTATGCAATAGCCATATGGATATTGCATAACATAATGTGCAGACGTGAGACCAGTGTGAGAGTGATAGGGTCATACCCGCCCTTCACAAGGCTCTGGCACCACCATGTCTCACACAGAAGGGAATTGTACTTGCTGCGTGTAGTGCAATGCAAGCAAGTAGATCTGGCTTTAAGGTGGCTTAGTGCAAGAGCTAGGGTTAGGCTAGTGACGGGTAAGGTTACGGTGGGCTAGTGGGTTGCACCTCTGGGTGCCTCTCTGACCCACTAAGAAGACAGTCTGTGACGTATGGGTACGGAGTCAAGGGTTAGGGTTAGGGCTAGGGCAGGTTTTAGGGGGCTTTTTGGCACATCCCAGAAGTCTCCATGGCCAAGTGGCCATGCGACTGGTGGGATGGCTCCAGAAATTTGCATGGTTGTCCACTCCCACATGGCTGGCCACTTGGCCAGCCCATCATTGCGCACTGCGCAGGTGTAAATAAAATAAAATAAAATAAAATCAATGGAGGACAGAGGAGGAGAGGAGAGACATTTTGTTGCAAGAAAAAACCCACTGCTACTGTGAAAAATCTGGCAGTTTATAAATTTTCGCGTGTTTCTGTTGTGCTTGTGTGTTTTTGGACCACGATTTCAAAAACAATATTGCGTTCGCCGCCCCATTTTGGATCCCCCGCCCGCACCGCATGGCATGGCGATGGCGACTCGCGAGTCCGGCTGCCCAGGACGGGGGGGAGGCGGGACCCCCCCTCCAGAAACCACCCCTCCGGTAGGTGCCCTGCGCCCTTAGTCAAGCAGGCATTTTTCCGCCTGCTTTTTTGGCCCGGGAATGGGTAGGGGGAGAGTTTAAAAGTTTTTTCCTGTGCCGTCCGTGCCGCTTGCTTGCGCTTTAATTGCGGCGGCCGGCGGCCGGCGAGACTGGGCTTTTTGCTGGCTGCGAGCCTGCGGCGAGTCCCACCAGAGCAGCCGAGGACGGGGGATGAGGGCGGAGGCCAGGGACCTCCAGAAACAACCCCTCTGGTAGGTGCCCTGAGGCACGGCAGGCATTTTCCCGCCTGCTTTTTGGCCGGGAACCGGGTTTTTTTTAACTTTTAAAAACTTTTTTTCTGTGCCGCGTGTGGCATCGCGCGATCTCGCGATGCAAGTAACGAGCACGACAAATCAGACCAAAATTGTTCGTTCGTCGGTTCGAGCTCGAAGTCTGGGGGAGTAATTCCCGTTACCGTTTCCGTAGAGTAACGGAACCGAGTAACGGAAACGGAAACGGGAATACCGCTAAGTCGTGCCCATCTCTACCCCCCACCTCTGTTGAGGGAGGGTGGGAGTCAAACAGTAAGTATTGATCTGTGTGGGTGGGTTTCCTGTAAACTTCTACTCCTAGGCCGTGGCCTAGGAGTAGAAGTTTACAGGAAACCCACCCACACAGATCAATACTTACTGTTTGACTCCCACCATCCATTACAACACAAACTAGGAGTCATCAGGACCCTAAGCCACAGAGCAGAGAGCATCCCCACCTCCTCAGAAGCCAAGAAGAAGGAAGACGGGCACCTGAAGACAGCACTTAAGGCCTGTGGATATCCAAGGTGGGCCTTCAACAAAGCAGTGGGCCATCCCAGAAGAACAAGGGATCAGTCTGAGACCCAGACCCGACGGAAGAACCTGGTCATTCCCTACATGGCGGGAGTGTTGGAGAAGCTTAAAAGGATTTTTGGCAAACACCACATCCCTGTTTATTTCAAAGCCATGAACACACTAAGGCAGAGACTTGTCCACCCAAAGGATCCGATATCAAACCATAAAAGGAGCAATATAGTATATGCAGTCCAATGCAGTGAAGAGTGTTCAGACCTCTACATTGGAGAAACTAAACAGCCATTAAACAGAAGAATGGCCCAACATAGGAGAGGTAACAGCTCAGGACCAGAATCAGCAGTACACCTCCATTTGAAGGAAAAAGGCCACTCTTTCAAAGATGAGGATGTACACATATTAGACAAAGAAGAGAGGTGGTTTGAGAGAGGAGTAAGGGAAGCCATTCATGTCAGCATTGAAAATCCCTCCCTCAACAGAGGTGGGGGGCTCCGGCATAGTCTAGCTGCTACTTACCAGGCTGTACTTTCCACCGTACCCAGGCAAATCAAGGAGCCTTCACCACCAGGTCACAGCTAACGACCCATTCTTGACAGCTAACGACCCATTCTTGATGGGTTTCAGCACCTTAGGCCATTGTTTACCTTAAGGCCATGGACACTAATGTCTCCCTAACGAGCCTATTCAGGCTTTGTTCATCTTATGAGCCAATCAGACAAGGGGACAAGAGGTCAAGCTGACTATAAGAAGGTCTCTTGCACTAGCTGTATTCAGACCGATGAAGCTGTTTGGATGAACAGCGAAACGTTTCTATCTCTCAAAAAAGAAGTCCAGTAGCCATGACTCAACTCCCAGATTGGCTTGCAGAGGTTAGTAGTAAAAAGAGGTGGCTTGCATCAGAATTTTTAAATGACTACAAAAGCACAGAAGTAATGATATGACAATTGTAATTAAATATGACCCCAATACCACCACCCCATCATGTATGGGGCTAAAAAAGGTGGCATTTTTTTAGTCAATGTGTACACAACATCTGAAAACTATAATAGGAAATAATTGTGTCGGTCGCCTCTTTTGTGAGGTGGAAGTGTTATATATCATCTCAAATCACTGTGAGGAATTGCCTCTAGCAGAAGCAGCAGCGAGATCAACTAGAAAAGAGATTTTAACAGATCTAACGGAAGCTTGCAGTTGCTTCTGCAATCTATGTAATCAGGGAGGACAAAAGGCCAACTGTGTCTCCAGAGACGTAGGCATTTCCTAATTTGAGAGTAAATCATGCTGAATAAGAATGCAAAGTCATAAACTGTAATCAGATTGGCATCTTAAGAAGAGTTACCAAAGAAGATATGCTGCACTACAGTGGAGTGCTAATCCTATGCATGAGGAACACAGAAAACAGATATTAGAGTTTAGAGTTCCGCAAGGAATATAAGCGGGGTATAAATATTAATAAATAAATAAATAAATAAATAAATAAATAAATAAATAAATAAATATTCATGGGAAATGGGAGAATTGGAGAGTTTATTTCCTAAAACTACTACTGTAAGAGGGAATTTTTGACAACTGTCTGAAGTGATGCAATGCCCATGTCTGATTAACCTGGACATAATTGCTGCAAAAAGGACGACTCTTGCCAAATATTATGTATGGCCAAACTCAAATTTTCACATATCACCCATTGTGTTGAGGGGCTTTATTTTACGGTGTGACCTTATGCACAACAACTTTGGTTGAAATCAAGAATGTTTTCTTCAAAATATTTGTTTCTTTCAGAACATTCTTTCTGTTAACAATCTTCAGGTTGTTCTGGAAGAAATGGAGAATCACTTGATTCTCCTGAGACATAACTTGTATTCTGGGCAACAAGCTACTATGAGGACATAATATGGAGAAACAGAATGGTTGCCAATAAGCAAAGGTATCGGACAAGGGTGAATTTTATCCCATTAACTATTCAATCAATACACAGAACATACACTACAAACAGCCATTCCAGAATCTGATGAAGGAAGAGTGAAAATCTGCTAAAGAAGCATAAATAATTTATGACACCATCTTACTGGCAGAAAACAGCAATGACATGAAACAAAATTTAGTGAAAGTGAAAGAATATAGTATCAAAGAAAGACTGCAGTTGAACATTGAGACCGAAATCAGGACTACAGAAGAACTACACAACTTTAACTCTGACAATGAAGAAATGGATAAATTAAGAGATTTTGAGTACTTTGGCTCAACCATCAGCCCAAATGAAGAATGCAGCCAAGAAATCATAGAACTGAGCCTTGAAAGGGCAGTAATGAAGGAGGTAGAAACGATCATCAAGTGTAAGGATGTGTTACTGAAGATGAAGACCAAGATCATCTGCCATCTTGTATTTCCAATCACTATGTATGAGTGTGAAAGCTGGGGGGAAAAGAAAGCTGAGAGGAAAGAAATTGTTTCATTTGAAACATTGTGCTGGAGGAAAGCTTTGTGAATAGCCTGGACTGCTAGAAAGACAAATGAGTGGACTCTAGATCAAATCAAGCATGAATTATCTCTTGAGGCAAAAATGATAAAACTGAGTCTCTCCAATGTTGGGAACATCATGAGAAGGCAAGACTTGCTAGAAAATATAGTAATGCTAGGAAAAGATGCAGTAGGAAGAGAGAAAGACCCTCATATTCAAGATGGGCTGGTTCCTTATTGGGTGTGCAAGTGCTGGGCAGGGGTATTGAGAACATAATCCAAGTGTAAGTGGACCAGGGAATGATGGATGTCATTTTATTTGGTAATTCCCATGAGTTACAGGATGACTTTTGTTTACAGTATGTACAGGAGGACTATACTAGTCTATACTAGGATACATGTGGAGTCCTTTTGAAAAAGAGGTGTACACCCATTAGCATCTTACAGAGAAATAATAAGCATCTTGCAGAGAAACAAGTGTTGTGTGATCCTTAAAGTCTAATCAATTTTATTTGATATACATGTTCAGTAAATGAGCTATAAGGGCAATAAGCTTGTTAGTCAAATAAAACCGTCAGTCTTTAAGGTACCTCAAGACTCAAAAGGGCTGGTTAATAATTACCTACCTCTTACATGCTGCCAATTTACCATTCTTCTGTAGATCAGTTACTGGGAAGTGTGAACAAGAGTGTGCTGCACTCATGTCCTGCATATACGTTTCCTGGTGTCGGTGGATTGCTGCATGGACGTAATGCTGGACTAGACAGGCAGCTGGCTTGACCCAACAGGGCTCCTTCTTTGGTTATGTCCCCTACCACCACCACCACCACCACCACCACTACCTCATGTTTGACTCAAATGAAGCCTCCCACAGATACTTCACTCCTTAATCTCCATGATGCACAATGGAAAATAGTCCCAAGTGAAACATATATTGCCAGAAAGCATTTTAACTGAATGTTTGTTTGAAAGTCCCAGCCATTAAATCCAGAAGACGGCTTCATGATGGATCACCCCAGGCAGTGCTTTCCACAAAGGTTACACAGTACACATCATACATAGGCCAAATATCATATAAACCTAGTACTGCAACATTCCCATCAAAACATGTTTACTCTACCCAAAAAGGTCATATTGATGGTGGAGGGGTGGGAGAAAGAAAAAGGAAAAGATCTGTAACATAAGCTGTGGGTTTCTTTCTGGGGGGAAAAACATAATCGTTGGATTAATCTGATCTAGTACATGTTAAACAAGGTAGTAGGAATTAATAAAAAATATAAAACACATGGACACACACACATGGGGGGAGTGGCCACAAAAATAAAATTCTACAGTTTGATATATTATTAATATTGGGAAAATTTAGTTTATTAATTATTGCTGCAAGTTTTGTTGTAACTGGGAAGAGAAAGAAGAATTGTGTGATAGGATCTTTATGTTCCTGCAGTGAAATAAATTCTGGAGAATTGGAATCCAATGTGAAATGCAGACCCATAGCTTGCAAACCCAGTTTTCTGAGGGATACATGATTCATACCATGGTATGCTTCTTCACAGGCATGAGATTTATAATTTTGTTCTCTTTGAGATTCATGGAAGATCATGCAGTGCTCGAAGTTGGAAGTTAGATTTTGCAAGAAATTGTGGGAGTGGGAACGTCTATAAGCAACAGAGTGAAGAAAGACAGCAAGAGCTCCAAAATCATGGACTGTTTTAACAGGCCTCCAGAGCTCCAGCAAATATTATCCCCAACTGATATAAACTCTTGATATGTTCTTGAAAAATGCATGCAATTAGCAAAGCTATTTATGGAACAGTAGCTGACTAAAGAAAGGTGCTGAGCTGGACTCTGAGATCCTCTTTGAAGATAGATCTATCCAGAAGCTTTGTCTTGGAACAGGGAGATTGGCTATAAATACAGAAATTCCTCATCCTTGGAAGAAATCTTCTTTGTCTCAAACCTGAGAGGCTTGAGATATACTTTAGATTCTGAATACTGAGATAAAAGTTTAGTACTGCAGTGAAAATGTCTTTTGTTCTAACGGATGGTGGCGAGATAATTAACTGTGGGAGGAGACATGATTAAAAATCTGCCTGAAATATTAATCAGTCTACCCATAAATGAGAAACATCACTTGTAGAATTCTATGATAAGGTGCAAAATAGGTCCTATAGCACCCCTTTTGGGTTGTTGTTGCTGTTTTTTTTTTTTTTGCAAAGGAGAAAGCAAGACTGTGACAATGCTCTGTTCCATCAAATGATATAGATGCCAGATTACTGTGTTGTGAACAATATTTCCATGGAATTCTTGAATTCAGTTAACTCTGGCCAAGAGCTGCAGCACTGCAGGCAATCAAGTATGCATTATGGATAGATAAGTGCAGGCTCACAGGCCTTAGGACTTTTGCCTAAGGAAAGTCAACTTGTTCTCTGGTGACCATCCTAAAGGGAAAACAGTTATGGTGAAAAGGTTGTTTCTAGCAGTGGAGCTTGGGGGGTAAGGGCCAGAGACTGGAACATTAGCAGAAAAGGCTTACCATGCTGGGTTAATAATTACTGAGCTTGAAAATCTAATCCATTTATGTTAATGTTGGGTGGGTCAAGAAATAATTGGCTACATTATGGTGGCTGTTGATGTTAACATTAGAAACCAAAGAAAATGGCACATATTTTGCTTTACGTCTTGCTTTCTTGTTGCACATACTGTTGGGTTATCTAGAAATATTATTTTGAGTTGCCTGGTTCTTTCCATCTACACATAAATCCCATAATTTGATTTCTGGCTGGGGATGGTCATATGCGTTTTCTGGACATGGTACACTGGGAGAGGTGTCTTTAAAGCCCAGCATCTAACAATGTATGCAATTTAATTTTGCTGCTGAGCTGCTTCATCTTTTTTCTTCTTTCCATTGCCATCCACCCTCTGGTCACAGGTATGCTGTTCACTCAACATACCATGGGCTGTTTAAGAGCAAGTGATATATAAAACAATTCCTTTCATAATTCTTCTAAAAGATGTACAAATGCCCCATAAAAGAAAATTAGGATATACCACTTGCCATACTAACAGAGTGATGCTGTTACTGCTCACTGTGTTACTTTTGAAATGTAACATAGTTAGGCCCTTATTCCCTTTAAAAAAAACTCGTTCCATGTGACAGCGTCAGTTATAATTACTATACTTCTCACCATCACTTGAATTTACTCCTGGAGCAGTCTGTGATGGAATGGAAGAGAGGTAGGTTTCCCATTACTTTTTCCTCACCTCCGTGTGATCCCTTCAAACAGAAGTATCCCTCCCTTTCTGGTTTGGTTAGTGTACTTCTCTCCGGCTGAAGAGAAAATAATCTGTTTTGTAATACAGCCCTTTTCATTCACTTGTGATGAATTTCCTTTCTTCTCCTTTCTTCTCCTTTCCCCCCTTTTCGCTTCCTTTGTTCTTGGGGAGATTATTTTGCTCTCAAAAAGCCAATAAATCCTACTTTGAAACACTAAAAAAAATGACTTGTTTGTTTATCCTTGGGCCTGGTACTATGTAGAATATCAAAGCACCAGTTTTGCTCATCTGCACTGCACTGTCTTCAACCTTGACCCAGAAGGACAGCTCTTGCTAACAGAAAAGGAAGTGAGATAAATCACTATCTAAGCAAACTAAACTATGCATCTCTCCTGAGCAGTGACTTCAGTTACCAAAGCAAATATGGCAGTTTTCCATATAACTGCTGGGACATGATACTTTCACTGAAACCTGGAATATTAAAACTCTTTCATAATATAATCCTATGGAAAACTTCTGAACTGAAAGTATAAATATACTTTCATATATTATACACTGGGGATACCCAGTTTGGTGTAGTGGATAGAGTGACGGACTGGGATTCAGGAGGCCTGGGTTTTAATATCTGCTCAGATAGGGCGTTTATACACGACCCCTAAGCTCCGCCGCAAATGGCTGCAAGGTCCGGACCTTAAAAATGTTTACCCACCAGCTCCAGACTTTGCAGACAATTAAGTGCGACCCCACCCACTTTAGCGTGACCAAACAGCAGTTTTCTTGTACCTGCTTTTTGGATGTGACAAATATTTGATCCGGTGTAAGGATAGTGAGTGCGGGGCTCTCCTGGCTTCTGTTTGTTCTTTTTTTGCGCCCCGCCCCTTTAAGAGATCTGAATGCTGCCCGGAACAAAACGGAGGTAAACCGGCATTCTTTTCTTTCTTTTTTCTCCCTCCCTCAGGCAGCCAGCAACCAGGAAGTGCAGAGGGGGGTGGGGACAGAGGAAGAGCGAGGAACCCCTAAGATCTCTGGTCCGAATTTAAGTGGCCAGCGGATCTTAGGGGTCGTGTAAAAAGGCCCATAGAGAAGCTTGTTGGGGTTGGGGAACTGATGAAACCACTGCTTACATATCTTGAAAATCTTATTAGGGTCACTGTAAGTCAGTTCCAACTTGAAAGCTTATAACACCACACAGTAGTGTACATTTTGCAGTATGCCATAATCTGTTTTAATAAATATTAAGAATTTCTTTAAAGCATTATTACAGAAAAAACAGTAAGGATGGTTCTCAGAGACCATGGGAACAGGAAGTAACCACTTTGAGAGAGCCATCCTGTTCCAGGCAACCAACAAAGCTCAGTGAAAAAACTGCACCAGTTCTTCTGCTGAATTTGATAGGAATACCAGTTTGCAACAGTAGGAATATAAAAAGGGGAGGGAACCTGTTGCCAGCCTATGAAAGCCTGAAACGGATGTGTGGAATACTACAAGGAAGTGCTTTTAATCACTCTCCTTCAAATTCTTAAAATGTTTCATTTAAAAGAAACATACAAAATGACCCCTAAATTCTACTTTAGATGAAATTCAAAAGCAAGAGATCAAGGGACATTCCAGATGAAATCAAAAGGTATCATATAGCTGCTCTGCCTTTCTTTCTCTAATAGATTTATCTGTGGTTGGGAAAAAAAAGACAGAAGAGGTTATAGGGAAATCCAACCAGTATTACAAAGGGAGAACAATGTCCTCTGCACCCCCCCCATAAAAAATTGTGAACAAGCCATGGCAATAACATAACAAAAACTTCATCTGGAACCACACAGTTGCCTACAAACAACTATGCTAGAGTGAAACAGGGTATGCTTCTTTTGCTGGCTACTTAGTTTTAATACCCGTAGACAACAGAGTGCCGTTCTAAGCACTTCTCAGCCATCTATTATCAAGATGAAACCCATCATTCTTAGCTCTTGGGACTCTTCGGGGTTTATCTAGCTATTTGTCAAACTCAGGAGCTCATAACACAGTCCTATAAGAATATATGGTAGGCAATGAATCTGAAAAAATATACACCATGTCAAGGATCATTTTTACTCATCTTATTTATTATCAAAATTTTAATGTGAAATGGGTCAAGGGAAGAAGATGACAAAATGAGCACCGTGCCCACCTATGTTAATTCAGGTGAACAAGTATTTTATGTTACAAGCAGTTCTTGAATAATAATATTTACAATTTTTTATATTTTTAAAGGAAAACCATTTCACTCTTAATGCCAGTTTGGCAGAGCCTCCCTAGAATATTGTGTTAATGATTAATAGGAAGTCAGTGGAATTCCACCGTTGCTGAGAGTCCTGCGCTCAAGAATGAACTGCATTGCTAAATCAGCAAAGACAGTTGTCAAGGTAACCTCTATGTAATCTATTTAACTGGCTCCCAAAACACCAATCAAGGTCAGATAACGCACTCAAGCACCATACGAACACACTCATACAGCATAAAGCTTTGTATCAAGACAGCAGGGAGGGAAAAAAACTCATTAGGGAAGAAGGAGGGGGGAGAACACCTAAATTCAGTTTGGAAAAAGTGTTAATTGGGATTGCAGTGAGCATGATAAGGTAAGCGTGCCGTCACTCTTTGGAGCATGGCCTATGAACAGAGAAGAGGGAAATACATCCCAGACTGAACTGAAATCTCTTGTCCAATCCTTGCCCCCCCTCTCTTTTTTTAAAGGCAAGAATTGGTAAATTATTCATTTCACTTATTGTTTTATTAATGCCCAGACTTCTATTTACATTCTGATATACAATAGCAGTTTCGTCTTTTTTCACAACAGACTCTTGTGCTACTTAATTGGTGTGTGTCGGGGGCAATGAGATTCCAGTAGGAGCTTCTAACCACTGACCACCTTACTCTTCTCCAACCATCTCAAGGTGCACCTACCCCATATTCATCTGGTATCAAAGGCAAGACTCATGCTCTTGGACTTCTATAACATCACAGCTTTTTGCTACTTGTTGTGTTTGCTGGCACAAAGCATAATCGTGATGGATTTTAAATCCTAATCAGTATCTTGTTTTGCAAAATGATGTCCCTTGGATTATTTGCTGCCTTCTCGCAGGAATTTTGATACACTTTAACAAGGCCTGACAAGAGTCATTGGGGTCTGAACTGATTCTATTCTAGCAGTTGTGGTGCATACAAATTAGTGCTCTCCCACTGTGTGAAATTTATTATTATGCCTACTTTAGCATAGGAATGCTAAGAATACAATCTTTTAAAATACCAGTTTTAATGGCTTTTATTTTCATGTACTTGGACGCATCAGCAATATCTACAAGGATATATGGTATGGGACAGTCAGGATTTGTATGAAAAAGCTGGAAACTTCCTTTTCACAGTGTGTCTAAGAGGTCCCTGGGAGGAATATTTTATATTGGTTTGAACTGAGCATGATACAAGTCCAGCCTAAGAATTTTTTCTACCTGTAGAAAAAGATAAAGTGGTATCCAACTTCTTCTTCACACATTCCGTGTGCAAGAACTGACCAGACTGCTAGCTGAAACGTGTATCACGTTTTCTATCCAGACATGCCCTCCCATCACCTAAGGCAGAAGATTCACTCTGCCTAACTGTAGCATTAGCCTTACATTAAAACTTTATTAAAAATAAATCTTCCTAGGAAGGAAGGAAGGAAGGAAGGAAGGAAGGAAGGAAGGAAGGAAGGAAGGAAATTTTATATATGAATGGGTAGTCAACCACCTTGTATCTGCAACCAACGTGGCACAGTCCAGAAAATGAAAAATGTGCCAGCACTCTTGCCTAGAGTACACTTTCCCTGACATTCAAATAAAATAGAGTATTTTTTTTACTTTTGTGTCACCTCCCCCCCCCCACACACACAAGGAATTCCTGTGCTTTATATACTGTAAGCTGAAAGGTGAATGGTTGAAAGGTTGGCTACACAATGAATGCCATGACTAAATGTTCACACAAATGCACTCTTTAGTTTAGTCCACCATTCTAGCCACCACACCACACTCTTACAGAGCTACAGAGTAATGCAAATTATTCATAGGTTTCACAGAAAAGTAAATTCGTATGAAAAGAATATGGGGTGATGTTCTGACAATGATAACTCACTCGTGGCAGTTCTTTCAGAAAGTCAGATGCTAAGTGCTAAGGACAGTGTTTTTGTTTCAAACGAAGTGTTTGAGGAATCATCTTTAACGTGATTCTCTGCAGCCTGTTGTTTCTCCTCCACCCCCTGAATGGTTTGGAAATAAGCCAAGTTTTCTTCATTTGTATCAAATTCACTCTGTTTCCTTTGCTTCTGACCCATTCTGGTCTCCTTGAAATTCTAAAACTAGCAAGGGCCCTGCCCTGATGAGCAAAGCCAAACAAGCAAATCTAATTATGTGTTATCCCTTGGCAAGTGGAGATGGGCAAGAGGGTGGTGGGTGGTGGGGTGGTTTGGACAAGGATTGAGGTCAATCTATAATATATGGTGTAAGCGTGTATGGAAATTATACCAAATACAAGCTTCTTTTTATATTATATTCATCATATTTAAAGCAGAAGACAAAAATAAACTCCATAATTGTAGCTTGTTTGCTCTAGGGTTCTGTGTTGCCGCTACAAGTGTTATTTATAGCCCCTCTTTGCCCTGCTGTTCCCTCCTCGATTAAAAAGAATAGCAACACTATGAAGCAAATAAATTTTGCACACACTGTTCAACTTTGCACTGTTTTGTTCTGCCACAAACATCTGAGAATTACAAGGGTATGGGAGACAGTGCAGAACAACTGCCAGAAAAGCAGAAGCAGCAAATATCCACAGTTACAAAGGAATTAATGTAAGCTGTTTCATTGACACCACCAAATACTATCCTCCTGTTACAGTTACCCACCCCACATTCCAACTGGATCAGGAACACAGCATGGAACAAATGGTCAATTCTTCCTAATCCCATGCCAGAGCCCCAATCTGGATCAGGGGTTTCTTCTTACAATGTATTCTTTAAAAAAAAAATCTCAACCCTTCATGCAATATCTATTGTTACCTTTAGGTCGAGTTTGGCCTTGTTGGCAGACACAGTCATCCTAGATCTAACAAGCATCTGAACCACTCACATGTTATATGTGTGGGCTAACTTTGAAGATGCTTCAAAAAGTGCTGTGTGAACACACACACACACACACACACACACACACACACACACACACACACACACACACACACACACACACACACACACACACACACACCAACATGTTTGTGGGTTTTTTGGGAGGAGGGGCTAACACATTTTGCAAACTTTCCAACCGGTTTCCTGTGCTGCCTTGTACCTGGGATTGACCTTGAACGTGACCTGCAAGTTTAAATTAATACAGAATACAATGGTCAGAATTAGACTACAGTAATGAAAGTCACATCACCATGCTGTTCTGAATTTACTGGTGTTCAAGTAAGTTTTGTATATCTTATCACAACTAAGGAGAAGGTGCTGGAATGCAACCTCCAAGTATCATCAGTTGTGTGTGATCAGTCAAATGATTGAGATGCAAGTCAGCAGCTTATCAATTAATCACAATTATCTGCTGACAATTCTCTAGATTTTATGCAAATATCCATAGGCTTTTGGTCAGTGAATTTGAAGGAATTGTATTGGCTGTCTGTTTATTTCAAGGCCAAATTCAAGATGGGTTAAGCATCTTCAGGTATGTCCTTGTCTGTACACTATTACTTAAGACCATCAGAAGAAGTTTCTCTCAAACTAATTCAGGTAAATTAAATATCTATAAGGGAGAGAGCTGTCTTGATTATCACAGCTCAAATGTGGAACATGTTTCTCCATGGAAGTGCACAGTACTATCATTGAAATTAATTTAGCGCCAGTTAAATATATTTTTTTTACCTGAAAATGTTTTAGGATCAATTTTATTTTTTCTATCATATGTATTGCATTCTTTATTTTTTATACAGATGATTATGTTATTTTAATATTTTTATTCTCCTATGTATTATTGCACTCATACCTGTGTAATGGCAATGTATCCATAAACATGCTGGGCTTAAAATGGTCAAATTAATAAATAGATCTGCATAATTATTTGAACTATGATGAGATCAGCTGATACAGGAAAACATTTAAGTCTAACATATAAGTCCAGTGAACAAATAAATGCAATCCCAGGTCTAAATCTTATAAATTATGCTTTCATTTCAAGCATGACCCAGTTAAATGAAATATTTCACCCCTATATGTATGTTTTGTTTTTCAACTGGTCCTTTCCTATAATAGAGCACACCAAGCAGCTGTTAGTTACCCTACTCTCTCTCTCTCTCTCTCTCTCTCTCTCTCTCTCTCTCTCTCTCTCTCTCTCTCTGTGTGTGTGTGTGTGTGTGTGTGTGTAAGCCAGTTCCTTAAATACTTGACCTTTGGGAAACCAGCCTCAGGCTAGAGGCCGTAGCTCAAGCTGATCCCATATGATCCGTCATATATGGAATAAGCTAATTTGTCACTGTTTTGTTATGACTGGCATGTATGTGTTTAGAATGAAACTTAATTTGAATCCAATTTGTAGTATCTCCTTGTGTGATTCTCTGTTATAATTTAGCTAGACCTAATGTCTCAAATGCAACTAAACACTTCGTGTCAAGGTTCTATAGAAAATCTTGTATGTTGGATTTGTTCTCTACTTGGTGGGTATATTAAAAATTGTGTTCAGCAGCATCACTACAATTGTTACAGTTTTGCACAATTCACCCTCTCACACATACACAAATAAAAATTATCTAAATCAATATGTTATTCTGGAAAGAGAACTATGGTACAGCTACAGAGGCATGTAGCAATAAAAGGAACATTTTCATCAAGACATTTGCTTCACTTGCTACTTCGGAAAATGGAGATGAATTAAGAGAACTGGCTGTTGTGTTTTGATATGAACCAGAAGAGTCTAACTGGAATAAACAAGTAAGAAGCCTTGTGGGGGTTGATTAGTCACACACTGGGAGGCATTCTTGGAGTGAGGACTGTTCACTCTACCTTCTTCCTACACACACACACACACACACACACACACACACACACACACACACACACACACACACACACACACACACACACACACAGAAGGAGGGAGGGAAGAAATGAGAGAGGGAGAGGCTGTTTCAGCATCATCTCCCAGTCTAACAGAACTGCAAAATGCAAGATGATTACAATAGTTCCTTTGGACAGTTTACATGTCACTGCATACATCTGCATAACTTCTAATACACTTGTGCAACTCAGTATCAGATAAGAGGAACTGAAGGATCATACATCCTGCATTATTTTCTGCTATGCTCAATATATTTGTGGTCATCTGAGCTTGTTCATTCCCAGTATGTAGGTACAGTCACCTTTTCTTTAACAAGTTAAAATATCGTCTGTCTTCTTTGTTTTGCTAAATTTTTTATCAGTTTTTCTCTGCCACTTATGTTTAGCAGATGTTATTTGTAGTGTATTTATTCAGCATGCATTACACTTTACTCGGTGTCAAGAGGATCTTGTTGCAACTCTGAACGAGACAGGTTCTCTACTGAGGTTTTAATGCTAATCTTAAAAATACAGATTATTAACCTACAGACAGTAATGGCTACCTTAGGAGCTGTTAAAGTCCATCTTATAAATCCTTCTTTAGTGCATGGATTATTAAACCTGTAGCTAGTAATTGCTCCTTTGGAGGCATTACAGGCATATTCTGGCTAGTTGGCTGCCATACATATGCAGCACCAAGGACATGATCAGGTTCCCTGTAAAGATGGGTTCTACTTTGCCAGAACATGTATTCTGATGCTGGAGAGAAGAAAATGAGTAGGCATGAGGTTGGGAGCTAGCTACTAGATAGAAAGGGAGGAGAAATGTAGGGAGAGAGGGAGAGACAATTACCATGACACCACAGTTGGCCAGTTTTGCATTCTAGTCAGGTGTCAACTTCATAGCTGCTAATCATAACAACTATATATACTGTACTCTCAAAGGTCAGAAGCAGCATTAATCAGAAAACTAACTGTAAAAGAGCAACAGTAAGAAAGAGCAATTTCCTGTTTTATACAGGACTCTCGTCAGGCAACATGGGAGAAAGACAATGTCAGACAAGATGGATCTCTTCTTAACTGATCCCAAGCTGTGATGTGGCAGTGGTGACAGCAGCACTCGGATTACACAAGGAAATGGAAAAATCCTGCTTTTGGCACAGCAAATAGAAATCCATGCAAAACAGAATGAAGGTATGCAAGTCCCTCACACTGGTGGGTGAAAACCTCTGAAGACCTGATGGTTAGAGTTTCACTGGGAGAAAGCTGGACAGGAAGCCAAACCTTAGAGATTTTCTGCTTCCTCTAACTGCCAAATCTGACCACTGAACTGTACGCTGCAGCAATGCTAATTCTCATCTAATAACAATAAAAAGATGTTACCTATGTGTCTCCACATGGGATACTTTAAAATGATCTACACCCTCTATCTTGAAAAGCATTGATTTGACTTCTACTGGTAACAAAAGTTATGTGTCATCAAGCCAGAGCTGATTTATAACAACACTAACAGGGTTTTTAAGCTATGTGGGGTATTTAAGGACTTATTTTATCAATTCCATCTCCCAGTGAATTTCTATGACTGAGTGGAGATTCCAACCCAGGTTTCCTGAGTCCTAGTCCATTACTCTGCCCACTACCCCACACTGGGTACTCTGTAAAAATTATCCCTATACATTATAGAGGAATTTACTGAATACTCTGAAGGTCTGACTGGTGCAATACAGGGGAGATGAAAACGCTCAAGATGCAGCAGCAAAGCTCAGACCATGGAAACGAAAAAATTTCTATGCCTTTTAAAGAGATAATGTATGGTTAAAAGACAAGACAGCACATATTATGTTCCATGTAATGAAGCTGACTTGACTGCCACCTAGAACTTGCTTTCACACCAGCAAGGGGATAAGGTCATTTACTACACACAGAGGCAACAAGTTAGTGTTGGAAGTGAATAATGGCATATTGCCTTACAAGAAATTATCTGTATTAATTATCTAAATTAGCTGTTGTAAGAATCAGTCTTCAGAAAGACATTTAATTTTCCATGAAAAGTTGAACAACTAGCAGAAGTGTCCTATGTTTCCAAACAAGAAGATAATACCAGTCATAGTTGATTACACTGCAATTTGAGCAATTTATAAAACAAGAGAGAAGTTTGTGTTTAGACATTGCCTGTATGAATATTAGATACATACTGCTAATAAAGATATCTTAAGTGTGTCATATATACAGTATGTGTGTGTATGTATATTCAAAAGTTAAGATCTAAAGGTTTCATGTTAATAATAGAATGCATCTCAGAAGTGCTGCAATTACTAAGTTGAGGACTAATGTTTTTAAAAGATCCTTTGTTTGTACCACAGCTTCAGAAGTGGTCCTTTTGACTGAAAGATCATCTGGAATGTTGATAAAGCAGTCCTCTCGGAGAAGCACAGGGGTACCATCAATCAAGTGCCTTTTTTGTTGGCTTCTTCTGTTGACGTTTCAATATTACAACTGCAAATCATAATCCTAGCAAAGTAAATAGGCTCTGGGGAGAAGGAGTCGTAAATTGGGCCTGTCTTGATCAAATGAACTCTATCATGAAGGTCTCTTTAAGTGCTGAATGCCATTCACTTTGCAGAAGAAGAAGAGAAAAAAAAACACATTCAAAAGAGGTGGGTGGGCTGAATTGAAATGTGACAAATGAAAAACTGAGAGCCAAACAGTTTAAGGAAGAGCCTGGATTCGTATCAGTAATTAGCATCATTATATCCTCTGAGTTATTGCATCCTGTCATGTTTTTCCACCTCCCTCTAATTTGCTTATTATTTGCTCAGCTTATATATTTTATTTGCTTTTAGTTTTTCTTTGATTCTTTTTTTGTTTTTAAGGAGAGTATTTTATAGTGCACTTTCTATTCATCACAAGGCCTTGCTATTTGAGCTGTTTTCCGAAAACCCAGCAAATCTGGCATGTGAAGCAAGCACTCACATGCTTTCTTTCCTGAAATTCCGCTTCTGTTATTTTGAAAACTGTGAAATCTGAGTTCTGGTTATCAACAAATACATTTATAGGCTCACTGAAATATTGACCCAATATTTTTAAAAAATCAACAATATGGGAAAGTTATTGATTGTGTTGCCCAGATATACAACAACTACAAACTAACAAAGTACTTCATTTTAATTAATTTTCTAAACTCTTGGAAGGTAGGTTTCTAGCATCTGATGCAGAAATCTTCAAACAAGGTGAATCTAGTGGGCTCTTTCAATCACGAAATTTAGATTTTCATAATTCTGGCTCTAATGTTCCTGGGTGCTCTGTGCTAAATAAAAATTGCAAGGTTGTTAGGGGATATACCTTAGCTTGTGATGGGGCCTGGCAAATGCTTTGCCTGGTGACCCAAAAGCTCAGAGTTTTTGCTGAACTGAAAAATCCAATCTGGAATCTCTGTGGCATGGCAGGTATAACCCTGGTCCCAGTGACATTGCTGGTAAAAATCTTATTTCAGTGGAATATAGTTTTTAAAAAGGTACCTGAATCCCAGATGGTCTCCATCATTTCATTGTGCTTGTGAGCCTGCTTTATTAGATTCTCAAACCATTTATAACAGTCCTTAAGATTCACAGGTGCTGGAAATGGTATTGTGCTGAAAAAGTAACTTTGACAGGCCTAATTTACTTAAACTGATTTATGTGACAGTGTAAACAAATCATTCTTGTCAAATTCTATACAGAAAATTGAGTAAATTGATTGCAGAGTCAAGTGCACTAGTAATTTCTGGGAGAATTGTGATTTCATTTGTAAAACTCTGTTGCAACAAGAAAGAACCACCCTCTACTCCCCCTTCTCTGTATAGCAATAGTCATGCTACTTGAAGTGGTGTTTTTTTAAGAGCTTGAGTTTTCTTCTTTTATTTTTTTTTCCTTCCCTTTCAGCAGCACTTTTCCTGCTCAGCTTTATAACTCAATGTTCAGGGAAGTAACATGAGAATTCTCTAGGGATGTTTTGTACAAATACACAGTGGAGATCAACAAGAAATCCTCTGAGTGAACAAAACATTCTATATGTGTTTTCTAACTTCTCTCACAGCAGAACACGGTGGCAGATGAAAGAATAGCATGTGGGTTTCAGATGAGAATTACTTCTGTATTAAAAAAGATTTAGTGGAGCTGCGATGGAATGAAAACAAAGGTGTATGCCGGTAAGAAAACAACGTCATAATTAGAATAAGAGTCAATGGCTATCATCTTGCATACAGAGGTTTATACTTGTATATGTATACTGTGAAAGTCAACAGCCTTGACTCGTTTACAATTGGGCACAATGTCAACAGAACTAGGGGTAGACTAGGGATGTCTATAGTCTGTGTCTGTTTTAAATGTGTTCATTCATAAATACATTCTATTCATTTCTGCAATAATCAGCTTCTTAAAAGGTATATATTTTACATAATTGTCTCAAAATAATACATAATACATAATACAAAATAATTACATAATACAAATTACATAATAGTCTCAAAACCCAAGCATTTCTAAATGTATTTTATTTTAAAATATTCATTTGATGCACATTTTGGAACATGTTTCAGTCCAAGAACTGCATCACTATGCTTGTTGAACTGCATAATCTGAAGGACAACTGTGTGTTTCAGGGGGTGCAACACATACACCTTAACTTCTGGGAATGGGGATTATATCATTTCACTCTGAAACCTGGGCAGAATGAAATTACTGAGCATCTGTACTCCCACCAAGTGGTGATGGGGATATGAGTTGCCACACACTCTACAAAGCACAATCACACATTTCGACAGGCCTTGAATTAAGATCAGGATGCACCTCCAGATTGTCACCTGCACTGGCTTCATCCATGCACATCCTAGATTCAAACTACCCAGACAAGTTACAATATATGGTGTGATTTAGCTTAGGGAAAAAGAGGCCAAAAAGGAAAGATACAACGAAGCTGTACAGTTATGTATAGTGTAGGAAAATAGAAATGCATTTTCCTTTCTTCTCAAAATGTTAGACCCACTGAAATTATTCACTGAAACTGAACATTAGAAGTTCCAGATGGCAAAAGAGGCTATGGAGTTGGTGTAGAGCCATTTTAAGGGCTCCAGAAGCCCGCAAAAACCAGTGGACATGTGAGCAGTCTACCTGCACTGGGGTTTCAGTTTTGGTGGATACAAAGGGGGCCCTCTAGGCACTGTTAGCCACAATTATGCCAATATTGTGGTTTTCTGTCAATCTCATTGACTTTTGTGCCCAGTATTTTCCTTTCCACTTTAATACTATTATATATATCTCTGTTTTAATTTTTGTCATGTCACAAACCTCTGCATAGTTTTCTCTATTTATGATTTAATTATTGTTTGCATTTCCATTTTAATTTCCATTGCCATTTCTTTTTAAACGTCTCTTTTAAGTTCCACTGTATTTTTCTATATTATGCCCTTAATTTCCACTAGTAATCCATCCTAATTTAGCTTCTTTCATTCCGAGTCACCTCTATATTTTTCTCTCTATACTTCAAGCCAACACTTCCTCCTCCTGGTTTCTCTCTATATTGCCGGTTGTCAACAAGTTTGAAGGATGTCACTTCCTCTCTGGGCTTATCTGGGCTATAAGTATCTGAACTTTTTAATAGGAAGGACAGATGATCCACCTGATTCCACTCTTTGAAGCCTAGCAGAACTGCCCTTAGAATGTTATTTTATTTGTTTATTATTATTTATTATTTATTTTAGAGTATTTTTACCTGACCTTTCTCCTTGGAAAAGGACCCAAGGTGGTTTATAAAGCTTTTTTTAAAAAAAATTTTCCCTGTCCTCCAACGCACAGGCAGCTTACAGATGGAACAATATGGTTCGCTTCAACAACAAAAAAACACCAGTTCATTTCATCTATAACGAAATGCTGCTTCCTTGTTTCATTTCATTACGCAATGACACAATGAAACAGCATTTCATTTTTTGTTTTTTGCCCATCCCTACTTACAGCATTAGAAGACAACATTAACACTAAAAGAGAATGCAAGCAGTTAAGAAAAGAGTATATATTCCATGTAATTATGTATAGTAGGCCATCTAAAATTTATGAGGGATGGGAACTAAAAATTGATAACATAGTATCAATGTAATCCCACAAGGACAGATACAGGTACAAAGCTATAAGTGGTTATAAATACAAATCTATGTAGCCATGTATGGTAGTCCATCATTCGGGGAAAGTTTGCCTGAAGAGAAAGGTTTCTGGCTGTTTGTGGAAAGTCAGCAGGGATAGGGCAGTCCTGGCCTCTAGTGGGAGGGAGTTCCAGAGTCTGGGTGCAGCAGCCGAGAAGGCCCTTTCATGTGTTCCCATGAGATGTACTTCCGAAGAAGGTGGGATGGAGAGAAAGGCCTCTCCTGATGACCTTCACACCCAAGCCGGTTCATACTGTGAGATTTGATCTTTGAGATATCTAGGACCCAGATCAGCACTTTGAATTGTGCCCAATAGCAGACTGGAAGCCCTAGTTAGCAATCTGGCTGCTGCAGTTTGGACCCACTGAAGTTTCCTGAAACTTTTCATCGGAAGTCCCATATAGAGCGCATTACAGTAGTCTAGCTGGGACATCACTAGGGAATGTGTAACTGTGGCCACAACAGGTATCTCAAGGAAGCATGTAAGTGAAGTCTAGGAGAATTTGTCAACTAACAAAAGACAAAGGTGGCTGATAATTTTATTAGACCACTAGAAACACCACAGACTTCACTTTTGAGATGAAACCTACTTTGTGTTTGTGTGGCCTAATAAAGTATCACCCGCCCTCATCTTTGTATTGTGTGGAAGGACCGCACGGATCCCCCCTTCCCCCTTCTTGCATACCAATATGTTTTCCCCTCTGCCCTGATCTATCTCTGTATGCATTTCTAGAAACAAACTGACAATGTAAATGTCCAATTGCTAATTCCTAGAGTGATACAATACTTTCAATATACATAAACTCAGCATTAAAACAACTATATTGTGCTAATAAGATTGACAAAAGTTCCTCTAAATGTAATGACAATACTTTTCCATTCTCACTCTGCCTCAGTCCCTATATCTCTGTGAGGATAGTTACTGAGCCCTCCAGAACAAAAGCTGCACAAGGAGAATTATTGGAAAGAATGACCACCTTCCTTCAGATCAACACTAGGTTCCTCTGTCCTACTAGCCCAGTGATGGCGAACCTTTTAGAGACCGAGTGCCCAAACTGCAAATCAAAACCCACTATTTTTTTTTTGCAAAGTGTCCATTCAGTAATTTAACCTGTTTACAGGTGGCTATGAAGGGGCAATGTCAAGTGCCCACAGAAAGGGCTCCAAGTGCCACCTTTGGCATCCGTGCCACAGGTTCACCATCACTGTACTAGCCCATTATCTCACTTTGCTCAATAGTTTGTTCCACAAATTTTTTTTTCTGGTCACAAAGGGTCAATCCACTTTTTTACTTCCACAAAAAATGTGGCCACACACACTTCTGAAATTGTTTTATACTGAAATCTTGAGGGGGGGCGGTTTGGTAGTGCATAACTCAGAGATCATAAATCCAGTATTTCCCAATCTTGGGGAGCAAGTAGAGAAGAGTCAGGGGAAGTTTTCCTGAACATTTGGTGTGCCTATGTGCCTTGGTGGGCATTTTATAGACCAACAAATCAACAAATCAAAAATGGCTAAAATTTATCAATTCATATTAATTGAGACAATTTGCACAAATATGAATCAATGAATTAGTGATTTTTGAAAGAATTTTGCTATGTGTTTTTTAATTCATGCACTTCTCTAATCACACACACACACAAACTTAAATAAGCATGCAAGGGCACACAATATGCTAGCAATGTGCATGTCGTTGGCTATTAAGGTCAGTGTTGGCAAGTCAAACCAACAAGAAAAAGAAAAGTGCAAAATAAAAGCAATTGTTTTAAACTCTTTTAATCTAATGCATTTGAACTTATCGTATAAACAACTGAGTATATACCAATATGAAAAAAGGCAGAAACATGTTTATATTTAGCAAATATATAGCAGCATATTAATAAAATCAAAAGAGATAATAAAACCTGTATTCTGCCATGCTAAATCTTCTCCAAATAAAGAAAGTTGTACCACTAAGTTATGTAGATAACCTATTACAGAGGTCTTTGAGGTCAGCTTCACTAATCCCGCTTTTACTTGTTTTCAGCACGTTACTCACTACTCAGAAGCACAAGGCATGGAAAAGACAGACTGGATGGCAGTATATGTTACAATTTGTGACCAAATCATGTAAATTTATTTTACAGAATGATTTTTTTAACTGAAAGGACACAAAAATTCAGTTGCTAAGAATGGCTTTGTTCCTTTGTAATCTCTATTAAAATTTAATAATTCTTTCTTCTTCCTCCAACTTTGATTTAATACCCTTTAAATTCAAGTGAGCTTCTCAAAATATACTTCTTTTTATAATCTTTGGAACATTCCTCAGGGCAACATTACATATACCGTTCTGCTTCTCACCACCACAAAATGAACAAAAAAGTGGTACTTTCTGTTGTGCAAATATTCACCTTTTGAATTAATCTTTCAGAGGCTTCTAAGGGCAACGTGAAATAAGGAAACAGAGCATTAAATTTCTAAAATCAATAGCATGTACATAAATTGGCATTCATTACTCTACAGCAATTTCCAGTTTCTTCTTGATTGATTAAAGCCAAGGGTTGAAAATAAGTGCTTTCCCTCCCTGCCTGGAGAAATTCCCAATTGTCCATGCTGTGAACCTTCCATTATGAGACATGAGACAGCGGTAGCAGCCCATGGTTCATTTCACGCCGCCACAAAATAGACTTGTCATTCCACAATCGAAAGTAAGAAACCTGATGGAAGAGCAATGTGTCAAAGACTTGTCAAAAGAGGCTTGTGCTCAATGACAACAGAGAACAAGAAAGCCATGGCTTGAGTTTTATACCAGCCAGCTTTTGCACACAAGTGATAATGCAAAAGAATTATCCCTGCTTTTTGTTATTTACTGCTCAAATGTGCTATTGAACATCAACTCACATGATTCATCCTAATTAATCCTGATCCCACATTAATTTATAGAAGATAAACATTGTGCAATGCAGATGAAATGGGCCAACGTAGAAAAGTCAAAGGAGCAAAAACATTTTAACAAAAGAGCAGATTAAATTAACAAAAATATAAAACAAACTAGAGATTTCTAAACTAGATGTTTCTTTTTTTTCTAATAAAACACACACACACACACACACACACACACACACACACACACATGCACAAACAATGTGTTTAAGAGTAAGAATGTGAAAAACAGTCTTGTCAATAAACTTGTGCCAGAGTTCAACAGAGCCACCCAGGCTGTCCAAAGAATGTGCAAATTCACATGATTATTTACAGGTCCAGACTGGCACCATCATTTTGCTGTCATGGTTAAGACAGCCCAAATCATGTGGGATAGACCCTCCACATGTTTGTTTGTTTTTTAAAGAAAATTCTTGCTCACTTGTGTAAAAATATTTCTATTAAGTGTCATATGTCAATAAAAGAAATAAAATTCTGGAACTTCTTTCTGATGCATTATGTTATAGTGTGCAAAACAACAGCTCCCAATTAATACCAAGATGGTAAAGATTCTTCCTCTGTGAGTACTGTGCCATCACTATAGTAAATGCGTGAATTGACCCTTCTATGCTGTACTCATTTGTCATCTCCACAGTCTGTATGTATTCAAACATTTTGAAAGCAAATCCCGGGGCAGTATCACACGCGTATTAGTTCATGTATTTTGTCAGAGTTTGTTTTGCAGAATGACCAAATGTGACTGGTGTTAAAGAATCCAAATAATAAATTCTGTAGATTACAGGTTACCCTGAAGAGTATAAGGGCTTATCTTCCCCCAACCCCCAAAACAAGGTCATTTTGCTATATAGAAGACTTTATACATACTTTGATCATGAGTACAAGAATCCAAATTATTTTGAAGATTAGCATCAAATTTGGAATTTAGCGTGCATCAGAGTAGAAGTTATTTGGTTAGAGGTTGTTAAAACGAGTGTACTTTCCCATTCTCTTTGCTAGGAAGCAAGCCTGGACACCTGCTTAGCAACAGCATTTGTTATATAGTCAGTCAGGCTCATTCAATGGTTATATGTCAGTCTCCCATTGGTTCTCCTGGAATGGAAGGCTCAACCAACAGATGTTGTTGTTGCCTAGGGTCTGCCATATCCCACTAAGAAAACTAGGTTTTCACACCAACACAGTCCCTTGCAATTGAGGAGAAAAATAGGCAACTTCACTGCAGTGCCACTGTTGTTATGCCCTTCAACATGTACCGTGGAAGATTTGATGTAGATGCCTCAAATACTTTTGGTGTTCTCCTCCAACATTTCCCTCTACTTTTTAGCCCCAACGGGCAGGGCTGTGCCCTTGTACATGAGTGACTCCCAATCCTCCATGCAGGTTCTGTCACAACCAGACCCAAATGGGCTGAAAATGATAGTGGTGCACAGGGAAAGAGGACCCCTGCACAGATGGAGGCAGAGGGAACTTCGAAGTTTGTGGGTTCTTTGCCCACATAGAAAACAACCTGCAAACAAACTAAATCAAATTAAAAAATGAAAATGAAACACAACAACAGCATCCATACATACAAACGTAGAGTCCATCAAGAAAAGACTGGGACAGAAAACAAACCAACTAACCAAATACCGTCATGCGCTCAGTGATCACCGAAGCTTTCCCTAAAGAGCCAGGTCTTTAATGCTCTCCTAAAGGCCGACAGAGTTTGTAGGGATTTTTACAGTGCTCTCTTAGGTGAACATACAAATGGGTCAGAATCAGAGAAAATGCTTTCTCCAAGGATCATGAACTCTAGTGCTGCACACACTTAACGTTACTAGATTGTTTTTGTTTGATTTTATGCAACTCCCATTAATGCAAGCAGGAGGAGAGCAGATGCCTTGGATAACGAAGGTCAAAAAGGCCATTCCATTCCATGCAAACAACCTCTGTTTGTGGTAGTTTATGAACTTCCTCTTCTCAGAGGACTTTTCAGACCAGGGAAGCTTTGGCACAGGAAAAAAAGAAGGCTCATAAACTTGTTCTTGCATAGATTTCATGCTGAAATCCAGTCTTTTCCTGTTTTTCTTTGGTTACTAGTGTCCTATGCTTACTAAACTGAGAACAGGGAAAGTGAAAGATATAGATCTTTGGCTTATTGTTAGGGTGTTTAATTTTATACTGCCTCTGGCAAATGCTGGAAAATAAAGGTGGATAGAAAGTATGATAGCCTCCTCTAGCAGCTCCTTATGTTTCTTGGCCTCTGGGACTTGTAGGGATGTCTATTAATACTGCCCATTTTTGCTGCTGCTTCCTAACAATTTTTCATACATGCAAATAATAATAATAATAATAATAATAATAATAATAATAATAATAATAATAATAATAATAATAATAATAATAATAATAATATATTGACAAAGAGACCATAAATTTCCAGTGTTTTCTGCTAGAGGAAATGGGTCCTCCTCATGCTCCCCTGGAATTTTTAAGGCCAGTGGGGGAAGGAAGGACAAAAGCCATTAATTTGTTCCACATAGGCACTTAGGTCAACTGTCTAGTATGTGTTTGTTTCCTAAAACAAGTACCTTATATACTCGAAAATAAGTTGAGTTTTTCAGCCCTTATTTTTCAGCACTGGTTTGGGGAAGGCAGCGGAGGAAAATATTGACTCAGGTTATACTCGAGTCAATCAATTTTCACACTTTTTAAAGGCAAAATTAGGGGGCTCGACTTATATTCGGGTTGAATTATACCCAAGTATATATGGTACTGAAATGTGTGCGTGGAGAAAAATAATGCATTTCCTTTCTTTTCTGCTATATGTGGACAGTCAGCAGAGATAAGACATACAGTGAATATAACTTTTACTGTTAATGGCTTGCCTTTGGCTGAACACAAATATCTCATTAGCTGTTTTGCTCTTTGCAGCAACAACAAAAACTGCTCAATTGAGTAACCATACAAGAAATAATAATGGCAGTAACATACTCATTAGAAAATAATAGAGGTTAGGTTTCAGGATGTCTGAAATGCTCTGCATTGTCTTCATGAAGTGCTTGCTGAAGTCAATGGAACTTTGCCTCACTGGCTTCAAGGATACTAACTCGGTGGTGACCCTTTATTAAATGAACATAATTTGGACCAGTTAGTAGTATGCAACAGAAAAAGATCTAAATTCCTCATAGCTTTTCCACATTTGTTTAGTATAAGAAGACAGAACAGAATGCAATTCCAGTAAGCCTGTTACACATTTCAGCAAAATAAGATGTGGAATAAATTTGTTGCTGTGCTTTCTCTTCTCCTCATTCTTTCTATCTGTTAGATGTTTTCTGAGTCATATAGTCTTGTTTGTACATCAACAGTGTTCCAAGATTAATTAAAACTTAATAATAGGAATTTTGATATCTTAGGTAGTGACTGTTTTCCTCTTTGATCATAGCAAAATGACCAACTCATTGGCAAAGATGGAAATGGCTGCAATGACATTTGAACAGATAGATTATTTGGCTAATTACCATAGGCAACTCATTGTCAGAAGGGGGCACACACCTGTGAGGAAACACTCTGGCTGTCCCCAGCAGGCTATCTGACTCAGACCTATGTCTCTCCCCCCCTCACACACACACCAGTGGACAGCCTGGGGACCATAATAGCATGGTGATATGAGGCTACAGAAGGCAAGGGTATAGTTTCAGGTGGGAGTCTAAAGTTGGGTGAGGTGGGAGGGGATGGTGGTAGCCAGTTTAATGGGAAAGAAAGAGGATGCTGATGGACTCAGAATGAGAAGAAGAGGCACAACCAATGGCCATGGCAGATCTTCCAGGAGCAGGACAAGCTGCTGGAGCTCAGGGAACTTCATCAGTCTTGTTCTTCCTGAAGGGTGTTAGTGGGCTGAGGTCAGTGCTGTGAACTCAACCTCAAACCTAGACATGAGACTCTGATGATCTGGTGAGCAGAACTGGGTAATGGAGGGTTACTGAATGCAACTAAGTGCACTTGTGGGTTGTTAGGAGTGGGAAGTACAAGGTTCCCATTCTATCAGTACATCCCATGAGGAGTGGGAGGTACAAGGTTCCCATTCTATCTGTACATCCCATGTTTGTTAATGCAAACAAAAGAAACCAACATACAGTACAGATACTAGTTCATGATTCAAAAGACACTTTGCAGTGTCTCACATTTTTCTTAAATAGAAAATGTACAGGAAGAACTGGATGAGGAGGAAATGGTTTGCAGACCATCACAGAACTTGCCCAGTAAAATAAATTCTGTAAGCAAAATGCAATGATGCAGGAGAAAAACCAGGCTATGATACAATATTTGCAGCTGCACGTTTCACATGCTGATTAGAACATTATTTATTTTTCAATTTCTATTCAGCTACTTCAGTCATGGTTCCCAGGAGTGAGGATATACTTTTAGGATATGGGACCCCCTCCTCCATTTCTGGGATTTAAGAGACTGTTATCATGGTAGAATAGATGTTGAGTTGTGTAGAGATGATTGACAGCTGACATACCAACTGCTGCAGGCTGATTCCTGTTCCCCCTAAAGCAAGCCAAGTCTCCTCTCTGTCCCAATTCACTCCAGAAGCTGCCTGCTTACTTCTGCAGGCCCTTGCAAATAAATATCCCTCAATCTTAATGCAACCCCTGCATGCATGTCAGATTAATGTTCATAATCTTTGGAAATTCCATAATGCATTCTGGTTACATAATCTAGATTTTCTGCTCATTGAGTCTGAGGTTCTTCATTGGTCGAATGTATAATTTATGGCACAAAGTCTTCAGAAAGGTTCCAGCCAATATTCCTACCCCTACCTTGCTTACAAATGAAATGGCGAAGCAGGCTTGAACTTCACTTGCATCATTCATTTGCTAGGAAGGTAGGGTGGCATTATACACAGACACACATGCAGAGCCATTTAGGGTGACCCCACAGAAATGTTACATTTATTTTTGGTTTCTGGGTGATCCCCCCACTCCCCACTCTGTCACATACACTCTCATTCTGTCACACATACAGCCATAAAAAGTCGATTTCCTCACAGCCTGTTTCTTTCATATGTGGAACTTTCTGTATTAGACAGAGATCATGAAGACACAGTCATTGGCATCTAAACTGCTCCATTCAAAGGAACTGCAGAAATTTCCACCTTGTGTGCTTTCTGAGGGTCAAACTTGACATGCCATTTCTCTAAATAGTTGTCATGTGGGTGGTTACTTTAAGGACTGGAAATTAAGGGGGAAGGGGAGTGTTCCCCTTTGGCAGTCCTGAGACAGATCTACATGAACAATATAATGCTCCGTTGCTTCATTGTTATACTTGGAACTTTATAAGACAAGAAAGAAAATTCCATTCCAACCCTGATGCAAATCTTTCCTGCACATAATGGTCCTCTCCATTCACTATTCAGAGCAAGAAACTGTTAGCATACCAAGAAAGGATCCAGTTTCTTTGGTTGGAGATAAGATATAAAAGGTTGCAAACCACTGCTATAGTACTATTAGGTAAAGAGATAACACCTTCTCAGCTGAACTTAGTGCAGAGCGTATTGGTCACCATGTTAGTCGCAAATACAAATTCTTATTGCTTTATTGTTATTATTTTCACATTACCCATTTGATGTCTGAGTCGATTATAAAGAGGCAGTTTTGGAGCAGAAACCAAATCAAGGCCCTTGTTGCTAGATGGCTTATATATAAATCTGACAGACAGACAGACAGACAGACAGACAGACAGCAAAGCTAAGATGTACCTTTTATGTAGGTTAGGTAATTCGCAGTTTTGTCACAAATCCAAAATTTAATCTGGTTCATTCTTTCTAAAATGTATAAAGCCATGGGTAATTGAATACGTATTAAAAGTAGAAGGACATTCAAACAAAGAGGTGACATAATTAATTGGTACTGATATGATACCTGGTGTTCCTACAATGTAGTATGCAAAGACAATACTATCTTCTCCCCCATACACCCAAATTTAACAGCAAGCAAGGAAATCCATCAATTGATTTCTGAATGAATGTTTGATTTTATTTTATTTTTCAGTGATGCAACTGAGTTCTGGCATTATTCCAAGAAATTAAAGCCCCCTTAAGGAAACTGCTCAGCTTTCCTGTCACTTGCCAAAGAAATGCAAAAGGTTATGTTTATTTAGGATGGAGACGGACTTGTCAAGTCACTGTATGGTAAGATCCGTATGGAAATTAACTCTGAAATGTTTCTGTACTATCAGCAGCTTCCCTTCCACCCTCCCCCGGAGGACATAAATTGACAATAAAATGATTGACATTCACAAATGTGCCTCCAAGCAGATTGAGGATAATTAGTAAAGCATGTAGACACTCAGTCAGAGGAGCCAAATGTGGTAAATCTACAAATAATGAACTTTTAATGCATGTCAAAAATAGCTTGCTCATTTTGGCCTTCCATTTTATATGCTTCTTCTGGTCACAGACAAGTTGGTCATCCTTGCTCTCCCAGCCATGGGTGTATTCTTCATACCCAGGTGAAAAGTACAAGCACCCCAGTTCTCTGGAAGTAAAGAGATTCAACAAGATTTTCCTCCCATTCATTTTGCATAAAGACTCTTGGGATGCCCTTCTGTTTTAATATCATTCCCATCAGCCACACATGGCTTGTGATTAGAGTGTGTGTGTGTGGGGGGTCTCCCTTCCTAAACCTTTTGGGTATATTATCCCTGTTGCTCTGACTCCTGAGCCACCACCATTCCAAGTCTAGAATGAATGGGAATATGGAGCAACAAATACTTGCTCATCAGAATCAAAACCCTTCACCCTGCAGTTTGCACAATCTCCTACTTAGCCCTCAAAATTGGACAGCCAGGAATCTTTCCACTGATGCTCAGCCATTAGGTGAGGAACATGCATTAGTATGAACCATCCAGAGGTGTTTCAAGGAAGAGCAGCTGGTATTCTCACCTGCTTCTAATGCTTTAATGAAATCCACCACATAGCTCCTATGCATCTGCCAAGAAATCCCCAATAATCCCCAATTAGACATGTGGCCTTTTCAAGGGAAGCATTTAGTCTTTGTCTGGAAGTTGAGTCATGGCTACTGGGCTTCTTTTTTGAGAGATAGAAATGTTTCGCTGTTCATCCAAACAGCTTCATTGGTGTTTGGATGAACAGCGAAACGTTTCTATCTCTCAAAAAAGAAGTCCAGTAGCCATGACTCAACTTCCAGATAAACTCACCTGGGTGACTGAGAATCTTCACAGACATTTAGTCTTTGATTTTGACCAGCAGTAAAGAAACCATAGGTCTGAAATGAGTGCAACGAGAGCCAAACTAGACATTAGTATCAGTACATATTCTATCTAGCTAACCAGTTTATTTAGAAAATAAAGAGTGCCCCAGGGCTTAATGGAAAGAAATACATACTACTACATTATAACAGCTGGGGGTCCCTTAACTTAAAGGGGAGGTTTGTGTATGTTAGAGAAGCCTAGAACAATGCCATTAGGAGACTAGACTCCCATTAATCTGGACTCCTACCAGGATCACCCAAGGCAGAATGTTCACAGCTGAGGCATCAGATTAAGATGCACCTACCTTCTTTAGAAGTAATGGGTGCATCAGCAGAAGACAATGGATAGTTCCAGTGGTATAAAAGAACTACCACTTTAGCACTGACAAGAAATTAAAATAGTGAATGATTTTGTATGCCTTGCTTCAATCTTCAATCCAAATGCAGATTGATGCCAAAAAAATCAAAAGACTAAAAATCTGAAAAGCAACAAAGAAGGAATTAGAAAATATTATCTAATGAAAGGAGGTGTCACTGGAGACTAAGACCAAGGCCATCTATGGATATGAAAAAAATGGACAGTAAAGAAAGCTGATAGGGGAAAAATGGATTTATTTCAAATGTGGTCCTGGAGGAGTGCTTTGCATGTACCCTGGACTGCCAGAAAGACAAACAAGTGAGTCCTGGAGCAAATCAAGGCTGAACAATCTTTGGAGGAAGAAATGGTGAAACTGAAACTTTCATACTTTGGACATATCATGATAAGGGAAAACTTGCTAGAAAAGATAATAATGCTGGGGAAAGTTGGAGCAGGAACGGAGGAATCCCAAATAGAGATGGGCACAAAATGAAAAAAAAAGTTCCGTTATTCATTATTCATTTTGTTATGTAACGAAATGAATAACGAAAATTGTGATAAATTGGAACGAACCAAACAGAACCATGAAAATTAGGTTCGTTACATTTCATTTTCATTAATGGTGACGCGCAATGAAATGAGCTGTTTTTAAATGTTAAAAAACGTCCTGAATATCCGTAAAAACCCAGCAATAATTATTTATTCTGCCTGATAATACCTACCAGGGGGGTTGGGGTCCTTAAAACATGCATTTATGTCTTTTCTCAGATCGCTGTATTTTTTTCCTTTAAGGGGAGTTAGGGGACATCAACCCAAAATGGCTGCCAGATGCCTAATATTGATTTCTTGGGTATTAAAATGCCCTGGACATCCATAAAAATGCAGCGATAATTATTTGAAATTATTACCTACCAGGGGGTTGGGGTCCTTAAAACATTTTTTTTTGGCTTTCTCCCATCGCGATGTATTTTTCCTTTTCCTTTTAAGGATAACACAAAATGGACTTAAGCCACAAAATGGATGCAAGCCATGTGATGGGATCATGTAAATTCTTGGACAATTTCAACCAATAGCATGCCCAGGTTGCAGACTGGGTAGGTGTGGCAGCCACAGAGGGCATAAAAAGCTCTGGCAGCCCCTGTCCTCCTTGCAGTCTGTGGTGGGAGTTAGGGTGGGATTGCTGTCTCTGTGACTTGTTACTTTAGGCCAGCCAGCCAGGTGTGTGTCTCTGTGTTCCCGCTGGCTGCAGCCTGGCTCTTAGGGGAGAGAAAGAAGAGATTTATCTTGCAGCCTCCCTGTGTGTGTGCATACCTTTCAGTGAGTACCCTCCCCTGCCCCACAGTGCAGTGACTCTGCGGCTGCCTTACACCCTGGGCAACGCCCGCCGCTGCCTTTGCAGCCTCCCTGTGTACCTAGTCTATACTGTGTCTCTGCCAGCATCATTTTTTTAGTGTTTTCCCTCTGGTCTGGGGCATTGGGGGACGCTCGCGCATGGAAATGCTTTAAATCGTGCAAAAAGCGGGTAAAAACTAAAAACGAAAAATGAAAAAAACAAAACAATTTTTTTTCAAAAAATCACGAAAAACAAAAACGAACCGAAACGGGACCCACAACAAAAATGAAAAACCAAAACGTCATTTTTTGATTCGTGCCCATCTCTAATCCCAAATATGAGATGGACTGACGTCCCTAAAGGAAGCCACAGCCTTAGGTTTGCAGCAGCTGAGTAGGGCTGTTAAGGTCAGGACATTTTAGAGATTTCTTATTGATGGGGTTACCATAAGTCAGGTAATTTGACAGCACATATCATCATCATCAATCATAATCATCATCATCATCATCATCATCATCATCATCATCAAACAACAACAACAACAACAACAACAACAACAACAACAACAACAACAACAACAACAACAACAACAACAACAAATTCTGCCCTGAAACTTGGAAGGATTAAATGATCCCACCTCTTGCCATATTCTTCCTGGGAAAAATAAGTGATCTCATGTTTATTAGAGAAGTACACATGTGACATGAAATGTGGCAGAAGTATTCAGTCTAGCTGACTAAATTGGAGATGGCAGGAGAAAATTCATCTCTAGAGAACAACGGAGAGAGCAAAAAGGGTATCAAGAAGGAAGTGATATCAGCAACCCTAGGAATAGCCATTGAAGACTGGAAGAATGGTAAGGTTAGAGCAGGTAAAGAACAGTCTAGGAAACTTGTGAAATCCCTTTCTTCCCCACACAAAGACATGCATTCTCTGGAGTGTAAGATCACAGAAGTACAAATTTTCAGATGAAAATTAGAGAATAAGGAGGGGTGCAGAAGTGTTAATGTCTTTAAGATGCCTGGGAAGGAAAGAAAATAAGAGGATAATTCCAGGGGTTTTTCCTATATGCCTCTTCTTCTCATTTAATCCTCCAAAGCGAGCTGGATGTCAAAAGAGCAAAGGATTCAAGCAGTTATACACACTCTACCAAGTACTGTGAAAATTCCATTTTAATTTTTCAAAATATTAGAAGGATTGTAAAAACCTTAGAAACAACAGATTTAACAGTCATCTGTCCATGAATACGTGCATTGCAATGAACAAGATGCCTTTGCTTATTTCAGAATACTGTGTACACAGATGCACCCAATGCCAGTTGGCTGTCAACCTGGCTCTTCACTGTTCCACAGTAATAGCTGCATTACCACCACATTGCTATTTTAAATGATTTTTAGCTTAATTGGAAAAGGAGGCATATGCATTTTTAAAATAAAAACAAAACCACTATAACTGGGTTATTTGTGTTTCTCCTTCTTCTGGTTTCCTTCAATGGTAGGAAAAATTGATCTGGAAAGATTTGGTATGGAAGATAGGAGAATTTCCCACGCTACTCAATAATTCCTATTTGATCATCATTAGCATTGAAACATTTAACCAAATCCAAAACCTTGTCATTTGCAGTCCATAACTGACTCAGTATTCCTGAAGCAATTTTGTTGACTTCACTGGACTTAATCTGGATTAAGTAGTCTGTGGACTAGAGGAACCGATTTGTTTCTCCTATTTTTGCCCTGCTGCATCTCAAAAAGAAAACATGAAACAGCCTGACTGAAACAGAAGGGAAGCTTCTTGGCACTCCTACCCTAATCACGTGATAAAAGCCACAAGCATGAAAAAGAAATAATGCTGCAAATTAAATAATAGAACCCCCCCCCACCAAAAAAAACCCCAAAACATTTCCTTAGATTGAAGAAAGAAGTGGCAATGGTTTCTCCACCGTACAATGTTTTATGAAGGATGATGCTTTATTATCTGTCATGGGTACATTCAGTGTTAATGATGCACCACATCTGGAATGTCAAAACATATTAGAGCAATGTAAGCTAAAGATCACTATCTTTAGAGTAAGAAAAGGTATCAAGGATAGTGGAGGGACTGTAGACCTTATGAATGAATAATAAAAATTTTAAAAGTAGCAACAAGAAGCATACATTATGTTTCTAGAAAAGATTTGTGTTGATTTGGAGTTAAAGTACCATGTGCTCCAAATTTTGCTTTTTAGATATTTCTATCAAATGTATTATGAATTGTTTTAAAAACCGAAATACAAAGTAAACCTGGGATACTCACAAAAGCAATGAAAGGTCTGTGTATACACATGGCAATTGGTGTGGGCTGGATTAAGCTAAATAGGATTGCTAGAAGTCAGATCAAGATCCAATATGACATTCACTGTGATCCTTGAATCCAAATGGCATATGCACCTCAAGCAGACCTATTTGGTCTGACTCTTGTGCTCCTTCTGTGCAAATAAAGTCTCTCTCTCTCTCTCTCTCTCTCTCTCTCTCTCTCTCTCTCTCTCTCTCTCTCTCTCTCTCTCTCTCTCTCTCTCTCTCTGTGGGTGTGGGTGTGTGGGTGTGGGTGTGTGGGTGTGGGTGTGGGTGTGGGAATGGGTGGGTGAATTCAGACTGGGTAAATTCCAGCTTGACCTAATATATACTCACTATCAGCTCAATCTACTTGTTATGAAGATAAAGTGGAGTCTAGGAAAGCCATGTATGCTGCACTGAGCTCTTTGGAAGGAAGGCAAAATGTAAGGATGTGTGTTGTGTCGTTACAGTCGTGACCAACTCTTCATGACCCCATGTCCATGGGATATAGACAAACAAATGACAGTGTCCTACAGGGCGTGTGGAGCTAATTTAATAATATATTTATAGTATTGGGCATTGTCCACCATTTAACATGCTCACCAGCATAATTATTTTCACTTTATCCCAACCCTACACGCCCTAAGCACATCCAATCTTGTCTGATTTCGGAAGCTAAGCAGGGTCGGCCCTGGTTAGTACTTGGATGTGAGACCAGCAGGGAATACCAGGTGCTGTAGGCGCCTGGAGTAGGAACTGGCAAGCCACTCCAGTATTCCTGTCAAGAAAACTCCATGGTCACAAAGGGTCAGTCACGACTGTAATGATACAACACACACACACACACACACACACACACACACACACACACACACACACACACACACACACACACACACAAATTTCTGGATGCAGATTTATTTTTAGTACTACTTTCACTGCTGCTGCTACTACTGTTGTTGTTCGTATTTATATCCTTCCTTTCCTGTAGTAAGCTCAAGGAAGCATACATGGATCTCTTTCCCATTTCAACTAATCTCATTCTTAAAGAAAGACCTTTGAAGATGTATATTAGCCACATGTAATTTGCTTCAAGTTAACATTTGTAAAGTTCCTTAGAGCATGGGATAATTTTCAGTTTGATATTCCTAGAAATGATTTGCATTGAAAAACAGAATCCAAATGATTAGTTTTTAATCAAGGGATTCCTGAGGTGAAGAAGTGCAGTGAGAACAGCCAAGAAAGATTGGTCTTTAAGCTTAATTAACATGACAGTGTCTCTCAAAAGCTCTCAAGTCCTGCATTTAGAAGGAATCAGATGCCTAGAAACACTCTCTAAATGCTCTCTGAGTAGATTTCAAAAGGTCCCCCCCCCACCTCTCGGTATAGAAAGCTAGTGAATCCCCTTTCTTCATCAGCTTTCTGTGTTCATCACATCATGACCACATCTGAAGTAAAGAACAGCAGAGGGTCTGAAACACCTTAGGGGCATTGGTAAATTAAAACTCTTTGAGTTTCTAATGACATATGGAACACTCAAATCAATAAAAAGATGCTTTCTTAGAAAGCCAAGGATCTTTGAATTTTAAAACATGGGCTGGAATGAGAAGAAAAAGTACATGTGTACGCAACTGCTTTATTAAGGATCACAAAGAAGATCCAAGGGAGTTTTGCTGATTATATGTACAAAAACACTTATGTGACTCAGTCTACTGCTGTCTTCTTATACAATGTTCTACTCATGCAAATTATTATAGTTAAAATTATAGTCAAACTGCAAGCCAAAGGAAGAAAAAAAATCTTGTGCAAAAAGAATCACAACCCTAGGTGCTAAATTTAAAGTAATTGAATAGTCATCTTTAAATGTATGAACATTATTTATAACAGGTTTGTGAAAACCAGTTCCGCTGAACAAATAACAATAAAGCAGTTCATGAGACAAATTTACCTACAGTACCTATTACCAGTAAGCAGCTTATATTTTATGGAAGGATTATTTTACAACTAGGACATGGGTTTCATGAGAAGGTTAGAGCCACAACAATTTCATATACACAGAAGTACAAATTTATCTAAGACACACATGTGTTGTGGAATACACCCAAGTTACTATGAGGATTTCAGCAGAAAAGTCTAATGTTTGACATATGTTCAAGAGAGATGACACATTTTCTACCCCCGCACGCAACAACTGTAGCATCATGTTTATCCTTAGTAACCTCACACACAAAACCACTCTCGTTAATTCCTCCAGAATAGAAACCAGTCAGCTACAGATGTCAACCTGCAAGCTTTTTTTTAATGTGTACAATCAAATAATAGTGTATATTCCTACTCTGGCCTTCAACACAGAAGCCATCTCTTTAAATGCTGTTGACTCAATTTTTCTAGGAGGTGCTTGAACGTTTTCCTTGGCAACTGCATTTGATGCAGCTATAGGGTTTTTTGCTGTGTTAAACACAAGTTGGGGAAATGATAAATGCAGGTCTCTAAACATTAGGCATATGCTAGGAAATTATGATGAGCTTTGATATTTATCCATCACACATTCCAAATATGTGAGTCTCCTTTTCAGAGTTTTTCTTTCTATAGCAGCACCACAATAATTGGATAAGTGGAAATAAATAAAGTGAAGTGACCCTAAGGCCTAAGGCACCAAGTGTAATTTGCTACTTAATGATGAATCCCTCTGCTAGTACAGTCCCAACTACTGCTTCCTGCAGAGAAGTTATCTAACTGCAGAGCAAAGCTGGGAAGGTAATGTTGTATATATCCTAAAATGCAGAATACTATAAACCAGCAATGCTCCATCCCTTCCTTGTATTGCACCACTAATGACTTGTCTGCCCATAACTTTATTTATTTATTTATTTACAAAAAAAAAAAATTAGCCGCCCCACTACCAAATGGTCTCTGGGCAGCACTTGCATGTGGATTACTTGAGATCAAAATGGGGTCTGGAGTGGTACTGCAGGAATTGTATGGATGTGCTGATTAAGTCCGATAAGAAGTGCTGTGCAGAAGCACATTTCAATGGCTGAGGATCACAACAGATGTAGCATCTTTATGCCTTGCCTTAAACTATCTTACTCTCTTGAAATGACAGTCCACTAAACTGATCTAAATATTATGTACACCAATAAACACTTCAGAGAGAAAACTTGCAATGATCACCACATAAGATGCAGCCCTAACCAGATACATGGGGTTTATGCTAGAACTGTTTCATGCATTTTCACTGCTTGGAGACTGCTACATCAAGTGATGAATTGCATAAATGAATATGTTACGAGAATACCAGAGGGAGTTTGTTCATTGCTGCCTACTTACATCACCACAAATAAAATAAAATGTTATATTGAAATGTTCCTACTGAGTTAGCTGCCATTTATCTAGACAATGATAGCATGAGAACTGAAGAATAGCTGTGCTGCACCAGATTGAAGTTTATTTAGTCCAGCAATCTTTGGAAAGGAGGACGGGACCTCAACAGCTCCACCTGCTCAAGCTCCCCAACTAGGGCTCAGAAACACAGTACTGTACTATGGAGAGAGCAAGTAATAAGTGCCTAACATTGATGAGCCAGGTGATAAGAAACTGAGTTTTATACACACATACACAAAACATTGAAATATAGATTTCATGTGTGTTTCCAAATCAATTCTTTGTTGTAGGCAAAGGATTATTTGTTTATAAGAGCCCTGTAGGCCTTGACTTGAAAGTCTAGTTGATTTCAATGGTACCAAGAGAGGGTGTTGAGGACTTCAGTTTGAGTTGGGTAAACAACATTTTAAAGTAACCACAATTACAATATGAAATTTCCACATTTGTGGTGCAACACACATTCACAAACTCTAGCATACGTGTATAAGAATTTTGGGTAGATGAAACAACTTCTGCCTAGTGTCAAATTAGGGGTTCAGCTCAAACACATCAATCACAAACTATTCTAGCTTGGTTCTGTCTGGGTGCTCTGAGCAGATCCAAGCTGCTATGTGAATGGTAAGATGGAGCATTAAGTGGTTTTGGCGCTTACATTACTGGGGCACACCCTAAGGCTCTAGGGAGGGGACTCTCTTTTAATAACAGGGTTAGTTTGATTTGGTTGCTTGCACTGAATTTTTCAGAGCAGATAGGAAAGGCGACATCTGGTTTAGTTTATATCAGATGTTTACCAAGAAGGCATTGGTATTCACCACCTGAAAAAATATATTTTTCAAAGTGACCTTGTCTTGGGTATTGCTAGAGGTACTAGAATATGGGATTGCATACTTGTGAATAAATAAAATCATGAATCTTTTGAATGACAGCTGTAACTTCATTAGCAATTCTGAGGACCCCTACATAATATTGGTTTGAAAAGTGATGTAGCTTCCACCTCCTCTTTTCTGGCTCCTCTTCCATCTTTTAGCATTGGAGGAGGGAACCATGAGGAAGGCCCACCATCATAGAAAAAACAATACCACATTGTATTTTCAGAAACACAAGGAAAAGGACGTATAGTCATTTGTGCTGATTTTTACATTCCCTGATAAAGAATGAAAAAAAAACACCATTATGTTCAAAAACTAAATAGAAAAAGAAAAACTAGGTGGTTATCTGCTAAGGCTGCAACCTTAAAGCATAAGTAACAATAAACCACAATAAAATTAGTGGGTCATATTTCAAAGTGAACTTGCATGGCATTGAGTGATACTTATGGTTTCGCACAGATCCAGGTATCTACAGTACCATATTGTACCTTAAACATGGAGGCTGTATGAAGCTCTTCATCACAATTTGATGTGAACGCTTGGGATAATAAACCACAGTCTCAGCATCCACAATAATACATAAAATGTGCCAATTAAATAAGGTCAATTGGGTTCGATAGCTCACCTCTTTTCAATCAATGATAAGGCTGCTACTCTTTCAAGTATATCCTACTGCATGGATGAAAACATAGACTGGACTTTGTTCAAATCAGATCCCCACTTGAACTTAAGTAAAATTGGAGCTAGATGGTTTGTACATAGCTCCGTACGTGAGGAACAGCGGAGGAGCAAGTGGGCAAGAGTTTCCAAACAGCCCTGCCCACATAATCAGGGATACCACTGAATCTTATTTATTTATTTATTTATTTATTTATTTATTTATTTATTTATTTATTTATTTTCACTCCACCTTTCTCCTTGGAAAAGGACCTAAGGCAGCTTACAATATTGAAGGACAATATACAACCCAGATTATTTAAGACACATTCAAGTTTAAGAGCAATTTGAAGAGGCATCTTGTAGCATTAAAAAGGTCTTGCCTCTTGCAGAAAGACAGCAAAGATGGGCCGGTCTTGTCTTCCTGTGGGAGGGAGTTCCAAAGTCTGGGAGCAGCAACAGAGTAGGTCCTTTCATGTGTTCTTATCAGATGCACCTGTGAAGGTGGTGGAATGGAGAGAAAGGCCTCTCCTGATAACCTTAGCACCCCAGCAAGATCACACTGTGAGATTCGATGTTTGAGGTAGTTTTGACCCAGGCCATTTAGTGTTTTGTAGGTTAAAACCAACATATTGATTTGTGCCCAAAAAACTATTGGTAGCCAGTGGAGCTGCTGTAATAAGAGAGCAATGTGTACAAAATTGCTGATAGCATAACATTATACCTTGCCAGAGAAAATGCTCTGCATATCATACTCTGGAAATAATTACTTCCAAATTATATAATTAATTGTGGCTAGTTAATTTTTTTTATGATGAAGCTGTAACAAGTATATTTTAATACATTGACCAGCCATCTTTAACATAAACCTATTCTTTCACCAATCCTAAATAAGAGGTGACCTGTTTTTTCATTATATATATAATACTGAACCTTGAAATATATATATTAGAGATGGGCACGACTTGAAAAAATTTTTTTTCGAGTTGTCGTTAGTCAGGCCGGTTCCGTTTCGGCTCGTTTCCGTTTTTCGCGAAAATTTGCAAAAATTAGTCGGTTCGTTTTTTCGTTTTTTTTTTCGTGTCGTTAGTACTGGTTTGGGGAGGGGGTAGCGGGCTCCTGGAGGGAGCTGCAGGAGTCAGCCAGAGCCACAAGTGACGGACTGGCAGACTCTTTGCACCCGCTGTGTCTCACGTACTTGCATGTAGTGCAATGCAAGTAGATCTGGCTTAGGGTTAAGACGGCTTAGCGCAACGGCTAGGGTTAGGCTAGTTACGGGTGAGGTTACGGTGAGTATTGGGGTGCATCTGGGTGCCTCTCTGACCCACTTAGAAGGACAGTGTACTGGCGTATGGGTTAGGCTTAGGGTTCGGGTTTGGGCTACGATTAGTGGGCTGTTTATGCCGATTGGCACATCCCAGAAGTCTCTGTGGTCAACCTGGCCAAGTGGCCATGCGATTGGTGGAAAATTTGCATGGTCTACTCCCATGGGCGAGCCCATCATTGCAAATGTGCAGGTGTAAAAAAATAAAATAAAATAAAATAAAATAAAATCAACGGAGACTTTTTTTGCAAGAAAAACCCACTGCTGCTACTGTAAAAATTCAAGCATTTAAAATAGCTAATTTTCGCATGTTTCTGTGGTGCTTTGGTGGGGTTTTGGGCAACAATTTCAAAAAAAATATTGCGGTCGCCATTTTGGATCCCCCCCCCACCGCATGGCAAATGGATGCGCCCTCCCAGCCTGGTACAGTCAGCAAAACCTGGCCATGCAATTGGTGGAATGGCTCCAAAACTTTGCATGGTCCACTCCCATGCGCCCTCCCAGCCTGGTACCAGCAGCGCAGCAGTAGCAATAGCCAAGGAGAGGGGGGCGGGGAACCCCCCCCCAAATAAAACACCCTTCTGGCCTGGTAGGTGCCCTCAGACAGTTTTCGCCTACTTTTAGGGCCGGGAATCGGGTTTTTTTTAACTTTTAAAAACTTTTTTTCTGTGCCGCTTGGCATTGCGCGATGCAAGTAACGAGCACGACAAATCAGACCAAATTGTTCGTTCGTCGGTTCGAGCTCGAAGTCTGGCGGAGTAATTCCCGTTTCCGTTTCCGTAGAGTAACGGAAACGAGTAACGGAAACGGAAACGGGAATACCGCTAAGTCGTGCCCATCTCTAATATATATATATATATATATATATATATATATATATATATATATATATATATATATATATATATATATATATATATATATATATATATATATATATATATATATATATATATATATATATATATATATATATATGTTTTCGTAGATTTTCACGGGTATAGGTATGCATGTTAGGGTGGATTCGGGTTTCTTCCCGTGTAGAAATCTGGTTGTTTTGGCGACGTTTCGACGAGGTCTCACTCGTCATCTTCAGGCTGGTGTTCTGGCTTCTTTCTTCTTGAAGCAGAGCGTGATCTCAGTAGAAGTCCTTCTATAAATACTGCTGGGGGGTGTGGTTTGCTTGCTCTGTTGCTGATTGTAGGTTTGTTTGTTCTTTTGTGATTTGCTGTGTGGCTGAGGTGATCGTTAAGGGCTTAACTGCTGGTGGGTTAGATGGCTGTTTAGAGACATCATGTGTGGGTGAGGTGCTGGATGTGTGTCTATTAGCCTTTTGTTTCTTAACGACCTTGGTGATGGGTGTTCTGGCAGCATCCTGGGCTTTGGTAGAGTGGGGTCCTGTGTCTTGTGAATTCATTTTGGTCTGGCTGCGTGTCTGTGGTCTCCCAATGTTTTTTTGGCGTGTGTAAGTGTGCTCCATGTGGTGGCTGGAGTGGGGAGTAGCGGTAGATGGTGCAGTCGTGGTTTTGTTATTGGATGGTGGTTTCGTTTCATCTGTGGGAAGGGTCTGGGTTTGTGTTGGTGTGGATGGAAGGTGGTGGCATCTTGTGTCCTTTTGGACCTGGTGTCAGTCTTTGTGACAGAGGCTCGTCTGTTGACCAGGGCTAGTTTCCAGATGTCTGGCAAGCGGGAGGTGTCATCACGTTTATTCATGTTGTTTGGGTGTTTCTCTATTTCAATGGCTTCCATGATTATTCGACTGTTGAAGTGTTCAGTTTTGGAGATGAGTTTGGTTCTTTTAAAATCATCGCAGAACACAAGAACGCAGTCAAAAAAGAAGAAAAATCTTCCTCTCTCTTCCAGCACATAAAAACAACAGGTCATGAAATTGATTTTAAAAGAACCAAACTCATCTCCAAAACTGAACACTTCAACAGTCGAATAATCATGGAAGCCATTGAAATAGAGAAACACCCAAACAACATGAATAAACGTGATGACACCTCCCGCTTGCCAGACATCTGGAAACTAGCCCTGGTCAACAGACGAGCCTCTGTCACAAAGACTGACACCAGGTCCAAAAGGACACAAGATGCCACCACCTTCCATCCACACCAAACACAAACCCAGACCCTTCCCACAGATGAAACGAAACCACCATCCAATAACAAAACCACGACTGCACCATCTACCGCTACTCCCCACTCCAGCCACCACATGGAGCACACTTACACACGCCAAAAAAACATTGGGAGACCACAGACACGCAGCCAGACCAAAATGAATTCACAAGACACAGGACCCCACTCTACCAAAGCCCAGGATGCTGCCAGAACACCCATCACCAAGGTCGTTAAGAAACAAAAGGCTAATAGACACACATCCAGCACCTCACCCACACATGATGTCTCTAAACAGCCATCTAACCCACCAGCAGTTAAGCCCTTAACGATCACCTCAGCCACACAGCAAATCACAAAAGAACAAACAAACCTACAATCAGCAACAGAGCAAGCAAACCACACACCCCAGCAGTATTTATAGAAGGACTTCTACTGAGATCACGCTCTGCTTCAAGAAGAAAGAAGCCAGAACACCAGCCTGAAGATGACGAGTGAGACCTCGTCGAAACGTCGCCAAAACAACCAGATTTCTACACGGGAAGAAACCCGAATCCACCCTAACATGCATACCTATACCCGTGAAAATCTACGAAAACAAATATCCGACCTCTACGGGGAGGAAACCTTCCAGCTGACCAGAACCTACGAGAAACTAGAAGTCCGAAGAGCCACCATCTTATGTGACATTGCATTCCTACGCAACTGCCGAGATAAAAATGTGATCCCCACAAGCTTCCAACTGAAATTCCACTCAAAAACCCCATCCAGCGAAAGGATCCTGAAAAGAACAGAACTAGCCCTAATCAGAAACGAACTACACAAGAAAAGATACCTACTAGATCAAACCAACAGAGACCTACTCACTCTCCACCTCAAACTCAGCAACAAAATCCACCCAACACTCTGGAACAAATCCAAGCAACTCGCCGCCTGGAGAGCTGAAACAGAGACCTCCCACAAGACAGACACACACACCAACAAACTCCACAAACTGGAAAAACGCCAGAAGCCCAACCCCCCACAGCAGCCCATGAAACAAACAGTTCACAACATATCAGACAGGACACTCACCATCGCAGAGACCAAAGTCCTGTCCAAAGGATTCAACTTTGCAGTCGCCCCCAGACACATCCCCACTGAAAACATCATATGCGGAGTGGAAGCCAGCCTAACCAAAATCAACCCAGATGAAGCCAACAAAATCAGACTCGAAGTCACCAATATCCTCTGCTCCAGCAAACCACCCAGAAGCAATTTACACAAAGAAGAACAAAAAGCCCTCACCAACCTGAGGAAAGACAACAACATAATCATTCTCCCAGCAGACAAAGGCAATGCCACAGTGGTGATGAACACATCTGACTACCAAGCCAAACTATCCAACCTACTACAAGACCCTGCTTACATACCTTTGAACACAGACCCCACCACCTACCTGGAAAAAACCACCAAAGCCAAAATAAAAGCCTCACCCTTAAGTGAAGAAATCAAGCCAAGCATCATCCCCAGAGAGAAATCTTCCAGATGCCCCAAGCTCTACGGCCTCCCCAAGATTCACAAAGAAGGAACACCTCTCAGACCCATAGTCAGCTCCATAGGCTCACCCCTACAAAACCTCGCCAAATTTCTTGCCAAACAACTCCAGCCCTATGCAGAATCCATCTCTTCATACGTACAAAACTCGTTCCACTTCATAGAAATTATAAAGAAACAAGACCTACAACCCAATGACCTACTCGTGAGCTTCGATGTTGTTTCGCTCTTCACACAAGTGCCCATTCAAGAAGCCTTGACAGCTATCCACAACAAATACAACCCCCCCAAGCACATCCTAGATCTGACCAACCACTGCCTAACCAACACATACTTCATCCACAATGGACAAAGATACAAACAGATAGAAGGAGCACCCATGGGATCACCCCTCTCACCGGTCATCGCAAAACTATATATGGAACACTTTGAAACCAACGCGTTACAGAAGTCCGAACATAAACCCAAACTCTGGCTCAGATATGTTGACGACACCTTTGTTATCTGGCCACACGGGAAAGACAAACTGAACAACTTCCTCACACATCTCAACAGCCTACACCCCAAAATACAATTCACTATGGAAATAGAAGCCAACAACCAACTTCCCTTCCTGGATGTCCTAATCTACAAAAAACCCCGACGGCTCCTTAGGACATACCATCTACCGGAAAAAAACACATACAAACCGCTACTTAAATGCACAATCACACCACCACCCTGCACAGATCAACTCCGTAGCAAAAACCCTCATCTCCAGAACCAAACGCCTCGCTGACAAAGACCACCTAAAAACTGAATTACACACTCTCTCGAATGCTTTAATTGCGAACGGATTCCAAAAAAACACCATCACCAAAACTAATCCAAAAAGAAACACCCCCCAAGAACCAAGAAACAGAAGAGAACAACGGCACTGCCCTCCTCCCTTACATCAAAGGCACCACAGACAAAATAAGCAAAATTCTCCACAAACACAATATCAAGACAGCCTTTTGCACCGAACAAAAAATAGCCAACATTTTAAGAAACCCCAAAGACAAGATTGAGCTAGAAAACCAAGAAGTCTACGAAATACCATGCAAAGTCTGCCCAGCCACATACATCGGACAGACAAACAGGAGAATAAGCGCACGCATCGCAGAACACAAGAACGCAGTCAAAAAAGAAGAAAAATCTTCCTCTCTCTTCCAGCACATAAAAACAACAGGTCATGAAATTGATTTTAAAAGAACCAAACTCATCTCCAAAACTGAACACTTCAACAGTCGAATAATCATGGAAGCCATTGAAATAGAGAAACACCCAAACAACATGAATAAACGTGATGACACCTCCCGCTTGCCAGACATCTGGAAACTAGCCCTGGTCAACAGACGAGCCTCTGTCACAAAGACTGACACCAGGTCCAAAAGGACACAAGATGCCACCACCTTCCATCCACACCAAACACAAACCCAGACCCTTCCCACAGATGAAACGAAACCACCATCCAATAACAAAACCACGACTGCACCATCTACCGCTACTCCCCCCACTCCAGCCACCACATGGAGCACACTTACACACGCCAAAAAAACATTGGGAGACCACAGACACGCAGCCAGACAGACAAAATGAATTCACAAGACACAGGACCCCACTCTACCAAAGCCCAGGATGCTGCCAGAACACCCATCACCAAGGTCGTTAAGAAACAAAAGGCTAATAGACACACATCCAGCACCTCACCCACACATGATGTCTCTAAACAGCCATCTAACCCACCAGCAGTTAAGCCCTTAACGATCACCTCAGCCACACAGCAAATCACAAAAGAACAAACAAACCTACAATCAGCAACAGAGCAAGCAAACCACACCCCCCAGCAGTATTTATAGAAGGACTTCTACTGAGATCACGCTCTGCTTCAAGAAGAAAGAAGCCAGAACACCAGCCTGAAGATGACGAGTGAGACCTCGTCGAAACGTCGCCAAAACAACCAGATTTCTACACGGGAAGAAACCCGAATCCACCCTAACATGCATATATATATATATATATATATATATATATATATATATATATATATATATATATATATATATATATATATATATATATATATATATATATACACACACACACACACACACACACACACACATAGACACTGTATATATTTTCAAGGTTCAGTATTAGAATCAGGCAGTTTCTGGTGTGTTGGAGACTGTGACTGCAGGTTACATGCAATAAACTACATCTACAGGAGGAAATTATTCAGTTGGAATGCCATCACCTCCATTGGCCTTGTTGTATGCAATGCTTTGTGAGGCCCACTTGACTTGACTTTCCAGGATGTCTGACTCGAGGTCAGCAACTACATTATCTTGGTTATCAGGGACATCCAGATCTTCCTGATATAATTCCTCTGTGTATTCTTGCCATCTCCTCTTGTTGTCTTCTGCTTCTGTTAGGTCCTTTATCATATCCATCTTTGCACAAGATGCCCCTTTAATATCACCAATTTTCTTGAATAGATCTCTGTTTTTTCCTTTTATATTGTTTTCCTCTATTTCTTTGCACTTTCGTTCAAGAAGGCCGTCCTGTTTCTCTTCACTATTCTTTGGAAGTCTGCATTCAATTTTCTGTATCTTTCCATTTCTCCCTTGCACTTTGCTTTGCTTTTCTCTTACATCCCAATCCCAAAGAAGGGCAACACCAAAGAATGCTCCAGCTATCATACAATTGCACTCATTTCACACACTAACAAGGTTATGCTCAAAATTCCACAAGGGAGGCTTCAGCAGTACGTGGACAGAGAACTCCCAGAAGTGCAAGCTGGAATTTGAAGAGGCACAGGAACTAGAGATCAAATTGCCAACATGTGCTGGATTATGGCGAAAGCTAGAGAGTTCCAGAAAAACATCTACTTCTGCTTCATTGACTATGCCAAAGCCTTTGACTGCGTGAACCACAACAAACTATGGCAGGTTCTTAAAGGAATGGGAGTGTCTGACCACCTTATCTGACTCCTGGAACAACTGATTGGTTTAAAATTAGAAAAGGAGTACGACAAGGTTGTATACTGTCACCTTGCCTATTTAACTTATATGCAGAGTACATCATGCGAAAGGCAGAACTGGATGAATCACAAGCCAGAATTAAGATTGCTGGAAGAAATACCAACAGCTTCAGATTAGAGATGGGCATGAAACGACCATTTTTTCATTACTGTTCTCTGTTATTTGTTCCGTTACATAACGGTACGAATAACGACCGTTGTGATGGGGCAGGCTAGAACCGAACAGAACCAAGAAAATTTTCTTTGGTTCTGTTCGTTTCCATTACTGGCGTCGCACCGCTCACACGATGAAAAATGGAGCAGCGGAGGGCGGCGAGAGGGGCCTGGGCCTGGTGGAGCCTCTTTGCCCCCTCCCTGCTGGAGCCAATGCGAGACTTTGCCGGTCTCACGAGAAGAGGTGAGATCCGAGCCCTTATGAGAGCTGGGCTCCTGGATCTCGGCCTCTATGTTGGCACTCGGCAGGCTTTGGAGGGGAGGATGTTGGAGCTCGGCTGCGCCCGGCACCATCTCAGCCACGTGGCGAAGCGGCGACAGTGCAGCTAGCTCGGAAGCGGGAGCGGAGGGCATCATTGGAGTATGGGGGAGTGCAGCGCCCCCCCCAGGTTTCCCGGGTCTAGGCCTGGGGGGGGGGGCGGCGGTCTGCCGGAGCGACCGCTCCCGGGGAGGAGTGGTTCCCAGGGAGAAGGGCCCCAGTTAGGGCGGCGCTGCAGACGGAGTGGTGGATTGGTCCTTGGGGAGGGGGCCCAAGGGAGGGCGGCACTCGGTGATGCTCTGGGGGTGGCGGCCTGTTGGGGGTGGTGACCGGAGCAGCGCCCAGCTCCGGGAGGGCTCCCCGTGGGCATGGGATCGCTCGCCCAGCCCCAGGAGGGCTCCCCGTGGCTGCAGGACAGCTCTCCCAGGAAGCTTGCCCCGGCCCCGCCAGGGCTCCCTGCAGCAGTGGGAACACTCTCCCAGCCCGCATGCCACCGGCTCCAGTGGCGCCTGGCTCTGGGAGGGCTCCCTGCGGCTGCAGCTTGCCACACCTGAAAAATGAAGAAATGGAAACGAAGCGGGCCCTGGGGCCCCGAAAAACACAAAAAACCAAAGCAGGCCCCAGAGCCCGAAAAATGAACACGAAATGCCATTTTGGCATTTCGTGCCCATCTCTACTTCAGATACACAGATGGTAGCAGAAAGTGAGGAGGAATTGAAGAACCTTTTAATGAGGGTGAAAGAGGAGAGCGGAAAAAATGGGCTGAAGCTCAAAATAATAAAAAAACTAAGATCATGGCCACCAGTCCCATCACGTCCTGGCAAATAGAAGGGGAAAATGGAGGCCATGCAAGAGTTTATTTTCTTGGGCTCCTTGATCACTGCAGATGGTGTCTGCAGCAACTAAATTAAAAGACACCTGCATCTTGGGAGGAAAGCGATGGCAAACCTAGATAGCATCCTAAAGAGCAGAGACACTTTGCCAACTAAGGTCAGGATAGTCAAAGCTATGGTTTTTCCAATAGTGATGTATGGAAGTGAAAGCTGGACTATAAAGAAGGCTGATCGCCGCAGAATTGATGCTTTTGAGCTGTGGTGCTGGAGGAGAGTCTTGAGAGTCCCCTGGACTGCAAGGAGATCAAAGCTATCTATTTTGAAAGAAATCAACCCTGAATGTTCACTGAAAGGACAGATTTTTAAGCTGAGGCTCCACTACTTTGGCCACCTCATGAGGAGAGAGGACTCCTTCCCTGATGTTGGGAAAATTGAAGGCAAAAGGAGAAGTGGACAGCAGAGAATGAGATGGCTGGATGGTGTCATCGATGCAGGCAACATGGATTTCACCAAACTCCAGGAGGCAGTGGAAGGCAAGAGGGCCTGGCGTGCTTTAGTCCATGAGATCACAAAGAGTCATACATGACTTAATGACTGAACAACAACAACAACAACAACAACAACAATAATAATAATAATAATAATAATAACAACAGAAGGAAATATGAAATGTAACCCCCAAGCAGTAAACAATGCAACAAGTTTTTATTAGAATTAATGTGCAAGCTCCACCACTGATAATGCTTGTTTGATTCCACACATTGCTTTTACAGTTAAGATCTTCCATCTCTGCAGTCTGTTTAAGCCTGCCTTTTGAAATAGGAAGGAGACCCTGTTAAACAATGAATGCATAACCACTAGTATCAATTTCAAATGCAAATGTAAAACAGAACCGCCTGCATTCCCTGTTGTATGTTAGCTGGCCAGGGTTCTTTGTTTTTTCAAGGCAAATCTTTTCTTGAAAATTGGATCATGTTGATGATATTGTGAGTGCTGGTGACCCCGCATTTCTTAAGACAGAGGAACATTAAATTCAGTGCATGATAGTTTCTAAGATCAATGGATTTTTAAAACACTAAGCAGGGCAAAGGAGTGCACCAGTATATGAAAATCCCTAAAAGAAAAGCAACTTCTACGCCACTTTTCATCACAAAATGTCATTCATATAGATTTTATGGCTTATTTCTGGTTTTCAGAATGAACAGTCATCATCCCTTATGTGGACTGTTCAGAGAATTAGTTCAGTAGCAGCAACTTCAAATCCACTAAAAATCTGCATGCAGAGTTGTCTTTGAACAATTTTCCAGTAGATGCATTTGAAGGTGTTCTTTAAAGTCAGTAGGTTTTTGTGGGACTCAAGTAAGTGCATACAGAGGGAACTTCATATAATTCCCGGAGTTAGGATATTATTTTTGCAAGCACACATTCATGAAAACACAAAACACTTCTTTTGCCTGTACAAATCAAAATCCTCAACAAGTTTCTTTCAACTCTGCAACTTGTTAAGTATTTCCCTTTGAAGTGGCACTGGGACAGGATGTTACTTTGGTCAGATGAGGTTTCTTTAAAATGATGAATCAGGGGACGGCATCTGGAGAACTCAGAAGTTAATTGCTTTGGTAAGCTACTGAGAAAAGTTGCAACTGAGAGCACACACTGGCCAATAAGGAAGTAATGTTGAAGACATGTCTATTTATCAAAGGCCACAATATTTTTCTTATAAATACCATAGCTCTTGTATGCATTGAGAAACTCCTGTGTATCAGCTATGGAGTTTTTATCATGCTGCTGTAATTCCAAAATGAAGTGGAAAGAAACAAGTTGACTCAATAAACATGCCCCTTTCCTGTTCTCAAACAGATTAGTCCCTCCCTTGTAATTAGGGTGTGCTGCAGAACACAGGACTTGGGTTTCTAAGGATATACATTCCAGACTAGGGTGGCCTCAGGCAACATTCTTTTCATGGATTATTGTTGCTTTACAATGTGTAGTAGCTTTTATGATGTACAGTTACTTAGGCATAGTTCTTGCATCCTCCCTCGTTTTAAAAAAATGTTCAATGAACTCCCTATTCTCTTAAGTTCCATGTTTCTAATAGCCCCTGCTCACATAACAGGGAATTCAATGGTAATACTTTGCCAATCCCTGAGTACTTAAAGGATTTTGAACATTATCTTGATAATTATTTTTTTCTTCTCCTTATTCATTTAGTGACTTATATAAGATTTATAGCATTTCTACTACAAGAGCTTCCCCTGCAAATGTGAAATCCCCAGTGAGTCTGTCACCTCACATTGAAATGAGGCAGGGTCAGAGACCACTTTGCAAAGACATTCAGACTCAGAACTCCTGAGAATACAACTTTTATTTACTATCATGCATGCAAGGGTGCCCTCCCGCCAAAGCAGGTGGGGACAAAGCCTTTTTGGAAAGATTTTCCCTTTTATGTGGTTCCATTTAGAGGAAAGAGACAAAAGAAAGATACATGATTGGTTACAATTGCTGTCGTCATAAGCGTATGCTATGTTTAACTTACACATGCAAGCATATCTATAAGGCTAATGGAAGATTCTTATCAGCATGGAAGTTTCATATGCGCAGGATTAATAAGCAAGAGTAAATATCATAATTCACTTAATTTCTGAGAAATATACCTGCTTTCTTCAACATAGGTCTGGCACTGCTTACACAAGCTAATAACAAGCTGTTACTGTTTGCAGACTATCTATCATGTGGGTTTTGCGGTTAAGCGCATCCTGTGCCATTTACCTTATGCTTATGCTGATCTTCTATGCAACCGAAACATGTGGGGGCGAGCTTTCAAGTGTATACAGAAAAGGCAATTTTCATGCTGCTAGCTATAAAGCCATAGAGAATATTTGTCCCATATGTCAGGTCCCATATGTCAGGTAATAAAACATTAAAGATAAACATCAAGGTCTATCCATATTGTTACAAGTCCTCATATATTACAGATACGAGGCATCTTTCCTGCTACAGCAGAATTTCTTAAATTGCTTTTGAACACAATAAATAATCTAAATACTAAGTTTTAAGGGCATTTTACGAATCAGCTGGTGTCTCCTCCAAAAACTCTTGACAAAATCCCATTAAATAATAATAAAAAAACCCTGCAAATACAGTTCACCATTCTGTGCATTTATCTACAGTAGTTACTTTTCCCTTATTGTTCATACTGAATTTTGGTAGTGTTGCAGACATTTTACTTCTGAATATTTCATTGATGCCAAGAATCCTTCATATTCTCAAGCTGAGATCCAGCATAGATAAAACATCTGTCAGCCCAAAAGAATATCCAGAAATACTATACAAAATCCTTCCATAACATTACTTTCAAACACTGTATTTGGGAACAACAAAGCACAATTACCGTAATCTAGCAATCAGTTTGCCAAAACTTTGAAGTGGATGAGAGGATGAAGCATGGTCTGAGCAACCATTTCTGACTGCAAAAACTGAAAATAAAAACAATAAATCACACCTAATTTTCTTTCTGTTTTTTTTTCCAGCACACAAATACCAATGTAACACTGCCAATGCAAGTGTACATTATAGAATGCAAGTAACCAAACATATTATTCTGTGTTTCTGCACAGTGGAAGTGATGGGGGAATATTTGCACATGTTACCTGTTAGAGTGTGATTGTCATGTACATGTGGGATTGATTTCAAACCATGTTCTCCAGAGTCATAGTACACCACTGTATCCCCTGCACCACACTGGGAATCCCCCATACCAGATAGCAATATTTTTTAAAAAATAAAAGAAGAAACAACACAGTCTGATTTTCAAAGCCTCGATCCTCTGATTGCCAAGGTCGTGCAACTGCACCAAACAGCTGACAAGTGCCACACTGCTTGAAGCCAGTTTCTTCCCAGCATCCAGTGGCGAAGGCAGAGGTGGTGGAGGGGAGACCGACGTGGCAGCAACAATGATGGAGGGGGGGTCTGAGGCAATGGTGGCGACAGTTGAGAGGAAGCAAAGGTGATAGGAGCAGATGCATTCAGTGACCCAAAAGTTTTTGATTCCAAAAACCCAACCCCTCTCACAGTTTACTCCAACAGTGGGGCCAGGCCCTAACAGGGGTCAATGTGCGGCACATTTATGTCAAACTGCCCATCTTCCACTTGGACTGAGGTCAAAATTGGCTCTAGTCAGGTGAACAAAGGAAGCATACAGCAGTGCAATAAACTGAAATCGCACCCCTTCAGATTTCAGAATAATATTCTAGTAATATTCAAGTGGCCTTAATGCCACTGGCCCCACACCTTAAACTGATCTTAATATGACTCAGATTGACTTAACAAGATTTTCCCCACTTTATGTGAGATTCTTACCTCGTTAGTTTATCTGACTTCCATCTGAGGAAGAAAGAAGTTCATGAGTAACATGTTCAGTCCAGTTGCAATCATTGATATACAAAAATATGGAAGAACAGTACAGAAAACAGTGCATTTCATCAGAGTATTTCACACAGTGTCTCTATTCTCCTATGGGCTATCAAGGGCCTCTTCAAAATCCCCTCCAGCTGAAACTTCTCTCATTTAGTTCATTTTATGCAATGGATACTAGCCCTCAATTTACAAAGGCAACAGGGAATAAAGAAATATAATTTCACATTCACCATTTCCTCCTAGATGCAACAAATTGGCAACATTTCACACTTTTGTCTGGCTTGCTTTATAAGCATCGCGAGTTTAAACAGAAAGTACTTGTGATACACAGATTAATTAGATGTTTCATTTATTTATTTTTTAAATGGGGAAATGAGTTGCGGAATATAATATAAAACACAGCAGGCTTTGACTTTCTGCCTGAAATGAGTTTAAAAAATAATAATAATTAAGAGAGAAGTGAAGAACACGTGGTCTTCTATGCATAAATCAGAGATATTAAAGGCAAATATTTGCTTTTAGATAATGATGAACTGAGATTTAACCATAAAAATGGACTTGAGATGTTAATTTAGCTAAACATGAGCTCTAATCAGTCATTCGTCCTGCATCTTATTCCATGGCCATGCATAATAAAACTCAAAGGTGATACTATTATAACTCAGCCTTTCACTGCATGACGAAATTGGGAAACTTCTTCCCCGCCTTATCTCTGAATCCCTTCATGCACCTCTAAGCCCCATCACATATTTAGAAGAAGCAGTTAAGAGGTGGATGGAATGTAATAAATTAATCTGGACTTAGCAAGTGGATAAAACATCCAGGATGGCGGGGGTTGCTACAGTCCTGGAGAATGTACAGAAAAAGGAAAATGGAATATAGGATGAACACATCAGGAAAGAGTTGGGAAGAGGCAAGAGATGGCATTAGCTTTTTGTATTTTAAATAAATAAATAAATAAATAAATAAATAAATAAATAAATTAAATAAATAAAAACTACCGTGAAAAGTATGACTGCAAAGAAAGACTGAAAATACTTCCCCAACCCCAATCTTCAGAATTATAGTAAACAAATAATGAATTTTTTCTTCTTCTGCCCTTAATACTAATTGTTAACATTGGAAATATCATGATTAAAGAGCATGAAGACTCAGAACACCTTCTGTATGAAATTCCAGGTGCCAACCATTCAAAATGCATCTCATTGTATAGATGTTAGAACAAGAAACAGTTCAAAGTTTAAATGAGTGGAAAAGGGTTGGTCTGCAACCAGTTCTAACACACTGTAAGACAGAACTACAAAGGAAGTGCAAGAAGGAAAAATGCATCCAAATAATGTGAGTATCAAGTATGAAGACCAACTCCTTCCAACACTGGGTTCCAAATGGTCTTATTATGAATCTGAGCTGTATATTCAAACCGTCCAAATATTAAATTCACCAGTCTGATTTTGCTTGCTATAGCAGTCACTCCAGAAGGCTGAAGCATCATATATGGGGATTATTCCATTTCAGTCTCAGAACAACTCTATCAAGAAGGTTAAGGCTCCCAATTTTATGGAATAGCAATATAGCATGGATTTTTCAGCTTAGATTTCCTCAGGCCAGCACTTCAGCCAGTAAACCACACAGATTCATTAGCTGTGGGATTAGAAAGGGTAAGCAGCAGATCAATAAAATGTGTGGTCAAAAGGGATCTATGCAACACATTGCACATGGCACAGTGGATGTAATGTTAGATTTTAGTGAAAAACTGAATTTAGTTTGCTACACAGTAATCACACTCAAGGTCAAACGGGAAGAAGGATTCCTATTTAGAGGCAGATAGCCTCTTTCAATTCCTATAATGTATTTTCCTCCAAGTCATGTGCATGGTCAATCAAACAATATGCCTTTCAGTATTTAAGGAAATCTACTTTGAATGACATATACACTGTATCATGTAGTTTCACCCCTTCAGTACCTGGCCACTTTTAGCTGAGATGATAATATAGGTTGTGTTTGTGTTCTAAGTATTCTATTTGTAACCTTCCTATACTGTATATTATTACCACTTATTCTATCCTTTTAAAATCAGTAATATGTTTTGAGGATTTTTTTAAAAAATAGATGCACTTTTTAAAAATTATTGATTGCTTATTAATTTAATTCCTTTCTTGAGACCAGTGCTTCCCAACTTTGTTCAACCCAGATTTTCTTGGACGGTGACTTCCAGAAACTCCACCCTCTGATCTAGAATATTAGCTTTTGGATTGTAGCTCCCAAAAGCTGTCCTTTTGGGGTCTGTTGGCTTGGGCTAATCTGGGAGCTGCAGTCTAATATCTGATCAGCCACAAGTTGTCCATTCCTGCTCTAGGAGTAGTGATTATTTCAGTTGCTAGAAGCTGCTGGAGCATGATTTTTTTTTAAAAAAATAAACCTTTATTTTAGCAATCCTTCACATTACAGACAAAAGGGGAGAAATGACAAAAGAAGCCTCAACATAACATAGTAAACTACGATGTACTATTGCTTATTAATTAGTTTGCCATCTTTGGCATCAGCTATTTAGACAGTTATACATGGTTGCAATTCAATTCTCCAGCCTAAATATTCACTTCACTTCTCCAATTGACTTCTCCAGCCTAAAAATAACAGACCACTAATCTAGATTATTTCCTAAACCAAGTTTCTTCTCAATTAACTCATTCATATGTTTTAACAAGGGTTTCCAGATTTGTAGCCTGCATTACTGTAATTAAAAAAACTGTAAACCGCCCAGAGACTACTTGAAGTGGTATGGGGCGGTATATAAGCAGAACACTTTGCTTTCCATGAACTGGTTATATTTTATTTCTCCTTTATATATTCTAATATTATTAGTCAATTTCTCCATCAGCACTGTTTCCCATGTCCTGTTCATAAATGTCTCTAGTGAAAGATCCTGATTGTTTCTCCAGCTTTTAGCCATCTCATGCCTAGCTGTCCCTTCCCTGTAAGGTTCACAATTAGCTCTTTATTGGTCAGCTGTTCATTTCCCCCCAGTAAATAATGAGAATAACAGTAACGTTTTATCATAATTATTTTTGATTAGTCAAGATCTCTAGCCAATTAATTACTTCTTGCCAATATGTCTCTATTTGGGGGCAGAAAATCCACATGTGTTCCAGGGAGTTGCATGAGTAAGTATCAGGACCTTTGGTTCTACCTGTGGCTCTCCTGAATGGTGTGTTAATCACTACTGCAGATTTGATCATCTTTCCTTCAGAAGCTTGGAATAGTGTTCATTATTTTCAGATTCTGCTCTGGCCTTGCCCTCTAAAGCTAGCCATTGGGCCTTCCTGGGAAAGAAATGCTATACAGCAGTGAAGAAGATACCAGAATCATCACCATTCACTGATTTGTTACTACAATTTGATGGCTTGAGGAATGGAGAGAATATAGGGATGCCTGACTCCCATGTTCCCTGCGTCCTAAACTATCAGTTAACTTTCAGACATTTTTAGGTTTAATGGAAAATCTACAAAGGACCCTGAAAGCACATGCAGCAGAATATGTTTTCAGTGGTTTCCATGATCAGAAACTCAGAAAAGGCTTATGAATGCATTCCCATCCCTGCCATCCACTTAGCCCTACATAAGGCAGGCTGACTAGGGCTCAATTGTACATATTTCAAAAAATACGACCTACGCAGGATTTTCTTGAAGCACATATCTGTTATCATTAAACATATATTTTAAAATCGGCAGGTTCCATTTTACACCATGCTGGCTATGCTCACATGCAATGAGCAATGACAAATCATCTACCAGCAATGTAAACTCAAGTATATCCCAAAGGATTCAATCAAGACAGCAGCAAGAAGACAGCAGTGAGGAAAACAAAGAGGTCAGCTGCTATCAGCTCTCAGTCCAATAGTCTAGATGGCTTCAGAGCTCCAGAGATGCTAAATAAGTTGGACATTTTAAAATGTCTCCAGGACATGGAGACAGAGTTCATTTGGAAGTCATGGAAGCTCACTGTGTCTTTGGTGGCTGCCACATAGTATTGCACGAGCACACACTCCCAGTATTCATGTCAGCATCTCACATCAAGATGTTCTTCCACCTTTTGTATTTGGCTAGCTCTCAATTTATTTTTTATTTTATTTTATTTCATTTATTTTTTGCATAAGTGATTGAGGGAGAGGGCAGATACAATACTGTATTTCAGTATTTCACCATGTCCTCTTTCTTCTCCAGCTATAATCACCTTATACTGCAAAACTTCACAAGATGTTTCAAATCTGTCACATTAGGAAAGGTTTCAAAGGATTTGTAGTTTCCAGTGCAAAGAGGACCAGGAGAAAGAATCCTGAAGATTTCTGTGGCCTGCGCTGGCCCACTGCCAACTAGAAGTAGAGTGAGTCATCTGTGCTCTTATGTAGCTAGCTACTGTTCATTTTATTTCAATTGGAGTTTTACAGAAGGCCGTCCCAGAGGACTGTGTCTAATGTGCTTTTGCTTATATGATTGTATTCCATCCTGGCTCTTCACTGCTTCCTGCTCTTGCTGTTTGCTCACTGTGTTTCAGTGCATTAATGTGTTGACAGAGTGCTTTCTCTGAACAGTTTTGGTCTCTCCTGCTCCGAATTCCCTTTAATACACAACAATTCCACTTCACTTTGCTTCTTTAGTGAGCAATTATTCTGCCTTCCCATATAGTTTCTATATCGACAAAATCCCTGAACTAAGTCTAGGTCATTGCAGTGAGCAAAATAATATCATCTCCACAAAAGAAGCAGGGACGGGGTATTTGCTTTGTAGCAATTCCAATCATCTGTGCAGTTATACACACTCTGGTTGCACAGAATTAATTTTGGAGTTTTCAAGAATTCTGTTAACATTTGCTAAAAAAGATTCAAATGCATCCCAGGGTATATTCTAGTATCACTAGAACTTTTGTGATAACCAGAACCAGGCAATCTTATGTAGGGTAAATCTGTACTGAAAATGTAACCAACAATCCATGTTTTCATGTGTGCCACAATCACTAGAGAAATAGTTCCTAGCCTTGAACAATAACAAGGGTGGAATCAGTTCCATTACTGTTATACCTGGACAGAAAAAAAGTAAACATTGGTGAATACCTGATTTAAAATGGCTCTATTAAAATACAGGGGCAAGTGCTCTCTCAAATTTTTGTGCTGGTGCTGGGCAGAAACCTTCTCCCCACAATCAGAGTAAGGTGGTGACAGAGCTGACAGTGAGTGCATGCTGTCCACACAGCTTAAAGGGAATATTGATGAATGATGATGACTGAAACATAAACAAAAAGGTGCAGCTATTTCCTTGAAAGCTTGCCAATCTAATGTCAGTCAGACACTGTATCTATCAATGATGCTGTACTATAGACAAGCAAAGTTTATAAAAATCTCTCTTAATAATGTGTGTTAAAACTGACCACACTACTAGATCGCGTTTAATTATTATCCTAAGCTTTCACATACAGCACAAAGTTTGTTTTGTACCAAATGACCCTTATCTTAGACATTAATTTATTTAATGTTCACAGGCTTAAGAAAATGGTTGTGTCATAAAAGAACAGTCTTGGCTCCTGTTAAAATACACACACATTGGATTGGTGCTGTAATTGAGCTGAGCATAGTAGTTTCAGGCATTTCACAACATAATCTGATATGGGACTTTATATTCTCAAGGGACTTCCATGATCACCTCTTTATAGACATTCAGTCTCTGCAAATATGCTTGTGGTTTCTTTATCAGTAATAGTATTAGGCCTGAATGCTTTTGTATATAGTATAATGGGATATTAAAGGACTCAGTATATACACTGCAGTTCAATGGGAAGAAAATAAACAAATATTATGCAGAACTCAATGCAAGCGGACAACACTGTTTAGGAAGGTTACCGATTCTCATTCTTTTAAAGAACCAGGTAATTATTTTCTCTACCTCTATTATCCCTCTCCCACCCTACTGAACTTCACAACATCATCCAACTCTTCAAATTACCATAGGGCAATAAAGTTAAATTATGTGTGATAGTTTGACTTAAGAAAACAGTTAATACAAATGAATACCTTTTTAGCTGGCTGTTTTCTGGCACGTACCTTCATGGCAAGAACATATCCAGGGTTCCTTGGAGGTCCTTGGAAAACCCCAGTAATGACAGAGCTTAGTCTCACCACTACAGGGACAGTAAGGAGACTAGTACCTCAGGCAACAGACTTTAGAAAGCATGAAAAGACAGCCAATCGGTAGTCATTGTGGCTTGCAGAAATATAAAGATGCAACATTCAACATTCAAAACCCTAAGGCAGTGTTGGCGAACCTATGGCATGGGTGCCAAAGGTGGCACTCTGAGCCCTTTCTGTGAGCACCCAACATCACCCCTTCACAGCCACCTGTATTTAGGTTAAATTGCTGTATTGGCACTTTGTGAAAAATTAGTGGGTTTTGTCATCGCAGTTTGGGCACTCGGTCTCTAAAAGGTTTGCCATCACTGCCCTAAGGATTAAAAAAAGAAAACACTATCCTGAAACAATTTAATGAAGACAGAACATGCCAGCGGTTTTGGTGGAATTAGGTATTCTGGAAAAAGGCATAGCTGGCTGGAATCCTGAACAGGAATGCTCCACATTGAGACATTTTGGGCCTTTTCACACGACCCCTAAGATCCGCTGGCCATTTAAATTCAGGCTGGAGATCTTAGGGGTTTGTCACTGTTCCTGCGTTCCCACCCCCTCCACACTCCTGGCTGCTGGCTGTGTGAGGGGAGGGAGAAAAAAAGGAAGAAAAGAATGCCGCTCACCTCCGTTCTGCCGTCCCGGCACTGCATTCAGATCTCTTAAAGGGGCGGGGGGCAAAAAAAGAACAAACAGAAGCAAGGAGAGCCGGGCAGTCACTATGTTATATCCGCATCAGGAATTTCCACCTACAGAGAGCAGGTAACTGAAAGGTGCGCTGGGATGCGCTTAGGTGGGCGTGGTCGCACTTAATTATCTGTAAACTCCGGAGCTGGTGGGGAAACAATTTTAAGCTCCGGAGCTGGGAGCCATTTGCGGCGGAGTTTAGGGGTCGTGTACAAAGGGCCTTTGTTGCAGGTCCCACTTGTCATGGCTAATACTATCTAAAGGCTTTTCATCTCTTAACTGTTCCTTTTAAAAAGAAGCCATCCAAGATAGTGTTCACCACCAATACTCTGACAGTATTGGAAGACTGTTGGGAGAGACTCTCGGGCTGGGGGCAGCTTTGTTTTTCTTAAACTTTGTTGCTATTGTTATGTTGAGATTTTATGTTGTAAACTATCCAGAGTAGCCCTAGGGCAAGGTGGGAGGAATAAAAGTCAAACAAACAAACAAACAAACAAACAAATAAATAAATAAATAAATAAATAAATAAATAAATAAATAAATAAATAAATAAATAAATGCAATTATTAGCTCAATTAGACACATAATATAAATGGGACAGCCCTTGTTTTTGTTTGTTTTCTGGTCCTCAGCTCTCAATAACAGTGAAAATTTGCGAGGAAATGATCTCCCAAAATGGATTTAAAGAGGTGGAAAATGATGTGTAGAGAACTATTATCTGTTGACACCCACTGGTAATGGAAGAAACCAGAGCAGAATCTGCCCCAGATATCTTCAGTTCTCTTGACCTTCTAGAAGTGAACAAGGTGCTTGGATGGGCTAGCTGAAACATTATAGCTGAGATTCTAACAATTCTAAGTGGTACTAAGAAAGGGGAATGTAAAGAGTGTCTGTTTGTTACTATAGCCACATATTAATCTCTTGCTTTATTGATGGTTGTGTATAGTGTCACCCTGTTTTCCATTCAGCATGCTGATTGGCTTGTTATTCACTTCTCCCTCAGCTGGAAGCCAGACAAACTGATAGAGAAAGAAGTGGAAAACAATTACAGTCTATTGAAACAGCCATACTGGTGCGGTGTGTGTTGCAATACTTTACATAATTTATTGGGCATTACTACATTTGATAGCATTTTTTAAAAAAATAAATCTACATTATGCATTTCTATGAGGACATTTGGGAGGGAAGTGAGGGGAAATTAAACTTACAGCATGCCTGCTGCAATGTGTAGAGTATTTCATTCAAAGGCAGTTTCCACTCAGATCTTAAGCTGGTGTTTCAAAACTGCCCGAGCGCCTCAATGAAATTCAGGAGGTGTAAGGATAACTTTAAACTTATCAGTTTAAGATACCATAAGTAAGGATTGAAAAGAATTTTGCTGGATTTGACAGTCTCAGCTAAAATAGCATTCTTGCACATCCTGAGACTCATTGTCAGAACAAGAAAGCCATTCCATGAAAATGTGAATATTTGCCAAACTCAGATAAATTATGCAGAAATAAAACATACACACAAAAAACCACACATTTTAAAATGTGAATGGCTAAAACATATAATTAAAGGTTTAACAAACAAGTCATAGTTAAACTTACTAAGGTGATACTGTAGCAGTGGTAAAACCACAAAGAGACAAAGAGAAGAAACCCAAGCTTTACCTTGGAAAGATTCCTTTAAAAAAATCTTTGAATTCATCTACTGACAATACCTTTGCAACCATCCTCATGAAACTATTCATGGTGCATTAGAACAATGAGAACAAAGAAATCCAAGGATTTTAAGATGTTCCTTCCACAGCCCATAGACACATAGTGTAGTGTAGCAGACAGAGTGATGGACAAGGACTCTGGAGAATAGGGCTTGGATCCCCACTCAGCCATAAACGTTCACTGGGGGAGTAGAACTGGTGAAACCTCCCCTTAAATATGTCACATCATGAAAGCCCTGTTATGGTCATTATAATGTAGTTCAGACTTTATGGCAACATTGGTCTACTATATTAAATGTTGTAATATACATATCCAGAGAGGAGTACTGATACCAAAAGCAATAGAAAATGTTTGGCAGAATATCTCTCAATTGCTTAACCATTTTTAAAATTAACATTTAGATTAAAATTTAATTCCTACACTTCTACCCACTGGATACAATATTGCTCTGATTTTTCATGCTTGCTCTTAACTAAGGTCATGTTAGCTAGCAAGTGTAATTAGTCTACAAATGCAACTACTGTAACTGTACCTGTATGGGGTGGTGGAGCCACAGTCCACATCATTGGCACCTATAGGCTTAGAAATTGTGCCAAGATGCAAAATAGGATTTATTTCAGAATTCTCTAAAACAGAGTTCATCTCACTTTACCCTGTTCTGTTGTCAGGTTCAGTTCCCTTCACTAGCCATAGGTCTTGCTGTTCATCTAATAGTCTTGACTGACTGTACCAGAGTCCTGTAGTTGAAGCTGTATTGGTTGCTCCCTTCAAGAAGGGCTTGTACCGGTGGGCAGCAGTGGGCAGCCTACTACCTCTAGGAGATGCAAATGCCTTATTGTGATGCTTTTGTCTCAGGCATTGGTTCTACATTGGTTTTGGTTAGTCAATGGAGTATGGTTGTCTCCAGTGATACCAGTTACCTGGCTAAGGCTGGAAAGGTATGAGTTTATTTATTTATCTGATTTCTATATTGCAAAAACATCTGGCCCAAGGGCCACTCTGGGCAGTGTACAATATGATTAAAATTCAATAACATAAAATACAACATTAAAAATAAAATAATGAAGAGGGGGGGGAGAAAAAATAGAGCCAAATTAACATTAACATATACACGAAAAAGTAGACAAATATGTTCAATAATAATAATAATACTAAGGAAAAAATCTAGCGAAGGCACGAAAACTGGAAAAATACACATGGCTCTGCAAGTCATGTGTGCATTTCCATCAGAGGGCATGGTCTTGCAACCATCTCCCATGTCAACAGATCATCCAAAGCCCTGAGCTTCTGCTTTTAGACCCTCCAGGAAAAGTGACACCACCCCCACCACCATCCCGGCCTGGTGTGTCATCCTAGTGAGAGATCCTTTGCTGATTCAATTCTGCTTGAAGATGTTCTGCAGACAATCTGTAAGACCTCTTGGCAGTGTCCTCTCACGGCTTTCCAGTGCTCTGAAAGTCAGCATCTGAGGTGTCAGGATGGCAAGTTTGTCTTTTTCCTTTGGATGATAAAGATATGGATGTCCTCACTCCAATACTCTTCATCGGGTTCATCCAACAGTACCTTTTCCAATTCAAAGTCCTTCTGAAGGAGCTCGCAATACCTTTTCTCCACTTCTGGGTTTTTCCCTATCGTTCCCTCTTTGTAGCAGCAAAGGATGGAGGTATCTGGGCCAGACAGGTCCTTCAGTGTCTTGAGTAGTGGCTCCAGTGGCTCCTCATAGTAGATTGCAGTCTGCCATCAGTATGTAATCTGGTGCTGGAAGGAAGCCTGTTACATCTTCACCCCATTTCAGTACCTTGACTTGAATGGAACCTGTGATGAGGTTTTGATTATTTTCATGGAATCTCTGCTTCATCTGCAGCTGTGCAAAAGTCACAACTCCACCAAAATGCTTATTCCAAGGTATTTGACAAGAGCATAGCCAAAGACCACAGCCTCTTCTTGTTCATACACAGTGGCCCATCTTGTCCATGTCCTAGATTCCCCTCCCCTTTTGTCTCTCCTTCCCTCTCTGTCTTGGGCAGATTAGAGTTAAACTCTGCCTCTGCCCTGCTGCCCTGGTGGTCTCCATCATTTTGTTAATTTAGTGGCAATTTACTGACAATTTACTGACATAATTTACACAATTAAATTTACACCAGTGTAAATCCCCAATAGAATTATGGTCTAAATATTGCAAAGCAAAGAGAAAATGTGGGGGGAAGCCAGTTGGCTGGCTCAGGTCTTAACCACTGGCTTCCCCTTGTGAAGTCTGGCTGCATTTTATCATGTATTCCCATGTTCTAAAATATTTTCGGCAAAATCCTATTGTGGATTTATGCTAGTGTAAATTTGTGAAAATTATACCAGTAAATTGTCACTAATTTAACAATTTGATGCTCACATCCCTCACTGTATGTCAAGTCATGTGACTGCCATGTAGTGATGAATGAAAATGGCCGTCTGGAAGTTAGTGGCAATTTGTTGCCAAAATGTATGCAATTATTATATCAGCATAAATCTCCCAGTTGGGTACTGGTCATATACATCTCTTTCTTTCTCTCGGTATCAGGCTCATTAGTATATGCATGATCATACATCTCAAACTGCACAGCTTTTCTATGAAAATATGGGAGGAAAGTATTTTAAATTGTACACCGCTTTCTACATCATATTGGATATCATGTCATAATCCTCCTGATATTGGTAAGCTTCAAAGTTGTGGACATAATTTTACAAAAGTTTTCGGAAACCATGACTTGCAAGGTTCTACAAGCAGTAAGACAAAATCAAAAGAGATTCAGCTCTGCATTCTGAATGAACAATGAAATTATCTGAAACAATGATGAAGAGAAAGGTACATAAGCATTAAATGCTTTGGATAGCAAAAATACAACCCAGGGAGGGGAATCTAATTGTCTCAATAGACACATAAAGACTGTGGGTTTTAGTGAGGAGGGGATGATGATCTGAGCTTTGTTTTACTAAACCTTAGCAACATTTTCATGCTAGCTTCAGAAAAAGCAGATCAGCAGGAAATAATATTAGTGACTCAGCACTCTGCAGCTATGACCAGCAGGATGCTTATGCAGAGTCATCAATTTCCTCCCTGATCGGGAGTGGCTGTTCCATTCATACTGCGGAAAAACTTCTTCCCAGATATCACTGTAAGGGCAAGAAAAGAAAAAGAAAAAAAGACAAGATGAGGAAGAAAGAAGGCTTCAGCTGTCAGTAACATGGGTTTCTTTCTTTATTTTGCAATTTTAGAAAATTGGCTCAAACCTATGGTTAGCTATAGTTATGAAATATACTGTACTGTGAAAGAAAATGGAGAGAAACAAATTTGTGTCTATTAGCTGTAAGCCGCCCTGAGTTCCCTTAGGGAAGATGGGTGGGGTATAAATTTAATAATAAATAAATAAATAAATAAATAAATAAATAAAACTCTTCCTGTATGGAACCCTATGGAACAGATACAAATTAACCGATTGACTGAAAGTACACTTGCCACTATCTAATTCTACAGCCAACATTATAAGCTCATTGGAAATGCCCTGCGCCCGTTGTCCAGAAAAAATGATAGCCATACTGAGGCTTTGGTAATGTACACATTTTCACAGGCTTAGTTAACTAGTTAGAAGCAGGTGAACATCAAAATCTGGAAAAACCCTTCTAAGATAAATTACAGGTCCACATCATTGGCTGGACAAGCTGTGTTTAATGAGGTTACATTGCTGAAACCTGAAGATGCACATTAAATGATGTATAGATGAATCCAACTGACTGTATGCATGGTCCAACTCTGCAAGTCTTGGTATGTTGTTATAAGTTACTCCATACCACATTTTTGTAATGATTGCATTACAATATACTTTTACCTCTGTTTAAACTGCCCACAAAGTTTTTATTAACTCAATAAAAATACATAAATATTATTTATTAAGAATGAAAAAATTGATCTAAGTTAATCCTACAGATATTTAAACAGAACTAAGCTTCATTGAATTTAATGGGAAGTAATTACTAGTAAGCATGTTTAGGGAACTAAAATGTTTGCATAATTATTTAAAAGTATTTATGAACAATGTTTTTTTTCTACAGTAAGTGCAAAAGACTACAATAGGTCATGTTTAAAATATGCCATAATAGACCTTAATTAAACTGAAAAGCAAGATGCTGAACTGGTATTAGTAAAGCTGAATCTTCTTTGCTATTCCACTCTCTGGTTTAAGACTGCAACCTTACAGCTAAAATATCTTACCTGGCAATTTTAGTAAAAGCTCACCATCTCCTTTCTTCTTTGGCTCTGGGTCTTTGAACTGTGGGCAAATCAGCCCCCTTGATAGATCAAGTGCCCTGTATTATGTAGTGTGCCCTCAACTGGCAAATCACATGTTCAAATTCAATTCAGCTGCACACTGGAAACTCCTCTTTGATCGCTGGCTGCCCTTTCCCAGTAGGCATGAGTCCATCTAAATGCTTTTGCTTTTCAAAGTGATCTCATCTCCTGTCTACAATGGTTCCTTATTAGAAATGGGCAGAATTCATGAGGTTTTGGAGTGCACAGCTTTTGCAGATGTTCACAAGAGCAGGTTTGCTACTTCTTGACTTTTATTTAGAGTTGTACAACTTAATAAGACTACATTGGATTGCCACTTTCTGTTTGGGGCCTCCAAATTACTTCATATTTGCAGATGCTTTGTTCATATATATTTTTAAGAATATCAGGAAGTAGGCATATTGTTTGTTACAAATAAAAAAAATCTAAGCAACCCCCGCCAAGTTCTTCTGGTTCTCAGGTACATGCTTGTATTGCCCATTTAAAAACTTTTCTTGTCTATTCTGACAGTTAATGGAAATCCTGCTAAATGCAAATTTAAGAAGATATTAAGATTCCTAGCAGAATGCTCTCCATTCTCACAAAACTACAGTACCTATAATTCTTTGAAACCAAGTGGCTTTACAAAAAAGTAAGCAGAGTATGTTTGATTGCTTTGATTAAGATAGGCAATTAGAAGAGAAGGATTATATCAATGAGACTGACTGTTTAGAGGACTACTTTGGTTGTACTTCTATGTAAGACATTTGGATTCTGAACAGAAACCTCATTACTGGACTTAACTGAATTCTTCTTTTCCATGCTTAATCAAATGAATATTTCAGGCCAATTAATTCATCATCATCTCAAGTGGAGGAAAATAGGATTAATGTGTTCAAAGAATAACTTGTACTTTGCATCTATTAGCATGGAATATTTGTTTGACATGGGGGGAAAGCCCAAGACACACCTTGGAATAATACTATGAAATACAGTTATTGATACAAAAATATGTTGCTTCAGTTCTTTGACTAGTTTTAAAAGTTGTCAAGGCTGGAAATAAAAAGTTTCAATTGCCTCATACAAGCAGTCAAGGAAAACTCAGATCATATTGTTTAAATCATCTTTTATTAATATCTTCCTACATTCAAAAGATCAGAACAACTTAAAGCAAGCCAAAAGTGGAAGTGGGGAGGCTGGAGGAAATAAAAGTGCTTTTATAACCACACCAGGGAATTAATATTCGACAAAGGCTGTGGTTTCCAGATAACCTTTCTCTGAGCTAGTACCATGGATGGAAAATGGACTATTCTGGACTAAGTGGCTTGAAGACTGGAGTGCTAGGCAGATAATATTAACAAGGGTCTATCTCACTGTTCCAGTTAAATCACAGAACCTCTCTTGTGGACAAGGAAGTGAGCAGGATTGACAGTGACTACATACTAATTAACCAATATTTTCTCCGATACATGCCTTCAGCGATGTTTTTGAAAAGAACAAAAAAACTAAAAAAAATAGAAACATTGTTCAGAAAATAGCTACAGAATAAAAGAATTCTAATTATCTATAGAAACATTTTAGAGCTCAAAGGGTAAGTCTCTGTTCTGTTTTTAAGAATGAAAGTTAGGCAGGGGAAACCTTCCAGTAAACTAGAGATATAAACAGATCACAGGACATTACATTTTAAAAGCTGCTCACAGACTTGTACATTACTTCTCACCAGCCATCTTGCCATTATTAATGTACTGCATATTAATAATTGTGTCATTACAGATAGGTCAGAAAAAGGAAGAAAAGAGCCTCTGGCATTTTCTTGTGGTCAGTTCTGATATCATACCATTAAAATATTTACAATGTACAAAAGAGAAAGATATCAAAGACTATTGGCCTTGATTCTTATGTTCAATACGAAATGGCATGCAGCCTGAAAATGTTATTTCAAAATATCTCTAGAAATTCTTTCGAAATGATGCTGAAAATGACTTTTGAAAAGAAGAGTCAGTTGTTACACTTGAGTAACATAGGTGTTGCTTCATACACCTAAAACAATTTGATAACCACTGATGTTTGTCATAATCCTGTTAATGTAATTTGCCACAGCTTCATTGGCAAAGTGTCAGAGTACTTTGGTTGCACAACTGAAAATATGACCAAGTTTATGATGGAGATGAACCTCATTAACTAACTGCAATTAGATGCAGCATGCTATATAAATCTTACATGAATATAAGATTTGGTGCAATAATTCTTACCCAGAAAGTTACCTGTCACTTGTTACCTTCTACGTCTGGATGCTGTAACAATTTATCCATCTCAGACTGATAAAGGATATCCTTCTAAAACAGGATTGCCAGAATCCACCTCTTTTTAGAGGGCACTGAAGTTTATTTGTTCTCCAGTATGTTACATTTTCTACTCACATATAAATGGGATCATTGTTGAGAATTGTGGTAAGTATTTCCCTCTTCAATGCATTGTTGTCCTGCTGATTTTATACTGTCTTTTGTGTTTTATGCAAGATGTAGACCAGTTTGTCTTATTTCCTTTTAATGGGAAAGTAGGAGATAAATGTTTACAAGTAAATACATGATAAACTGCTATTGAGGCATAGGCAAGGTCTGCCTGCCAAAAAAAGAAATTATTCAGTCAAAGCAACTTGGGGGAATAGTTGTTGGTTAGAGCAGCTGGCATGGTCCTCTGGTGTTTGAGACAAGCCAGGTGTGACAGAGGCTTCCATTTCACTTCCATTTTGATAGCCAGAACGGTGCAACTGGTAAAGTGTTTTGCTTGTACCCAGGAAACTCAAGTTGCTCAGCTTTGAAGCACATCATTCCTTTTCAGCCTAGCTGACTTCATAGTGATTATGAGAAACCACTACTGTATGTTCCTATGAGATTCTGGGGGTGGGGTGGGGTGGGGAGGGGAGAGATAAATGCAGCTAAAACTCATAACAATTACTAAGATCCAGCTGTACATCTCCTTTGGATACAACTGCCCCTCCATAACTGATGATCTTGTTTCCTCTTGAAATCCTTTTTTGCATAGTGAAAACCCATTCTGGAGATCTGAGAAACCCAATGCAGCAGATCTGGGGTGTTGTATTGGAGGTGTATGTATGTGTATTTCTGTCCACATCCCTGTAAATTATATTCTGGCTTAAAGTGAAGGGTCACCAGAGCATAAGACCAAGCTTCATGACTTGGCATGAAGTGTGGTTTTATGATTTGGCACGACTTGACTTTTTGTTCCAACACTATCCTGCATTACAGTACTTGAAAACGAAAGGCAACCTCCATAAATCCACGATTGACAACTGGAGTTCAATACAGATAACTAGAAGCAGAGGGAAGGCTCCTCGTGCATTGTTGCAAAATTAACATACAAATGTAACTTACATACTTAGGAGAGAAAAGATAAATCATACCATGCTCTATACATATGCCATGAATATCGTCAAGCATATACAGTATTAAGGTTTCATCCAATTGTAAATATTTTGGCCCTTCTAAATGTGATCCTAATCCTCTGGGCTGCTGTTCCTTTTAAAAGCTGCATAAGTGAGAGATTTCCCTTCTAGCAACACCATGCCTATGCGCTCTACATCAGAAGTAGCTTAATGAATTTAAATCATTTTTTGGCATCCACGTTGTTGAGATTGGATATCCCTGCCACTTTAGATCAATCAAGATATATAAAGGAAATGTTTGTTTAACTTTAATGATGCTTCCCATTTGCAGTTGAATCATATATTATGAAGTGGGTGGCAAGACTGTAAGAGGCAGAATGGGGTTTGAAATGAGCATACAAATGCACACCTGGAGAGCATGGCATATTTTAGAAAGTCTGCCTGATATTTTGAGATGCTTATCTTTAATCCATTCTAACAGACCCAGAGAAATTGGACAAAGGGAATGCAGTGATGCCTTGTAAGATGAATTTAATTTGTTCTACTGGTCAATTCATCTTACAAAATTTTGTCTTACAAAGCACGGTTCCCCATAGGAACGAATGGGAAACTGATTGATTTGTTCCAAAGCCTAGAAAAAAGACAGAAACACCTGTATTTTGGTTAAAAAAAAACCTCTTTATATAGTGTACTTTAAAGACATAATCACCATGCAACTCTGTGCATAACCACTGTGCACACCTCTGCACTCGAAGACTCTTGCTACCCACAAGCCACTGTGTCACAATACAGTTAGCTGGGGGGGGGGAATAGCTCAGCCCTCTGAATCCCGAACCTCTCAAAATTTGGGGGACTATGTGAGGGGCTATTAAATGCTTCCGAGTCAATTACAAATGATTTTCTACTGGGGGACCCCTTTTGGAGTTTAATAACTCAGCCCAATGAACCCCAAATCCAAAGAAGCTACACTGCAATTTTGGTGCCTCTAGGACCCAGGGGAGCCATTAATGAATCATTTCATTTCATTCTGTTCTGATAATTCTTTAACAATTCATTACTAATGAAACAAAAGGAAACAAAAGGAAAAACAAAATGAAATGAAATGCTATATTTTCATTTCATGCCCATCTCTAAATCTGAGCAAACCGTGTCTCTGAAATAAAAAAGACTGATATAGAGCGATCAATTGAATTATTTTACTGATTGATTCTCTAGGAGGTACAACATATATTATAATATGCAGCCTCTTGAAACTTAAGCATCCTAGCTAGAGCTTGTGAATGCCACTTTTCTGGACTGTGATTTTCAGAATCATTGGGTTTCAAGAGCTGTTATCCAAAAAAGTAACACTACAGTTTTCAGTAGTGCTTAGATGAAACCTGGGATCAGTATATATTACTGTACTTTCCCCTCTTTAGCTCTAGACGAACAGGCTGCTGAACGGCAGACAGCAAGCAAGCTTCTTTTGCTTGTTCATTCTTTTGCCAGACTGACTCTTCTTATAGTGATGGTGTTCCTAGACAGCAGGATGTGCATTAATCCAGTGTTCTTGGTTTCCTGGTCAATGGTAGAGGCCAGAGCTGCAGTTCCAAAGCCAATGTAAAGCACAGGTCTTGGAAATATGAGAGTCCTTCTCTTGATATTTCTCATATTTCTTCTGAGGTCTGGCTCTTCTATTATACAAATTAGGGGATCACTTCATGTGGCAAATGCTAGGAAGAGAGCTGAGTATCACACAACTTATCCTGCACCCAATGAATTGCATGCTGATTTCAGCTTTAGTGGTGGGCATTTTTACATCATAAATGTTGCAGAAAGATTTAACAACCAGTTCAGTTAGTCTTTGGATGTGGAGTAGGATTAGGCAACATCTTGCTCATTGTTTCAAGCAGTACAAAGTATTGATCCATCCCTGTTTCTGTCTGTTCTGCTGCCCATCCAAAGGTACATGCCTTTATGGCTGCACATAACAGAAGAATGAAAAAGCGACAAGAAGCATCATGACCAAGCTGAAACTGAAGACAATGCTTTGAGAGTGGTACTACTATGGCCAGTATTCAGTGAGGCAACATGTAACATGAATATCGGCATGCAGAGGTCTGTGAAAGGTACACTGGACTGAACCACTGTGCAACTGACTGAAAAATAGAAATCCCAAGCCTGTACTATCCCTGCTCAACAGGGCAAGGTCTTTCAGAAAACATAGGTAAACTAGGGAAGGTGGTGAAAAAGTTGCTAATTTTAATGCCAGTGATGATAACATTACACCGTTGTTGTTGTTGTTGTTGTTGTTGTTGTTGTTGTTGTTGTTGTTGTTGTTGTTGTTGCTGCTGCTGCTGCTGCTGCTGCTGCTGCTGCTGCTCTGCTTCCACACAGAAATGACCACAAGAGATTAATTGCTGCAGCTTCAGCATTAATTAGCCTCAGATATCAACTCAGGTGTAATCAATGCAATTCAAATATATGAAATATTTAGTGTACTCCACACACATGAGATATTTTATGTGTACATACAAGATTTACAATAACACTTTTACCATACAGATAGATTCCCCAGTGAACAGCGTTTGGCTGCAATTCCCTGATGATCCATGCTTACTTCTGCATAATGTGTGGGAAGGCCTTTAGTTAGCAGCAGTCTTATCAAATTTAGTTTTAAATCAATAAATCACATTGGCTTGGGGAATTTATTTTCTGAAAACCATCCAAGAATCAACTTGTTCTATTTTTATGTGTTCTAAAATAGGATTGTGGGAGGGAGGATGGCAGTAGAGGAGGGGATGGGGACTTTAAAATCCAGTGTTAGCTTTCAAGGGTGATTTCAAATCAAAGCTGGATCTGGTCATCCACGCAGGCCTGAAATCTATCTCCTGCTTGTCACATCCATATTAAATCATCCTCTTTCTTTCCACTTTGCAAGGAAAGACGTGAGGAGAACATTACTTATCTGCCAAACTACAGGCCTTGGCTGCTGAACAAAGTGCCAGAATTGTGGCACTACATGGCTGCAAATTCAGCAAAGGGGAATTAGTGCCACAATTTTACCTTAGGATGATTCTTGGAAGACAATTTTCCAGCTGCCTGTTTTGAATGTTGTTTCCTGGGGTGATATTTAAATTCAATCAGTGTAATCTTTTCTTAATAAACCTCACCTCTGGACTGAAACATTACAGCTGCAGTCTGGGAAAATGTTTGAGTCTGCAGTAATATACCACAAATCTGATCTAGCTATTTGAACGACACAGTAAGCACCAGAGAAGATACCTAAATTACATGGAATTGTCCTTATGTCATGACTATATTAAATCTTCAGAATCTGGAATCTCAATATATGCACCTACAGTGGTATCCCTGCTTACGAGTTTAATCTTTTCCTAACACATGTTCATAAGTCGAACAACTCGTAAGTAGAGCAGCTATATCTAAAAACTTTTTACAAACCTGATTTTTTTTAAAAAAAGGTAAGTAAAACAGACTGCATCTAAAATTTGTAAGGCAGCAGTTAAAACACAAGGGTTTTCTGCTCTTAAGTCGAATTGCTCGTAAGTAGAGCCGCTCATAAGTAGAAGTACCACTGTATATCTGTTTTGCTGCATTACTCATCAGAACAACGTATTTAGCTAGGCTAAATTCCCATTGCATCTGCAGGGGTATGCTAGAGGCTCCTAATTAATTACACAACTACAATTCTGCCATCCTGCAAGAAGAACCCTGACAGCTGACAAATACAATTGGAAGGGGGGCTAGTCCCCCATGAAAGGATGGGGTCTCTCAAAAATTAACCTGCAAATTCTCCCAACCAATGCAGAGACTCAGTTATCTTTTGCTAACAAAATATTAAACAATTGGGCAAAATACTCTTGGTGCAGTTCCTCTGATATAAATTGGATTGCCAAAAATAATTAATTGAAATTATTTTAAAGCTTCCCCCTCTTTTAGGTTCTGAACCTCCCCAGGGTATCCTTTTGCTCAGAGAAAGCTTTTGGGCATTACAAGACATTTTGGGGGACAGAATGTTTAATACTCAAAAATGCTGCTGGATCTCCATTGCCTGGCCATTTTGATTATTAAAAGCCACCCCCCACTCCATTCCAAAACTCCCAAAGGCTTCCATGGGCAAAAAAGGAACCCTGGGAGCCTCAGAAGTGCAAATGCGGGGATAGGGATCCTTAAATTGTTCCCACCCACCTCCTCTGGTTTATATTAGCACAGAGCTTTCACAATAGGATTTTGCCCATAGCTCTATGCAGAATTAGACCATTGGACCATCTGACCAAATGGAATGCCAAAAGAAGAATACTGGATCTCACCACCAAGTGGGACAATCACTAAGAAAAACAAGAAAAAACCATTGGTCCATCAATCTCAGCACTGCCTACACTGATTGGCAAGGTCTCTCTTATGTCTCAGAAAGTTCTTTTTTCTAATACTATACTTAAGAGGTTTGAATCAGAGGAGGATCCCAGAACTGAAAAGGTAACAGTGTGTGTGTGTGCAGACAGATGGCAAGGCATTATAATTAATCAGGTCCTTTCACAGAGATCATTCCCCTCCCAGAGAGGTCAGGGACTGAATGTGGGATCTAGAGTGGACTAGAGCACTGAAACAGTCAGCTGCAAAGTCAGCAGCTCAGTGGTTCGAATCTCAGGTGCCACGCAGCAGAGTCAGCTCTCGTTGTTAACCCCAGCTCCTGCCAACCTAGCAGTTCGAAAGCATGTAAAATGCAAGTAGATAAATAGGTACCGCCAAAAAAAGCAGGAAGGTAAACAGTGTTCCGTGCAGCCATGTCGGCCGCATGGCCATGGACTTGCGCAACACTGGCTGTTTAGGCTAGAAAATGGAGATGAGCACCACCCCTAGCATCGGACATGACTAGCAAGCATGTGCAGGAGGAACCTTTACCTTTACCTTTACTATCTGCACTGACTGAGAGTGCTTTTACACGACCCCTAAAATCCGAGGCAAAGGGCTCCCAGATACGGAGCTTAAAATTGTTTTCCCACCAGCTCTTGACTTTAAAAAAATTTAAGTATGACCACGCCCACCTAAGCGCGTCCCAGCGCATTTCCCAAGTATCTGGTCTCTGAAGGTGAAAAATTTCTGATGCGGGTGTTAAGCAGTGAGTTCCGGGCTCTCCTCACCTTGTGTTTGTTTTTTTTTTGCCCCCTGCCCCTTTAAGAGACTTTAAGAGACTGGAATGCTTGCTTCCGGGCTGCAACGGAGGTGAGCCTGCATTCTTTTCTCCCTTTTTTTCTCCCTCCCCTCATGCAGACAGGAGCAAGGGAGTGTGGAGGGGTGGGAACACAGGAAGAGTGACAAACCCCCAAGACCTCTGGTCCGAATTTAAGTTGCCAGCGGATCTTAGAGGTTGTGTAAAAGCGCCCTGAGAGTACATCTTGCACATTTTAGACAGAGATCTTTCCCATTCCCAGCTCTACTGGAGATGTCAGGGACTGAATGTGGATCTTCCCCATACAATACTGCAATGTGCCCTTCCTCACAAACACTTCATTATAAAGTGTATATTCCAAAAATGTCAGAGAACAAACAGCCTTCTTACACAAATATACACCTTCAGTTCAGCAATTTTATTGTTTTAAATAAGGCTGTGCACTCCCGCATGGAAAAACGGAAGCACTCTGGCTATTGAATGAAGGGAAAGGCTGCCATGTACATATTCTCATTACACAGACATGAAGGAGTGTTTCTGCACTTATGCAGGCCTTGGTAAACTTGGGATATGGTTGTATTCCTAGCTATCATTCACTTCACAAACAATGTGAATGTGGCGCAATCACTTTCCAAATGCAAGTAGCAATAAAGTATTTGGCATGTTCAGTATCACTGCCATGTATTTTGAATAGTGGAAAAACATGGCATTGCAAGAAGATTTCTAGTTTTTCCTGAAAAAATAAAGCAACATTATTTTTATTGTTACTGCAAAAGTAACCCTTTGGTGGGGAGAACAATTTGTTTGAAAAAAAAAAAAGATCCATCTGAATTCCAGTGTCCTAAAACTGCTGATTGTACAGAGTGTGTCACTTTCTTGTACCTCCAACTTCCCCTTTCCTTTGCCAGAGTCTGGTCAGCATTTTGTGCTTTGTGTGGCGTTTGCTTAAACACAATCCTGCCCACACTTCTTGTTTGAACTTGTTTGCTCACCTGAGTCATGGTGGATTCATTTAATCTCTTTTCCTGCTCATGACATGTGCTTCTAATAGTGACTTTTGGTCTTTTCCAGAATCTCTCATGTCCTAAACACAGGCCATAGAAATGCTGCCATTTGATATTTTCTTTTTCTTGTCATACAGCATTTTCACATTGGAGGCTGAGAGTTCTGCAGCATCCATATGTAGTGCTAACAATATGCTCTTCAAGATATTTCCTTCTATGGACTTAATTCTTCACCTTCAAATGAGACGTGGTCACTTTTAGTCCTCCTAGTACTTTAAGCACTGGGATTCACTGTAGGTCCTGTATCTTACCCTTCTTTTGCTTTCCCTTCTTTCCCTGTTTAAAATCGGTATTTCTATATTTTGTTGATCTTTTATTGCAGCTTGAATTATAATATGTATGTATAAATTATTGTGCGAGATAGATAGTTTTGTGGGTTATCTGTCTGCAGAACAGAAGGATGGAAATTTGATCCCTCGTAATGCCTTCTAGGACAAGAGCCGGCCTGTAGCCTTAGGCAAGCTGCACTACCCCAAAGCACCACAAGAAATAAGGAATGGTAAATCTAAGTAGTCTGTACCTAGAAAACCCTCAAAAGCGTGGGAAAAAATCAGAATCAGTTTGACAACACTACATCCTCTCTTTCTTCTGCATAAATTGTTGCTATTGATATTGTTGCAAATACTTTCTTACTTTAAAGATTCTCTAGAATGACACTGTATATTTCCAGAGCTTGCAAAAACTAAGTTTTACAAATTCCTGCTCCCCAACCCATGTCCCAAAAAGTATCTTTTCCCATCTGGGTTCATGACTAGTTTTGAAGATGGCAACCTGGGTCACCCAAATGGATGCCCTGTGCAGGTAACTCACCAGGGAAATAGCTGGAACTTTCATCTCAGTATTTGATACAATGACATTCTCCAGGAATTAGGTAGTAGACCTTCTCTAGATTCGCCACAGGAAAAATTGTGTAGCCAGATAAATAGGAAAAGGAAAAAGACAATCACTTTTTTTCTTTCACAGTGGTCTATCAATTATTTATTTATTTATTTATTTATGGATTTATATCCCGCCCATCTTCCCTGGCGGGAACTCTGCGCGGCTCACAATATTAAAAACGCATAAAATAAGCGAGGAAACCTCCGAGCAGAAAAGCAACAGAAGGGCAGATGGCGACAAGAAGAAAAGGAGGGGGGAAGGGGAAAAAAAACCACTAACTAATGAAGTCGCCAAAGGCCTCTTTGAAGAGGAGAGTCTTCAAGGCCTTCTTAAAGGCAGGCAGGGACTCCAGCAGGCGCAGCTCACTGGGGACGTGGTTCCATAGAGAAGTACCAACCACAGAGAAGGCGTGGTCCCGCGTATGCGTTTTCCGCGCCTCTCTGGGTGTGGCCACTCTCAGTGAGCGCGCCTGCGACGATCTCGTGGGTCTGGATCCAGATGCCCTCTGGGAGATACGCTCTGCCAGGTACTCTGGTCCCAAGCCGTGGAGGGCTTTGAAAATCAAAACCAGGACCTTGAACCTGATCCGGAAGACCACAGGGAGCCAATGCAGGCGGACCAGGACTGGGGTGATGTGCTCATATCTACGGGCACCCACCACCAGCCTGGCCGCCGCATTTTGCACCCGCTGTAGCCTCCGGATCAGGGTCAAGGGCAACCCCACGTAGAGGGCATTGCAGTAGTCGATCCTCGAGATCACCAGGGCCTGCACAGCTGTCCTCAGGGAGGACTCATCAAGGTACTGGCGGATCTGGGCGATCCTGTGGAGTTGGAAAAAAGCAGCCCTGGAGATGGCCGTCACCTGGGCTTCCAGGGAGAGGGCCGAGTCCAGGACCACGCCCAGATTCCTGGCCCTGTCTGTAGGCTGGAGGGAAATACCACCCCAGACTAGGGAGGGGGCCATTGTACTGAGTCGAGGGCGCCCCGAAGAACAGAACCTCCGTCTTCTCCGGATTAAGCTTGAGCCGATTATCTCTGGTCCATTCCAATACGGCCTCCAGGCACAGATCAAGGGAGCAAACTGCCTCCTCAGCAGATGAAGAAAAGGAGAGATAGAGCTGCGTGTCAGCAGCGTACTGATGACAGCGAACTCCATATCTCCTGATGACCTCCCCCAGCGGCCTCATATAAACATTGAACAGCACGGGAGAGATTGCCGACCCCTGGGGCACCCCACAAGGGAGAGTCCAAGGAGCCGACAAGACATCCCCCAGCTGTACCCTCTGAGTCCGGCCGCCAAGGAAGGAACAGAGCCAGGCCAAGGCCTGACCACCAATTCCAGCCACCGCGAGCCGGGCCAGAAGGTTATCGTGGTCGACGGTATCAAAGGCTGCTGAGAGATCAAGGAGGACCAACAGGGAGGAGCTCCCCCCGTCGGCCTCCCTGAGGAGGTCATCCTGCAGAGCGACCAGGGCGGTTTCGGTCCCACGAAGAGGCCTGAATCCAGACTGGAAGGGATCCAGGATGTGATTTACCTCCAGGTATGACTGAAGTCGGACAGCGGCCACCCCCTCGACAACCTTGCCCAGGAAGGGAACAATGGCAATCGGACGATAGCTGGAAAGATCGTCCGACGCCAGGCCAGGTTTCTTGAGAGTGGGTTTCACCACGGTCTCCTTTAAACGGGAAGGGAAGCATCCCTCTCGGAAGGAGGCCGTGGCAATAACGGAAACCCACTCAGGCATGTTCCCTTTGGCAGATTTAATAAGCCAAGCTGGGCAAGGGTCAAAGGGAGTGGCCGCCAGCCGGCAACGAGCCATAGCTCTGGAGGTCTCCACCGAAGAAACCGGCCCAAACTCATCCAGGAGGGGAGAACGGAGGGGTGAGGCACCGGAGATCCCAAAGGGTGGACTAGAGCAGCTGGGGGGGGCACGTCGGAATGGATGGCCTCTATTTTTGATCTAAAATGGGCTGCAAATTGCTCACTAGTGAAATCACTAGGAGGAGGCCGAAGCTGACTGGGATTGGAGAGGTCCCGAACCACCCGGAATAGCTCCGCCTGGCGGTTCGATGCCTCGCCAATTCTCAGGGAGGCAAAAGATCTTCTAGCGTCCCTGATCACGCGAAGGTAGCGGCCAGTCAGCTGTTTAAGGGCAGCCCTATTTACTTCCGTCCAGTTTGCCCTCCAAATGACCTCCAGTCTCCTACGTTCTTGTTTCATCGACTGCAGCTCCTCCATGAACCACGGGGAGGAGCAGGCCTCGACATCGTAGGAGACGCTTGGGGGCGATCCGGTCCACCGCCCCGGCAGTACCCACATACCATCTTTCCACCAGGGCATCGACCGGATCGTCTGCCAGACTGCCAGAGAGCTCCCCGAAGGCCTCCATGAACCTGACGGGGTCCAGGAGCCTACGGGGGCGGGCCCAGATGTGAGAAGGGCGCTCCCCGCGGGGTGGGGGGGGGCGATCGACAGGTTAAATTTTAGCAGGTAGTGGTCCGACCATGACACGGGCAGGGGCAAAATACCCCCAACCCCCAGACACGAATCTGGCGACATGGAGGAAAAGACCAGGTCCAGGGTGTGGCCAGCTCTATGGGTGGGGCATAGAACATGCTGAGATAAGTTCATGGAAGTAATGGATTCCATGAATTCCAGAGCCGCACCAGTGAGTTCCTCCTCGGCGTGCAAGTTGAGATCCCCAACCACCAGAAGGCGGGGGGATCTCAACAAAGCGGCTGAGATGAACTGAGCGATCTCTGGAAGGGATTGCGCTGGGTAGCGGGGAGCATGGTACACCAGCACAATGCCAAACTTATCTCGCTGACCCACTGATAGATGAAGGCATTCCACCCCAGAACACACCATTGTCGCAGACCTACTAACACAAAGGGATTCCCTGTAAACAATGGCCATCCCCCCTACCCTTCGATCTGCCTGCCCACTGAACCTGAAATCCAGGTGGGCACATAAGGGCGACGGAGGCCCCGCCCCCCGCACCCACCCAGGTCTCTGTGATACATGCCAGGTCGGCGTGCTCATCCAAGATAGAATCAAGGATGAGCGGGGTCTTGTTATGCACCGACCTGGCATTAATCAGGAGGCAGGACAGGTCGGAGGCGCTGGTGGAGTGACACCCAGGTAGATGGCGGTGGGCGAGGGGATCAGAACGGGGGACAGGCAGTAAATGCCGGACCCGAGTTCTTCTTACCCGACCGATCCCTCCGTCCAGAGCGCACCTCCCACGGCCAGACACCACAGAGATGCGAGTCCCTGCCGACATGGCGATCTACGGGGGAGGGGGAGGGAGGAAAAAAATACAACAACAAAAGAAATGACAGGAAAATAAATACAAAAAAATAATACAGCAGCAAATAGCACTACAAGATAATAATATAACAATTAGAAAATAACTATAAACACAAGAAAAGCGAAAGCAGAATAAAATAAAAAATAAAAATGCAGCAGAATCGGGCACAAAACCAGGGCAGAATGGAGAAACAAGGAGGGGAGGGGAGGGGAGGGAACGGACAGCTGGTGGAACGGCCAAGGTGGACAGTACCGTCTGGATCTAGTGGGGGAGCTATGGGGGGGGAGCAATGATGGAGGGCTCCAACCCCAAATCCCTCAGCAGTCCAGTCCTTGGGGGGGGGAGCAAGATGGAAGAGCTCCGGACCCCCCAACCCCTCAGCAGTCCAGAAGGAAGCCAGGAAGAGGGAGGGGGGAGCAGGAATTAAAGGGCTCCAAGCCCCAGACCCCTAGAAGTTCAGAGAGAGCCCAGCAGGGGGGAGGTAGGAGGAGCCAAGGTGGAGGAGCTCCATGCCCCCTAACCCCTTAACAGTCCGGTCCTGGAGGGGGTGGGGGGGGAGCAGGATGGGAGAGCTCCGCACCCCCATCCCCACAGCAATCCAAGAGGGAGCCAGGGGGAGGGTGGGGGGAGCAAGAGTAGAAAAGTTCCATGCCCCCAAGCCCCAAGGCAGTCCAGTCCTAGAGGGGCGGGGGGGGGGTAAGATAGAAGGGCTCCACGCCCCCAACCCCTCAACAGTCCGACGAGCCTCCAGAGCCGGCCAGAGGGATAAAGAAGAATCCCTCAAAACAGGTCTTTGTGAATGGAATTAGCATAAACTCAGAAGTACTTTGCCTTTAGAGGAACTTTATCTGAGGAGAGTGAAATTTTGGACTTCAGCTGGGATGTGCAAAGAATTTTGAAGTTTCAGAAAAGAAAAATTCTGAGTGCTGTATTATTTTTATTACTGGAATTTCTTTTTGTTTGTTATTTTTATCTCACGTTTACAAGCTCAGCTAGCAAGACTGAATTCCTGCCAGCTGCAAGAAAAATTCCCCCTTCCATAACAATTCTGCTACAGCAATGACCTAAATAATTTCTTTAATTTGCATAATACAATCAGGTGGTATAATATTTGCTTTTCTTTCATGCATTATGTAAGTGGACCAAAATATTTATTACAATCCACAGTTTGAAAGCATATACACAATTCTAATAAAATAATTAAGCTAAACAATTCAATACCTTAACAAACTTTGCTATAGTATACCTATAGACTATTACAGCAAAAAAATGTTGTGAAGTTTATAGAAGATGATTTGGATTTAGTAAATTTCAAGGGAAGGCATGATGGTTGCTGTGAAAAATGTTGTCCTTTCCTAATTTTAGCCTCTGAATGTGTTTTCAGTTTAATCTTAAAATATTTGAACTAGAGATGTGCACAAAATGCCAAAATGACATTTTTTTGTTTTTTGTTTTGTTTTTTATTGTTTCATTTCATTTAGAACAAAACTTTTTTAAAAAAAAATTCATTTTTCGTCTGTTTCATTTTCATTTTCATTTTTTTTTCATTTTTAAATTTTTTAAGAATCTCGCACTGACCAGCTGGCCCATGGGCCAGATCAGCCCATTTTTTAATTTTTTATTTTTTTATTTTGTGCTGACCAGCTGGCCCGCTGGTGGGTCAGCGAGTTTTTGATTCATTTATTTTATTTATTTAGTTTATATTTTTTTCTTATCTCACACCAACCAGTTGGCCTTCAGGCTGGGTCAGTGGGTTTTTAAAATTTTTTTTATTTTTTTATTTTAGTTTTTTTCCATCCCAGCACCTATCAGCTGGCACACGGGGTTGGGGAAGGAAAAAATAGTTCAAAAAGCCTGCCCTTTCCCCATGCCTGATCAGGTGGTAGAAAGGGCAGGCTTTTAAAACTTTTTTCCTGCCGAAGCCCTGCACTCCAGCTGATCGGCATGGCTTCGATGGGGGAAAAAAGCCAGTGGTTTCGCCGTGCTGATGGGGTGCGTTGGGGGCGAGGACCACTGGCTTTTCCCCATAGGAATGCATTGCTTCAATGCATTCCTATGGGAAAACAAAAAATGAAGCAAACAAAACAGAAATTTCATTTCATTTTTCTTTGATTGGTCCATAACAAAATGAATAACGAATAATGAAACGAATAAAAAATTCATTTCGTGCCCATCTCTAATTTGAACTGAACTTCAGGAAGTTTTTTTTCTTAAGTACAAAGAATGCAAACATCAGGAATTCCCTGAGAGGGAAGCCACTGCCAACCACTGTAGTTGTTAGAGCTCTGGTATAATGTGCTTGCTGCAATCTAGTCTCATCAAGAAACAGCAGGAATATTATGTACTGTCTATAGTCTCATTAACTGAAGAAGCTGTATGTATCCAAGAAGTCACAGTCTCAAGAACACAGAAGGTATGAATGACAGTTGTCCTGTCTCAATCTCAAAGAAAAATTGTAAATGAATCACCAGAAAATGGATACTCTTTTCCAGCCACTGTCTCTTTAAACTGCCCAGAGTGGCACAGGTGCCAGATGGTGTGATCAATCAATCAATCAAACAAACAAACAAATAAATAAATAAACAAACAAAACCTCAGCAATAAATTAACATCAATGAATGTAGTAATGATTAGAGATTTCAATTCTCCTGAGTAGAGATGGGCACAAACAAACAAAAAAGGAACCAGGAAATTTGTCACAATGAACTTACTGGATAATTGGTTGGGTCAGTTCAGGTTCGTAAAAAGAGACAAACCAACCCAAACCAGTCCCAGTCAACAAAACTTCTATTGGCTTTTGGTTCATTTGAACTCCCTCTCCCCCCCTCTCAGTCTCTCAGTCTCTCAGTCTCTCTCTCTCTCTCTCTCTCTCTCTCTCTCTCTCTCTCTCTCTCTCTCTCTCTCTCTCTCTCTCTCTCTCTCCTCTCTCCTCTCTCCCTCCCGAACCCCACCCCCCAGTCAATCAGAAGCATAAGGCAATTATGGAAGAAACCTAGACACTACTGGAGAGGCGGGCCAGGCAGCCAAAAGCATGGCTCAAATTGCTCTGGGACTGATGCTTCCTTCTCCTTTTTTAAAAAAAGACTTATTCACAGGAGCCACTTTAACATCAGAGCAGAGGCACCCAAATGTTTTCACCCCGTAAACCATTTGCCATTTTTTTTTGTTTTCTATAGACCCCTGCCTGCCTAATATTGAATTTTCCTAAACTTATGAACATCAAACGTGCTTTTGACAGCCCACACAGTGCTACTCACTTTGATAGAGGCTTTTGCAGCATGGACAATTGTAAAAATAAAGAAAAAATGTACAATTTTTATTCATACCTTTATTGAAAAGACACAAAATGAAAGTAAATATTTGGATTTGGAATGAAACAAAAAAGAGACTAGTAAAATTCTTGCATAAAATTAATACACAAATAATGCTGTTAATGGATGAGCCTGATGTGCTGATAGCAATTGTTCAATGTTTGGCTTCAAATTAGTGAGGTATGGTCTTAAATCACATTCAGTGATTTGTAATCGATTTCTTTTCTTTCTTTCTTTTGTAAGAAGATTGGCAACCATGCTAAACCCTCTTCCCACAAAGTATGAAGATGAAAAAACTATCAAAAACTTTCTTGCGACAGTCCATAATGCAGGATAAGCAACAGGTATATCTTTCTGAAGCCAGAACTGCTGATAATCCATTCAGAACTGCACCTTAAGTTCTTCATTAGTACTTATTCTAATTAGTTTTTCTTGTAATGTGACATCTGATTCTTCAATGTCACCACATGGATTGATTATCCACTATTGTATTTCCATAGTCAAATTTATATTTATTTATTTATATTTGCACTTGTTAACCACCCAACTTTCCCTCAGGAACTCGAGGCGATGTACAACACATTACAAGAACAATATTCCCAAACACAACCTACAAATAAACAAACAAGAATAAAAATATGAAAAAATAAACAACAACGATAATACAAAAAGCAAGAAAAGGGCTGGGACAAAACAATACAACAAACACACACCACACAATTGCGTACTCAGTGATCACCAAAACTTTCCATAAAGAGCCAGATCCGCCAGCCTTATCCCAAATAGCTCAACAAAAAATATACAATATCACATTCATCTCTATCTCTTTTGGAGTGTATCATGGGTAAGAAAGGTTTGAGGGTTTGACAGATAATTTCAAACATCCAGCCTCACTAAGAGCTATACCATCACAGTATTTTTTTCAAAGTGTGGAGTCACGATGAAAAAAATAAAATTCGAGAATAACTGGACCAGTTCCGAGACCAATCGGAACCACCAGTATGGCCCTCACACTGTCACAAGCACAACACTTCTTCCCGCGTCCAAAAACTCCCAACCGTTCCCGAGATACCGGGCAAAACACAAGCTGCTCCTTGCCACGGCCGAGAAGCCTTGCGAGCCGAGGAATCAGCAAACGGAAGCCTCAAATTCGCACCGACTTTAAAAGTTTACATAGTATCTGGCCCTCTGCGGCAGTTAATCGGCAGTTAATCACCGCAGGGACTCTGTAAAACAGCAGGGAAGCGAGATAAGCTCTCCTGCACGCCTTGACCAATCAGCGCCCTCGTCCATCAATCACTGTCAAATTAATTACGGCCGAACGAGGGCGCAGGGGGGAACCCTTAATCCACTAAATTGGCTAGGTAGACCGCCCCTCCAAAAAGCACCGAAACAATTTCCCAGGGACAAATCCACTTTCTCTACCGCCTCATGGTTCCACAAATTTCATGCCTTCCCTCGGTCGAGCCTCCTCTATGGAGGTAGACCAACCCTTTCCTGGAGAAGGTAAACCGGAGGCCGACCCATCTCACTATCCCCAACCAAGACACAGTTCCATGTGGTTTGTGTCTCTCCTCGGTCAGGCTTCTCTATGGCAGTAGCCCACCCCTCCGTTTCTTCTTCTCCCTTTTCTGTCTCAACGCTTTCCTGTGGGAACTTCTCCATTCCCGTACCCTTCTATGAAGGTAGTCCACTACCCCTTTTTCCGAAAATTCGATAAGTCAACTGGCTCATAGCCGAGACTCCAAATTAACCCTTTCATGGCTTGTTAACCCTTTCCTACCTTTCCTCCTTGACCTGTTTTTCGCTCCCCTTCCCCTAAAACCCCAGCCTTGTCACCTAGCCCCGTCTGCCTCCTCTTTAACCCTTACTTTGCCTCACTGCTTTAACCCTTCCTTTGCCCTTTTGTTCATTTTTCAAACCTCAAAAACTGCAGCCAGAGACACAACTTAGGCAAGATAGATCCCAAGTTGAGAGATTATCCACTCTCTGCTCTGGCCAACAGGGAGAATGATTATCAACCACCATTCTCATGGATCAGGGGCTTCCCTACCATCTAAGACTTAGTCCCACTGCCCCTGCCTGGCATAAGCTCTCAACCCAACAGGGTGCCCTCTTCTCCTCCCCCCCCTTCCTTCCTTCCCTTCCCTTTTCTCTTCTGCTTCTATGTCTCCTATTCTCCCCCCCCCACTCCTCTACCCTGCATGTGCTTATACATGTACCTATCCTACCCTCTGATTTCTACACTGTACTATCTGGGGCAAGGGGAAATGGTGGCATGAAGAAGACCATTCATCATGGTGACTTGGCAAAGCTGGCAGAATCACCCAGAAGACTCCATCATTTCCAGGACGTACATTTGCAGCTGCTTCTTGAAGTATCAACACCCCTGTCATACAGACCCAGATGTTATCAGCGCCTGGGGAAGCATTCCATTGTTACATTCCTACACCTATAAAGGACTTATGTTCTTATGTTCTTATGTTCCTATGACTATCCAAACACCTCTAGGTAATCCCATCGGTTCTTCCTGCCCCCCATTGACTATGACAATGGTCTCCTCTCACCCACTATTGATTCACCGATTCCTTCAGTTTACCTACACCTAAAGGACAATGCCTTGTTCCCCTTCCCTATTGTGTTATCCGGATGGTACAATCAATAGACACTCGGACTCATTAACATTTGCATGAGCACCAAGTTTCAGCCGGCCAGGGGCCACCCAGGACCACCCACGGCCAACCCCCGGATCATTCTAATTGGGTCATTTGAAAGCTACCTTCAGCCAATCTCTGGGCTGGCGCCACACAGAGAGGGGAGGGGGTAAAAATCAATAAAAGTTGGAGCTCCTCGTGTGTTCAGGGTCGGACATCTTAGCCCAGTTGGAAGGCGGGTGTCCACCTACTGCTTTTATTGGTTCCAATAAACTCAGTACTTCCTCGGATTTCTCTCGCGTTGGATGCTTTATTGGTCTTTGTGAGATCCAGCAAACTTCAGTGGGATTAGCCCTCTGAAATACATTTTTAAATCCATTTAAACGCAACAAAAGTTTTTGCTTTTTTTTTTTTGATAGGGGGATCTTGTGTGATCTGTCCATGTTCTAGGAGCATAAAACTGTTCTTAAGACCTTAGGATGTGGTGATGGTGGTGGGAAGACAAAACAGGTCATTCTTAATCAGCCTACTTATCTATGTTCCTCTGTATTATCACCCAACTGTATACATCATAAATGTCTTTTACAACTGCACAGAGTGAAAGCAGATCCCTTTTCTTCCTTCAGCTACAACAGACATACTTTCTACTGCAGAAACCACAGCTTTAGCACCTCAGTGGGCAATTGACTTGTGAAATTGACCTTACAATTGCTGGGATGCTAATTAGCCATTTGAAAGTTCATGGCCAGTGATAATAAAACAATTTGCATGGTCCATGCCTCACTCTTTCGTGATCTACCCTACCCTACTATCACCACCTCCCATAACCATAGTCTGTGGGTTTAAGATTTTTCTCCATGTATCTGGAGATGTGGATGATGTCCACAAAAACCTAATGGCAAATAAAGCCTATTTTAAGGGCACAAAACGCTCTTTGTTATTTTGTTGCAATAATAGACTAACATGGGCATTTCATGGAGAGGAGAATGGCTACTTGGGCATTTATCAGGTTTATCCTGGTGTAATTCTTCTTCAGAGAACACTGAGGGCTGGACATGGGTGACAGTACTATGGCCTCCTTTTAAGAACCCCCTAAATCACTTCACAAAACTCTTAGCTTTTGGGTAAGGGAATAACCCCTGAGCCAGGTTAACTGGCATACCCTGTAAAAAGATCTGTCACCAAGAGTGAAGTTATGTCTCCAAAACACATTACATAAACTTAGGAAAGAATCATTCCACATTACAGTACATTGAAATTGAGCTGTTTTCTTCAGTAGAATGCAGCAGCTGCTAAGCATTACAACACCAACACTCTGCAGTTGTTTAGGGCACATGGGGACAGGTAGCAAAGAGAACCAAAGCTAATTGAAATTTCAGGGAAAAACCAAGAAGCAGGAAGTTAATTATGCTTCTGGGATGCTTCTTGAAATGTCCTTGTGATCTGATCAGCTTGTTTTACACTGTTTTATTGAAAACTAGTAAATAAAAACATATAAGTTATATGGAAAGACAATTGAATATAACATTTTTACATCCCTTTACAGTCCTTGTGATCTGATCAGTTTGTTTTACATTATATTATTGAAAACTAGTAAATAAAAACCTACAAGTTATATAAAAAGACAATTGAATATAACTTTTTACATTCCTTTCACCATTTCATTGTGTTGAAAATCAGAATTTTATATCAAGTTTTGTTTAATGAAAAAAATAAAAGACCTAACACATTTACAAGTGGAAGTAGAAGGCATCAAAAATCTCACTACTGATGCAAATATTTTATCTGTCTTCATACAAGGTATTTAAACTTTCTTAAAAGAAATGAAACTTAGATTTTAATGTCATTGTTCTTATTGAAGGATATGTGGGCTACTTTCACTGTTGCAAAAAAAAAATTAATCTTACAAACATTGTATCAGGCAAAGAATATTTTCCTGTAACAATAATCCATTAACTTTGCTTTTCTTTTGGTCAAGAAAACTGTTGCAAATTAACTCTCCATCAACATCCATGCTGTGACATTAGAATATCTGTCATCAGTTGGTTGATCAGTCAGTCAAAAAGAGGGCATTTAATTAAGTAAACAAGTCTTTAATTCTAACAAAAATCAGAAAAACTGCACACTCCTCCCTCGGTAAAATAACGCATTTGATAATACTTTGTCAATAATCATTTTTTCCGTGTGGCTCATTCTTTTCTACAGCTGCAGGAGACAGAATAAAAGAAAACATTTTTGAGCTGTGAAATTAATCTGAAGCTACAAAACCTGTCCAGAGGCCTTGAAGCAGTTTCCCCTCCTGTTCAAGTTCCCTTTTAACCCATTCTTTAAAACCTAGCTGAATTTCTGATTGCCACAATATCTTTTAAATTAGATGTTTATTTTCTGGGGAGAAAAGACAGAGTATTAATTCACTCATTCTCCAGCCATCCCCCTTTTCTTTTTCCTACAACTGCTCCAACTGGAATGTCTGTCTCCTTTTCAAGGAGAACTTTTGTGACACAGGCAGCATTTGTCTGATGAGGCAGTTCTTTTCTCTGCTCCTATTTAGATATTAGTTACGGGGGTGCAGCGAAATGACAGCTAATGAAAGAGAAATGAATACGGTGCTACATTATTGCTAACAATGAGTGCTGCTCTGTCCTCCTAGGAGTGAAATGAGGGTGTTTCCTAAGCTAGGATTTGAATTCTGCAATTCAGTTAAATCTTGCTCACATGGTGCTGCTTTTTCTGCATTTATCATAAATGCCTCCAGTCCCTTTGTTACAAAGCTGTGTGGATGTACACATACTCTCTACATGCAATACACTTCAATATCGGAAACAAAACTTGTACTGTGCTCTGATTCATTTAAAGATGTGCTCTCTCTCTTTCTAGCAAGTTGCTAGTTTAAATGATAACATGATCAAGACCAGAGCTTGGAAGCAAATAATTATTTGCAGATTATGTCTACAGCTTTACAAGGGTTAACCTCATTATTTTTGTAGTGTAACTAGACATGGGCACGGAACGACTGAATTACCATTTCCGTTACCGTTCTTCGTTTCCGTTACGTAACGGAACGAAGAACGACAATTTGGACGGGTCAGGCTCGAACCGAAGAGAACCAACAAAAATTTGTTTGGTGCTGTTTGTTTCCGTTAGTGGCGGCGTGTGATAAAATGGACTGGAGCTGTGGGGAAATAATAGCGCAGGAAACCGCACCTTTTTTTTTGCAGAGCCCCAAGCACCGATCAGCTGTAGTGTGGGGGGCTTGGGGCTTGGCAAAAAAATAGTTTTAAAAGCCCCTGCTTTCCCAGCGCCGATTGGGCACATTGGGGAAGGGAAGCTCCCCGGCATATTTTTAAACCTCCTTTGGTTTTTAAAGAACAAGAAGATAATTTTCGCCGCCTCCCACTGCCACCTCCGGAACTCTGGGTCAAGCATGCCTAAATAAATCAAGCGATTTATTCCTAGCTAAGGTTTGGGTGCTCGCTTTCTTACATTCTCCTCCCCCCCCTTTGCCGTGACATCGTAAAAAAGGAAAATATTAACGAGCGAGCTCAGCGAAGTACACCCCCTTGGCCTCACCTTTCCTCCAGATCTCCCGGGCTTGCCTACTCTGCCCTCATGGTCATGCCCTCTGTGCTGTGTGTGTGTGTGTGTGTGTGTGTGTGTGTGTGTGTGTGCGCACCGCGCATGTGTATGGAGAAGAGGGGGAAGCTGGTGGGGATTCTGGGAACAATGCTGTGCTCCTTAAAGGGGCGGGTTGTCTTTCCGCATCCGTTTGGCAATGAGGGTGAGGGACCATGAGGCAGAGGAGGCAGCAACCCCAGGAGGAGATCCCGAATCAAGGTGGGGGTAAAAGAGGGTGTATTTCGCTGAGCTCGCTATGTTGTTATTTTGCTTTTTTGTGACGGTATGGTAAAGGGCGGTGGGGGGGGAGCATTTAAGAAAGCGAGCACCTGTTCTGGAGTTTGGGAGGCCGGGGCGGGGGCAGAAGACGGCGAGAATTATTCTTGTTCTTTTAAAAACAAAGGAGATTTAAAAATAAGCCAGGGCACTTCCGCCCCAATGCACCCGGAAAGCACTGCGGTTTCCGTGCTTGCTTTTCCCCCATAGGAATGCATTGCTTCAATGCATTCCTATGGGAAAGCGACAATCGAACCAAAACGACAAACGGAACAAAGTTTTTCTAGAAAAATCCATTTCAACGGAACCGAACCGAAATGAAAAAGGCCCGAACCAAAATGGAAACGGAACACCATTTTTGCGTTTCGTGCCCATCTCTAAGTGTAACTGAAACTTTAGTTACTTTTCTAGTTGTGGGCTTAGCTTCTTTAAATGTTGGGAGTTAAAATATCAGGGCCAAACCTGATAGTACAGTTAATATATTATTAGAAAGAGGGCATCCGTAAAATGAAAAGACTGTATAGTTATTGTGAGCTTGCCTGAACAGAAAAGAGGAGAAAATATACATTTCTCTTAATGCACAACCCTCACATAGTTAGGTGCCCTCCCACAGTTGGATGGCAGTATGTTTTGTTCTGTTGTGGGTGTTTGGGTACCAATAAGGTAATAAGATGGCAGTATGTTTTGTGCCAATTTGAATTGGTCTGTAGTATTCAGGTGGTGGTGTGGTGGTGGTTACCTAGAAATGTAATATATACTATATTTGCTTAAATATTAGTTTTAAGAAAAGCTGAAGCAAAGAGCTACTTTTTCAAAACTGTCATTAGAAACTGATTCAGGGAAACTTGCCTGCAGAAATACAAATAATTAAAAGTACTGTTAATTCTAAGCACAGTTTCAAACCAAGTACACATCCTGTCTTTCAGTATTATTTTCAACTTTTCTTCCTCTCCATAAAATTGTTTCAGTTGAGCACCTGAGTACATCGTCCATTGTATTTTGAAATTCCTTTTCTACTACAGTGGTACCTCAACTTACAAATTTAATCCATTCAGAATGCATGCTCTTAAGTCAAACTACTCTTAAATCAGGATACCTATCTAAAAATTGAAAAAAATAAGTTTAAAAATCAATAAAATGAAAAACATATTTGTAAGTCGAGCAGATCATATCTAAAATTTGTAAGGTAAGGCAGCAGTTAAAACAGCAACAGTTTTCCGCTCTTAAGTCGAGCTGCTCTTAAGTCGGGGTACCACTGTACTTTTAGTAAGACGCACCCTTCCAAAAATGAGTGCACACAGCTGCAAATAGTACTTTCCCCACCATATTCTGCAAAACCAAAACACATTAGGTATATTAACATAGCACACTTTATTGAAGGAAGAAATGTGGATTCAGATTACTATTAATGGACAAAGCACACACCATAGTACTGCTGACCCTCACACCTCCCTAATCTGCTGCTTGTTGCTGTTGGCTCTGTCTTTCTTTCTTTGCCCAGCAGTGACATGAGCAAAGAGAAAAAGCACAAGATGCCACTTGTCTTGCCCTCTCTTTCTTGTTAGTGAAGCAGATTAGACCAGGAAGGAGAAGACAGGGGAGTGGCAATGGGCAATTTACTAGGTTAATTTCATAGCTTCATCTTTTGTCTCTGATATGTGATTTATTCATTCTAATGTAATACACAGGCACAAATCTTCATAGTGAAAATAGTTTGATCCTTTCAGGAGTCACTTTCATGTATCAATTGACATAAGCAAGAATGAAAATTTTAAAAGTAGTATATATGGTAGAATTCTCCATCCCTGCCTCAGCAACAGTGGAAGAAAGTGGAAATAATTTTCTGTTATATTAAGTGAGTTAGCTGCTAAATCATATCTGCGCAAATATGTCCCATGGCACATAAAAATCTACTGGCCCCTTGAGAGACATGTCTTACTGGCTTTTCATCACATTGTCTAGACAAAATCTCATTTGCTATAGAAACATCATGAAGGCTGACAACAAATACACAGAGAGGGCAAGTTTCCTGTACTATCTCATACATTTTATAACAAGTTCTGTAGTGCATTTCAAAACTCAATGGATTTTAGAAACTGGGATAGTGCATGTCAATTTCTGCCTCTACAATTCATTCAAACCTATATATAATGTTTCCCTTTAAGTTTTAGAAACTCTTCTATAGTCTAGGCATCAAAGGAGGGGGGGGAAGTCTGGCTTCTGAAATCTGTTCACCATTTTGATACATTTATTTTCCACTCAAAAGGCTTCACCAAGTCTTCTAAATACCTGCAAGACTGGAAGCATCATTTTCAGCTCAGAAATAGAAAATATTCATTCATTCATTCAGTTTATATACTTCCAACAAGAATCAAAATCAAATTATAATAATAAAATAACACTTCCATAATTTATACAATAAAAATGGCAAACCATTAAAATGCATACTACAACACACTAAATAACGGCTTAACATTTAACTTGGCATAATTTTATAACATTTCCACTGTAGCAGCAATTTATATAAGCTCCATAGATGGAATACTTTGAAATGCCTGCTGAAACAGTCTTGAGCTGTTTTTTTGAAAATGCCCAGTGAAGGGGGTAGGATTCAGCAAAATTCTTATGCCCAAGAGACCAGTTTTCTTTTCCAGTCAGTCTCTTAGTAAGGTTTGAGGTAAAGAATTCAATACCTCTTCACTGATGTGTCAGATTGATGACCAAATAGTTAACCATTCCCCGTGTTTTGTAAGTAGTGCAACATTTAAAACAGAGTTGTTGTCATTTAATGTTTATAGTGTGCCTTTGAATAACCTATACCATGACCTGTGCATGAATGCAAACTGAGGCATCTTCCAAAACTGAAACCTAACTTGATTTTCACAGTACTCAATGAGGGATAAATCTTGCTGGTTACTCATTTTAAAACCATACTATTTGTTTGATAACACACTATGGAATCAGTGTATCAACAAAAATATCACACAGGATTTAAAATAATAAATTACTTGCTAAAAATCCAATCCTTCCTAGAAAGGTTATCTACTTTTATTAATACTTTCAAAAACTCTCCATAGCTACCATAGGTCCTTTTCTTCATCTTAACAAAAATACAGATTAACCCTGCCTGACCAAATCCCTCCAAACTCAGACTTGAGCATCTTGCTTTCCTAGCCACTTCTATCAGGCTTCACTCATATCCAATAATTCATGGATTTCATTGTTAAGTAAAACACATTTGGTTCCTTTCTTGGCTCATCACTTTCTGACTGCCTTGCTGATCGAGTCCTCTCCAAACCTTATGTAGCAGCAAAATCAACAGACTTTGCATTCTCAATATGCCAGTTCAGCCTGGCTGATTGTGTCATTCTCCTGATACAATTAAATATGAAGCCTTTAGGAGGCTATTACGATTATCTGTTTGTTATAATTTTCTCTCTATTTCAGGATGTCCCACAAAAGACTCATGGTTGCAACTCAGCAAGCAAAGCTTTGATTCAGATAGTTACATGGCATGTATGTATGTATGTATGTATGTATGTATGTATGTATGTATGTATGTATGTATGTATGTATGTATGTATGTATGTATGTATGTATGTATGTATGCATGTATGCATGTATGCATGTATGCATGCATGTATTATAAATATACCACCCCATTACTGCAATGCACTATTCTAGACAAGTGATGAAGTGAAAACAAACAATAAATAAGGAACGTTATAATGATATTAGTGATTCTTGTAGTGTCAGCAGTTTCCCCTTTCTGGATTCTGCTTCCAGCAGGCCTTGGATGAGTCAATATGGCTGAGAGGCCAACCCTAACATTGTGCTGAAAAAGTTAGCACCAGAATTTTTTTCTCTGTTCCTTTTGCTGATTGGTGAAATTTAGTTTCTTTCCCTGCTTTTTAAACCCCTGAATTCTCTTATATGCAAATATAAATGTTACATTGCTCCTGCTTTAAAAAGCTGTTTGCAATTCCCTGTATTTCCTGAGCACTTGCAGATAAATATGCTGCAAGAGAGCCTCTTCTAACCAAACATATCAGATGGTCTTACATTCTGCCAGCACTTCTATCACTAGGTGACCAGAAGAGTGTGGCTTCTACTATTTCTGGAAAAATTACACTATCTTCAGTTTTTCTTCAAGATGGTGAGTGCATGTACTAGAGAAAATGCAAAGTGTTTATCTGTGACAAACAGACTGTGTAGGTGGTTACTGTCAAACAGAAGTGAGTCAATTATTCTTTTTTCAGGCAAAATCAAAGAAAAACAAAACAAAACAAAACAAAACAAAAGACACAAAACATGTGGCACCTTAAAGACTAACTTTCATATTTTAATGTAATGTTTCGTGGACATGTCCACTCTTTCAGACATAAAGCAGCAGATTCTTTTTTATCAGTGACGGCTACATAGGAATAGTATCATAAGAAGAAAGGCTGTAATTTGTATGCATTATTAATACCAACATTGCATGGTTAACATGACCCTTCATGTATTTTTGCAAAGCCAAAACTTTTTTTAACATTACCAGAAAAATGTTTCTTTTTCTAGCAATTATTGCTGCTTGCTGAAAAAACAACCACAATACCAACCCAACAACACATCTCCCTCTGTCAACTGTGATGTGGCAGGTCTGTCAGTTTCACTTACTAAGTGCATAACTTTGGGCACCTGTGTGGCACCCTAACATACAGAACTGGAACAAGGACACACCACGGTAAAGCACAAATTGGAATAAACTATTGGCATTTGGAAAAGAAAACCCACATCTGTTCACTCCATATGCCTGGACTGTGTCTCTGAAGAAACATAATGTTCTTCTAGCCAGCTAAGATAAATTAATAGAAGGCCTAATAACACAAAGATTGTACGATGAAAAACCCACACAGCCCTCCTTTAGAGCTGCCTGTTTTATCTAATGAGTAACTGAAAATAGTAATATCCCTAATTTGGGGTATCTGATTTTACTTTAAATTCATTCTACTCTACCTAAACTGCAAACAATAAACTTATAATAAATGGAAAGGAGCCAAAATTGTGAGGTGCATCATTCAAGGAAATTGAACTGGCCCTGCCCTGTTAAATCATTACTACATTCATCTAACTTAGCCAGAAATATGTGGACCTACTTGTGGTTTTTATTTCAAGTTTTCAGAATGGCATGTGTTTCCTTGCAGCTCTCCATCTTTCCAGGCAGGATCAAAGCTTTTTTTATTTATGAAAACTATTCCAGACCCTTACAGATTCTGCCATCTACACATGAACACTGTCTCGTGGCAAAATAAAACAAACCTATGTGAAAGATTTGTAGTTTTCTTTACATAAAAAATACTTGGCTAAATGCCTTTCCCAGCTTAATCTAACTACTGGTGCCAATAGACAAACTTTCAAAGAGCAATATGTCTGTGAAGATTCTCAGTCATCCAGGTGAGTTTATCTGGAAGTTGAGTCATGGCTACTGGACTTCTTTTTTTGAGAGATAGAAACGTTTCGCTGTTCATCCTTCATCGGTCTGAATACAGCTAGTGCAAGTACTCCATCTTATAGTCAGCTTTGACTTCTTGTCACCCTGGTCTGAATTAGGCTCATAAGATGAACAATAGCCTGAATAGGCTCGTTAGGGAGACAACAGTATCCATAGCCTTAAGGTGAACAATGGCCTAAGGTGCTGAAACCCATCAAGAATGGGTTGTTAGGTATAGCCTTCATGGTGAAGGCTTTTTGATTTGTCTGGGTACTTTGGAAAGCACAGCCTGATAAGCAGCAGATAGACTATGCTGGAGCCCACCACCTCTGTTGAGGGAGGGATTTTCAATGCTTACATGAATGGCTTCCCTTACTCCTCTCTCAAACCACCTCTGTTCTTTGTCTAATATGTGTACATCCTCATCTTTGGAAGAGTGCCCTTTGTCCTTCAAATAGAGGTGTAGTGCTGATTCTGGTCATGAGCTGTTACCCCTCCTTTGTTGGGCCACCCTTCTGTTTAATGGCTGTTTAGTTTCTCCAATGTAGAGGCCTGAACACTCCTCACTGCAATGGACTGCATATACTATATTGCTCCTTTTATGGTTTAGTATCGGATCCTTTGGGTGGACAAGTCTCTGCCTTAGTGTGTTTGTGGGTTTGAAATAAACAGGGATGTGGTGTTTGCCAAAAATCATTTTAAGTTTCTCCGACACTCCAGCCACGTAAGGAATGACCAGGTTCTTCCATCGGGTCTGGGTCTCAGACTGATCCCTTGTTCTTCAAAGAGCAATATTAATAACTGATGATTCATGGCTGAAAATGTACTGACTCTTTTTGTTTAATATGACTAAGACAGGTGTTAGCTAGATGACAAAAATAAACAGAAAGTACTGGACGCTACAAATGTGTGAGATTGTTAAGATCTCACCACCTCCACAAGGCTGGAAAAAGCAATCACACAATTTATTGTCTGTATAACATAAAGAACATGCAGCTTTTTGCCATCTTACCCAATGTGCTTCCCATCTTTTTTTTTTCTCTTTCTCCTTTTCACCACCTCACTCTCTCTCTTTCTTTATTTCACGGCCAGCCTTTCCTCGCCGGCGCGCCTCCCTCTCCTTGTCATAAACACACTCCTGACACAGCCGGCTTACAGACCCCCGCCTTCCTCCGGCTCGCCGGCACAGAAACACACACACGGGGGGGGGGCATTCGGTTAACCCACGGCACACCAGGCAACATCTCGTGGCACACTAGAACTTTGAAAAACATTAGATGACAAAAGTTGGACGCTTCAAACAGATTGAGCTCACATAATGGAACCCTGAAAAAGAACATGTCCAATCTTACAGTGCTTCCCATCTTTTTTTTCTCTTTCTCCTTTTCACCACAAACTCTCTCTTGGATACTCACAGGGAACACTACAGACACAGGGAACACACACTTCGGTTAACATAAATCTGAACTTCATTACAAAAGTTTTCAATTACTACTATTAAATGTCCAACTCAGCTGCAGCTACTGCTGCTGCTACTACAGGTGGCTGGTGGCTACTGCTGCTGCTGCTGCTGCTGCTGGTGGTGGTGGTACTGCTGCTGCTGCTGCTGCTGCTGTTGCTTCCTTTGATGAAAAAAATGACTAACTCTCAGAAAATGGCCTTGATGTTTCATATTTAATGTATATAGATGATATTAGGTTGTTTGCAAAGTCTCCTTATGAACTTGAACAGCCTTCTAAACATCATTGAGTCTTACAATACAGATATCAAAAAGAACGTTGGTGTTGATAAATGATATGACAAAGTGCTAGTGTTTACTATCCTATCTACTTGATATACATTGAGATGAAATCCCATTATCTTTTCAAGAACCTTGATAGCTCACAGTCTACTTAAATTAAAGGAGAAATAGTTGCCTTGGGTTCTTTTGAGGAGAAAGGTTGGCTATAAATATTTTAAATAAATAAACTAAATAAATAGTCAATAGTCAATATTTTAATAGATATATTCATAGGTAACTGGGTATGAAGCCCAAATCTCTGCTTCAACTGCAGCTTTAAAACAACAGCCTTGCTGCTTCCTGCCTCATCTAAGACTATGCCTGGAGAAGTTCATTTTGCCTAGAACTTCATCTTGCCATGTTTGGACTTTTGGTACTTGCTTTGAAGAAGTGGAATTTATGCAAGAAAGCTAGCATATTGTATGATTTTTAAAAAGTTTTTAACAGTGACCTAGAAAGATATTAAAGGGGAATTTCATGCAAAGATGGATATGATAAAGGACAAAAATGGTAGGGACTGAAAAGAAGCAGAAGACAAAAAGAAGAGATGGCAAGAATACACAGAGGAATTATAGCAGAAAGATCTGGATATCCCTGATAACCAAGATAGTGTAGTTGCTGACCTCGAGCAAGACATCCTGCAAAGTGAAGTCAAGTGGGCCTTAGAAAGCATTGCAAACAACAAGGCCAGTGATGGTGATGGCATTCCAGTTGAACTATTTAAAATCTTAAAAGAAGATGCTGTAAAGGTCCTCTACATGCAACATACCAGCAGATTTGGAAAACTCAGCAGTGGCCACAGGACTGGAAAAGATCAGTCTACATCCCAATCCCAAAGAAGGGCAATGCCAAAGAATGCTCCAACTATCAAACAATTGCACTCATTTCACACACTCACAAGGTTATGCTCAAAATTCCACAAGGGAGGCTTCAGCAGTATGTGGACAGAGAACTCGCAGAAGTGCAAGCTGGAATTTGAAGAGGCAGAAGAACTAGAGATCAAATTGGCAACATGTGCTGGATTATGAAGAAAGCTAGAGAGTTCCAGAAAAACATCTACTTCTGCTTTATTGACTATGCAAACGCCTTTGGCTGTGTGGAAGTGAGAGCTGGACCATAAAGAAGGCTGATAGTCACAAAACTGATGGTTTTGAGCTGTGGTGCTGGAGGAGACTTCAGAGTCCTCTGGACTCCATGGAGATCAAACCTATCTGTCCTGAAAGAAATCAACCCTGGTTGTTCACTGAAAGGACAGATTTTGAAGCTGAGGCTCCAGTTCTTTGGCCACTTCATGAGGAGAGCGCGCGCGTGCGCACACACACACACACACACACACACACACACACACACACACACACACACACACACACACACACACACACTGACCCTTAAACTCCCACTTTCTGGATAAAATATATATATGACACATCAGTGCAAACATGACATACATGATCAAAGACAAGTTTTATGATGAATATAAAATGCTGCACCATGAGCCTCAATAGGGAACCAGATTCTTTATCGGGTATTTTGTAAAGTTTTGCAATTCTTCTGGGTGTTGCAGACCACGTTGCTTGTTTTTGCCATGAAGCCTTAAGCAAATTCAGTAAAGGTGGAAGGAGATCAATTTGGGCACGTGTCAAATATTGTTTCAGACCTTGGTGGTGATGGTCTTTGTACCACTGTTTGAAGTGACTTAGCCATCTTCAGCATTAGATCTAAATAAAATCTGATATCCTCAGATGGGGATGGAGAATTCATCGTTTAGCTGACTGGATACCTCTGTGCTTTAGGTTTCTGGCTGCGGAGCCAGAGGAGGGGAGTTCTACAGCCAGCCTACGTGACCAGTTCCGCTCCCAGAAGAAAGGAATGGAAACAACTTCTGACTGAGTATACCCGGAAAACCCTGAAAAGGGGTTGCCATAAGTCAGAACTGATTTGAAATGATGTTGTTACATCATCATCATCATCATCATCATCATCATCATCATCATCATCATCATCATCATCATCATCATCATCATCATCATCATCATCTATTCAGGTGTTGCTTATATTGATGGTGAGAAATTCATTATCAGACTTCATTCCTGAAAGATGTGAGCTCGTCTAACTCTATTAGTTTCTTTTGTCCTAAAAGTAGTCCTTTTCTGAATTTTCTTGTGCAGTGTACATAGCCACATTTCACTTATGTTAAGTATGACGAGGCTAATTCATGCAGCCATATTGAGGGAAAATGGAAGGCTTGAAAGTGGTCTGGTTGATGTTTGCAATGAAGTTGTTCACAGTGACCACAGCCTCTTTCTCGGGAAGCTTACAAAAGAAGACTCAACAAGTTTCTGTTATGGATGTTGTCTATGGAGGTCTGCAAATACCAACTTACCTGATCATCTTAGGAAATTGGTAATTCCTGTCAGATACCCAGGAAAAGCAGATCTTCAAGATTGCCTCTTTTTTATTTTGCATTTGGGAAATAAGTCTATGGGCAAAGTCAGACAGCTTGCTTGTGTATTCTCAAGAGCATGAAGATTGTAAACCCACTATTTACAGTATATACACTCTTCACAGTATCACCTCTTGGTGACCACCTCTTGGTGATCACAATTTTGTGATACCTTTAAAAAATGGAAAATGTGATTGAATAAAAATGACAATGGGGTGAAAGAAAATAAATAAGTTTACATCGGGCGAGATAATGTCATGTAGAACTTTCTTTAAAACTGTTCCTTTCCCCAAGCAAAATATATATCTGTGAAGAGTAACTAGCCTACTAAGTATTTGTGGAACATATTTCCAAAGCTGATCCAGCGCTGGTTTGTTAGGCATAAAGAAGTGTTCCCTGGAACAGCAAGCAGAGTTACAAGCTAGGGTCAACCCAGCCAGAACATGACTGGAGCTGTTAATTCCAGAAACCATGAACTGAGAATTTGTCTTTCAAAAAGTGTGAATTAAGGCTTGATATTTAGTAGAGCTGCAGCTTAGTGTCCTGTTGGCTAGGAAAGAAAAACACAAGCCTCCTACTGGATGCCACAATTCTTCTTTGCCAGGGAGGGACTCTGAAACCTGGGCATGAACAACACCTGGCAGTGTTTCAGCCTCAAAGTCATGTGGTCCCTGACAACATGCCCCATCAGTCCCTCATAGTTCTGCAAAACTATTTCCTATCTTAGTTATTTCCCCCACACTGCAGTTTAACTCTCACTCTTGTATCTTTCTTCTTCTGCCCTTGCAAGTTCCTTTTGCTCTCTAGAGCAAAGACTAACAGGATTTATATTTGAAGGCTTGTCATATGACAGACATCTATTTTTCACTTGTCAGGCCAGTCATCATCGAAACAACAGATGCACTACTGCAACCATCAGCTCAAGTAGTTGCCTTAGCTGAATAGAAGAGAGTGGGGAAATGGGAACTAACAAGCACGCCTAGGTGTTATTTAATTAAAAAGAAAGAAAGGAAAGGAAAGGAAAACAAATTCAGCCAGATGCTGGTAACTGCGTTTCTGCATGTCCATTAAAGATATTCTAATAAAGGCCGGAACAAGACACGTAACTGGTACAACTATGCATACTGAGAAATCAATAGTCATATAACAATGTCTTTCTTTTTAAAGAAATCTATCTGTAAGATGAAAACGGAGTGCAGCTAAGGCTTTCTCCTCCACTAAAGAGCTAAAAATTTACACGCGCTGCCAGTTCAGATAGGACCTAGTATGTTTAATATATTCTGGGTTATATTTTTCCTAGCTAAATCAATAACAGGCAGCTATTCCCCAAGGTGAAAATATACATTAAGAAGAGAAGACATGAGACTAGACAACCTTTGAGTTATTTGTTAAAGGCGGGGAAAGAAGAAGAGGGGGAGAGCTGAGAGCCTTTTGTGCTTGCTTCCAATCCATGTAGGTGGATTATATCTCTGGTGAGACATCAGCACACAATGTAACAGTGTTAGAAGCAGCCAAATGACACTCCTCTCTGTTTGATAACACAATACTTACTTTGCCATTATTGATTCTTCCACATAAGTGGCTTGTATAGAACATAACATGCTGCTTAGATTATGCTTTGCAATGTTTGAGACAAAAAAGAACACAGTTAGACAAAGGTTCCCAGCTGCCTAAACAATAACGCCCTGCTTACAACCTGATATGACACACGGATGAAACAGCTGTATTAGCCTTGGCAGAAAATTATTTCAGACACAGCTATGCTTGATTTATGGCTCAGATCCCTGAGCACAGTGCCTGATGTGATTTTTGAAGCCTGACAACACTCAGGCATCTTCGCACCAGCCTGCCACTGCTTTGTGCAACTGGGCTAATGGATGATAAACAGCCAGCGCCAAAACACTGTATGCTTTCCCCTGGCACTATGCATTTTGTCAGCTTCTTTCAAGACAAACCCATTGTCTGTTGTGCCCCTCCCCCTTTCCCTCGGCATGATGATTTAGGGTAATGCGAGCCATTCTTCTACAGTAATTGCAGCAAAGGATTGTTAGATCTGGAGAAGTTTGATCCAGTGGAGTGAAAGTACTTGCTCATTTTTATTTAGACTGAAGCCAGTTTGGGTAGCATGACTGTGATCCCTCTATCACCCATTAAAGGCCCCTCCTCAGAGCATTCCATTCTCTCTCACGCCTCCGCTCAGAACCTTTGCAGCTGCATTACACACACTAAATGATTTAGCACTTTATTTTCAAGATGGCCAATAAAAGACCATATCAGCAGTGCCAAACTTTCTGGCATTTCTAGCCAACTTGTAAAGCTTTATGTTTCCTAGTGGCCAAAATCTCCTAAGAAGACAACCCCTTATAACATGGCTAACCTCCTCCAAAAGGAAGCAGATACACTTTACAATCCAGCACTTTTTCTTTACAAGCAGTGAAGAAAACTTTTGCATCATACTGCCGGGGGGGGGGATAACAAACTGATAATGAAACTCATCACATTAAATAAGATAAAAATCAGAGAACCAAGCCAGGCAAGACAAACAGAAATCAAGGAGTAATTCATCTATTTTTTTAAAATTAAAATTCAAGGTGAGATAAAAAGGAGAGACAAAACAATGCATAAAATGAAGTACACTAAGATGGGAAACAAGGAATTTCTTATGCCCCTTCAAAAGCAGGAATACATGCAGTTGCAGTAGGGCTGTCATGTTTTTGCATTTTATTATTGTGATTTTTAAATCAAATAGATTTTCCATACAGTGGGAAATTTCTTCTGTATTCACAATTGGTTTTAGACAAGAACTGCAGTAATACCATACTATTAATTAAGTCATACATTACTAAAAATGCAGTAGTTGGCAGAAAAAACAGTTATATCCACTACAGTGCATGAGAAAAGGCTTCAGTAGAATATGCCACTCTTTTCTTGCTATTGCTAGTATATTAATATGATTTTTAAATATTGGCTGACATAACACCTGAGCAAAAAAAAACCAAACAGAACTCTTCTATAACAGCTGGAAATTGTATAAGCCACAAAAAACATTACTACATTTCTAGTGATCATGTAAACTGGCTCATATTCTCTCCCACACCTGATTTCCCACTTGGAAAACTTTGGGAAATTACTTTTAAAAATAATTAGAGCTTTGTAGCAGGCCATAAAAACAAGTTATTATAGTTGCCATTTTAAAAGTAACTATTTACCTAAACATTTATCAAAAATAGTTTATAATTAATAATACCGTACTTACATGCTGTCGTTAGTGTCAAGCCTCTCAAGGATTTTTGAGGTAGAAAGTAGAATTGATTTTCCATACACTTATCCTACAGTAGTGGCACTCTGAGAGTGTGTAGCTTGTCCAATGCTATATAGCAGTGATGGTGAACCTTTTAGAGACTGAGTGCCCAAACTGCAATTCAGAACCCACTAATTTTTTGCAAAGTGCCAATACAGCAATTTAACCTGAATATAGGTGGCTGTGAAGGGGCGATGTTGGGTGCCCACAGAAAGGGCTCTGAGTGCTACCTTTGGCACCCATGCCATACACTCACCAACACTGCTAAGTGCTACATAGTAAAGCTCCTCTCCAAGAAAGTACAGTGGGTAATCAGCCTCTTGACTCCTGGCTCTGCTCCAACCCACTGAGCTATCCACAGTTGAATAATACAGACCACTGTATTATTGCAGCATATTGTCTTCCCATCTATCTTGTCACTTCAACTTCATCACACAGCATGAAGAAGTAGCCACAGAAGTCTGAATTTGAACTACTGTATATGATGTCTCCCCTTACCTGAACTATGTGGTGGTTTCCTTGTACCATTTAACAAAGCTTTGGAGCCACATTACATGTTGGAGCATCTTTCCCAGTGTCATCTGCCCAACCCACCAGGTTTCCTCTGGCCAGAGTCCTCCAGGTAGTCATTCCAAAAGATGCCTGAAGGTCATCTACCAGAGGTATGGCCTTCTCTGTGGTGGCTTCGAGGTGATAGAATCAGTTCCTGGAAGAGCTATGCCCAATCCTCCACCCTGTGTTCTTTTAGGTGATAACTAAAAATACTACTATTCATGAGGGTCTTCAATCGAACCCTGGTTGAGTATCTCCCAATTCTGCTTTATTGTGAAAACCTGTTTAGTGCTGTTAGTTATTTATGCTATGCTACTGTTATTTGCCCTGCATTTTAGTGTCTACCATCTGTGGCATTTCAGTTTTAATTGCTTGTAAATTGCCCAGATAACTAGCTTCTCTCTCTCTCTCTCTCTCTCTCTCTCTCTCTCTCTCTCTCTCTCTCTCTCTCTCTCTGTGTGTGTGTGTGTGTGTGTGTGTGTGTGTGTGTAAGAGAGAGAGAGAGTAAGTAAGTAAGTAAGTATGTCAAACTCAAACAGACATTATCTCTAGCTAATTTACAATTATAATATAGCATAGTTACTAGAGATGGGCACGACTTAGCGGTATTCCCGTTTCCGTTTCCGTTACTCGTATCCGTTACTCTACGGAAACGGTAACAGGAATTACTCCGCCAGAATTCGAGCTCGAACCGATGAACGAACAATTTGGTCTGATTTGTCGTGCTCGTTACTTGCACGCGGCGATCGCGCAATGCCAAGCGGCACAGAAAAAAAAGTTTTTAAAAGTTTAAAAAACAACAACGATTCCCAGTCCAAAATGGCGACCGCAATATTTTTTTTGAAATCCTTGCCCAAAACCCCACCAAAGTACCACAGAAACATGCGAAAGTTACCTATTTTAAATGCTTGATTTTTTACAGTAGCAGCAGTGGGTTTGTCTTGCCAAAATACGTCTCCGTTGATTTTATTTTATTTTTTTCTTAATTTATTTTTTTACACCTGCGCAACAATGGGCTGGCCATGGGACGGGACCATGCAAATTTTCGGAGCCATTCCACCAATCGCATGGACAGGTTTTGACTGACACTTCTGGATGTGCCAGAGGGCATAAAAAGCCGAGGCAGTTCCAGTCCGTCACAGTCTGGGCTTGGATCTTGTGGAGGGTGGTCAGGGCTGGATTGCTGCGCTCAGTCTAGTTTCGATTTCGCGGTCGCGGTCTCGGTCTCGCTAGGCAGGGAGGGAATTGAATTGATTTTAATTCGCAAAACATAATAATTTCTTTTATTCCCTGTGGGGAATAGCAACGCAGTGTTTATTCTATTTTGTTTTCTGCATTTTTGAGGAAGAGTTCCGTTTTTTATTTGCTTATATTTGCTTCAAGGGGGAGGGAAGATTTGAGTGGGAGCGGTAGGGGAGGGGAGGTGCTGCGGATTTATTTTGAAAATATATTATTTTACACTACCATACCATTTCTTTTGTATCCCAATTTCCCACCAAGTTCATTTACTTGGCCAAGGTCCTTTTACCCTGCGCCTACAGCTTTTTTGCTGCTGTTGCGATTGGGGTTTTGGAAGGGAATCCAGCAACCCTATCCTACCCTAGTAGCAGCTTATAGTTTTATTCCATTTATTTTCTATTCTACAGTTTATTAGCAAGTGGCAAGCAACAGCCAAGGTCCAGTACTAGTGCTTAGAAGGGGAGGTTGGAGGCTGTGGATTAAATTATTTTAAAAATATTATACAGACTGAGTAGGCAGAGTCTCCCTCGCCAACCAGTGCACTCAAATTTCTCAAACACATTTGTTGGCAACAAGGCTAGGGCACCTTCCTCTGTAGAACATTTTACAATTTCATTTTACTTAACAATTATAGATATTCTTTCACTTGTCCAACACCTCATTCATTTTTTTGCAGTCAGGCACTCAAACAAACATTTGTTGAAGGGCAGGCACCCAGCCACCTCTATAGAACTTTTTTCTTCAATTACATCTTTGAAGAAGTTACATTCATCTTAGTTACTGTGCATTATTTGTGAAAGTTGGGTGCTGCCAGATTTTGCAAACCCCTTGCTTCTATTAGCTTGGTTTTTGTGCAGTTGTAACTTACATCTGTGAAGAAGTTAAGTTACAGTTCTCCTAATTACACTTGCCCTGTGCATTGTGAAACTTGTTTGCCAGGATCGGCAAACCCCTTGCTTCTACTAGCTTGGTTTTTGTGCTGTTTTTGTGAGTCAACCTCACTCATTTACTCGCCAGTTTGCCACCAGTCTACATACACAATTACATTTTTGAAGAAGTTACATTTCTCTTTGTTAAACTTGCCCTGTGCTGTGCATTGAGAAACTTGTTTGCCAGGATTGGCAAACCCCTTGCTCCTATTTCCTTGTTTGTTGTGCTGCTGTAACTTGTGAGTCCATCTCACTCATTTACTTGCCACCACAGTCTACATACACAATCCAATTAGAACTGTGAAGAAGTTACAGTTCTCCTAATTACAGTTGCCCTGTGCAGGGCATTGAGAGACTTGTGTGCCAGGATTGGCAAACCCCTTGCTCCTATTACCTTGTTTGTTGTGCTGCTGTTGTGTGAGTCCATCTCACTCATTTACTTGACACCACAGTCTACATACACAATCCAATTACAACTGTGAAGAAGTTACAGTTCTCCTAATTACAGTTGCCCTGTGCAGGGCATTGAGAGACTTGGGTGCCAGGATTGGCAAACCCCTTGCTCCTATTTCCTTGTTTGTTGTGCTGCTGTTGTGAGTCCATCTCACTCATTTACTTGCCACCACAGTCTACATACACAATCCAATTACAACTGTGAAGAAGTTACAGTTCTCTTTGTTACACTTGCCCTGTGCTGTGCATTGAGAAACTTGTTTGCCAGGATTGGCAAACCCCTTGCTCCTATTACCTTGTTTGTTGTGCTGCTGTAACTTGTGAGTCCATCTCACTCATTTACTTGCCACCACAGTCTACATACACAATCCAATTACAACTGTGAAGAAGTTACAGTTCTCTTTGTTACACTTGCCCTGTGCTGTGCATTGAGAAACTTGTTTGCCAGGATTGGCAAACCCCATGCTCCTATTACCTCGTTTGTTGTGCTGCTGTAACTTGTGAGTCCATCTCACTCATTTACTTGCCACCACAGTCTACATACACAATCCAATTACAACTGTGAAGAAGTTACAGTTCTCTTTGTTACACTTGCCCTGTGCTGTGCATTGAGAAACTTGTTTGCCAGGATTGGCAAACCCCATGCTCCTATTACCTTGTTTGTTGTGCTGCTGTAACTTGTGAGTCCATCTCACTCATTTACTTGCCACCACAGTCTACATACACAATCCAATTACAACTGTGAAGAAGTTACAGTTCTCTTTATTACACTTGCCTTGTGCAGGGCATTGAGAGACTTGTGTGCCAGGACTGGCAAACCCCTTGCTCCTATTTCCTTGTTTGTTGTGTTGCTGTTGTGTGAGTCCATCTCACTCATTTACTTGCCACCACAGTCTACATACACAATCCAATTACAACTGTGAAGAAGTTACAGTTCTCCTAATTACAGTTGCCCTGTGCAGGGCATTGAGAGACTTGGGTGCCAGGATTGGCAAACCCCTTGCTCCTATTTCCTTGTTTGTTGTGTTGCTGTTTTGTGAGTCCATCTCACTCATTTACTTGCACAGTTCCTTGGTGCTTTTCTTTACTATCACATTATACATTCCCTGGCCTGAGCCACAAGAAGTGAGAAAAATGAGGAGGGGTCACACAGCTAGAGGGCAGGGGAGGGGGACCCCTACTAAGATAAATAGGGGTACGTTTCTGAGGGAAGGGACAGGAAGTAGTGCAGAAAGTGATACTGGTGCAACTCCCTCCCTGAGTAGCAGTGCCAGTGGCACAAGCATCACTGTGCCATCGTCTGTCACCGAGGGAAGCATGGATGAGGCGTACCAAATCCCATCTCCATTACCTGACAGCCCCACCCTTAATCAGCAAGAAGACAAGGGCTCTGATTCTGAAATGGCATCAGAATCAGAATCGGGCTCCTTGTATCTAAACATGCCAGATTCTGAGGACCTGTTGGCAGGGACAGACTTAAGGCAGGCTCCAGGCAGTGACGGAAGGAGCAGCCCTCTTTCCACCCAGAGTACCACCAGTGAGAGCAGTAGTACTAGTCTACTTTCCCGGCAGGGCAGAGGCCACACCAGCACCACAGCAGCGGCAGCGGCAGGCAATAACAGAGGGGGCGTTACTTTCTGTAAGCCACGAGGGTGTCTCTGGGAGCATTTTGAGAACAGCCCCCAAGACGCAAGGATGGCGGTGTGCAAGATATGCGGGGTGGTCTTGCGCAGGGGGAATGACCCCAAACACCTCTCCTCAAGTGGGTTGCGCAGCCATCTGATGAGGAAGCACCCTGGGACTCTGCCTGGAACCCTGTCAGGCCCTTGCTCTTCAGGGAGGAAGAGAGGGGAAGAAGGGTTAGAGATAGAGAAAGAAAAACACAGCTCCGCTAGTGAGAGTGGGAAGAGGCAGGCCACTCTGCAGGAAGTGGGGCTGTTGGGTGGGACTTTTGTCAGCCCGCGAAATAGGGCCAAAGCACAGGAGACCACCACTCGAGTGGTGGGTGAAATGGTGGCCATGAACGGGTTGCCCCTCTCCTTTGTGGAGTCATCAGGCTTCAGGCACCTGATGAAGCACGTGGCACCATGGTACGAGACTCCATCCCGGCGTACCTTCTGCAGGCGGGTGATTCCCTCCCTTTATGAGTCTGTCAGGGACAGGATCCGGGCCCTGCTGCAGGCGGCCAGAGGGAGGAAGATCCACTTCACTTCCGACCTCTGGACCGGTGGGCACCACGGATACCTCTCACTGACGGCTCATTGGTGGCAACCCAAGGAGGTCCTGGAGCCCCGGTCAGCCCATGAGCAGCTGCAGGGGGAGGCACAAGGCAGCACCCCAAGAGGGTATAGGGTGGTGTTTCTCCAGGCCCAAAGCATGGAGGACAACGCCACAGGGATCAACATTGCTGACGTTCTCAAGACAGCAATGCGAGAGTGGGGATTGGGGACAGAGGGACAGGTCTATAGTGGAGTCATGGTTACAGACGCGGGCCATAACATGACCAACGCGGTTCTTGGGGCAGGGTTCCAGGGCATTGTGTGCGCAGCACACAAACTGCATCTAGTGGTGGGCGATGCCATTGGCCTGGGTGCACCAAAGGACTCCTGGAGTGAGGGGACCAGGGAGACCAGGGCCTTGCTGGATAAGTGTCGGAAGATCGTGGGGCACTTCGCTCGCAGCGTCAAGGCAGCCAGGATGATGCGTGAGAGGCAGGCGGAGACGGGCTGACCGGAGCACGTCCTGATCCAGGACATGACCACCCGGTGGAACTCCACCCACGAAATGGTCAAGCGTCTGGTGGAGCAGAAGGAAGTGGTGGAATACATCATGTCAACCACCCCAGTCCTGCATGAGGGGAGGGAATTGGACCTTGGTGCTACCGAGTGGCTCGCCCTCTCCCAGATGGCGGGTATCCTGCAGCCTTTTGAGGAGACCACCCACGTCCTCAGCAGCTACAACGCCAGCCTGGGCAACGTTCTCCCCCTGGTCAATGCCCTTCGCCAACACCTAGAGACCAGTATCCGGGAAGAAGGCAATCTTCTCCCTAAGAGCAGGGCATTGGCAGACAGGCTGTTGACCGGCGTGGATACCCGCCTTGGCCCACTAAGAAGGGAAACCGTGTACCAGATGGCCTGCCTGTGCGACCCTCGCGTCAAGGGTTCCCTGGCGGCCAGCACTGCCGAACTGAAATCCTGGAAGACGGAGCTATGCCGTCAAGTCAGGGCTCTCTCCGATGAGGGCCAGGCGTTTCAGAGGGCGCACGGAAGCCAGAGCGATGCTGAGGAGGAGTCCTCACAAGGATTCACATTCCTCTGTACTCCAGGAGCGTTCACCCAGAGACCAGGTTCCGTTCCAGCAGCCAACTACCTGGCCTCTGCCCTAGCCATGGCAGTTTCCTCCTCAGTGGAGGCAAGGGAGGAAGAAGAAGCAGACCCCGCTCAGACCATGGTGAAGGAGTACATGGCCGAGCCCCTCCAACCCCTCAGCTCGGACCCACTGCACTACTGGGCCAGAAAGGCAGACCTCTGGCCCGCTCTTTCAACTCTGGCGTTGGACCAGTGTCCAGAGTGAGCGTGTCTTCTCCCACATGGGAGATGTCCTGAGGCCACGCCGCTGTCACCTGGACCCGGAGACGGTGGAAAGGTTGACTTTCATCCGCTTCAACCTTTCCACCTTGGGATTACCCCAACACTCCAAGAACTAAGTTGCTGCCTGTAACCTAACCTCCTGCCTGCAATCCTCCATGCCCACCTGCAAGCCTGCCTGCCTCCCCTTGGCCCTACGAGCCTGCCTGCCTGCCTGCCTGCCTGCCTGGCCCTGTGACTACCTGCCGACTCCAGTGCCTAATGCCTGCAAAACTGCCTGCTTCACTGCCTGCCTGCCTGCCTGCCTGTATTCTCTCTCACACACAATTGAAGGGTACTATTAGTGGCCCAATTTTTCTAGCCCTGGCCTGTCTCCAAACCAGGCAGGGCCACTCAAAGTGTCATTGGAAAGGGTCTGTCTGTATTGCCCCAATGTTTCCCCTTTTGCCATGGCTGGTCTGAGAGAGACCCTAATACCTGCCTTCCTTGGTGCTTCACACCGTTCCCTGGGGTTTAGGCGCCAATCTGCTAACAAAGTGGTGAGGAAGCACTTTACAACAACCTACCTCAAAGACTGAGTATCAGGGGGCAAGCTCCCCTCCTTACAGCCTTAAAGAAATAGACCCACCCAGTTCTCCTGCTTCCACTCTGTCTCCTTGGTTGGCAAAACCCGGTCTTCTGGGGTGGCGATAGAAACTCTGCCTGCCAAGGTGGAAACAATCCTCCCTACTGGCACTTTGGCTTAGTGCCTTCCCAATCCCTAGCCTTGGAGGATGGTATCCTCTAAGCATGCGCCTAGGCTACAGACACATACCTGTAAGCCAGACTAGATGCTTCCCTGCCTGCCCAGCCCTCTGCCAACCTGCCTGCCTGTCAGACTCCACCAGTCCCGGCTTTGAGCATGCCTTCAAGTTGCTTCTCATTCAACCTCCTCCAGTCTGCCCTTCTGGCCTCCCAGTCCCATACTTTGTCATCTGGGCTGGTCTGTGAACCACTAAGAAGGGCTATGGAAAGGGAAAGACAGGAGCTCCGCTTCTAGTGGGAAGAGGCAGGCCTCTCTGCAGGAAGTGTTGCCGCTGTGTGGGAGTTTTGTCCGCCTCCGCTACTGCTAATTTCACTCTGAGCTGCAATGCACTGTGAAGGGAGGGACAAGGAAGCCTCCAGGCTTGGTGCTTGGTGGATACTCTGACGCACACTGACTGTGTGAGTCTGTAATTCACACAGACCTAGCTCTGTCTCCTCCGCCACTCTTTCCACTGGGCTGCCAGCTGTGGCTCACAAAGAAGGGAAACGTCCTTGTTGTGTGTGCGTACTCCTGTCCGAAAGTCCCCTGTGTGGATCTTGGTGCTGTGCTGTGTGACTCATTGTGCGCACACTCAGTGCTTAAACATTTTATAATCATTTCTGCCCTAACCCCGGAACAAAGGCTGCCGGACCAGAAAAGTTACTGGTTGCAAATCTAGGTTGTGATTGATGATGATGGAGTTATGGGAACACTCTTCAGGAACAGCTGGTGGTGGGCTTAGGGTTAGGGTTAGGGGGGATGTTTAGACCTCCGCTACTCTGTCCTCTGGGCTGCACCACACTGTGTCTCACTAAGAAGGGCTGGAGTGGAATGTACTTGCGCGTACCACAGTTCTGCACAATAATCGTTTGTTTCTTAGAAATAGAAGAGCCTTTCAGGAGGAAGTTACAGGCTTGGCTCTTGGAGTTGTGGAACTGCTGTGATTCACTACGAAGGGCATGGAGATGGAATGCCGGCACGGCAGTTAGGAGCAGTCTACCAGCACACAGCTGGGAAAGAAAGTCAGAAAGCTTGGCTTGCTGTCCTTTTGGAAGCCTGTGTGGTCAAAGACTCAGACTCACTCTAGCTCTGTGTCTTCTCCCTGCCTGCCTGTCAGGCTCCCCCCATTTCCGGCTTAGAGGAGGCCTTCCAGCCACTTCTCCTTCACTGGTCCAGTTAGTGCTTCAAGTTCAGCCCTGTCGCCACTGCCCTCAACTTGCCCATGCAGCAACCACGGCTGCGCCCGCCTCTTGGCGGAAAACCACTTGAAGACCAACTGTAACAGTGCATTCACTCATCAACTATTTTGTTTAGAAGAACTGGTGGACTCTGTCATCCCACATTGGGGGGGGGGGTTCTTCACGCAGTCTAGGTTGGGAAATCCCTTGGCTGAGGGAGGGGCGATTCGGTGGTTCTCCTTCAACCCCCTCTAGTCTGGCCTTCTGGTTTCCCCTACCCTTCACTCTGGGTTGCACACACTGTGCCTCACAGAGAACGGCATTGTGCTTGTGTGCTAGAAAACAGCCGTGGGGTGGGCCCGTGATTAGGCAGAACTCTGCCTTGCTCTCCTCAAGGTGGTTGCGCAGCCACCTCATGCGAAAGCACCCTTGGACTCTGCCTGGGACAGTGACAGGACTCTGCAGGAAGGAGTGTGTGAGTGTTGTCAGCCTCCGGACCGCCAATTAGTCTTCAGTGGGCTGCCATTGCCATACACTGTGGCTCACAAAGAAGGACAACTTACTGCCGTGCTGGTGGCCCTCTGTCACCGTTATAAATAGGACAGTTTATCAGAAAGTTCAAGGCTTGGCTCTTAGAGTTGTGGGGAATGTGATTCACTACGAAGGGCATGCCACTGGGATGCAATGCACTGACTGTGGCTCTCTGTGAAGGGAGGGAGCAAGGAAGCCTCCAGGCTTGGTTCTTTGTGGGTACTCTGACTCACACAGACAGTGAGCCTGTGGTTCTCAGACCTACTGTCTTCCGTGGGCTGGGCTGAAAAGCTATGTCACTCACTGAGAACGGAACATGGATGGGATGGCAGTTTACCAGGAAACCAGCACATAGCTGGGGAGGAAGACCCTCTGGCTTGCAGTCCTTTTTTCAGAGTGGTCTCAGGCCTCAGAGTCAGACACCATGTGGACTCTGCTTTTCCACTGGGCTGCCAACTGTGGCTCACGAAGAAGGGAAGCCTGCGTAGGCGTACATAACAGATTGTCGGAAAGGTGCAGCCTGGCCCTTGTTGGTGGATGGATACTTGGAGTCACTGACTGTGAGTCTGTGAGGGAAGGGTGACTGTGTTCCATTTGCTGCAACCCACTGTGGCTCACGAAGAAGGGCATTTTCCTGGCGTCCTCCTCAGGCCATTCAGCTACGCTGGGGAGCTGGAGCTTCCTGGCAATGATCCTACCCTACGGAGGCCCTGTGGCCTCAGACTCAGGCTATGTGGACTCCTCCAGCCACTCTTTCCTCTTGGATGCAAAACACTGTGGCTCACTAAGAAGGGAGAGTAGTTGTGTGCAGCACGCACTCCAGTAGTTTCTCTGACAGTTCCAGGCTTGGTTCTTGGAGTTGTGTTGGAGCTGGGATTCACTACGAAGAGCATGGTAGTAGTTTGCGGGGAGTTTCTAATTCACACAGACCTAGCTCTGTCTCCTCCGCCACTCTTTCCACTGGGCTGCCAGCTGTGGCTCATAAAGAAGGGGGAAAATGTACCAGTTGCGTGGTGGTGGCACCACCATTTATAAATAGAACAGTTTTCCGAAAGTTCAAGGCTGGGCTTTTGGAGTTGTAGGAGCTGGGATTCACAACGAAGGCCATGGTCATGGATTGCTGGCCCAGCATTCAATTACTCCAGCTTGTGGCCTCTGCCACTATTTCCTCTGGGATGCAAGACACTGTGCCTCACAAGGAAGGGAAGAGGACTTGGGTGCCAGCACTCCATTAGTTTATTGCAATGTTGCAGGCTTGGCTCTTGGAGTTGTGTGGGAACCAACTGTGATTCACAAAGAAGGGCATGGTAGTAGACTGCCGGGCCGGCAGTTAGCAAGTCTACCAGCACACAGCTGGGGACTTGGGGAGGAAGAGTCAGACTCAGAATGTGGCTTGCTGTCCTTTTTGCAGCCAGTGTGGTGCCAGACCAAACTCAAGGTGATTGGCCTCCTCCGCCAGTCTTTCCTCTGGGCTGCAAGACGCCGTGTTTCACACTGAAGGGGGTTCCTGATTTGAACGTACAGCACCACCAAGACTTAGTCAAAAAGTGACATGTGGTGGACGGTGGTGCATCGCAGGCAGTGTGGTGCCAGACCAAACTCAAGGTGATTGGCCTCCTCCTCCAGTCTTTCCTCTGGGCTGCAAGACGCCGTGTTTCACACAGAAGGGGGGTACTGATTTGAACAGCGTTCGTACTACGTTCAGCACCACCCAAGAGTTTGTCAGAAAGTGCCATGTGGTGCATCGCAGGCAGTGTGGTGCCAGACCAGACTCAAGGTGATTGGCCTCCTCCGCAACTCAGTCCTCTGGGCTGCAAGACACTGTGACCCAAGGCCAGTGGCATTTAAATTCCTGTCATGCCATTCAGCTCCATCCTTTTTATACTGGAGCTGGCAATGAGCCTGCCGCACTCTGGCTCTGTGCTGTGGTGCTCTCATACTCTGCCTTGTGGCCTGACCGGAGTGGCCGCCCTTACTCTGGCCTTATGGACGCGTCGACCAGAGATAGTCCTCCTCCTTGTATAGCCTAGTGGGCTGGGCTGTGGGCTGTAAAACTTAAGTCAGAGCAACCCAGAGCCCTATCCCATTCCCATCCCTACCAAAACTATTCCTGGATGTAGCTACTAGCTAGGTACGTAGCTTAACCACCTCAGGCTCTAACTGCTAATGTTTTTGTTGACCATGACCAAAAGCAGGGTTGCATTGGCTTTGGCTTTATTGCTTGTCCTTTAAGTGTGTGTGACTTTGACTGTGAATGTGAAGTGAAGGCAGAAGGACCTTGGTGATGGGGGGGGCAATTTGAGAGGAGTAGAGTAGTAGACCCCTCATCCAGATTTGGGGAGGAACGGAATGTCTGTTTCTCCTGCTGCCTCTGAGAGAGGTGGAGGGGAGATGGGATGGATTCAAAACCAAACAACAAAAAAGTACAACAAACAGGCACATCAGCCAGACCAAGTAGGGTGGCTGGCTGGTTCAGCATCAGCAGATTCAGCACAGCAGACCAAGAGAAAAAAAAGAAATGCAAATTTGTTTCTGCCCCACTTTGTTTGCTTAGGATGCACTAGCCTTGTTGTGCAGCAGCAAGTCCATCACCCAGGCAGGTTTAAACTGTATTTTGCCTGCTCATTTGCGGGACCAGCGCCCACCCACCCGCGCGCCCGCTCGCCCGCCCACGCGCTAGCCACTCCCCCTGCCGCTGCCGCTGCCGCCGCCCATGCATGTACCCCCACGCCACCGCCGACCACGCTGCGCCCGCAAGCCGCAAGTCTCGGTCGGACGTCAAAATGCGCGAAATCGCGGCAGAAACGGAAATGAAAAAACGAAAAAATGAACCGACTAATTTTTGCGAATTTTCACGAAAAATGGAGACGACCCGAAACGGAACCGGCCCGACTAACGACAACTCGAAAAAAAAAATTCAAGTCATGCCCATCTCTAATAGTTACACATCAGACACTAAATAAAGGAACTGACAACAGCAACAGCAACAAACAACAACAACAACGTTTCTGATATCCTCAAAATGGCATGACAGATAGACAGGTTGAAAGCTTAATTTTTAAAAATGTGTTAACATTTTTAAAAAGTTTTTTTTTTTGGATGCAAAACTCATAAAAATGTTGTAGACCTTTTCAGTCTGTTGACTGATATTGGTCTACTTCTGTTAAGACTAATGTTAAGTGGATATGTGCAACAAGTTATTTGCAAGGCTTGTCCACTTCACTTAAGTTTCCTGTTTCATTCACCAAGTTTCCAAACCCCCTTTCATGTTCTTTTTGCATATCATTTATTAGAAAGGTTCCAAGAACAAGTTAGCATAGCTGAGATGCACAAAAAGCATGCTATCCTGCACATGTGCATAAAACAGCTTGGAAAGTATAAAAAGCCATAATTCTGAAAGAAAATAATCTACCAAGAATGTGAAAGAAGTTCATTCAGATAAAGCACATGCCTTTGTGAATCATAAGCAGACTTCCTACAAAACTCTTTTTCTCCTGATTCCCTGAAGACATGTGCAATTTTCACTGCCTGTCAGTTTATCAAAAAGACCAGGGCATCAAATTTCAGCTCTGGATTGTCAGGTCTGATCCCCATTTCCTTTCAAATTCCAAAATACTGACACATTGATTGGAGTTCATAGTGTCAGACAACTGCACTTAAGACCCCCCCCCTTTTGCTAAAATATATCTTCTGATCTATCTTTTATGTTTTTTAACAGCCTCATAGTAAACTGATTGATTGCTGCTCATTTCTATATGATTTTCATACAGTAGTAGATAACACATTCATACTAAACCATTATTTTGTGTAATACTTTGAAAAGTGTGTGTTGAGGTGGCAGGAGGATAGCAAGATACAGTAGATTCTTATTCAATCTGCAGGGAATGAAGTCCAATGAATGAGCTTCTCTGAGTTGTCAACAAACAAATTTTGCATGTAAAGTTAAATTTTAGAAAAAAAGAAAAAGAGAGAGAGAATGAATGAGTCAAGAAATAGTTTGCTTATTCATGAAAGGTTACAATAGAAATACTGTTACTTTCTGCAGTTCTTATAATGCACTGCACATACTACAGAACACAATGCTTGATAGGAATGCAAGCAATATAAGGGTCTGAGTCTTTATAAGACCCATTTCTATACATTTCTAATGTCCTCCTCCTTAAGACATTCACAATAGTCTTTGATCAAAAAGCAGAGTCATCATGTCTCAGTGACAAAAGATGCTTAGGGGGGAAAAAACAGAAATGCATCTTTTCTTGCTAGAGATTGAATGTTTTCACTGAAAGCCAAGTACTGACTTTTGCAAAAGCAAAAATAAAACCGATTCAAACATCAACCAATTCATAAATGCATGTGTCAGAGCATTTCCCAGCACAACAGGAATAGTTTTTTCCTATATGCTTCACATCTCTCAAGCACGCCATACATTTAGATGTTCAAGGAAAGCCTTTGGAAAGAAAGGTTGGAAACACTATTTTATTTTTTTATAAAATTTCCTAAGAAGCCTGGTCAGTGATCTTGTTGACTGAGGGATTTTTAATACAGTAGTTTAGAAAGTAACATTTGCAAGCCTAACTTCAGAACAAATACAGTAGCTGCACAGGCTTCCTTTGAAGATCTAAATGTAAAACAGATAACAGAATGAGCAGCATAATAAATAAGATATTCTCATAATATTGTGTTCCAACATGAACACTTAAAATACAAACCAGTGCTGTAACTATTTACCAAACCAAGGTGAACTCCAATTTGAATGATTTTTCCTTATGTGGTATCAGTCTCACCATATGAGTTTCTTTGCAGACAAAATACTTCTTAAGGAAAACTGCTGGGCTAAAGCCAATTGTTGCTTCCAAAGAGAAGGCCCACTGAATGAATGGGACTTGTTAAGTCAACAATTATGTAAGCCCCATTGGTTCAGTGGTCTACTTTAGTTGAGACTTACAATTGGATTTAGCCTGCAATGGTTTTGTCTACATTTAATTGGATTTTTAAAAATAGAAATGCAAGCAGCAGGAGGGAAGGACAGAAAGAAAAGGGAAAAAAGGAGAAGCGGTAAAATACATATAATGGCACTGTAGACTATACATATACATTCATATAAATTACTTTAACATTGGCAAATAAACAAAAATGTAAATGATGACTGATCATATATATGTCTGGCCATCCTAACCAAATGCATTTTCCTTTCTTATTTTTATTTATTTACTTATTTCACAATTGCCACTTTCTCTATATGGGCAGAAAGTAAAACAGTCAAGTAAAAAAGGGTTGTTAAACAGGTTAGCTCTGTGCTGCTTTTTTCCCCCTTAACAGTGAACGGTGAATTCAGCACACCTTATGGTGACAAATGTCAAGCTTAAATCACAAGGATCTGCTCTTATTGGCCACATAAATGAATGATTTTTAGTCTGTGCTACAAGTTTTTCCATATTCTGTAGAGGACTAGCAAATGAAAGCATTTCAAAGTTTGGAAAACACAAGATTTTAATATATTTTGAATAATTAATTTACTGATTATAGATCAGCAACTGTTTAAAGTCAAAGATCTATTCACTCTATGGTGCAGAATGCTGCCTGGTGACTAAAGAAGTCGAATGTGGCTTTGGTATAAATGGAGACAAAGATGCTGCAATGGACCTCCAGTTTCATGCAAAATGATCATGCATACAATGATGATATCTGATCTAAATATGGCATATCATGCCAATCGACGACAAGATGCATGAAACTCGACTGTGGCATGCTGCTGGCCGAGAAAGTAGCAGGGCCAAGTGGTCCCATTGGAAACATCACCCAGTCAGCCTACCCTCAGAGGCACAGACTCCCAGCATCCAACTCCCCCCTGCTTCCTGATCTGCTACCTAGAAGAACCCAACTAGATCTGGATATGGTTTGGCTATGCCTCTCAATAGTGCATATGGGATGGCAGCTACTGGTGCAGACTGAGGAGGTACAGCAAAGCCACCAGCCTCCAAGGACAGCTGACTGCCAGCATACAGCAACCTTGACATGGCATCCCATGGCTGGCAAACCTGAGTGGTATCCTAGAGCTGGTAAGGGAGGCAGAACTCCACTCCTCCCAGTGAAGAGACTCTATAGGGTCTTGTGTCCCCCACCCCCCAGACTGTGAGATTGGTGTTAACTTCCTGGCACTCTAAAGGTTTATTTATTTGTTTATTTAAAATATTTATATTTCACCTTTCTCCCCAAAAGGACCCAAGGCAGCTTACATCATAAAAGAGCATTTAAAAACTAAAAAACGGATGATGAATATTTAAAAAGAACTAAACAAGTATTATATTAGAATAATATTAAGATCAGTATGAAAAACACTTACAACAGACGACAATAATACATTTAAAATCCATTTAAAACCCCTCTCAAACCTCTAGTCATGAAGGAAACACCTGTCTGTAGAAGGACAACAGAGATGGTGCTAGTCTAGCTCCCTGTGGAAGGGTATTCCAGAGTTGGGGAGCAACAACAGAGAAAACCTTCTCCCAAGTACTAAGAGAAGGGTGGTACTAAGAGAAAGGTCTCCACTGATTATCTTAAAGCCCAGGCAGGCTCATTTGGGGAGATGCAGTCAAGATCGCTTGGACCCAATGTGTTTAGGGCTTTATAGGTTCAAACCAGCACTTCAAATTTTGCCAGGAAATGAACCGGCAGTCAGCAGAGCTGCTACAACAGATGAGTTGCATGTTCCCTGTAGCCAGCCCCAGTTTAACAATCTGTCTTTAGCATTTTGAATCCCTTGAAGTTTCCAAACACCTTCCAAATACAAGAGTGCATTACAATAATCCAGCTTGGGATGTTACCAGGCCATGTGTCACTGTGACCAAGTCAGACCTCCCAAGAAACAGGTACAGGTGACACACTAGTTTTTAACTGTGCAAAGGCACTCCTGGCTACCACTGAAACCTGGGCATTGAGGCTCAGGGATTAATCCAAATTTAGGTTTATGGTATGGTCTAGCTGGCCCTTTGAAAGTTCAATTGCTCCAATAAAGGGCCAGCAACTACTTGTCATGTCATTACAGAGTGGATCATGGGGGCCACTCACATAATTAGATAATTTTACTTTCCCTTCAGCCTTTTCTATACTTTTTGCTTTTAAAAATAGCCTTACTCCACCAAATGGTTGTGAAAGGGAACATTGATAATCATAAAATTAGAACAATAAAAAATGAAAGAACTGGGGTGATTCTGTGCCATCCATCAATTGGCAAGAGGATAGTCAACCAAGAAACAAGCTGGGTCTTTCCTCACACCCCATCCTTTAACGCAGGCATGTCTAAACTTTGGCCCTCCTGATGTTTTGGACCACAACTCCCAAAATTCTAAGCGTAGATTGCCAATGGCAAAGGACTGTGGGAGTTACAGTCCAGAACATCTGGAGGGCCAAAGCTTGGGCATGCCTGATTTAACCCCCCCCCCTGCACTTTTCCTTACCACGATAGTCTTTCTAAAACTGCCACAACTTTTTGAATTTGCAGCGCTCTCTTCTCCAGTGCCATACTGGGGTTGATATTAGTGCAGGTGAGGTAGGGCTGAGCACCTCTCAAGTGGGTCCCACTTGCCCCACAAGAAGCTCAATGTCAGGAAGCTGTAATAGTCTTCTGGTTCAATCATAGTGACCTCAGCCAGTCTGCAGAGATATATTCTTGAGTGAATCTGGTGGGCCCATAGCAGGGGAGGGCTTCTGGGTGCCAGGGACACTCTGCCACTCTGGAGCATAAGCCAACATGTCCTCCACCTTCTCTTCCTCTTTGCCACCCTTCCCCTTTTATACTGGCCCCCTCCTTTCATTCCCCAGTGCTCTCATGCTTTCTTGCCTCCCAGGACTGCCAGTCCGTCACTTGTGGCTCTGGCTGACTCCTGCAGCTCTCTCAGGAGCCCGCTACCCCCCTCCTGCAGTCCATGCAGCAGCTAAAATAATCCTCACAGCAGGATTGTCCTGTGTTGGGTAGGACCCATGTGAGGGCTCCCACACATAACCCACTTTTAGACTGATGTTTGAATTCAAAGCGGTTGTGCTGGCACAACATTAGGAATCCAAGTGCAGATTTCTAATTAAAAGCAATATGATGCTGCAAGTTATGCTTTCTTCCTGTCTGCTGGCCTTTTGGTGAACAAATGTTGCTCTTACCAAGCTATCCTGATTATTAAGTTTTGGTCAAGTAGCCTTGCTGAAATGATGGATTCATGAAAGTCTGCAGATGCCGAAAGATAATCCCTCTGTTTTATAGTTCCCCAGTTTTCATACATGTTGTCCAAGAAGCTCCTCTGCTATGGAATATTCACACTGCAGGTACAGTAAAACTACATATGTGAGTTGACATCTCTAAATTCATGTTTTGGACCTAAAAATTTGTAAAATGTCTTTTTGCTTGCTGAAAGACAAAACAGGAACACCTTCCTTCTCTCTCTCTCTCTCTCTCTCTCTCTCTCTCTCTCTCTCTCTCTCTCTCTCTCTCTCTCTCTCTCTCTCTCTCTCTCTCTCTCTCACACTCACACTCACTCCCCCCTTATGGTGTGAAATCTATGTACAGAGATAGTTAAAGGCTCCTCCTCTCAGTCCTTCAAAATGATCTGCATCTGCAAAGCCTTTGTGTTTCATTTAGCTGTGGACAAGCCAGAAGAGCTTGCCAGTTTATTTAGAATATATCATCAGTATTGAGCCACTTGTCTTTCTGGTCAAACTGTAGACAAGTGCCATCACTTATCACAAGCTAAAATCAGGCCTCTTTAATCATGTTCAGTTGATGAGAACCAAAAATACAAAAAGAGCAAAAAATAGAAAGAAAGAAAAGAAAAGAAAAAGAGGGGGCATGCATGCCTTTGCATTTTTCTTTTCATGCTTCTCCACGCACAGAACACAAAGGTCTCTAGAAACAAGGCAGAACGTTGCACTGCAACTGATTTTATTTAAAATTAATGAAAATAAAGGCATAGTGCTTCAGCATTCATAATGAATAACTGTGCCAGTTTATATCAACCTTTCCGGTCTCCTCCTCTAGAGGGCTTTTAAAATGAGGTCAACAGCAAAGTATCTTTACATTTGATCTGAGAGCAAAGAATACAAAACAGCCGCTTGCCCAGGGTGAGTAAACAAAGCAACAAGGCCTTATCCTGATGATGAAAAATCATGCAGAATACTAACTACAGCTCTTGCCTTCATGCTGGATATGGATTGCATGGATCAAGCTGGTTAAAGAAAGGAGACAGAACGGTGAGCAAAGATACATGGTCTCCATTAACAATGCTGAAAGATCAATGTTAGCTGAGCATAAGAATGACAGCCCCATATGTCTGATTCAATAGGACCAAGAGCGCCTGCTAGCTGAGGAATACAATGCACAGAAAAGATGAAAGGAAACAGATAAACTCACATCACCTCCTAAAACTGACAGCCTATCTTATCCCAAAGTGACAGAACAGGGAGGCCCTTGAACCAGCAAAAGTGTAAACTCTGCACCCGAAAGGCAGGAGGGGGCTCCAAGATTAAGGCCCCTCACTCATGCAAGTAGACAGTGTTATCTGTGGTAGGACGCAGGATTCTTTATTAGTTCAGCATCATTTTAACATTATTATCAGTTAAAGCCCAAATGTTCAATCCCAAACCCATGTTACCTAGACAAGAGGAATGAAGCATGGGAATGTTGAGTTTTGTATACTTCCACAGCAAAAAGCAGGACAGTTATAGGCATAGAACCACAATGAAATTCTACAAGAATATTATATAAAAGAATATTATATAAAATATTATATAAAAGTAGACCAACAAAAAAGTTCAGTCAGGCAATAGTAAAACTGGAGAAACAATATTATGTGCTAAAAATCTTGACAAGAAGACATGGGATAGTTAGTATTAGAAAGAAAAATCTGTTAGTAACTAATGACGTAGGAGAGAAATCTACATAATGTCTGTTAAACTGGTACTAATTGGAGAGAAAACCCTCCTTCAGAGTAAAAATGATTAAGCTCCCTAGTAGAGGGAAGGAAGAAAACCTGCTGATTGGTTGTGGAAGAACAAGTAAACAAGTTAACTTATAAGCAAACAAGTTAATATTGTGTGTGTGTGAGAGTGAGTGAGTGAGTGAGTGAGTGAGTGTTTCTGTGTGCCTGTGCGTCTCTCTCTCTCTCTCTCTCTCTCTCTCTCTCTCTCTCTCTCTCTCTCTCTCTCTCTCTCTCTCTCTCTCTCTCTCTCTCTCTCTCTCTCTCTCGGGAGTGGTGTGTGTGTGCGTTAGTCTCTCTGTGTGGCTGTGGCTGTGTGTCTCTCTGTGTGTAATTTATAATGTGTCTACCTGCCTCCCTCTGCAAATTTTCCTCCAAGGACAGTTTTGGTAATTTGGACTCCTGAAGTAAAGAAGCCCAGTTTGAGAAAATAATTACAAACTATGGGGAGAAGAGGGGTGTTGAAGGATGTGTGTGTTAAGCATTTCTGATTCTTCTCTGCAAGTATTCTCACTGTTTAAGTTACTAGTTAAAATCTACTTTTCTTTAATTCAAAATATTCAGCAAGATGAATTACAAATAATACTATCTCTGGTTTACATTAATGAATTAGCAGATTTCAAATTGCCCCTGTGTTTTGAAGCCCACAGAAGTTTGTCTTCCTTCAGTTTGGAGTATAACTGCACATTTGGTAATGGTATGGTACATACTCCCCACTCTCTGTAGCAGAAATTCCTTTTACAGCAATAACACAAAAATGCCTTTGGTCTTTGATTTTTAATTGTTTTATTTTTACATCAATAACACACACAAAAACCCTCCTTTGGTGCCTCCCCATCTATAAATCTACTGTATCTTTGACTTCCAAACCATGAAATGCACAGTGCTAAATAGTGCAGGGGGAAACCTCCACCCTATTTAAAATATGAATTATTGTTCCTGGAGGCCATCAAATCAACAAATTACATTTTGGTAGATACTCTTTTAACTGGAAAGGACATAGGAGTCTGAGGATCCCAAAAAACAAAAGCCAATATTGGAGAATCAGTATACTGCAATTGCTACCTAGGTACTGTTTTATCATTGTTCATGTGCAACTTCAGTGCCTCTCCTGCTATTTCTTCTTCAGACTAGTATCAGACTAGATGGCATTTCTAGGAAAATCTTCAAATAGAGGACTGTCCTCTGTGACAGATGACTTATGGCCTGTCAGAGCTAACATTATGGACTATGGTCAAATTTGTACTAGCTCACAAAACATTGATGAGGATGCGAAACAATTTAGGGCCTTTTTACACAACCCCTAAGATCCGCTGGCCACTTAAATTCGGACCAGAGATCTTAGGGGTTTGTCGCTCTTCCTGTGTTCCCACCCCCTCCGCACTTCCTGGTTGCTGGCTGCGTGAGGGAGAAAAAGAGAAAGAAAAGCATGCCGCTCACCTCGTTCTGCCTCTCGTCTCTGTAAAAGTAGCTCTTAAAGGGGCGGGAGCCAAAAAGCAGCAAACAGAAGCGAGGAGAGCCCCGCACTCACTATCGTTGCACCGCATCAAAGATTTTTCACCTCCAAAGAGAAGGTACAAGAAAAGTGTGCTGCGTCGCGCTAAAGTGGGTGGGGTCGCACTTAATTGTCTGGAAACTCCGGAGCTGGTGGGGAAACATTTTTAAGCTCCGGAGCTTGCAGCCATTTGCAGCGGAGCTTAGGGGTCGTGTATAAACGCCCTTAGAGAAGTTGTCAGTGCATGCTCAAGCTGTGGATGCAGTTTCTTCTATATAAACTGCTTTTTGGGTGGTGCTCCCAACAACTTCAGTTAAATTACTGTAAATAAGCTACTACAAGTAAAATAACAATTCAGATTTCTGTTAAAACAGTATCTTTTCCTGAGGTTCCCACCCAATTTTCAACCCTTTTGTCTTCCCCAGAAAATATCTGTTGAGCAGATTATTTTGAATATTAATTAATTTTACTTGATAACTGAAAGGTAGATGTATTAATTGAGATCATAGGGCTGTAGTGACCAGCTGTATAATTATATCAGAAATATTTCTTTCTGAAGGGTTTGCCCCTGTCCTCTCCAGCTGAGCTCTTACTAATAATGCTGTTTTCCCCCTCCCATTTGTATTGATTTTCCTGTAAGTGCTGTCTGGCATATATTCTCCCTTTTAGGCAGACAGAAACTGCTGGGTTACATTCTACTCCCAATCACATTGGCATGGATAGAGAACAAATTATGGTCCCTAAATTGTTAGCTTCACTATCAAATGTTTGGAATAAGTAGCACTTTAACAACACAGCAGGTCACAACCCAAGTGTGCATTTGCTTATTGCTGAGGATGTTAGACCTGCCTATTCAGTTTGAGCTTTTGGTCTTGCAAGTTGAAGTCTAAAGAGACCCTTCACCCTAGATGAAGTGTCCTATTATGTGGCTTTTTCCCCTTTTCCATTTCAATTAGAATATATGCAGTTTTACTAAATAATTCCAGTATAGGATGCCTCTTATTGAAAATGGGATCTCGTAACTATGTTTCTTGATCTCGTGCTCAGGGAAAATATTACTAAATGAACAGAACCTCCTCAAGAATCCATTGGGAAAAGGTAATTGGTGAGCAGAAATCCTGTGGGTCCACAGTATTATTTTTCTGCCCACCTAGCCTCTGCTAAGCCCTGACTGACAAATATCCAAATTATAAGAAACCATGCAACCCGACCATAATGCAGAGCAAATCATTTTATATAAATCTAAGTTGAATTGTCATCTCCCTGATATGTAACTATTATTAATATAATCTAAGATTTTATAGCACATTCAAATTTTGTAGCTCTTATAGCAAACTTGTATATCACTATTATTATGCCCCGCAATACCATAGACAGGTAAACTCAGACTGAGAGAAAATGGGTGTGGCAAGATCAAAGAGGTAACTTTCTGATGCATACCGCAGTCCTTGGCACAATCCCTGCACAATTAAGTTACTTTTAGATAGCACACAAAGCTTCAGCTATACAGTAGAATTTAATTCTGATTTTAGCTTTCTCTCCATCCTTTTGAAACATGTTGATGTCTTAAATAAAGGTACCTAAAACTACTACATGAGCCAACAACTTAACTAATCACTTTGTATGATTCTTCAAGATCAGTATCCAAGCAATAACTATCACCCTCACTATAGGTTTTTAACCTTTCTTTTTTACTTCTGTGGGTTGAGCAGACATCCACCTGCTTAACCCCACGTGAGATAACTGTATGCAATCAATTTCTAGAGATGCGCCTGCAAAACATGCACAAGCAGCACTACTAATATCACTTCCCTCCGGCAGCAGGAAACCATTCTCTCTGCTCTGCTTGATGTCAGGTTAGGCATACTGTGTGGTATCATTACCTGACATCAAGAACAAGTGTGATTTTAAAAGTATGTTCTTTTCCATGGTGAGAAAAGAACATACAATCATTTACCCTTCAAACCTGTAAAATTGGAGTGGGAAGATACCTAGCTGTTAGGGGAAAGACAAAAATTTGAGTTGTTTTTCAATATTTCCTAATAGCAGATGTGTATTCTCCCTGCCTTTTGACTCCTCGCTATAACATCACTGGTAAAAGGGTAATAAGCAAAAGGCTGAACATTCCCTCCCCAAAGTGGCATGTTCTACTTCATTAAATCAGTAACTCATGGGGAGATAGATAACTAAATGTGCTTTCAGGTGATGTTTTGTCATGCTGTCCCCCTGCCTCTGGTGTAACTAGGGAGCGGTGGAAGAGTGCATTTGCCCTGGGGAGCACAGCAATCTGGGGGTGCCTGAAGGGGGAGCAAGAGGAAGAAGCCATGCGCCATCTCGCCAGCAGTCCTCCTTTCGCCCCGCTAAGGCTTGGTGATCCTTAGTTGGGGGAAAGGAGGAGAGGGAAGCAGGTGAAGTTTTTTTTTCCAAGCAGCACCTATGTCGATTGCTCCCCCTCCTCCTTCCCTCTACCCCTGCTAAGGCTTGGCAATCATTAGCCCAGGGAAAGGAGGAGAGGTAAGCGTGTGATGGAGGTGCTGCTTGGGGGGGGAAACCCATCGCCTGCTTCCCTCTCCTCCTTTTCCTGGGCTAACGATCACCAAACCTTAGCCAGGGAATAGGAGGAGGGGGAAGTGTGCTACAGAGGTGATGCTTGAAAAGAAAATATTGCCTGCTTGGCACTATCCACATGTTGTGCAGTATGCAGTAAGGCTTGGCAATCATTAGCCCAGGGAAAGGAGGAGAGGTAAGCGTGTGATGGAGGTGCTGCTTGGGGGGGGGGGAACCCATCGCCTGCTTCCCTCTCCTCCTTTTCCTGGGCTAACGATCACCAAACCTTAGCCAGGGAATAGGAGGAGGGGGAAGTGTGCTACAGAGGTGATGCTTGAAAAGAAAATATTGCCTGCTTGGCACTATCCACATGTTGTGCAGTATGCACAGGAGAGCCTTAACTGGAAATGAGACCCACAAACAGCCCACACTGTGCCCCCAGGATCTGCCCCCCCTTGCTGTGTGGGTGAGAGGGGGAGGGTGCAAAAATTGACTTTGTCCCCAGGCGCTCCAAACTCTAGCTACAGTATGTCAGTGCCCCCTGGTTCATACACAGAATTTTAGTGGAGTCCAGAAGTCATTGTCATCTATGTAGTCTTCCCATGCAATCCCAACACTTCTACTATTTCCCCCCTCACTACTGAAAATCCATTAAAAGGGGAAATATTAAGTAACTGCTGCGTCTTTTCACTAGAAGTATTAGAAGCCACATATCAACACACCATTCATTTCCTTTGGACAGGATGAAAAACAAACTTTCCTCAAAGAGTTTCACTAGCCAGAATCCTATAGGTGAACAAGTAAAATTGTGCAACTCACATGGCAAACTGACATTAAGAAGGTGCCAGCTGCATCACTAGGCATGCCCCCATTGGACAACTGGCATGTGCCTTGTAATGCAACCAGTGCTCCATGAGATAGCAGCAGTTCAACATGGTGAGTAACATGATTTAGCTAACACACATACAATTCACCAACCAGATTCTGGGCAACAATATTGTTTGCTATTTGAAACAATGAAGAATGGACACTTTTCACAGCTAATGTGTGCCATGAAAGAGTTCCTAGCTCTGAATTACACAAATAAATGCTGGATAGCTCAGTGGATCAGGAGAGGTTAGGAGCTCAAGTCCTCACTGTGCCTCCTTGACATGGGAAGGACTCAGTGATCCATAGGTTCCTTTCCAGCTCTGCATTTCTAAGGTAAAACAAATGTGTTTACATGAACATTCCAACCTAGGGTTTACAATTGCCTGAGCTGCAGCTGTGTCATTTACCCTGCTTCTCCTGCCACCCAGATGACTGGTGCACCAGCTGTGCATGGGGCATTTAAAAATGGGAGGGCTTTTACCCCCCTGCCAAGATGACTGGGGCGCTCGCCGCATGTGGGACATTTTAAAATGGGAGGGCTTTGCCCCGGGCGCAGATGGCACAACAGTGTGGGGCAGCTTAAAATGGGAGGGATTTCCCCACACACACACCGCCACCCAGATGACTGGCATGGGTTCTGTGATTTGATTATCAGCCTTCTGGTTCTACAATTGAGGCATGGTGGCTCAGCGGGCTGGAGCACTGAAAACTGTTGGCTACAAAGTCAGCAGCTCAGTGGATCGAATCTCGGGTACCACGCAGCAGAGTGAGCTCCAGCTGTTAAGCCTAGCCAACCTAGCAGTTCAAAAGCATGTAAATGCAAGTAGATAAATAGGTACCACTGTAAAAAGTGGGGAGGTAAAAGTGTTTCCTTGCAGCCATGCTGGCCACGTGGCCACAGACTTATACAATACTGGCTCTTTGGCTTGAATACGGAGATGAGCACTGCCACTAGAGTCGGACATGACTAGCACACATGTGCAGAGGGAACCTGTCAAGATATGTTTCCAATACAATTTGTATTTGAGTGTTAATATTTAATATTGTATGTAAGGTTTGTAACTGACCATGTCCGTGAAGAGTTACAATGTAAAGCTCAACTCGGTAGTAAAGAGTAGAGATGGGCACGAATCACAAAATGGTGTTTCGGTTTTTCATTTTTTGTTGAGAGATCTGTTTCGTTTCGTTTCCATTTTTCGTGAATTTTTGGAAAAATTTTGTTTTTGTTTTTTGTTTTTTCATTTTTTTATTTCTACCCGCTTTTGCGCTATTTTTAAAGCATTTTCATGCGCGGGCATCCCCCCAACGCCCCAGACCAGAGGGAAAACACTAAAAAAAAATTGATGCTGGCAGAGACACAGTATAGACTAGGTAGCGGCGGGCGTTGCCCAGGGTGCAAGGCAGCTGCAGAGTGACTGCACTGCGGAGCAGGGGAGGGTACTCACTGAGAGGTACACACGCACACACACAGGGAGGCTGCAGCACTGAAGCTAGAGTCACAGAGACAGCAATCCCACCCTAACTCCCACCAGAGACTGCAAGGAGGACGGGGGCTGCCAGAGCTTTTTATGCCCTCTGTGGCTGCCAGACCTGCCCAGTCTGCAACCTGGGCATGCTATTGGTTGAACATGATCCCATCACATGGCTTGCCTCCATTTTGTGGCTGGAGACATCCATTTTGTCATCCTTAAATGGAAAAGAAAAATACATCGAGATGGGAGAAGACAAAAACAAACATTTTAAGGACCCCAACCCCCTGGTAGGTAATAATTTCAAATAATTATCGCATTATCGCTGCATTTTTATGGATGTCCAGGGCGTTTTTTTACATTTAAAACAGCTCATTTCATTGCACGTCGCCATTAACGAAAATGAAACGTAACAAACCCAATTTTCATGGTTCTGTTCGTTTCGTTCCATTTTCATCACAATTTTCGTTAGTAGTTTCATTACGTAATGGAACAAATAACGAATAATGGAAACGAAAAAAGTTCATTTCGTGCCCATCTCTAGTAAAGAGTCAAGAGCGCATATCATGACAGAACCCTTACCTTTACCTTTTATCTTCTGGTTGTGCAGGATTCTCCATACAACTTTTAAACATCCACCACTAGATCCTGATCACAGACTACAAAATCTATGTTTTGTAAAAGCTTACAAAAATGATTAATTTATCTGCCATGTGACAAGTGATTAAGTGTCAATTTCAGACTGAGGATATGGTGATATCTAACAAACATCTCATTAACTGATGAAACAAAGTTTCTCAATACATCAAAAGAGTGTTGGGAATTTGTTAACTCCCACAAGAATTCAAATAAGGTTGAATTCTTTGAGGTTTTTACTTTTTTTTCCCAAATGAAGCCAAGCATACGAAGCACACAGCAAAATGCATGTTTGAGCAATGATGCAAATAATTCGTATAACAATTCTACTTTGAACTCTCCATGCAGAAAGGCAGCAGCTATAATAGTGTAGCACAACTGTGCAATTTGCACAAAAAACACTGTGAAAACATGTGGAAATTGTTCTCCAACAAAAAGAAGAAGGAAAAAAAGCAAAACACAGCACCACACTGTGGGAGTGAAAAATACTTCTATCATTTCTTGTTCAGCATGAGAGCAAGATAATAATTTACAGTGCTGTTTCAGACAAGCAAAGATCTAAATGCATTTTCTCTCAGTTGCAAATTACAGTAGGCCCCAATCACCCAGCTGTATTCCTAGCTGAACCACATTCTCATTATGTATATTATACAGAGTTTGCTTCCAAGTACAGTACATGCTCAACACAGCACTCCAAAAAGTTACAGCTGTCTCTGTCATGCAGCTCTTTGAAACCACAATTTAGAAATATATTTGTTCTATTAATGTTGTACAAATATTAAACACCCGAGGAATATAAAATAAGGAATGTATTTTCTTTCTTTATGAATAAAATTATTCTTTATTAAAATAAGTGGAGAAAATGTTAAAAAATTTTTTTGCAATTTTTGATTCATTTTGATAAAAATGGCCCCAAAGCCACCTTGAGACACCAGGATTGATTCCTGTGATACTTCTCTGCAGTACATCTACATTTGTGGGAGATTTCTGGTGTCTAAGTTATGTACCCCAAAAGAGTCCCTCCCCCCAAAAAAGTTTCCCCCAGATATCTAGAAACACCAAATTTGGACAGAAGCTTCATCTGAATCTCCTCTACAATCCTTCCAAGTCTGGTAAAGATTGGGTTTTACCAAGCCAGTTGCTAAAGGGCACTTTCCTTGGGGGGGGGGCACTTTGTAGGTGTGTATAACTCAGATGTATGAAACCCAATCTTCACCAAATTTGCAAAGCCTTTAGAAAGGGGAGAGGGGAAGGTTTGCAATAATCTTGGCTGTCTCTAGATGTCTCGGGAGCCATTTTATAGGGTTTTTTTTTAAAAAATTAAAAAAACTAATCAATGATTCATCAATTTATAAGAAAAATGTAAATTTATGATTCGACAACCTTGATGAACCAGAAATTGAAATGAATAACTATTTTTTCAGATATGTGGCCATCTCTAGTATGAACTGATGTTTAAATATATTCATATCCATAATTTAATGTATTTCATTACCACATTTCTATCCTGCCTTTCTTTGGGGGACTTCAATGTTGCATGAACAATTCTTTTTGCACTCTCGTCTTGTTCTTACAACACTTTTGTGAAATGTATAAACCTGAGAAAATATGACTGGCCCAAGATTACTCAGTAAGCCTCATGGCTGTGCAATGATCTGAACATAGACCTTCCTAGTTCTAGGCCAATAGTTTAACTGCTGTATCAGTAAATGTTCCAGAAATGTTGTAACCACTGCATCATCTTCACTGCATAAAATGAACCATTTAAAAGAAGGATGATCTAAGATATATGCAGGGGTAGCAAGCACTGCTTTTAAATGAAAACAATGCTCTAACTTTTCTCTCCCTTTTGCCTCCTTCATTGAATGTTCAGACTGGTGTGAGCTTCTCACTTTTAATAAAAAAGAAAGTCAAAAGTCCCACTCTTAATTCTTTGTTTTGATGCATAATGACTATGGCTGAACAGCATCACATGAATGTATAAGAACAGGCTCAGTCATTCAAGAGCACGCCATACACCACACATTTGGGCTAAAGCCCAGACTAAGAAACAATGGTTACAGAATAGCACCATCTAAAGGTTTTGAGCTATAATTGCAGGACTGCAATCTAATGCAGAGAGCTGTTACCTATCAGCTAAAGCTGATCCAGGATTGGAATCCCATGAATGTTTCAATATTTAACAGGCAGACTGGAAGAATTACTTTAAAGAGTCTCTTCACTGCCTTTAGGGAGTGGGGATGAAAACTGCGAGAAACAAGTACACATCTCTCTCTTCTTCTCAACTAGTTTCTGAACATAGTTTAATTTTTTTTCAAACTGACTTATCATCAGCTGTGGCTCATTTCCTCAGAGAAGCACTCCAATAAACAAATATCTTGCTTAACAGGAGGAACTGGGTTCAATGAGCTGGTCTATGTCACTGTATCACAGTCCCACAACAATACAACATAGCATGACAGTACAGTAGTTCATTCTCTATGAGTCATACTTTCTTCCTCAATCATCCTGGCATCGAACAGTAATCAGTGTAGATTTCCGAAACAATAGCTGGTGCAATGTAACAGGAGATGATGCATTCCATAAGGTGGACATTTTTTCTACTTGACAGAGAATTATTTTATATTTTAAATTTGTCGGGTCAAAGTCCAGTTTAAAGATATACAACTATAAGGAAGGAGAGCAGGTGTTGCACCAATCATTTCCTAATTTGGCTCCCTAAACGTTTTTGGACTAAAGCTCCTGGCAGCCTTCACTACCAGATGTGCTGACCAGAACTTCTGGGAATTGTAGTCTAAGAACATCTGGAGACCCAAATCTGGCAACCACTAGGCTAGAGGCATATAGGCTTCCACATTACGGTGCAATATACTACACATCAAAACCTACAGCAAAATGCTACAAGCATAAGGATGTTCACAATTTTAAACAGGTGTGCTGTTTAATGCACACCCAGCCTTGTAATTGTGTGTAGACATGGGCACGACTGGGCGAAATTGTCGTTTCCGTTTTCGGTTATTGTTTCCGTTACGTAACGGAAACGGTAACGATAATTAAGCCGTCAGAACTCGAACTCAAACCGAAAAAAGAAAAATTTGGTCGGGTTTTTCATTTCCATTTGTGGCATCGCGGTGATCACGCAATGCGAAGCACAGAAAAAGTTTTTAAAGGTTTTTTTTTAAAAAAAAACCGACTCCTGGCCAAAAAAGCAGGCGAAAATATGCCTGCCTGAGGCTTTGCCACCTACCAGAGGGGTGGTTTCTGGGGGGTCCCCGGCCTCCCCCCCCCTCTTCTCCTGTCCTGGGCTGCTTGCACCAGGCTGGGGGGGGGTCATCCTTGTCATCTCGCCATGCCATGCAGTGGGGGGGGATCCAAAATGGCGACCGCAATTTTTCTTTTGAAATCGTGGTCAAAAAACACACCAAATCACCACAGAAACATGCGAAATTTATTTATTTTAAATGCCTGAATTTTAATAGTAGCAGCAGTGGGTTTTTATAGCAATAAAACGTTGTATTGATTTTATTTTATTTTATTTTATTTTTTATTTTTTTAGACCTGCCCATTTGGGCTGGGCATGGGATGGGACCATGCAAATTGTTTGAACCATTCGACCAATGGCATCGCCAGGTTTTTGACTGACACTTCTGGATGTCTCGGAGGGCATAAAAAGCCGAGGCACCTTCCAGAAATCGCAGTCGGGTGTATGGATGTGGTTGAGGGAGGAGGGCTGGCTGCTGGTGCTGGTGTGATCCGATCGAGATTGAGGAGGGAGGCTGGAGGCTTTAGGATTTAAGTTAGGCAGGCAGGGAGGGAATTGAATTTAGAAAATAATTTCTTTGATTCCCTGCAGCTTTGTCTGCTGAAGGGAATAGCAGTTTATTCTTTATTTCTTCTCTGACAGTTTGTGAGGATTTTTTTCTGATATTGGATAAAGGGGGAGGTTCGACTGGGAGTGGGAGGTGTGGATTTATTTTAAAAATATATTATACTCTATCATTTATTTTCTATTTTCCCAACTTCAATTTGCTTGCACACACACACACATTTGGGGTGGAAGCCAAGAACAGAACCTCTATCCTAAGTGATATCTTAACTGCCCACTCACCCGCCCGCCCGCGCCGCCACCCGCCTGCGGCCCGCGGCCACCCCCCCCGCTCGCCCGCCACCTAGGGCACAAAAACACCTAGCGCCAGCCCTGATTGCGGGACGCCCCTATGCTCTGGGACGTCAAATTGCGCTAAATCGCGGTGGAAACGACAAACAACAAACAGAAACGACAAATTTTTGAAAAATTTCACGACAAACGGAAATGATCCGAAACGGACCCGTTCCGACAAATGAAAACTCGAAACGTCATTTTTTCTGGTCGTGACCATGTCTAATTGTGTGCATAACTGAGCACAAGACAAACAGCTGGAATGACCACACACACAGTTAGGCAACTTCCAGTTAACACTATACAACTGCAATAGGATTCTGGTCATTGTATTTTTATTTAAATAACAGCTATTCCCCATCCACCCTGAGGGGTGGATGGGTGGATAGCTCTGTGAGTTAGGCATATGGCTGTGGAGACAGAGCTTGGGAGTTTGATTTCCAATGTAACCCCTAGGACAGTGATGGCGAACCTATGGCACGGGTGCCAAAGGTGGCACTCGGAGCCCTTTCTGTGGGCACTCAACATCGCCCCTTCATAGCCACCTGTATACAGGTTAGTGGGTTTTGAATTGCAGTTTGGGCACTCGGTCTCTAAAAGGTTCGCCATCACTGCCCTAGGACAAGCTACAGAATCCAGAATCCGGCAGTAATTGTGGTAAAAGGGAATGGTAAATTGCTTTCTGGATACTCTCTATCTTAAAAAAAAACTGGAAAAGGTCACATAACTTGGATGTTGTTGTTGATCATGATAATGATGCTGATTTCCAAATCTGCATCTGAAATACAGCCACTCTTCACTTAACAACCTACCTGTTTCATGACCACTCAGATTCACAATCAGCAGCACTGCCTCAGCAGTCACTGCCTCAGGAAGAACCTGCTGTTCCAAAGTGTCCACTCTGCTTCTGCTTGCCAGTACCTACCTTGTCAGCAGCTTATTAGAGGAGAGGAAGCAGGGCTACTGTCCCCCCCCCCCCGAGCTTTCCTCCTCCACCACTGCTTAAAAGTTGCCACCTCCATCTCTATTTTCCCCTCCTTTATGTTCCTCTTCTCCTTTGGTCTCCCAGAAAGCCTACCCAGTCTGGCCTGCCTGCAAAGAAACCTGAAACCCCCACAAAACAACTGCCTTAAGCTCCTCATTTAAGAACCAATTCATTTAATGACCTAGTTATACTGTAGGAACAGATCGCCATCATTGAGGAGTGTCTATTGTTGTTGTTATACGTCTGTGAAGATTCTCAGTCATCCAGGTGCGTTTATCTGGGAGTTGAGTCATGGCTACTGGACTTCTTTTTTGAGAGATAGAAACGTTTCGCTGTTCATCCAAACAGCTTCATCGGTCTGAATGCAGCTGGTGCAAACCCTGACTCTTATAGGCAGCTTTGACCTCTAGTCACCCTGGCCTCAATTAGGCTCATCAGATGAACTAAATAGGCTCGTTAGAGAGACAATGGTATCCTTAGCCTTGAGGTGAACCATGGCTTAAGGTGCTGAAACCCGCCGCTAAGGCGCCAAGGAACACCAGGAGGAAACCGGAGCGCTCCATCCCGACCGTCCAACCTCTTCAGCGGCGCCGCCTGCATATTGTTGTTGTTGTTGTTCAGTCGTTCAGTCGTGTCTGACTCTTCGCGATGCCATGGACAAGAGCTCGCCAGGCCTTCCTATCTTCCACTGCCTCCCGGAGTTTGGTCAAATCCATATTGGATGCATCGATGACACCGTCCAACCATCTCATTCTCTGCCATCCTCTTTTCCTTTTGCCTTCGATCTTTCCCAGCATCAGGGACTTTTCCAAGGAGTCCTCTCTCCTCATGAGGTGGCCAAAATACTGGAGCCTCAGCTTCAAAATCTGTCCTTCCAGGGAACATTCGGGGTTGATTTCTTTCAGGATGGATAGGTTTGCTCTCCTTGCAGTCCAGGGGAATCTCAAGACTCTTCTCCAACACCACAGCTCAAAAGCATTGATTCTGCTGCGATCAGCCTTCTTTATAGTCCAGCTCTCACTTCCATACATCACTACTGGAAAAACCATAGCTTTGACTATCCTGACCTTAGTTGGCAAAGTGATGTCTCTGCTCTTTAGGATGCTACCTAGGTTTGCCATTGCTTTCCTCCCAAGAAGCAGGCGTCTTTTAATTTCGTTGCTGCAGTCGCCATCTGCAGTGATCAAGGAGCCCAAGAAAATAAACTCTGTCATTGCCTCAATTTCTTCCCCTTCTATTTGCCAGGAGGTGATGGGACTGGTGGCCATGATCTTAGTTTTTTTTATTTTGAGCTTCAGCCCATTTTTTTCACTCTCCTCTTTCACCCTCATAAAGAGGTTCTTTAATTCCTCCTTACTTTCTGCTATCAGAGTAGTATCATCTGTATATCTGAGGTTGCTGATATTTCTTCCGGCAATCTTAATTCTGTCTTGTGATTCATCCAGTTCTGCCTTTCACATGATGTACTCTGCATATAAGTTAAATAGGCAAGGTGACAGTATACAGCCTTGTCGTGCTCTTTTCGCAATTTTAAACCAGTCAGTTGTTCCATATCCAGTTCTGACTGTTGCTGCTTGTCCCACATATAAATTTCTTAGGAGACAGATAAGATAGTCAGGCACTCCCATTCCTTTAAGGACTTGCCATAGTTTGTTGTGGTCCACACAGTCAAAGGCTTGAGAAGTGCCTATATAGCTAAGAAAAACCTTGAAAAACCCAACAAATCCAATATGGCAAGCTAATGGAATTGCTAGTAAATAAAAGTCTGGAATTTAAATCAGCATAAGTGTATAATCAAAGTGAGAATACAGCTGAGCTGCAGTAGTTTCCTTAAAGTGAAGATAATATAATAATATGCAACAAAACCTAGCATTAGCTTTAATAATGCACATTATACAATACAGTGCCATATATCCTTTCTTCTACAGTAAGGACTGGAATTGTAGAATTGAACACGTTACTGTCAAAACTATAGATGCATCTGAAATTTGGATGAATAATTTCTTTAGAACTGGGAGGTTGACAAAGTACCAAGACAACTAGGGGAGATAAAGAAATCATTAAACACAAAATGGAGAACACTACAATACTTCAAACATATAAATTAAAAACAATACATACAGTTTTACAACTTACAACTGACCATTCAAAGTAAATTACATAGGGGGGGAAAACGTGAAGGAGAAGAATTTACTGGCTTGAGAACTTTGAAAACTAGTGTTTGTGCAGAACAAGATCATTCTTTACAGATCAGAAGTCAATAGGAGAGGAACAAGAAACTGTTTTCATTAGCAAGTGCAAATACAATGCATATTCACAGTTTCTTTTGTACTCTTTTTGGGGACACATTTTTACATTTTTGACAATCCTAAAATGGCAACTTTAACACACCTAGAAATATTTGTCCAGATAACTTATATAACTTAAAAAGCCAACTCAGATTTTTCCATTTCAGGCGCCCATGCAACCCACAGTTAATATAGGCCTTGCTTATCAGATTTGTAGAAAAAAACTTCCAAGAATATACAGGATCATTTACTACTTTTTAAACACTATCGAAATTCATTATTCTGAGAAAAAGCCGGGGGGGACGACGACTTTTTTTACATTAAGTCAGGCCACCGCTTGTCTATCTAGTCCTGTATTGTTGACAGGTAACAGTACTTAAAGGTTTCAGAAAGGTTTTTTTCCAGCTCTACCTGAAGAGGCCTGGAATTTAAGAGGATGCAAGAAATTTAAAGAGCTGCCTAGATGCCCTAAGCACATCCGATCTCGCCTGATTTCGGAAGCTAAGCAGGGTCGGCCCTGGTGAGTACTTGGATGGGAGACCACCAGGGAATACCAGGTGCTGTAGGCACCTGGAGTAGGAACTGGCAAGCCACTCCAGTATTCCTGCCAAGAAAACTCCATGGACATGGGGTCACAAAGAGTCGGTCACGACTGTAATGAAACACACACAAGAAATGCAAAGCATGTCTCTGTAAGTAGTCCCCCTTCTGCCACCAAGTACAGGTCCCCTTCCTTATGTACAAACAAATTTGAAAAACTCAGTGGGAAATTTAAGAACAAAAGTCATTTGACATGAATGTTCAATGTCTGTCCTGAGGCAAGAAACAGAAGCGAGTGCCCAAGGCATTTCTACATTGTAAAGGTGAAGTGAGCTGATCAAGAGAAGGCAAGCATCATAGCCTTGCTTGTTATTGTACTATCAAGTGACCAGGGACTTTCACAGGGCATGTTCTTTCAATAAAAGAATGCATGAAAACTGAGGAAATGTAAGCTGACAATTCAGCTAGAAGAACAACTTTACAGAGTAAAGGGCAGCTGTGTAGAGAGATCATCCAGAACAGTGTCTGAAAGCATCTCTTTCATAGTGAAAGAATCCGAAGGGCAGAAATATTAACGAAATAACTAAATGCTCTGTCCCACCACTCATGTGCAGGAAATGCATACTCATTTGGAAAGATTAAAATAAGTGAGACATTACTAGATATGCCTAGAAACAGCTACTAGGCGATTTTCTTATAGATTATTAACCAACGGTTTGATACTTAAACATTTTTGATTACTTAAACTTTTCTAAAACATATTCAAGGAAACATATATTACAGAAAGAGCACTGAAACAAATTAAATGCCAGCAGTAATCGGTTCCAGCCTCTGGAACAGCTCACTACCCCTACCGTGGCATTATTTACACCTTTGTTTAAGCTGCAGAATGAAGGCCCAGTAAAGGAGTTGATATGGCCCTGTAGTTCACCTGTGGCCTGTGAGGGTGTCCTGGACAATGCCTTAGAGGCTGCACATGTAGACATGGAGGGCTGGGGATTAAAGGAAGACAGACAGCGAGGAGGAAGAGAAGGTCTGCTGGACAGATGCTATCAACTGGGAGGCATTCAAGGCTCAAGAGATGCTGGTGCAGGCAAAGCACTCAGTGCCAGTTGGGAGACCATCTGCTGTCGGGATCCCAGCACTAGGCATTGGAAGTAGTTGTTTGTGCTGTGAGAGCAACCAGCCTAAGTATGCTGAGGCAAGGCAAGATGGAGAGAGGCAAAGTACCTGGAGAATCTGCTCTGGGTGTCCTGCTGGCAGAGTAAGCAGCAGGGGCAAACAGCTCTCTGACGGGTAACACATGTGAGCTCAGCCATGTCCACACAGACTTTGGACATGCTTCCAAGGAGGAATACTTCACATATGGTCCCTACTGAAGACTACCAGAGAATAGCTACTAGCTATATAGTAGAAGGTGCCCATGTTACTCTACTGCAAGGAGAGTTGAGTGCTTGCATTCAATATCCTTGCTGCAGCTCTCTGTGCTTGGTGCATCTGAGGGTTGCCTTGGAACTAGTAGAGGAGGCTGGACTCCACTCCTCCCAGTAAAAGAGACTACTGTGGATTGGTCCCATTGATCTGTTTGGGAGGGAAGTTAACTCCTTGGCACCCATAGAACTACTTAAGCTTTCTTGAAGAGCCACGTTGGCTCTGTTGTTGTTGCATTGCCCCAGTAAAATAGCTTGTTCCTGCAAACATTTAAAGCACATTCATGGAAGGCATCACAGAGTCCATTCACAGCTCATTTCAACATGAGTCGCTCTAGTCTCAGTGCTAATGCCACATGACTCTCAACCAAGCATTCCCTAGAATCTGGGACTTCTCAGAAATGACACAGCCTTTGTTGAATATTCTCCTGAGAGAGATGTAGCAGGACCCCTGCTCTTCGAGATAATCAACCAAGGCATGCCTCTTTCAAAAAAAGAGCAGAATGAATGTCATACAGTATTGTAAACGTTCACAACAATTTATTAGAATCCCACCACAAAGTACTGTGTATACTTGAATGACTTTTTCACTCTCTGTCATGAACATAGTTATTAAACTGATACTGATAGTCATAGAACTCATCCCTTAATGGACTCCAATCTAGGAGCCTCGTGGTGCAGTGGATAAATGCCTGTACTGCAGCTAAAACTGTGCTCACAACCTGGGGTTCAATCCCAGGTAGCAGGCTCATGATTGACTCAGCCTTCTATCCTCCCGAGGTCGGTAAAATGAGTACCCAGCTTGTTGGGAGGGGTGGGGGCAATACGTAGCCTGCATACTGTAATTAAACTGTAAACCACCGAGAGACTACTTGAAGTGGTATGAGGTGGCATACAAGCAGAACACTTTGCTTTGCTTTTACCGGCTGTTATTTGATGTGCTAATCTCTCCATATGTACCAGAGGCCACAATGTTTTATTTGGCAATTGATAATGTACATTGTTTTGAGTCACTTTCCAGACTGTTGCCACTTATAGTTGAGCAACCATCCAGCAGAAAGTAAGAAAAGTTTCACGATAGAATTTCTCAGTTTCTCCCATGTATACAAAACTTGGCTTAGCAGTTATTATTGTTAATGTTAATAACAGTATTGTTAATTGGCTTCTAATCTTACTTGGTTTTATGTAGTAAAAACATTTTTGAATAAAATTCCAGCATAAGGAAACAGTAATATTCTTCCTTATATGATAGGAAATCTTGAGGTAACGCTTCCAGTATTTCCTCTGAACCGACAGGATGAAAAAACAGCTTGTGAGAAGGGCAAAACACCATGATAATCAGGGACACTAATCACAGAGACACTGTAAGATAGCACTGCTGTTAGGATACGCAAGTCCTTAATCATGTCAGCAAATGTCTGGTTCACAGAGAGGTGTGCAATTAGGTTGGAGCCCCACCTCCACCCACCACCAGTCATGTGGAGTCATGGTTCCTCAAGCCAAGCTTTTCTTTTCCTGACTACTAGATAAAATACATGGCTAGGAGAGACATCGAAAGGAGAGGAGAGTGGAAAGTGTACATTGAGTTCACAGATTTCCACTTGAAGAATCCGTTAAAAGTAGGCAACCTGCCACTCTTTGTGGGTATCTGAGACTACTAGAATAAAAGGTATGGAATCTCCTGGAGTGAGATTTTATGCCAGCAAGAGGAAAGGGTGAACCAGATGGGAAGCAAGAGAACACACGTAACAGCCCAGTGTTTCTTGTCATTCTCTTGTTGGAGACTCAGTATCATTACAGCTATGGTGACTTTGACTCTGGAAGATTTAAACAAGACATTGCTTCACATTCCAACGAGTCTCAAAGCCTCTTTAGCCACTAACAATGTATCTGTTCTCTCTTATCTCTTTTATTTTCCCTTGATTGTATCTAAAACAACCTAACCTATAACTTTCATTTCCCATTACATGATCAAAATAATCCAACTTCTAACATTTCATGTGCTGAATGTTTCTTTTTGATTTTTATTAACTCAATTTAGTTCTTCTTTGTAAGTTACTTGTTAAGATTTCTTAGATACATAAAAGCACAAATTAAACATTATTTGAAATAATAATGTGCAAATGTCTGTTAAAAACAATCTATACCTAAAAATGCCCATATGAAATATCTGTTTACTCCTAGAAGTATGCAGAAATATATATGTTTCTAATTAATTTCTGGAAGTTATGAGCATGGGGGACCGTTAAATCTCTAATGTAAAAGAGCTGCAGTTCCCCAACTGGGGTATTACAGGTCATATGTATACCAGAGGTATTTTGAATGGTTGAATTTCCTGGGTGTTTTTTGTTTTGTTTTTTGTTTTTTGGGGGTTTTTTTTTGGGGGGGGAAGGACATGTATGCCTTTATGAGCATATTACCCTTATTTACAGATACCACAACAAAGCAAGAACAATTTATCAAAAGTAGACAATTCCCATATGCCCAAAGAAAGCCAGGAACCAGGGTGAGGGTGGGACTTAATTCAGAATATAAGATATTCACATTGTGCATTTTTATCACACACACAAAGTCACAAATGACTAATATGCTGCCAATACTGATAAGTTACTTACTTGACAGGACTGGAGGGGAAGCTGTCAATTAGCATTTTGCATCATACCTTAGACCAGGATAGACAAAAAATGACCATATAAACATCAATAAGCACAATATCTGGTTACCTGCTCTTGGGTCACCTTGCATATGCATTTATATCAAGTATTGCTTCTCCTTACTCATATTTAACAAGTAGATGCCTTTCTTATATTTCTACTTTCTTACATTTTTACTCTGGCAAAAGAAATGTAAAAAGATGATAAGGGAGGCAAAGAAAGACTTTGAGGAACGCATGGCTAGCAATATAAAGGGTAATAATAAAAGCTTCTTTAAATATGTTAGAAGTAGAAAACCTGCCAGAGAACCAATTGGGCCTCTGGATGGTGAGGGAGGAAAAGGGGAGGTTAAGGAGGACTTGGACATTGCAGAGAAATTGAACGAGTTCTTTGCGTCTGTCTTCACGACAGAGGACCTTGAGCGGATTCCGCTGCCTGAGCCGCCCCTCTTGACTAAAGAATTAAATCAAATACAGGTTAAAAGAGAGGAGGTTTTAGGACTAATTGATAAATTGAGGATTAACAAGTCACCGGGCCCAGATGGCATCCACCCAAGGGTTATTAGGGAACTGAGAAATGAAATTGCAGATCTCTTAACGGTTATATGCAACTTGTCTCTTAAAACGGCCACAGTGCCGGAGGACTGGAGGATAGCAGATGTCACACCAATTTTTAAAAAAGGAAGGAGGGGGGACCCAGGAAACTACAGGCCGGTTAGCCTTACATCTGTCCCAGGGAAGATGGTGGAAGGCCTCATCCAAGAGAAAATCTTAAAACACATAAAAGAACAAACCTTGCTGAGAGAAAATCAGCATGGCTTCTGTAAGGGTAAATCTTGTCTTACAAACCTTTTAGAATTTTTTGAAAAGGTCAACAGACACGTGGATTTGGGTGAACCGGTGGATATAGTCTATCTGGATTTTCAAAAGGCTTTTGACACAGTCCCTCACCAAAGGCTGCTGAGAAAATTGCATAGTCAGGGGATAAGAGGGCAGGTCCTCTTATGGATTGAGAACTGGTTGAGATCCCGGAAACAAAGAGTAGGTGTCAATGGGAAATTTTCACAATGGAGAGAAGTGAAAAGCGGTGTGCCCCAGGGCTTGGTCCTGGGACCGGTGCTTTTCAATCTGTTCATAAATGACCTGGAGACAGGGATAAACAGTGAGTTGGCCAAGTTTGCCGATGACACAAAACTTTTCCATGTGGTAAAAACCAGAGAAGATTGTGAAGAGCTCCAGAAGGATCTCTCCAAACTGGGGGAGTGGGCTGAGAAATGGCAAATGCGTTTTAATGTAACCAAATGTAAAGTAATGCATATTGGGGCAAAAAATCCAAACTTCATCTATCAACTCATGGGCTCTGAGTTATCCGTGACGGATCAGGAAAGAGATCTTGGTGTGTTGGTGGACAGCTCCATGAAGGTGTCTCCCCAATGTGTGGCAGCAGTGAAGAAGGCCAATTCCATGCTAGGGATTATCAAAAAGGGGATTGAAAATAAAACAGCCAACATTATAATGCCGTTATATAAAACAATAGTAAGGCCCCACCTGGAGTATTGTGTACAATTCTGGTCACCGCATCTCAAGAAAGACATAGTGGAACTGGAAAAGGTGCAGAAGAGAGCGACTAAAATGATTACTGGGCTGGGGCACCTCCCTTATGAAGAAAGGCTAAAACAATTGGGCCTCTTTAGTCTGGAAAAAAAGGCGCTTGAGGGGGGATATGATTGAGACATACAAAATAATGCAGGGTATGAGTAAAGTGGATAGAGGGAAGCTCTTCTCCCTCTCTCAAAATACCAGAACTAGGGGACATACACTCAAATTGAGTGCTGGGAGAGTAAGAACTGACAAAAGAAAATATTTTTTCACCCAGCGTGTTGTAAGTCTATGGAACTCCCTGCCACAGGATGTGGTGATGGCATCTGGCCTGGATGCCTTCAAAAGGGGATTGGACAGATTCCTAGAGGAAAAGTCCATCACGGGTTACAAACCATGATGGAGATGTGTAATCTCTAGGCTTTAAACCAGGGTACTTCAAGGGCCAGATGCAGGGGAGTGGTATCAGGAGACAGATATCTAGTCTCATGCGCTCCCAAACGCATCTGGTGGGGCCGCTGTGAGATACAGGAAGCTGGACTAGATGGGCCTTTGGCCTGATCCAGCATGGCTCTTCTTATGTTCTTATGTTCTTATGTTCTTATAAAACATCAGTGTTTACAAACAGTTCAATGTAGACCCTTCATACCATGTCTTTGGAAAAATTTACTGAGTTGGTGTTGGATGCTTCCTCCGTCTTGTGCTTATTTTAATATACTGTTCTTAATCTCTTAACCTCAAATTTCCTAACATGCAAGGTGTAAATAGTGGCTTGCAGGCCTAGGGCTATGAAAGTAAATAGGAGGAGGATACTTTGAAAAATAACCTGAATGATTTATTACCCAAGTCTATAATTCACAGAATGAAGCAAATATAACAATTTTGAGTTTTGTAGCAGTTTTTATAACCCTGCCTATCATATTCTCCCCAGAGGACTGCTGCTACAAGTCTTGCTAAAATGGAATTATAGTCCCTACTGCTTTCTTCACTAAAATGTAAAAAGCCTGGTCACTGGCCAATCACAGGCAGGCACATTCCTTGCAGAGATAAGTATTGATTTTCTGCTCCTTTTAAACAAAGCCTTAGACAGTCTGATTAATGATTGACTGTAGCTGAGAGCCTTTCTAAAAGCAGAGAGAAATGAGTAAAGTACACACATCCAGTCTCCATGTGCATAGCTTAACAATTGCTCTACACATGATTCTTTCTGTATTTTGGATGCTGTTCTGATACTCTGCTCATCTGAATGAGCTTGTAAATGAACAGCCAGACAACGGAAGGATAAACCATAGCCTGCCACATGAAAGTACAAATAAATTAATCACCAATACTAGCATTCTCAGTATTAAACACACCCACTCCGACAGGCAAAAAAGAAAGAATTTAATCTCTCTCTCTCTCTCTCTCTCTCTCTCTCTCTCTCTCTCTCTCTCTCTGTGTGTGTGTGTGTGTGTGTGTGTGTGTGTGTGAGAGAGAGAGAGAGAGAGAGAGAGAGAGAGAGAGAGAGAGTATGGTTAGAAGGCATTGTGTATTCCTCAAAAGTGTTCAGTGACTATTATTAACATTATGTCAAAAATTCAGCAGGTGTTTAGTTTAAAATATTCAGTGTGTTTGTGAACAAGCATATTTGCATCTCAAGAAATTAGAGGTTTATGATTGAACTGGAGAGAAATCAATGCTGATTACATCTGGTACATTTCTGTGTTTATAATGTTACCTCTCAAAGTCAACATTTAATTCTTGAGAGTAACATTGTAATACAATCACTACTAGAGAAGATTTAACCTTTCAAAAAACACAAAACCCTCCAGTTTACATAGGTAGATTATTTTGATTCTGTATCCACGATTCAAAATTCTGTGAGATGGCCTGGCATTGCTGTGGGGTATAGTGCCCGTGCTGCCAGGAGGAAAAATCATGTCAAACTTTACATAGCAAAGACCAGCCTGAATGTTAACAACACAAATGGTAAGCAGGCACAATGGTCTACACAGGATCCCCTCATGCTCACTATCATTCGCAAATAGAGATGGGCACAACTTGAAAAAAAATTTTTTCGAGTTGTCGTTAGTCGGGCCGGTTCCGTTTCGGGTTGTTTCCGTTTTTCGCGAAAATTCGCAAAAATTAGTCGGTTCATTTTTTTGTTTTTTCGTTTTCGTTAGTACTGGTTTTTTGGGGGGGAGCGGGCTCCTGGAGGCACCTCTGTGGGGTGGGTGCCTCCTCTGGCCCGCTATAAAGGGAAAGTGGGCTCCTGGAGGCACCCGTGGGTGCCTCCTATCCTCACCCACTAGGAAGGGGAAGCAGGCTCCAAGAGACCCCTCAACATGGGGGTCTCCCCTCCTCACCTGCTGCTGCTGCAAAATGGTATGCAATAGCCATATGGATATTGCATACCAGTTGTGCAGACAGTGACTGTGAAGACTAGTGGATGGCACTGAACCCAGAGCCATAGTGAGATGCCTAACTAAGGCTCTCGCACCACCATGTCTCACACAGAAGGGAATTGTACTTGTGTGTAGTGCAATGCAAGTACATCTGGCTTAGGGTTAAGGTGGGTTAGGGTTAGGGCTAGGGTTAGGCTAGTGACGGGTAAGGTTACGGTGGGCTAGTGGGTTGCACCTCTGGGTGCCTCTCTGACCCACTAAGAAGACAGTCTGTGACGTATGGGTAGCGAGTCAAGGGTTAGGGTTAGGGTTAAGGGGCTAGGGCAGGTTTTAGGGGGCTTTTTGGCACATCCCAGAAGTGGCCATGCGATTGGTGGGATGGCTCCAAAAATTTGCATGGTCGTCCACTACCACATGGCTGGCCACTCAGCCAGCCCATCATTGCGCAGGTGTAAAAAAAATAAAAAAAAATCAATGGAGGACAGAGGAGGAGAGGAGAGACATTTTGTTGCAAGAAAAAACCCACTGCTACTGTGAAAAATCTGGCGTGTTTCTGTTGTGCTTGTGTGTTTTTGGACCACGATTTCAAAAACAATATTGCGTTCGCCGCCCCATTTTGGATCCCCCGCCCGCACCGCATGGCATGGCGACTCGAGTTCGGCTGCCCAGGACGGGGGGGAGGCGGGACCCCCCCTCCAGAAACCACCCCTCCGGTAGGTGCCCTGCGCCCTTAGTCAAGCAGGCATTTTTCCGCCTGCTTTTTTGGCCCGGGAATGGGTGGGGGGAGAGTTTAAAAGTTTTTTCCTGTGCCGTCCGTGCCGCTTGCTTGCGCTTTAATTGCGGCGGCCGGCGGCCGGCGAGACTGGACTTTTTGCTGGCTGGCTGCGAGCCTGCGGCGAGTCCCACCAGAGCAGCCCAGGGCGGGGGATGGGGGGGGAGGCCGGGGACCTCCAGAAACAACCCCTCTGGTAGGTGCCCTGAGGCACGGCAGGCATTTTTCCGCCTGCTTTTCGGCCGGGAACCGGGTTTTTTTAACTTTAAAAAAAAATTCTGTGCCGCGTGGCATCGCGCGATCGCGCGATGCAAGGAACGAGCACGACAAATCAGACCAAAATTGTTCGTTCGTCGGTTCGAGCTCGAAGTCTGGCGGAGTAATTCCCGTTACCGTTTCCGTAGAGTAACGGAAACGAGTAACGGAAACGGAAACGGGAATACCGCTAAGTCGTGCCCATCTCTATTCGCAAAGACACACCAAGCAAGAAAAATCCCAGAACCTGATTCCTTTTTCCATCAGTTAACCACTTCTCATCCAAACACAAAGGAATTAACAGGGCTGTTTTTGAACATGTTCTTTCGTCTAGGTATCTGTTATTCATGTATTAATTTAAATATATAGACGAAGTGTATCTTTCAGATAAACTGTATGCACCCCCCAAAAAATCTATATAGCTGGAAAGGATTGGTATGTTAATTTTATGGTATTTACATAAATTTGAAGATCTTCTGTCTGATGCAGCACAGTACACAGCATTCCCAGCAACCTATATAGAGAAAGAAGTCTCAGAGAAGTTCCCCTCATGTGCTATTCAGGGCTGATGTTGTTTTATTCACAAGAGTTAATTTAGACACAAGGTTAAAGTAGGCATGTGTATATGTATACATTTCACAAAGTTTTGAATTGTGGATACAGAATCAAAATAACCTACATATGTAAGCCAGAGATTTTTTGAAAGGTTGAATTTCCTGGCATTAAAAAAAGGAATTTATGAACATAACATAAACAAATCAAAATATAATTAATTAATTAATTAATTAATTAATTAATTAATTAATTATATTTAACATATTTTACTCAACCTTTCTCCTTGGAAATGAACTGAAACAGCTTGCAACACTGAGGGACAATATACAAAGTTGGAGAGAGTAAATATGCAACAGTTGTGAAGAAACATTAAAGATGATAATCAAAGCTAAGGACAATTAGTGTGAAGAGACATCTAACACAATTAAAAAGGAAATATTAATGCTAAGAACAATACTTAAAGAACAATATTAAAGCTAAGAAGAAATACTTAGTTTGTTCATATACCGTATTTTTTCGTCTATAAGATGCTGCAATGTACAAGATGCCCCCCACCTTTTGAACTTCAAATTAACAAAATGAACAAATCCTGCCAGAAAGGAAGGGAAACTGGGGGGTGGGGGGCATGGGGAGAACCCAACCTGACACCACTGGGGATGGATTTATTAGGGATGTATGAGTTGAGCAGAGTCCCTGCCCTGCTGAGGTTCCCTTTCCAGTGTGGGTTTTCTTATATATATATATATACACACACACACACACACACACACACACACAGACACCACTGTTTCCCCTTTCCTTTCTGGGCTTTTTCACTGCCCCCCCCACACCTTTACAAAATGCCTGTCTGCTTTTTTGTTTGCTTGCTTGCTTTTGCAGAAATCTTTTCAATGGTGAAACTCTCGGGAGTTGAGGAGCCCATTAAGAAGTGCCTTCTTTCTACAGAATTTCTGAACACAGTTCTGCAGTACAGCAGTTTGACCACTGTGCTGCAAGGCTCTTCCTTTAACTCACGGACTCATGAGTATGAAAGGTTCTAAAATGTTCTTGAAAATTTACATATGCATATATGCTGTTGACTAGAATTGAAATTAATCCACCTTAACATTCATGTTGAAAGTGCTTATCAATATTCCTGGGCACAGGGGGCAGGGAAGGGGAATGAAACCATGGAATGGCAAGTCTAGTACACACACACAAACGTAGCTCCCTAAAATGTTTCCATAAAATCTGACTGAAAAATCAGAACTGATGATTACTAAATAATAAGGCAGTTCCCTCCTAAATATGGCCATTGGAAAAGAGAAATAAGAACTGTAAAAATAATTATTAGACTCCATTTGACTGGAAGAATCTGACATTACATTTTTAATACATTCCACTGCACACTTTTAGAGTAAAAAACATTCCTAACAGAAGGCCCTGTTGGTTAACATTACTGGAATTAGCATACACTAATAGACTATTACAAGCTGCAGCAACTCTGCGACACAGTAAGTATGCAAATGAGAAAAAATATTTCCAGCTTCAGGTTTTTATTAGTGATGAATTATAAATTTCTTAGGGGACTTTTAAATGGTTGCAGACAATACTGCTCTCTCTTGGGCATCTCTCATTGATTTTCAATTTTTAAAACTTGCCTCATCATGTATTTTATTCAAACTAAATGTAAATAGGAAGAAAAGAATTATGTTTTGTCATCTGTCTTTTTCAATTTGTGTTGTTGGTAAATCCCAATCAGGCACAGATCTTTGTTTCATTGATTCACCAGCAACAGGAAGCTTTACTCTTTTTAAATCTGATTTTGGCTGTATAATGTTAATAGCAACAGCTATTGTCAGAAATTATGGCGTGGAGTAGTAACTAAAGTTGCAAAGATCTGCTTTTCATTAGAGTAGAGAAAGAGGGAGGAACCTGGGCTTTCTCTCATATTCCTCCTCTTTCACCCATTTATAACAATGTATGTGTGTGTTGCGTCGTTACAGTCGTGACCGACTCTTCGTGACCCCATGTCCATGGAGTTTTCTTGGCAGGAAAACTGGAGTGGCTTGCCAGTTCCTACTCCAGGCGCCTACAGCACCTGGTATTCCCTGGTGGTCTCCCATCCAAGTACTAACCAGGGCTGACCCTGCTTAGCTTCCAAAATCAGGCAAGATCAGATGTGCTTAGGGCATCTAGGCAGCTCATAACAATGTATAGGAGAGGCAATTTGAATTTGGAGTTTGTCATGCAGACATTCTCTTTCAAGTAGTAACGAAAAAATTGTTAAGAAAAGGAATGAATGCCAACAGAGTGTTTCTTAAGCACATGTGTGCTCAGAGTCTGTCATTGTAACAAGCACTTTCCATCCCCTGATGAGGAGGCTACAATCATTTCTGTTTATCAAAGCCATGTATCATTGCAAGGCAAGAAAACAAAGGAATTAAAGTAGCTCCTTCCAAGCCCCCCTCACATGACTGATTAGCAAAATGCAACAGGTGAAAGGCTTATTAAAAGGGGATCTCATGGAGACTGAGAATCTGTTTGATTCTAGCTTTTGTATATAAATACAGTTAAATAGGAAGGAAACTGAGAAACAGTAAATTTGGCTGACATCCTTAGGAGCAGTCTTTAAAAATGTGACCAAAATCTGCATGCACTTTAAGATGTCACTGTTTGGACTGGTTTTTCACGGTGGTGACTAGGAGGTAAGAGGTAATTTTTAACTGGGTCTTCTCTTTCATTGCTTTGCCTCACTTAAAAACTGTTGCCTGCCTTAAACCTTGAAATATCTATTAAACTCTATTTCTAATTCCACTCCACAGAGGACATCCATAGCATTAAATAACTCTTCAGTCGTAAAGACTACAGCTGTAAAAATCATTCAGAGTTTTTTTTAAAAAATGCATGCACAGTACATCATGAACATGCAGTCTGCCTTCCACTACTCAAATAGAGAACTCTGCAGGCAAATCAAATATCTCACATATACGTTGATGCAGTTTAGTCAGAACAAATGGTCAAAACACACACACACAAACTATTTGTTCCTACTAAATCATACAAACATTTCTGTGGGATAGTTGATAATCATAGAAAAAACGAAAGCATGTTGTCTTTCTAAAGGTATACTATACAAAGCAACAACAGAACACCCACATAACTCGCTCCCCCCCTTCCCCTCCTTGGTAAACAAAGCCCTATGATTAAAGTCTGAGCTCCCATGGTTATCACACATACAAGTATGCATTACACATACTGTCTCAGCAGGGTCTCATTATGTAGTCACTGCATAGAAAAAAATAAATGCCTCACTGAACAAGGAGGAAGGGAATGATATTTCACTGGCTGTGTGCAAAAGAATTAACAATTTAGCAAAAAGAAAAAATGGTAGGATTACCACTGTTGCTAGGTTTTGGCTTTCTAGTAGCCCTGTTTTCATAACATTTTACTTATGGAGTGGAATAAATGCTTTGGGAAGAGAAGTGTTCTCTAGAGGTTTAAGAGTAAGCAGATTTATTACCTGCTGGCTAGCTGGTTATCTCCTTTCTTTCTTCTTCCTTCCTTAAATGTTGGTTAAGACAAAACTATCACTCTATAACAGGCATGTCCAAACTTTGGCCCTCCAGATGTTTTGGGCCACAACTCCCACAGTCCTTTGCCATTGGAAATACAGGCTTGGAATTCTGGGAGTTGTGATCCAAAACATCAGGAGGGTTGAAGTTTGGACATGCCTGCTCTATACTGTAATACAGGCATGTCAAAAGTCAGGCCCGGGGGCCAAGTGAGATTTTTGTTTTCAAATTTTGAGTGGCCTGCAGCCTCTTCTCCCCACCGGCTCAGCCTGTCATGCATCCCTGCCAGCTGGCCCCTCCCCATACCAGATGGAGACATCAGCTTGCAGTTTTATGGTTTGCCTGCTCGCCCTGCCTCTGTCTGTCCCTCCAGCCATCTGCCCAGGCTACCTGCCCCTGGTTCTGTTGATGCAGTGTTCTCCCCGCCTGCTTGCATGTCCTAGAGGCTTGTCCAAAGTCTGGCCCCGGGGCCAAATGCAGCTCAATGGTTGGCCCCCACATATTTTCACCTCCCCAAATCTGGCCCTCCTTGCGAAAAGTTTGGACACCCCTGTGCTCTACCAATGAGAAGCCTGCGGACTCAAGGGTGATATTGCTCATCTTTAGCTATTCTCCAGCATGTAGTAATCAGAGGAGGTTGGCTATGGACAAATTTATCTTCCATCAAGACACCTAGACTGTCTTAAAGCTATCTGAAGTTGGTGGCAATTATCAAATTCCACTTTAAATTATATTTAACTTGAGGCAAATCCTGGCAAATAGAAGGGGAAGAAATAGAGGCAATGACAAAGTTTATTTCTTTGGGCTCCTTGATCACTGCAGATGGTGACTGCAGCAATGAAAATAAAAAACACCTCCTTCTTGGGAGGAAAGCAATGACAAACCTAGGCAGCATCTTAGGGCCTTTTCACAGGACCCCTAAGATCCGCTGGCCACTTAAATTCGGACCAGAGATCTTGGGGGTTCGTTGCTCTTCCTACGTCTCCACCCCTCCGCACTTCCTTGCTCCTGTCTGCGTGAGGGGAGGGAGAAAAAAAGAGAGGAAAAAATGCAGGCTCACCTCCGAAGCCGCCCGGAGCCCCGTCGTCCTCCTGATTCCTTCTCTTAAAGGGGCGGGAGGCAAAAAAAACCAACAAACAGAAGCTAGGAGAGCCCCGCACTCACTCCCTTAAATCCGCATCAGGGATTTTCACCCTCCGAGAGCAGGTACATGAAAAGTGTGCTGGGACGCGCTTAGGTGGGCATGGTCGCACTTAATTTTCTGCAAACTCCGGAGCTGGTGGGGAAACAATTGTAAACTCTGGAGCTAGCAGCCATTTGCGGCGGAGTTTAGGAGTCGTGTACAAAGACTCTTAAAGAGCAGAGACATCACTTTGCCAACAAAGATCTGAATAGTCAAAGCTATGTTTTTCCCAGTAGTGATGTATGGAAGTGAGAGCTGGACTATAAAGAAGGCTGATCACCTCAGAATTGATGCTTTTGAGCTGTGGTGCTGAAGGAGAGTCTTGAGAGTCCCCTGGACTGCAAGGAGATCAAACTTATCTATCCTGAAAGAAACCAACCCTGAATGTTCACTGGAAGGACAGATTTTGAAGCTGAGGCTCCAGTACTTTGGCTACCTCATGAGGAGAGAGGAGTCCTTGGAAAAGTCCCAAATGTTGGGAAAGATTGAACGCAAAAGGAAAAGGGGATGAAAGAGAATGAGATGGTTGGATGGTGTCATCGATGCAACCAACACTGATTTCACCAAACTCCAGGAGGCAGTGGAAGACAGAAGGGCCTGGTGTGCTCTGGTTCATGGGGTCACAAAGAGTCGGACATGACTGAACAACTGAACAACAACAACAGAGTTTAAATATGTGCTTTGTGGAAAACTACTTCTTTCTGTCTGTTCTGAAGCTCTGTTCTTTATTGGATAACTCCGAATTCCAAAAATGTTCTCGGACAAAACCTAGAACTTGAACTGCACTTATTGAAGTCCAAGAAATAGTTTCTCATAAAAATGTTCATAGACAATCACATCAGTGCTCAAATTTCTCCAATTTTCAGTCTCTACAGTATGTCTGGAAGTGTAACAAGCCGAATTACGTATATACAGTATTCACAGTGAGGCTATGCCTTTTTTTTCTTTTTTCTTTTTCTTTTTTTTTGAAAAAAATATTTTCATGCTGGCTGCTTCATGGTTGTTAACTTTCCTAGTGCATTGTATTTTATTTTTCTTATGTGTTTACAATATTTATACCTGTCTCATCAAAAAGACACAGGGCAGAGTCATAAAAGAGTTGCTGGTCTTCCTACACCTGCAATGCACTGGGTCAACATTCTCACCAAGTTACCTACTGCTATTCAAGATCTCTTTCTTGGCCAGTCATTGCCAGCACAAAGCCGATCACTGTACATATGAATTTAGGATTCTTCTGCTCCAATGTGCATTGATTATACTTGCTTTGCTGAACCACATTTACCACTCTGTTTGCCATCACCCAGGTTGAAGAGTGCAGCTTTCTGAGCTCTCTGCTGTCCTTTTTTCTTTTAACTGCCCTAAATAATTCAGTGTCACCAGCACATTTCAACTCTGTGTGTTGAGGGTATAATATTGCTACAGGGCTTGAGTGGGAATATTATCCTTCCCTGACCCTGTTCATCATTAATGGCATACTACTAAGCAAAGGAAAGAAGTACTTAGGCCAAGACAAGTTCCCCACTTTCAACCTAATGTATATTTATTTATTTATTTATTTATTTATTTATTTATTTATTTATTTATTTATTTATTTATTTATAAGCTTGTATCCCGCCCATCTTCCCAGCGGGAACTCTGGGCGGCTAACAGCAGTAAAAACACATAAAACAAACAGTTAAAACTACAAGCAATAAGGCAGCGAAGGACAAGATGGCGACGAGCCCCCCCAAAAAAAAAACCTAATTCACAAGGTCGCCGAAGGCCTCTCAAGTCAAGTCAAGTTTATTGCGGTCATATGACCCATATCTGCAAATATACAGTAAAGGCAAGAAAAAAAGCAAAGAGAAGTACTAATAAATAGGAACATGGGAATGGGTGGCCGAAGTGATCTCTGCTCTCTTTCGAATGGCAGCTAGAAAGAACTTTGCAACCTGTGCTGTAACGTGTGAGTTCTTGTCTATTAGACAGTATTGAACTAACCACTTGGAAGGGTGGCCTTGGAATTTTTTCAACAGTGGACAAATTAGGGTGTTCCTAATTTGTTCATAGAGTGGACAAAATAAAAGCACATGCTGAAGAAACTCAGGAGCCTCGTTTCCACATGGGCAAAATCTCTCTTGACGTGGTATTCCCTGGAACCTACCCTGGAGCAGTGCTGAAGGCAGCACATTCATCCTGGCCAGCATAAAGGCCCTGCAGGCCTGTGGTGAACAGAGTGAGGTTAGATAAGCTGCAGGGGTCCTATACGGTGGGAAAACACCTTGTGACAAAGGGGAGCAGGTTCTATGTGCCTGCAAAAGGAGTTCCTGCCTTTCTATGTCACATAACCTCTGGGTGAGAATTCTTAGGGCCTGTTTCTGCCCTAGCATCAGGATATGTTCAAGAGGGATACCTATGGACCTAATTTTTTGTTTAATGGAGAATTGCCACTGGTTTTGATAAGAGTCAGCCAGCATGTTATACACAAACCCCAGTTGGTCTGCGCAGAAATGTAATCTGAGCCAAAACTTTAAAGTCTGAGTCCAAGCAGAAGTTTCCAGGTGACCTACTCCTACTTCAAGGCACAGGACTGCATACGCTACACAGTTAGGGACCCCTAGGATTCGACGCAAGAACATGGATTGAATTCTTTCAACGTCGGGGTTATATGCATTAATCCAGATGGGGATGCCATATAATAATTGTGCCCTTGTTTTTGCGTGAAAGACCCGTATGGCTGAAGGAATGTAGCGTCCTCCACTCCTATAGAAAAACTGGGCCACTGCAAGCGAGCTACATTTTGCAAGGTTAAGGGCATAATTTCGATGGGCTACCCAGCTCATATTATATCTAAAGGAGATCCCCAAATACTTGTATTCTTTAACCTGCTCCAGAATGTCATTTTGTAGGGGCCAATGCATTCTTTTCCACCTCTTTGAGAACACTAGGATCTTTGATTTTTGGGCATTGATGGACAGACAGTTATTGTCACAGTAAGTTGCAAAGGCAGTTATAAGCCTCTTTAGGCCCAATTGGGTTAGAGACAGAACTGCCGCGTCATCTGCATACAGGAGTAATGGGATTTGCTGAGGACCAAGCTTGGGGGGATGGCCTTGGACTTGGTTTAGAGAATCACTCAAATCATTAATGAAAAGGTTAAATAGATAGGGTGCCAAGATACATCCCTGTTTAACCCCCTTATTATTCAGGATCGTATCAGACAATTTACCAGTAGGTCCATACCGAACCTGGCAGCTCGTATTAAGATACAACATTTGAATAAGAAACAACAATCTCCTGTCAATTGGGGACTTTTCCAATTTGGCCCATAGTAGTTTCCTTGAGATTGAATCAAAGGCCCCTTTTAGATCAAAAAAAGCTACAAACAGTCTCCCCCCACCCATAGAATTATACTTTTCTGCAAGATGAGCCAATACAATGCAGTGATCTAATGTATGTCTGTTTTTACAAAACCCGATCTGTTCTGGGCCCAATATCTTTTGATTGTCCATCCAGGCTGTCAGTTTGTTTGCTAGGTGTCGAGCATAAAGTTTCCCCAAGATTGACAGCAGGCTAACAGGGCGATAATTTCCTGGAACTTGAGGGTCTCCTTTTTTGAAGATGAGTACTATGATAGCTTTAGTCCATGATGAGGGTACCCTTCCAGTCTGATCTATTAATGTGAAGAGAGTGGCCAAATGTGTGGCCCACCAGTCCAGATGCTTTTTTAAGAGTTCCGGGGGAATTCCGTCAGGTCCAGCAGCTTTTCCCAGTTTTAAGTTCGTAATTAGAGATTTGATTTCTGAAATATTTACTGGGTCCCATTTAGGTAAGTTTAAAGAGGTTGGCTGTGAAGGAGTTAAATCAGAAGTTTGAGGATCGAAGAATATGTTTGTAAAGTGATCCTTCCAGACATGTGCAGGGACCTGAACATCCAGGGAACCTGTCCTGCTTTTTAAGGCACCCCTGACCAACAGCCAGAACTGTTTGCTGTTATTTGACCGAACAGTGTGAATCATTAATTCCCATCTTTTCTTGATCATAAGTTGCTTCTTTTGGGCTATTACAAGCTTATACTGCTTTTTTAGGTTGATATATTCACTTGAGGGGGGAGAGTCTGGCTGGTTGAGCCGATAGGAATAGTACAAAGAGCGTAGCTGATTTTTCAGGAGGAGACAATCTTTGTCAAACCAGGAGTTGGATTTAAATCTTGAATCCTTATAGGACCCCTGGCGGGTTTGCTGGCATAAAATACCATTTATTGCTGCCATCAGGTTCTCATAATGGAGGATGGCCTCTGACGAGTTTGGTGCCGTGGACAGATTCTGTTTCAGGTTTATAAAATGGGTGGAATTTAGAGCGGAGTTTAACTTGTCCTCTATTTTTGGAGACCATTTATTCCCCTTAAAGTAAGGTGCCATTCTTACTGTGTTGATTGAGTAAGCTGGTGTTTTAGAAGTTAGTTGATCACATTTTACTGTGGTGATGAGAGGAAAATGGTCGCTGTCTATTTGCGTTCCAACATGAAAGTCAACTACCTTGCCACTCAGATGAGCAGAGACTATTACATAATCAATGACACTGCTCCCCCTATGGGAGCAGAATGTGAATTCTCCAGGGTGATCCTGAGGGGCAGAGCCATTTAAAATATACTTTCCAGCTCCCATAGAGAATCTGGCCAGGCAATGCCCGGCTGGATTGATCTGAAGGTCTTTAGAGCATCTAGGAAGCTTGAGCTGTTCCGGGAAAGAATCCTCCAAGCTGTTGCCCATTGCATCCAATAGAGCAGAGTTGTCTTTTCCGATCCTTGCATTAAAATCACCAGCTATAAAGATTTCAGCAGAAGGGCAGTTTGCCTCTAAATCAAATAGGTACTTGCCCAAGGTTTCCCATTGTGCCTGCAATTTTCCTTTGTTAGCTTGGGGGGGGGGTAGATATACATTAACTATCATGAGTGAAGGCTTCAGGTTTTGGATTAAAATAGCCATGGCCAATGGGGGACAGCTATTCAAGTGCTCAATCCTGAACTGGTGGTGGTTTGTAATCAGGCAGCATAGACCGGCACTTCGCTGGCCTCTACGTGTTGGGGCAACAGCTGGAATTGCAACTGAGGTATATCCGGGCAAAATAATGTCCCCTTCGTACCAGGTTTCTTGGAGAAGGATAATATCGAAGCCCTGGAGGAAATTTTGGAATTCTGGGTCATTGGATTTCCCTTTCCATCCAGCAATGTTCCAGGACAAGATCTTCAGTGAGGGGATCCTGTTGGCAGTTGATAGTCATTCTGACTGGGCTGGATTCACAGGGAGGCCACTTTGGTTGACATGGTTGTGATAGAGTCCGCTTTTATTGCTAGCTGGAGAATTAGTGTGTTTAGCCTTGAGGCGGTCAGCCTCGGACCCTGAATTTGATATCTCTGATCTTGATTCCAACGCAGGTGGATTCAAATGGTCATTTGTGAAGTCCAGCAGAGATGGAGAGACTAATTCTTCTGAAACATCAGTCAGACTAGGAAAAGCCAAGATAGAATCGAGGATGAGCCATTTGACTCTCACTGAGGTTTACTAAATTGCCATTTGAGTTTTCGATCCGCCTGTGCCGTCTCGAATGAGCACCCGATTCGAAGAGACTTCAGGACCTGGGCTAGATAGCTGGAGTGTAAGGCATTAGAGTTGATGGAGACACTTGGGCCTTTCGGTTTCCCACCAGACATGGATGCCTGGGGGGAATTCATTTAAGGGGGGGGGCGGAACTCTTTAAGACCTCTCTAAAAAAAGAGGGTCGAGGTCTTATTATGCACCGACCTGGCATTAATCAGGAGGCAGGACAGGTCAGAGGCGCTGACGGAGTGACACCCAGGTAGATGACGGTGAGCGAGGGGATCAGAACGGGGGACAGGCAGTAAATGCTTGACCCTGGTTCTTCTAACCCGACCGATCCCTCCGCCCAAAGCGTATCTCCCACGGCCAGACACCACAGAGATACGAGTCCCTGCCGACATGGCGGCCTGTCGGGGGGGGGGGGGGAAAAAAAAAAAAAAACCAATATAAATACAATAAAATATACAAATAACAAAGTAACACCTAAGAGCTACAAAAATAGAACAACAAGAGAAAAATACAATCGTGAGAAGAGCTATTAATTAAAAAAAACGCAAAAGAAACGCAAAAAAAATGGAGCAAAAAAAGGGCACAAATAATCACAGGGATTCCCTTTCAGATTGGCCATTGCACTCACAATTCAAATAAAAGGAATAACTTTGAGCAGCCCGAAGTCTACTTTTTTCTCCCAAATGGCCCTGCTATCTACTTTGATCTCCCTAAGGGCCCCCATGGTCTACTTACAGGAGTACGTGTGTGGCTGCCCAGCCAGGCCAGAAAGGGCCAAGGGCGCACAGCTCCCGGCCTGGCACTCCTCCTCCCCTCCCCCCCTCCTCCATTGCTGTGGATGCTGCTACAGCCGCAAGGCTGCTCAGCCAGGCTGGAGAGGGCCTTTCACTGTCCCCTCCCCTCCTTTTGCTCCATGCTAGCAACTCAGGTGGTCATGAAACAGTGGTGCACCAATCATCTGGCTGGCGGGAGAAGGGGGAACTGTACCATGACCCTTGAACTGCCCTGCTCAGTTGAGACAGTGGGCTGGCAGACCCAGAACTTTGCTAGGGCAGTGGTGGCCCTTGGGTTGGGGGAGGGAGAGGTTTTTTATTGGTGGCTGGCCGACTACTTTTGAACCCTTCATGCAGGCCTTCTCTAGCTCATCCTTGACAAGAACACATCACTCTCCAAAGCTCTTGGTGGGAGACCCATATTTGCCTACCGACAACTTCCCAACCTCAAACAAATACTAATGCACACAAGATTAGAAAACAGCAACATGGAAAATGGAACTAAACCTTGCCACAAACCCTGATGCCACCTCTGCTCACACATCTACTCTGACAACACAATCACAGGACACAACAATGTCACATACAGTATCAAGGGCAACTTCACCTGCTCCTCACCCAATGTGATCTATGCCATCTTTTGCCAACAATGCCCATCTGCACTCTACATTGGACAAACAGGACAATCTCTAAGAAAACGCATCAACGGACACAAGTTTGACATAAGAAACCAAGATACAAAGAAAACCATTTCAGTTTACCTGGACACTCCTTGAAGGACTTGAAGGTCACTTTTTTTGGAACAGAATAATTACAGATCAAGAATAAAAAGGGAAACAGCTGAGATAAGAGTCATATGCATGACTGACGCACACAAGAATGGATTAACCATACGTCAGGGTTTCTTGAGTAATTATCAAATGTAATATTACTATATTGCCACTTTTTCATGGACTCTAAGGTAAAAACTCCATATTGCCACTTTTTTCATGGACTCAGGTAAAAATTCCCATTCTCTCCCCCTTTCTTCCACCCCCACCCACCAACCACCAACCCCGCTTAGCCTGCTCTGCTCTGCTCTGCTCTGATTTCTGTCTCTTGAGGAATTTACCTTGGAGCCATAAAACCACACTTAACATATCAACAGATCCTGGCCTCAGAGCCATAACAGACGCAGCCCAAATCCTCCTTACATCCATCTCTACTAATCAACTCTCCCTCCTCTTTCCCCTCCCATATCCACCTCTATATACTACAGCCAATGAATATCTGGTATGAAATGTATATCCCATCACATATTACATTGCATATCTCATTCTGCTGCTATATGTCTGAAGAAGTGGATGTGTCCAGGAAACATTACATTAAAATATGAAAGTTAGACTGTTACTTCACATCCAGGTGCCACCCTCTCTGTAAGTCCTCATGGTGAATAAGCCTTAGAATGGATAAGCTAAGGCACAACAAGAGCTGTGAGAAGTGGCACAGGGCACATGTTACAAATAATGGCTCTTCCACTTCTGCTAGTAAATAATCTGGTTCAGTAGTCACCACAAACATTTTGCAAACATTCATTATCACACTATGACAGATGCATGCTAACAAACTGGAAAAAGAGTATTCAAAGGGAGCAATATCAAAATCTTTGTTGCTCTTGCCTGAGGCATTTTAGGGGTTTGGTTGCCACACTCATTTTTTCTTTAATTGCTAATTCCATTTAACTTTAACATACAAGATACTGTACTTTGTTTTGATGGGCATTTCATAGCTGAGTCCTCACTCTAAACATACTGCTGACTCAAAAGAACACTGTAGCAATTTGGTATTGCATTTTGGGAGAGCAATGTCCTCATGTTTACATTCCTCTTTGCAGTTTCATATCCACTCCTGATATGTTTTTACTTAACTGCTACAAAAGAACCAGCTACTATAAAAGAAGGTAGCCATATGTGTCATGCTTTACTTGAAAGGCAGAAAATGCTGGCGGTCTGGTGACAGATACATGAAAGTTACCCTAATAGTGAAGGTTACACTATTGACAAAATTATTTTTACTTACACTGCTCTCTGGATAAACAGTGCAAGCTATTATTTGATGTGGGAGTATCATATTTCAGGACAAAACACAGATGATCATAGATTTTGGCACTTTGGTAAACTTTATGTAAATGTTTCAGAACTCTATATATATTTGATTGTCAATTCACCCACTGTGGAAAGATTGAGATTAGAATCTTCTTTTGTTTTTAACCTCTTTTGATAATCTGTTGCCATCAATCATCTTTATCAATTCCTACTCAGGTCTTCGTCTCAAACATTTATGATAAAGTTAAAAACACAGTTCCCATTACATGTTGTGTGTTGTGTCATTACAGTCATGACGGATTCTTTGTGACCCCATGTCCATGGAGTTTTATTGGCAGGGATACTGGAGTGGCTTGCCAGTTCCTACTCCAGGTGCCTACAGCACCTGGTATTCCGTGGTGGTCTCCCATCCAAGTACTAACCAGGGCTGACCCTGCTTAGCTTCCGAAATCAGATAAGATCAGATGTGCTCATGGCATCTAGGCCCATTACATACCCTGGGGAAAAGCCATATACTGTATAGCAGGCATGTCCAAACTTCAGCCCTCCTGATGTTTTGGACCACAACTCCCAGAATTCCAAGTCTGCATTTCCAACAGCAAAGGACTATGGAAATTGTGGTCCAAAACATCTGGAGGGCTGATGTTTGGACATGCCTGCTGTATAGTATTTCATTCTCTCCCCCCCCCCCCCCCATGAAAAGAGTTAATTGCATCCAGGTCTTTAGGGAACATGCAATCTCTAAAATAATCAATCCTCTTATCCTACAAGTGCTATGTTTACTGGGGATTTTCACTGCAACCCAGGCCATTGTACATCTAACAAGCCTATTCAGGCCATTGTCCACCTAAGGAGCCTATTCAGGCCACTGTTCATCTAACAAGACTATTAAGTCCAGGGTGGTGTGAAATCAAGGTGAACTATAAATTGGAGGTCTCACCAGTAACTTCCCTCAAGCTGATGAAGCTGCTAGGATGAGCAGCAAAACTTTTCGCTCTCTCAAGAAAAGAAGTTCAGTTTCCATGACTCAACTTCCAGATAATCTCACCTGGATGACTGAGAATATTCACAGACACATCCTCTAGAATATGTGTCATGCAACAAGATTTAAAACAAGTATAGATAAAAACACAAAATACTATCCTCTCAAAACACAATTGAAATAATAATAATAATAATAATAATAATAATAATAATAATAATAATAATAATAATAATAATAATAATAATAATAATAATAATAATAATAATTATTATTATTATTATTATTATTATTATTATTATTATTATTATTATATTAAAATACAGTGGACCCTCATATAACAAGTGGTTTGTTTAACAGAAAATCTGCTTAAAGGAAAAATTTCTGGAGATAGGGGGAAATCGCTTAACAGAATCGCCTATGGGGCGAATCCGTACATAAGAAAAACAGTCGCCATTAGCGATTAATCTGTTTTAAATGCATTCCTATGGGAAATTTGTACAAAGGAAAATTTGCTTAACAGAATTTCATTTGGAATGAATTAATTCCTTTATAGAAGGCACCACTGTACAATTCAAAGCACTTTTGAAGCATAAGTGGAAGGATAGTAAGGAGGAATCTATTGCCATTGTTCTTTAGACTTTTGTTTCAAATTGCCTATTTAGGCACAGGTATTTTCACCCAGGGCAACACGTGGATTCTGCCCCCTCCCCCACCTCCAGCAGGGGCATGTGGGGGTACAAACTTTGAATAGTACTTTGACTTTGTTGCCCCCCCCCCCCCAAGTATGGCACTCAGGGCACATGCCTTGTCTGTTCCCCTGTAGTTGCAGCCCTGAGTATTTGCTTCACATTTTCCACAGTAAATACAAACACAAAGAACTCATTCAGCTTCTCAGGAATCTGCTTACCTTTCCTAACCATGGGAAAATAGCTTTGAATCACACTTTAGCTTTGCCTACTCCTCATATACAGCAATAAAATGGCTCATGAAACTGGGTCTAAGTTCTGTTAAGAATATATACTATTCAATAAGTGAGTGGGTGAAGAGAAGAAGAAGAAAAATGAGGCCTGCCTTCACTCTACGTTTAAGATTAGCAGCCACTTATCGTAATTATAAACACAAAGCCTCAGTTTATTCTATTTGCTGGTCTCTAGAATCCCGGAATGTTGCCATATGCAAGGAAGCAGGAGTACTGTTTCCATTACTAATATACACAATTAGATGTCTTCGTACAGTAAGCTAAGTGGGATCTAAAAAACAAAACAAAACAAGGCAAGATACAATCCTATATACAGCATGATTAGAAAGGTAATTAACAAAGCAATAGCTTGCTGTGCTTGCAATCTGTCAGCAAGTGGTAATACTGCTGAATTAGAAAGTTGATGTAGGAAAACATACAAAGGAAGATACAGCAGGACAAAGTAAATATTTCTTATCCCTTTGTTCTTGAATTTTTTATATTATATTATTATATTTGCTTGTTTATTATATTTCTATCCTGCCCATCTGGCCATAAAACCACTCTGGGAAGCTAACAACATATTTGGCTGTATTACTTCTTGCCTGTGTACGCTAGTACTGTAATTACAAGCAACAAATTTTGCAGAAATAAAAATAAGCATTTATTCATGTTTGTTACACATGTCCAAGTTTGTTACCAACAATAGCCACAACAAGAGCAATGAATAATGCAGATATCAGCAGCATACTAATGACATTTTATTCCTAATCCTCTCTGACCACTCCCTATGAAATCCTTAGACCACACCATTTAAGGGTTTATACATAAGAGCTATCACCTTGAAGTGAATTAATAAACAGATAGTGACACCAATTGCACTATTTCAAACAAACTGGAACAAGTTTGGGGGAGGGTAATGGAGATGATTAGGGGGGTAGAAACCAAGACCTATGAATAAAGACTGAAATAAACAGGGCATATTTAGCCTTGATAAAAGAAGACTAAGGGGAAATATGATAGCACTTTTCATATAGCTGAAAAATAGCCATCCAGAGGAGAGGCAGGATCTGTTCCCAGTTATCTCAGACTTCAAGACACATAACAATGGGCTTAAGTTACAGGAAAGAAATTTTAGGCTGCATATCAGAGGAAAAAAACTTAACTGTTAGAGCAGTATGATTATGGAACCACTTATCTCAGGTAGGTAAGTGCTCTGGTGCTAGAGGCAGGTGGGGACTCAGTGGCCTAGTAGGCCCTTTCCAACTCAATTATTCTATGATTCCATGAAAACTAGTGGGGTTCCATCTACAAAATACTTGCCAGACAGTAGTCTGCCAGCACATTTTACTCTAGGAGTGGTTTCTCTGGACAGACACATATAAAGCAAGTTACAGTAATTTAGATGCAAGATTATCAGGCATGAGATAGATTTGCCTTACTTGGTAAAGGATACGGTTGGCACATCAGCTGAAATGGGATGAAATGGGAAGAAATGGGATGAAAATATTCCATGCCACTATCACACCTGAATCAACCAGAAGCAATGTAGGCTCCAAGAGCACCTCTTTCAAAGGTACATAATCAACCCAGAAGAAGTTGAACTTTCAATCCCAGTTTGCTCTGCCCATTAACCAACAAGACTTCCTTATTGTCTGGAGTAGGCCTTTATTTATCCTTCTCTGCATCCCAACAATAGTTTAGGTCTGGTATGAGATGAGACAAGAGCCAGAGACAGATGCTGTCAGCATACAGATGGGACCACATTTCTAAACTTTCAGCTGCTTAACGCAGGAGCTAAAAAGCACAGGGCACAACAAGAAATAAAAGAAAATAACCTCAGACCTCCACTAGTAAAAACAATAGCACTTCAGCCACTTTAATAGGATATCTTTAAGTCACATACAGGCCACAGGAGGACACTATGCTCAACGTGAATTCTAGTAAATATTGCTCACATGTCCATCAGAACCAAGAAGGAAACATTTTTCTGTACAAATCATACACCAAGGCAATAAACATAGTTTCTACCCACAAACTACACCTAAAATTAGACCGGGGAAAAATCTTGATAAACCATTTCATATGAGAACTCCTGATGTCACCATCCACTCCAAGGACTCACCTTTAAATTAACCTTTAACACCAATTAATTCTCCACCTGAAGGAGACAGATGAACATCACTGGTGGATTACTCTGATAAACTGTTGTTTTAGATAGACACATATCCACAAAATGGCACAACACCGTATCTCTGTGTAACTAGTTAATGGTCTGCCAAATCATACAGCCAGAGTAGCAGAGGAAGCTGCAACTTCTCTGTTCCCATAATCTTAGAATCATAGAATCATAGAATCACAGAGTTGGAAGAGACCTGAAGGGCCATCTAGTCCAACCCCTTGTCGTGCAGGAACCCCATCACAATATTTCTGACAGATGTCCATCCAAGCCTCTGCTTAAAAACCTCCAAAGAAGGAGACTCCACCACCCTTTGTGGCAGCATATTCCACTGCCGAACAGCTCTAACCGTCATGAAGTTCTTCCGAATGTTCAAATGGAATCCCTCTCCCTGGAGTTTGAAACCATTGCCCCGAGTCCTAGTCTCTGAAGCCATGGAAAACAAACCTGTTCCCCCTTCAATATGACATCCTTTCAAATATTTAAACATAGCTATCATATCCCCCTCAGCCTTCTTTTAGAGAGGCTAAACATTCCCAGTTCCCTAAGTCGTTCCTCATATGACATTTCCTCCAGACCCTCAACCATCCTGGTCGCCCTCCTCTGCACCTGCTTGAGGTTGTCAACATCCTTTTTAACCTGAGACGCACAGAACTGGACACAGTACTCCAGGTGGGTTCTGACCAGAAGAGAATAGAGTCGTACTATCACTTCCCTTGATCTTGCCCCTCTCTCAACACAGTCACCTAATATATTTCTCCCAACCCATACCTGATTTACTAATCCTTCTATGGTAGACCGCCAGCTTTTTGGCAGGGAGTGGGGAGAAAGGAATAATAAATGGTCACACACCAATTTCCCACTGTGTCTCCTGGGCAGTGGCTGGTCCCTATGATTCATCAGGTCCATTCCAGCTCTGCAGTTAGATGATGATGATGATGATGATGATGATGATGATGATGATGATGATGATGATGATGATGATTCTCCTCCTCCTTCAAAGCCAAACATTACATCTCTAACAGACCACATCTTATCAATGTATCCCCAAAATTCTTTCTCCGAAATGCTCAAGGGAAAAGATGACATCAAAACTGGGCCCTACCACAAGGAATGTAAACTTTGGTTTCACAATTCCATGGGCTTTTATGCACAAGTCCTTCAGCCAATACAAACTCCAGCCATAAAAGAATGAAGCCGCTGCAATGTAGCCCCTCTATCCGTACACAAAACATCTGCTGTTATTTAAAATGACAGGTTTCTTGAAAATGTACAAGCACAGTGGTGCATTTGAACTAAGGATTTCTGCACTATCCCCTCAGGACTCACAGAAGTGTGGTAGCTGCTGCAGATAAACAAATTTCTAGTCCCTCAAAAACAGCTTGGTCGTCTCTTGGGGATACAAAGATAGCAGCATTTGCCCTAAATTCACTCACAATGTTTTATTCCTCTCATTTTTTCTGTGGCTCAGTGCTGACATTAATATCATTCCGTGCAATTTAATTAATCCGTTCAGACAAGGAAGCCTGCAAAGATCAGTGCTGCCACAGAATCTCTTCTTTGGAGAATGTTGTTATTGCATTGCTCCTGCAGTTCTATTGCTACATGACAAAACTGTGGTTTTGGGTTTTTGTAATTCCACTGCTGGTATATAAAAGAGCAAAAGTAATATTTAAAATGACATAACAGGTGGCTGTCTGCACACTATGCATATTCAGTTCATTTTGTCTAGGAAATTGATGCATATTTCATTGTAAGGACTAGCAGCAGATTGACTGCATTTATACTTACTGCTTTCAGACAGAACAAAATGTGCTTCTTCTTTCTTAGTGTCATGAAGTTACCATATCTAGGCAGAAAATGGAGGAGAGAAAAAAAGAACATCACTCACAAGCAAAAGACTTTGTTGTATTTAACTACCAACAGAGTTTTCATCCATATGGAATTTACAAAAAGAGTAGAGGGCACAAAATATTCACATGGGAACTGTTGATTTCCTATCAGATTATAATAAGAAGGCAACATCATTTTGTGTCCTGAAGCATGACTGTACCCGCCTCCCAGATGAATTTAATACAATAATTGTGGTTAAGAAACTTTATGGGTCCACCTCTCTAAATGAAATGACCTCTTGAAACACTTTATAAGCATTTTTACATGTGACTCTGACTGTAACAACAATCCTCTGACTTATGCCACGATTTAACTAATTAACATTTTTAAAAAGTCATAAAAATGACTTTTGATTTCATTGCATGAAAACTTGAGAACAGCCTTTTGATGAAATCAGATCCTGATTTCACCAAGGGGAAAGCCTGGAAGGTACTGCATAAAGACTGCACAGCTCTCTTTACTGAGATCTATATTAATAGCAGAAGAGGGAAACTGTTCTAGAGTCACCACCAGCTTCATTATTTATTTCTTTGTCACTATAGCTTCTGCCACTATAGCTTCTACCTGGCATCAAAGCTCTCCTAGCAGATAAACTGTAAAATGTGCTGGCATTATCCAGTATGTCTGAGATGGATCTCTAAACAGTGATTTTGAAGAATCCCATACCAATCCCAGCCTGTACAAATTAATGGTGTTTTCCTTTTCTTTTTCATGTCAACACTTTTGTTAGTTTGTTCTCCCATCCTGTTTATTTGCTGTTTCCATGCATTTGACTGCAGGCATATGTATCTGTATGTATGTATGTATGTATGTATGTATGTATGTATGTATGTATGTATGTATGTATGTATGTGGGGTGTGGTGGCTCAGCGGACTAAGGCTTCCAAAAACTGTTGGCTGAAAAGTCGGTACCTCGGCGGTTCGAATCCCGGGTGCCACTCAGTGGAGAGAGCGCCCGCTGATAGATAACTTCAGCTCCTGCCAACCTAGCAGTTCGAAAGCATGTAAATGCAAGTAGATAAATAGGTAGTGCCATAAAAAGTGGGAAGGTAAAACAGTGTTTCCTTGCAGCCATGCCAGCCACGTGGCCATGGACTTGCACAACACTGGCTCTTTGGCTTGAATACGGAGATGAGCACTGCCCCTAGAGTCGGACATGACTAGCATGCATGTGCAGAGGAAACTTTACCTTTATGTATGTATGTATGTATGTATGTATGTATGTATGTATGTATGTATGTATGTATGTATGTATGTATGTATGTATGTTTTAAAATGCTGTCAATTTTTTTACCTCTCCTGCCCCTGCCCTGAAGAGCAGAGGAAGTGTTACATTTGCTGATATCCTTTAGCAGCTCACTAGTAAATGCTCTGATAAATGATTTAGTTTGTTCAAGCAATTATGTCTTGTAATTGTTGGAAAAAGAAGTAAACGAACCACAGTGGACCAAATGCTCATTCACTCATTCATTTGATTTTTATACCACCTATCTGGCAGCAGGGAAACCATTTGATTGCACCATTAGACAAAAGGAATGCCTATCAATCAGTACTCCCCTTCCTCCTGTATTTTGTACAAAGCTGTACAGAGTACAGAGTATGTTATCTTTTAAAAATACCTTTAGCTAGTTGCTGCAGTGAACATTCTTAGCTGCCTCTGGAAAGGACATAATAATCAACAGAGGAAGGAAAACTCATGGTAATGAGTTCTTCCTGTGCAAATTACCTCAGCATGCAGCCACATATCAAAAAAGTAGGGGAAATGCCACCTTAGGCTGCTCCGTTTTTCTCAGTCAATTGTCAAATGGCACGATTTTACAGCTTTTCTGCACCATTCCAAAAGTGGAACAAGAATGACAATCAGAGATACAACTTATTTAAAAATCATTTCCAACAAATTATATGAAGCCCATCCTTGTGGCATCAAAAATGAGACCCCCAAATTTGTTCTAGAGATAAACAACCCAGCCTAATCCTTTTGTAGCCTTCCCTTCATTCCCATCTACATTCTCCTACACCTACAGCAAAAGCTGGGTCTTTTGTTAATTTAAGCAAAGCAAACAGAAAAGCAAAGCAAAGTGAAAGCCATGAATCAAATACTTGCAGAGTTTTGTGAAAGTTTGATAAATTGCTATTCCCATTACCAACCTAAAACCTAAAATAAAATCTGGTGAGGCTTTCTCAACATCTACCCCTACTTGATTTCACGCTGAATCAGTAGGAAACTTTCTACCAGGGCAAACATCTTTGAACAGGTCCCTAAAGAAGCCTCTGTAGTAGGTTTAGGGGACTAATGTGCCTCTCACTGACATTTTCCATACTCACTATAGCTGATATAATCAGTAGTTTTCACAGAGGCATAACATTTGTGACTATTATGTCCATGGATCCTTGTACCATTAATAGCACAATTGGATTCAAAATTAAGGTGGTTGAAAGCTTTGTTGAAAATGATTGTGTTGCCTTTGGGGACCTTAAAATCTTCTTTCTGACTTCAAATACTGCAGCATACACTATTAGTAAATACTTATGCTAACATATGCCAGCATTTGTAAACATCATTGAGGAAATCAAATGTGTCACATAGCATAGCAATGTGAACAACTTGGTCTAGTTTTGCCTCAGGATGTGTTGGCTCTTCCATGTAGATATACAATCAACCAAATATGGAGGAGATGTTTAAATATATGAAATATTTTCCCAACTTATAAAGATAAGAATTAAGCCTTGATAAATATTAAACAAGCATTGTAACTGTTTTTTTAAATTCTGTTTAGCACATGTTTGCAGTATTACAGGAGTATCCTGTAAAGGAGATTTACATACAGTATATGACTTCGGTATATTCTGTATTTTTATTGTAATATACCTTATTATATTATATTGTGTGTTATTTAATGTATCTTATATTATTATTATTCTGTTGGTTGATATGGTCATAGGACTAATCATTAAAAGGATTACTTACTTCCTTACTTCCTAGGTCCTATTTAGACATTAGTTGTCTCCTTGGACTATACATGTACAGAGACAAATGCAAATTATTGAATACAATGGAAGTTCTCAGAGGGTGTTCAATGCCTTGTGATATGGCCCTCCAATTCTTGATATGTGAGGAACAAATTAATTGGCAGCCAGGAAAATACATTCTGCAAAAAATACATTCTGCAAAAAAAAAAAAAATACATTCAGGGGAAATTTCTTTTAAAATAACTATTCCAAGCTGTGATGCTGGCATTGAAATTGGGTGACTGGCTGATCCTCTGCAGTTGGGTAACTAACCAGCAGCCTTCTAGATGTTGCTGGACTGAAGTTTCCGTCAGTCTTCATACGCACAATGTCAGCTGGGACTGGGAGTTGTAATAAAACATCTGGTGAATCAGGATATTAATTTCTCACTGCTTGCCATACAACATAACACCAGACTAGCACTAGAAACCTCTAGATTCTTCCACTAACTACATGCTTTGGGGCAAGACATGTGGATTCCCTGTCTAAACTTGTTCACAGCTTGTTGTGAAGATGAAATGGCACAAGCCGTCACTGTGGCACAGAGGGCTGGTGCAAGGTGAACTCGTTTAAATCTGCTTCCTACACCACCTTGCTTAAACCATTATCTTTCTGCCTAATGGGCTACAAGAGGAGAGGGATTTATTAAGGATGGCAATTTGAAGCATTCAGTCCTTGCAATTAACCCTGAGAAGGTCACCTTTTGGAGCCATTTTTAGATGATAAATGGATTCAAATCCTCATCTAGGTGCTGCTGAGTTTTCTGGACTCTCGCTCTTTCTTTGTCTAATCTACCTCATGTGGCTGTTGTGATACTGAGGTGGTTCAAATCTCCTCTGAATGATGCTAGGCCAAGCACAGTTCCTTAACAAGTCTACCTCACAGGCCTCTTATGGGGATTAAATGGCTCAAATCTCTCCCAAGTGGCTTTGGGCTAGTCATCAGGTTAACCAACCACACAGGGCTATCAGAATGTCTCAAAAACCCCTAACTCTGGGCCAGTCTCTACTGTTCAACTTAGTCTGGCCTACCTCACCAGGTTGTTGTGAGGTTGGAAGATCAGCCCTGCCATGTTGCTTTTAATTTTCGTCTTGTGTGTGTGCTTGTATGTGTGCGACTCTTAGTTGGTTTCAATTGTCTTTTCTAACACATTGATTACAGTATTATCATTTTTAAAAATGGAGTTGGTTTTATTTGATTTTACGTCAGTTTTTTAAATTATGGACCTATATTGGATTGTTGCCAGATTATATATACAGTGGACCCTCATATAACAAGCGGTTTGTTTAATAGAAAATCCGCTTCAAGGAAACAAATTCCAGAGATAGGGGAAAATCGCTTACCGGAATCGCCTATGGGGCGAATGCGTACAACAGAAAAACGGTCGCAATTAGGGATTAATCTGTTTTCAATGGATTCCTATGGGAAATTTGTACAAAGGAAAATTTGCTTAGCAGACTTTCATTTGGAACAAACTGATTCCTTTATACAAGGTACTACTGTATATATTTACTTTGGGGGGGGGGCTTTGTATTTGTAACATTTCATAACAAATGTTTTATTGTTTTTCTGGTTGTTTGTTTATTTATTTATTTTAGAGTATTTTTACCCTGCCTTTCTCCTTGGAAAAGGACCCAAGGCGGCTTACAGTATGTTCTTCTTGTTCACTGCCCAGAGTAGTGCTTTTGCTACTAAGTCAGGAGAGATAAAAACAACATTGTTACATTCCATTCTACCTTAAAGGTGTTTACTTTTTAAATGAAATTGTAAGTCACCTTGAGTGCTACTTTGTAGCGGAAAGTTGAAGGAGAAACAAATACTGGAACAGCTTTTTAAAAAAAGCTTGTTCATGAGGCTGTGGTGAGGCTATTCTAATTCCAAGAGCCCCTTGCAGTCCTGAAGAACTTTTGCCAAATCTGAGCTTTACATGTGCCTTATCAAGCCCTTCTCTCTTTTCTCTGCCTAGCCTACCTCACAGGGCGGTCGTGAGGCAAGAAAGGCTGGAATAATCCTGCCACCATGACACTCCCTCTCGCCCCTGAGGGGTAGAAAAGCGAAATACAGTGGTACCTTGTATAAAGGAATTAATTCGTTCCAAATGAAATTCTGTTAAGCAAATTTTCCTTTATACAAATTTCCCATTGGAATGTATTAAAAACAGAGTAATCCCTAATCGCGACCATTTTTACGTTGTACGGATTTGCCCCATAGGCGATTCTGTGAAGCAAATTTCCCCTCTCTCCGGAATTTTTATGTTGTACAGATTTTATGTTATAGAAACTGTTTGTTATACAAGGGTCCACTGTATTATTATTATTATTATTATTATTATTATTATTATTATTATTATTATTATTATTATTATTATTATTATTATTTACAGTGGTACCTTGTATAAAGAAATTAATTCCTTCCAAATGAAATTCTGTTAAGCAAACTTTCCTTTATACAAATTTCCCATAGGAATGCATTGAAAACAGAGTAATCCCTAATCGCGACCATTTTTATGTTGTACGGATTTGCCCCATAGGCGATTCTGTGAAGCAAATTTCCCCTATCTCCGGGATTTTTTTTTATGTTGTACAGATGTTATGTTACACAAACTATTTATTATACGAGGGTCCACTGTATAAATAAAAGCAAAGGAAGCGAAGCTCCTGTGTTGACAGGCAGTCTATCTGGCTTCGTTTTGGGCGCCCCGCGTTCCCCTATTATTCCCCCCCCCCCTCGGGAAGAGAGAAATAAATAGAAATATTTATGAAGAAACAAAAGCCAGGCTGGACGGCTGGAGAGACCCACCCAGGGAGAGATAAAGGAAGAGGAAGAGGGCGCCCGAGCGACAAGCTCCCTCAGCCTGCCTCCCTCAGGCGGAGAGAGAGAGAAAAAGAGGCGCTTCGCCGGGCGGCCATTTTATTAGTCGCCCGCGCGCGAGGCGGGAAAGCGGCGCACCTTCGTGAGGGGCGACCACAGCCGCCTCTGAGGTAAAAAAAAAACAACAAAAAAGGGGGGCGGGGGAGGTGGGCACGAAGCCGTGACACGAAGCTGGGGAGGAAACCGATGCGGCCGGCCGGCGGGAGTGTGCTTTCGAGCTCGCGCGCATGCGTGGTGGAGTTTGCCACTGGAACTTGTCCTGCGGAACTCACCGCCACAGGACAGGGCGGTGGCCGCGAGTTCGGGTGAACGCGGACCCTTAAGGGAGGCGGCCAACCTTCCACCCGTTTCGGAACTCAGCTCCCCTTTCTTTAGGGTGGGGGGTTGAAAAAAAAGGGGGAAGTCAAAAAGATGGGTGTCCTGGTGGACAGCACCATGAAGGTGTCAGCCCAGTGTGCCACAGCAGTGGGGGGGGGAGCCAACTCAATGCTAGGGATCATTAGGAAGGGTATAGAAAATAAGATAGCAAGTGTCATTTTGCCTCTTTATAAATCTATGGTGAGCCCCCATCTGGAGCATTGTGTACAGTCCTGGTCACCATACCTCCAGAAGGATATGATGGAAATGGGAAAAGTGCAGAGGAGGGGAACTAGGATGATTAGGGGACTGGAACACCTTCCTTGCCATCTGAGGCTGCAGGGGCTGGGCCTCTTCACTCTTGAATGACAACGACTAAGAGGTGACCTGATGGAAGTTGATAAAATCATACAGGGTGTGGACAAAGTAGATAAGAAAAAACTGTTTTTCCTTATCGCACAACACTAGAACTAGGGGGCACTCCATGAAACTCTTGGGTGCCAGATCTCAAACCAATAAGAGAAAGTACTTTTTCACCCAGAGGATCACTGGTCTGTGGAACTCCCTGCCAAGAAGTGGTGACAGCTGTCAGCCTTGACAGCTTTAAGAAAGGATTGGACAAGTTCATGGAGAACAAGGGTATCCATGGCTGTCATTATGGATGCCTAAGGATGACCTCCAGGTTGGAGAGATAGGCAGGCTCTCTCTCCATGGCATTTGCAGGGCCAATGATAAACAGGTGAAGACATCTGCTTGGGAATACCCTGAAGCAAATGGCGAGCCACTGTTTGAGACAGAAGGCTGGACTGGATGGGCTGTGGCCTGTTCCAGCAAGGCGGTTCTTATGTTCTTATGGGGAAGGAGCGTGGCTGGGATGCAGCTTCCCTCCAGCAGGACACTGGGGCCACGCTCTGGAGTCCCCCGATCCAGATGAGAGGTTGGCAAGGACAGCTTTCCAGATGTTTTTTTTGGGGGGGTGTTGTAACTTCCCTCGTCTCTCACACTGGCTGTGCTGGCGAGGGCTGATGGAAGCCCGCAATAGCCTTTGAATTGCGGAGCTGGAGGGGACCCTGTGGGTCATCAAGTCCAACCCTAACTTCACAAAGGAGGCCCAGTGGGGGGAATCGAACTCACAGCCTGTGGCTCCCCAGCCAGAGACCTCAACCAGGGAGTGATCCAGCTGTTGTAGGCAAAGAGAATATCTGGGAGATGACAGTGGCACATCCCTGCTTCAAACGGAAAGCGATCACACTTTGCTTGTGTTTCTTTTGGTTGCATGGCCAAAATGGTATTGGGACTTTAAACACATGGTAGAGGAGACCTATAAATCACTGTGTACTGATTGATGCAGTGTGTGTCAGCTGGAGGTGTGACAGATGCCTTCCTAGTTTGCTGCAGCTATTTATGTGGTTCGTATTGCACTGGCAAACCACTCCAGTACTCCTGCCAAGAAAACTCCATGGACATGGAGTCACGAAGAGTCGGCCACGACTGTAACGACACAACACACACATTGCACATGAAACCCCAGCAGGATCACAGCCAGGAAGTTCTGTTGCTGAGGAAGCAGTAAACTGGGATACATCTGTGACTTGTTTACAATTTAAAATAATACTTTGTGGCTTGATTTTTTTCCTGGTTGTATATGGTGATTCTTAGATGGCTTTTAAATAGAATTATAGACCTATTCACAGACAATAGTCAGTGGTCCTTTTCTAAGGAGAAAGGTGGACTTAAATATACAGTGGTACCTCTACTTATGAGTTTAATCCCTTCCGAATGCATGCTCCTAATTCAAACAGCTCTTAAGTAGAGGTACCGTATATAAAAAAATTGAAAAAATAAATTTAAAAAATCAAAAAAATAAACAAAAATTGTAAGTAGAGCAGACCACATGTAAAATTTGTAAGATGGCAAGTTAAAATGGCAATGGTTTTCCACTCTTAAGCTGAATTGCTCTTAAGTAGACCCACTCTTAAGTAGAGGTACCACTGTACTAATAAATAAATAAATAAATAAATAAATAAATAAATAAATAAATAATCAGCAACAGATATTTTTGACAAGGAATGGCTATTCTAGGGGGCATAGGAACACATGGCTATTGAGAACTGCTGATATCGCTTCAGCCATGCATGTTAAACACACTCTGAATACTTAACTAAGGATTGAAATTTGTTCTTAAATCTGTTTTTCTTCCCTCTCCCACTTGGAAATAAAAGGTGATAAAAGAGAGAATGAGGTGGAAGAAAAATGAAATTTCCATGCCTTTCCTTCAGGCAGCCCTTTGCTGGCTTAATTTTAAACCATGTCAAAACTATAGAGACTCGCTGGCGACCATTGTTGGCTGAATACAAGGCCTGCACTCTTGCTGTTCACATTGCTTTTAAAGACTGGGAGGATGAAGGCTGGAAGGATGTTCTCACAAACAGACATGGCATGACACCCACTCAAATTGAAGAGTTATTAGAAGACGGGGAAAAGTTTGGCAGAGGTGTTATTGCAGGTAAGTGGCACGGGTTTGATATGCAAGGTTTGATTACAGGCCTTCGGCCAAGAAGACAAAAAATGCTAGCTATGGTGTAAAATACCTGCTTAGACACATGGGGAATGTGTGTCCTTCTAGATCAGTGATGGCGAACCTTTTAGAGACCGAGTGCCCAAACTGCAATTCAAAACCCACTAATTTTTTTTTTGCAAAGTGCCAATACAGTAATTTAACCTGTATACAAGTGGCTATGAAGGGGTGATGTTGGGTGCCCACAGAAAGGGCTCCGAGTGCCACCTTTGGCACCTGTACCATAGGTTCGCCATCACTGTTCGAGATGTTTGAATCCAACTTTCATCAGCCTTGGTCTGCAAGGCATTTATTTATTTATTTATTTATTTATTTATTTATTTATTGTTACATTTATATACCGCCCAATCTTCTGAAGCGGAACTCTGGGGTAGCGGTAAAGTATCATGGAGGTTCCAGCCCAACAACATTTGGGGGTCCTAATGGTCCACTCTTCCTATACAGAATAAAACCTCCAAGGATTTGGGAGTGTACACTGGAGAATCATCGATAGAATTAAAGATAAAGAAAATGTGGTAGTACTGGGGTGGGAAATAGGCAAATATTGTTGCTTATCAGATTCTGAATCGTAATCCCAACGTGGGAGGCAGGGAACTGTGTATGGCTATTCCTCTGAATACTCAGGTGATGTACCTGAATATTCAACTTTCGTTTTAGCAGTAAGATAGTTCCTAGCCATTCACTAATAACAGTACCAAACATAGCATGCACCCCATTATTCTACTACTGACTTTGGTTCTAATTATTCTGCAGCTACCATATTCCTTTTACCACAATTTTTTCTGGATTTAAGCCAGCTTGTATTTATCAATAACTCCTAGATTGAAATATATATATATATATATACAGTGGTACCTTGTATAAAGGAATTAATTCATTCCAAATGAAATTATGTTAAGCAAATTTTCCTTTATACAAATTTCCATAGGAATGCATTGAAAACGGAGTGATCCCATTTGTATGTTGTACGGATTCTCCCCATAGGCGATTATGTTAAGCAAATTTCCCCTATCTCCGGATTTTTTATGTTGTACAGATTTTATGTTATACAAACTGTTTGTTATATGAGGGTCCACTGTATAAACCATTTGTGAAGTTTGCAAAACAGCAAGAACAAATTGTGACTGTGTCAGACAGAGCTGTCTGCTACTACCTCCATTTCATTTGTTTCCTTCATGGCAGTTGGCGGTGTGCTTTTTCACCCATGGTGGCTGTCAATGGGATGCTGTCCCAGAAAGGCTCACCTGGAATCTATGTGGTTATCTTTCCAGATCTTTTTAAAAATTATTTTTGTAACTGTTTTTAATGTTTTATATTCCACTTCAATGTTGTATTTTTACATTTTAAAATAATACAGTTAGAAGACAATCAGATGCTGTTTTCTGAGCCTTGTTTGTGTTTTAAATTTTTAGGGCTTATTAATATTGGAGACACATCACAATGTCCAGAAGATTTACCTCCTGAAGAGATGTTGGTATTGGAAAAGAAGGCTATACTCTTAGGGCTGGAGCAGAAATATTTGACTGTCATTTCAAACCCCAGATGGCTGCTGGAACCCATCCCTGCGCGAGGACACAAAGATGTCTGGCAGGTCGGCATTCCAGAGGAATTGATTCCTGATTTGGAACTCTGTTGAAGGTTTGTCCTTATGGTTAATTGTCCATGCTTGTTCTAATTAAAACAGAGGCCTGCTCTGAACTACCAAAATGTTTCTGGGCATTTGCCATAATTTCTAGGGAATATTAATCAACCATTGGGGGAGCCAATAATGTGACTATATGAAGAGATTTATTTTACTTGGATTAGTAGACAACCTTGCCTAACACCTCCGTGTGTTTGAATGGGCTCGGTAAGAGGCACTTGTGTACTGCATCTGACTCCAAGATAGATTTGTCCATGCATAGCCATTATGCAATAGAGAAGTCAATAGACACATTTTTTAGTTTATTCCAAAGTTATATTCTAGATGTGGAGTCAAAAGCCAGTTTGACGTCAACAAAGGCTACATAGAGTGAAGTTGTCCCCTTGGAGTATTTTTCAATTAGATGTTGCATAATTAGGCACTGTTCTACCATGGATCTCCCTGCTTCTTCCCTCCCAATAATGTTTTCTTATTCAAACTAGACCAAGAGTTTCCCAAGGAGATGCTTAGCATAAAGTTTACTTATAATATTCAGCAGACTAATTGACTTATCATTTGATTGGAGCCTCTCTTTTACCTTATTTATAGAAAGGAGCTGCTGTGGCCATTTTCCATGAATTTGGGGTGCTGCTGGTGTCATCCGTATGCATAAAAAGAGGTGCCAGAAAAGAGGCCTGCCACATCTTTTGTTCTTATAAAAATTCTAGTGGACTGCCATCATGGCCAAGGGCTTGAATGGGGAAACAGTAAGGAGTTAGTTGCTGTTTTCCCAGGCATTGCTGGTAGTGCCACAGGGGAAAAGAATACCTGTTGAATTCCCAGTAGCCATGCAAGTGTTAAATGAAAGTTAGTGTTATGGAAAAAGCTAATGAAACATCAGCTAATCAGACACCATGCCACAAAACATAGTGACAAAAACAGGAAAGTCCATCGTCATCTTTATCAATAGATTCAGCACTCTCACCAGCATCTCATGCATCTTAATAAGATCTGCTTCTGTTGCTTGAACACACTACCCCAGGTATCTCCTACCCTTAACAATGGTGTTTCCACCACCTCTCTTGCTATATTTGTTGGAATGCCGGATAGCAACAATCATATTCTGTCCCATTCTAAACTTCTTGATACTGTTTATATGTTTCCTTTCAACTCTGGACTTCCCATGCTACTACTCTGCTTGCCAAATCTATATTGCAATGTCATGTAATTTTATTTTGATATATTTAGGAGCCCTGCTCCTGAAAAATGCTAGGGCTGCTTTAATATAAGAGTATTTTTAAATTTAGATTATGCCAAAATATATTTGAGCCATTTCACTTTGCATTTTTATATGCCCAGAAATATATTTGCATTAAAAAGCTAGGACAGAAAACTTAATGTTGGCAGTGCTGAGGGAGTTTTTGTTGGAAATGGACAGAATATAGGATGTTTATGCATTGTATCATTTCAGAACTTTGCTCAGTGCACTTATCTCTATGCAAAATAAACCGTATCACGGTTGGATTCACAACTCAGTGAAGTGCATGGAATAGCTGTTGGCAAACAAAACCATTTCAGACATAACAATTTCCATTGTCTCCTCCTTACTGAGGAATTTAGGGCAGCTTTAAAGTGTTGCCCCCCCATCCTCCATTGAAGTTGAACAGAGCTGCTGTTCTATGTTTAGATGATGCCAAACATATATATGGTACATAGTTATTATCCATTGTTGTAATCAACATAATTTGGTATCCAGTGTCTCTATCCACTGTTCCATAAAATAGAAATAAAATGTAAGAGCGCTGAAGTTAGATGAATGAAAAGCACTGATTTTTATTTTGAAATATTTATGGTTCTTCATGCACACATACTGTTGTTAAAATATTTGTCATAATGAAAGGATCCTGACAGTTTGTAAATGTGTTTAGACCTCACAAGGAACAAACAATATGAGATAACATTTTTTTTTGGGGGGGGGGCAACCTTAAATAGCTACACACAGTCCCAATTGTAACAGGAAGCATCACCAGTTGTGAAACAAACGAACAAATGCATCCAATAACAAGTCTGAGGCTGCCACAGTGGGATGAAGAGTTTCGGAGGTTATCGGAGACCAGTTTTCTGCCACAGACACCGGCCTCATCAGCCCTGAACATTTGTTACAAAAGCAAAGAAAAAAATTGAAAGTGGCTAAAAATCTGTTGGGTGTAGCCAGTAATTGAAAAATTGCTGCTTATGTAAGCCTTCAAGATTGGGAAAAAATAACATTGTTGTTTAAGTTTATACGCTACCACATAGTACTAAAGCACTCACTGGGTGGTTTACAACAAAATTATCCAAACATCACTTTGCCCCCCCCCCCACCCAGCAAGATGGGTATTCATGGCTGAAATTTGCTTACTGTGATGAGTAAATTTAGTGAATTTAATAATCACTTTGCCCAGCCTGTCAACAAGTCCATTTAAGAACTGGCTGAACATGGCTAAAACTTTTAAGTGGAAGTTGATGTCACTTGATGCAAACAAGTGCACATCAAAGAATGTGGTTAACTATTTTAACTTTTTAAAACTAGCTTAATCTTTGCTTTTTAAAAATATCATGTTTTCGTTTTCTGAAATGCCAGAGGTGGCATTTTAAACAATTTGTCAGAATAAAGATAATTAGGAGAATCAGGTGAATAGCTTTTGGTGTATAGTTTTGGATATACCATAAGCTCAATGGGGTTGTTATTTGTTTGGTTTTGGTTTTGGGTTTTTTGTCTAATACCTTAGATGAAAAAGATAAGGGTGTAAGATTTAGATGCCTTACAAAATACAGGTTTACAAGTTTAGAGGGGGGGGGGAAACAAACTTTTCAAAGGCATTAAGGTGTTCTAAGTATTCCTCCATTGATATCTTAAGCATAGCAAGACCCTTCCTACATGGTCAGCAATTTGGTCTAAAAACTAACATACTGAAAGCAGAGTAATTTTAAGTCCACAAAGATTGAGTAGTCACATCAGTTTCAGTGGGTCTGCTCTAAGCATGCCAAAATAAGGATATAAGATGATGATGATGATGATAATGTCTGTACGGAGAATAAGGACTGAAATAAAAGTGGGGAGCTTTTTATTACTCAGCTATAAAGGTATCACCAATCTTGAAAAGGATTGTTCATCAATCACACGTACTGACAATCTGTACAGACAGATTCATATTAATTATTTGTCTTCCCTGAAGATGGCGAACAAGAAAGAGCTAACTAGCAAAAACCATCTTCACCACTGCGGCTGTTTTTATAGTGCTGTTTTATTGAACAAGCCATCTCCTTTATTTTAGAAACAAGTAAGGCCAATACCTGTTCTTACACTCCATTAGTTTTATAGTGGCTATCCGTGACCTCTTTAGACAGCTCCAAAGCATACTAGTTGCTTACTTTGTACCTGTGAACAACATTTTATTTTGTAGGACAGTTACTTTGAATAGCTTGGAATACAGAAAATCACCTATCACAATTATTCCAATAAAATATTTTAAAAACACAGTTTAAGTGACAGAGGACACTAGCCATACAATCGAGGCAAATTAATTCCCTGGTTCAAATTATTCCCTACCAGATTAGTTTGCAGAAGAGCTTTTCTTTTCCAAGTTATGGTACTACTCCTCTATTTCTAGATCTTCACAATGGCTCTTAAATTTTCTTAGCCACACATTCTCTTTCTTAACGCTATCAAGAAAGAAAACACCTAAGAGGTATACATATTTTTACATCCCCTGGGCAGTCCCACTAGTTGCATCTAGAGCAATTTCCATACATGCCAGACTAAAAAAGCTCTTAAGAGGTGTATGTGGGTTGTTCTGTACTTCTATACCACCAGCAGCTCAGACAAATCCAACAATTACCTCACAGTTGGCTATCTACCCCTCCAATCATTATTGCATAATTAGGCCATGAAATAAATATAAATGCTAACCTAGGTAAACAAGACAGAAAGAAAGGGCAAATAAGAAATTTATTCTTCAGTCCATGTCACGGTGAATTTCCCTAATTTAAGAGGAACTTGAGTTTTCCAGTGTGCCCTTTGCTTCATCGGTGGTACCCTGCATATTCTGTTGTTTTGGGTCCAACTACTTTAGAAGCAGATGAGATGTTTGATGCACAGTTGCAGTTTGGGCAGTGGTGGTATGAAGGAGTTCGATGATGATGGGATGATCTTGACATGGAAATGGCAGATGCTGCTGCTATCATAGGCATAGAGAACCATGGATTGCAAAAAGGAAGTAAGCTAGCCCAGTGAGCCTGCATAGCAGATAAGTCTGGATACATGGTTGGGAAGGCTGGCAACCCCATCACTGGTGCAAAGGGGTTGTTGGGTACTGGAGGTATGACATGATACAAGGAGGTCGCCGATGTGGTGGTAGTTGAGTCTATCTCGTGTGTATTCACTTGAGCATGGCTGTTGTGTTGGGGTAAATGGAAAGGAGCCAATTGGTTGACTTTGTCATCATTGTCTTCTGGCACCATGGACTCAGAGGTCCTCAAAGGGGTTGGAGAAGGAGCATATCCACTTCTCAGGCGGGATCCAGCTCCAGCAAGGCTCTTGATCACAGCAGGTTTTCTGAGTCCAGATTTGTGGATTTTGTCCTTTGGAGAGCCTGCAAGGAAGCTGATCTCCTTGGAAGTGGGTCCAAGAGTAGGTAGACCTTCAGGACTTCTTGACCTGCTCTTCAAGCAGCTTTCATGGAAGTCCTCCTCTAATGAGAAAGCCATGGTTGGGGTATTTTTAATTCCAACTCTTCTCTTGCACCTTGCAAGAAGGTGAGGACAACCTCTCTTAAAATTTGGGTTATGATAGAATTGCAACTAGAACAAAAAAAGAGGAAGAAATAAAGTTAAATTAAAGTTATGTCTGTAGATCCTGAAATTTTGAGTCTTGCTTCAAATATAAAATTAACTTAGCCAACTTGAAAGCATTATGCTCATGAATTGAACATTTGTGGAAGTTAGTAGAGACTGCCTCAGAAGGGTGAACAACTGGAAGCACATATGTTAACAACACAGATAACTGTTATATAAAAGCATATGGCAAGCCTTGCCTGAAGGCTTTATCCTCAGGAATATGTAAACTTGAGCATCTATTGCATTAAATAAATTAATCCAGAATATAGATTGCCCAAGATATATAGATTGCTTCCTCCAGAAGACTTTGAGGTATACTCTCTTCATCCTAAAAAAAACTAGAACATGTGGCAGTGTTGCAACTCAAATATCTTGTTTTAGGGCTTAATACTAAGAGGACAGACTTCATAGTTAAGTGAATGAAGAAAGGTACCAAGTATTAAATGGGAAATCTGTTTATTTATTGAAAAATTACAGCATGCTTTTGTCCAAGGACTTGGAGCATGACTTGAGAATGTTAAAATTCAGCTACACTGAATACCAAGTTTGGAGAAATTGCATAAATTAGATTTTCTAGTGCAGGTAATTACTGTTGTTATGTGTCATCAAGTCAGAATAGTGACCCTCATAGGGCTTTCAAGAGAAGAAATATGTAAGGAATGGCTTTGCCAGTACCAAACACCTCAGTGAGTTTCCATGGGCAAAGTGAGGATGTAAACCTAGGCTTCCTGAATCCTAGGTCTATGCTGGTAATTATATGACCTTCCAAAACACGATCCTAGATTAATTCTTAAATTGCCCACAAATAGAGGTGGAGTAAATTTCTTTCAGTTTTAGTTAGCTTATATTCATGTGTCTGTGAAGATTCTCAGTCATCCAGGTTCGTTTAACTGGGAGTTGAGTCATGGCTACTGGACTTCTTTTTTGAGAGATAGAAACGTTTCGCTGTTCATCCAAACAGCTTCATCGGTCTGAGAGATAGAAACGTTTCGCTGTTCATCCAAACAGCTTCATTGGTTCCTACCTGTTCATCGATGAAGCTGTTTGGATGAACAGCGAAACGTTTCTATCTCTCAAAAAAGAAGTCCAGTAGCCATGACTCAACTCCCAGTTATATTCATGTGCTTCTTAGCATTCCAAATGAAACAGTCTTGTCTGGAATGAATTAATGTATCTTCTTAGTAACAGAAGGGTTTGTTTACTATCTAAGGCCGTTTATACTGTAATCCTTTACCACTGAATGCAGTCAATATTGCTCCCAGGTAGCTGCACTGAATCACACAGATTCCCTGTGTCTACTTTGGCTGCAATGTACTCAATGCTTTCACTCAGTAGCTGCACTACAAATTGTTTATTTGCTGTTATGTATTCACTAAGTGATAAGAAAATGAAATTCAGCATCCTGTTCAATTTTTGTGTGTGTGAACCTCCAAATGCAGAAGCTGTTGTGGCAATCTCACAAGATGTGACTTTTGTGCCCAGAGACTACTTGTAGTGGTATGGGGCGGTATATAAGCAGAACACTTTAGATGGAATTCTGTGCCCATAAACATTGGATGGGGCAATGGTCAATACCTTGTGCTACCTGCTGCCTCATGAAAATTGTTCTGGTCTGTAAAATCCTACTGTAATTTCATTATTAATATTTTGCTGGCAAAATGTACTACAGTACTTGCATTAAGCAGTAAACTAACTTCACTATATTATCTTTTACAAATTCCCATCTGCACAGGTAATTAATATACAGGAAAAAAGTGAGATGCGATTTCCCATTCCTTCCTTCCCCCTTTATCAAGACTTTTCAGTTAGTTTGCTTTGCTAATTTATTCCTTTAAAAAGTTCACCTGTACGTAGCACTTCACATTTTACATGCATTTCTTTCACTTTCATTAATATTTAACGTATCTGCCCTTTTAATATCCTTAACCTTCTTTTTATATTTAACACAGCTCAGTGTTCATGATACCTACAGCATGTTTAACATGTTATATGTAGATTTACAACTCACAAGATAATTTTAAACTAGATCCAAAATTAAAGTATTGGGAGGAGGCAGTATGCACTTGCTGTTGAAACACAACAGCAGAGCTTCAGAAAGTATTGTGATGGGCAATCCAATGTAGTCCTGAGTACTAAAATAGTACTCTGCAATATAAAGTGTCCACTTAATTTTGTTGTGGTGGTTGCTTTTCTAGGACCTGTATATAGAAAAGTCTATACTGTATTTTTAGGTGCCTAGATGCCCTAAGCACATCTGATCTCGACTGATTTCGGAAGCTAAGCAGGGTCAGCCCTGGTTAGTACTTGGATGGGAGACCACCAGGGAATACCAGGTGCTGTAGGCGCCTGGAGTAGGAACTGAAAAGCCACTCCAGTATTCCTGCCAAGAAAACTCCATGGACATGGGGTCATGAAGAGTCGGTCACGACTATAACGACACAACACACACGCACATACTGTATTTTTATCCAGACTGGAAATAACCTTGAGCATCCATCAGAATGAACCTATAAGAGTGGCTTGGCCATAGCATCAGTATCTGTACTTGAAGAAAATGTGTGAGAGTTTGTTTGTTTGTTTATTAATTAATTAATTAATTAATTATTTATAATATTTTTACCTGACCTTTCTGCTTGGAAAAGGACCCAAGATGGCTTACAATAATGAGAGACAATATACAGTCCAGAACATTTAAGACATATTCAAGTTAAGAACAGGGAATTTAAATAGGCATCTTAGAATATTAAAAGGTAACATTAGAACTACAAAGAGCACACAAGAAGAAAAATCCAATGATCAGGGGTGAAAGGCAGCATGGAAAACACTAGTGTTCTTATGAAATCAGTTAATGTAATCATGTATGGTAATCCATATATAGTCATAGTCAGTAGTCCCTCATTTACCTCAATTAAGGTAAAGAGCAAATGAATTGTATTTCATTGGAAATGGTTTTCATGGAACAATAATACCTTGTTGTCCAGTTACCTTAAATTTTAATGGATATGATAATCCAATTCTGGGGGGGGGATTACCTAATTCACATTTCAAGAGATTTTGTCTTTTGCTTGCTAATACAAAACCAAGCTTGTTGAAATTATAATGTAGGGACTTTGAAGTAGTATTTCTTCAATGTACAGTGCTAGTACGGCATAGTATATTCTACCCTGTCTACTCACAGTCAGACTGACAGCCTGAATTTCCTTCCTTCCTCAAGGCGTTTCTATTCTGCACTCTGTTCTATTCTGCCTTTCCGGAAACAGGCAAAGACAAAGACCTTTCTCTTCAGGCAAGCTTTCCCTGAATGATGGACTACCTACTCTGTGTCTTTATATGAACCTACCACATATAGCTACTCAGACATTGTGTTTATAACCACTTACAACTTTGTGTCTATATCTCTCCTTGTGTGATTGTATTGACACTATGTTATCAATTGTTAGCTTTAATGTTGCCTTCTAATGTTGCAAGATACCCCTCAATTCCATTTATCAAACTGAATATCAAATTTATCAAACTGAATATGTGTAATGGACTGCATATTGTCTCTCCTTACTCTAAACCTTTGTCAAGGAGAAAGGTGGGGTAAAAATACTCAAAAAAATAAAATAAATAATAAATAAATGGAGAAGGGTAGGGATGGACTGATCCTATATGGTACTAAAGGCAAGGGAGTGATGAGAGTCATCTTTATGTTTTACAGAAGTCGTGTAGAACACTTACCTTGCTAAATGCATAAGCAGCTTTTTCTTCAGCTAAAAATTCAACAAGGGAGGCAGATCTTTGGAAATTCTGTCTCATCTTGCTAAAGCCATAGAGATTGAGCTGACGGATAAAACTTTTCATGCAGTCGGTTTCAAAGATACGCAGTTGTCCTTTTCTTTCTAGGACTTCCTTTTTAAAAAGTTCCTCATCAATCACTACACAGTTCCCATCATCATCCCACCACAGGGATTTAAACTGATCACTTTCAACAATTTTCCAGAGTTTCTTTGGGAAGGTAAGAGATAGAAAATCATTGTCTTCAACGGAACCATCATCACAGAGGGAGAGCCGTGGTCTTTTTGCCCAAGGCTCGTCACTCAAAGCTTGGAAAGCATTTTCTTCTAACATAGACCTCAGAGCCGAGTCACCAGCTGCTGTTTTATCATGCAGTGGAGTAGAAATTGAGTTTGTGGAATGAACTATTTCATCTTCAGCTGAAAGGTATTGAGTTGGTGTAGTTGGAAAACCCACCTCCACCTCTCTTTTTTCACTCAGGTAATTCTTTCCAGCTGTAGCCATTTATAGCATTAGTTAAACCATGCTGATAAGGCAGCAGCAGGTCTATTAAAAATGATGCCAGCCTGCAGGGAGCTTCAATAAGGAGTTCTAGAGCATCACAATGAGACTATCTTGGGCAGGTATGACATCACAAAATGAACTTTGGTTTCCTAGCAAACGAGATCATAATGACAAGTTATTGAACAGCATGTTTATATTTTCCTTCAATACCAGAAATTAAGGCAATGTCTGTGGAAGGGAATCAAAACACATCACCTGGCTTCCATTGGGTATGAGGGGGCTAAACAAACTCCACTAGTGTCAGTTTTTAAAAAGGAGCACTCTACTATTAGACAAAACTGTTCTCACCTTATACAGCACCCGAATGCTAGAACACAAAACCAGGATTAAATGTTTGTTACAACAGCAGGGAATTTGTATATAATACCATGTTTAGAGCAAAATTCAGTCTGATGTAGCCCTTGAATTCGGCTTTTCCTTATTTTTTTTCCACATACAAAAAAATTCCTGTTCAGACTGATCTATATTTTCGAGCTGCTCTTTGTTTAAAATGCACATTCTTGTGGGCAGAATATATAGTACTGTATCACTAATTTCAGGTATTTCCCAAAGAAAATGTTAACAATCAAAAGAAGTGTATGTGCATTAAATTTCAACACCATGCCGTTGTCTGTTGGTCCATTGACATTCAGTACTCCATATACCTCTCTTTTGATTTCTTGAGTTATTCTCACCCATTATAGCTATACTGATCATTTTTAGTCTGTCTACTCTTTCCAATCCAAAGTTGCCACTTGTACTACTTTATTCCTTTGTCTATAGGTTTGTCTCATGGTGTTGCTCACCCAATTGCCAGTTTAATTATACTATGATATTTTATGTCTAATATTTTTGTCTTTCCCAAATATCTTGTTTTCTTTTTTTATTAGTTTGATATTTAGCATTTGTTCTCCTACTACTCTTTTGAGTTTTTGTATATTTTTCCATTATGGATTTTGTTAGACCCCCAGATCTGTGCAGTATAGATTGGAGGTGTCAACACACACTGTAAACTGATCTTAATTTTAGAGAAGTTCTTTGGTCTTCAAGGATTTTGTTTATCAAAAGCTGCCAATGTAGATATTACTTGTCTCTACATTTCAGCTTTCTGATTAGATTTCCCACATTGTATTATCCTCACCAGACAAATATATTCTGGTACGTATTCTCTATACCTGTCTATAATAATCCTATTTTCCTCTTGTTTGGGCATTTTTGCTTCCTTAGTTTTAAACCAACTTTCCCTAACTGAATTTTCATTTTTCCTATATATAGTGGTACCTCGGCTTACAAAATTAATTCGTTCTGCAAGCCGTTTCGTATTGCCAAGATTTTCTTAAACTGAAACATTCCTGTTTTAGAAATTACTTTTTGTTCAATTATTTTTTCGTTAACTGTACTTTGTATGTCATCCAAGTTATCTGCTATAACTATTGCATCAGTGGCACATTTATTTATTTATTTATTTATTCATTCATTCATTTATAGCACCAATTTTCCAGAATGGAACTCTGGGTGGTTGCCAAAAGAACAACATATATACACTTGAAACACAAGTTCAAATCAAATAATAAGAAAGAAAGAAAGAAAGAAAGAAAGAAAGAAAGAAAGAAAGAAAGAAAGAAAGAACCCGGCAAGAGACAAAAACAGATAATGAACAGACAACGTCACACATCTAACGTGATTGTCACTTCTTGTTGATATCAGTTCCCAATCAAGGTTTTTGAACACATCTTCTCGTTATGTATCCTTTTTCCACTCCAACTGTAATTGATATTTCCCTTGTATTTTTGTGTGATAGTCGAACTACTGTTGCTTGTTCATAAACTGTATAAACAATGTCTACCTACAGTCTGTTTCTTCTACATGCTTTATTTTAATTTTTAGTGTTTCGTTAATTTCAGTATATTTTCATGCGTTGTTTTCCCTGACTTAGCGGTATTGTGCAAACACAAGCGTATGTAGAAAAACAGGAGGATAATGAATGCAATTCTGGAGGATACTTTATTGAACAGCCAAAAATGGGGCAGCTGAGAAATAGATAATTTCTACCACTGACATTTTAACAAAAATGAAAAAAGCAAACTTTTCTTATTTCAAAAGAAAGACAGTAACCCCTCCCTCCACATAGAAATATTGTAGCTATTTACACAATAATTTACATACCTTGATCAAGGTAATTTGATCCATTGATAGAGGAAGAACCCTCAAGTCCTACCCGAGGACATGCCTGAAACATGGTGTCCATAGGGAAATGAAGATGCAAAAAGCATGCTGATATAACACCATGTAACTATGGTACTTCAACATAAATGGAAGACAGGTTTACAGAATATCACTCACAATAGATTATATTTTTCATACAACATTTTAAAAATACTTTTATATATTTATACTGTACAGATTGTTAAAAATATATTACATGGCCAAAAGTTCATATAAATACTATACAGGCAAGCTTTCAGTTCAACCAGTCAGGAAGTAAAAGCCATCCTTTCCCACTTCTGACACTTTGTGGCTGCAGTCAAGCCCACGGTGGCATAGACGGGGAAGGGCCACTAATTTCAGTAGACCCTGGCCCAACAAATAATTCTGGGCAGGTTTCAAATGTAAGACTGAAATTGTTGAAGAACTCTACACAGGTTCTATGCTCATAGCTAAACATAAAAGTGAATCATGTTCTGTAAACAGTGACTTGGTAAGATCCTTTCTCCTTGTGAGCCTTGCCACAGCTATCATGTTTTCACTCATTTTACTGGCATGGTATTTCATATCCAAATGTATGGAAAATCTCAAAGAAATTATATTAACACAGATCTCCCCATCTACATTTTAAACCACTGAGGCACAATTCTCTATAACCAAATTGAAATAAAGTCATGAGATAAAAACATGTTGGCCACTGATTTCCCCGTTGTTGTTTAAAAAGGAGTCACAGTCCTGGCTGGGTACCACATTTGTTTCTGAGTTTGTTTCTAATCTGGCATATCAATATTTAGTTTGGGAGGTGGTACGACGTATTTCCCAGGACTCTGAGTAATGACAACGCCAGTCTTTTTTCGAAACATTGGAGCTATTTTTGGAGGTTCTGGGACAGGGGTTTCTTCTGTTTCTTCGCTGTCTTCATGATGCAGATCGTAAGAAATATTTCCATATTCTCTTAAGAAGGGGAAAATTTCAAGTAGGAATTGACAGAAGTCTTTGCGAATTCCAAACCACCCTACACAAAATTAAAATGGTAATAATAAGAGAAGACTCACTCAGCAATTAAACTGACAAACAAATGTATTAACACTTTTTCTTTTGCATATTTAACTGTCAAAGCTAATGTTATTTTTAAAAAGCATAGAGATTTCTCCTATATACTTACAGTGATTGCCACCTTTTTGTCCGAATGTCGTTGCCATTAAAGTTATCAGTGAAAGCCAAAGAGGAACAAATATAGGTATATGTGAGAATGTATTGTGGCCATCCAGTCTGTGCACAAGCAGGATCTAGCAAGAAGACAACAGGGGTTGTTTTAGTTTTGGGCTTTTCTTAATCATGTTTATTAGAACTGAACAGTAAGTGTTATTCTGGCATCACAGAAAGTATGATATCCAAGAGCTAAATATATCATTCAAATCCTATACATCAGCATCACAATTCATTGCTGAAATTGTGCATTTTTCCAAACTACTTTGGAATCCATGTCTACAGGCAGGCTTACACCGTCAGCTTGGTTTAAAAGCATATTATGTCTTTCAAAAAATCCTCCTTGAAAACAGAATTGCCCCTAGGCTAACATTTGGTATTAGATGAAAAAACAGGTTCACAAAACTTATTGGCCATTGCTGTTAAAAAGCATGGAAGTGTATGGGTAATACATGATGAGATCTCAAGACCCCAAGGACGTGTAAGCTGTAAATGTACAATGGCAGGGCCTTCGTTTTTTTTCCCTTTAAAAAATGCAAATGCAGTAAAGGAAATTTATAAAGAAAACTTTGCAAGGGTAAGAATAAATGGATCATTAACGGAAAAGTTTAAAGTGGAAAGAGGTACAAAGCAGGGATGCCCTTTATCCCCCCCCCCATTATTTGCATTAGCGATGGAACCATTGGCCCAAAATTTGAGAGAATGTGCTCAAATAAAAGGGTATAAAATAGGAAAAGAGGAAATAAAGTTAAACATGTTTGCGGATGACTTAATTTTAATATTGACTAACCCATTAGAAGCGGCAGGCCCCCTGATTAATATATTAAAGAAATTTGAAAAAATATTAGGATTAGAAGTAAACTTACAAAAATCAGAAATTATGTTTCTAAACGTTTCCTAGGAAGGAGCAAGATCAATTAAGATTACAAATGAAAATGGGAAATGGTGTTAAAAATGATTTATTTAGGAGTGGTATTAACAAAAAATTGGGAAAAGCTAGGGGAGGAAAATTATAACAAAACTTGGAGAAAGATCCAGAAAATAATAAAGGGCTGGAAAGATTAAAAAAATGGGAATACTGTCAAAAATTAGGGCTTTGAAAATCTTTATAGTTTCAAAACTGTTATATTTATTTCAGGTTCTCCCAATATTACTTTCAGAAAAGATATTAAAGAAATGGGACACATCATTAAGGAGATGGGCTTTTGGCAAGAAAAATCAAAGAATTAAACATAAAATCCTATATGCAATAAAAGAAGAAGGAGGATGGAGTATGCCCTCTTTGGAAAAGTATCATATAGCCTTCCAATTAAAATGGGCAATGAAGGTGGAGGAATACCCCACACCCAAATGGAAAAGAGTAGAAGATGCAATAAATAACTCAGCAGGTTACTTAGGGATATTTGATAGAAATAAAAGAATATTGAAAGAAGTTAAGGGACCAAGACAAGTAACAATGGAGATTTTAATAAAGAGGACGAAAATAGGTGGAGTATCGAATTGGGGCCCTTTAGAACAGTTTAATAAAGAGGGGAAGATTTTGTCACAAAAAGATATAAAGAATCTAAAAGACAAAGGATATTATAAAATCAAAGATATGCATGAATTAATGTCAACAGGAGGGGGGATAAATAAATTAAAGGGGATATTAGGGAATCAAAAATGGATGGTGGCAGAAAGTATGAAAAGGAGATATGATCAATGGTTCCATTCTCTTAAGGGAAAAGAAGATAGACAATGGGAAGTGGTGTATAAGAAATATGAAGAAAAAAGGTCGGAGCAGGAGAGATCTATAGATATTTGGTCAGATTGGGAAATCAGAATGAAAATTTAATTAAATATAATTGGGAAGGAGATATGGATTTAAATACAGAAAATATTCAGGCTATATTACGGGGGATAAGAGAGGTAAAATTGGAAAAAATTAAGGATATGCAATTGAAGATATTGCATAAATGGTATTATACCCCACAGAAATTAAATAGAATAAATAATAACATATCACAAAATTGTTGGCATTGTAAAAAAGAAAAAGGTACTTTTGCACATATGATATGGAACTGCGAGAAAATACAAACATATTGGAGGAAAGTAGAAAATTGGTTATCAGAAATTACAAAGAAAAGGATTGAGCTAAAAATAGACTATATTTTCTTAGGGTTAGTAGATAGAGAAATAACAATGGAGAAGCGTAAAAAAGATTGTCTACTACGGAATAGCAGCAGCTATAATGGTACTAATGGGTGGATGGAAGGACCAAAAGAAATGGAAATATGATAAATGGAAAGATTATATACATGAATTTTTTCAAAATAATTGGATACAAATTATGCAAGAAGAAAACATAGAAGGGAAACATAGAATTCTAAAGGAGTGGGAGAAATATATAAATTGGATAAAAGGGAAGCCTGAGAACGAGAAATGGGCTAGACTATTCCATCATGCCTTAATAATGTTCAACATGAAAGGATAGTGAATTTCTGCTTGCTGGGGGGGAGGGTTAATGAGGAAGGGACCAAAGGATGATGTAATGTTTTGGAAACTTGTAAAGTCTGGAAATATATGCTGTTACTTCCTCAATAAAAAAAAGCTTAAAAAATGGCAGGGCCTTCAGACTTTGCATAGCTTCCTGTGACTCTCAAAAGTGGGAGAAATTATCAAAAAATAAACAGCTGTATGCAAATATTTAGCATTTATATTTTAAACAGAGCAATCATGGTGCAAGTAACAGTGGAAAACTAAAATTATCTCATTAGTACACTGAAATATGGCCCTAGTACAAATTTGCCTTTTCCTGACAGTACAGGAAATTGTGGTGATCTTTAAAATCCACACTTATCTATGGAAGGGAAATCCTAACAATACTTCAGTCAATGTACCAAAAGTAATGTACTTAAGTAAACAGGTTCTTCATACTTCAAATGTGAGTAATGGAACCACGATTGTCATCCAACTGATTGCCATCGTTATATGTGTTCTCCTTTGTTCAGCAATCACATCCATTGAGCGTAAGAACAGGACAGACCAAACAATGTAATACAGTACAACCAGACACAGGAATGACATCAGGATCCACAGAGGAACACAGACAACCTAGAAATGCAGTAGGAGAAAAAGCCTGTTAGGACAATTCAAAAATGCTACTTCTCCTTCATCTTGAAAAGCCAGTTTCACATATATTTCTGAAGATATTTACCAATGAAGGCTAGGATCTCAGTCTAACAATAATATTTTGGTCAGATGTCTGAAAGATAATACCACATTTGGTTCCTAAAGCAAACTACTTTTAAGAAGGCTTGTGGTAGCAGTAACACTTATTTTTAAACTCTGTCTTTGTTCACTTCTTCAAAAGAACTTACATAGGTGTTTCTCTATGGCTCCCTTTATTTGGGTTGGAGCCATGTTAACAGACAAGGTACTCTTACAGAGAAACAAGTCTGAACCTGGAAAATATCAAGCAGTTACCCCTAGACAGATTACAATAAATGCCAGTGCTTGTCAATTGTCTATCAAAAACCTGTAATATTCGGATTTAAGGGAACGGGGTGGCAGGTTTGAAAATTATCTCATTTCAACAGAAGGTACACACATAAGAATGCCAAAGCTTTGAGAATTGCATCAAAAATAGAGTTTACATACAAGCCATGGCCACTTGATAATTTCATCCAGACGAAGAGCAATGAATATGAACTGCAAAATATTGACAGAACACAGGATTTCCAGCTAGGGAAGAACAAAAGTAGGACTGTCAGAATCCAATGGAGGTTGCTACAGAATACTGTAACAGACAAAATCACTAACAAGGTATTTGTAACTCAGTATGTAATATTGCACAGTGTACCCACCAGCTGTGCCCATTCCTTGAGAGGTGTGATCTGCCCATGGTGACATATGCCTTAGTCACATCCTAGCTGGATTACTGCAACACACTCTACTAGGGACTGCCACTGGAAAGTGTCAAGAAATGTCAAGAAGTACAAAACACAACAGCCACATTGTTAGCAGGGGCTGGTCACAGGGAGGACAGAAGCCCTGCTTGTGCACATGGGAGTGCTACCGGCTGCTGGTCCCTTTCCAGGCAGAATTCAAGGTGTTGGCTTTAACCTATCAAGCCCTGAAAAGCCTGGTTCCAAGCTATCTCAAGGAACACCTTTCCCTTTACGAAACTGCCTGGTTGTTAAGATCATCAGGAGAGGCCTATCTTTGTGAGGAGATGGGAGAGGGCCTTCTCTGTTGCTATTCCCAGACTATGAAATTCCCACAGGCCAGGCTGGCCCCATCTTTATTTTTTCTTCTGCAAGCAGGCAATAACTTTTTTCCCCAGGCAAGATTCCCCTTAGAGACTGGCTGTTTGAGTGTTTTTTTTAAAAAAATGGATTGTTGTACTTGACTGCTCTGAATGTGTTTTAGTGTTGCTATTATTTACCTCCCCCTTTTTAAAAAAAAGAGTGGTATGTGTTTGATCCTGTCAGTAATGTATAGTCATTGTTGCTAATTTTACATACTGTCTTTTAAGGTAGGCCACCTTGGGTCCTTTTTTAAGAAAAAGGAAGGATAAAAATATTTTCAATAAATATTTAAAACAATGGAATTTTGTTCTTTATATGTTATTATACAAGACATACAATGAATGGAATAGAAGAGTTAAAACATTAATCCAACATTAAGGATTTTAAATAAGACAGCAAACATGCACTATTCACTCATATAATTATCCCCATAATCTACTAGAAACATAATAGCTATATAGCTATCCCCATAATCTACTAGAAACAAAATAGCTATCAAGAGTTCTGAGAAGCAGCTACATCATAATTTAAAGTTTCATTTTATAAAGTAAATACATTAAGACCCATTCTTCACATTTGCAGACACTGAATAGGCAAACCAAAAATCTCACCTCCAGTGATCTGTCATGACGAAAGCCCCACACGCATGCCGCAACTGATACTGGAGACACAAAGAACAATGGCATGAAGACTAAAAGCCAGTAGCGTGTTCCTCTCTCGATCCCATCACAGACGAGCACTTCAAACATTAACAGTAATAAATGGATGCCTACTGCAATTAACATGGCTTTGAACTCCACACATGTTTCTCCTTCTGCTCTAAAGAGGGACAGAGAAGCACAGAATTTATTATGTTAGTTTATACTATCACCTCAAGTAAACATTCACAGACATATGGCCAGTGTCTCCAAGCATTACCCACATCTGAGGCTAAATTTTCCTATGGAAAAGGATCAGCTGCTGCTGAATTTAATAGGTCAATATAGAGAAGACACTACCGTAGGGACGGCGTTGAGATGCCAACACACCACAACGAGGCCACGGCTTAGTATCTGGACCCAAAAGCTTCCATCCCTGCCTGAAATATAGACAGCATATTGCCAGTCAATGGTGACACTGTGAACTAAGTAGTCCAATGGTCTGACTCACTATCTATAAGATAGCTGACTGCAGTGGTGGCAAACCTTCGTCATTCCAGAATTCCAAGCCTGTATTGCCAATGACAAAGGACGGTGGGAGTTGTGGTCCAAAACATCTGGTGTGCCGAAGGTTCATCACCACTGGCTTACTGTCTAATATAAGTGACTGTGGCCATAGTCACTTACTAAACCAAATGCTACCATGCTTCTGTGACTAACAATAATGAAGCTATATTGGTGTGGCAACTGTGCCTGTTCAAGCATTCAGTGCTTTAATGACAGAACAGCCGACATTCCCAACGATAAGAAAGCATATGATTCTTACCTGTATTGTGGGTTTCGTGCCCATACTCCAGTTCCTACAGAGGCCCCCACAATGACCATTAACTTCCACAGCCATATTGGTGCAAATACTGCCCAATAGCTCCACTGAATCTTGTCATCCAGACGAAGAGAAAGCAAAACCGAGAACAGCAGCAGGCATGCATAAATAAGAAATTTGCTGTGTAAAAAATAGGAAAATTTTATAACATTAAGGCAGGTTGTTTTATAAACCACATATCCAGGAAGGAACACAAACATGGTTAATCAGTTTTGTGTTTTTTTAGGCAGTGGAGTGTTCACTCATCAGCACAGACTATGTTATGAATACCAGGCCTGATGACGTCTTTTTAATCAAGATGGTGGCACAGAACCTATGCATCCTGATTCAGCTTAAGATGCATCTTGGCACCTTAACAAGCAACACACTGTATCTGGCATAACCTTTTGTGAGCAGTACCCTCCTCTTCAGATACAAGAGATTAAGCTGCTTTCCTTGGAAATTAATACATCCTGCATATGACTCATATTTTATAAATGGAAATATATTATTGCACTTTTCAAAAAACATCCCTGATAAAAACAAGTTTAGCACTTATGAGAATTTGGCACAAACAACTCAACTTGCGTTCTTTACAATCAAAGCATGACTGCAGAATTTAAAAATAAGTAGATTCCATTCCTTTCCCACTCCACTGCTATAAAGGCACAGTTGTAACTAGAATATCAGGCAAAATCACAAACTAAGATCCCTCAAGGATTGCAATGAGGATGAAATGATAACATATGGTTCTTGAGGGAAGGAACAGATGAAAATATACAAGAAAATGTTCAGTTCTGAGTTGTAGAGTCCAAACAGGTGTTTGAGAATGTAATCAAATAGTTGCTTATGTGTGATACAAATTATTGCATATGACTCTAAAAAGATGTACTTCCTTTCATTTTTAGAATTTGCATGATACATACATAGCCCAGAATAGTACTGTGACTTGGTACATTTTATATTATCTAAGAAAACATGATTTTACTGTATTATTCAGGAAGATACACCAAAAACATTCAGGCAACACCATAAACCATTGGTTTATCATAGTGAGAATACACTTAAATTCACCTGATACTATATCTTCTCCTTCAGCCTAGTCACAAGTAGGGATGTGCACATTTTTAATTCTTGCGGGTCGCCCCCTCCAACTAAGCACAGCCTATTACTGAGACCCAAGAAACTGCTTAACCTTAATCGTAGCTTGTGTGAAACAAGCCAACTAACAAACCAAGTATTCCATTATGCATCACAGCCATCTTTTGGTTTTCCTTGCCCTTTTAATTGTTCTAAAAAGATTCTGAAGTGACAAATCCCTCTCTTCCACAGAGTGTGCAGCAATTCTTTCATGCAGCTTTTCCAATTCTCCCATTGAAAAAAAGAAAAGAAAAGCTCATTAACAAAGAACACAGTAGTCTTTCTCCAGCTGCTCCCACTAGGAAGCTGACTAACACTAAAGCATCTGCTTTCGAACTGTCATTATTCAGTCAACACAATCAGAGGAAGGGAGATTATGAGTTAGGAAGCCTATGCCGCCAGCTATGACTTGATCGTCTCAGAAGCCACAATTGTACCTAAGTGTTTAATACAGGGACAATATGGGAATGAGGACAACATGAGAGCAAATACACACACAACCTTGCAGTTCATCCTTGGCTGTATGCCAATGCTATGATGCAAAACTTTGGGACACTATGTCTGTGCAACAGCATGGACAGGCAAAAATGGGGGCAGCCACCATAATCAGATGTGCCATCATGCTGAAGTGTCACAAAATAGATGGTAACTGTGGGACAATCATTTATGAGATGTACAAAGGCAGTGATGGCGAACCTTTTAGAGACCAAGTGCCCAAACTGCAATTCAAAACTCACAAATACAGCAATTTAGCCTGAATCCAGGTGGCTGTGAAGGGGTGATGTCAGGTGCCCAGAGAAAGGGTTTCAAGTGCCACCTTTGGCACCTGTGCCATAGGTTCGCCAACACCGTTCAAAGGGAATTGGGAACATAACCAAACCAGATATGCTTATTCTAATTTGCAAGCCAGATCTGTCCAGAATATATTCAAAATGCTAAAAGAGTCCTCATTCTACATAAGCTATTATCCTCAGCTTTATCCAGACACATACTGTAATGTAGAAGATATTACAGTTGTAAAGTAATGCAAGAAAAAAGTCATCGTCATCGTCGTCGTCATCATCATCATCATCATCATCATACAACTGTTGACATCCTGATTTCATGTAAAGCAGTGGGAAGCCCGTACCATCCTATTTGTTGTTGGACTTCAACTATTTCAACTCAAATATTCACATGGGGAACCATATGCCTGTCAGCTACGGAAGAAACGTACAGTTCTGAAAGGGCAGCTTTTTATCTCCCTCTGTGTCATTTTAACTCTCTTAGTTCGTCCTGATCTAAATATCCTGAAAGCACTTTCAATCTGAAAGTGGTTCAGAAAAGATTTGGGGCAATCTGCAGGCTAAATAATATAAAGGTCTGTCAACAACTACTAAATCTTTGCTGTCTGGCAGGGTTCTGGGACAGTTCCACAGACTAACACCACACTGGGTAAAAAAATATTTTCTTTTGTCTGTTCTCACTCTCCCAATCCTCAGTTTGAGTGGATGTTCCCTAATTCTGGCTCTCACAAAATACCAGAACTAGGGGACATCCACTCAAACTGAGAGCTGGGAGAGTGAGAACAGACAAAAGAATTTTTTATTTTTGCCCAGCATATTGTTAGTCTGTGGAACTCCCTGCCACAGGAGGTGGTGATGGCATCTGGCCTGGATACCTTCAAAAGGGGATTTGACAGATTCCTGGAGGAGAAGTCCATCCCATGTTACAAACCATGAGGGAGATGTGTCATCTCCAGACTTAAAACCAGGGTACTTCAAGGGCCAGATGCAGGGGAGTGGTATCAGGAGAAAGATATCTAGTCTTGTGCGCTCCCAGACACATCTGGTGGGTCCACTGTGAGATACAGGAAGCTGGACTAGATGGGCCTTTGGCCTGATCCAGCACGGCAGTTCTTATGTTCTTCTGACAGATCCAGCCCTTTTAAAATACTGTACTGTAATTCTATTTACTGGAGGGGTGAGTTTAAATGCCGGTGCTGGGAAACTAATGTTTGATACTGTTGCCACCTGGGTTTGTACTATTTAACAGACATATAAAGCCACCAAGAAAGACAGTTTGGAGTTTGGGCCTTCAGTGTCACCAGTATACTGATAACACTTCAAACTCTTATTTCTGCTTTCCTACTAAATCTCAGAGAGCTGCATTAGTATTGAACCAGTGAAGCGGCTGAGGACAATGAATATATGACACTTAATCACGACAAGACAGAGATAACTGTCCACATCAGCTGGAACCTCTAGTTAAGGGGGCAATATTCCTGCCAAGAAAACTCCATGGACATGGGGTCACAACGATGCAACACACACACACACACACACACACACACAACACACACACACACACACAATTGAATACTGGCTACCAGGGAGAAGCAAAGGACAGTCACCACATTCAACCCCTCTTCTGATTTTTCTACAGCCATCAAGCTAGTAGTGCCTAAGGAAACATGGAGCTTTGACTGAATCTAGCCCAGCGTCTCATTTGTTCTTACCAGCAATGATGCCAAAAACCTCCGGCTGAAATTTCACCCCACCACCTGGTCCTACAGTCAATCCACTCTTTCTCAACAGCTGCAGACCACTGCTGCAATATGAGTGAACCGTAACTGTTTTCAGATACCATTACAGTATTTTAAAATAAGATATATGAAACACACTCTAGAAGGCTGTACCCACTCCCCATCTTCCATCCCTTATAACAGCAGGCTGGCCTTGTGCCATAATAACTTGGGTTTGGGATCCTTTCTTCAGCCAAGACATTCCCAGTGAATACTTTTGCCTGTGATCTCTTTGTCTCACTCACCCTCAAAATATTGTCCCTGGGGAGGACATTACAGAGGCAGATTAACTTCCCCTAAGGAAACATTGGAGATTCCTGCTCTTGGAACACTATTCCTTTGAATATTGGACCCCCACTTACAATAGCCTGACTGTCTGAGGAGAACAATAACAAACGCAATACAAGGATACAGGTTTCAATGGGCAGCTGTAGGGAAAGTAGTTCCACACAAACATAAGACATGTCACCTTATTTTCACCCACGGCCAAGCCGTCCCCAGCACTGTTCAAATCTACAAGCATAGCTCTTCAGGAGACCAAGGCAAGGAGGGCTGAAGTGGGTTTGGGCGCATTTCAGAAAACGCCACCATCCCTTCTTGCAAATCCAGAAAGCACGCTGACTAGCACCAAGTCATCACTAGATAACACTGACAAAATCTTCCCCCGCAACTCCACAACTAAAACAATTCACCTTCCCTCAAATATTTCCTTCATAGATAGATAGATAGATAGATAGATAGATAGATAGATAGATAGATAGATAGATAGATAGATAGATAGATAGATAGAAACACACACAGAGACACACAGACACAAGTTGCATAAATCAGTATCACAGCTTGCTCCCCTGCCCAGAGGGTCAACACCAATGCCCCACAGCTACCACCCATAAGAGCTTCAAAGAACTTCCAGACCCAGGAGCAATCTACCTTCCAATACTAGATACACTAGAGGCCCTAATCACAAAGAGTTGGTCACGACTGTAACGACACAACACACAAACACAACAGAGCAGCTACGGAAATCATTTAAGATTAGGATCCTGACTGTCTTTCCAGACCACCCATCACCACTAACCACCCCCACCCCCCACCACCTGCTGCCTTCCAGCAACCCTGCGCCTTCCAGAAGGATGGGGCCAAGTGGGAGCTGCAGCACACCTGGAAGGCACCCAGCTGGGAAACAGCTGGCCGTGTGTGTGTGTGCGTGTGTGTGTGTGTGTGTGTGTGTGTGAGAGAGAGAGAGAGAGAGAGAGAGAGAGAGAGAGAGAGAGAGAGACCGGGTGGATGGGTGGGTGGCCTGGGGGAGAGCCGGCGTGGGGAGGGGAACCCCACCCCCTGCGGGACCCCTTGCCTAGCAAACGCGCCCGGAGCCGGCCCAAGGCCGTGGATGATGGGAGCTGGAGTCCAACTCCGCTGCGGCAGGCGTTTCGCCCACAGGCGGTCAGTTCTGCCTTCGCCTTCCCTTGCTTGGACCGAGGGAGGGGGTGTGGGGGGGGGGAAAGGCGGCAATCCCCCCTCCCCATCCCCCCACCCTCCCCTCCCCCCTCTTTTCCCGCGTTCCTCCCCCCCTCCCCCCCCCTCCCAACCTCACCTAGGATTGAAGTCCTGAAACAAGCCCCTTAGGTTCATGGCGCCCGAACCTGAGGGCGGCAGCGGCGGCGCCGCCCGTTCACAGGAGGCCCAAAGGGAAACAAATCAAGAACACTAAGACTAATAACAATAATATTATTATTATTTTTTTAAAAAAAAAACCAGCCAGGTTGCTTCCGAGCCCCCACCAGCCGACCGCCTTCCCTCCTTTCCCCTCGCAGCAGCCGGGCCGCACTGCGCGTGCGCGCTGCTGGCAAAGCGCACGCGCAAGACCCGAGCCTCCGAAAGCTAACGCCCATCCCTCCTCCGGCGGCTTCTTCGCCTTTCGGATCCTTAGCCACGCCCACTGAGGGCCGCTCAACGGCGGCGAGGTGTGCGCCTGCGCCTTGGACGTCACCGAAGTCTTGCCCTGGGGTGGGCACGGCGCGAAGGAAGCGGACTGCTCGCGGCGGGCATGGGAAGAGGCACAGGCTGACTTGGAATAGGATTCAAGCAGCCCCCCCCCCCGCTCCCTTCAAAGCCAGTCTTCGTTCAGGAGGCTCCCGAGGGCTCATAATTCAACCCCAAGAATCCCCAGCATAACCAGTGGCGAGGAGTCCTGCAGCACTGTTGGCACAGCAGTGGTAGTAGATAGTCCAGATGTTCCTGGACTGCAACTCCCAGGAGCCTCCACCACTCGCTGTGCTGGAAGGGGTTTCTGGGAGTTGCAGTCCAGCAAAATCTGGGGACCCACAGGTGGAGAACCACTGCCTTAGACTGATGGGTGTTTGCATTTCTACAGCACTGCCCCATGCAACGGGCTTAGTGCCACTGAAGAACGCCAATGGAGTGAGAAGGGATCAATGTATTGGAAATGTGATGTCGAAGGATGTCGAGGAGTTCAGTGTAACTATTATTCGCTGTTTTATTTATTATTTATTTTATTATTTATTTATTATTTACACTTATATACCGCTCTATTTCCCATAAAAGGACTCAGGGCGGTTTACAACAATAATAATAAAACAACAAGTCAATACAATAACTAAGAACAATGGTTTCCAAGAATAAATAAAACGGCGGGGTATTAATAATAAGGGAAAAGAGAAAAGGAAAAAGAAAAAGAAAAACAAGCATATATGGATCCTTAGAGATCTCCAAAGGCATCACGGAAAAGATAGGTCTTTAAGTTTTTCCTAAATGATGCCAACGAGGGAGCCAGCCGTAATTCACCAGGAAGCTTATTCCACATGGTTGGTGCAGCCACCGAGAAGGCCCGTCCTCGGGTTCTTGTTTACGGGCCTCCCTCGGGGCGACAATCCTCAGTGAAAGGGCCATCGATGAGCGGGTGGGTCGGGCTAGATCTGATTGTCGGGAAAGACGCTCCGCCAGATAGGCAGGGGCCAAGCCATGGAGGGTTTTGTAAACCAAAACCAACACCTTGAACCTTATCCGGGAGGCAACGGGTAGCCAGTGCAAACGAGCCAGGATGGGGGTGGCGCGCGGTTCGGCGCGCGCCAACCACCAGCCTCGCCGCCGCCCATTCTGGACCCGCTGCAATCGCCGCTTCAAGGGGAGCCCCATGTAAAGAGCGTTGCAGTAGTCTAGCCTCGACATGACCAGTGCCTGTACCACAGTCCTCAAGGAGCCCTCATCGAGGTATGGGCGAATCTGGGCGATAAGCCTTAGGTGGTAGAAGGCCGACCTGACCACGGCTGACACCTGAGATTCCAGGGTCAGATCCGGGTCCAGGACGACGCCCAGATTCCTCACTCTTTGCGCCAGCTGGAGGGCGGACCCACCCAGACTGGGAAGAGGGCCACAATACCCCTCCGAGGTACCCCCGAAGAACATAACCTCGGTCTTGCTGGGGTTGAGCTTGAGTCCGTGCGTCCTGGTCCAGTCCAGAACCGCAGCCAGGCAACGGTCAAGGGTCCGAACGGCCTCCACTGCACCGGTGGAAAAGGAGAGATAGAGCTGCGTGTCATCAGCGTACTGGTGACCGCAAACTCCATAACTCCGGATGATCTCAGCCAGCGGCTTCATATAGATGTTAAAGAGCATTGGGGAGAGTGACGACCCCTGAGGCACCCCACAAGAGAGTGTCCAGGGAGCCGACAGCTCACCCCCCAAGCTCACTCGCTGGGTGCGGCCCTCAAGGAAGGACCGGAGCCAGCACAGGGCCTGGCCCCCAATCCCCACCTCCGAGAGCCGCTCCAGCAGGATACCGTGGTCGACGGTATCAAAAGCCGCTGACAGGTCGAGCAGGACCAGCAGGGTAGGGCAACCCCTGTCGGCCCTCCTCAACAGATCATCATGCAGCGCGACCAGGGCCGTCTCGGTCCCATGACGCGGCCTGAACCCGGACTGGAAGGGATCCAGGACGTGGTTCTCCTCCAGGAACGACTGGAGACGCAGGGCGGCGACTCGCTCAATCACCTTGCCCAAAAAGGGAACATTGGCTATGGGTCGATAGTTGGACAAATCGTCCACAGCCAGGCCGGGTTTTTTAATAATGGGCTTCACCACCGTCTCCTTCAGAAGACTGGGAAAGATCCCGTCTCTGAAGGAGGCTGAGGCGATAAGTGAAGCCCATTTCGGCATGCTCCCCCCTGCGATCTTAATCAGCCAGGAAGGGCAAGGGTCGAACGGAGAGGCCGCAGGCCTGCAATGTCCCAGGGCCCTGGAGGCATCCCCAGGTGTAACGGCCCCAAACTCAACAAACCGAGGCGACCGAGGCGGCCCGACACCAGCCACCTCAGGGGCTTATTTATTTATTTATTTATTTATTTTGTATGGAATAGCAGAACACAAACATTATTACGTAAGACTTCACAAGGGCAATATAAAATAGTTATAAAATGTAAAGCATTAAAGGAATAAATTCTATGAGAAGGCAACCAGAATGATTCAGGGACTGGAATACCTTCCTTACCACCTGAGGCTGCAACAGCTGGGCCTTTTCACTCTTGAACAGCAGTGCCTAAGAGGTGACCTGATTTAAGTTTATAAAATCATACACGGTGATCATACTTTTTCCCCTATTGCACAACACTAGAACTAGGGGGCACTCCATGAAACTTTTGGCTGCTAGATCTGAAACCAATAAGAGGAAGTATTTTTTTTTCCACCCAGAGGATCACTGGTCTGTGGAACTCCCTGCCAGAAGAAGTGGTGACAGCCGTCAGCCTTGACAGCTTTAAGAAAGGATTGGACAAGTTCATGGAGAACAAGGGTACCCATGGCTATCATTATGGATGCCTAAGGACAACTTCCGGGTTAGAGAGAGAGGCAGGATCTCTCTCCATGCCATTTGCAGAGAATCGTAAGCAGGTGAAGACATCTGCTTGGGAATACCCTGAAGCAAATGGTGAGCCTCTGTGTGAGACAGAATGCTGGACTGGATGGGCTGTGATAGCCTGTTCCAGCAAGGCTGTTCTTATGTTCTTATGAGATTTCAAATCTATTAGACTAGTGCCCTTGCCAGCACTGTGGATTGATGGGAGTTTCAGGAAGGGTGGATTCAACCACAGCTGGATCAACAGGAACCCTTGAGCACCTGAAGGGCCAGGATGACATCTTTCCCATTTTTATCTTATATAGGCAAAGCTTGGGAAAGTTGCTTTTTGGGGGCTCTCACTCTGAAAAGCAGCCAGTGTGCTCAGGAGATTCTGGTTGTGGGACTCCAAACAAGTCTGTTTTCATTGTTTGGCACAGGTGAGAGTGATGCACCGTACGTCTAGAACCTGTCTTGCCATCACCAAGTGTGCTATGCTAGAAACAGTATTGTAAAACAAATTAAGACAAAGTGTTTTACAGATCAGTGAGATTTAGATCTTACTGACTCAAGGCAGGAGGAGCAGGCTGTGAAAACATTTGCCAGCTACATGGAAGTGGGCTCCAGATCAGGAAAGGAAGAGGTGAACTGGGAAGCTGTTGAGTGCTCCCAAACCTACTAAATGATTGGAAAGAGATCCCTTCTTTACTCAGTCAGTGTCTTGCAGACAAGCTGCATTACAATTTCCATCATCCCTAACTGGTAAGACCAATGGTTCACCTGGCCGATAAGACCTGATAAGAGATGGTTCTTCCACATCAGGTGAGTGTCATTTGTCTCTCTGTCTCTCTCTCTCTCTCTCTCTGTGTGTGTCCTACTGCAAAAGAACGTGAAAAGAGCTTTTTTGCAGCTCTCCTAAGATTTTTTTTTCTGGGGGGAAGGGAGAGGTGGGGGGACTTTCACAATACAGTACAAAAGCAAGGGCAGGCGATACCTTTTTTAAAAAGACCATTACAAAATCCAATGAAAAAGAGGAAAACGAAAATAAAAAAATAGACTGAAAATAAATGAAAATATGTCAGCTTTCGAGCTACACTAGTCTTATATGGTTGCCCCGCTTGACGGCGACCAGTATAGGTCGAAAGCTAGCGGATTTATTTATTTATTTATCTATTTAATCTTTCCTTCCTCCAAATTGACGCTTTCAGGAGCGCAGTCCGGCGGAACAGCCTTCCACCCATCCACACACAATTCACCGGCAGGCAGTGGGTGGGGGGGGGGGCAGGCATGCGCCCCAAGGGGAACTGGGGTGGGAATCGTGCTCTTTCGGGCAACTTTCCTTTTCACACGACCCCTAAGATCCACTGGTCCCTTAAATTCGGACCAGAGATCTTGGGGGTTCGTTTCTGTTCCTGCGTCCCCACCCCTCAGCACTTCCTGCTCCTGTGGGCGTGAGGGGAGGGAGGGGGAAAAAGGACAAAAGAAGCCTTTACTAACCTGCCCGTTGAAGAGCCCCGTTACTTCCTGGTTCCTTCTCAAGGGGCTCTTAAAGGGGCGGGAGGCAAAACAACAGACAAGCCAGGAGAGCTCGGCACTCTTATTCGCATCAAGGAATTTTCATCTGCTGAGAGCAAGTACATGAAAGGTGCGCTGGGTCGCGCTTATGGGGGCGTGGTTGCACTTAATTTTCTCTAAACTCCGGAGCTGGTGGGGAAACATTTCTAAGCTCTGGAGCTGGGAGCCATTTGCAGCGCAGCTTAGGGGTCGTGTATAAACGCCCTTTGCTCCCCCATCTTTGCTGCTCCGCCTCTTTCTGAATCTTTCTGCCGGCTGAGAAGCAGGCGACCGAGTGGCCTAGTGGTCGCTCCCTCTGGTCCCTCGCTGCCCTCCCGGGGAAACGCACGCGGGCGAAGGAGGCGATGCAGCCGTTCGTCTCGCCGGTGGCCAAGGTGATCTGCATAAGCTGTCTTTGCCGTTGTATCTGTTCCATCTGCAGCGACCCCGGCGAGAGCCAGTCCATCGGAGAAACGCAGCCCCCCCCCCCCCGGGGGCAAAGGTTTGAAAGAAACCGAACCGAGCTCCTCCGGTTGCTGCCACCCAGGATCGCCTCGTTGGCATCCGGCAAAAACCTCGCCTGGGTATGTGGTGTCCCTCCTTAGAACGGATTTCTAGCTCTTGTCGGCGTGAGAAGTGGCTTCCTTTGTCCTGTGTTAAAGTTTGAAACTTTACTTGGCAATTGTTGCCAGTGCCACTCCAGCGAGAATGATTCCTGGTTCAAGGTTTGTTTGAAAGGGTATCTGGTTGTGCTGGAGTCAGAGGCGGAGAGTTAATTCCCCGCAAGGTGGTCTCCTTGGGAGGAGTTGCCGGACTAGATGTTCCATAGGGTCCCTTCCAGCATTGTAGTTCGATGATGAGGATGAGGATGAGGATGAGGATGAGGATGAGGATATCAAAGAGAATTTTAGTCCAGGATGCAGTCAAATGTATAAGGCAGCAAAGTCTCCAAGCTCTGTTTTGGATAGGGCTGGGTGCATGGTGCATGCTAGTGTAGGAATAATTTTACCTTTAGATTTAATTTAGAACAGAATCTAACTTCTATATTTCTGCAGGAAAAAAAACAGGTAGCTGGATTTGTCTGAAGGGGTTTAATGGTGATCCTACGTGTGTGTGTGTGTGTTTGCGTGTGTGTGTACGTGTGCACCCGTGTGTGCTTGCGCATGTGCTATCAAGTCAATTCAGACTTAGGGCAACCCTTTCCAGCATTTTCTGGTTTGCCATTCCCTTCTGTGGGTGCCCTGGGGCTGTGCAGCGTCCCCAAGGCCACCTAGACTGGCTCTTCTCCCTAAAAAGGCACAGTGGGGGATTGAACTCCCAGCCTCCAAGCTCTGCATCCAGAGGCCTAAACTGTGCTTACCTAAAAGCAATATAATTACCTTTAGGTAGGCTGGTTAGAAGACTGCACTTCCCATCTACTATTGATCCTGACTGCCTAGATTTTGACAGAGAGGTTGTCCTACTAAATGCAGTGACCCTTACTCCTGATCAACATTACACAAGATTGCAGAGTAGACCATCCAAAAGTTATAGGGGATGGAGACTAACAATGAAAACATAGTGTCAAAGCAATCACTGTGCTTAGCATCTCTCATGGAACATCTGCATGAGATTAGAGTTGGAGGAGGTCTTGGAGAATTTGATCCTACTGCCTTTCCTTGGGTGTTCATCCAGAGCTCATAGGAAACAGAGGAAACACTGATGGAGGGCTATTGGCCACTGCATGTCACCCAGGGAGCCAGTTGTGCCTTCTTTAAGGCCACTCTAATGGAGTTGCCCTTGGCCCTATTTTATGTGTCTCATCACGAACACCAAATATATTACCTACATTTGCAAAGCGTTGAGGGTTTCTCAAGCCTACCAATGCCCCTGATTACATGTGTGTGGTCATGTTTTAGCTCGTTACTCTCCTCTCTGAACGTGGGAAATAAAGTACAGCAGTGTGGTCTCCATGGAGGGGAAAGGGCTCAGGACGTGTCCCAAACCATGTTCCATGCCTTCAAAGAGCCGTTTGAACTTGTCTCCTACATGTTGCAAACGTTAGAAGCAAACAAAGAGGATTTTCTTCTTCTTGGCTGCTGCTAGCTTTAATATCAGCCAAGCAAGGAGCTTGTTCTGGGTTTTAATCTTTATGTCAAAGAACTACCCGAAGGGCTGAACTCATGCTGGGGACGGATATTGGAACCACATCTTGGGCCCTTTGTACATGACCCCTAAACTCCGCAGCAAATGGCTGCCAGCTCCGGAGCTTACAATTGTTTCCCCACCAGCTCCGGAGTTTGCAGGAAATTAAGTGCGACCACACGCCCACCTAAGCGTGTCCCAGCACACTTTTCTTGTACCTGCTCTAGAAGGGTGAAAATCCCCAGGTCCGGATTTAATCTGGTGAGTGCGGGGCTCTCCTCGCTTCTGTTTTTTTTTTTTTGCCTCCCGACCCTTTAAGAGAAAAAAAAAAACAGAAGAGAAGGAATCAGGACAAAGGGGCTTCCACCGGCTTCGGAGGTGAGCCTGCATTTTTTCCTCTCTTTCTTCCTCCCTCCCCTCATGCAGACAGGATCAAGGAAGTGCGGAGGGGTGGGGACGCAGGAAGAGCAACGAACCCCCAAGATCCCTGGTCCGAATTTAAGTGGCCAGTGGATCTTAGGGGTCGTGTGAAAAGGCCCTTGGTTTTGTAAAGTCTGGACCAAAACCAAGACACCAGAACCATCAACTTCCATTCTATAAATTCTAACTTGAGTAAATCCTATTCAGTGAATGGGACTTGAGTCCCATTGATTGAATAGATTTCCTTTTACGTAGATACAGGCTTTCGTAAAAGAGGACAAATAAAGTAACATCCAGGGCAGGGGTGGAGAAAAAAGAGGATAACATAGGAAAGGGAGATGCCAGAGAGAGAGAGAGGCTAAGATGTTCTGTGCAGGTAGTCAGAATAAATTGTCTCCAGGTGGACAGTTCTCATCACTCCCAGCCAGCATGTGGTAGATGGGCTTGTAGATGAACACATCTGAAAAGCACCTGATTAAGGAATTTGAATCTATGCAAAGTTTTTGTTACTTGTCTCTGTAGTGACTCAGCGCCTCTGAAGGAACGACATTCCTGCTGTTTATTCCATTTGGCATAAGCGGATTTCTTTTCTTTTTTTCTTTTTTCTTTTTTGTTCCCTGCTAAGCATCCTTCTCCTTCATTTCCTTCCTGCTTGACATCTTGTGACTTGTAAAAGCAGAGTTTATCACCTGTCAACCATCACTAATGCACTGCCTTTTCTTAGGATTTCCATGCATGGGATAGATGCTAATTATGCAAATCTGTTTCCTCCTATAATGTACCTTCCAGATTATATTTCTGCATGCATCTCTGCAACTTGCCTCTTTATTTGACAGCACCAAATGAAAGGTTAAGGAGGAAGAGAGAGAGAGAGAGAGAGACATTTCTTCACTCCTTTGCCTAATTATCTTCCCATCTAGAGATGTGCAAGCAAACCTATGTTGTGCACCCGTCCGTGGTGTTGCTAATTTTGTACATAACGTTGCCAGGGTAAGATCCACCTTCATAGATCAAATTGGTGTTCCCTGTAGGGGAGATGCTGACATATGAATGAGAAATTTTTAATCTTGCTATTTTAACTGTGTTTTTAACTGTTTTTCATTCTCTTTCTTCTTCTTCTGTATTTGATATGGCCTGTTGGGCTAATTAATAAAGATGTTGTTGTTGTTGTTGTTGTTGTTGTTGTTGTTGTTGTTGTTGTTGTCTATGTTGTGCACCCACTTTTATTTCTTTAACTTTAAAGGTTCTTTTCTGGATCCATTTTGTTTTGTTTGTGAGCTAAATTCTAATGTTACTCCCAATTCAGGACTTATGCAAATCCAATTTACTGAAAAGCTCTATTCCAAATGGGAGTAAGATTTAGTCCTGAGTTTTCCACAGCACAACTCTATCCATATTTGCTCAATGCAAATTAAAAGCAAAAGTGTTCTGCTTATATACTGCCCCATACAACTTCAAGTAGTCTCTGGGCGGTTTACAGTTAGACCAAATACACTGAAAGCTATTTGGTCTATGGCATGCAATATTCAGTTATATACTGTAAAGTTGGTTGGTTGGTTGGTTGGTTTTATGTGCTTTACCGGTCAAGGTTTTAAAATAATCTTTTATATCTGATCTATCACATCAGTGATTAACTTAAACATAATTCTGCTCACCTTCCTTGCCCTCTGCTGAGCAAGGGAAGTGATTGATTTGCCAGTATCTATTAAACTGCTTCACAATATTGGCGTTGGAGTTGCAGGCTAGATTAGATTGTTCTAATCAAGCCCAACCATTCCCAAATAACCCATATTAATTCACTCACTCCCTGGAGCTAGTGTAGCTCCACCCTATGTTTGGTGATGAGCCGAAAGCTTGCCTCGCCCTTCTTCAAAATTTGGAAATACCTGCATCATGATGACCCGTACATATTGCAACAGGTTCTGAAATTATTCACATTGCAATCCTGTATGCATTTCCTCCAGAGACTGGGGAAATTTGTTTCTAAAGCCCGTAGCTGCCAGTGGTTATGCTGGATGAGGATTCCGGAAAGCTTTTGTCAAAACTGTAACCTTTGTTCTACTCGAAAGTAAGCACGCTGAATTGAGTAGGGCTTGTTCCATGTTTGAAATGGTTGTGTTGGCATAACAGATGATGTCGGCAGTCCTCTTTATGCATGTTTACTCATAAGTAAACTTCTTTTTTGTTCACTGAAGCTGACTTATAACTAGAGGAGCTTGACATGCAGTTTTCCAGTCCAGTGCTATGTAACTCCCTGCCACAGGATATGGTGATGGCATCTGGCCTGGATGCCTTCAAAAGGGCATTGGACAGATTCCTGGAGGAAAAGTCCATCACAGGTTACAAACCATGGTGGATATGTGTCATCTCCAGCCTTAAAACCAGGGTACTTTAAGGGCCAGATGCAGGTGAGTGGTATCAGGAGACAGAGATCTAGTCTTGTGCGCTCCCAGAGGCATCTGGTGGGGCCACTGTGAGATCCAGGAAGCTGGACTAGATGGGCCTTTAGCCTGATTCAGCATGGCTCTTCCTAGGTTCTTATGCTATGTTCTTATGTAATTCTTACTTATAAATCCTACTACTTTCAGTGTGACTTACTCCCTGATTTGTATTTACCCCTGCTCGTTTATCACATTTACATCCTCAAAATGACTTAAGGTGCTTCTTTCCTCTCTATTTTATCATCACAACGACCCAGTGAGGTAGGGTAGGTCAACAGATAGCAACTGGGGCCTAGGCCATCTCTTCAGCTTCATAGCTAGGCAGGGGACTGAATCTGACATTTTAGCCACTAGGCAAACATGGGACCCTAATCTTACCATCACTTGCAAATTAAGCCTTATGTGATTGTTTTGGGGGGCGTTCTTTTGAGAAAGGCAGGATAAAATTCAAATACATGTGTGGGAAATATAAATATCTGCCAGATAATGGCTGACGTTGGATTTGATGTAGATGCCATTCCATTGGCCGAGTGCCGTTAATGTCCCTGTGGCTGGCTTTTCAGTGGCTATTTAGAACGACACGCATAATTCATTTGTCTACCCACTATCATTTAATTTAACTATGTTCTGTCAGGTCAGTTCTATCTTATGGTGACCCTTATCAGGGTTTTTAACATAGGGGGTGCTCAGAAGTGGTTTTCCACTGGTATTTCCTGGAGGTGTTCTGGGACTGTGCAGCTACTCCAGGGCTCCAGAGGTTGGATCTTCTGAGACACACAACAGTAAATGTAATTGACCTCTAGTTCCACAGCCAAGTCTTTAACCCACCAAGCTACTAATGCACTTAAATAAACGTTGCAAATCTTTTTGTTCTTTATCCAAAACTAAGCCCAAGGAACCAAAAGATGCAAGCAAGCAAGCAAAAATACACCAAAAGACCATACAATCCTTTAAAAATGCAGCTTCACCCTACTATCTATCTATCTATCTATCTATCTATCTATCTATCTATCTATCTATCTATCTATCTATCTATCTATCTATCTATCTATCTATCTATCTATCTATCTATTTATACATACATACAACTTACATGCCGCCCACTACCCAAAGGTCTCTGGGCAGCTTACAATTAAAATGAACAGTTAAAACAGTTAAAATGTTAAAGAGGCAATGGACAATTAAAACAATAAAAACATTTAAACACAAGACACCAAAATTGCCACCAGGACCCACCATCTATGTTATGTCAATTAAAACACTTCAGAAACAGGAAGGTTTTTACGTGGCGCCGAAATGTCATCAGTGTTGGCACCAGGCTGATGTGAATTGGGAGGGCGTTCTCTTTTCCAGAGACGAGGGTCTCTGGAAAAGACAAGACTGCAGGGAAAGGTAGAAACCAGAAGGAAGAGGGGAAGATCAAATGCGAGATGGATTTACTTCCTAAAGGAAGCCACAGGCTTTGTTTAACAGGAGCTGAATGGGACTGCCAAGGACAGGACATTTTGGAGATCTCTCATTCATATGGCCACCACAAGGTGAGGGCGACATGACAGCACCTAAAAAGAGTCCTGTGGTCCAAAGATGACGAGAGCTGTATGGCCCTTTTCCAACGTCTGCCAAACCATAAATCTGACCCCACCTGTAAGGCAAGTTGTGGTTCTTGTGGTTAGTTGTACCTCCTTTGTGTTCTTTCAAGGAAAAGCTCCTCTCTGACGCAGTCCCGGCACACCTTAATGACCTCCACTGTAATTTATCTTTCAAAACAAAGGCGGGGCCCCACGTGTTGGTCATGCATCAAAGGTGCCTCATACTAATAATAGCAGCAATCGTAGCTATCAAAACATAACCAGTATTTGTGTCCCATGGATTCTGAGTGAGCTCTGTCCAGCAAATTAAAGAAAGGGATCAGAGAAGTTATGAATGAAAGTACTGTATTTTCCCATGTATAAGGCTATTTTTTACTAGAATTGGTAGACTAAAATTTTAGGGTTGTCTTATACACAGAGGTAAGTCAATGAGAGAACCACACGGTAGAGAAACTGCTATTTTGGGCTGCAAAATTGGGGATCGTCTTATACATGGGAGCATCTTATACTGTAGATGGGAAAATACGGGCACTTCCCCCCCCCCCGCCCTGTTTGCATTCAAAAGCATTTTGCTGAAATTCTACCTGCACAGTGTAATCAAAGCAAACTTTAGACCTTGAGTTTGTCTGGCTTTTTATGACAAAAATGTTCCTCTTTGGACTGTTCAGTTGTGTTGACTAATATGAGGAGGGAGCAGGGAGAAGACCATAACTGTGACAAAAGGGCTTTGTCCTCCTGAACCCCAATATATATATATGTACAACTGGTTTGTATACAAAAACTGTGTTGCTAGTGAGTTCTGTCCAGCAAATAAAAGGAAGGGATCAGAACATATGGGCAAAGCATGAAAGTACTTTACAGTGGTACCTCGGTTTAGAAACACCTCGGTCAACATAATTTTCGGTTTACAAATGAAAACCCATTAAAAACAATGCCTCGGTTTATAAATTTGTTTCTGCTTTGCCTCGGTATACAGTCCCGTTCCCCCCCCCCCCGAGATTTATACTGCTGCCCCCATGCATGGTAGAGTCTGCATTTCAGTTTAAGAATTTTTTGCAATACAAAATATCCTGGAGAATGCATTACATTTGTAAACCTGTATAGAATTTTTCAGTGTGATTAGCTCTGATACTGCATTATCTTCAGATATATAAATAGGGTCAGAATAGGGCACCTCAGGTACCAATGCACTCATAGAAACGCTGCTTTCTCTCCCATCATTCTGTGAAAAAGAAATGGGATAGATGAAGAGAAATGGCCTTTTAGGTGATGCACAGCCATTTAGACGCATCCTTCCAGTACAGGTTGTTGGAGTTTTTACACCATCACATGTTGCCAGGAGAAGGGACATCTGGCAGGGGCATCTATCATGTTCCTCTCAGAAGCCAGTTTGGAAAAGGCTGCAGCCCCCATGGGCCATGGCAAAATAGGAAGCAGGGTGGGTGGGGGCAATTAGCTGCTGCCATCACTCTACCACCTGACAGAGGTCAATGGCAGGGCCGGACCTGTCTTTTAATATTCCATATTCCCATGGCACAGCGGTAAGTAAGGGACTATTTGGGGGTTTAATATGAGCAGAGGGTCTAGCCAGCCATCTCTGCTGAGAGTGTCAGACCAGGTTACTTTAATTTGTGTCTGTGTGTGTGTGTGTGTGTGTGTGTGTGTGTGAAGCACCAGCAGTGGTTATAAATGTGGGATGTGTTTCAAGCATCCCAAGGATAACAAATGTCAACCCCAGTTTGTAATTAGAAAGAACAGCTTGTAATCACTTTCTGATTATCTGGCACAGACATTTGTCTAACGATGGACTGTTTTATCTTTCCTTTCCTCCCTCACTGGCTTTTTTTTGGGGGGGAATTGACAGCATTTGCTTATAGCACGGCGAGATATACAGTGCAAATAAGAACATGTCTTAAATTCCTCATTAAAACCAAAGATGGCTGTGTTTTGCCTTGCGTTTCGGTGTACATGAGAAAGTCCGCAATGAACAGCTCCGCTATATAATTTGTCCATTAATATTCTTCTCAGGGCCTTTCTTCTAACCACCGCTGAACTCTGACTGCTGGAATTGGAACAATGAAGAGTTTCATATTATCCTTTTTGTTCACAGTTTGTTTGCTACCTTAATTAATCAGAGAGAAAAAACCTCCCAAGCCCATCAAAATTCTAAGCGCACACCAACAGAACTATTACCCAGACAGTTTGCTCCCCTGAACGTAATTCACTCACAAGAGTTAAATGAGAACAGGTTTTTAATGGGGAGTCTGTGCTTTCTGAGATACCTGGGTGGGAACTGTTGGAGAGTTCCGTGGCTGAGGTCTCTAGTTGTGAAACCAAAGGTTGAGTGTTCGATTCCCCACTGAGAACAACATACTGTACATGAGAACATGCATGAGAACAACAGAGGGTGCCAAATATTGGTCAATTCCCCATAGTTAGTTCTCCTCTCAAGATTCTTGCCCTTCTAGCCAATTTCTCCATTAGTGCAATTTCCCATAGAGTTCAATTTCTCCTGCAAGGAGATAAACAGGTACCACCATAAAAAAGCAGGAAAGTAAAAACATCAGGTTGCCTCGCTGCAATCTGAACCCAGTCAACAGGGGCAGCCATTTGGATTCATGGTGCCTTTTTCTTGGCAATCCCTAGAGACCAAATCAATGTGGTGGACCCCAATATTACGTTCACTTGGGAAGACACCCAAGACAACAGGCTGGTTTTCCTGGATTGTGCAGTCAGCATCAAACCCAACCGTGGCCTGGGAGTAGAAGTTTATAGAAACCCTGTTTTCCTAACCCTAACCCTAACCACATGTGTCTGCCCATCCACCCGCACCCATCCCATGCCCGCAAGGTTCACCCCCCCCCCATTGATGGGTGGGTGCGATGGGGGGGGCAGGAAGGGTGCAAAAACGAATGTTGTCCCCAGGTGCTCCAAATCCTGGCTACGCCTCGCCTCTGCGGGTGGCTTTAGAGGAGGCTAAGCTAGCAGAGTGTGGTGGCTCAGTGGGCTAGAACGCTGAAACTGTCAGCTGCAAAGTTGGCAGCTAGGTGGTTCAAATCCCGGGTGCCACGCAGCACAGTGAGCTCCCGATGATAACCCCAGCAGTTCAAAAGCATGTTAATGCAAGTAGATAAATAGGTACGGATGTAAAAAGTGGGAAGGTAAAACAGTGTTTCCTTGCAGCCATGCTGGCCACCTGGCCACGGACTTGCACAACACTGGCTCTTCGGCTTGAATACGGAGATGAGCACTGCCCATAGAGTCAGAGACGACTAGCACACAAGTGCGGGAGGCAGGCATTACCTTTATTTAAACTCCAGTAACTTCCAAAATAAGTATGTTCAGGGTGGTATATAGCTCTCTTCATCTCACAGGATTCACCACGCATGGGGGGGGGGGACCTTTTCAGCCTCTGGATAAACCATTTCTGTCTCGCCTTATCCACTTTGATTCATTGCTTATTGCAAGTATCCGCAGTGGGGAATCAAACTCATGACCTCTGGGCCCAGCTCACGGTGCTATCCAGAGCTGCTGTCCTCCCGGACGGAGTACCTGGGAGGCTGTGCCCGTGTGCCCCATGAAGTGTGAAGGAGCCAGACCTTCAGAAAGGTAATTGACATCATTGCTGGAGATCATTTCCTAGGCCTAGGACTAAAAGTGGAAAGTGTTCTAAGGATTATCTCAAGCACCGGACTGGCTTTTCAAGACAAATCATTACCTCCTTTTGCGATGCCACCTTGTAACAAGTACACTAGAGCAAGGAATATATTATGGGATGCCTCGTCGTGTGCCTCTCAGCGCTTTTGCTCCTGGGGTATGAGCCGTATTAGGAAGAGGAAAAGGTGACCGCAAGAGTGTCTTATCATTTAATTACTAGAATGCTAATGAAATCCGGCGCATTTAGGCAAATCTGCCTCTCCGCTCAAGCTGTGCATTGGGCTCAACTCGAGCACGAAGGTTTACGAGAATCTCCGTGTGCTTTTCCTGCAGTCCTCGGAGGAAAAGCTCATGAATCTTTCAGCAACCTTTTCTTTTGAGTGACGTTTAGATGTGTATTAAATAACAAAGATGTCAGTGTTTGACCTGCATCTGTAATGAGCATAGACTTATTCTCTCTCTCTCTCTCTCTCTCTCTCTCTCTCTCTCTCTCTCATTCTCTCTTTGACTGCTTAAAATAAAATGAAAGGATGAGGTGGAGGAATTATTACACCATGATTAGGAGGCACCGCTAGCATTTTCGTCTAGTGATTGGTGCAAACCCTTTTCAAAGCCATTTCAGTTGCTGATCTGTACCACATCTTGTGGCAAGAGGTTCCACAATGTAACCATGCAGTAGCATGTAAAAGGACTTAGGAAAAAAAACCTGGGTGATTTTGTTTTGTTTTGTTTTGTTTTGTTTTGTTTTTGGCGAACAGCCACTGAATCCCTCATCCTGCGTGCCTTTGGCCATGAAGGCTGGAGCACCATAGGTGTTGCAGTCATTCTTTTAATGGCAGCTTGCTGTGCCTCACCGTTCATTCAGCTTCATTGGATGATACGGGGCTCTAGTGTCACCAAAGAGGGAGGGAAAGGGTTTTAATCCCCACTGCATACATGATTTTGTACCAATCAACTGAAAGGACAAAGAAGCATGCAAGCTTTTAGGGGTCTCCAGAATTCTTCATCAGGCTGTGTGTGTTACAGTTGTGACCGACTCTTCGTGACTTCATGTCCGTGGAGTTTTCTTGGCAGGAATACTGGAGTGGTTTGCCAGTTCCTACTCCAGGTGCCTACAGCACCTGGTATTCCCTGGTGGTCTCCCATCCAAGTACTAACCAGGGCTGACCCTGCTTAGCTTCCGAAATCAGGTGAGATCAGATGTGCTTAGGGCATCTAAGCAGTCCTTCTTCAGACTACATAATACAAAAAGCAGGAGAGAGGCTGAAGAATAAGCTTCAGCTGTGTGTAATAAGCAAGGGGCTGGGCTGTAAAAGGATGGAAGTAGAAGTGAACATAAGGATCTCCCATTTCCCCCTTCAACCAAGTGTTGTCTACCCCTTCTGGAAACTGCTGGCTAGGGTTTCAACAACGCTACTATTCCACCATACAGTTGAGGAGTACACGCTGGAATGAAACAGCTAGAGTTATTTTGTTGGTGCTCCTTTTTATTTTTATTTTTATTTTATTTTTATTTTATTTTTGGGGTTTTTTTTTTACTTCCAGGTTTCCTGGCCCTGCGCTACAGCTGTAGTGCGGGGCTTTTTTGTTTTTTATTTTCTTTCAGTGCCAACTGCGCAGCCCCTGGAGCCCAATTTGCACTGGGTTTTTAAAATTATTTTAAAAAAGTTTTTAGGGTGCCGACCAGGCCACCCCAGGGGGTTTATTTTTTATTTGTATTGGTTTTTTTTTTACTGCTGACCACGTGGCCGTGCTACAGCTGTAGCATGGCCGTCGGCTCCCCCCCCCCCGGGTCCCCATCCCTGAAGGACCTCTGGACCAGCACCAGGTAGGAGACATTTCCACCCCCCATTAACGAAAGGAACCTAACCGAACCAATTTTTCTTGATTCAGTTCGTTTCATTTTAAATTTACCCCTAGAGTCCTTATTCGTTTTGTTATGTAACAAAACGAATAACGAATAACAAAATGAACTAAAAGTTCATTTCGTGCCCATCTCTCGGAGTTTAGGGGTCGTGTACAAAGGGCCTTAGACGAAGTGACCACTGGGGTCCTTCCAACATTTTAATGGGCTTATTTCATGATTGCACTGCTGTGATCTGGAAGCAACGTTGAAATATAAGCCAGCATTGAAATATATAATGCAAAAATGAATTGGTTGTAGTGCAAGGAGATGGAATGAAGAAACGAACGAACGAAAGACCCAATGGCTCAAGGGTTAAACGGAAGGTGCTCCCAGACAGGTTTTTATTTATCTTGTATTTTTTTAGATGAATAATTCTAATGCACTTGGTTGATTTCCTAATTCCCCCAGGCTGCCAACGGCAAGAAGAGGAAGCAATTTTCAGAATAGCATTAAATATTTCCATTCCTGGAGGAATGTAATTGGAAAAACTCCTAGAGAGCTGCAGGTGAATTAAGGCTGAGGTTTATTTGCCTCTGCTAAACGTCCAGTGACCTCAGCTGGCTCATCCTTGTTGCACATGAGAGCTTTGGAGAAAATATTTTCAGTGCTTCAAATACAGAGTGCCATTATTACTTGCTCTCTCCTCCCCCAAAGCTGTTTGCATACAACAGTCTTCTACACTTGGGTGTCCAGGTGGTAGTGGAATTACCATTCCCATCACATCCGGCCAGCACCAGCCATTGATGATGAATGCTGGGAGTTGTAGTCCGACAACATAAAAAGAGCTGTGCATTGCTCACCTCTCTTTTAAAAGGATGCACTTTTGTCATGATAAACAACCTCAACCCATGTGTGTCTAAGGGCCTTTTCACACGACCCCTAAGATCCGCTGGTCCCTTAAATTCGGACCAGAGATCTTGGGGGTTCGTTTCTGTTCCTGCATCCCCACCCCTCAGCACTTCCTGCTCCTGTCGGCGTGAGGGGAGGGAGGGAAAAAAGGACAAAAGAAGCCTTTACTAACCTGCTGGTGCCGGTCGAAGTTGCCAGAGCCCCGTTACTTCCTGGTTCCGTCTCAAGGAGCTCTTAAAGGGGCGGGAGGCAAAAAAACAACAGACAAGCCAGGAGAGCCTGGCACTCTTATCCGCATCAAGGAATTTTCATCTGCTGAGAGCAAGTACATGAAAGGTGCGCTGGGACGCGTTTATGGGGGCGGGGTCGCACTTAATTTTCTCTAAACTCTGGAGCTGGTGGGGAAACATTTCTAAGCTCCGGAGCTGGGAGCCATTTGCAGCGCAGCTTAGGGGTCGTGTATAAACGCCCTATGTGCAAGCTATATATGCATCTAATGTTATGGGATCATTTTCACATAAGAGTAAGCCAGGGTTGTATTTATCATAGGTTTAAGCCACAGATGATGCAGTTGTGAACCCAAGAAATCATGGCTTGTCTTCCTCATTCTTGGTTTGCCCTTCTTCTGTACTTTGTGTGGTGTAACGGCTCCTTTTGCAGTGTCACTGACATATAGTAAATCATACGGCAATGAGGGTATTGTTATTGTGTGTTATCAAGTTGGAACCGACTTCCAGTGAGTTTTAATTGGTCTTTCAAGGTAAGTGAGAAACTTAAGGGGTGGTGTTGCCAGACCCATGCTCTGAGTTCCTGTGACTATGAAGATTCAAACTCAGGCCTCCTTTGTCTTAATCCGCCCACTTTGTCCACTGCACCACACAAGGGAAGACAAAATGGTGGAGGTCGAATAGAACACGGTTCAAGTGTCACCTTGAGCTGTACTTCTTGTTCTGTTTATGGGCGTTGAGGTAACGGTGATGCAAATGAGAAGGAAATAATATTTTCTTTTACAGGCCAGCAGCTTGTAGCATTCATGTGTATGCATTTTACAAAGTAACTCAATGGCAACCATTTTTATTCCTTTTCAGAAACATAAAGTTACTGCCACAAATTAATGGGTTGCTTTTAAAAACTTGGTGAGTGTTACTTTTTTATGACAACACCGACAAAAACCAAGCCACCTTGGCTGTTGAAATTTCCGGGTGTTGGGAGTCCAAAAAGATGGCTCTCCTTGCTGCTGTTACTTTCAAAAAGTAACTTTCCAGGATCTTTGGAAAGGACCTCACAAAACATCAGGTTGCCTCACTGCACTCTGAACCCATTCAACAGAGGCAACCATTTAGAATCATGGCGCCTTTTTCTTGGCAATCCCTGGAGACCAAATCAATGCGGTGGACCCTAAAATTAAGTTCACTTGGGAAGACACCCAAGACAATAGGCTGGCTTTCCTGGATTGTGCAGTCAGCATCAAACCCGACCATGGCCTGGGAGTAGAAGTTTACAGAAAACCCTGTTTTCATAACCCTAGCCCTAACCCTAACCACGCATGCGCGCGTGCACACACACACGCACACAGCCTGCACCCATCCCATCCCGCAGGGTTCAGCCCCCCCATTGATGGGTGGGTGCGATGGGGGGGCAGCAGGAAGGGTGCAAAAACGAATGTTGCCCCCAGGTGCTCCAAATCCTGGCTACGCCTCGCCTCTGCAGGTGGCTTTAGAGGAGGCTAAGCTAACAGAGTGTGGTGGCTCAGTGGGCTAGAGCGCTGAAACTGTCAGCTGCAAAGTTGGCAGCTTGGTGGTTCAAATCCCGGGTGCCACGCAGCAGAGCGAGCTCCCGATGATAACCCCAGCTCCTGCCAACCTAGAAGTTCAAAAGCATGTAAATGCAAGTAGATTAATAGGTATCGCCATAAAAAGGGGGAAGGCAAAACAGTGTTTCCTTGCAGCCATGCCGGTCAGATGGCTACGGACTTGCACAACACTGGCTCTTTGGCTTGAAAACGGAGATGAGCACCGCCCCTAGAGTCAGACACGACTAGCACGCATCGTGTGTGGGGGTGGGGGTGGGGAGAGAACCTTTCCCTTTACCTAAGCTAGCGGAAGGGCGGCCTCTTTGTGGGGCAGGACTGCCATCTGGTGGCCAGCCTTGATACAGACGTGTAAAGTCCGTAGTAACCCTTTCAGGATATACCTTGCACTGAGAAGGGATCGCGGACGAGTCCAACAGCTCTAGTCTAAACCCCAAAGTATCGGAATGCAAACATTACGAAGGAACGTGGGTTAGGAAGGCGTCCTCCGGAACTGATTCCAGGACAGGGGCGTCGCATATGTTGTTGATCTTTGAGAAGGCAAGGTCCCGCTCCTTCTCGGCAATTGCTCCAACCTTGAGGAGTGAATCAATCCCCTCCCGAGATTCGACCTGCCCCCTCCCGGGGATCTTTTTAAAAAAAATATCTTTAGAAACGTGGCTCTTCCGGCAAGCCTTCCCGACCGAGCCACTGACACTGTAAGCCCAACTACCTCTGTCTCGCGGTCTGACTTTCATCGTAACGTTGTTATTGTCGTGATGCTGATGTGAATTTTTGACTTTTTTAATGTTTTGAATTTTTCCCTTTCCCTTTTTTATTTTGTCTTACAATTTATCTGGTGCCAGCTGCTTTCCAAGGTACCACGGTTCTCTCTCTCTCTCTCTCTCTCTCTCTCTCTCTCTCTCTCTCTTTCGCGGCCTTGGAAACCCAGAAGAAACAGCTCTCCAGCCGCTTCTGCAAGTTCATCCACTTTTGCACCATCTGCCGATCAGCGCTAATCCAGCCCTGCTTTGGCGTCAGGGACTCCCCCCATGCTCTGAACTACTCAACCCATGATCCTTTGCCGCTTGGCCTTGCTGGGTGGGGCTGATGGGAGTTGTAGGCAGAAGGCCTGGGGAAAGAGGGCGCCCAGAAGCTGATGGTGCAGCCGCCGCGCGTTCTCGGGCAGCGCGCGTCGGATTGCATTGCAAGCGGGAAGTCTTGCTTTGCAACGCGCCGGTCTCTCTCTCTCTCTCTCTCTCTCTCTCTCTCTCTCTCTCTCTCTCTCTCTCTCTCTCTCTCTCTCTCTCTCTCTCTCTCTCTCTCTCTCTCTCTCTCTCTCTTCTCCTCTCTCTCTCTCTCTCTCTCTCTCTCTCTCTCTCTCTCCGATCTCCGATCTCCGATAACCGCGGGGCTCAGCCTGCGGGAGGAAGGAGCGAGTCCCGGAGCGCCTCCCTGCCCGCTCGACCGCGTTTCCTTCGGTGCCGAAGTGGGAACTGCCCGGTTCTCTCGTCCTGCGCCGCTCCGGGACGATGGGGCCCGAGCGCTGGTTGCCTGCGCTCCTTTGCGCCGCCGCCGGGATGTTGGGGGGCGCCGCCGGGGCTGCGGGAGCCCCCCGCCCGCCTCCAGGTATCTCTGTCGGGCAGCCGCTTCGGGGCCAGGCACCGGCGTGTGTGTGTGTGTGGGGGGGGGGAATCCCAGCGGCCAGCTGATGTTTGACAGCAACGAGAAACATGCTAGCGGGGGAAACAAAATAAAAAGTAACGAATGGAGCAAAGCAGGACAAAAACGCAGAGGCACCTGAAAGGACAACTTTGTCTTTTTATTTTTAAATGCGAGCCTTCATCCGAAGTGAGCTTGTCCAGGGAAGTGCATATTAAAATTATAAAAGTTTATAAGGTGCCGCTACGATTTTCTCTCTCTCTCTCTCTCTCATTTATGTTACTTTTAATTTCGTTTTCACCTATAATGCTTGCACAGACTAACAAGACTACACCTTTCTTTCTTTCTTTCTTTCTTTCTTTCTTTCTTTCTTTCTTTCTTTCTTTCTTTCTTTCTTTCTTTCTTTCTTTCTTTCTTTCTTTTTCTCTTTCCTCCCTCCCTCCCTCCCCTTTCCTTAACTCCCCTCTCTCTTTCTTTGCAACATCTACCATCTGTCCCCACCCCACCCCCACCCCAGCTCCTGGCAGCTCACCCGGTAGTGTAGGTTGGGCTGAGAGGAGGTGGCCAGACTCCTATTGGAGAATCCAGGAATGGAGTAGTTGGTGCACCCCACCATTCTGGCTATCAGGAGTTTGGACTTACCCAGGCTGCCTGCCTAGGAGTGGCAGGGGGCCTGGAAATAGCAAACAGTGCTCCCAGTGTGTGTGTGTGTGTGTGTGTGTGTGTGTGTGTGTGTGTGTGAGAGTGTGTGTGTGTGTGTGTGTGAGAGAGAGAGAGAGAGAGAGAGAGAGAGAGAGAGAGAGAGAGAGAGAGAGATTATCCAAGAAGATTGTAGTTTAGTGCCTGGGTCAAGGTCAGATGGTGAGTACCAAGGGCTGAAGGGTGACCTGAATCTAGATCTCCACATCCCACAGTAACACCTCAACCTCAATGGCAGCTTTTCCATTCCCTTCTTATGGCGAAATTGGTTGAGGGGCACCTGTGATTTAACTGCCTCATTTGCTTAACTATCTCGACTGCCATTCCGTGCTGTGCCTTAGGCAGCACTGTCTTTTGGGTCAGCTCTGGGAGCCCCACATGAGGGTGCAGTCAGTGCTTCATTCCTTTTATTTCTTCAACCCGTTTGAGCCATCTCCTTCGTACGTTGTCCGTTACAGTTCCTAAATGCCTTAAGTCCAGGCTGTGGTCTTAATCCTTTAAAACAGTCTTATTCTTGGTGGGGCCCTGACCTGCTGTTTTCTAATATATCTATAATAGGGTTAAAGAGTTAAAATTAGCCACCGAACAGTTCCACCACATTGACTAATTGTTCCCCAGTTAGTCTTGACTCACGGGCCTTCGGAGCAAATGACCTTTTAACTCCTTGGTTTTCCAGATGGCCTGAATGTTCTGTTCATCATTGCGGATGACCTGCGTCCAGCCCTGGGCTCTTACGGAGATGCCCTGGTGAAATCCCCCAACATTGATCAGCTGGCCTCAAGAAGCGTTGTGTTTCAAAATGCATTTGCACAAGTAAGTAACATCTCGTTGTTGTTGTTGTTGTTGTTGTTGTTGTTGTTGTTGTTGTTGTTGTTGTTGTTGTTGTTGTTGTTGTTGTTGTTGTCGTCGTCGTCGTCGTCGTCGTTGTCGTCATTGTTGTTGTTGTTGTTGTCGTCGTCGTCGTCGTCTCCTGGCTTTTCATTGTTACCTGTGATGATTTACTCTAGTATTTACGGTATTTGCTATTCTTCATTTTTGTAAATTGTTCCTGTGCTATTTTTCCATGTCTTCGACTGACAGAGGCCGCCCTGTGTATGCTTAGATGGAACTGTTCATATTATAGAGCATTTTAAAATACGTTATCAGTAAGCATGGCTGATGGAAAAAATGTCTTTTTTCTTTGTGCATTGGCAATATGTTATCTAACTCAGAGCACAGAGAGAACTCCTAGTTCCCTGAGCTCCTTGCCCGCTGAAGATGCCAGCCTCAGAGTCTGGCAAAACGTCAGGAAGGAAGAACTTCCAGAACATGGCCAGACAACCCGAAAAACTCACAACAACTATTGTATCCCGGCCGTGAAAGCTTTCGAGAATACATTGTTATATAATTTGTCCTTTGAAAACAGCCTGGTGACGTTGTTCACAACTATCAGCCTTCCATTTGCCTATTTTATTTATTTACTAGTTATGTGACATCCATGTTTTGCCTTTCCTACAGTGAGGCAAAGGCAATTCCTATGGCTCTTAATCTCCTCTCCTCTTTATTGTCACAGCAACCTTGCAATGTTGGTCAGACTAAGGGCGCTTTTAGGGGCCTCGTGGCGCAGTGGTTAAATGCCTGTACTGCAGGTAAAACTGTGCTCACGACCTGGGTTCAATCTCCGGTAGCAGGCTCAAGGTTCACTCAGCCTTCCATCCTTCCGAGGTCGGTAAAATGAGTACCCAGCTCGCTGGGGGGGCAATGTGTAGCCTGCACACTGTAATAAAAAAAAATTGTAAACCGCCCAGAGACTACTTGTAGTGGTATGGGGCGGTATATAAGCAGAAGCAGAACTTTTACACGACCCCTAAGATCCGCTGGCCACTTAAATTTGGACCAGAGATCTTAGGGGCTTGTCGCTCTTCCTGCTTCCCCACCCCTCTGCACTTCCTGGCTGCTGGCTGCGTGAGGGGAGGGAGAAAAAAAAGGAAGAAAAGATTGTGCCTCACCTCCGTTCTGGCTCTCCTTCTGGCTCTCGCTCTTGCCGGCAAGATTCCTGTCTCTGTAAAAGTAGCTCTTAAAGGGGCGGGAGCCAAAAAAACAACAAACAGAAGGGAGGAGAGCCCCGCACTCACTATCTTTACACCGCATCAAGGAATTTTCAGGACGGAAGAGCAGGTACTTGAAAGGAGCGCTGGGATGCGCTAAAATGGTCGTGGTCGCACCTAATTTCCTGTAAACTCTGGAGCTGGTGGGTAAACATTTTTAAGCTCCGGAGCTGGGAGCCATTTGCCCCGGAGTTTAGGGGTCATGTATAAACGCCCTAAGTGATAGTAACTGGTCCAAGGTCATTCAGTGAGTGTCACCCATGGCAATTTTCATGATACAGGGCAAGCTTTGATCATATTTAAAATGTTAGGTAACTAAATAGGGAAGCAGCCTTTTTAGCTATAGGGAACATACTGTGTTTGAAAGCAAATATGTTATCGCGTTCTAATTGCTGAATGTCAGGATGATGAAAGGATTGGAGACTCCAGTTTCAGAGGTGCTGTGAATCCATTCTGGGGTTTGGTTTGCACTGAATCCTATTCTTGAGAGTAAACACTTTGGGTAACTTTTTTAAAGTACACGCTAAAACGTGGAATGGATTCACAGCACCCACAGAATGGTAGTCACCAGCTTCTACTATATGAAGGGCTACTGCTTCCTTATCCCACCTGTTTGATGCCCAAGTGGCATCTCATCAGCTACAGGCAAGTTAGGTTATGATGCCAAAACAGTGACACTCACAGCCATCTCAGAATGTAATGAGTGACAGCTAGAGATGGGCCCGAACTGCTGGTGTGGCATTTTGTGCCTGTTCGTTTAGTGGCTGAACAGATGTTTGGTGATTCAAGAGATGCCAGGCTGCTGCCTCCACCTGGGTACCCACCCAGAGCTTTGAAGCACCGAATGCTTGTTTGGCTGCTAAACGAACCAGCACAAATTGCCAGACTGGTGGTTCATGCCCACCTTAAGCAACACCAAAAGTTAAAAATAACTTTCCTTGTGCTGGTTCCAAACAGAATAGTTCCATTGTGTCAATGGGTATACTCTGATTAAACTGGATTTATATCTACAGTAGGACACCTATATCCACTGATTCATTAACCCCTGATTCAGTTATCCTCAGTCAGCCGAGAAAAAAAATTAAATAATTTAACAACTTCAAAGCAAGCTACTGTCACAAACAACAGCTGTAAAGCAAGCTACCACTGTAAAACAGCAACTGTAAAGCAAGCTGCTGTCACAACAGCAGCTGTAAAGCAAACTACTGTTGTAAAACAGCAACTGTAAAGCAAGCTGCTGTCAAAAACTGCAGCCGTAAAGCAAGCTACTGTCGTAAAACAGCAGCTGTAAGCAAGCTATTGCCACAAAACAGCAGTTTTGGGGATTTTTTTTGGCATTCTATCTTATTCACGGTTTTCATTATCCATGGGAAGGTCTAGAACCAATCCCCAGTGGATACCAGGGTCCTGCTATATTTGCTCAACAGGGATTGAATGTGGAACCTTCAGAATGTCAAGCATATGTTCCACTTTTGAGCCACCAGTCTTTTAACTCTCTTTCCGTCTCTCCTCTCTCCCAGCAAGCTGTCTGTGCTCCAAGCAGAGTGTCCTTCCTCACTGGTCGCAGACCGGACACGACACGGCTGTATGATTTTGATTCCTACTGGCGGGTCCATGCGGGGAATTATTCTACGTTGCCACAGTTCTTTAAAGAAAATGGCTACATCACTATGTCTGTCGGGAAAGTGTTTCATCCAGGTAAGCTCAGAATCGGACGTGCACCTGCGAGGCTTGGTAGGTTGGTTCCCTCACTTCTCCAGTGTATTTGTCCATTTTTTAAAAATATGCCCCCTTTCAGAATTGAGACCTTTCTAAATTTGAACTTAATGGAATGTGTTACCTAATGAGATATGCTAGGCTCCCTCCCTGATCAGGGAATATGTGAAATTGGAGCTTTTTAAGGAGTTTAGAAACATCCTCACTTTGTGATTCCCTCATTCTTTTTTTCCTCCCTCACTGCATGATTTGGGTGTTTGCTGTTGGTAGGTGGCTATATATATTTGTATTTATTTGCTGTTCGCACCTCAGAGTAGTGGCTAAATGGGAAGGATATAAATGTAAATAAATAAATACATTCACATTTTAGACGTTTAAAGCATATACCTTGTTTCCCCCCCCTCCTCAGGGATTTCATCAAACCACACAGATGACTATCCATACAGCTGGACCTTCCCGGCCTTTCACCCCTCTTCAGAAAAATATGAAAACACAAAGGTGAATTGGTAAAGACGATAAAGACGACATAACAACATGTGGCAAAGTAGTTCTTAATCACTTTCATGGGGTGCAACATGAAGGAAAGATATTTTAAGATCTGGGCTTTTTAAAAAATAGATGTGATCTAGAAGAGTTTAATAGATATGGAATAAGAATATCTATCTATCTATCTATCTATCTATCTATCTATCTATCTATCTATCTATCTATCTATCTATCTATCTATCTCTTCCCTCCCTCCCTCCCTCCCTCCCTCCCTCCCTCCCTCCCTCCCTATCTATCTATCTATCTATCTATCTATCTATCTATCTATCTATCTATCTATCTATCTATCTATCTATCTATCTATCTATCTATCTATCTATCTATCTATCTATCTATCTATCTATCTATCTATCTATCTATTTGATATATCCCTTTCTCCCCTTAAATCCATTTGTATTTGGTACTGAATCTCAGGAATCTTAAGAGGTGGCTTGTACCATTTGGCCTCGCGTTATCTGCTCCGACAAGCATCAATGGCTGTTTAAGGTTTCGGGTTGGATTCTGATATCCCAAAGCCACGCAACAGCTAAGGGTGGTGGGTGTCCATCGAGAGTTCTGGATTCAAATCTTTGATTGGGCATAGAAATTCACGTGTGTGTGTGTGTGTGTGTGTGTGTGTGTGTGTGTGTGTGTGTGTGTGTGTGTGTGTGTGTGTGTGTGGCATAAATTTAAACAATGTATTAAATATTTCATTTGCCTTGAAATCCTCATCAGCGTTGCTACAGAAGAAAGTCAATTTTGATTTGCTAGCACGTAACCCACACCTTGGGGCCCTGATTCTGGGGGAAAAGGAAATACGTAATTAAAACAAAACCATTTGTGAGAAGGAAGTAGACATTGTGAGGCCCCTCGGAACAATTCGTTGCGCCAATCTCGCTTGAACTGCCTTCCGGCGGGCGTTTTAAGGTTCTGGGGCTTCTCTTGCTTGTGTCGCTTAAAGGTTTGTAAAGGGAAAGATGGAGAGCTTCACGCGAATCTTATTTGCCCCGTGGACGTTGCAGAGATGCCTGAGGGGACTTTGCCGGATATCCAGAGCACTGAGGAAGCCATCCGTTTGCTAAACATCATGAAAGAATCCCAGAGCAAGTTTTTCCTTGCTGTCGGCTATCACAAACCACACATCCCCTTTAGGTATCCTAAGGTGAGGAGGAGGAGGAGGAGGAGGTTTGTTTGTGTGTCTATTTCTGTGTGTGTAAGAATCCTTTTTGAAATATGCCTATTTCTGAACTGCAATGCTAGTTCAGAACTGAAAATACTATCGGATTTTTTAAAAAAGCATTCAGTTGCTCGGTCCCATTGGAACATACGTAGGTGGCAACCATCTACCCCTTAGCTGCATCCTACTCTTTGAGGCCCAGGGTCACCTCAAATTTCCTATTAATATCATCCTCCCTACAGCTTCTTTGTGGAGATTTAGGGAAGAATGATTCATCTCGTTGACCTCCTTGCTGATGCCCAGGTCTTTCTTCACTGAGCATGGCTCCCAGTCCCCTGATCATTCTTGTTGCCCTCCTCTGAACTTGCTCTGCTTTGTTGGCGTCCTTCTTCTGCAAATCCACTTCTCCGTTCCAGGAGTTCCTCAAACTGTACCCTTTGGAAAATGTCACACTGGCCCCGGATCCCTATGTCCCCAAAGGACTCCCTTCTGTGGCTTACAACCCTTGGATGGACATCCGGCGTCGGGAGGATGTGGCAGCCTTGAACATCAGCTTCCCTTACGGACCAGTTCCAGAAGACTTCCAGGTGGGTGACTTCACGGCAACTTCGGTCCAGCAAGATCGGAAAGCAGGTGGGAGGGTTTGGAGGTTTGTTTATTATACCACAATTAGAAGATGTTGGAGCTCAAGTGTTTTAATAAAGTTAGAGACTGCATGACTCAAAGCAGACATCCGTGTCCTGTAAAGACAGAGGCCCTTTTCACACGACCCCTCAACTCCGCCGCAAATGGCTCCCAGCTCCGGAGCTTAAAATTGTTTCCCCACCAGCTCCAGAGCTTACAGATAATTAAGTGCGACCACGCCCACCTAAGCGCATCCCAGCGCACTTTTCAGATACCTGCTCTCTGGAGGTGAAAATTCCTGATGCGGATATAACAGTAGTGACTGCCCGGCTCTCCTTGCTTCTGTTTCTTCTTTTTTTGCCCCCCGCCCCTTTAAGAGATCTGAATGCAGTGCGGGGACGGCCGAACAGAGGTGAGCGGCATTCTTTTCTTCCTTTTTTTCTCCCTCCCCTCACGCAGCCAGCAGCCAGGGGTGCAGAGGGGGTGGGAACGCAGGAACAGCGACAAATCGCTAAGATCTCTGGTCTGAATGTAAGTGGCCAGCGGATCTTAGGGGTCGTGTGAAAAGGCCCAGAGAAGTGGAGCAGTTCCTAGATATGAGACCAGGCACCTAGAGACTGCACAGTGTGCATGCATCACATATTTCCACTGCTTGTGCTCAGTTAAGTCTGTGATGGCAATGATGACAACTGAAACCCTAAACCAGAAGTGGGTTAATACCAACAGTGACTGCTTTAGGACTCTTTCCTAGCAGGGATGGGCATTTCGTTTAAGAACCAGTAGGTTATGAAACAAACCACCCGAGCCCAGGTGGTCCTCGGAATCGGCTGATCCATGCAAATTCACTTGCTTTACCACTTGCTGCCATGTCATCTGTGCTAGATCTGTGATGCTGGCCAATCAGGGGCTGTGCAGGGATAGGCATCATCCCGCCTCCCGCTCTGATTGGCCAGCAGCACGAAGCAGGAAAGATGACATCGCAGCGTGCTTTCTTGTTGGATTTTAACCCTGCGTGAGACAGAGAAAGGTAAAGCAATTGGAGGTGCGTGTATCAGCCGGTTCCGAGCACCACCTGGGCTCGCGTGGTTCGTTTCACAACTTGCTGGTTCTGAAACAAAATGCCCATCCCTATTTCCTAGTCCTTGTTGTAGATTTGTGGTATTGTCTGGAGGTCTCCCATCCCAGACCCTGCTTAGCTTCTAAAACTAGACGATTGGCTCCATGCAGAGAAGTAGGATGGATGTGTTCCTAAATTCCAACTCAATGGTCTGAAATTTTTCTTTGGATTTCCTAAGAGACCTAAGGAAATTGACCCCTCTGTTCTTCCGCAAACAAGCCTCCTGTATGAAAATGCATGGGGTCCTGCTAGAACTATGTTCCATCATATAGCTTAGCCATTGGCTCATTGTTTTTCAATGGGCTTACAGCGAATGATTCGTCAAAGCTACTTTGCAACCATCTCCTACTTGGATACCCTGGTTGGGAAGCTGTTGAATGGCTTGGATGATGCAGGGCTCTCTCATAACACCATTGTGGGGAATTTTCCCTCTGAGCCAACCGAGCACAGGCATACCACACACATATGCAGTATGTCAGTACACTTTGATAAAAAAGACACCAATAAGTTCTACACAGCTCACAGCTGATCATGGTAAGTCCTTTCATGCCCCATTGGCTTCTTAATGTGTGTTCTACTCATTTTGCAATGACGAATTATTTCTGATATACAAAGTAAATTATTTGCAATGACAAATTATTTCCTATGCTCATGAAGCCTGGAGTTATCCTAGGGTTCTTTGCCTCTGATGTTCAAAGGAGTGCTTGCTGTAAGCCTATTTTACTTATTAAAATACAGTGGACCCTTGTATAACAAGTGGTTTGTTTAACAGAAAATCCGCTTAAAGAAAAAATGTCCAGAGGTAGGGGGAAATCGCTTAGCAGAATTGCCTATGGGGTGAATCCATACAACAGAAAAACGGTTGCGATTCAGGAGTAATCCGTTAAAATGCATTCCTATGGGGAATTTGTACAAAGGAGAATTTGCTTAACAAAGTTTCATTTGGGACAAATTGATTCCTTAATACAAGGTACCACTGTACTTATATGCAGACCAAGGATTTCAGGGTGGTTTGTGAGCAAGACATAACACCGGAAAATGTAAACACCAAGAATCTCAGAGTGTTTAAAGGTGCGCATACTGTACACAATAAAACAGAGATCCATGAGCCAGCTATGACCAGTGAGTGTCAAATTTGGGGGCCAGACTGGTTTTGGCTTGCTGAAATGGGGCAAGTATTAGCCCCACCTGGGCCTCCAGTTGGATGGCCTTTCACAGTTGGAGTCCCCCCAGCAGAGAAGTTGGCCTTAACACAGTGGATTATTTCCACTGATGGGACACAGAAAAGAGACTCCCCAGCAGATCCCAGTAATTGAACAGGTGTGTATTTTTGTGAGATTTTTAGTGGCCCTATCAAAGCATACACCGTCAAAGCCGACGGTGTCTACTTTGCCAGGGATTGTTCTTGCTGACTACAGAAATAACACTCTACTTCCTGACTGGATCTTGCCTAGGTTGGTCGCTGGGTGAACATGGCGAATGGGCGAAATACAGCAACTTTGACATTGCAACTCGTGTCCCGCTCATGTTCTACGTGCCTGGGGTGACGACCTCGGCCCGTTTTCCAGGAGAGAAGCTTTTTCCTTTCGTGAACCCCTTGGCCCAAAGTTCAAACCCAGTGTTCCAAGGTGAGTTTTCAAAGTTGACCATCGCATCAAGAATGGGGTCACAACATTTGATTGGTGGTTTGGTGCAGAGGTTGGAAAGACGGGGTGGTGTTAGTGGCCAGCATACTCCATGGCGAAGGGGGAGAATAGTAGTTCTGTCTCTACCTCCACCATCATTTCCTTGATTGGGAATTGGGAAGGCGAAACTAAGAGTGAGCCGTCTGGATTGAAAGGAACAGAACAAGAGAAGATCGAGAAGGGAGATGTTAATGATTTATCCGTGGGCATAAAAGAATTAGAAGTGTCAGAAGTAGATGGGGAGTCGAATAAAGAATCGAGACCATCAATAAGGGAAAGAGAACGCGAGGCATTATGGGTGGCAGAGGAGGACGAAGAGGTTTGGGTGGCGCGTGACGTGGTGGCAGGTTGGGCGGAGCTAGATAAGAAAACTGACAGTTGGGAGAGTTTGTTGAAGGTGGTTGGCTCTCAGACTGAGGAGAGAGAGAGAAGATATGAGGGTGATCCGTTTAAAGTAAAGGACTCTGATGAATTTACTTGGTCTGTCCAAGGGATACCAGCAAAGTGGTCTGGGGAACGGGATAGATTTGGACCAGGACGGAACAAGGGCAAGGTCGAGAATCCCGTAGCTCAGTGGGCCAGGCATCCCTGTTGCGGGACGCAGTGTTTGGGACGGGGGACGCACCATTGCCCCTAGTTTTAAATCTTCCCTCTAAAGAAAGTACACCATATTGTTTGTTGTTAGAAGAACCTTTATTTCCTGAAGTTAATGTAACCTTTCCAAGAAATGTATCAATAGTGCCTGAGAGTAACACTTGTTCCAGTTCAGTTGATGTTAATTTAAACAATATAAATAAAAATCCTTTTGAAGAATATACAAAAGTTGACTTTGAAGTATGTCATGGATCGGAACCGATGCTAGAAAGAATCGAACCCTCACAGGAATCTGCTCTGAAATGTGTGAAGGCATCCAGTCAAAGAAGGTCACTCTCTATCATCACCAACTGTGCTGGTCTTCCTTGCAATCCAAGAACCTCCCAAGGTTGAGAACCAGGGGACTTGACAATAAGAGAATGTTCCCTTCCCAAAGTGCTAGGTCATTACTGGCCAATAATTTGATCTCTTTCTTCCTCCCCAATCCAGGGCAGCCCAAAGAAATGGTTGAGTTGGTGTCTCTCTTCGCAACACTTGCTGAACTTGCTGGTTTGGAAGTCCCCCCTGCATGCCCTCACCCTTCTTTTCAAGTCTCCCTGTGTAGCGAAGGAAAAAGCCTGCTTCGCTATTTCCCGTCTCTCCGTGGACCACAAGAGCATGGCAGCAACAAAGGTGGGGATTTCGATCCGCCTGTCGCTTTCAGTCAGTACCCTCGGCCCGGAGACACCCCAGAGTGGAACTCCGATTTGCCAGTACTTGACGATATCAGAGTGATGGGTTACTCCATACGTAGCCCCGACTACAGATGCACCCTGTGGTTTGGCTTTGATCCTGGCAACTTCACGGTCAACCTGAAGGACGTCCATGGAGGAGAGTTGTATTTTGCAGCCACGGACCCGAACCAAGACCATAATATGTACAAAAGCTGGAGCCTTAGTTCTCTTGCTCAACCACTTTGCAAGATCTTGGAGTGTTAAGCTGGGGACTGGCTTCCTGTCTATGAAACTTTTGCTGCAGAATTGATCGTTGTATTCTTTTATAGAGTTTTGTGTTATACACAAAGATGTCTCTTGAAGTGATAGCTTCCTTTTGTATGAAGTAATCTCAAACATGCTGTGTTCTTGGTTTTTGAAAGAACAGCCCTCTCTAGGTCTTAGGTAATAAAGATACCTGGATTCGTTTTTTAATTTCTATTAGGGCTCTCGTTCTTTGGGGGATTATTACAACTAGGGTTATGAATGGAAGGATGAGGAGGAATAAGGAGGATTGGTGTTCATAGGGGAGAAACGCAATCCCGTGTCTTCTCCTTTGCCGGCTAGATAGCTCCCTGAGTTGGGTACTTGGCTTGGGAGCCACAGGCTGGGAATTCAGTTCATCCACTGTACTTCCCAAGAGGATAGCCAGCCTGTGTAGCATTGGGAGAGCTGCACCACCTCAGGGAGCTCTCTTCTGAGTAGAGATGGGCACGACTCAAAAAAATGGTGTTTCGTTTGTTGTTTGGTCTTTTAGGGGTCCGTTTTGGTTTGTTTTCGTTTTTGTGACGTTTTTCATTAGGTAACAAAATGAGAAAATGAAAAATTGCTGTTTCGTTAGCATTCTTTTTAGTTCAATGCATCTGCTGCAACGAAAACGAAAAACATGGCAAATTTGGTCGTTTCGTTTTCGTTTTGTTTTTTTTAAAAAAATTTGTTTCGTTTTCATTGCGTAATGAAACAAAAAAACGAAAACGAAAATGAAAAATCGCTCGTTTCGTGCCCATCTCTACTTCTGAGTACTCTATACCTAGAAAACCTTGGAAAAGGTCATCACAAGGTGGAATTGACTTGACAGGGCATCCTTGTTCTCTCTTTCTTTAAATGACAGTGCAATATGTAGTAAGTCAGGCATGTCCAAACTTTAGCCCTCCAGATGTTTTGCACTGCAACTCCCACAGTCCTTTGCCATTGGCAACCTAAGCTTAGAATTCTGGGAGTTGTGGTCCAAAACATCAGGAGGGCCGAAATTTGGACATGCCTGCAGTAGGTAATTGGGGGAATAGAGAGACAAAGAGGTGGTGGCATAGAATGGGAGAGAACTTTATGATCCTACAACTTAATGAACTTGACAAAGAAAATCCACTTAAAGGAAAAAAATTCCGGAGAGAGGGGGAAATCGCTTAGCAGAATCACCCATGGGGTGAATCCATACAACAGAAAAACAGTTGCAATTAGGGATTAATCTGTTTTCAATCCCTTCCTATGGGGAATTTGTACAAAGGAAAATTTGCTTGACAAGAGTTTCATTTGGAACGAATTAATTCCTTTATACAAGGTACCACTGTACAATGGACCCTCATATAACAAACAGTTTGTATAACATAAAATCTGTACAACATAAAAAAAATTCGGAGATAGGGGAAATTTGCTTAATAGAATTGCCTATGGGGCGAATCCGTACAACATAAAAATGGTCGCGATTAGGGATTACTCCGTTTTCAATGCATTCTTATGGGGAATTCGTACAAAGGAAAATTTGCTTGACAGAGTTTCATTTCAAACGGATTAATTCCTTTATAGAAGGTACCACTGTACTTATATGCAGACCAAGGGTCTCAGGGGGCGTTTATACACAACCCCTAAACTCCGGGGCAAATGGCTCCCAGCTCCGGAGCTTAAAAATGTTTACCCACCAGCTCCGGAGTTAACAGGAAATTAAGGGCGACCCCGCCCACTTTAGCGCGTCCCAGTGCAGCTTTCAGGTACCTGCTCTTTGGAGGTGAAAATTATTTGATCCGGTGTAACGATAGTGAGTGCGGGACTCTCCTTGCTTCTGTTTATTGTTTTTTGGCTCCCGCCCCTTTAAGAGCTACTTTTACTGAGACGAGAGGCAGAACGGAGGTGAGTGGCATGCTTTTCTTTCTCTTTTTCTCCCTCCCCTCATGCAGCCAGCAGCCAGGAAGTGCGGAGGGGGTGGGGACACAGGAACAGCGACAAACCCCTAAGATCTCTGGTCCAAATTTAAGTGGCCAGCGGATCTTAGGGGTCGTGTAAAAAGGCCCAGGGTGGCTTGTGAGCAAGACATAAAACTGGAAAAGGTAAACACCATTGGCTATGTATGAGGCTCGGTATGCTGATGGCATGTGCTGCTACCTCTTTCCGGTCCCTGCCATGAGAAATATGCTGCGTGTTGGTTTTTTCCAAGGGCAGCTCCCTGATCTATTTGAAGAACTTTCTATGTGTAGCAGCTCATAAAGTACCACTAACAACCTAAGCAAGGTTGTTAATTTCACTATTGAACTTCAAGGAAAGATGAACAGACTTGCCCGGGCCTTACTCGAACCAGGTCTGATGTTTGGTTAATCACTGGAAAGAACAAGAGAACAGCTAGGGTATGGCCGGTGATGTTTTAGCACCGTGTTGTAGTGGTGTACAACTTGAGTCTACCATGGCTGCCCCTTTTTGGGGGGAACCTCGTTCCCTTTCCTCCACTGGCCAGTGTTTGGGATAGAGTGCTGGTTCCGGTCTTCCATAATTTTATTTATTTATTTATTTATTTTTTTTATACTAACTTGGGCGGTCCAAAAATTTTAAAAACATATATCTGGACAACAGGCAGAGAGTGTGTAAGGAAGAAAAAAAACTTGGTACCAATTAGCTCAAAGGCCAACAAAAGGCCTCCAATGAGGCAATAAACTAATATCTGGATAGGAGAGAGTGTGTAATGGAACTCAACCACAAAAGGCCTCCAATATAAGTGCACTGCCCCCTCCCCAAAGACCCGACGTGCCTCGCTTTGAAGGATGCTGTTTGTCAGGGCCTGGAAGTCTGGGTCCTCTGCTTATCCTGGACTTTCGCTGCTCATCCAACCACCTCCGTCAATCTGAAGAAAGCTAGTTGTGGATCCTCCATCTTACAGTCCGCTTTGACCTCTTGTCACCCTGGTCTGAAATAGGCTCATAAGCTGAATAATGACCTGAATAGGCTCGTTAGGTAGAAAATAGTATCCATAGCCTTAAGGTGAACAATGGCCTAAGGTGCTGAAACCTATAAAGTATGGGTTGTTAGCTATGGCCTTGGTGGTGAAGGCTTTTTGACCAACTATTCTCTAACCGCAAACAAAAGACCCGATCTGGCGCAAGGGGAGGAAAAAGACAACTCAGGGAGAAAGATGGAGGAGAAAAGAGCCAGATAATGCAAAGCAAGCATCATAAAATAAATGAGATGCTACTGTTGACCCTCTTCCTCATGATGCATCCACAACAGCTGGAGCACAAGGTGTTTGTCTGCATCAGCAGTATTTGCTACCTGTCTGGCAATTGAGGAGCTGCGTAGGTTGGAGATTCAAGTTATGCAGGAGGTAAAAAAGAGCCGAGTCGACAAACAGGCTTCAGTTAATAAACTGACTGGTGAGCAAGATCATCCCTGACCCCTGCTTGCTTAATTTACCCCAACTTTCCCATTCTTTCCTGCATAAAGAGGCATAATAGTCTCAAGATCAAATTCCTTCTTTAAATTCACCTTTTTTGAAAAAACGCCAGCAACAGAAAGATTTTGAAATCAGCAGAAAACATGGTGGTTTTAAGTTCTGAGTACATTTTGAAGCTTTATTGCACTCCCGTAGGTCATGCCAGTATGACACACCCAAACAGGCAGCTGTAATTCCTTTTTAAATTCTAAGGTTTGTTCTCTCTCCCCCCCCCCTTTTTTTGCCCCAAACAAACACTTGCTATTTCAAATTGGCAGCATTTTTTCAGGTAAGTGTGCAAGTTCACCCAGCAGATGCAGCCATGTTTGGGTGAGTGGAGAGATGCTGAGCTTGACTGGGATCCTTTGAGGGCCGGCCCTACCATTAGGTAGACGACAGAGAGCAAACCATTGCCTGGTTTCTTATTCCTGAATTTACCCTGGCCAAGATGGGAACTGGTGTTTACGGGACTGTCTGTCTCTTGGGCTGAAATCATTTGATTCCCTTGTTTGGCTTTGGACCTTGATTTAGGTCAGCTGAGTGGGTGGCAGTCACTGTTTTGCTTCAGCCAGCAAAGTAACTTGTGTTGGCCCTTGACCTATATATGAGGCATGGACAGCTTGAGCTCTCTGGATGCTGCTGTGCTGAAACACCCATCAGATGCTTGAGGCAAAAAAACATCTGGTCTGGTCCAATTTCTGGTCTAAACGCTCAAGGATTCACTGCTAATCTTTGAGTGCATCTAGTGAACCTTTGTGGCCAGATCTACCACAGGAACCAAGCTTTGAGAAGTTCCCTTTTGGGGTGACAAATATCCAGAATGGCTGATGTGCTTCTTGAAGGAAAAGAGTTTGGGAAAACTGAGGCCTCAGAATGATCTCTCTTAAGAGCTAGTTATACGAGTCTCAAGCTGGCTGGGAAGCTCAGTGGTTTAGGTCTCTGGCTGTGGAACAAGCCAGAGCTTGGGAGTTCAATTCCCCATGGTGCCTCCTTGGGAGAAGAGCCAACCCGGGTGGCCTTGGGTGAGCTGCACAAGCCCAGAAGTCAACCCAAGAAGAAGGGATGGGTCAACCACTTCTGAGTGTTCTCTCTACCTTTAAAACACCAGGTAGATTGAGATTGAGATTGAGATTGAGATTGAGATTGAGATTGAGATGATGATGATGATGATGATGATGATGATGATGATGATGATGATGATGACGACGACGATGACGACGACGACGACAATGACAACGACCTGGGTCTCTTCCTGTCTCCTTCATGGGTGCAGCACAGTTTAAGGGGAAGAAAACAACGCGTTCCTAGACTCTGCTAAGAAGTGACGAGGTGCTGGCCTTTTCCCCCTCTTCATCTCATTTTAGAGTTTTATATGGCACCATTTAGTTTTGTCCTTTGGAACTGCCTACCCTCCTTGGGGCAGCCCTTGCCTCTGCAAGCATGATCAGGTAGGGCAACTCAAGGTTTCCTCTTGCTGCACTGGAGCCTCTCAGCAGTGTCCAGCCCCAGAAGCAGCCACGCATTCTGGAAGGCACTTATTCTCCCGGCAAATTGGCTAATTAAAATGGGAGTATTAATCACTTTGCCTGCGAGGTTTATTTTGATCTTTGTGGGCTGCTTCTGCCTTGCAGGAGAGAGAGTCCCTGGTGGCTCAACAATATGAAACAGATAAATGTATGATCTCAAAATCAACAGGCACCACCAGCTGAAACTCCTTCGAAAGGAACACCTGCAGAACAGAGGCACACTTCTGCAGAAGGCCTCTACTTTTTCTCTGAATCGTAGCCATTAGGAAAGAGAGAGCAAAACGTCCGTATTCATTTTTTTATATTTTAATAAATGGTGCACAAGCTATCTCTCAACTCTTTAACTCCCCTTTTTTTCTTTTTGGTGTGTGTGTGTGTGTACGTGTACTATCTGTACCCTTTCATAGGGACATTATATGTGGTGGTTTACATGCCCTCTAAAATCCGCTGGCAACTTAAATTCGGACCAGAGATCGTGGGGGTTTGTTCTGCTTCCTGTGTTCCCACCCTTCCACACTCCATTGCTCCTGTCTGCGTGAGGGGAGGGAGAAAAAAAGGGAGAAAAGAATGCAGGTTCACCCCGTCTGCCATTGTAGCAGCCTTCCAGGCAGTTAAAGGGGCGGAGGGAACAAAAAGACAAACAGAAGGTGGGGAGAGCCGGCATCCACTGCTTTATAATCTGCATCAGAATTTTTTTTTTTTACCTCTGGAGACCAGGTACTTGTAACATGCGCTGGGGCACACTTAGGTGGGCGTGGTCGTACTTAATTTTTTTAAAAGTCCGCAGATGGTGGGAAAACAATTTTAAGCTCTGCATCTGGGAGCCCTTTGCCTCAGATTTTAGGGGTCATGTAAAAGCAGTGTTATTCTGGTTCAGCCTCTTGGTCCATCAAGCCCAGTATGGCCAGCTTGAACTGGAATAAGCTCTTCTAAGTTTCAGGCAAGGATCTTTGCCGGAGCAGACTGGATTGCATACGATGCGTGTCCTTTGTCGTCCAATTGGTTCTGACTTCCAGTGACCCTAATAGGACTTTGAAGGTAAGTGATGTCTATAAGGAGTGGTTTCACCAGTTCCACCACTGCCCATGAGTTTCCATGGCCAAGTTGGGATTTTAAGCCAGGGCTCCATAGACTGTTTCTGTAAGTGGTACACTATACTGGGTACATTCAGACTAGCCCTCGCTGAAAATTCCTGGCACTCTTTGGTGGTCTCCCACGGAAATACTAACTACTCCTGACTCTATTTTACGTTCTAAGGCCATATGAGGTTTGGTTTGTCGGAAAAGGAAAATCCGATCTAAGCGGATTACTTGGGTGCACATTGGATTCCATCACAAAGCCATGGAAACAGCAGGTAGTAGAGAATGAGTCTGTCTGGGATAAGTCCCCCATCCCCACTGCCAGTTATATCACCCCAGTATTATGTCCACTGCATTGCTTTCTGGCTTGTTTCCAGGTCCATTTCAAGACGATGGGCAAGCCCTAACACAGTGGTTTTCATTCCCTGGCCTCCCGGATGATTTGGGTATTTCTTTTCAGAATCCTTGACCATAGGTCTGTCTGGCTAAGAGCTTTTGAAGTCCAGAAGATCTGACATGTCAAAGGTTCTGAGATCTATTGCCCTAACTCAGTGGTTCTCAACCTGTGGGTCCCCAGATGTTCACGGAGTGCAATTCCCAGAAGTCTTTATCACTAGCTGAGCTGGCCAGGATTTCTGGGAATTGCAGTCTAGGAACATCTGGAGACCCACAGGTTGAGAACCACTGCCCTAAATAAAGACCTTCATCACATCTGAATGGCAGAGCGGGCAGGGACTCTATGGATCATCGAGTTCAGCTCCTCTCATGGAATTCAACTCCCAATCTCTGGCTCCACAGCTATCCAGAACTAAGCCCACAGAATCTGAAAGAACATTCCTTCCCATAGGATATGACTGTCGTGCTGATGTGATCTCCGGAGGCCATTATCTATCCCACCATTATTAGAACCCATGGACCAATGGGAGAACTAGACACTCTAAGAACGCCAACGGAGTGAGAAGGGATCAACTTAATGGAAATGTGATGTCGAAGGAGAGCTTTATGAACCCCACAAGAGCCTTCGCTTCTCCCTCTCACAAAATACCAAAACTAGGGGACATCTACTCAAACTGTGGGTTGGGAGAGTGAGAACAGACAAAATATTTTTTTTTTTTTTTACCAAGAGTGTTGTTAGTCTGTGGAACTCCCTGCCATAAGAGGTGGTGATGGCATCTGGCCTGGATGCCTTCAAAAGAGGATTGGACAGATTCCTGGAGGAAAAGTCCATCACAGGCTACAAACCATGATGGAGATGTGTCATCTCCAGGCTTAAAACAGGGGTACTTCAATGGCAAGATGCAGGGGTGGTGGTATCAAGAGACAGAGATCTAGTCTCATGTGCTCCCAGAGGCATTTGGTGGGGCCACTGTGAGAGACAGGAAGTTGGACTAGATGGGCCTTTGGCCTGATCCAGCAGGGCCCTTCTTACGTTCTTATGTTCTTGGACTGAGACTCCCAGAAGACTTTGTCACCAGAGGTGCTGACCAGGATTTCTGGGAACTGCCGTCCAAGAACATCTGGGGACTTGAGGTTGGGAACCACGGTTATAGAATCATAGAATCATAGAATCATAGAGTTGGAAGAGACCTCAAGGGCCATCTAGTCCAACCCCCTGCCATGCAGGAACCCCCATCACAATATTTCCAACATATATCCATCCAACCTCTGCTTAAAAACCTCCAAAGAAGGAGACTCAAGAGGAAAGCAACATAACCTTCATGCCAGTCTGACATAGGACACTGGCTGATACTTTCCCTGGGATCTTCCCGGACCAGGAATTAGTTTCTCAACAAACTCTGAATGCTTCCCATATTTTTCACTGCTGATGCTTTAAATTAGTTTGATCTTCTGTCAAGGAAATTACTTCCCGTAGCTGAGGTCTGCTCAAATATTTCACAGCAAGATGGATGTGATCCTGTGCACAGGGAGGGCATCTTTATTATGAGATACGGTGGGAGGAGGGAACAGAGGGCTTCCCCCGTTGTCGGCTCTGCAGGAGCCTCGTTACAGAAACTTAATCAAGGACAGGGCTGAGAAAGACGAGCAGATTAGCTGATTGAACGGGATGGTCTAATCATTTTCTCATCACCGGCTTCCGTTTTTTTTTTGGCTGTAATGGGATTAGTGAGCGTTCAGGCTATTGATCATGTGAAGAAGTTTAGAAAGAAGGAAGGCCGGCTATGTGTTACGGTTCAAATGTGCCCTGAAATGTGCTGCAATTTCTGAATGTTCTGGAGCATCTGTCTACACAGCCTGGTGTGTGTGTGTTGTGTTGTTATAATCGTGACTGACCCTTCGTGACCCCATGACCATGGAGTTTTCTTGGCAGGAATACTGGAGTGGTTTGCTAGTTCCTACTCCAGGCGCCTATAGCACCTGGTATTCCCTGGTGGTCTCCCATCCAAGTACTGACCAGGGCCGACCCTGCTTAGCTTCCAAAATCAGGCGAGATAGGAACACAGCCTGGTGGCTCAGGTCAAAAAGAGGAAAGGGTTCAAGTCCTTCAGGAGCAGATGTTGTGTGCCCCTGTTGTTGTGAAAACTCTGGTGATCTAGGATACAAGTTTTCGTAATCAAAAGGAAAACAGAACAAAGCAAAAACTGAAGGCACCTTAAAAAGTAACTATTATATTTTAATGGGAGCTTTCATGGATGACATTCCCTTCTTCAGACATGTGGAATAAGATGAAATACAAAATGAAATATAGAATTCACAGGTAAATGCATTGAAAACATCAGTTGGTGTTAAGAGTCTCAGGGCTGTGATTACATCTCACATGCAGTAATTTGGTGCTATGTTCTACTGTAAAATTCGCACAGGAGACGGAAAAGAGATAAGCAGGCAAGAGCAAAAAAGAGGAGCGATGGGTGGGGTGGTTGGTGGTATTATGAAGACTAACTATGAGCAAATGCCAAAGCCCAATTGGGGGTGGAGGAAGGAGGGGAGTTGATAGATAGATAGATAGATAGATAGATAGATAGATAGATAGATAGATAGATAGATAGATAGATAGATAGATAGATAGATAAGTAAAAGAAGGAGAGGATCCATGTGTGTCAATATAGGAAATATTAGCGGTTTTTACATTAGAGTCTGATAATAAAAGATGAGCATGGTAATTGTGAAGGAGAATGACAATAGATAACAGCATGCATTACATTAGGCAATGACTTAAGAAACCTTGGCTTAAATTTGACCAATTTATATGGGCAGGGCCGGCGCTTCCATTAAGGCGAACTAGGCAGTTGCCTAGGGCACCAAAATGGAGAGAGGGCGCTGGACAGCCTGCCGCCCCCTGCCGCCCCCCCCCCGCCGCTGGCCACTGCCATCCATCCCCCCACCCCCCACCCCCCACCCCCCACCCCCACCCGTTGCCGCCTGCCCATCGCTGCCCGCTGCTGCCCACCGCTGCCCCCTGCACCCATTGCTGCCCATCCCCCACACCCGGTCGCCCTCCCCTGCCATCCGCTACCCCCACCGCCCACCCCACCCACCGCCCCTCACCTAGGGCGCAAAAAAACCTAGCACCGGCCCTGTATTGGGGGGTCCGTCATGTGTATAAACTTTATCTCAGCTGTTCAACTTTATATCCCTCTGCATTCTTGATCTGTAGTGTTTCTTTTCCAAACATTTATATCTTCTTCAGATTGTCCTGGTCAACTGAAATGATTGGGGCCTGGTTTCTGTGAATGGTGGTTTCTGATGTCCAGTTTGTGCCCCTTGCAGCCCACTTGATCAGATGGGAATCTCATTGTTGCTTCATTCCGTGCGTGGTAAGGACGGCAACCTTCCAGCTCCCTCCCCTAGCCAGTGGCAACTGAAGTCCAATACAGTCAAATGTCTATGTTCTGAGTAGAAGAATGTGGAAAACCCATCTTTCATGGGTGGGTGTTTAATGGGCACATGCCACTGAGAAGTAAGACATGCAGTTTATAAAACTGTGCATGGTTTGGGAAAAGGACCTGGAAAGGGCTTGTCTTTCTTCTCTGGGGATATTAAACCTCAGGACATTCCAGAGAAAAACTGACTCATTGCTTGAAAGCAAAGTGTGCTGCTTATATTCCACCCCATAGTGCTTCAAGCACTCTTTGGGTGGTTTACAATTTAATTATGCCGGCTACACATTGCCCCCCACCCCCAGCAAGCTGGGTACTCATTTTACCGACCTCGGAAGGATGGAAGGCTGAGTGAACCATGAGCTGCCAATCTGGGATTGTATCCCAGATCGTGAGCACAGTTACAGCTGCAGTGCAACCATTTAACCACTGTGCCGCGGGGCTCCTGCAGAGCCATTATTCCTGAAGAGGAATAATATGACAAAAACTACAATGAGAGAAAGGGAAATAGGGGGTGGCGGCGGTGTTGTGGTTCCTTTATTAGGACCAGTGATAAATAAAACACATTAGAAACAAAATTCTGGATCATATATCCCCTGTGTTAGGAGCACAGAAATGTCGTAAGTGTGAAAAGTTTAAAGCCTGGAGATGACACATCTCCATCATGGTTTGTAACCTATGATGGACTTTTCCTCCAGGATTCTGTCCAATCCCCTTTTGAAGGCATCCTGGCCAGATGCCATCACCACCTCCTGTGGCAGGGAGTTCCACAGACTAACACCACACTGGATAAAAAATATTTTCTTTTGTCTGTTCTCACTCTCCCACCCTCAATTTGAGTGGATGATCCCCTAGTTCTGGTATTTTGTGAGAGGGAGAAGAGCGTCCCTCTATCCACTTTACTCATGCCCTGCCTTATTTGGTACATCTCAATCATACGCTTGCTCTGCTTAGAGTTCTACATGGGACACACGAGAGGCAAGGGCGGTGCAGCGTTCTCTGCTGGGTCTTGGAAGCTCACTGGGGGAACTGGAGGCCACAAAGCCACTCTTTAAACGCCTCACATACTTTGAAGTCCCTGCAAGTCCACAGATGCTATGGACTCTGGTGCAACATCTAGGTTTGTTCACTAGAGGTCACTAGGACAACGAGGAAGAGCACGCACACACACACACGCGCGCAAACACACACACATCTCGGCTCCGAGCAACCCAAGAGAATCTTTCCCTCATCCATGCTCTTCAGTTTTATTTGACAGCCAGCCCGAAGAAGGCGAGCCTTCTCGTCGACTGTCACAGTCATTCGCGGGATGTGCTGCTTGAGTTGCCAGCGATATGAACTGAAAGAAGCCTGAATTTGTAGGATTATGAATGCAACTTCATTCCCAAATCTTAGCTGCAGGGGGGGGGGGACCACCACAGGAATAAGGCAGCCAGCACTTGAGATGCAATGTCTGAAGACCGTGGTCCCTTTAATTTCTAGCTTGCTTTTTAAATGGGAAACCATATCCCAAATTGCTATTACAAATACATACAAATATGTAGCCCCCCCCCCAAAAAAAAAACCAAATACACAACTCCCTCCCCTACATGGCACTATATTGTAAAAATAATTATGGGCCGACCACCCCTCGCAAAATAAATAAAAAATACTGAAATGCTTCTTTGTCTCTCTTGAAAATGCTGGGATTTTTTTGAACCCATATTTGTGTGTGTGTGTGTGTGTGTGTGTGTGTGTGTGTGTGTGTGTGTGTGTGTGTGTGTGTGTGTGTGTCCTTTCTGAGCAGAACCATACTGCTATAATTTCACGGGGTACTGGATCCACTTTGGAGTTTAATCTGAACTAACAGAGCTATCCAAATCTCTCTCTCTCTCTCTCTCTCTCTCTCTCTCTCTCTCTCTCTCTCTCTCTCTCTCTCTCTCTCTCTCTCTCTCTCTCTCTCTGTATGTGTGTGTATCTGCCTGCCTGCCTGCCTGTCTTTCTGCTCCAGCACCTTGGATAAGTCCTCTCTGCAGATAAGAGGACCACATGGAGTGGATTGCCTGTGTGAAATTGGAGCCCTCTTTCCATTCTAGGATACAGTGGGCCCTCGCATCACAAATGGTTTATATAACATAAAATCTGTACAACATAAAAAATTCTGGAGATAGGGGAAATTTGCTTAACACAATAGTCTATGGGCCGTATCCGTACAACATAAAAATTATTGTGATTAGGGATTACTCTGCTTTCAATGCATTCTCATGGGAAATTTGTATAAAGGAAAATTTGCTTAACATAATTTCATTTGGAACAAATTAATTCCTTTATACAAGGTACCACTGCATTTCTAAATTTTTAAAAAACAGTCCCCTCCTATAACTTCTTGTGACATTTCCTTCCTATGTCTTAAATGGACAAGGCTTTGCTTTGAGGTATGGGTGATGTTCCTTCTCTCTCCCTTCCCCAGGCACTTCAGGCTCAGTTCAAGATTAGACCCATTTTTTCTCTCTTCTGTGTGAATTTCCCTGGGGTAGGGAAACAGAATGACACCTCTTCAGTGGGATTTGGGGGGAAAGTCAACTGCTTAGGAGGACTGAACCCCATGCTTAGCCAACAGGTGAAAGGCAAGCGGGGCATTGCCCAATATTTTCTAAATCCCCTTTTACAGAGCGCTTGGTCTGGAAGAGCGCTCGTCCTCTATCTGGGCATGATGGAGGCCCTGCCAACTTCCATTACTATGCCCTCTCCATAGAATGGTTTTACGGCTTCACAGCCTGCAAAAGCCTGGCACCCAGCCAGCAGGAAAGCACAGGAGGGAAACTCTCCTCGTAATAATTTTTATACATCTGGCATCATTATAAATATTTGATGGTGTAAACTACAAACCGCTCTTTGTGGAAATATTCCCCTCCTCCCTCCGTTTGGCTGCACGATGGCAGCGTGCTCTTTTGCCTGTTCACGGGTTCTTGTCTTTAACAAATGGTGAGCCCAGTGGCATGCCCATCCTTCTGACCGGGAAGCCGGACACTGGAATTAAGATTCGAACAACTCATAGATGGTTTTGAAAGAGCCTGTGTAACCAACTAGAAGAGAAGATGTTCTCATGGTATTGGAGTCAGTGAGGGAAAAAAGATTTGTTGGATCAGATCCAGACTTTGTCATACTTAGACTCTTTGAAATCAGTGAGATTTAAGTAACAATTATCTTTAAGTTCAATGTAGAGATGGGCACAGAACGAACATTTTTTCGTTTCCGTTACCATTTGTCGTTTCCGTTACGCAACGAAATGACAAATGAAAATTGTGATGAAAATGCAACGAAACGAACAGAACCGCGAAAATTGTAGTCGTTACGTTTCGTTTCCGTTAATGGCGACGCGCAATGAAATGACCTGTTTTAAATGTTACAAACGCCCTGGACATCCATAAAAATGCAGCGATAATTATTTATATTGTCTGATAACCTACCAGGGGGGTTGGGGTCCTTAAAACGTTTGTTTTAGTCTTCTCCCATCGCGATGTATTATTCTTTTCCCTTTAAAATGGATGTCGCCACCAGCCACAAAATGGAGGCAAGCCATGTGATGGGATCATGTTCAACCAATAGCATGCCCAGGTTGCAGACTGGGCGGGCAGGTCTGGCAGCCACAGAGGACATAAAAAGCTCTGGAAGCCCCCGTCCTCCTTGCAGTCTCTGGTGGGAGTTAGGGTGGGATTGGTGTCTCTGCTGCGCCTCTAGCTTCAGTCCTGCTGCCTCCCTGTGTGTGTGTGTGCTGCGTACCTCTCGGTGAGTACCCTCCCTTGCCCTGCAGTGCAGTCACTCTGCGGCTGCCTTGCACCCTGGGCAATGCCCGCTGCTGCCTTTGCAGCCTCCCTGCATACCTAGTTTATACTGTGTCTCTGCCAGAATCCATTTTTTTAGTGTTTTCCCTCTGGTCTGGGGCGTTGGGGGATACCTGCGCGTGGAAATGCTTTAAAAATCGTGCAAAAAACGGGTAGAAACGACAAATGAAAAAATGAAAAACGGTAACGAAATTTTTCAAAAAATTTGCGACAAACGGAAACGAACTGAAACAGACCTCTCAACGACAAACGAAAAACCAAAACACCATTTTTCTGTTTCGTGCCCATCTCTAGTTCAATGTATTTCAGTGGCTTACATAGAAATACATTTGTAAGAGCCTCATGGCGCAGTAGTTAAATGCCTGTACTGCAGCTAAAACTGTGCTCACAACCTGGGGTTCAATCCCCAGTCACTGGCTCAAGGTTCACTCAGCCTTCCATCCTTCCGAGGTTGGTAAACTGAGTATCCAGCTTGCTGGGGGTGGGGGTAATGTGTAGCCTGCATAATTAAAAAAAACTGCAAACCTCCCAGAGACTGCTTGAAGTGGTATATGTGGGCAGAAGGTAAATTTATGCAGTATACTGTATAAACAGAATACTTGATTTTTTTTTGCTTTCTAACAATAGCTTGGTCCCCCCCCCCCATTATTGAACCATATTTTCAACAAAGACCTTCAAATGTACAACTTATATTTATAGAGGAGCTTTAGGGACTAAAAGGGGAAACATATATGGATACATCAGCCATCACACACATCACTAATTTGCTAGTCCAGTATTTATAAAAAATAATAACAAATCTCAATATGCCCTCATCTCAACTCAGCTAGAAAATCCAAATCCGATATTTCTCTCCCAAGGAAGCAAAATGTTTATCATCTTCACGTTTCCATCAGCATTCATTCCGCCTCCTCTATATTCTAACACATGTACCTTTTAAGCAGCCCTAAGCACATCTGATCATCTTAAGCAGGGCCAGGCTGGCTGGTACTTGGATGGGCGACCACCAGGGAATACCAGGTGCTGTAGGCGCCTGGAGTAGGAACTGGCAAGCCACTCCAGTATTTCTGCCAAGAAAACTCCATGGAAATGGGGTCACAGAGAGTCAGTCATGACTGTAACGACACAACACACACAATAAAGACCAGCATTTCATTTGCTGCTCTCTAGCTGGTGGTTGGGATGTCTTTCTGCTTCCAGAATCTTGGCAACTACAATTAAATGATAAATCAGCTCAACTCTTTGCAGATATATCTCACTGTTGGTAATGTAGAGTTTGATGAAATCCCAGCATCTATATTATCATTTCCTCTTTCATAATCTAGACCCCAAAGTGTCCTTTGGTTTCTATGGCCTCTGGAATTTGTACTTTCCTCCCCTCCTTTTCCTTCTGAAACTTCCTCTGAAATGTCTTTTTGAAAAGTCTTCCAGCTTATTGGATAACAGACAATTCTGGTGGAAGCCATGAGATCTGCATAAGTACACCTCTGAGTCTTGGGCAGTGTGTCCACTTGATATTTATGAATTCATCACAATGGCCACTGAATTCCAGAAGTAGGTAGATTCTCAGTGCTTCCTCTGAGGAGCTCCTTTTGACGATGGCAAGGACGGCAGAAGGCAAATGGGTATCTATTGGTGGAACTGCAGATAGGTTGCATGAGACTTCCCCATCATTTGACAGTAAGAAGTAAGCCGACTACTATACTCAAGATAGAGAATTCCCTATCATAGCTAGCCTTGTGGCAATTAATGGCTCAGGATTTGTCCCATCCTTAGTGGCTGAAGGATCCTTGAAGTTGTAGTAAAATAACTGACTTACCCAAACTCTCATCTCCAGTGACATCCCCTGAACTATACCACTAGAAGTCTCTAGCAAACCATCCTGAGTCCCTCAATAAACTACAAAACCCAGAATTCCATGAGAGTCATGGCAGTGAAAGCCACTTTGAACAGCTTTAACTGTATAGTCCCAACACATATCTAGTTTCATTGTTCCTTGCATGTAAAGCCGATGCCTTTACTTTGGTCGACCACAGCTTTGTCCACCTCACCTACCTAACTTCATAGCTGTTTTGGAATTTCTAATCAACAATAATTTCACATGTAGGTTCAAATTAAAACAGGTCCCACAAGCAGGATATCTCACCAGATTGGGTTTAGAGAGTGATGAATCATTTCCTATGCAATGGCTGGTGCCTTGAGACTTCTGGGAGGTTGGATTCCGTCAAGAGAATGGACCTTCTTGAGGACCAGCTAGTCACTCAAGTGTCACTGATGAGTTTTTTTTGTGCGACGGCGGGGGTGGTGGTGGTGGATCTATCTCACAAAATAGCTTCAGAACCTTGGAGAGGTACTTCAAATTTCAGACAGTGACCTGGAACGTATTTGCCATCCCAGTGAGATCAAAGTCACTTGCCGCCACTGAGAGGGAACCCTCCCCAGCAGATCCTAAATAACAGGAGAAATCCTACAGGAGATGGCAGCCAGTCATGCATCCCACAGTATGAACCATTCTGATGTATAGTCCTAAACAAAGGCTGGGCTTGAGTCTGAAAACACTGCTTCCCATCAAAGGCCCGTTTCAGTCTTTCTTTTCAAGACGCATGCATGCATACTTTCATTGCAAAGTTATTTCTCTCCTCCCCCCCTCCCCCAACTCCTCCAGTTTCAGAAATGTGATTTTTTCTTTTTCAGGTTGCCATCTGGTAGTGCTGCTAACAATCTCTTAGAGTAAGAGGCCATCTGTTAATACTTTCCTAGGAAGATTTTTATAGAGTAGTGAAGTGGCAAATATATATACTCAACCTCTTCTAAGTCACTGGAATTTTTAACATATAATATATTTTTAATATTTATATATTTAATATATATATAGCTAGCTAGCATGAAAATAAAGCAACTTGTCCACACACTGCCACAGTTCTCTGGAACCTTTTGTGGTTCAATCAACATCTGAAGGGGTGCCAGAAACTATCTGTGGTTCCATCAAACCTGCTGCAATCTGCTTTGTCAAGCTTTGTTTCCCTTAAACAGAGAGAGAGAGAGAGAGAATCTAGCATTTGGTCTCTACTATCTTTGACTGGAGATGTCAGGCAACATTTTTCCATGCAAAGTATGTGATCTGCTGATGATCCAGATCTCAGAGAAGTTACAAATTACTCTTGTTTATGGCACTGCTGCAGACAGGAATTTTGGACGGAGCTAGGCCTAGAGCTAAGTCTAGTTCAGGTCCAAAGCCTTCCCCCTGAGGTCTTTCCCCCCAGGTCATCTGTGTGTAGGTATCCATCAAAGTGTCTGTCTGTCAGAACTCACAGAAGGGACAATTATGGGATTTGTAGTCCAAGAAATAACTCCCTCCCTCCACCTCCCCATCCTGCACTGAAGGAGGACGTGATGGTGGAACAAGTCTAATCTATCATGAAGCTGAGCCGTCTCCAATGGAACTCAGCACCCAAGTAGCAGAGGCAAGAGGATCACCTCCCATTTTTGTCCCATCATGTCCAAAACCATTCTACATTTTCGCAAGCCACCAACACGCCTTAGCTCAGTCTTCATCTTGGAATCATCATAAGTGTTAACTTACTAGTTCTGATAATGAGCATAATAAAACATTTAGTGTAGACACATACTGGGAGGCTGCTGTAGATGAAGGAGAGGATATAACCGCTTCTTGGATATTACTACCATTAATCAATAGGTGCTTACAGCATCAGGCTACTCTCCTGGAGTCCATTTCCTTGCTGTGCTCTCTCTCTCTCTCTCTCTCTCTCTCTCTCTCTCTCTCTCTCTCTCTCTCTCTCTCTCTCTCTCTCTCTCTCTCTCTCACACACACACACACACACACACACACACACACACACACACAAAATCTCTGCATCGCCTTTTGTGATAGCATTAACTGCACCAACCAATGGATGGTTTCCTGCTCACATAAAACTCTGTGTGTCCATAACGGTAAGTCAAGGATGTCTTTTAAACAAAAGGGAAACTCTTCCTTTTCTTAGATATATCAGATCACTGTACCAGCTAATGAATTCCAGCAGATCTGAATGACAGTCAGTGGTGGGTGAGTTCAGTTTATTGTTCTAAATGAACAAACAGGCAGGCTTCTTATTTTGCCTAATTCCTTTCTGCCTGAGTAGTGGGTCGGAATCTTAAAAACTGTAACACTGGGGAGGCCAAAAAGTCCAATAAAAGGCATCAGGTCTTTTCCATTGTGGTCTCTAGTCCCTGGAATAAGACGCCAACAGAGATAGGCTAGGCTTTTCCCCTCCTTATTTTTAGGAAGATGGTAAATGAATTACAGTATTTAAAGCTGCCATTAATAACTGAATGTCCAGGATGCTGTGAATAGCAACTTCTTTTAAAAATCAAATTTAAAAAATCAATTTTAGAGGGCTATTGATATTTATGCTCATATTTTTCTGTTGTATCGTCATATTTTTGAATGCGTTTCCCCCTCATTGTGGGGTATTGAGGGCTACAATGCTTAATTTTGTGTAAACCGCTGGTATAATGCTTAAATGACTACATTACACTATATAAATTGAAGACAGGAGTAAGCAAACCATGTTTGTTAGTCCTGGTGGCCAGGTACATCTGAGAGTATTGGAAGAAGCACTCTTAAAGCGGAATTAAATAAGTGCTTCCCCAGGCCGTAAAACCTGTCTGTTTCCCATGGAGCACACTTTTCATCAACCCCATTATCTTTCATTCAGCAGGGGTTGCTGTGTGGCTAGTCTTTGGGCTTTGGGCTAGTTCCACTCTACCTCACAAGGTTTTTATAAGGATCCAGGGAAACCATGTGTGCCCCTGTTGGTCCACTCGAGGAAAGGTGAGGTTTAAATGTAAGCAATGAACACGTACCTCTTTTTAATGTCTCACACTAGACATCCGTCGATGCTATAAAAAGCTTTGAACTTGGCAGCGAAATTAGCTGTGTCACAGCTAATTTAGTGAACACACAGTCTTGTTCAAAGATCTTCCCGTGACTCATATTTAAATCATTGTGCCTTCCTGAGCATTAACAAGCAGACCCTGCATGTCCTCTTAGCAGTAGCCTTTTGTGGCATTTTAGAAAGTACCAGGGGAGAAAGTATATTTAACACAGTTGCACACCTGTACACCTACCAGTAGACATACTGGGACATAAACTTCATGGAGCATGTGCCATCAAGTTGCCTCCAACTGGACATGTTGGAAATCTCTTATTTAAAGGTGCACAAGAAGAAGAAGAAGAAGAAGAAGAAGAAGAAGAAGAAGAAGAAGAAGAAGAAGAAGAAGAAGAAGAAGAAGAAGAAGAAGAAGAAGAAAATAATCTTTTTTTCTATCATTCCCTGTCCCATGGGTCTGGCAGAGAAGACTGATCCAGCTTTAGCAACATGTCCCTTTATATGGTTTATATCAGGGAGTACCAGGTGATCAGACCTCTATGTGTAGAACAGCTACTTCAGGTGGAACATGTTGAGGGTCAAAAATCCGCAGATCTTGGGAATATTATTTTCTGGAACCACAGTTCCCAAAATCTCCAAGCCACCACTGCTCAAGTCCTACTGGCTGGGGATTTTTTTTTAAAGAGGAAAATGACCTCCTCCCAATCCCTCATCATTCTGCCTCACTTGTGCTTCTTAAACCAGTTGCCCAAATCTCAGGGGTGGTGGAGGAAATATAAAGCAAAGGATACCTGCTAGGTTCTTGTCTGAATTTCTCTTGAATGCCTCCAGCATTGGACAGCTCCACAGCTGCTGAGGTCATTGGTTCCATCATTGTACTGCCTGGACAGTTAAGAGGTTTTCTGGGTTTCAGCCTAAATTTGGCTTCCTGTAACTTGAGCCCAGTATTATGTGTCATGTACTCTGGGATGATGGAGAACAGATCCTATTCCTCCTTCATTAGCAACATATCTTGGGACACTCTTATGAGTGAATGAGTGAGTGAGTGATTATGAAGCAAACTGTCAGGACTGGGGCTGTGCCTGAACTTTCTAACTCTAGTGCAGGATCGGCCCAGCTCCTATGGGAGAGAGCTGGACTAGAGTTTACAGGATTGGGCCCTCCCCCTGCAATATTTACCAAGCTCCTCAGGCATGCCACCTATAGAGCCTGAGGACTATGCTATATAACAGTAGTGGTGAACCTTCAGCACTCCACATGGTTTGGACCATAACTCCCAGAATTCCAAGCCTGTGTTTCCATTGACAAAGGACTGTGGGAGTTGTGGTCCAAACCATGTGGAGTGCCGAAGGTTCGCCACCACTGCTATATAAGAACTGGCTTTTCCCCATAAATCTTTGCCCCAGCAACAAAGCTCGTGGCTCCTGTGGTGGTGCTTGCATTTAGAGATGTGACTAAGTCATGCTCCAATCTTGTTATTGTTCAGTCGTTAAGTTGTGTCTGACTCTTTGTGACCCCATGAACCAAAGCACACCAGGCTCTCCTGTCTTCCACTGCCACCTGGAGATTGGTCAAATCCATGTTGGTTTTCTGCCATCCCCTTTTCCTTTTGCCTTCAATCTTTCCCAACATCAGGGACTTTGCCAAGGAGTCCTCTCTCCTCAGGAGGTGGCCAAAGTATTGGAGCCTCAGCTTTAAAATCCGTCCAAGCTACTTGTTGACAAATACCACACAGCCTACCTTATCTTCCAAATTACATGAAATACTACACTTCAGATCAGGGAATCCATATTTTTTAGTCTGGGTCAACTTTGTTTATCACTTGAAATGTGGAACAATGGTTTGAGTGTGTACACCAGGTTTCATTTTAATGCTTAAGAAAAGCATCAAGCAAATGTGTGTGTGTGTGTGCGGGGGGGGAACTGAAGTAATTCAGGGATTGAGCTGCTTTTACCAGATCTCTTTGACCACCCTTCCCTCTTTTTCTGTGTTTCTCAGTCTATATTCTCAAAGGCTTCCACAGCTGGGATCTGATAGTTGTTGTGAGTTTTTCAGGCTCTTTGGCCATGTCCTGGAAGTTTTTCTTCCTAAGTTTTTCTTCCAGAACATGGCCAAAGAGCCCAAAAAACTCACAACAGCTATCAGATCCCAGCCGTGAAAGCCTTTGAGAATACAATGCTATGATCCTTAGCTGTTTGATGCATGATACCTGTATCTCCTTTGCTCCCTGCTTGGAAACCTGACCATTTTTTTTGCATTGACATTTGCTGTTCCTCCACCAGCTCCTTTTAATGATAAAATGTGTGTAACATATTTTGCAAGGACACAGTAGAACCACATTAAGCAGGCATGTTATTAGCTGCCTACAATAGCAACCCAGGTTCTCTCTTTTTTTTAATGTCATGGAGGCACTGGGTATTCTGTCAGCACCATATAAAATATTAAACAAGACGGTAGGTTTGATGGGGAAGGAGAGGAAGGTAGATACCAAGGCATTCAGCCTTGTTGCAATGAGAAATTGTTATTATCTCCCTGTTCTTTATACTGCTTTTAATTATTACTCTTCCTTCTGCATCTTTCTCTGCCACTGCGCCTGCTGAAGCCAAACAGTTATGCGTGAATATTCATTTTGCACAGTGCTTAATAGGTTTCTGCTCCAGCCACAAATCTGAGACAAATGCTATTACACTCTTATCGGAGGCTCTGCTTAGCTTCCCCAACCTCACCCCCAGGCACTTTCCACGAGTGTCAGGTTTTCAGAAGGGACTGGCTTCTACCGAGGCAGCTATGATGCACACTACAGGTAAAGCAACCTCTGCCCTCAGGATGTAAGGATGATTAGAAGTACAATTCAGAACTCCTCTGGAGGGTAGAGGAGAATGGAACTAAAGCTTTAGCTGAGTTATGTACTGATTAAACACATTTAAAAATATTAGGGCCCCATATTTATTGCCCAGGTCTCTTCTATGCATGGATCCCTGTTGGGTACTCTTTCATTTTAGTAGAATCTACTGAATAAGCCAATTAAAGCATTTGTTCCCACTAATTTTAAGTTCAGGAATATTTTTCCTGCATTTTTGTGCACCTATGAACCTTAGAGACCTCCCCAAACCAGTTGATGCCCCTTTCTTTGATGATCTTGCAGGAATCATATTTTATACATTTTAAAAAAATACGAATTGCCTTCAAATTTGCCAAAATCAACAACAACAAAAAAATAATAATTCAGTGGCACTTTAAAAAAAAACCTAAGGCATGCAAAACTTGCCATAGGTTTCTGTGAACTGCAGCTTTCTGGATGGACAGAAATCCAGAAATATTATGCCCCCAGATTTGTGTTGTTTTTGAAGCAGTAGTTGCCTGTGGATATCTTACTCCAGAGTCCTCAAGCCTAGGCTCATCATGTGTAGATATAATTTATAGCTTTTGCAGCTTGCTATAGCTACATAGCAACAGTGCTCATAGCCTAAATATTGAAAGTAATGACATCCCGTGTGAGCATTACTCTTATTTTTGGGCTTTCCCAAAACAGACAGAAACCACAAGTTGGATCTGCTTAACTGCACAGTCTTCTGGGAACCTATTGCTGCGGGACCTTGGATAGGTCCTAAAAAAACACAGGATAAAACCTGGAGTGGTTTCACTGCCCCTTTGAAATCAGATGCGGCCTAGATGCCCTAAGCATCTGATTTCACCTGATTTTGGAAGCTAAGCAGGGTCGGCCCTGGTTAGTACTTGGATGGGAGACCTCCAAGGATAATAACCTTTATTGTCATTGTACAACCAGTGTACAGTGAAATACTAGGTGCTGTAGGCACCTGGAGTAGGAACTGGCAAACCACTCCAGTATTCCTGCCAAGAAAACTCCATGGAGTCACAAAAAGTCAATAATGATTGTAATGACACAACACGCACACAAGCACACACAATCTTTATGTACTTTATGTACAAGCAGTGGAATTACCAACTTCTATTGCTTGTACATAAAGAACAGTCCAGATCTGTATGCCATGAGAAATACTGAGAGTTATGCTCTTTGGTACAGGTCTCCCATTAAATGTTATAATATATATGCTCTTCTGGCTCAGTTGAGCAAACAACCTTTGATAGTTGTAGTACATTTGTTCAAAATGATTTACAGTGAGCCCTTTTGAGAAACAGCTAGAACTGAAAACGGTGGTCCTCTTTATTGCTGCATTTCCAGAATCCTTCAGAAAAATACTTCATCACTAGGAAAAATGCTTCATCACTAGGAAACACCAAGAGGAGGTCCCTGATGGGATGGGCCCAAAACTCTAAAAATCCTAAACAATCTGGATGAGGCTATATCCCTCCTTAGCTCAGGGGAAGGTCCCCTCCCTGAAGTAATAATAATGAAAAAAAGGATTCAAGGAGGGGGTGATTCTGATGCAAGTTTCCGGTTTTATATTCCGGAAAATAACATCCAAGTTCTATTGTGATGGAAGTTAACATAATCCAACAGAATGCTTACAATGCAGGCAGCAAGAAATGCAGAATGGTTAGAAGTGGACTTCTAAGAAGAGGTTGTTTTTAGACCTAGGGCAGTGATGGCAAACCTTTTAGAGACTGAGTGCCCAAACTGCGATTCAAAACCCACTAATTTTTTTGCAAAGTGCCAATACAGTAATTTAACCTGTATACAGGTGGCTGTGGAGGGGCGATGTCGGGTGCCCACAGAAAGGGTTCCGAGTGCCACCTTTGGCACCCATGCCATAGGTTCGTCATCACTAACCTAGGGTGCTTAACCCTATAGAGCTAAACATGGGAGCTAACCAGGGTGCTGAAACAAATCCCATTCTGCTCAAGGCGGTGGTGGGGAACCAAACCAAATGTACACTAATCTCTGTTCATTCCATTAAGAGCTGGGGGGGGGATTAAAGCAGCACATCTAGCTTCTCTTGGTGTTTATTTCTAATTTCCTAAGGCAGGTATCTGTTCTTTTGTTCTTCTATGAACTCCTGTTGGAGGCTCACTACTTAATGTATGCATTGGATTGTTAGGAGAACTTGTCTGGCTTTAGACAGCTTTTATAAGAGTGCCAATAATAATAATCATTTGTTACTTCTATCATTTGGCTGAATTTCTAGAGTAAAAATTTCAGGAGCAGCTGAAAATGAGCGTGTATTTCAAGAAATGCTGTAACTGTGAGAGCAAGGTCTAGATTCCTTTCCAGGTGCCAGAATGGAGCCTAAAATTAACACAGGTAAGGGGGCTACCTGCAACCCATTTTTTTTAAAAATTAATAATGTGGGGACAGCATCTTTTTCATTTTTTTTTTTACAAAAAGTAAATAACCCGCCACAACATAATTATTTCATTCCTTTGATGGAGCAATATTTTCTTCTTATGTCTAAAACTCTGGGTTGCAAAGGAAAGAGTGTTTTTGTTAGGTTTCCTCTCTTTAAGTTTAAAGTGTATTATGTAATAGCAATAACCTGTATACAGGTTAATGCATTGCAAGGGGTGTTACTCATATAATGCATTGCAAGGGGTGTTACTCATAGAATCGTTGCATCATAAAATGAGGAGGTTGGAAGGGGCCAACAAGGCTATCAAAGGTCGCCACCTTGCTCAATGTAGGAATCCAGATCAGAGGAGATCTGCCCAGTGGTGGTCCAAATTTCTCCTGACTGCCTCCAGTGTTGGAGCACTCACCACCTCGTGAGGTCACGGTTTCCATTGCCCTACTGCTCGAGCAGTTAGGAAGTTTTTCTGGGTCTTCATCTGAAATCTGGCCTCCTGTAACTTCAGATCATTGTTTCATGTCCTGCACTCTGAGATGATGGAGAACAGATGCTGCCCTTCTTCTGTATCACAGCCTTTCAAATGTTTGAAAAGTGCTATCGTTCGTATCTCCCCTCATTATTCTATTCTCATGGCTAAACATGTCCAGTTCTTTCATTCTTTCTTCAGAGGGCTTGGTTCCCAGCCCCTCATCATCCTTGTTGCCCTCCTCTGACCTTGATCTAATTTGCCATCTCTTTCTTGAAGTGCGTTGTCTGGAACTGCACACAGTACTCAAGATGCTGCCTTGTTGTTGTTGTGTCGTTATAGTCATGACCAACTCTTCATGACCCCATGTCCATGCAGTTTTCTTGGCAGGAATACTGGACTGGTTTGCCAGTTCCTACTCCAGGTGCCTACAGCACCTAGTATTCCTTGGCGGTCGCCCATCCAAGTACTAGCCAGGCCTGACCCTGCTTAGCTTCCGAGATCAGGCAAGATCGGATGTGCTCAGGGCATCTAGGCAGCTAGGATGTGGCCTTACCAATGCAAAATAGAGGTGGGATTTGTACCTTGTGGGATTTGGAGACTATGCTTCTATTAATGCAGCCAAAAATAGAATTGGCCTTTTTTGTAGCAACATCACACTGTTGGCTCATATTCTTGTGATCTACAATGATTCCAAGATCAATTTCATTCACAGTATTGATCACAGTATTGCTCATAAAGTAACATAACTGTACCTAGCTCTGACGTCAGACTGTTCTGTTCCTAAGTAGTAGCTGGTAGTACTAGTAGTCTTTCTAGTTCACAGGGTCCTCATCTCAGTTTTTGAATCTCAATATTTCAACCTTTTATAAAGAAAATCCCAAGATAGAGATCATTTGAGTCCTGGGTGCACTTTAGGTTTCAAGGAGACAGTTGTTATATAGAATTTCATGTGAATTTATCATGTGGTGGTGGTTAACCGGTGGTGGTAAGGATATGGTGATGTTTGAGGTGGAACAATTCCATGTATCTACTTGAACTTGCAATACTCACAACAGATGTCTGCTTTCTCATTGAGGGCCAAAGCACATCTTAAAGGGAATTTGTATTTCAGTGTTTCCAGGTATTCTGTTCCTTTAAACCCAACAAGACTGAGATGATGGTTGTGTTTCTCTCTCAGTGAATACTCACAAAACAGATCAAACTAATTTGCAATCCACAGAATGAAACAAGTTTCCAGTGGGATAAACAGATGTCTTTTCTCCCTTAGGGCACTTCTGCTTTAACAATAGACTGGCCATCTCACCTGGTTCTGCCCTCTGTGTCCATCTAGGCCCAGTTAGCTGCCCAAAATTACAGCCAGGTCCTTCCTTCCTTCTTGCATGGATTCTTCTTGTAAGTGGAGAAATGCGGAATTGAACCGGGACCTTCTGCAAACAAAACGTGCTCAGTGCACAAAGCAACAACCCTTTCCAAACATTTGTAGCCATATGGCCATCACGGACAATGTTTGCTGGCTGCCTCCCAGCTGTCCTGATTTAGTGCACTGATTATATCTCTAAAAAAATATGGCAACTTCTCCATCTCATCTACGATACAGGAACGTATGAGAGTGCTGATTCCAGCACAGGGAAGACCAGTGCTTTTCAAGAGCTGCCTCAATCAAAAGTTGCATCTTGAGCTCTGGCTGGAAATAAATAAGAAACTGGCAATAATGCTCCATATGTGTCATTTGCTCCTGGCGTCAACCCCTTTTGGAGACCCTAACACCTCTCATGGTTCTTTTGTATAGCGGGCTGTCCCTCTCACGCAGCAACGCATGTAATGACAGAGGTGGCTGCCCTCCTCTCGTCCATCTAAAGCGAGGCAAGCTGTCACGTCAAGTGTTCAGCTGAAAAGCGGTGGGAATTGTGAGGCATGAATGTTTCCCAGACTGCCGTCTGCCACATTAACAGATCTTTCACTTTCCAGGAGATGATAGTGCCAATCACGGTGACAGCTTGGAGAACACCATTCTTTGTTAATTAATTATTAGCTGTCAGAAGAAGGACTCTGTTGAACGTTGGAAGCACGTTACGGATCACCTGTTATTTAAACTTTTATGTTTAAAAGGACACTAAATACCCACAATTATCAAAGGGAGTGGAAATCTTCGAGATGCGTCTCTCTTTCTTGCCAGAGATGGTTCCAGGTACAACATTAATTATTCACAGGGGGAAGATACAAAATGTCATCCTGATGGGTTTTCTTTTTTCTTTTTACTAGGTTTATGAAAGAATCTATAATAGGGGAAGTTTTCTATCATGGTTTCCAAGAAAATATACTGTCGTTCTTTCTAAAATCTGGATGAATGGTGGGTGAGGAGACAGCAACATCCAAATGGCAGTTGGTGTTGTTTCTGCCTTTACCTCCAGGAAGTAATCTTAGCAGCATAGGAAGCCTGCCTTATTGTGTGGTAGACTATTGAGCCATCTGGCCCAACATGATCCTTCAAAGGGCATGCATGCCCCTGTGGTTTCAGTCAGGAGACCCTCAACATTATGGTGTGGTTTCCCATGGAAACACGAATGGGGTTCAACCCTGCTTAGCTCCTGATATCAGAGGATATCTGGTGTGTTAAAGGTGGTCTGGGGGTGTTCTGATCTTGGTATATCAAACTAGGCATTCTCCCTTTGACCCAGACACGTGGACCTTTGGTGCAATAAACCCTCCATCTATCGTGGAGGTTAGGGACCCAACGTGACCTGCAATCATTGAAAATCTGCAATATGCGGATGCAGGTCGGGCCGGGCCTGGGTGTGTGTGTGATGTTTAAAATGTCTTTAAGCAATGGAGCCAAACTAGCTTCATTGCTTAAAGTCATTTTAAACATCACACACCGCTTCTCCCTACCCCCTGGGGCGCGGGGGGTCAGTGAGCAATGCTTAAAATGACTTTAAGCAATGGAGCCAGTATACGAACCTCAAAAAGTTGGGGGACCACTGTACAAATCGAATGGTCACTTTCAAGGGCTGAATTCCAAAAGTAAGTCACAATTAGAGTAGGCCCCATGAGATCCACTGATTCAGTGGCCCTGCTCCAGTTACAAATTACTTCTGGATTCCAGCCAAAGTGTATGTGGTTGTGAGGTGAGATAGCCAGGCAACCTGTAAAGATTGATCCATGGGGCAGCAGCAGTTTGAGTGCAGAGTTGAAAAGTTACTTTTTAAAAACTACCACCAATTACACTGGGATGCCACGGGCCGTTTTCATGATGCCTGCTCATGGCATCCTAAGAGGCCAAGTCTAATCATTATCATTAGCCCAAATAGAAATGGAAAATTTATTTGTCATTATGTGTTTATACACAGTATACACATACAACGAAGTTTCACAGACACCCAGAGACCAGAGCCAACACACACACATACACATTAAAAAAAATCCCCAAACACTCTTCCTCCCATGAAAATCCCCCCCTCCAAAACACACACACACACACACACACACACACACACACACACACACACACAAGCATCTATACAACAGCCCAAGTAATACTGTCCAACCACTCTCTGCTGGAGGTCCTTAAGTTCATTAAGTGAAATTATAGCTCTGGGATAAACACTGTTCAGAAAACGAATGGTTTCATTATGATTGCTGCCTTTGTCATCATAAACCACTTTGCCAAAAAGCAGTCTAAGGTCAAATGAAGGCAAGGTCTTTATTTCAGTCACTGACCAGATAAAATACAAAATACATTCCACATAAAACCAAAGTAAAAGCATATAAAAACAATAAAAGCATGCACACAAGAACAAGCATAATACAATGGCATACCCTTTGTATAAAAGCCAGAACAGGTAAAATCTTCCCAGCCCAGTAGGCCCAATAACAGAGTAATCAACTCAATAGGTCTAGAATTGTCTCCAGCCTGGGACCACGCCTGTGTTCTAGTCCACCTTCAACCCACATCATGAGAAGGGGTAAGGATAAATACACAATGGACATTACCAATCATCTGACCTCGCCACCTGAATAATTCAGCAGCAAGCTGGAGGCCAGTATTGAAGAAGAATTTATTTCTTTATTGGATTTCTATGCCTCTCCCATTAGTGCCAAAGGCAGGGGAGATACCTTGATCATGCCAAAGGCACTACTCTGAAGAGCCAAATGTTACAGGAACACGGCTGATCTCAGGAGGATCGTCCTGCCGAAGTCATCTATACTCTGTAACCCAAGGCAATGCCGATCCCGGCTGTGTAGATTCAGTCTAAGGCTGAAAGGTAAATCATGGATCCACCACCTGCCATTCAGTGACCCTCCAGCTGGATCAGCTGTGGATAGATCCCAGCTGTCCTAATACAGGGCATGTATTCGGCTTCTACTGACATATCCCAAATACCCAAAGGCATCCAGGCATGGGTGTATATATGTGCACTCTGACCATGTGCACCCGCATGTGCTCCATGTGGATAGGCATGTGGTAGAGAACGAGGATTTGATTTGCACATCCGGATCCACCACATGCTGCATTTCTAGGCAGAGGAAGGAGTAGATGAACCCCTGCCAATCAATCCTGTGGAATCATGGGGGGGGGGGAGCTTTCCTGAAGAATGTGAAGAAATTCAGAAGGAAAAGAGATTCCATTTGAACATTAGGAAGAACTTCATGACGGTTAGAGCTCTTCGGCAGTGGAATGTGCTGCCACAAAGGAAGGTGGTTGAGTGTCCTTCTTTGCAGGTTTTTAAGCAGAGGCTGGATGGCCATCTGTCGGGAGTCCTTTGATGGGGGTTCCTGCATGGCAGGGGGTTGGACTGGAGCGCCCTTGAGGTCTCTTCCAACTCTGTGATTCTATGATTCTATAAAATGGAGACAGTCTCATTCCAACATATAGCAACTTTTCAGTTGGTTAAAGGCATATTCAATTAATCAAACCTATTAATTTGTTAGCGGTTCCCTCCCCTGCATATATTATGTTGCCCCGAAAGAACTAAGGCAGTTTTGATGCCGAACAGGATTTGTTTGGAGAAGGAAAATGAATAAACATTGGATCTGAGTCAGGGCTTTGCAGCTGTGCAAAGGCACTGGGTTTGTTCCCTTCTTTGTACCACTGGAGCCTCTGGCTGCATCCTTAAGATCCAACTCAATGTGCTCCTTTATTAGAAGAGCTTCCTGCTAGTTTAGAGCCTTGGGCTAGATTTCTGAGCATGGATTTCCCTTAATGTCCGTGGCCCTCACTGGGAGAGTGGCTTTAACCCTCTTGACTGCAAGCAACCTGTTCCAGCTGCCGACAATGAGTCTACATTGGTGAAACACTCCCCAGGATGCCTGCCTGACAGGGAAAATGTGAAGAATGAATTAACGAAGGGGTATGAATGAATGTGAGATCCTCAGGTTAACAGGGAAGCCTTGCCTTTAAAAAAACCCCCGCAAAACCTGCGGTATCTTCAAAGTGCCACACACCGCTGTTAATCAACAGATCCCACGCTAATAAGTCAAAATGCATTATACAGCCGCCAACTTTTGAGAGTTGCCTTAACTCGGTAGCATGATTATTTCATCATAAATCTTCTCAAAGTCAAGCATGACCGTGTGGGATGACAGATACAGAGCATAATCCTGGCTTCATAGGCACAGCCATCCAAATTTCGTTTTTGATTTCTATAAATTTAGGATTACACCTACAAAACCATTTTCTGGTGCTTGGGAGGAAATACCTAACCAATTGAGGAAACATGCTACAGTTTCCAAGATAGAGTTCAGCCAATTAAGCACAGTGTTTCCACCTCTCTGAAGGAAACTGGAATTTAATTTGCTGTGTCAAGCATCATTATTGGAAAGGAATCCCCTCAGAATTTAGCTAGATATAATACTGAGCAACCAAGAACAACAAAAATCCAAGAGAGAAATTCATGGGTTTTTTTAAAAGTGGCTTCCAGATTTTTAAAATTTTATTTATTTATTTATTTATTTATTTATTGAATGGTAAATAATGATGAATGAGCCTCGTGGCGCAGTGGTTAAATGCCTGTACTGCAGGTAAAACTGTGCTCATGACCTGGGGTTCAATCCCGGGTAGCAGGCTCAAGGTTCACTCAGCCTTCCATCCTTCCGAGGTTGGTAAAATGAGTACCCAGCTTGCTGGGGGGGGGGCAATATGTAGCCTGCATACTGTAATGAAACTCTAAACCACCCAGAGACTACTTGACGTGGTATGGGGTGGTATATAAGCAGAACACATTTATTTATTTATTTATTTATTTGTATAGCGCCCGTCTTCCCGATTGAACTCCGGGCGGTTAACAGCCTTATTGTGTGGTGTTTTCTTGAAAAGAAGAGAAGCCGGTTTTGAAAGAGATGCTTGGATGCAAATCCAGACCAAACCCACCCCCAGCACCACGTGGGCAGCCTTGGGGATGGAGCCAACTAGCCATGCAGAGGGACCTTTCGAACTTGTCTGCTACGCACTTCTTGAGAGCTGATTATATTTGAACTCTTGTCCCATGGGTGATTCTCTCCATAGCAACCTCTTGGTGGTCTCTACAATAGTTCTGAGATAGAAAAAATTGGAAACAACCAAATCCTGTTGTCACAGTATATATAATGGGGTGGTGTTGATAATGCAGTATACCCACTGTAGTGTAGTAGATAGAGTGACAAACCAGGACTCAGGAGAACTGGATTCAAATTTCTACTCCGACATGGAAACTCACTAAAGGTGTGGAACTAGTAAATCCATTCACTTACTTACTTTGAGAACCTCAAGGTTCTTGAGGCACATAGAATGCATAGTGACAACACAGAGATGATTATTAGGATGGCAAATGATCAGTGCTGCATTAGATTTAACAGCATCTCCCACTCTGCTTCTTCTCAGATATTTTCGACTACGTCTTCCACCGGTCCCACCTAGCACATTCAGTTGGAAGGCTACCAGGTTCCCAAAAAGGCTCATAATAAACCAAATACTGTAATGGCTTCAACCAATTAAAAGTGTTTCGCATGACAAAACAAATGCAATTGGGTATTTTAACATTATTTCGCTAATTTTAAAAACAAGTCCATTAAAAATTGGACAGGGTAACCACTACTGCAGTGGACACACCGGAGGCTTTTGTCTCATCTTGAAGACTAATGAATTTTATATGACATAAGTATGGCGGGCTGTTATCCAATTCCTCTGAAGCCAGCAGCTCTTATCTTCTGTATCGCACATTTGCTCTAAGAGGATGCGTATAGTGAACAATATATGCCTTATTTAAAGCAATCATTTCCCTACTCCCAAAGCTAATGGTTTTGCCATATGCACATTTGTATAGATTGAATGAATTAATCAATTATTATGCCATTGCATGCACACACAATAATGATGACATGCAGCTACGTCAATTCCTACTTGTGCTGACCCTTTGCAGGGTTTTCTAGGTTTACTGAAAAATATTTTACCATGTGTTGTTTCTGTGGCTGCTGGGGACTATACAGCTTGCCCAGGCCACACTGGCTGGTACTTCTCCCATGAGAACTCCCAGCCAGATAACTAATTCACTGAACTATACGTGGGACCAAATAAAAGGCCTAAATCCAATTGCTTGCAGTAATCAGTATAGACCAGTGGCGGTGAACCTTTGGCACTCTAGATGTTTTGGACCACAACTCCCAGAATTCCAAGCCTGCATTGCCAACAACAAAGGATTGTGGGAGTTGTGGTCCAAAACATCTGGAGTGTCTATGCGACCAAAGGAATCAACTGCTAATGATAAATGGTAAATCGCACACTTGGTTCAGTCCTACTGATTCCATGAGTCTGCTCTAATTGGGCCATGCAACTGGATTTAGGCCACACAGAGTTACTTGTAAAGAAACATACAGCATTTCCTGGTGTAAGACTATCTAAAATTAATAGACTAAAAATTTTGGGTCATCTTATCCATGGATATAAGCTGAGGAGAGAATTATAAAATTCACAATAACAGTTCACTCCTATGAGATTCTCAAAGGGGAATTCCACCAAAGGGTGAAGACCTACTCCCTGGTAGATGTGCATATAGTACTAGGACATATATGCAAGCTTAGCTAGAAGTAAGTTCTATTTAATATAACAGGGGTGATTCCGAGCCAACATGTGGGGATTGGGGGGAATTGTTTATTTATCTGGGTGACAATTGGGTTTAATTTACAGCTGTGTAAGGACATTTCCTTCTTCTTCTCAGTATTCCTCCTGACTGGCATGAAGATGTATTCAAAAAGTTCGGAGAATATTCAGGAAGTACAATGAAACTATTGCCAAATAAGTGTGTGTGTGTGTGTGTGTGTGTGTGTGTGTGTGTGTGTGTGTGTGTGTGTGTGTGTGTGTGTGTGTGTTGAAGTAAACCCATTAGAAGCATTAAATGGGCATCCTAACGAGATTGCAAAAGACGTGCCAACTGAATTTAATCACTCTGTGATTCCAGCAGTCTTGCTGTTCCACTCTTCCTTAACGTAATTAAGCAAGTGAAAATAAGGGTGCATTCCAAAACATTGTAATGAGATGCTGCAGGGGTACACATTCAGGCAAGGGGAATTCCTATTAAATATTTATTCTATGTGCTGCCTCCTTAGCAGCCTGCTCTGAAGCAATACTGTGCTTAAAAAATGGAAGCGAAGGCAAGCCACTTGGTTTTGGACATGACATTATTTTTGGCCTGGGGGGACATATTGTTTTTTTTAAAAAACTGCTCAGCATCAATAAAAACCAGAGCTGAAGTTGGAATGAGGGTGGGATGGGTGTGCTTGTGTGTGCAGAGACATAAGTGAGGGAATAGAAACAAAAATGAATGGGAATTCAAATGGAAAGTGAATGAGGAAAGAAAGAGCAAATAAACAAATAAAGTAGTGGTAGAACGTGTCACCCCAATTCACACATAAGGAGGGTTAGATTTATCAGTTTAACTCTCCCACAGTTAAAAAACAAACAACATGTCAAGTTTTTCCTGTCCCGTTGATGAGAAAACATGACCATGTTGGCATTGTTATTTTTTAAAGAATGGACTGAGCAATAGCCTTAATTTTGTCTCTCAGCAGATGACAGTGGGAGTATAGTCTATTTCTGCACCCGAATGTCGGATTGACCCTTAAGATTCTATGCAGACATGTGAGTCCATAACCATATGTGCAATCTGGTGGGGTAGGCAGGGGTAACTTACGCCCCCCCCTCCACAAGAGAATTCACAGCAGAAATGGGGAAACATGATTGAAGAGCCCTCTGGGGAAGTGGTTAAATTGCAGAACTGCAGTCCAGCCTCTGCTCATGACCTGGGTTCAATCCCAATGCCTTAAAACAATGAGTCCAGGGTTGACTTAGCCTTTCATCCTTCTGAGATTGATAAAATGAATGTCAGTTTACTGGGGTGTGTGAGTAGGGTGGGTAATTTGTTGTTTGCATAATAATGTTGTCAACCTCCTGGAGAGTGCTCCAGCACTAAGGAGTGGTATATAGGTCAACAAGTATCTGTGTGTGGATATGATTTTCTATTTGAATTCCAACCCCCTCTAGGACTGTATTAAGCCAGAAAAGTGTGTTCATAGAAACCAAATGCTACAGTATTCCTGTTTCTAAAAACCAGCCACTTTCTGTTCCCAAAAACAGCTCTCTCTCTCTCTCTCTCTCTCTCTCTCTCTCTGTGTGTGTGTGTCTGTCTGTCTGTCTGTCTGTCTGTCTGTCTGTCTGTCTGTCAGCTCCTTCCTTCCATCTATCTATCTATCTATCTATCTATCTATCTATCTATCTATCTATCTATCTATCTATCTATCTATCTATCTATCTATCTATCTACCAAAACAATGAAAAGTGTAGGCCAAGGTTAGCTACCAGAGGCAATATATGAAATGATGCTCTGTACTTACTCAAGTCACAGATCTTAGAAGCCAAAGCTACATGAGATATTTTGTCACTATAGTCTATCTCCTACCACCCCAAACTTCTGCTAATTTCTTGCAGTCAAAATACAATAATGAAAACACAAAATAGCTAGAAAGTTGCTATTCTTGTGTGACATCCTCAAAACTGCTGCTTGAGGTCAGTGCCTCAGTGTACCTAACAGTAGAACCAGTAGAAGTGCGTCAAGGCAGCTGCTTGTATTACCATGAACTACAGTGGTACCTTGCATAAAGGAACTAATTTGTTCCTAAAGAAATTCTGTTAAGCAAATTTTCCTTTACATAAAGTTCCCACAGGAATGCATTGGAATGCATTTTTATGTTGTACAAATTTGCCCCATAGGTGGTTCTGTTAAGCAAATTTCCCATATCTCCAGAATTTTTTATATTGTACAGATTTTATGTTATACAAACTATTTGTTATACGAGGATCCACTGTATAAGGCATTCTCTGGAGACAAGAGTCTGACCCCAGGCACACACAGGGTATGTATTGGATAGATTGTAGTCTTCTCCCTGAGAGAATAGCGTAAGGAGACAATGGAAGCCACGGGGGAATAGAATACATGTCTCAGAGTGTCATGTGAGGGCAATAATTTAGGGAACTAAAGCTTTATCAGACATTATGAGAGAATTTGAAAAAGACTCAGGGGAGAGAAATCTGTGAAACAGACTTTCAAATCAAATTGAAATAATTTCACAGCAAGAGGGGACACAAAGAATTATGAGCTACATCCTGTGCTCAAGAGTGGAATCCCACAGAAGAGTGGATGACAATGTGGGTGTGCGTGTGCGTGGCCGTGACAGAGCCATGCACTTGTTGGCATAAATAATTTTAGAAATACCTGGGAAAACAGCAAATATAATGGTGGAAATCTCTTGAGATCATATTTTTGGCAGCTAGACAAGGCTGTGGTGGTGGTGGAGTATGTGTGTGGAAGGAGAGAAAATCCTGATTTTTCTGTAATGGATTTAAAGAAAAAATCTTAATTTTTCCTGTGATGGACTTAGGCCTGTAGTTTTCTCAGATTGCTAAGGAATCTCACCCTTTCACTAAAATAGAATCCCAGGATTCACCCAGAGAAGGATCAGCAGAGGAAGCAGTCATAAATATCTGTAGTCCTAGAAAGAGATGAAGTACAGTAGGACCCCCATATCCACTGATTCATTATCCACTGATTCAGTTATCCACGGCTGGCAGAGGAAAAATAAATAAATAATTCAGCATCCACAAAGCAAGCTACTGTCACAAAGAGCAGCTGTAAAGCAAGCTACTGTCATAACAGCAGCTGTAAAGCAAGCTACTGTTGCACAACAGCAGCTGTAAAGCAAGTTGCTATCACAAAACAGCAGTTTTGGGGACATTTTGGCATTCTCTCTTAACCAAGGTTTTCATTATCCACGGGAAGGCTTGGAACCAATCCCCAGTGGATATTAGGGTCCTACTGTAAACTAAATATAATTGCTTCACCCTCACCCTTGTATCTCCAGTTTCAGTTACGATCCAGTCCAGAAAAAGGTTTATTAAGTCTATCTGCATGTACAGCTCCTGAAGAAGGTTAGTGAAGAAGGCAGTGTAGCTACAGCCGTAAATACTTAATTAACGTTGAGTAAAGCATGGTTCATTAGCAAAGTGGGCAACCACCTCTGAGGGGGCTGTGACACATTTTTAATTGTATAACGGCCATACAGCTAGATCTGTAGTGGTTCACGAAGACCATTCAGGTAAGGTTACCACCATCTCTGCAGTAATCAAATCATGTTGTTTCCCATTTTCTCTTCCTGTGTTTGAAACCCCACACAGCTTGAAATCACCACTTGACTATAACAGGAGTAGCTTAGCTTCCAGTTTCTTTGGCAGTCGAGTTCAACTACAGTTCAGCCACTAACAATCCTTTATTTGCAATTACGTCCTGCTACCCATGAGGGAATGTCTGGTTTCTTAATATCGTTTCCCGTTTCTCCCCCTCCCGGGTTCTGTTTGAGAGCAAAAGCTAATTGTTTCTTTATGTTTAAGATGCATGCGCAAAAGTGTTTAAAAGGCCCAAAGAACACACATGGCCGTTGTCCCCCTTTGTTGCATGGAACGAGCGGTGCCAAGTTTTCCATTCTCATGAAATGCAGCCACCAGCCCAAATGGAGACCAGATGATCCTCAGTCTATTCATTCCCCCACTCCGTTTCTGTCAAGCCAAAGCATTCCCATGTGGCATTTCATCTGAAAAGTCTGCTTACAAATAACAAGAAAATGCAGTAAAACTGGTCACTAAAATAACACAATAATAAAAAAAAACAATAAAAACAGTAAGATTCCAATAAAAACAATGCACTGAAAAGCCGTGTGACTGAGAGTGTTAACAATTAGGAATATGGGCAGAAATGCGGTGCTGTCAGTGTATAGACCTTCATTTTTCTGAGGTGAAAGATCACCTTGTCATTCCTAACCCTTCTCTACAACCATCAGCAGAAGACTTTTTCCCAAAGAGCTTCTCAAACTGAGACCTTCAAATAGTTAACTTACCAGTAATTGAGAACTTTCTCTCTCTGTGTCCCATTGTAGAACCCTCTTCCCCAGAAAGATTTATCAGGTACCTCTCTTTGTGAACTGGGAAAAGACACATATTTTACTCTCTCAGGCCATTTAAATTCCAAATTGTAATACTATCTAGTGTTTTAGAGCCTTGTTAAATATTAAATTTCCATTGATATTTTCCACTTTTTACCATATTGGAGTATTGGATTATTATTAGTCCTCATTATTTTAAATGAAGTCAAAATGGAATATCTATCTATCTATCTATCTATCTATCTATCTATCTATCTATCTATCTATCTATCTATCTATCTATCTATCTATCTATCTATCTATCTATCTATCTATCTATGCCTATTTTGTGTTTGAGATCATTGAACACAGGGCAAATTGAATACACAAAAAATAATCAATAGAACTGCACCTTCAACTAATTTGCTAAACTTACTTCAAGGGAGTGGAAATGAACGTTCTGTTGATCATCTCTTTCTCAGCATCAGCTGGCCACATGCTTTGCTTGTTTCCAGAGGTGCAAGACTTCTTGCCATAAAATGCCCTCCATTATTGCCATGTTCTTGAGAGAGAGAGAGAGAGAGAGAGAGAGAGAGAGAGAGAGAGAGAGAGAGAGAGAGAGAGAGAGAGAGAGAGAGAGAGAGAGAGAGAGAGCACAAAATAAATGCAAAAGTCTTCCTTCCCCTACAGCTGAGACGGTCCCACCGCTGTGCCTTTAATGGAGTGGAGAGACTGCAGAAAAGCTGCAATGCTGCTCAGTAAATTTAATGACTTTATGAAGATAAATGTTTTCCTTCCATAGCTCCTTCTTGTCAGAATACATTTTAGGCCACCATTCCTTCGAGGACTACATTCCTGTAGCACTTTGCTGCATATTAGCGATGGTGGGTCCCCACCACCACCCCCTCACTGAATGAAATTGCACTTCAAGCAAGAAATAACAATGTTTCTGCATTCCCTGGCACATTTTTATTACTGCCAATGAACAGGAGTAAATTAAATATTATGATTAACATTATTCACAGGCACCCAAATTCCTAATTCATTCGTTTTGCATAGAATAACAACCAATATCAACCAGACGCCTTTAATTTCCTAATGACTCCTTCAGACAGCAAAACCAAGTCCAGTTGTTTTAACAAATATGTGTGAAATTCCAGGGGAGTGGGTGAGTGGGCAGTTTGTTTTATCTTTTCCTCCTCATTTGGTGACACTCCACAGCGGGGCAAAGAATCTCTCCTCATTTGCTTGCCTTCCCTCCCAAAATAGTAACCAGTGTCTGATTGCATAAGCTTGGAGCAGAAGGGGGAAACACGTGGACACCCTGGCTCCCTACACCTGCAGGCTCCCAGTCATACAACTGGTGGTGTCAAATTCAAGGTACTGATGTTGACTTGCAAAGCCCTGAATGATTTGGGATCTTGCCACCGGATGTAGCAACTCTCCCTAAGATCAGCTACTCACACCTCTCAGGCCGTGATGCCATGGGTGGCTACCCTAAGGGAGGCCAGGTAGCCCATAAGTAGGAGCTAGGCTGGTGTTGGTGAACCTTCGGCACCCCAGATGTTTTGAACCACAGGCCATTGTCAATACAGACTTGGAATTCTGGGAGTTGTGGTCTAAAACATCTGGAATGCCAAAGGTTCACCACCACTGAGCTAGGCTTTCTCTGTAGTGACCACCTCCCTGTGGAATGTTCTTACCTGCACCACACAGCCTCCCTCCCAATATTTAGAAAGCAAACTAAAACATTGGGTTTTCAGGTAGACATTTTTGGATCTTCTCCCTTTGTAACATACCACTGTTATGTTTTAATTTATGGTTGTCATATTTTGTAGTTTGTATGTCATGTGTGAACACCATTCTGGGTTCTTAGGAATGTTGTTCTCCTTTTATATATTTTTATTATTGTACTTTATGGGCTGCATGGCGAGAGATGTCTTTTATCCTCTTCCTTTTTGGAAACTGCCCAGAGCTGTGGCTTCCCATTAGATGCTTTGGTATAGACAGAGAGACAGAGAGACAGACAGACAGACAGACAGACAGACAGACAGATAGATAGATAGATAGATAGATAGATAGATAGATAGATAGGAAGGAAGGAAGGAAGGAAGGAAGGAAGGAAGGAAGGAAGGAAGATAGATAGATAGATAGATAGATAGATAGATAGATAGATAGATAGATAGATAGATAGATATAGATAGATAGGAAGGAAGGAAAGAAGGAAAGAAGGAAGATGATAGATAGATAGATAGATAGATAGATAGATAGATAGATAGATAGATAGATAGATAGATAGATAGATAGATAGATAGATAGGAAGGAAGGAAGGAAGGAAGGAAGGAAGGAAGGAAGGAAGGAAAGAAGGGAGATAGATAGATAGATAGATAGATAGATAGATAGATAGATAGATAGATAGATAGATAGATAGATAGATAGGAAAAGAAGGTAGGAAGGAACTGATGACAAACAGACAGGCAGACAGACAGACAGACAGACAGACAGACAAGAAGTGAAGGAGGGGAGGGTAACACGAAGTGGCTGAGTAACATACTGGCCATTTTTAAAACTAACTTTATGCAGTCTATAACAAGCCAAAAAGAGACTCAGCCTGAGGACCCAAGTGATAATGAGAACAGTGGGAGGCCGCAATGACCTGCAAGACGACCTAGTCTCAGAATGGTCTCCTGAACTCAGCAGTGTGCCAAGTGCTGTGAAAACACACGTCCAACTTCTATCCACCCTCATGCCTTTTTCAGGGTATGTAAAACATATAAGTTGTTTTATTGTGCCACCCCCTTAGTGGGTGTCCATGGATGAGCAGGGATTTGAACCCAGGTCTTCTGAGATCTAGTCTGACCTGGTATTCATTCTATACTGAACTGGCTCTCAGGTTGAAGCTATTCAGATCACGTCGGGACCACTCCATCGCCATTCGAAATATGGATGCATCGTCTTCACCCCATAGAATCTGCACCCACGTTCGTTCTTTCACCTGACTTCCACTCTGCAGTGTCACCCTGGATAAAAGGCACAAGCAAAGGGGGAGTGAATGCAACCTCTTCCATCCATTTCTGTGGGGGAAATATCACAACCACAAGGTATAATTTTAACGGGGGGGGGGGGGAATAAAGCCACCATGTGTGGGAGAAAGAAACGGGCAGTTTTGCTCCTCCTGTCCCCATCACCGCTCTGCTAAAATTAGTTTTCGTTTTAAAATTTATTTATTTATTTATTTATTTATTTATTTATTTATTTATTTATTTATTTATTTATTGGATTTGTGCACTGCACCATCTAGCACAAAGGCTGCTCTGGTCGGTTTACAGTAATAGAAAGTACACAAGTTATAAACCAAACAGTAACCAAAAATAATGAACAAAAACCAAAAGATACAAATTAATGTGAAATTTGAAAATATAACAAAATCAGTAACAATCTGTAACAAATAAAATTAAACTAGAAGATATAGTTATAAAGAGATGTACAGATACAAAAGCAATCTACTTTGCTTCCTGGAAATATGAATGACTTCAAGTTCTTTTCTATAGTACTTTATTGATTAATGAATGTATGTTTATGGTGGAATTCCTTTATCAGAGAAACTTTCACTTTACTTATTGCTATTTCTTCCTATTCTAATGTCTTTGATGCTTGTTAGTTTATATGCTCTGCTATTCTAATTTTGGTCTTGCAAATAATGGCTTGTTTTATATGGTTAAAAAGCCAACAAAAATAAAATAGAATAAAGAGTCAAAGAAATAATACTACTCATTTCCCCAGCCATATTAAGTTACACCAAACTGTGGTTTATGGTAGCCATAGCCATAGTTTAGTATTTTAGGCCCTTTATACATGACCCCTAAACTCCGCCGCAAATGGCTCCCAGCTCCGGAGCTTACAATTGTTTCCCCACCAGCTCCGGAGTTTACAGATAATTAAGTGCGACCACGCCCACCTAAGTGCATCCCAGCGCACTTTTCAGGTACCTGCTCTCTGGAGGTGAAAATTCCTGATGCGGATATAACGTAGTGACTGCCCGGCTCTCCTTGCTTCTGTTTGTTCATTTTTTGCCCCCCGCCCCTTTAAGAGATCTGAATGCAGTGCCGGGACGGCAGAAGGGAGGTGAGTGGCATTCTTTCCTTCCTTTTTTTCCTCCCTCCCCTCACACAGCCAGCAGCCAGGAGTGCGGAGGGGGTGGGAACGCAGGAACAGCAACAAAACCCTAAGATCTCTGGTCCGAATTTAAGTGGCCAGCGGATCTTAGGGGTTGTGTGAAAAGGCCCTTAGTTTCCTCTTTTAGTGCAGATGAACAAACAATCCACACATTGCTTTTCCTCTTTCTGTTTCTCCCCTTTCACTTTTTGTCAGCTTCTGTTTTCAGGTGGGCATCTGGAGAAAAAGTGTAAGATAAGCCACAGTGGTCAGCCTGGGATAAGGACAACCCATTTTTTAAACAAGCCAGAATTTGCAAGTCAGAAATGCAAGCCACCTAACTGTGCTTTGCAACTAATTAAAAACTCATGGTTGTATTCAAAAAATGATGACTTACTTCTGCACCTACCCAATAAATCATTACTGCTGCTGCATTTCAAAATAATTCAGCCATTTAAAGTTCAAAAGTAATATAGATAATATTACTTTGATATTTTCCATTGAGTTGCTTAAGATATAATTCTTATTTCTACCCTCTGCATTTCCACAGCACTATAACTATAGCAAAAACAAGAAATGGTATATGGGAACCCATTATGCTTGGTAACAGTGGTAATTTGCTGGCTCAATTCCCTATTTTAGCATTGCACCACATTACAACATCCTGCAGCTGTATCCTGGAAAGAGGTTTATTTGTGAAATGAGAACAATTAAGAAGCAACCTGGAGCACAAAGAGATTAAAATGATGGCTAGTAGGAATTCTTGTGTTCCTTCAGTGGCCTATATTTTTGATGACACTCTGAGAAAGATTTGTGAAGCAGCAGAATAGGGTTTTGAAGCTTTAATATCCATCCATCAAATCCAAAACTGTTCAAAAACGTGACCCTTAAAAAAAAGCCTATAGAACGCCAATTAAAATTTCAAATTGAGTTACGAAGGCTAGGTGAACGTCATCTTATCTTTTCTAAAGCTACGGCAGTCCTCTTGATGGCTTCTTTGATGATGGCTCTTTTCTTAGGCACTCCAGGAGTGCAAGGTGCATTGAATCAGAATACCTGGACTGGTTTTATAGACAATCTCACCCAAGGGAAATAGTTTCTACATGTGTGTGAAAGATGAGAACATGCCACACCCTTGTTAAATAATAATTTCCAAAATTATTTGTGGAGGTGAGTGGGAAAGGAAGAGAGAGCAATTAATCTGATTTTCAAAAGCTGGTATAAGTGTGTAGCTTACATATAGTAAAGGATACATAGAAATCTTCATACTTTGGCTGAATTCAGCCAAGTCACAGCTCAGATGAAATCAGTCTTTTAGTTTCTGTTTTGTTTTTGCAGTGTAGAGCACATAGAGTAAACTGAGCTGATAACATCGCCAAATGAGACCTGCAAGCAAACACATGGCGATGGCGGATGGCCATCTGTCGGAAACATTGTGATAGGGTTCCTGCATGGCAGGGGGTTGTACTAGATGGCCCTTGAGGTCTCTTCTAACTCTATGATTCTATGATTCTATGATTCTATGACATCTGCCTGCCCTTTTCTTTACCTCCTGAAAATTGCGTAATAGCTTATTTATTTATTTACTTATTTACTTATCTGACTTTTATACTGCCCCTCTAGCCCTAGGGATACTCTGGGTGGTTTACAACATAAACTCACAATATAGCAACAATAACACATCCAAATAACCAAAATACAAACAGCATAATATGAACAGAATATAACTACAACAACCAACACTAAACTAAAATAAAACTAAACTAAAAGTAAAAATAACCAGGTGATTAATCAAATAAGAAAGAAGAAGAAGAAGAAGAAGAAGAAGAAGAAGAAGAAGAAGAAGAAGAAGAACAACAACAACAACAACAACAACAACAACAACAACAACAACAACAACAAGGATTGCACAGGATTGTCGGTTCTGGGACCAATGGTTCCAATCTGCCGAGAAGACCCATGACCCTCTGGGGATAGTAACGTCCACTCAGCCGCAGTGGTGAGTGCTGAGTTTACCCATGATCACAACATTGGCCCCAACCGGGAGTGACCCACAGCATAGGGCTAGTGAGAGGAACTGATCCCTTGAGGGAGAAGAGGTGGGCAGGGTAAAGGGTAACAGGAACTACCTTTCAGAATGGGAATAAGCAATGGGACACACAACCATCCCTGTTTACAAACAGGACATTTTCCTCCATGGCAATAACAATGTTCAGAAACATTCTGAGTCACCCCTGTCTAATGAAGCCCGTGGCAGGGAAGCGGTTTCAGTCCCTCCCACCTAGAGGGGGACAGAGTGCACGTTCTCCTTAGACAGCTCACATATCTTGAAAACGTTCTTACCCTTGCAATAGCCCAGAAACCACTTAATGGCACACAACACTCCAGGCTACCAGTAATAGTGGCACTGGAATATTGCTGTGATTAGATGAGCAAGAATTAATGCTCTCAAATGGGTAACAGGTTATAAATATGCCTTAACATCTGGGAAATTGCACTTTGATTTCTCTGCATTCCCTCTACAAAAGCTCCATTCATCTCTGAAATCTGTACCTTTCAAATTTGCAGTTTGGAGATGGCTACAAACAAGCTAAGCAAATGGCTAATATTATGGGCTGCACCCATGCCTGTGATTTGACCCTAAGACACTTGGGCTCAATATAGATGGCTATGATCCATGTCAATAGAACAAAAATCCAATGAGGCATTACACTAGAGCAGGGGTGTCCAAACTTTTTGCAAGGAGGGCCAGATTTGGTGATGTGAAAATGTGTGGGGGCCGGCCATCCAGCCGCATTTGGCCCCCGGGACAGATTTTGGACAAGCCTCTAGGTCTAGTACATGCAAGGAGACGGGGAGGATGCTGCACAATGGGGCCAGAGGTGGGGAGGCTGGGGGGGGGAGGCTGGGGAGATGGATGGAGGCAGGGAGGGCAGGCAAACGGTAAATCTGCAAGCTGATGTCTCCATCCACTATGGGTAGGGGACAGCTGGCGGGGATGCATGATAGGTTGAGCCGGTGGGGAGAAGAGGGGGCAGGCCACTCGAAATTTGAAAATGGGCTGCATTTGGCCCCTGGGCCTCACTTTGGACATGCCTGCACTAGGGAATGGCTATGACTAACTTACATTCACATTTAGGAACATTGTAAACACCGCCTCATTGGCAAGCTGTGGCAATATCCCTCTTGTACGTATTAGCAAAAAGAAAGATTTGCACAACGTTAGCATATGTCAAGACAATATAAACAGTTGCAAACAATGTTAACAAAGCGATTATGTAATAATGAAAGGTGCCACTGTATATTAATATAGCAGGGCATTTGGTTTATATACTCTAAAATGTTTCCTATAATTCAGTTATGAAAGCAAACAAAATTTATCCTCATTTGTTTCCCCTTGTTAGGAAAATGCCAAATCTAACATGGAACAGAAAGGGAGACTGTTATTAAAATTGACCTTGATCAGATTTGTATTATGTCAGAAAAGAGAGAGAGAGAGAGAGAGAGAGAGAGAGAGAGAGAGAGAGTTGTCATGGGATTAGACCTCGTCTACAGCAATATGTTTCCATGGCAACAGATCAAACACTATTTCCTATGATTGCTGTTGTCAACTTTAAAAACCAGGAAGTTAGCATTGAATAATTACAAAGAAACTCAGAAACGTTGCAGAAAGAGGTAAAAAGGGGGCATCGACAATTGATCCAGATGTGTTGACTTCTTTTTCAAAGGCTAATTAACCCCATCAATAGGATTCACTTGGCACCTGTGTCGCTGGCCGACAGGTAGACATTGACTGTACCAAAGCATTAATTGACCTAGCTAGTACGATGTAACACTGTTTTTTTTAAAGGAGGTCTAGGCACAACTCCAGTAGGATAATGGAACCCTGAACATTTTTATATAGTTGCAGGAACAGAAATTCAGATTTTTTTTGGAATATTCCGGTGGCACTTCTCCATCTGACTTCCTTTCTAGTCTGAGAGATCTGAAAACATACTTGAGTTGGCTGCATGCTTAGTCTTCTACAACCAATGAGCTATCTAAATTCATAGGCTCCGAAGACATACTTCTCTGATTATGGTAGAAAGATGCATTCGCGAGCATGCTGCTGCCGTTTCACATTTTTACAGTGAGTTAGAGCTACGTGACTGCCGAGTCTCTCCCCAAATGGTCATAACCCATAAGGATATTAGAATGCATATCTATATATATATATATATATATATATATATATATATATATATATATATATATATATATATATATATATATATATATATGCACCAGCCTGAAGATGACGAGTGAGACCTCGTCGAAACGTCGCCAAAACAACCAGATTTCTAAGACCAGCCTGAAGATGACGAGTGAGACCTCGTCGAAACGTCGCAAAATATATACACGGGAAGAAACCCGAATCCACCCTAACATGCATACCTATACCCGTAAAATCTATATATATATATATATATATATATATATATATATATATATATATATATATATATATATATATATATATATATATATATATATATATATATATATATATATATATATATATATATTGCTCTGGAAAATGGTTTGTATAACATAAAATCTGTACAACATAAAAAAATTCCGGAGATAGGGAAAATTTGCTTAACAGAATCGTCTATGGGGTGAATCCATACAATAGAAAAATGGTCGCAATTAGGGATTAATCCATTTTCAATCCGTTTTCAACCATTTGGCATTTTCCTAATCTATCTATCTATCTATCTATCTATCTATCTATCTATCTATCTATGTCATCAAGATACTCAGACCAACTTGGGAGGCAAAGCTCTGCCCCCCTCTGGCTTGTGCCACTACTGTCGCTGGAGTTCCACAAGAAGGCTCATGATCTGGGCTGGTGGCGCTCTGTTCTTTACTTGCTTCAGATAGTACATTGGGGTCAGCACTGCTAAACTAAAAGCTAACCGGGGTTGAAAGATTTAACAAACACATTTTTCCCTCATCCTTGACAAAAAGATGCACGTCAGGACACCCCTTCAGAAAGGATCAGTTTATTTATTGATTATTTATTTTAGAGTGTTTTTACCCCACCTTTCTCCTTGGAAAAGGGCCCAAAGTGGCTTACAGTAAGGAGGGATAATATACAGTCCAGTATAATTAAGACATATTGAAGTATTTGAGAACAGGAATTGAAGGACATCTTACAGCATTAATAGACAACATTACATTAAAGCAACAAAGTTATAATAGCCATAAATACAAAGTCTATATAAAATACACTTGGTAGTCCATCATTCAGGGAAAGCTTGCCTGAAGAGAAAGGTCTTTGCCTGTTACATTAACAAAGATCCCTTTTGTTTATGTCCTAGAGGAAAAACTTGGAACTTTCCCCCCCATCAACAGCATAAGAAAGAAAGTGGTAGTTTTGCTGAAAAACCTTGGAGTTTGCATTAAAATTTGCACAAACTACAAGGTTCTTGACACATATTGAAAGAGGTGGTGATTAGACCACTCCTTAAAAAACCAAACCTGGACCCGGGGCTGGTGGTTAACTACCGACCAGTAGCGAACCTCCCTTATTTGGGCAAAGTGTTGGAGCGGATGGTGGCCAGGCAACTCCAAGCGCTGCTGGATGAAACTGATTTTCTGAATCCATTTCAATCGGGTTTCAGGCTGTGTTTTGGTACAGAGACTGCCTTGGTCGCCCTGTATGATGACCTTTGCCGGGAGAGAGACAGGGGGAGTGCAATGCTGTTGATACTCCTGGACCTCTCAGCGGCTTTCGACACCATCGACCATGGTGTCCTTCTGGATAGGCTGGCCAAGTTGGGGGTTGGAGGCACTGCTTTGCTGTGGTTCCAATCCTTCCTGGCTGACCGTGTCCAGATGATGGTGCTGGGGGACAGTTGCTCTGCCCCTGGCGGTTACATCACAGGGTTCCTCAGGGCTCTGTATTGTCTCCCATGCTGTTCAACATCTACATGGAACCGCTGGGAGAGTTCATCAGGAGGTTTGGGCTGATGAGTCAGCAATATGCTGACAATATTCAGCTCTACCTCTCGTTCTCCACCAATCCAGGTGAGGCGGTTTCTGTTCTGAACTCGTGTCTGGGCCAGATAATGTACTGGATGAGGGTTAATAAATTGAAAATCCAGACAAGATGGAAGTGCTGTTAATGGGTGCTTTGCCGGACATGTTAGAAGGCTATCTTCCTATCTTGGATGAGGTTGCACTCCCCCTAAGGGACAGGATCCGCAGCTTGGGGGTGCTCGTGGACCCCGGTCTACCTCTGGAAGCCCAGGTGGACTCGGTGGTCAGGGGTGCCTTCCTTCAACTCCGGAAAATATACCAGCTCCTCCGCTACCTAGACGAGCAGACCCTCATGACAGTTACACATGCACTAGTAACATCCCGTATTGATTACTGCAATGTGCTTTACGTGGGGCTGCCTTTGAAGATGGTCCAGTGATTGCAACTCGTTCAGAATTGTGCGGCGCAGCTGGTAAGTGGTGGGACTGCCAGGGATCACATCACGCCAATTCTACATAACCTGCATTGGTTACCAGTTGCTGCCCGAGCGCAATTCAAAGTGCTTGTTTTGACATATAAAGCCCTAAATGGCTTAGGACCTAGATACCTGAAGGACCACTTCCTTCCATATGTACCTACCTGGCAATTAAGATCGAGCCAGGGGGCCCTTTGAAAGAGCCATCCCTCAAGGAGGTGAGAGGGATGTCTTGTAGACACAGGGCCTTCTCGGCAGCTGCCCCCAAAGCTATGGAATGCCCTCCCAAGTGAGATCTGCCTGGTGCCAATATTGATGACATTTCAGAGCCAGGTAAAAACCTTCCTCTTCCAGAAGTTTTTTAATTGATACAACGTAGACTGTGGGTCCTTTGATGGCAATTTTAGTGTAATGATTTTAGTGTAAGGTTTTTATCATTGTTTTAATTATGTATTGATATGTGATGTTTTACTGTTTTAATTCTTTGATTGTAAGCCAGCCCAGAGACCTTTGGGTAGTGGGTGGCATATAACCTGTAAAAATAAAATAAAATAAAATAAAATAAAATAAATATTCCCAGCTTTTCCTTGTGACAAGTAAGACATCTTTTATCTGGAAATAAAACCACACAGAAACCCTCTTGTGTACATGTTTTCAATGTACAGACAAAACCAAAGACTTTCTGATCTGCGAGTATGAAATAAATTGAGATATACAGTGATACCTTGTATAATTAATTCATTCCAAATGAAATTCTGTTAAGCAAATGTTCCTTTATACTAATTTCCCATAGGGATGCATTGAAAACGGATTAATCTGTAGTCGCAACCATTTTTCTGTTGTACGGATTTGCCCCATAAGAGATTTGGTTAAGCAAATTTCCCCTATCTCCAGAATTTGTTTATGTTGTACAGATTTTATGTTAAACAAACCGTTTGCTACATGAGGGTCCACTGTACTGTATATGCACTTTCTTCGGGGAGAAAGCACAACTCAGCATAATATCATATTATTGGAAAGAGCTGTGGCCAGCTTCCACCTGTTGACTTTGATTAACTCCTATCTGAATAAAATCCCAATAAATAGCTCAGCAAACCCTCCTGGGAAGAGAAGCGGGAGACCTTGCCTAGGGCAAAGATCACAGAAAAAGAGAGCAGCTTTCCCAAAGAAAACGGCCCATGTCTCCACTGTTTCAGACATCGATCAGCAGATGGAGCTGACTGCACTCTTAAGGAGCCCTTGAGCAAAACTGAAACACGGCTGCCTGAGCTCCTATAGGTTTGACCACGGCTCAGCTCAAGATCCATGGAAGAAAATGTGAAGTACTGAAGAATTCCACCCGGTCTGCTTCAACAGAAGCAGCAGCAGCAAACGCCACTGCCTTCCAGGCAGGGCAAGATTTTACAGTAACAGGACAGGGACAGCTTTGGATTTCATGGAAAACCCTTGGGAAACAGCTTCGGGGAAACAGGAATTCTATCTCCATGTATGTGATGGGGGAATACTTTAGGCTCCTTTGGTCCATAGTCACCTTAAGTAGGTCCCCCTGAGGTTTAACCATGCATGCTAATTGCCCAATAGCTGCAAAATCTGTTTTTTTTCTCACCTCCGTTGTATAGTACCAATATTTTGGACCAGTATCATTGTGCTTCTCCCAACTAGAGTAGACCTGCTGGCACTGACTTCGAAAATTGGCTGAAATCCAATAGAAGGATTAAGAGTATCCTTCTAGGATACTAGAAGTAACTAAAGTATGCACATTAGATCATTGAGGATTTGAGCAGCTAGCAGCTATGTAAGTAACATCGATTCCATGGGCCCAGTTGTAACTTGTGTGTTGTGTCGTTACAGTCGTGACTTACCCTTTGTGACTCCATGCCTGTGGAGTTTTCTTGGCAGGAATACTGGAGTGGCTTGCCAGTTCCTACTCCAGGCAACATACTGCTGGTTTTTAGCCATGGAGTCAATGGATCTCTTCTTAGTTTGGACTAGCAATCGGATATTGGCGTTGGTATTCATGCACCAGGATACAGTCAGCATTCTGAGCTTGGGGCTCTTGAGCAGGATTAGAAATCTACCTTGATACCCGGTGTCTTGTTTCAGTGTTGAAATGTGGTTTGTTTTGCCATGGGGCTACTATGGTGTCATATTTGGAGGCAACGGCAAGGGCCTGAAGGCCCTGTATAAATAGTGGAAGCGCTACATGTAGCTCATTTTGATTTGTGCTAAGACTAACCAGTCCAAAGGCTTGGGTTTACCTGTTGGTTGCAGAAGCTGGTGTTGTAGATCTTGCTTCTAGAGATGGGCACAAATGTTTCGTTATTGTTTTTAAATTGCTGTTGTTTCATTCAAAATGAAACATTTTTTTTAAAAAAAAAAGATGGGTTCGGGTTGGCACTGTTTTTTCTTTCTTTTCTTTTTTTTCTTTTCTTTTTTACTCACACCGACCAGCTGGCCCACAGGCCGGGTCGGCGCATTTTTTAAAAAAAAATATCTTTATTTACACTGGTACCTTATATAAAGGAATTAATTCGTTCCAAATGAAATTCTGTTAAGCAAAATTTCCTTTATACAAATTTCCCATAGGAATGCATTGAAAACAGAGTAATCCCTAATCGCAACCATTTTTATGTTGTATGGATTTGCCCCCTAGGCAATTCTGTTAAGCAAATTTCCCCTATCTCCAGAATTTTTTATGTTATACAGATTTTATGTAATACAAACCATTTGTTATATGAAGGTATAACTGCCTTTTTATTTTTATGTTATTTGTAAAAAAAATTTACACTCCTGCCGGCTGGTCAGTGCTTTTTTTTTTTAACTTATCACACCAACCAGCTGGCCCGCTGCTGGGTCAGGGCATTTTTTTTTAATCCCCCACCTGATCACGACCGATCAGTAGTGGCTTGGGGAGGAAAAAGGAGCTTGTGGTTTCCCCTGCATTGGGGGGGGGGTGGCTTTTCCCCATAGGAATGCATTGAAGCAATGCATTCCTATGGGACAACGAAAAACAAAATGAACGAAATAGAAATTTCTGTTTCATTTTGTTTCATTTTTCTTTGACGGGTCTGTTCGTTATTCATTTCATTCAATAACGAAATGAACAACAAATAACGAAATGAATTAAAAATTTGTTTCGTGCCCATCTCTACTTGCTTCTGTTTTCATTCACAGACCACTCCAGTGCTTGGTGAGCCACAACCACTACTAGGCTTGGCTCCAGCTTCTGAGGGCGCTTTTACACGACCTCTAAAATCCGCCTGCAACTTAAATTCGGACCAGAAATCATGGGGGCTTGTCCCTCTTCCTGTGTTCCCACCCCTCGGCACTCCATTGTTCCTGTCTGCATGAGGGGAGGGAGAAAAAAGGGGAGAGAAAAATGCAGGCTCACCTCTGCCTGCTGTCAGAGCCTCCCCGAGCCTCCCCGTAGTGATTCCTGTCGCTTAAAGGGGCAGTGGGGACAAAAAAACCCAAACAAACAGAAGGCGAGGGAGCCTGGCATTCACAGCTTTACAATGCACATCGGAAGATTTTTTACCTCCTGGAGGCCAGGTACTTGAAAAGTGCACTGAGACGCGCTTAGGTGGGCATGGTCATACTTAATTTTTTTAATGTCTGGAGCTGGTGGGGAAACATTTTTAAGCTTCAGATCTGGGAGCCCTTTGCCTCGGATTTTAGGGGTTGTGTAAAAGCGCCCTGAGAGTGGGCTGGTGCACCCAAACTTAATTTCCTCTTCCAAAACAATGGCATACAAAGCAACCAACATGTCCATAGGATAGCTGACTGTTTTTAAGGCAGCATGTTTGGCTTGCATTCTACACCTTCTGAATGGTCTCCTGCCACATTATTCAGGCCCACTGGGGAAAATCCAGTGTGGAGACGGGAGGCCGGGTGGATGGCTCCGAATGGAGTCATGAACCTCTCTGAGGCTGGAAGCACAATGCTAATGAAGGCATGGCAGCCGCACACAAAACATACCTTTGTGGGGCTCAGTGTTGTGATGTAAATGAGGAATCAGCAAGATGCAAAGTGTAAATGGAAACACAGCAAGTGGCAGAACAAGTGTAATCTGTGTGAAGTACAACACAGAAGGGAAATCGAATTTGGAAATGGGCTGGCAATCTAGGCAGCAAATTTTATATGTCATATTCAATGTAATCAGAGAGTAGTAGATGCAACTTGTGGATGCAAGGAGACATTTGGATTTTCTGCTGGTAGTCTGGAAAGATAATCCTGGGTTGAAGGGAATTTATATAGCTCAGAGTAAGGTAATGTAATATTTTAGGACAGGGGGAGAGAGAGAGAGAGAGAGGAAGGAAGTGGTACATGGAGCTATTGGTTCATTGCTATCAGATTGTGTCTGGTATCTGAGCTGATCCAATCAATCAATCAATCAATCAATCAATCAATCAATCAATCAATCAATCAATCAATCAATCAATCACATTAGCTGTCAAAGTAGCACTTACTTCTAAGTTGCCATATACTGTATTAGGAAATTGCTGGTGGGGTGCAGTCAATAAATCCAATGAAAAAAGCAAAGTGTTTAAAACAATCTCAGGCCTATAAAGGTATCGCCTGTAACCTATTTTTGTAATTGTGTTTTGTGATGGCTACACGGCTTACTCCCTTTTTTTTGCTCTCACAAGCATGATAAACTAATTTAAAAGAACTTAACATCTCAAACTGGACACCCAATGTTGTGTGGTGAAAAGGGGGATGGATTAGGACTCCGGAGGCCTGTGTTTGAATCCTCACCCAGCCATGGAAACTCACTGGAGATGTGGAAGTGGTAAAATCACTCCGAGAAGACGGTGTCAAAGAGTGATTGATCTGTGAATGTCCCACCAAAAACATGACGCTTGACAGGTCTGACTCTGTGTCTAAAAGGTTCACCATCACTAGCCTATACTTAATGAGTGTTGGGCACGGTTACATATATGTATATATTTGAATATAAGCCTAGTTTTTCTGCCCCAATTTTGGGCTGAAAAAAGGGGCCCTCGACTTATATGTGGGTCAATACTTTTAGCCACTGAGGCAAGTGCTTGGGTCGGTGGCTACAAGTCATTTTAAACATCACACACCACTCCCCCAGCTCACAAAGGAGGAGCTGCCAGGCCCTGCTGCACTTCCCACCCTAGACTTATACTCGAGTCAATACATTTCCCCAGTTTTGGGGGGTTAAATTAAGGGCCTCAACTTATACTCGGGTCGACTTATACTCGAGTAAATATGGTATGTGACTTTCACATACCCTAGGCCATTGTCCATCTCCTACCAACTTTCCTCAGACTGAAGATGGTACTTGGATGAGTGACAAAATGTTTCAAACTCACAAGAAAAAAAAGCCCAGTTGCCATGACTCAACTCCTGGGTCATCTCATCTGGAAGACTGCAAATCTCCACAGACATTTGAACTAAAGCAGTTACCCAGAAGTGAGGGTGTTTTTTTTTTTTGGATGTGCAAATGAAATAAGATGTGTACATGTATTGACTTTTCCCTTTTGTCCAACACTCAAAACTGAGATAGCTATTTTGATTCAACTCCGTCGAGGTATTTCTGAAGATGTGTGGCTTGTGGTTCTGCTGGCCACCGAGATGGATGAATAAGTGCCCTCTTGTCCACCAGCACATACCAAGAGAGAGCAGACAATATTGCTCAGCCAAAAACCACACACTTATGTATCACAGAGCAATGGTAATACATATGTTAAGCACAAGCATGAATCCTCTTAGGAAATAACATGACCAATTGCAATATTCGTGCTTATGCACTGCCCTTTAAATGCTTATTTCTGTGAGCAAAGCCAGGGCTCCAGTTTGTTTTTCATGTGTTTTAGATTCCTGCAGATTGCTCTCTGTTGCGCTTAGAACTGTGGTAGCTCACTCCACTTTTCAAGATTCCAGATGGGAATCTAATGCCTTTTACGATACCCGGCCTGTCACCTCCCCCCCCCTTTTATACTCCGCCCCACTGCTAATATTTTTGCCTGCCCTTTGGATAACAGCTGCAACCTGGGCCTGACAGCTTCACAACTACTTTCCCCTCTAAGAATATCCCACCAAATCATTCCCTTAATCTCCCTCCTGAAATTATTTTTCCATTCAACAAAGAGTCGCCCTAGCTTGCTCTCATGTTCATTGTTCTACATCTGTCCCTATTGCTATATAGCAGCAGTTCAAGATCTGCAAATCTGATGGAATTTGCTTTGTCGACATCCACAGCAGAAGCTCCGAGTCTCGCTTACTATGATGTGAACTGTGGTGTCCAGTGCAAGAAAGAATGGACCCAGGTCCCATTTGGATGCCTAAGTAGTTATGTTATTTGATGGTGCACCTCTAGGGCATTGGTAGACTTTGCTATGGTCCAGGAATGAAGTGATAACAATGCTTTCAAGTTTGCTTCTGACAGGTAAAGGCTTAAGGGAAGTGAGATACAAGAGAAAGCAATGAAGCTAAGATTAGCTATCCCTCCCTGCTTTTGTTGGTGTTTCTACTTCACACAGAACACAGAAAACCAGGAAGCCTCCATGGGTCCAAAATGCAACAGCCAGATTGATGACTGGAGCTGGTTATGGGATCACGCAATACCACAATTACAGCAGCTCCATTGGCTGTCAATCCATATCCAGACCCAACTCAAAGAGTTGGCTCCAAATGTTAAAGCTTGGGTCAAGCTGTCTCAAGCACCACATCTTCCTTTATGAGCCTGCTCAAGTATTAAGATAATCAGGAGAGGCTGTTCTCTCAGTTCCGTCCCATCCACTGGTGCATTTGGTGAGGACACGGGAGAGGGCATCCTCTGTCACTGCTCCCAGACTCTGGAACTCCCTCCCACTGAAGGCCAGCCTGGCCCCATCTTTGGGCCTTTTTACACGACCCCTAAGATCCGCTGGCCACTTAAATTCGGACCAGATATCTTAGGGGTTCGTCGCTCTTCCTCTGTCTTCCTCTGTCCCCACCCCCCCTCGGCACTTCCTGGTTGCTGGCTGCCTGAGGGACGGAGAAAAAAGAAAGAAAAGAATTCCCGTTTACCTCCGTTTTGTTCCGGGCAGCATTCAGATCTCGTAAAGGGGCGGGGCGCAAAAAAAGAACAAACAGAAGCCAGGAGAGCCCCGCACTCACTATCCTTACACCGGATCAAATATTTGTCACTCACCATCAAAGACCAGGTACAAGAAAACTGCTGTTTGGTCGTGCTAAAGTGGGCAGGCTCGCACTTAATTGTCTGCAAAGTCCGGAGCTGGTGGGTAAACATTTTTAAGGTCCGGACCTTGCAGCCATTTGCGGCGGAGCTTAGGGGTCGTGTATAAACGCCCTTTGCTGTTCTTCTGAAAGCAGGCAAAGACCTTTCTCTTCCCCGCAAGCTTTCCCTCAATGATTGGATGCCTGAGTGGGTTTTTTAAAAGGATTTCCATGCCTTGTTTTGAATGCTTTTTAAAATGTTGCTTTTACCATCTTTTGGTATGGTATTGCTTCGATCCTTTTTAGTATTTATATACTCATTGTTGTTAGCTTTAAATACTTTATTTTAATTATGTGAGCCATCTGCAGCTGTTATGTAGGAGAATGGCAGGATACAAACAAACAAACAAACAAACAGGTGACACTCTCTTTCCACAAGCTTCTCCTTCCTTAGCTGTTTACCTTTTAATTTTCCTAAACCAGTGATGGCAAACCTTTTAGAGACCGAGTGCCCAAACTGTGATTCAAAACCCACTTTTTTTTTTGCAAAGTGTCAATACAGCCATTTAACCTGAATTCAGGTGGCTGTGAAGGGGCAATGTTGGGTGCCCACAGAAAGGGCTCCGAGTGCCACCTTTGGCACCCGTGCCAACCCTGTCCTAAACCCTACATGCTATCACTACATGGATCTCTTTGTCAAAAAGTTTCAAAAAGAGAAATGAGAAGAATTGATTTAGAAATGGTCTGTGGATACCTGCTCCCTCAGCCCCTTCCTCAGTCTGTGCCGCTGTAATCATGTTCCTGCATCTATTCTGTATGCATTAATCTTTGATGTGTTGCTTCACACAGCACCATTTTTTTAACAAAAGCACCTGCAAAAAAATCTCTTTGTCACCTCTGGCACAAATAGAAATCAGTCACCCCAAAACAGTTACTCTGAACGGGAGGGGAGAGGGAAAATCAGTCACCACATCAACCTTGTGAGGACATGAAAAAAAAAAGAAATAAATAAAATAAAATAAATGCTTTTGTGTCTTTCTTTTTTTTGGGGGGGGGGCAACCTTTACTTCACCCTCACATCAGATAATATTTTCAAGTGACAGAAGATGAATGCACCCTGTAGTTTAGATGTCAAATCCCCTCTCATCCATTTAGTATAGCAGAAAATTGGGCTTTGCATTGGAAAATGTTTATAACTGCACTCGGTTAAGTCAGTTCTGATATATGGGTTCCCTTAAGAACATAAGAACATAAGAACATAAAGAAGAGTCATGCTGGTTTTTGTGATGGCTACACGACTCCTCAACTTGTTTTGCTTCAATTCGTTACTTTTAAAAGTCATTTTTAAAGAACAGATTAAACGGCATTAGAGGCACGTCCGGATGCTCTTCTATGCAATACAGCACCTGAATCATGGATACCAAGCCAAATGCCACCGGAGGGAAACTCAAATTGCTTCTGCGATTCTCTTATAAAAAAGTAGTTGGCATTTACTGTAGTTGGCAGTTGAGAAAACTCTCCACCTGCACACAACACACTTTAAAATCTCAAAGGGAAGTTTGGCAGTTAACTCATCTTTCATTTGAACACCTCACCTTCCCTCTAGCGCCTCTTTACAACCTCCATCAGTTTCTCCTAATTTCCTGATTACTCTTCCCTGGCTTGAGAAGAAACCCATCTTCTTCTAAGCTGCCCTTGTTCATATTTTCCCACCTGCAGTAATTAGGATTTCCTGGGCTCTTTACGCTGCTCATCAGAAGCAAGTGGCCTCGAGTTAAAATACCCACTGGAATATGGAAGATCTCAGGGCTTACATTACTATAGATCTGGCTTCATATTTGACCAGGAGGGAGTGATGGATAGTGGGGGAGCAGTAAAGGACACTGACAATATTCTTATGCCTGGTTGCACTTGCACCAGAGAGATTGGACAGTGCTCCTATTTGGGTAGTGGGAGACAGAAACTGAATAGGTCAACTACAGTTGAAAGTTGGATGGATTGGTACAGGCCAGATGTGCAGACCAAGGATGGAGATTCGAGGTGCAGGATACACGATCAAGTCAGACTTAAGTTTCACTGGTTATTCAACTTGAAGTTGACTTGGGTTTTTCCTTCCACAATTCAGATTTGACTTGTGACTTAGAACCCACCCACCCTCCTTTTTTCCTAGGGGAAAAGGCTTGCCTTTAATAGGGACTTGGTAGCAAAGACTCAGACTCAAAGATTTGCCATCGTCCCTGATTCAGCACCATCCTTGCAAATGCCTCTATTCATCCTCCAGTTTCAAAACCTGTTATGCTTGAGTATATTCACAATCCCCATATTTTTTTCCAGAGAGACTCCTTCTGTGCCCCCCCATTGTTACTGCTATGATTATGATGATGGTGATAGTACAGTAAAAGTGCATGTCAAACCTAATGTAATGCTTCAGAGTGATGTAACTTCACTAGTGCAAGAAATAACTAGCTCACATGCGCGGAGGGAACTTTTACCTTTACCTTGTTATGTTTAAAAGTTGTTTTTAAAGGATATTTTAGGCACTGATGGAGACATAGTACCAGAAAAGTTTCAGTTTTAGTTTTGTAATAGAAACTGAGGTCAGAGTTAGGTCAGCCTGGTCTTTCTTTGGGTGTACAAAACTGAGGGGTGGGTCTCCCAGAACAGAGAATTCTGGGAATTGAAGTTGGACAATATGGATAATTGATGGAACATGCCTGTTTTCAGTTATTGTTGTTGTTGTTCAGTCGTTCAGTTGTGTCCGACTCTTCATGGCCCCATGGACCAAAGATCGCCAGGCCTTCCTATCCTCCACTGCCTCCCCGAGTTTTGTCAAATTCATTTTGGTTGCATCGATGACACTGTCCAAACATCTCATTCTCTGCCATCCTCTTTTCCTTTTGCCTTCGATTTTTCCCAGCATCAGGGACTTCTCTCTTCTCATGAGGTGGCCAAAGTACTGGAGCCTCAGCTTCACAATCGGTCCTTCCAGTGAACATTCAGGGTTGATTTCTTTCAGAATGGATATGTTTGATCTCTTTGCAGTCCAGGGGACTCTCAAGACTCTCCTCCAGCACCACAGCTCAAAAGCATCAATTCTGCGGCGATCAGCCTTCTTTATAGTCCAGCTCTCACTTCCATACGTCACTACTGGAAAAACCGTAGCTTTAACCATCCTGACCTTAGTTGGCAAAGTGATGTCTCGGCTCTTTAGGATGCTATCTAGGTTTGCCATTGCTTTCCTCCCAAGAAGCAGGTGTCTTTTTATTTCGTTGCTGCAGTCGCCATCTGCAGTGATCAAGGAGCCCAAGAAAATAAACTCTGTCATTGCCTCCATTTCTTCCCCTTCTATTTGCCAGGAGGTGATGGGACCAGTGGCCATGATCTTAGTTTTTTTGATGTTGAGCTTCAGCCCATTTTTTTTCATTCTCCTCTTTCACCCTCATTAAGAGGTTCTTTAATTCTTCCTCACTCTCTGCTATTAGAGTAGTATCATCTGCGTATCTGAGGTTGTTGATATTTCTTCCGGCAATCTTAATTCTGGCTTGTGATTCATCCAGACCGGCCTTTCTCATGATGTACTCTGCATATAAGTTAAATAGGCATGGTGACAGTATACAGCCTTGTCGTACTCCTTTCCCAATTCTAAACCAGTCAGTTGTTCCATATCCAGTTCTGACGGTTGCTGCTTGTCCCACATATAGATTTCTTAGGAGACAGATAAGGTAGTCAGGCACTCCCATTCCTTTAAGGACTTGCCATAGTTTGTTGTGGTCTACACAGTCGAAGGCTTTGGCATAGTCAATGAAGCAGAAGTAGATGTTTTTCAGTTATTAATCAATCCTAAATCCTCCTTTCCTAAGCAGAGCAACAAATAATGCATAGACTATTATACAGAGAAGGTGGTTTGAGAGAGGAGTCAGGGAAGCCATTCATGTGAACAATCCCCAGACAAATCAAAAAGCCTTCACCACCAAGGCCATAGCTAACGACCCATTCTTGATAGGTTTTAGCACCTTAGGCCATTGTTCATCTTAAGGCTATGGATACTATTGTCTCCCTAACGAGCCTATTTAGGCCACTGTTCATCTTATGAGCCTATTTCAGACCAGGGTGACAAGAGGTCAAAGCTGACTATAAGATGGAGGACTTGCACTAGCTGTATTCAGACTGATGAAGCTGTTTGGATGAGCAGCAAAATGTTTCTATCTCTCAAGAAAAAGAAGTCCAGTTGCCATGACTCAACTTCCAGATAAACTCACCTGGATGACTGAGAATCTTCACAGACAATGCAGAAACTTACTTTTCTTCAGAAACAGTTAAGACAGAAAACAATGTTTTCTAAACATTCTAATGAGGAACAATGAGTAATTACTTTTGAAGCACCACTTTTAAAGCTGCAGGAGTGTCCTCCCAGATACAAATCCACAGAGAATAGACATAGGGTTTAAGTTTCTAATCTATATTTCACAACTCTCAGAAAACTCTGATGGATAGTCAAAACCTCCAAGGGTTTTTCAAATGTCCAATGTAAGACTTTCTCCTATATTTTCCCTTTAATCATATAATGGATACAAAAGTCTATACATTTTTTGTGTGCCAGCACCCCGCAATGCAATATTCTAAATAAATTAATAAATGAAATTTTCTTCCTGCACCTTTCATGGCTAGGAACATTTAAAATTACTCCTTGAAGCCTGCACAAGGAGCGCAAACTTCATTTATGCCGTATTGAACACATTATGGAGCATAAATCAGCTTGGTTTTTAACCGTCCCTCTGCAATGTTTCCAGAATGGCCCAATTCCCCCTATTTCACATGGACTCCCTCCAAAATTCTGCCAGCACTCCTGAAAATCTTAATAACTTTGGAGAAAGAGCAGGTTTTTCTGAGGAGTTTCAGATTACCTGGTTTCCTTCCCTTCCCTACCACCAGGCCTCTGATAAACACACACAGGATTGAGGTAGGGGAAATTACTTCATTTCATTGTGTCCTTATCAATTACCAGCATCTAGATATCTGGTTTTTTTGCCAGCAACCCCCCCCTCCTCTCTCATATATTTCTGGTGCTCTTAAAAAGAGAGAGAGAGAGAGAGAGACCCAACAATCAAAACAGTTGTATCCCCCCCCAAAAAAAAGATTGGAATGGAAATTCATTTCATTAATGAAAATATTCAACATGCTGCCTTTTTCCCTTCCACCCCCCCTTTTTTTGGTTAGGTTTTTTTTTGGGGGGGGGGTGGGCCCATTTGTTCGGCATTAGGAAGGACGCCAAAGCTACATTTCACAGATGTAATGGCTTGCCTCAGATTTTGTGGATATGAATTAATGCCCCCAGATGCCCCACCCTCTGGATGACCTCCAGCTCGGTCTAGGAGACGGGAAGGCATATGGCAGAGATTTAGTGCTCTCATTGGGTTGGCTTAAGAATCCAGGACTTTCAGCTGTTTATACCTGTATTTTAACTAATATATTTCAGATACTTGGACTGTGAGAGTTTGCATGTGTGTGAAACCATATGGGCCAATCATAGGCATCAAGAAGAATTATGCTCTCTCTCTCTCTCTCTCTCTCTCTCTCTCTCTCTCTCTCTCTCTCTCTCTGTGTGTGTGTGTGTGTGTGTGTGTGTGCTATGTGTGTGTGTGTTGTTTGAGAGACGCTGGCATGGTAGACGGTGACTCTGTGAGCTCTGTCTCTGTTGCCTTTTTTTCTGCCCCCCCCCTTTAAATGTAGGCATTACAGAACATTTAGCATTATGGTCCGGTCATCATAAAAGGGGGATGTTGTGCTATAAGGTTTGATTTAAACCGAGAGATTTCTAGACTGTGCTTCAGTTCAGCTTTAAATTCAACAGACCGCCAACCTAACTTTGAATCCAACCTTCCAGAGCATGAAAAAGTTACCTCTGGGGGAAAAATTGTTTACTTTTTAATTTATTTTGCTATTTACCTATGTAGTTCTTGCTTTCTAGCTCACCAAGGTTCAATACACTGAATAAAATTATTAAAGCCGATTCAATTTAAACAAAAACCACACAGATTAAATAGATTCTTTAAGAACCAATCCTAAAGTCAACCACTAAGAACAAAGACATTTTGAAAAACCAACAAAATCTCCAGTAATATACTGTAGAAATCCAACACACTAGGAGGAAGACTCAACTAGAAATATTGTATGCCATGCTTTCTTCTTGCAGGGATTTTCCCCCATGGAAAGGCAGGGGCAAATACTATATCTTAGCAGCATCTTGTAGATCTATTTTTTTTAAAAAAAGCATCTTATAGTTCTAGAAATGCTTTTTACCACGTTATCAGTCTTACTGAAGTGTTAGAATACAGACAACTACCTTCTCTACTTTTGGGAAAGACTCTATATTTATTTTAATCTTTCATAACAGTTCCTATAGACACATGTGGGACTATGTTTGACCCTCCTTTGACCTAAGCATAGCAGCATCCATGATGGAGGTCACAGTAAACACTTGCTGGTCTGCCTGCCTGTTTATTTTTCTTCCATGGGAAACTGGGTCACCAGAAGATGAGCTGACCACAGCCATCCACAGGAACACAAATAGTTATGGATAGTGGCCTAGTTGAGTTGCAAAGGGACTTGAGGATCTGCCATTTTGAAATACCTGTCTATCCATTCTTAGAAAAGTTAATAGCCCCCAGAACTCTGAGCATGACTGGCCTGTTGTCAAAGTTGCGGCTTAAAATAGGCTCCATCAGTTACCTGCACCCACCCGCCGACACTCTTGGCCTGTTAACAATAATGGGAAGGGAAACAGAGATCCAACTCTTCCCCATGTGTTTGTGTTTCCTCTTTTGCCGTTCTTGAACAAAATGCTTTTTACACTGTCGAGTCTCCAATTTGGCCATCAGATTCATACAAACAGCTGCCAATGACTTCCCTTGGCATCGTGACGGCAGGATTTCCCCATAGGTGTTTAGAGTTGATGTCCAAATGTCTTTTTACAAGGCTATTATTAACATTACACATTTCATGGGTGACTGAGGTCACTCAATCCCCTCCATTGATGTTTTACAATACACAAGAGCCTGTTATTAATACCCTGGTAAAATAATACACAGCCTGTAGTTATCTTAATTCAATAGCCAATAACAGACTCACTGGCAGAAAGCCATTTGAGACCCATGGATTTCTTAAACTCTTTGGAAAGCAATAGAATTTACTATTATTTTTAAAATCAGATAGTAATGCTAGTTCCAGAAGGCAGAAAACAGCTGCTCTATCAGGCAGAATTGCAGATCAAAAGAGGGAAATCTATTTTCCACTAAGCATACATTTACAAATAATTCTAGGACAAGAGAAAGGGGTATATCCAAAAGCAAAAGTAAAATGTTCTTTTAAAATTAAAATTTAAAAATTAGAAAACAATACAAACCAAAACATATCTGCAAACAAAACTATACAAAAGAGTTATTCACTAACGACATAACATAGGTAGCAGAAATATAACATACAAAACCAGATTATATGACTCCAAGCTACACTGCAAAGATGCTAATAAATAACTCATACTATAATAATGATTTTTTACAAGTAATTTTCATTCTGGGTGGCAATCTTTCCTTTTCATCCTCACACCTTTGCTGCTTTTAAAATCATTATTCAACACACTCAGGTCCAGCTCCAGAATGCCACGGGTGTATTCAATATCTTTTATGTGCTTTACAAGGTTATTAGAGAATTTATTTTCTCTTTCCCTTACAGATCAGAAGGGTGGGCAGTGATATATGAGGGCTCCTATTTTATTTATTCACCAAACTGTTCCAGATGTGATCCCATCACTTATCCAGTGACACATCGAACCTGCTGCATGACCTTTACAGTAACCCCCTTACAACATTTGCCTCCCTGCTCTTAAAGTTACAACAGCTTAGCAGAGACTGGGTTTCGTTAAGAGACAAGAAAATTGATTCTGCGCCGCCACCGTCATGACCATCTGCTTTGTCCACATCACACACACACAAATATATATGAAATGCACTTCACGTGAAAGGCTTTTAATAAGCGTTCTGGCTGCCGCATCTCAAAAAAGACATAGCGGAACTGGAAAAGGCGCAGAAGAGAACAAGCGATCACTGGGCTGAGGCACCTCTTTTACGAGGAAAGGCTACAGCGTTTGGGCTCTTTAATCTTGAAAAAGAGTGCCTGAGGAGAGACATGCTTGAGATGTACACAATTATGCAAGGGATAGCTAAAGTGAGTAAAGGGAAGCTCTTTTCCCTCTCACACAATACTAGAACCAGGGGCAGTTCACTCAAAATGAGGGTTGGGAGAGCAATGAGATAAACGTCTACAAATGTTCTTGGAATCAGTTGGTTTGAAAGTTTGCTCAGTGGTGGCTTTTCCTACATTCACATCACCGAATGGGTATCATCTTCCCCCTATTATCTCACATGTAACAATCTCATCTCATTTGAGATGCCAAGTAAGGTTCAGGTCTGGATAGTCCATGAACTGGAAACCACGAGAGAGGACGAGAGATCTCCACACAGCGTTCCCCAACTGTCCTGCTTACAAGTATTTAGGGTCAACATTTCCATTCAGCATTGACCGTCAAGGTCCAACCATATGAAGGCACTTCATGTGTTTCAATTTCCCAGCCACAATCACTGAAGGATTCTGAGTTCTAGGCAGAGAAATACCCAGTCTATCCATTTTCCCTACACCATTCATAATTTGACAAACCTCTGGAATTAAAAACAATGGTGTGCCACTTTTTAAAAATCTGCGCTTTTTGTGCAAGTATGTAAAATCAGCTGCCAATTGTTCTTTGAATGTACGCTGTGTGTGTGTGTGTGTGTGTGTGTGTGTGTGTGTGTGTGTGTGTGTGTGTGTGTTTTTCAGCAACTCCCGCCCCCAAATGAACGAGGAATCCTTTACAAGAAAGTGAGAAGCGCCCATCATGCCAGATATCATGACCGAATCAGCCTGAGTTTATTTCTTTGTTTTTATTTTGTTTTTGTTTTTTACCCTCCTGTCCCCCCGCAGCCTTCCTCAAGGAATCATCTTTCATTCTGCTCTTTCTCACCATGCCAGACAACTTCTTGAAATTCTGTTCAGCCACTGCCCTTGCAGGGAATGAACAGGGTGACAGATGATGCTGAGAACTGACGGAAGGAAGGGGGGGAGGGAAGTGTTTGGTGGCTTCAGACTAACAAAAGGAAAAGAATAGAAAGAAATATATATACCTGTGGAAGGAAATAACTCATGACTGCACTGCTGCATGTAAACTATTACAGCAAAGTTGGCATTGCTGCTAGAGAAAACCGGCTCCTTTCAGCAGGGCACAGAGGTGGCACCACGATATTGTGAAAACTGGGTAAAAATTTGAACCACCACCAAGTGTTAAGTACTGCAAAGCTGATTGGCTGCATTAATTGATTCAGCAACGTTCCAAAGGACGGCAGCGATTAATCAGTCCAGCACGGCTTAACAATATGTGACACTCATGTTGAAGGAATGCCCTTGTCAAAATTGCAGCTCCCAGACGATGTCATAAGAATGATACTAAGCCTCTTAATGGAGAAATGCACTAAGGCAGGGAGGAGAGCTCTTCATTCAAGAGCAGGGCAAGGCACTTGTGTTTCATCTAAAATCAACAAGAAGAGACCTTCTGGTTCACAACACATGTGATACGTTTTGCACAAAATCATGCACCTTGATTGAGTAATTAGCTGTGACTCATACTAGAACCTTGGACTAGGATTTCCTTAACTCAAATCGTGAGCCATGCCAAACAGACGTGCAAATTAAGCCTGTATTTACCACCTCAGTAATTAGCTGCACAAGAAAGCACGTGAAATGCAAAATACATTGTTGAGGAAAATCACGTGCTATAACATATAGCAGCCTTTTATCACTGGAGGGAGTGACTTTGCTAAAAATGGTATTGTGCTAAAATAATAAAAAATGATTAATAATGTTTCCCTGCACAGAAACTGTGCAGGGAAAGGCACCATCCCACCTCTCTTTCTGATTGGCTAGCACCATAGAGAAAGAATGATGTCACCAGAGGCATCTTCCTTGTTGGAGCTCAGCCCCGCGGGGGAGCAGAGCAAGATAAGGGATTGGGTGGCTGATTGTGTTTTGGAGGCTTCCAAACACCAGTTGAGCTTGCACGTGTCATTTCAGAATTGGTAGCTTCTGAAATGAATAGCCCATCCCTAATTACAAGGTAGAATCAAAATCATTAATGGTAATGTGTTGAAGTATAAACAAAAAGAATATAGCTCAAACCCACTTAAGTTTGATTACTAGTCAAGTTGAATATATGCACACCCAGTTCCTAAGTTTAAAAACTCTAAACACTCAGTTTTCCTCACAGACACTCTAAAAATCCTATCTCTTCTTTAGCCCTCTCTGTCTTTCTCTGAGACGGTGCCAGTCCCTATCTGATTCTCTCAGACTCGGTCAGATTCCCTATCGGATTCTCTCGGACTCTATCTGGACTTTTCTTCAGTAAGTGTAGGTCCCTATCTTGTCCTATGTAACTAAAACAGTGCTTAGCAGAGCCTTAAATCCTGTCAGGCCACTCCCTAGACTCTCTCATTGGTCTAAAAATCCACCAATCAGTACAGACATCTCTCGTGCATCATTCATCACCACAGGTAAATGCCACAGCACCCACCTACTGCGCTGAGGTTATGGACATGCTATAAGATGTATGTACTGTATTTGGTATGTCTTAGCCCTTCACAGCATAGAAGTGCTATGCAACATATCTCTTCTGTATCCACACTGTCTCTGTTGTTCTCATTCTCAGCCTCTTATTGCTTTCAGATTGTCCCTAGTAAAGCTCTGTTATCTCATCCACTCCACACAGGCTCTTCTTTTATTTCAAGTCAGCGCCTTCCCTACAGTTATGTGACCAGCCTCCTATGACCTCTTTCCTCTCCATGACATCCTCTCCAGCTTCCCGCATTGGCCTCCTCAATCCCTTTTCTCAGTTTTGCCATGCAATGGAGATTAACCCCTTTCCACCTTCCTCCTGACCTCCTTATCAACAGTTGGCCTTGGCTAACATAATGTCTCGGAAATGTTAATGGCTGTTGAACGCCTCTCCTATGGAGAGCTCTTACCGAGAATATCACCTCCGGGGTGCCCTGTGACCTAGTTCTTCGTGAGTTCTATAAACCGTAACACCATCTGATAGGTGAGAGAGAACACTCTTCCGAGGCTTGTTACAAAATTTTCAGGGCTCTCGGAAGGGTCGTGAAAAAGAGCGGGTGGCTAAAATGACCCATATATGTAAAATAACAGACTCTAGAAGAGCAGAGAGATAGACTTAAAGGTTACTGGAAGGGTAGATGGGCTTTTGGTTATCGCAGCCTTGGGGAATCTGGAGTTTTTCCATTTGGATTTGTTCTCTAGATTACTTTGCATGGATAGTCAGTGTGCCACTTTAGGGTATTGATTTTATATGCTATCAAAACCATGTAATTTTTTTTTAAAAAAGTCACATGGTCCCTTTTCTCACATAAGAATGAAATGCCTTATTAAGACCACGGGCATGTTGCAAACACGGTAGATAGTTGGGGCAAGCTTTTGAGTTCTGCAGGCAGGATGGCATGCAAATGAGCATTGAGAAAAGAAGGGAGAGAGCAGAGTAACTTTCAGATGTTTGACAGGCCATCCAACAGAGGAGGGACAGGATCCATTCTCAATCATTCCAGAGCGTGGGGCATGTAATAATGGGTTCAAGGGACATGAAGCCAGATTTAGGCTGAATATCAGGAAAAACCTCTCAACTGTTAGAGCAGCGTGACAATGGAACTGATTTCCTTGGGAGGTGGGGAGTGCTCCAATGCTGGAGGCAGTCAAGGGAAAACTGGGCAAGCATAGGGCAGATCTGGACATCCCCAAATCCCAAGTGTAGAAAAATCGTACCCAGGCACGTCCTCGCAAAAGCAAGGCACCACAAGGGCTTCCCTGCAGGTTGCTTTGGTGATGATCGGTGCACCTGGCTCCCTGCTTTCTGACGGAAACACCTGCATTCCCCACTCAAGGGGAAATTTCAGATGCATCCGCAAAACATCAGCCTGTGCTGAAGTGTTACACTGGGAGTTGTTTCACATTTGCAGATGTTTATTGTTTCCTCTGGCACAGAAACAGCGTATTTGACTAATCTCCGAGAGGGAGACAGGCTCCGAATGGAAATGTGCTTTCAAATTGTGTGTGTGTGTGTGTGTGTGTGTGTGTGTGTGTGTGTGTGTGTGTGTGTGTGTGTGTGTGTGTGTGTGTGTGTGTGTGGCTGCAGCTTTGGAAGTGCTTTGAACAAATTGCGGGACTGTCAACTGGAACCTGTGAAAGCACCACAACACCACCCAGATGCCTTGGGAAGTGGTAGCATGTGAGATCTCACCCACGTTGGAAGGAGTGCAAAGAGAGCCTTATTGTTGGGTCCGTTCATGATCTCAGTTGGCTTACTGAGATTGGGCTCACACTGCTTGGCAGAGTCTCCTTCTTGATAACTCTATGCGTTTACAGACTTGCACTCATTTTGCAACCAGAGGGAGCTGAATGAGTTCTTCTCCTGGCAGTTTGTACTGATTCTCATCACAGAATATAAGGGAGGGTCCTGCCAAGTTGCAAATGGCCAGTAGATTTCACCTCCAACGCCAATATTGACTTCAGATGAGTGATCTTTCTCAGAAAGGCAGCTGGAGAGGAAAGCATTAATACCACTTCCATACTTGCTGACGATCCCCAATCATTATAACTCATTGAGCAGCATATGAAATTACACCCCCCCACACACATACATATATAAGATCCCTTTTGAGTCTGTCTATCAGTGGCTTTCAGCTGTCTAGGTGCCCTAAGTACATCCAGTCTTGCCTGATTTCAGAAGCTAAGCAGGGTCGGCCTTGGTTAGTACTTGGATGGGAGACCACCAGGGAATACCAGGTGCTGTAGGTGCCTGGAGTAGGAACTGGCAAGCCACTCCAGTATTCTTGCAAAAAAACCTTCATGGACGTGGAGTCACGAAGGGTCTCTCTCTCTCTCTCTCTCTCTCTCTCTCTCTCTCTCTCTCTCTCTCTCTCTCTCTCTCACACACACACACACACACACACACACACACACACACACACACACACACACACACACACACACACACATCAATGGCTTTCATATCACACTCAACGCTTAGTGGAGTTTTCTGACAAGATTCTGTTCCATATTTAGGAGAAGTGAACTAATTGCACCAGGTGGAAGATGCTGGAGTGGATGGGCAGTACTGGTCATCTTCTTGGCCTAGTGTCTAAGCCAGTTGGCTGTTCCCCCCTCTTGGAGTTCAGACAGGGCTTGTCCTGCACCCTCTGAGTCGAACTTCTGTCCTAAGATGTGACGGAGAATGACAAACAATACTCAGTCTAGCACTGTGGGATGAAGCAAGATTTATGAGGATAGCTGATGATTGGAAGGTCCAGGAGGGATGAGGAGCTGGAGGCGGAGAATGAGGTGGCAGCAGTGGCAGTGAGTTCACCCCAGGGTTCAGTCTGAACTTTCCAAGAGCTATCCAAGGTGCTGACACCTATCTATAGGTGGCGTAAGCCCTTGGACAGCTCTTGTTAAATACGGGCTAGTACCCAGAGTGGAATCAATACAGCCACAACCCCTAAGTGACCTTGTCCAACTCAGCCAGCAACATGTCTCAGGTTGGCCTTGCCTTCAGTGATAGTGAACACAACTCCTGACCCACCCTAGTTTGACACAGAAAGTCTGAAAACTATTGATCTGACCTGTTACAAACTGGAAGCTTCATAACACAAAGATCTGCATTTCGCTTTCACGTCTTCCTCCATCGGTGATGAAACCTCTGTGCCATAAAGTCACAGCATTGTTCTCTCCATTATAGAGAACAACTGAGGTGGGTCTGTTAGGCTCATAAATCCAAGAGGAAGGAAGCATTTTCTGAGTTTGCAAAGCTGATAACAGCAGGAGGACCTGCAAATCAGCAAACCACTGCTTTTGTAAGCAATTCCACCCCCACCACCCCCGCATCTGTTGGGGAGAATGACTGTACAGAGCAATCAGTAAAGCTTAAATCTGGCCAAAACAGATAAATAGATAATAACAAACAAACAAGCAAATTCCTGTCTATGTTTCCATTCAGAGAATCAATTTAAGAAGCAAAACTGAAAGGCTACTTCTTGGTAGCATCTCCAGGCCTTAACTTCAGCTGAGACAGCCCCCTTCTTTTGCTAAGTGGGCTTTCTCCCCATTCATTTTTAAGGATGTTGGGTTGAGAGCCCAGCATACAGCAGGGTAGTGTCTCCTTCCATGAACCCTGACCACTTCCATTTGCTCAGTTGCAGAGGGAGATGGGAAAACATAATAGATGTGGAAAGACCTTGAGAAAGTTCCTGTTTAGGAACTTTCCCAAGGCCCCTTAATGGTCTCTTAACCATTGTGGCACCAGCAACTTGGCTTGGCATTCTCGAAACCATCTTTCAAAAGAGTTCTCCCAGGGTCTGGACGTGGACTATGCAGTTGCAGATCTCAGCTCAACGTTGACATGCACTCAGTGGAACTAAGCCCGTTGCATGGGGCAGTGCTTTAGAAAGGCAATCACCCATTAGTCTAAGGCAGTGGTTCTCAACCTCTGGGTCCCCAGATGTTCCTGGACTGCAACTCCCAGAAGCTTCCACCACTCGCTGTGCTGGAAGGGATTTCTGGGGGTTGCAGGCCAGAACGTCTGGGGACCCACAGGTTGAGAACCACTGGTCTAAGGATAATCCCACAGCTGGATGCCCTCTTTATACAGTTGGGACAAGATCCATTCCTTGTTTGGTGGTTCATCACCGGATGTGACCTGAAATCTGGGCAGCATCTGGTAACACCGGATTTGAATGACTTCAACCTGATTCTACAACCTGTCTTCAGGCTGTCACAAAATACAGGGACCAAGGTTTCAATCCGGGCTCCATTTATGTCAATAGTAGTGTTGCCTCTGCATATGCCTTATTTAGATGACAAAGTCTAGCAAATCCATGAGGCCCCACAAAATATGTTAGCCTTTGAACTTGCCTAGTACAACTATTGCCTTCACATCTCTTCTCTTTTATGGTGAATGCAAAATATATGCTTTTTGTGTGACTCTGTTTTGAGTTTGCAAAATTCATCTAAAATAAAATGAAAAAAACATAATGTCATATCTTATTGCCCAAATGTGTCATGGAAGGGAGATCAGGTAAGTGTTTCACTCTGTTGTGTTGCTCATTCTGCCATTCTGACTCTGGCTGCAGATATGATTGATCATTCAGCTGCTCATATGATGGAGGGCCAGCTGGAGTGAGGAGTGACGATTATGCAATTTCCCTTCTGCTTCATAGTAATCATGTGCCGTCCAGTAAATTCTGACTCATCATGACCCTTTTCCTGGATTTCTAGGAAGAGAGATCACTGAGGTGGTTTCCCATTCTTTCATCCTTGAGCGGCATGGACTACACAGTTTGTCCAAAGCCACATAGAGGGCACTACTCACAAGCAGCTCCACTGGCTGCTAATCAACTATCAGGCACAATTCAAAGTGCTGGTTTTAACCTACAAAGCACTAAATGGCCTGGGTCCAAGCTACCTTAAGGATCGAATCTCACAGTATGAACCAGCTTGGGTGCTAAGGTCATCAGGAGAGGCCTCTCCATCCCGTCACCTTCAGAGGTGCGTCACATAAGAACCTATGAAAGGGCCCTCTCTGTTGCTTCTCCCAGACTTTGGAACTCCCTCCCACTGGAGACCAGGACTGCCCCATCTCTGCTGTCTTTCCAGAAGCAGGCAAGGACCTTCCTCTTCAGACAAGCTTCCCCTGAATGAGGGATTATCTGTTATGTGACTTTTAGATGGATTACCATACATGATTACGTTGACTGACTTCATAAGAACACCTGTGTTTTCCATGTTGGTTCCATCCCTCACAATGGAATGGTTTTTTCTTTTAACTGTTTGTATGCTCTCTTTAGCTTTAATGTTGCCTTTAAAAATTGCAAGATGCCTCTTCTAATTCCCTGTTCTTAAACTTGAATGTGTCTTAAATGTTCTGGGCTGTGTATTGTCCCTCATTACTGCAAGCCACCTTGGGTCCTTTTCCAAGGAGAAAGGCAGGGTAAAAATGTTCAAAATAAATAAATAAATAAATAAATAAGAGGCATAGTAGGAAATTGAACCCCCATCTCTGGCTCTGCAGCCTAACCCCCTGAGCGTTTCAGCCACCTGTATAGTAGTCAGAGCACCAACCCAGTGTCCTCACTTAGGTAAAGTTGGGGTGTGGATGTATCTCAAATTTGAGGAGTTCGTTTTGGTCTTTTACTAGAACCTGAAGATTTACCAAACATTTAAGTGCATCTGCTTTCCTGATCCCTGGAAATGTGGCTTTAATGTGCCTACGCGTCGTTTTACAGATTGCAAGTTCAAATCTATTCATCAGCAGATGTCTAATGATTCTGACGGGAGTGTACTGCATTAGAATAACCAGGCGGGGGATGGGGAATATCTCTCAGCCCTGTGAAATAGTTTGAGGAGAGTTTAATGAACAAAGCAGTGACCTTTGCATTGAAGAAGGATAAAGATCTCATGCCAGAATTGGCATAATATACACTTGAAATTAATGGGGTACTTGTGAAGACTCTCCTTGCTGTCCTCCTCTGAATGAGAGACCTGTTTTTGTCTGTAGTCACAAGATTAGCACAAAGGCAGCTGCTCTTTGCCCATGGGTCTGTTGTTGGCAATGGAGAGACATGCAGTTCTGGAAGCAAAATGGAGGCTCCAAGTGGTGGCCTGAGTGATGATTAATGGGAAAGGGATAAATAAAAATTGAGACATGGGTTGGGGGAAGACATCACCTCTGCCCTGTGATACAGCTCTGGACTTCCATGGAGACTTCACTCGATTAATGTTTGACAAACTGGGATCAGACCATCCGCTATCCCTCATGGCTACCTTCCAAAGAGGCCCAGCCTTTGTTCACGAGCTGATCGGCGTTCCTCCTTTGACAAAGACTGCAAGAGTTGAGCACAGCTGTAGACGCGTTGAGCCCAAAGCAGTAATAATGGGTTACAAATTCCAGTGGGGAAGAAAAGGTCTACGTGGATGATGATGCAGTTTTGGTACAGGTAGGCAGACCTCTAGAGCTACCTTGAGAAATCTGGAACCTCTTGTCAGCATGGAATGAATCATCGCTACAGCTAGAACAGTCCTCTTCAACCCCTTTCTCAAGGGTAAGTCAATACGGACCTGAAATCCATGGATTCAACGAGTTTTCCCTAGTGGGAAGGAACCCTTTTATTTAGTCCAAGGTTCTAAGAACTCAGCTGGGTTCACCCCAAGGACTGTCTTGCCTAGCAGGTTTCCCAGCTTGGGGGGTCACAACAACCCATAAGGGGGTCACAAATCTTTTTCTGGGTGGGCTGCCACAGTTACCTGCAGTTCCAATTATTTCTTTATTTGTTATAGTAAATATACTCAAGATTCTGTTATATTTTAATTCATTTGGCCTATGGATAGATGATGTTAATCTGAACTGGAACTACAGGCAACCTGGAGTTCTTCATTATTTCTTAATTATTCTGTACCCCTTTGGGCAGATACTCCTTTTCTGCATGTGCATCACTCCTAATCCCCTTTGAAAGAGCCACTGTTTCTCATTTGTCTCAGGTCTTCTGCATGTGTCTTTGGAGGACTGGTGCCAGCTGTTCAGACTTGAGCGTTAGCCCAGCCGAAAGAGACCCAAACAAGGTGAGTGTGCGGTGCATGCTGTGACTCATAGACTCATAGCATCATGAAGATCGAGCCAGGGGGCCCTCTTGAAAGAGCCGTCCCTCAAGGAGGTGAGAGGGATGGCTTATAGACATAGGGCCTTCTTGGCAGCTCCCCCAAGCTATGGAATGCCCTCCCAATTGAGATCCGCCTGGCACCAACATCGATAACATTTTGACGCCAGGTAAAAACCTTCCTGCTCCAGAAGTTTTTTATTTGATACAATATAGATTGTGGGTCCTCTGATGGCAATTTTAGTGTAATGATTTTAATGTAAGGTTTTTATTGTTGTTTTAATTATTTATCAATCTTCTATGTTTTAACTGTTTTAATTCTTTTGATTGTAAGCCGGCCAGAGAACTTTGGGTAGTGGGTGGCATATAAGTTGTAAAAACAAACAAACAAACAAACAAACAAACAAACAAACAAATAAAAGTTGGAAGGGGCCTACACCATTGAGTCCAACCACCTGCTCAAGACAGGAAGATAACTCAAAGCAGCCCAGACAGAGGGATGTTTAAATTTCTCTTGAACACCTCCAGTGCTGGAGAACCCAACACCTCTTGAGCACACTGGCTCTATTGTCATACTGCTCTAACAGTTAGGAATTTCTTTCCAGAAAGTGCAACAAAATCGGGCTTGTTGCAACTTGAGCTCAGTTTTGCATGTCCTGCACTCTGGGCTGGTTGAGAACAGATCCCGACCCTCCTCTGGATTGACCACCTTTTGTACTATATTAGGTTGGAATTATATTCAAGTACACATCTCGGATCATGCAAGGCAAAGAGCTCCCTTCCTTAGAGTGACCCATTTCTCTCTCCTTGGGGTCAGTGTGTCTGCAGAGAGCATCTTGATGTACTGGACAGTCTGGATGAAAATACTAGCAGCTGGCAAGCTTCCATTGTGTAAGAAGTGGAAACCTTTTCTCGGTGTAATTACATTGCATCGTGGAGAAGTTCAGCCATGGTGAACTGATCCTGCTGTGCCCTTTTCCTTGCCTTGCCAAAATGATATTTACAGCTACCTTGATCGCTGGGTTTACAAGCCACAGACCTCTGTACAACAGCACACTGCCTGAGCTGAGTTCTGCACCTTGTTAAAAAAAGCCCAGAGCAGGCGCGCCAGAGAGTGTGCGAGGCTGCTTTGCTGAAGGGGTTTACAGTGCTCTGAATTCCCCCAGAGGACCCATCGCCTTCCTGTTGGCCAGACTCAACACCTTGAAATGGCTGCCAATTTTTTAAAAGAGTTCCTTTTTGGCTAGATTCCTCTTTTCATAGCAGGACGCCTGGCTCCAGACCAGGTTCATAAGGAACGAAAAGTGTAAAATTAATCAGTGGATTGATGCAGTGTTTAGAATAAAAACATTCTTGGTCCCTGGCTCCATTTTCTGGTGTTTCCAGCCAAATGAATGCATGAGCTTCTATGAAATGTAATTTAGTTTGTTCCTTCATTGCTTGTTGGTTCCAACTCCATTTCTAATTCATTTCCCCCCTCCTTGCCTTCTTATTAAGTCACCTTCTGTCTGGCTAGTCTCTAATGGCTGGAGACTGAGAGACACTGGCAAGGAATTTTAAAATATTGTGATCTTGAAATTAGGGGAAAGCATCTAAATAAGTGCTGAGTGATCCTAATGGCTTTACATCGGAAGAGGCAAGGGGGAGACCATGAGCCAGATTTGATCTTTGAGATAATTTTATCCAGCTGCTACTTGCTGCCTAACATGGTACCTGAGCCACAAGGGCAAGAAAAAAACGATGAGTTACAAGTAACATACTTACAGGTAACTAGTTCTTTTTTTAAAAAAATTCCATTGATTATTTCAATTAATGGACTTACAAATGGATGTCCCATGTTTTCCAGAAATGGGCCGGAGCCCTTGCGACCATTTCCAGGGGAGATCTTATCTGCTTTGCTGAAAGCAGGAAGATCAACACATAGGGTCATCAGGACAATGCCTCATAGACAGAGTTCATTAGGGCATCATATCCTAATTCCTGTTTAATTGGGAGTCAATTACCCCTGTTTATTACTAGCAAGCCTAAGTGAGGTAAGAGAAGGGCTAGGTTGGAAATTAATGAAAATGCTACCAAGGTTTGTTTGGAAATCACACAATAATTCCAAATTAATTATATTGCAACTACTGCTACTTATTGTAAAGGGGCATGTGAGAACAGTCTCTAGGTCATTGCAAGAAATTCCTCCTTAGGAAGTATTGAAGGTTGGCCTCCTTAAAAAAAATTTAACTACTAACTCCATTGCTCCTACTCTCATTACAAGGGAACATTAAAATAAAAATGAACAATTGTGCAGAGAGGCTCAACTGAACTGCTAAGCCTTGGGAGTAACTGGCCTCAAGTCCTACTGCAGATCACAAGACTGCCCTATACATCTGATATCAGGGTGGTCCTGGGTCCCCTAGGACCTTACTGTCATTGAAAACAAAAGTTTATTGGCAGGAGAAGGGTGGCTTATAAATAACACAAATACTAAACAAAACAACAACAACAACAACAACAACAACAACAACAACAAAAACAATAATAATAATAATAATAATAATAATAATAATAATAATAATAATAATAATAATAATAATAATAATAATAATAATAATAATAATAATAATAATAATAATAATAATAATAATAATAATGGACCTTTAAAAGGCCGAGAATAGACCCCCCTTCTCTCCATCTAGGGAGCAAAAATGGGGTGGGGGACTGTCCCTGGACCACCTATTTCCTTCATCTTGTCATAAATACATTCATACATTTCTGAAATAATGGCATATCTTAGACTTCCTGAAGGGCCATCAGAAGGCATTTCAGGTAAATACAGTACATATTGGCACACCATCAGCCATGACATTTGTGTCTGATCCAGTGGTTCTCAACCTGTGGGTCTCCAGATGTTCTTGGACTGCAACTCCCAGAAATCCTGGCCAGATCAGCTAGTGATGGAGACTTCTGGGAGTTGCTATCCAGGAACATCTGGGGACCCACAGGTTGAGAACCACTGGTCTAAACAGATGGTTTGGAAGCTGGGCTTCCTGCACTATGGCCTCTTAAAGTTCCCGTCAAGGGGATGAAGCATATTCCCCCCCTTTTTTTTTTGCAATTTAGAAGGATCTTCAGGCTCAACCATGCTCTCAATGTAAGATGTTTCTGAAAGAAGGACTAGAGTATCGTAGGATGTGTCTATCACAGTAGAGATAACTGGATTCTCTGTCTAAGCTTCAATTGATAGTAAATATGTGTAATGCAAAGCTTATTATTTTCAAGCTAGACAGTCATACTTGTGGACTGTTTACCATCTCAACTTCCCACTCTCTTCTGTCTCCCCCAAACCTCCTATCCCACTGGTTCTGGATGGAGAACCAAATCCTGGGCAGACTGCAAATAGTAGACTGGGTAGAGATGGGCACGAACCAACGAACGAACCAGGAGGTTCACGTAAAATTGCTTGCTCGTTGGATTGGGTTGGATTGAGTTGGGTTTGCCCAAACCAGAAAACCTGAACTTTTTCAACCCAATGAACTTTTTAAGCAATTTCTGAACTTCCTGGTTTGCTTTCCTTTCCCCTCTTCCCATGGTCCCCATCACTGCCTCTTCCTTTGCCGCTGCCACCAGCTTTGCTTTATTTATTTTAGAGCCAGCCCTGAGAGGTGGGCTCAGATGAGGCAGCCAATCTTCCCCATCACCACTGCCCCAAGAGGCAGCCACCAATTTGTGGTTCATTTGGGGAAAAATTGTGTAAGCTCATGGGTTCATGCACTTCAACAAACCACGAACCACGATTAACCACCATCTTGCGGGTTCATGCCAGTCTCTAATCCTGAGCTGTCTGGAAATACATTTTCTATTTCCAACTCTATTTAGTTTCTACAGCTGTAAATATATCTGTGTATTTATGAATATATGCATACACATACAAATTAGGAAATTACTTCCTTTTTCTTGTTTCATCTTGTATTTTCAACATCAGATAACTGTACATCACTGCATATTCAGGGTTTTTCTAAAGAAGCCTATTATTTTGGCAAATGCAGGTGCATATTTTTTTTAAAAAAAGTCATAATTGCCACTTTTCTATAAGATTTCTGATGATTAACCTTTGGGGTTTCATAGAATAAGCTTTCTCTTGTACCATGATTATAGGGAACATTGCTTTCTCCCTACCACAGCATCTGCCATTGATGGAGAAACGCCCTTGGAGATCTATTAAAGTGCGTTTTGTCTCCCAGGAATTTTGAATTAGGATTATTGCCGATTCTTTCAGAATGAAGGCTTGGTGGGAGGGCTGCCATTAATATTAACCACTAGTGTGCCATAACCAGTTTAGAAAGCTGAATGGAGTTTACATTTTACCATAGCAACCTCTGACTAATTTTACATGTTTTACTTGAACAGCTAAAGTTAAGTGACAAAGAATGAAGATGTGTTTAGATGGCCTCTCCTTTTCCTGTGGTCTCCAAAGTGTCTCAAGATCACCAGCTGGTGGTATAGGTGTGTGTATTCAGCGTTGTCAAGTGGGAACCCACATAGGGCTATATTTATGTGAATCATTTCAACAGTGGCTTTACCAGTCCTCTCTCCACCCCCGATCAGTTTCCATAGCCAAGTGGGGATTTGAACCCTGTTCTTCAGGGTCTTAGTCTATCACCCTATCCCTACACCACACTTGGAATAGTAGTGGCATGTCGTGAGCTAAATCCAGTTCTTAATCTAAGAAAGGTAGATCCATGAATTCAAAGTGAAATTAATGCACCAGAATTTCTGTTCTTGGCGTTAACCTTTAAATTAGAGTTGGGCCTGAAACGAAAATATAGCGCTTCATTTCATTTCATTTCATTTCACTTCTCCTTTTGTTTCATTTCATTTAGTTTTAAAAGAATTTTTGGAACAAAACAAAATAGAATTATTTGTTATTCTATAATATAATGGTTCCCCTGGGTAAGAAAGTCTTTGGACTCTTTCCTTCAAGACCCCCAATTCTGGAGAGGTTTGAGGTTCAGGGGGTTGAGTTATTTAACTCCAAAGTGACCCCCCTGGAAGTGCTTAATCACTGCGGTGGAGTGATTGCGTCCCAAGTCAATTACAAATGATTTTCTCTAAGGGGGAATCCACTTTGGAGTTTAATAACTCACCCCCTGAACCCCAAACACCTCCAAATTTGATGGGCTTAAAGGAAAAACCACCAAACTGCATGGGTGGTGGCTTTATTTTGGAATGTGAATCTAAAAAGACAGAGCTAGCCTGCCTTTTAGTATGCAAGACATGTCACCGACATGTGTAAGTAATGAACAAGTGTAATCATAGATGTAGCAAAGGAGGAGGTGTCTTAGCAAGGATTGATTCGATAAGCAAACAAGGACACTTAAGGGAAAACATTTGGATTGAGTCGGTGCCTGTTGGAGGAAAGAAGCCCATCAGAAAGAGGAAAATAGGGTCACAAGTCAATATCAAACTAGCCAGGATAGTTATTGCAGGGTAAAGCTGCAGAGCATTGTTTATATCATACTGAGAGATTGCGAGCTTTCAAATTGATCCGCATTCAAGCTGTTGAGGTCTAATTTCTAGCATTTACTTGAAATCTTCCAAACAACCTGCAACAAGAATTTCACTGGCATCTTGAAAAGATGAAGTGTTGCTGTTCAAGAAAAATCAGCATAATTTAACGAATGGAAGGATCTTGCCAACAAGATGCTGACTCAGTTCTAGGAAGGAGGAACGTTTCCCGGGCATCCAATATAGTGTTTTAGAATAAATATCTTCATTTACAGAAGGCTCACCTCTACTCATATCTGCATCGTTGCCACCCTCCCTTATTGGTCTCATGGGGCACCAGTAACCAGATGCAGTTTTGCTCACCGATAGGTGTGGTGATAGACACAGTGGCAGGTGTGAACTGGGCAACCTCACCATCTCTGACATATTCCAGGATCCCATTTTGGAAAATAATCTGGCATGTAGGCCCCTTTTCTCTGACACCAGTGCCACCTGCCCAAGCAACAGGAGCAATACATTGGCAAAAGCTCTTATTTCCTGCCAGTGGAACATAATTTAACCATTGTTGCAGAGCAGGGCTGTCCAACTTTGAACAGGCCCAGGTCTACTTTTTCCAGCCCAAAGAGTCTAAGGGCTACTACATGAAAACTAAGGTTAAAAATAGTTTCAAATTAAATTTTAACCCAATAAAGTTGAAGGATTCCCTCCCCTCATTTTTATGAATCTACTGTCATTTATTTGGATGTGCACAGCTGTTAAGAAAATCAAGTGAAAATAAAAGAGAGATGAATATCCAGTAAGAACTGTTTAATTAACTTTAATTAACTTTAAATTTAAATTTAACTGTTTTAAATAAGTTTAAGTAACTTTAACATTATGGTTGTTGTGAGTTTTTTGGGCTGTTTGGCTGTGTTCTGGAAGTTTTCTTCCTGTTGCTTCACCAGACTCTGTGGCTGGCATCTTCAGAGGGCAAGGAGCTCAGGGAACTAGGGGTTCTCTCTGTGCTCTAACATTTTTGTGCAATTGTGTTAAGTTGCTCTTTAATGAGATGTCTGTGCCTGCATTTCATCCACCAGCTTTTTCAAGTTCGGTGAATATTGTGTGAGGGCCTGTCTCAGGGAATCCTGGATATGTTCATCTGTTATGCTGGAATGTTGCGTACTCTTTTTCATTTTCATATTTGAAAATGCAGATTCACACAAATAAGTTGATCCAAAACAGGAGTTTACAGCTTCACTGCATCTTCTCAAGGCTGGAAATTAGCACCGGTCTTGAGAAAAATGTCACTTTAAGGGTTAACATTTCTTTTTCAACAGATGGCTTGTCCAATGAGAAATTGTTACTGATAGCAGCTGCTATTTTTTAAATTTCCAAATCTTCTTTGAATGGGTATGACAAGTACCCCACAACTGTGTCAATTTTTTTGAAATCACAGAATCTATTTTCAAATTCCTGGAGAACAGCACCAGCCATGGCACAGAAGCAGAACAACCACTCCCAAGCTGGGCACAGACTCTTCCCTAGCATTAATAATTAATAATAATAACAGTGAAAAACCATTTGAGGTCTAAAAGTAACACACTTTTAAGACCCACAACAGGGTCTTAAAAATACACAGGCATTGATCACAGTGGAAAGAGAGAGTGGAAATGGAATCCTTGCATTCTGTTTGCCCTTCCAGGACCTGCTGATCCTCTCTCTCTCTCTCTCTCTCTCTCTCTCTCTCTCCCCCCCTGGGAAACCACCCTCCCCTCACTTGCCATGAGTTTCCAGCCTTGCACAGCTCTTTCTCTCTCTCAGGAAGGCTTTGCCATTTTGCAAAAATACAGCCACAGCTCTTCCTCACCGAGTGTCCCCTCCCCCTCCCCACTACCTTTTTTGCACAACCCCAAGGTCCATTCACCCACCCCCAATATAGAAAAGGGGAAAACGGGCGACTTTTACTGCCCAGTCCTTGCACCACCACCAACCTGAGCAATGCACACATGCTCTCTGGAGTGCCTGCCAACCGGCAGGTGAAAATACAACGGGGACTGCGACCTCATTTGAAAGAACCACCGGATGGGTGGAGAGAGACACCGGTTGCTCTCCTCCCCCCACCACCACCCATGGTTCGGCACCTGGCATTTGCCTTGCAGTGACAAAGCAAACCAGAAACTCAGTGGACAAGCACTGGCTTTGCAATAAATAAATAAATAAATAAATAAATAAATAAATAAATAAATAAATAAATATGCATGTGCCACTGGTGGAACAAAAATAAAATAAAGAGGCCACAAGCAAGGCTGGAAACTCACGGCAGGGGGAGGATAGGATGGTTTCCCAGGGATGTGGAAAGGGAGGGATTGGTGAGAGCGAGCGAGCGAGAGAGGATCGGCAGGTCCTGGAGGGGTGAACAGAACACAAGCAATCCATTTACAGTCTCCCTTCCCCTCCCTCCCCAGGTAGAAGATCATCGCCCCTGGAGCACAGGAGGGTGGAGGTAGATCCCGCTGCAAAGTCCCCCTTCCCCTCCCTTCCTGGTTGGAAGATAAAGAGCCCGCCAGCTTGCTGATGTGTTTTTAGTTTTCAAGGGGGTGTTTTGGGTCTGTTTCCAGAAGAAAAAAAAGGAGGTGAGAACTTTAACCCTTTTGTAACTTGCATGATCCCAGAGGTGAACTGCGGAACCTTCCCCGTGGAAACGGGGAAAGTAAGACATTGGGCTCCAGCGCTTCCATAACAGGGAGGGAGGAGAAGGGAGACTCTGCAGCTGCTTCTACCACCCCATGTGCGCCCGGGGCAACAATCTTCTAGCCAGGGAGAGAGGAAAAGGGGGACTCTGCAGTCACTTCTACCCCCGTGCACTCCTGGGGTGACGAACTTCTAGGGAGGGAGGGGAAGGGGGACTTTGCAGCTGTTTCTACCACCCCGCGCACCCCGGGGCGACAATCTTCTAGCCAAGGAGGGAGGGGAAGGAGGACACTACAGCTGCTTCTACCCCCACCCCACATGCCATCTTTTCTGTTCGCTGCACAACACATCCTCTCACCTGGGATGGGGCAAACGGGAGACTTTGCAGCAGCCGTCCTGGCTGCTTCTTCCCTGTGTATAGTGCTGATCAGGTGGGAGGGCCGCGGGCTACTTTTTAACCCTTTGCGGGCTACCAGTCGATCGGGGTCGACCTGTTGGGCAGCCCTGTTGTAGAGTTTTGGGGTACAGTCATCTCCTGGTCCCAGGCTGCATCTCTCTGTGCATGGGTGTTGGTGTGTGTGCGTGTATGTGAGAGTGAGTGTGTGGGAATGTCTCTGAGCTCCACGTGGAACCCAGGCCTTTATGGGTAAAAGTAAACAAGTACAGGGGGGGGAGAGAAACTTTGACAACAGAACAGAGGAAGGATGGTATGCATTCCATTGGTGCAGGGAGTATGCAACCTTAGGAGGAAATGCTGCCTAGTGAGGACTCATTGATAAGGGAGAGAGGAGGGAGCTTTGGACTGGTCACAGATCAGATGTGCCTGATATCCTGATATCTGGAATTGTCATCTGTTTCCCTTAACCACACACTAGGTTTCCTGCTTGCTCTCTGGAAATGTCCGTCCAGGGCCTAAGGCTGCCTCAGTGCTGCCAAGTTATTTCGGGGCTTGGAGCCTTTTGGGATATGGAATCCCCACACACTGTGTTGCATAATGTAAGGGTCAAGAAAAGAGATGGGCATAAACCACCACCATCTCTATTGAAGATGGATACGAACCACCATAAATTGTTCAATATTGAAATTAAAGAGTAGAGATGGGCACGACTTGAAAAAAAAAATTTCGAGTTGTCGTTAGTCGGGCCGGTCCCGTTTTGGGTCGTCTCCATTTTTCGCGAAAATTCGCAAAAATTAGTCGGTTCGTTTTTTCGTTTCCATTAGTACTGGTTTTTTTGGGGGGGGGAGCGGGTTCCTGGAGGCACCTCTGTGGGGTGGGTGCCTCCTCTGGCCCGCTATAAGGGAAAGTGGGCTCCTGGAGGCACCCGTGGGTGCCTCCTATCCTCACCCACTAGGAAGGGGAAGCAGGCTGCAAGAGATCCCTCAACATGGGGGTCTCCCCTCCTCACCTGCTGCTGCTGCAAAATGCTATGCAATAGCCATATGGATATTGCATAACATAATGTGCAGACAGTGACTGTGAAGACTAGTGGATGGCACTGAACCCAGAGCCATAGTGAGATGCCTAACTAAGGCTCTCGCACCACCATGTCTCACACAGAAGGGAATTGTACTTGCTGCGTGTAGTGCAATGCAAGCAAGTGGCTTAGGGTTAAGGTGGGTTAGTGCAAGGGCTAGGGTTAGGCTAGTGACGGGTAAGGTTACGGTGGGCTAGTGGGTTGCACCTCTGGGTGCCTCTCTGACCCACTAAGAAGACAGTCTGTGAGGTATGGGTACGGAGTCAAGGGTTAGGGTTAGGGTTAGGGGGGCTAGGGCAGGTTTTAGGGGGCTTTTTGGCACATCCCAGAAGTCTCCATGGCCAGGTGGCCATGCGATTGGTGGGATGGCTCCAAAAATTTGCATGGTCGTCCATTCCCACATGGCTGGCCACTCGGCCAGCCCATCATTGCGCAGGTGTAAAAAAAATAAAAAAAATAAAATCAATGGAGGACAGAGGAGGAGAGGAGAGACATTTTGTTGCAAGAAAAAACCCACTGGTACTGTGAAAAATCTGGCAGTTTATAAATTTTCGCGTGTTTCTGTTGTGCTTGTGTGTTTTTGGACCACGATTTCAAAAACAATATTGCGTTCGCTGCCCCATTTTGGATCCCCCGCCCGCACTGCATGGCATGGCGATGGCGACTCGCGAGTCCGGCTGCCCAGGACGGGGGGGGGAGGCGGAACTCCCCCTCCAGAAACCACACCTCCGGTAGGTGCCCTGCGCCCTTAGTCAAGCAGGCATTTTTCCGCCTGCTTTTTTGGCCCGGGAATGGGTGGGGGGAGAGTTTAAAAGTTTTTTCCTGTGCCGTCCGTGCCGCTTGCTTGCGCTTTAATTGCGGCGGCCGGCGGCCGGCGAGACTGGGCTTTTTGCTGGCTGGCTGCGAGCCTGCGGTGAGTCCCACAGAGCAGCCCACAAGGACGGGGGATGGGGGGGGAGGCCGGGGACCTCCAGAAACAACCCCTCTGGTAGGTGCCCTGAGGCACGGCAGGCATTTTTTCGCCTGCTTTTCGGCCGGGGCATCGCGCAATCGCGCGATGCAAGGAACGAGCACAACAATTCAGACCAAAATTGTTCGTTCGTCGGTTTGAGCTCGAAGTCTGGGGGAGTAATTCCCGTTACCGTTTCCGTAGAGTAACGGAAACGAGTAACGGAAACGGAAACGGGAGTACCGCTAAGTCGTGCCCATCTCTATTAAAGAGCAATGAAACCATACGGTGATCAGGCAGCACAGAACTACTATCTCTATTGGAGGCTCAGTATGGTTCATTTACTGGACAAACAGCATGCCTGTGTTTTGGCACACACCCACATCCCACACACAACTCCAGTGGGCACCCACTCAGTGGCAGTGCCTGGCCCTGTTTCACTTGGGCATTGTCTCTGATGAACAGTTTGTGTCCATCGCTAGTCAAGAACATGGAGTCATCCTTACCCATTGGATTACTATCTTTTCAGCCCACTTCTGTATCTGTGCTTTCCACAACGACCAGGGTGGACACATGTCCCTTTTCACATGCCTGATTTAAAGTTTGAGAACCTTGACAAGAATGTTCAAGGACCTTGAAGTGGCACAATTACAAGATGGGACACATCTGGCATAGCAATAATACGTGTGAGAAGGATCTTGAAATTTCTGGTAGATCATAAGCTGAATATGAGCCAAAAGTGTGATGTGGTAAAAACAAAAAGGGCAAGTGCTATTTTAGGCTGCATTAACCAAAGTATCACTGCCTAGATTGCCCTAGGCACATCTGATCTTGCCCGATTTCGGAAGCTAAGCAGAGTTGGTCCTGGTTAGTACATGGATGGGAGACCACCAGGGAATACCAGGTACTGTAGGCGCCTGGAGTAGGAACTGGCAAAACACTCCAGTATTCCTGCCAAGAAAACTCCATGGACATGGGGTCATGAAGAATCAGTCACGACTGTAACGACATAACACACACACACAACAGAAGTATCATTTCCAAATCCTGTGAGATGCTCGCTCCCCCCCCCTCTATTCAGCAACATCACTTTGAGTATTGTGTTCAGTTCTGGACACCACACTTCAAGAAAGATTCTGACAAATTGGGGGGAAAAGTGTTCTATTTATATACCACCCCATACCACTTCAAGTAGTCTCTGGGTGGTTTACAGTTTAATGATAGTATGCAGGCTACACATTGCCCCCCCCCCCAGCAAACTGGGTACTCATTTTACCGACCTCGGAAGGATGGAAGGCTGAGTCAACCATGAGCCTCATACCTGGGATTGAACCTCAGGTCATGAGCACAGCTTTTAGCTGCAGTGCAGCCATTTAACCACTGCACAACAAGTTCAGAGGTGGGCAACAAAGATGATCTGGGGTGGTGGAAACCAAGCCTTATGAGGAAAGACCGAAAGAACTGGGGATGCTTATCCTAGAGGAAAGAAGACTGAGAGGTGATATGATAAGACTTTTCAAATATTTGAAGGGCTGCCATAGAGAGGAGGGGCAGGGTCTGTTCTCAATCATTCCAGAGTATAGGGCACACAACTAAGGGCTCAAGTTAAGAGAGCCCAGCTTTTGGCTTAATATCAGGAACATTTTTCTAATGGTTAGAGCAGTACGGCAATGTAACCAATGACCTCAGGAGCTGCTGGGTGCTCCAGCACTGGAGGCATTCAAAGGAAATTTGGACCACCACCGGGCAGATCTCCTTGGCTTTGTCTCCCTGCCTGGAGGAAGGTTGTGGACTTGATGGCCTTGCAGGGCCCTTCCAACTTCACCGTTGATCATCTTCAATGTGCAGCACTCAGGCACTCAGCTCAATGGACACTGTGGTCACCTGGCTGTAGACTTTTCCATTTGTATGAGATGGATTGCAATTCTGTTTAGAACAGGCATGTCCAAACTTCAGCCCTCCTGATGCTTTGGACCACAACTCCCAGAATTCCAAGTCTGAATTTCCAATGGCAAAGGACTGTGGTAGTTGTGGTCTAAAACATCTGGAGGGCCAGAGTTTGGACATGCCTGGTTTAGAATGATAAATGATATTCTTGGTTTGCTTCTGAAAATGCAAGTATGAAATGTTATGGAAATCCTTGCTACCTATGTTTTTTTTTCCCCAAGGGGAAATGCAGATCCTGGTCCCTGGTATAAGTGGTGTAAGTATGGTAGCTACTAGAGATGGGCACAAAATGAACAATTTTTCATTTCCATTTTCATTTTTTCATTTTGTTATGTAACAAAACGACAAACGAATTTTGTCTCTAAAATGAAACGAAACGAACAGAAACACCAGAAATTTTGTCGTCCGTTTCCTTTTCGTTACGGCAATACATTGAACTGCTTTAAATGCTAAAAAAAATCACAAAAATTGAAATAAATGGTAACAAAATGGTAATGAAACGAATGAAAACGAAAATGATTTTTTTTGCAAAAATTCATGAAAAACGGAAATGAACCAAAACGGACCCCCTAAACGTCAAACGACAAACAAAACACAATTTTTTTGATTCGTGCCCATCTCTAGTAGCTACATTCACAAGGGCTTGTGGTTCAAATGTAAGCAAGCCAGCTGGTGTTCTCTTGGAGCAGCCAATTTTGGTGCAGTTTAAGCCGAATTCAAAAGCACGAGGGTCAGGTGGCCACATTTTTCTCTTAGCTGGTTTGCAACCCTAAAAGGAAAAAGAGGCGAGCGTTGCCCTCCCCTGCTGTCCCAAAATACCAAAAACCATGCCCAAATCTTTCCTGAAGGCCTCTGCAATTGCCATACTCTCTCATGACAATGTGTCAGAGAGCAGTTTCTGGAGAGACGAGCTATTTGAGATGGCAATTGGGCTGGCTGCTCCCAGTGCATTCAGTGAGACTAATTTAATATGTAACAAGAACTTAAAAACTAATCAATAATGGAAGACTGTCCTCTATCAGCAGAGGTGCTTGTTGGCTCCAGCGGAGAAAACTTTGCAAGTAACCTCGTCTCTGATGACAGCCTTATATTTATTTTAAAACACAAGATGCTGAAACATTATCTGCCTCTGTGTTGTCACTTTCAATTATTTTTGGAACCAAAACACAGGGTGCCCACTGTGTGTGTGTGTGTGTGTGTGTGTGTGTGTGTGTGTGTGTGTGTGCATGCACACATGTGCGGTGGCAGGAGAGATGGAAAGATACAATGCTTTTCGTAAAAGCACATTCATATTTGATAAAGAGTGGCAAAATTTGGAAGGCTATTAGCTGTGATTGAAAGCAGACGGTGCTTCTTCTAGCTATTTTGTTCCGACCTTTATTTGCAGGGCAGTTGTGCCCGATTGACACCCATGGAAAAGAAGAGAAAGGAGACAGATTCAATTTGCACTTTCTTGACAAAGATGTAAAGGAGTCCTCAGTTCCCCTTCAGGTGGCCCGCTTCACTGCCTTTGGTGAGAAAGCTCTTGGTTCAAAAGTCACTTGCCCATAATGTCTGCACCGAGGTAATGCTACAGAAAGGCACATGCAATAAAGATTATATGTGCACAGAAATGTGTTTACGAGGGAAAGTCAAGCATTTCAGGGACATTCTAGCAAACACTGCATGCAGAAAGTCTGCACTTCAGGGAAATGTGCACACAAAATGCATGTGTTAAATGCATTGGGTACAGAAGTAAATGTATTTTATTTTTAAACTAGAATGAATAGTTTAAACCCATGCAATCCATGAACTGCTGGAGAGCTCAATAGTTTGGATAGTTGAGAGTCCAGTTTTTAATGTTGTAAGATGCCTCTTCAAATTCATTGTTCTTAACTTGAATATACTGCATCTTAAATGTTCTGGGTTGTACATTGTCGTTCAGTATTGTAAGCTGCCTTGAGTCCTTTCCTGAGGAGAAAGGTGGGGTAAAAATATATTAAAAAAATTAAATCCCCCACTTCTTTACTGTGGCTGGATGCAATGACCCATGTGGTTCCTTTGAGCTCTGCAGTTTTAAGATTCTTCTATATAACAACTTGGCCCTGACCAGCAATAGACAGAGTTCTACAGGATTTGCCATTCTATACAACTCCCACATGAGTGCTTATAGGATTGTGATTGCAGCCTGTTGGCCAACAGGTACCAGAACTAGGAGACATCCACTCAAATTGAAGGTTGGGAGAGTGAGAAAAGACAAAATATTTTGTTTTACCCAGCGTGTTGTTAGTCTGTGGAATTCCCTGCCACCGGAGGTGGTGATGGCATCTGGGCTGGATGTCTTCAAAAGGGGATTGGACAGATTCTTGGAGGAGAAGTCCATCACAGGTTACAAACCATGATGGAGATGTGTAATCTCCAGGCTTAAAACCAGGGTACTTCATGGGCCAGATGCAGGGGAGTGGTATCATGAGACAGATATCTAGTCTCGTGCGCTCCCAGACACATTGGGTGGGGCCACTGTGAGATAGAGGAAGCTGGACTAGAGGGGCCTTTGGCCTGATCCAGCATGGCTTTCTTATGTTCTTATGTTCTTATGACAGATACTCAACCCTGAGAGAGAGAAGGAGAGGACCAGATCTAGAACAGAATTCCTTCCATCTGAAAAGTCATTTCTTCTCTCCATGGGAACTGCAGTTCTTGTAAGGGCAGGATTTACAACAGGAGTCTCTGCCCCTTGGCCGGACTCTATTTTTCTGCAAAAACAGCAAAGTGTCAGCTTCCAGATTCACGTGTTTTGCATGACGCCGGTTTAAGACGCCTGCAGCCAGCACCCTTGCATCTGCTGAAGTGGGCTGCCATCTGAAATCTTATTCCAAATTGTAACTTGCCAGTCCTTTATGATGCTGTTGGACTCTTTGTTGGTCCTACAATGACAATCGTCACCCCCTTGCGATTGCTTTCTCAAAATTGTTTGGAAGCAGCCATGACAATCAAGCCTGTATATATAAAAACCACTTCATATAATTTCATCATAAAGATATGCCTGGAAAGAGGAACAGCCCTGTGAGGTGGTCAGAATTGTCTCTGGGTAAGATAACAGTTCTGCTGAAATACTTCTCTTTAGGGGTGTGTATCTTCTCTGAGCATAAGACGAGCACAGAGTTCACTTATCTTCTATTTCCAGCAAGATGACTTAATGTGGATTAGTTACACCTCAACATAATTTCCTCCCTCCCAGCTATACTTACAAATAAGACTGGAAGGAGAAGCTTGGTTTTCCCACCCCTTTCACCACTTGTTTATGGTTCATGAGGGGATTTTAATCCATTTAATTGATTGTTGGCCCAAAGCCATGCTACGTTCCCCTCTGCTCATTTACACGGGAAGGTGTATCCTGATAGAGTAAATCATTTACATCCACATGCTAGCGGACATTTAGTTCCTGTCACCTCCTTCTAAAAGCTCTTGAAGAGCCTGCTTTTAAAAAAAAAACAACAACTCTTGATTTACAGTAGTATGAGTAGAACATATTGCTTATCATGTGTTACTTCCCATACAAAATAAAACATTGTAGCTTATGGAACCTTACCACAATAACATTCTCAAAATAGAACATAAATGAATGTAGCGTCTTCCATCTCCTTTTTTGTTTGGACGGTTACAATTTTCAACTTAAATTCCTAATGATGTTTTAATTAGGTCTCCATCCATCACATGAAATAGACAGCCTTAAAGACACATCTATGAAACATTTCATTGCACACAAAATGAATGTCTGTGTATGAAAATGTATCCTGTTTCTGAGGAAAACTTTACATTACCCATTGCTGTGTGTTCTTATTTTTCCAATTTCTTAATACTCAGTTGGTAAAAATATCAAAGTTGTCTGGGTATGGTTGGTCAAAAACTGGCCTGGTCAGTACTGATTGTGGGGTTAAACATTGACGGTTTGCTGTATTCAATAGGGTTGATTAGTGGACACTGTGACAAGACCAGCCACACCAGAAGTTCATATGCTGTATATTGACATTAGAGATGGGAAACAAACAAACAAACAAACAAACAAACAACAAAATGCTATTTTGTTATTTCGTTACATAACAAAACAGTAGGATGAGTTTTGTTATGAAACAAAACAATATATATATATATATTTTCTTCTAGGAATGAAATGGTTTATCCTAGAGAAACCAAAATCACAGGTAGCTTCTTTGGACACTTCCCTATAAGCCCTCCAAATTTGGAAAGAGTTGGGGTTCAGGGGGCTGAGTTATTAAACTCCAAAGGGGATCCCCCTAAGAGAAAATCATTTCAAATTGAGCTGGAAAGTGCTTCTGGGGCCACAGAGGCGTCTGGAGGCCTCCGTGGCTGGGTGCAGAGGCCTTTGCTGGGGCTGTGGATGGGTCCAGAGGCATCTGCTGAGGCTGCAGCGAGGGTCAGAGGCCTGGCGGCCTGGAACTAGCGGTCCTGGCCCAGCTGCAAGAGGGGCGAGTGGTGGGGGGGGGGAGGGGTGACATTGCTTGTGGAACAAGGCAAAAATCAACATAAATTTTTTCTCATTAATCAAAATACTCATTAACCAAGGTAGTCATAAATGAAGGTACCACTGTGTTCATGTTAAATTGTCATGTTGGCACTTTGTGATAAATAAGTGGGTTTTGGTTTGCAATTTGGGCACTTGGTCTTGAAAAGGTTCACCATCACTGCTCTAGGATGAATCATGTTGTCCCTAGAGGAAAAAATGGTGTTTCATTTTGTGGCGCTACATGCACAGTGCTTAAATGCCTGTACTGCAGGTTAAATTGTGCTCATGACCTGGGGTTTATTCCCAGGTAGCAGGCTCATGGTTGACTCAGCCTTCCATCCTTCCGAGGTTGGTAAACTGAGTACCCAGCTCGCTGGTGGCGAGGCAATGTGTAGCCTGCATAATTAAAAAAATATATGTAAACCTCCCAGAGACAACTTGAAGTGGTATGGGGTGGTATATAAGCAGAACCCTTTGCTTTTGCTTAGCTTTCATAACAAAACACGTCCTACCATTTTGTTGTGTAACAAAATGATGAAACAGTGTTTCATTTTTCGTTTCCTGCCCACTCACTGACTGCAGTGTGCACTTCCCTCCTCCACCTCCTCCAGTCGCCACCCAATCAGACATGGAGGAGATGAAGGCGGGGAGCATGTGCTGTGATTGGTGAGTGGGCAGCCACCCTGAGGAGGTGGCGATGGAAGTGTGCTTCACCTGGGGAACAGGTGAGCATGCAGAGAGAGTCTGAAGAGCAGAACGTGCAGTGACTGTGGAACACGGGTGTTTGGCACTTCGCCACACGAGGCCAAACCACTGAACTGCAGCTTTTGCCTGTCTCTAGTCCTGAGTGATTTCCACCCTGCTGATTCCTACTGCTGCAGGAATTTGTGTCAATCTGCTTGTTTATCTGCATTAAGAGCATAAGAACATAAGAACATAAGAAAAGCCATGCCAGATCAGGCCAAAGACCCATCTAGTCCAGCTTCCTGTATCTCACAGTGGCCCCACCAAATGAAATGCCTCTAGGAGCACACAAGATTAGATATCTGTCTCCTGATACCACTCCCCTGCATCTGGTCCTTGAAGTACCCCGGTTTTAAGCCTGGAGATTGCACATCTCCATCATGGTTTGTAACCTGTGATGGACTTTTCCTCCAGGAATCTGTCCAATCCCCTTTTTGAAGGCATCCGGGCCAGATGCCATCACCACATCCTGTGGCAGGGAGTTCCACAGACTTAACAGCGCGCTGGGTGAAAAAAATATTTTCTTTTGTCTGTTCTTACTCTCCCAGCCCTCAGTTTGAGTGTATGTCCCCTATTTCTGGTATTTTGTGAGAGGGAGAAGAGTGCCCCTCTATCCACTTTACTCATGCCCTGCATTATTTTGTACATCTCAGTCATATCCCCGTCAGGTGCCTTTTTTCCAGACTGAAGAGCCCCAAAAGTTTTAACCTTTCCTCATAAGGGACCTGCCCCAGCCCAGTAATCATTTTAATCACTCTCATCTGCACCTTTTCCTGCACCTTTGCATTGTTAAACCAAATTGCTATAACTTTTCTGGACTGATAATGGAGTCTGAAGACATGACAGACCCTGGAGAGAGGAGGGAGCCAACCAAATTTCAAGCAGTTAGCTCTAGGGTTTTGTTTGCTAAGCATCTTTATATCTGCTTTATTGGATTTGAATTTTTTGCTCCGGACACAAATTGGTTTGTAAATTTGGTTTGCTCTGGTCTGGAATTGAGTCTGGCAATTCTGTTTCCTCTTGTACCACCTACAGATGTGTCCAGATCAGACCATTTTGGTTAGCCATCCTGCCACCACCAAAGCTGATGGAAAACGCTACACATTTTTTAAGGCATGGGCTTAGGTTTCTAGCCTTAAGGAAGCCAATGGATTTGATAGCAACATCATGAGTGGAACAATGACAAACTTTTGAAGGCTGCAGTTAGAGAATAGTGGGGTGTTAAAAGCAAGAAATCCAACAAGATGACTTGGCTAAGATAAGGAAAGATTCCCCATTGTTAAAAAAAAAAAACAACAACTCACTGGTTTATCTCCAATCTCCAAAATGGTAACATTAGCGTGGGAATTAATCTGAGTTTTGGGGGAGTTTTCGTTTTGTTTTGTTTTTGAGGTGGTGGCTGTTGTGAAGCATAATGAGCTCTTTAACGGTGTAAATAAAAAGATCTAAAGATTCAATAAACGATCATGCTACAAAATGATAATCATCTCAGGCAAAAGGGGCTCTGTGTTTGAAAGCCTTTCGCAGCTGGAGACAAATGATTCTGGATAACATTGCAAATACTGTAACCTCTAAGCTGCCTCCTAATTAAACGGATGCTTCCCTTTCTCCTGGGCATTGAATATATGAACCAATTAAGAAAAAGCTTATTCCTTCTTCCATGCAAGGCCTAGACAAGTCCTTCTTGACAGAGAAGGAAAGAAAACAACAAACAACAAACAAACCACAAGCACAAGCACAAGCACAACAAACAACAGCAGAAACCAAAGTGACGTGTTGGGTGTGCCGATAACGAAGCATTTCAGCTTTAAGCAAATTTTGCACCTGTAACCTGGAGAAATATAGCCGTAGCCCTTGAAAAATTACCTCGATGCTGCAGAGTGCCATGAAAATTTATCTTGGAGATGATTTTATTGCATGGTTACCCCAGCCAATTAAATCAATAAATCTTGACTGTCAGGGAGGTTGGCCTGGCGCCAGGAAGAAATGAAATGCGCAGAATCGGTAAATAAAAGGTTTCTGACAACTCATTCCAGGAATTATTTAGCAGCGTGCGCCTTAAGTTGTTGATCTTTATTTTTTCCTCTCCTGTTTTTTGACTTCACCTTCCCTTAAAAGGTGGGGTGGGAGCAGCATAAGGTGCGGCTGCTGTCTCTTGTGTTTATCGGCATCCTTTCAGAGGAGTGATTATGTTAACCGACACAGAGGAACTCATTAAAAACAGAACGGGGGGGGGGACAGAATTCCACCCCCCTCTCTCCAGTTGATTTCTTACTCACCTATGAGCACAGGAGATAACAGAGGTTTTCTGGGCTGCTTTGCCTTGGGAGCTGACGGCTGCAAGCATTTGCTCCTGACTTCAGGGATGGTTTCTGAAGTGGTATGGTAGTTAATCAGGATGGTGGTTTGGAGGATCCCAGCCATGGTTAGCAATGGCTGAGAATTCAGACTGAAGGGCATAATTCTGCTGGCCAAGGAATTGGTGATCAGTTGCAGAGATGGAAGCTGGAGTTTAGAAGGCATTGCTTATCACCAGCCAGGGAGAAGGCACCCAGTCTGGAATACAATAGGGCCAGCGTGCCATATTTTCCCCACTCTACATTTTTTTTGGTCTAAAAGAATTGGCCTAAAAATTGAGAGCTGTCTTCCACATGGCTCTTATGTTCTTATGAAAACCAGTGACTCCTGATGCAGAAGAACCACAATTCAACACACTTCACTTCCATTTTAAGGGTGGAACTGGATGGAGGGACCAAAATCCCGATGAAGGGGGATCAGTCACAAGCCAAGAGCCTACCTCCCCTTCAACTGGCTTAGATCCAGGGCAGGAGTTTCAGAGCATCTGGGAAATGACAAGCCAGGCATGGCTGCAGAATCTCATTTGTGCTGTTGGCTGCCGAAGCAATGTTTGATACAGGTTTTTTTTTAAGGAAATCTCTGAAAAAAAATGTGATCTGGACTCCTCCTTCCTGCTGGGTGTTAGAAAGAACAGGTGCCACTGGCAAAAGCAGCCTCTCAGCTGCCTTAGCAACAGGCGCCCGGCTTATCGATGGACCAACCATCAGCTTTCCACTCTTGCTTCTGCTCATTTGCATCCCTGGCTCGACCCATTCCGCTTTTGTAACATTCGCTGGCAAGCGACTTCCCATCGCAGATAATTCCGTCAGCCCATCAAGAACACACAGGGTGATTACTGTAAAATTAATGGGTTGAAGCTCACTAAGAGCCCTTTTTTTATGGAGTTCTTGCTTGACAGGCAGAGAGTGCCGCTTTGCAAGCGAGTGGCTACGAAGCTTCCTCTCCATTACAGATGCTGGGGAGGGTGACGATCGCACCATGTTTGGCAAGGTCCCCATTCGAGCGATGGCACAGCATGGACACTTCCAGTCTGCAATCTCTCATTTTGCTCTGCTGCTGCTGCTGCTGTGTGGGGTGGGGGTGGGGGTGGGGGGAACGGGGAAAGGAACAGGACACACATCCTGAGCTTTTCTCTCTTGCAGTACAGAAGTGTAAAGCTGTTTCACTGGCTCCATGGTTTTAGATAGAGAACCGGTGAAAGTGCAGTTTCCTATGGTAGCGCTTGAGGGACCAGCCAGCCTATGGAGCCTTGGACAGGTTGTGGTTGCATAGTTGTGGTGTGCCACCCCCCCCCACACACACACACAAATAGAAGGGAATGGCAAAATACTTAAGGATACTCTACACATTTTGAGAATGACCAATATGAATCAGAACTGATTTGGCTGACTGGATAACTCACAGAATTATAAAATTGATCCCCCACTTACTTACTTACTTACTTACTTACTTACTTACTTACTTACTTACTTACTTACTTTATTTATTTATTTATTTATTTATTTATTCATTTAGCTTGTATGCTGCCCACTACCCAAAGGTCTCTAGGCAGCTTACAATCAAAATAAACAATTCAGGCAATTATAAACAAAATCAACATTGCAATAAAATAAAAACAATAAAAACATTTAAATACAATAAATACAATACATTAAAATGCTACACTAAAATTGCAATCAGGACCCACAAGAAGAAGTTGCATAGTCGCAGGGTGCCCACCAGAAGAAGGGAAACATAAACCATATATGAGTCTGTGGAACTCCCTGCCACAGGATGTGGTGATGGCATCTGGCCTGGATGCCTTCAAAATGGGATTGGACAGAGTCCTGGAGGAAAAGTCCATCACAGGTTACAAACCATGAGGGAGATCTGTAATCTCCAGGTTTAACACCAGAGTGATTCAAGGACCAGATGCCGGGGAGTGGTATCAGGAGACAGAGATCTAGTCTCGTGTGCTCCCAGATGCATCTGGTGGGGCCACTGTGAGATACAGGAAGCTGGACTAGATGGGCCTTTGGCCTGATCCAGCAGGGCTCTTCTTATGTTCTTATGTTCTTATACTCTCTGTCTTGTTCTGTGCCATTGAATTGGAGCTAACATATAGCGACTAGAGATGGGCAAAAGCTGGAAACACATTAGTAAGTTCATGTGAAGTTGCCAAGGTGTTGATTCAGATGGGTTTGGCTTCGTCCAAACTGGAGAACGTGAACTTTCCCGAATCAATAAATCTTGGGATGGCGGAACAAGCTTCCTGGTTTGTTGCCTCCCAATGGCTGCCCCTGCCCCCCTGCCCACGGTCCTCACCACCTCCCTACTTTTTCCTGCCATGGTCTCCTCTTCTCCGCAGGTCACCAGCCTCTGTGCTTGTTCCAGTCTCTCAGCTGAGAGCAGGGACATGTGCCGGTTCCTCACTCCCCCCCCCCCATCAAGGCTGACAGGCTAGCTAACTTATACATAGCTGGGAAGCAGGTCAGGGTTGCAGATGGTGCTTTGCTTTGCTGCCTTCGAAAAACAAAACCAAAGCCGAACAAACTCACAGCCTGATTTTGTGGTTGATTCCGGAAACATTCATAAATCCATAAAAACCACAAACCAGGACGAATTACTGTTTTGGTAGTTCATGCCCATGGCTGATAGCAAAGGAAGTGAGATGTTTAAACAGTTGTTTCATGACTTCCACACCTCCCTGTGAGTTTCCATGGCTGAATGAGGATTCGGACCCAGGACCACAGTCCCAAGTCTGTTATTAGAACTCTACAACCCCATCCATACCCCATACCTAGAGTGCTATATATTCTCTACCTAGAAAACGTGGAAAGGGTTGCTACCAGTTGGAGAGGACACCATGGCATGTACTTGTAGTTGTTATCTAATGTAGGCTTTTTTTGCTGCCAGAAAGTTAGCCGAAAACTCCGACACTGTTTATTCTTTTTTGGATCTTTAAGATTCACTCTCGCTCTCGGGTCACCACTCCTAGGGAGGTCCCATAAGGCTTCCACCTGTAATTGGGCTTTTTTTTGTGGTCGGCCCAGCTACATGAAATAAATTGCCATGTGAGGTTCACCAGGCTGAGTCCCTAATAGCTTTTTAAAAAGCATTGAAATCTTGGGTTTTTAAAGAAGCATTCCATGATCACTAATGTTTATGATGTTTCCCTGTGCCTGACTGTTTTCTGCCAGACTTTAGTCTGTGTTATTATTGGTGATGTTTTTTCTTAATTTGTCTATGGGCTTTTAAAGGTTGTATTTTGTTTTGCTTTCATGTAAACCACCCAGAGTTGGTGTAGTCTAGAAATGAATGAATGAATGAAAGAATGAATCAATCAATCAATAAACAAGCTGGGAGAAAAATACCAGGGCGACTGATTGTGGAATAAGAAAAAATGATCCCCCCCCAAGCAATGTGGTGTTGGAACGTTTGCAAGAAACATAGAATTGGAAGACACCTCAAGGGCCATCCAGTCCAACCCCCTGCCATGCAGGAATCCTATCATTATCTTAGAACAGAGCTGGAAGATAATGACAGAAGGCACTACATGGATCATCAAGTCCAGTGCAGTGCGGTGGGGAGCCTTGTGGCTGCTGGATATATTTGCTGGTACCACAAATACAGTATATCCCTCCCTTTCTGAGTTCTAGATCTTGCAATAAAATAAATCATTTTACAGCTAAGGGCGCTTTTACACAACCTCTAAAATCTGCCTGCAACTTAAATTCAGACCAGAGATCGTGGGGGTTTGTCCCTCTTCCTGTGTTCCCACCCTTCTGACCTGCATTGTTCCTGTCTGCTGTGAGGGGAGAAAAAAAGGGAGAAAAGAATACAGGCTCACCTCTGCTCACCTCTGTCTGCTGTCCGAGGAGCCCTGAGCAGCCCTGTAGGGATTTCTGTCTCTTAAAGGGGTGGCAGGTACAAAAAAAACAAACAGAAGGCGAGGGGAGCCCGGCATCCACAGCTTTACAATTCGCATCAGAAGATTTTTTACCTCCGGATACCAGGTACTTCTAAAATGTGCTGGGGCGTGCTTAGGTGGGCGTGGTCGTACTTAATTTTTTTTTAAAGTCCACAGCTGGTGGGAAAACAATTTTAAGCTCCGCATCTGGGAGCCCTTTGCCTTGGATTTTAGGGGTTGTGTAAAAGCAGCCTAAGTAAATGAACTATTTGCATCTGTCCAAGATAGGAAGTGCAAGAAGTAAATGGAATATAGACTTACAGCTCAGGTATCTGGAAATAAAACTGAATTTATAACTGTTCACATACTCTGCAATGCACGTGTTTTTCCTCAACTTGGCACCCTCCAGATGTGTGAACCTTGGTTCCTCTCATTCTCTGTTATGTTGTGGATGATGGGCATGGCATTCAACACATAGGTAACAGAAAGCTGGGGTTAATGGTCGCATAAATTCAGTACCAGACAATCACCCAGTTACATTTTCATAAAAATTTTATTTCCCTTTTTTTAAATAATTCAATGCACTGGCAGTATAATTAATCCCTCTATGAGAGACACCAAAGTACCAGTTTAACCAATATTATTTTATACAGAGACAATTGTGTTTAAAAACAACGAACAACATTGAAAATGTTTGTACAGAAAATATTACCTTTATAAAAGAAAAAGAAAAGAAACTGTAAACATAAATGCATAATTGTGCAAACACATTGGAAATACAAAGAAAACAAGCAGGATACATTTTTTTTCTTTACATAGAAAAGAAAAGGAAGGAAGAAACAAACAAACAAACAAACCCCAAACTTAAGAACTATACAACATTTCAGTAATTGCTGGACATGTTAACAGTTACTGTACCTTGATCTGTACAAAAACATATACTTAAAACTTTACAGAAATAACATGCTTGTTCCATACAAAGACACCTTGTGGAATTTCAGAGATTATGGAACGCAACAGTTTTCCACACATAAAGAGGGGCCATTTTGGGTGGAATGCAGACTTAGAACAAGCGGAGGGTCCCTGGCGAATCTCCCCGTAGTCAATTATTGTCCCATTTCAGTGGTTCAAGAAGTAAAATTTGAAAATGGAACTTGACTTTGGTCAGCTGAAGGATCACAATGTCACTCTTGCATTTCTGTTTCCAGGAACCAGTATGGGGGGCTATACAATTGACCCAGGTGGCCAAACGTTACTTCTATCTACATCTATACACATACACAAAGCAGAAACTTCATTCAAATGTTAAACCTTCTCTTATTTTCTCTCTCTCTCTCTCTCTCTCTCTCTCTCTCTCTCTCTCTCTCTCTCTCTCTCTCTCTCTCTCTCTCTTTTTTTTTTTTTTTGCAGTCATGAAAAACAGGTGGAATAATCTTGCATTTAACCCAGACAACCCCCAGGAAAAAAAGGGGGGATAACCCTACCCAAAACAGCTCAAAAGAGGAAACCTTTGATTTTTTTTTGCTTTTATCTGTCAAGTTCAAACTTTGCTAGGTCCAGAAAGATGTCTAATTTAAAGTAGACATACTTTCCAGTCATCTCAACTGAGCCCAAGATTAAAATGGCCTTTCCTTCCAGCAATACATGAAACGAGTTTCCGTTGATTTCAATTTGAGCAGTGTAAAATGCATGTGAAATAACTGTCACATGATTAGATACCTCATCAGAATTCTTGGAATTGATTAGCTTACAGGAAAGAAAAATGATAAAAAAAATTTAAAGACATGGTTTTGGAGGCGAAGAAACAGTTTCCAATATACTACCTCCTGGTCCTGGTATGAATTTTGAGGCTGCTCTATAGACTGTTCGGTCTGCTACTAAATATGTCCCACACAATTCTGTGAGTGAATTGGGTTGGGAAATCAGAATCACACCTATGAGTCTGAATTCCAGCTTGGGTGTATGTAGGGGGTGCTTTGCATAAAGGTAGGAGCAACAGGTACAGTCCTTTTTATCTCATTCCCACCCCTCCAACCTAACTTAAATCAAGGATGGGTAAGCTGTGATCTTCCTGTCTGTGTACGGTAATCCCCATCATTCCTAACTCTTATAATCTTTGGGGAGAAATGCTGGGAACTGCAGTCCAACTATTGCTGGAAGGCCACATTTTGTCCCCTGCTGACCTAAAGGAATGTCTCAACAGATTTACAGCAGCCAGAGAAGACAAGACAGAAGCCCTGCTCAGGTGGTTAATGAAATTTTTAGTGGAGTCAGTAGAGATGGCTAACTCAGGTTGTGGAGCTCTCCAGGGTTCTGAACCTCTGTTGGGGATGAGTTCAGTACCTTGGATATCTCCTACACAGTTTGGACTAAACCATGGAGCGGATAGGCCACTTCCAAGATGTTGGAGTCAACAACTTGGACATTCTGAAGGGAAAAAAAGGACCAGAAACCTGGATTTTTCAAGATTTCTGATCCCATGGAGAGAGCCCTTGAGTTCAGAGTGGCCATTGTTTCAGACTTACCTACCTTGAGGCAAGAGTAAGGAAGAGGGTGCTGGATCTAGGGTTATGTTTTTATTGATGCTCAGTAGGGCTTAAAATCAACAGCAATATTGACATTCAAGACAGAGAGGTCACATCACATGCTTAAACCTAATACCAAATGATACTTTTCCAGGTCACACATTTGAGATTCATGTGATTGTGGGTTGCACCGTATGTATGCACAATGACCGGACAAAGACACAATTGCCCCAAGGACAGGAACAAGAGACCCTTTCCTCATTTCCATGTACACAAGACACCTGGACTGCTGACTGATTCTCTTCAACATGAAAAGCAGTAACATCTTTCGATGATAGAGTATGTTATCTTATGTGCAGGAATGGCTAAGGAACTTAGAAGGACTAGTTGGTGGAATGCTTATTGCTGTTGTTCCCCAGCCTTTGATGCATATGGTAGTTGCTTCTCTCTGCCTCTTAGCAGAACTGGCATTGTACAAAACCTTCCGGCATGTAGAGAAATTTAATTTCAGGAGGAAAGGCTTTAACTTAGCCTTTTATTTAGCTATCCTCACATTCTATATGCAGGATGGTCCCCCAACCCACCCATGGGGTAACTCATAATCCCACTCACCAACCTACCCCACACCGGAGAGACAGCACACTTCAGTAACATATCCAACCCATGATGAACTGTAATGAAATGGGAAACAGACTGTTCATGGAGAGCAGATTTCACACTTCTCCTCCTTCCAGATATTAAAAAAAGGCATGGGCTTTGAAAATGGTTTAGCAAGTCTATCAAAACAAGAGCAATGACCTCATTTTCAGATGGAGAACCTTGAAAGACAAATTGGAGTTCATTTGGCCACTTCTGAGTGCAAGGGACCTGCGATGCCAGGACTGATTGATGGTAAAATACAAGAAGGCGATCAAAGGACACAGTTTCTTTCTATGGCTCAACACAAGCTCACTGAAAGCTAAGTTACCAAACAGGCATTTCATTGCGGAGTGCGCATCATTAGGAAGCTTTTTGGACCATTCTATACGATAACAAGACCATGGGTTAAGTCTTACAGGCATGTCCAAACTTCAGCCCTCCAGATGTTTTGGACCACAACTCCCAGAATTCCAAGCCTGTATTTCCAGTGCCAAAGGACTGTGGGAGTTGTGGTCCAAAACATGTGGAGGGCCAACATTTGGACATGCTTAAGAGATCAATGGGCAAACATTAAAAGAGAAACCAAGGGCCTTCCCAAAGCTAGGGCTGGAACTTTTGGTTTATTATTGGTTCTTCTAAGAATATCATAAATGTATCTGAGACCAATGGATTCTCAGTCTCCTTTGTCCTACGAGATAATGGGACCAAACATGTACAATTAAACATGCTAAATTTTGATCTGCCACTTGGCTGAGTTTGTCTGCTTTGATCTACAGGTATCAGTGGAACATTGGCTTGCAAACCCTGCAACCCTGGTTAACAAAGCTGTTGTATCGTGACCTCCATCTCCAGAGAAATTCCAAGGAATGAGACTGTACAGTGGTGTTAGGTGAATGAATTCCATGTGGACTTCAAGGTGAGTAAGCCTTAATTCCTAAGGTCACATACTTGGAAGTATGACTCCTTCCAATCAGTGCCACTTTTAAGTAAAATTGGAGCTATTTGCACCACTACCTAGAATCTGGAAAAGATGGGCACCTTTCTCCAACTACTAATTTCTAATTCCCCTAGCCATCCTGCCAGGGCAGTGGCCATGCTATGTAAGGAATTATTGGTGCTCATTATATTTTTCTGAGCTCTGATTGTAATCACATTGCCCTAATTTCTCTAACGTTCATTACAAAAAATAACAAAACAAAATAAAGGGAGGAGGAGGAGGAGGAGGAGGAGGAGAAGGAGGAGGAGGAGGAGGAGGAGGAGGTATAATGTCCACAGTGTGATTCAGCTGTAGTTAAAATGTCCTTATCTTCAGTGCAATCTATTTTTACTCTTGATATCTATCTGTAAAAGCAGAGCAAAGAACTATTTTGCATCTCAAAGAATCTCGCCCAAAAGACTGAATGTGTTAGTCCTATGCCAGAAAAGATATGGGCTAGTTCTTAAAGGGGAAAGATGTATCATTCTAAATAGAAACACAAGAGGATGAGTTATTTTCCCTATGCCAAACAGTGCTATCAGGGACCATATATCACAGGCTCTTAAGCAAAGTAAATTTTTTCTTTCTTTCTTTCTTTCTTTCTTTCTTTCTTTCTTTCTTTCTTTCTTTCTTTCTTTCTTTCTTTCTTTCTTTCTTTCTTTCTTTCTTTCTTTCTTTCTTTCTTTCTTTCTTTCTTTCAGATGATTCTTTTAAATGTTCCCCCTACTTCTGTGGACAAATTTCTGAACCTTTCTCTGCCTGAGGCATAGATTGGCGCTAGGCACCATGACTGATTTACACATTTGCAACTGACAGAACCCGCCATTCACTCAAAGGAAAAACATGTGGGGATAAAATCCACTTGGCTTAATGGAGCAATAATTCACTCTTGTAACCTAGGCCAATATCCTCAGCAAGGTTTGCAGAAAGGTGACGAAAATATTTACTGAAACCAGGGTGGATGTCAAGGTTGCCAGTTCTGTCTTGGTTTCTGCTCTTGAGCTTTTGAACAGCTTCCTGCTTTGCAGAAAGTTATCATTAACCCTAGTTTTGGATGTAACCCTGAACTATGGTTTAACTTTATGGGCCCATAAGTTTTGGGGCTCCTTTCTCATTTTCTTCTCTTTTCCTCTAGGGTTACCCTAAAATTTCTGTTTTCAATGAACCACTAATTATCTTTATATTCTTCTAGTCCCTAAATTAATCATTGCTGCAACTTGGAGAAAAAAAGATCACATCCTAAATTTTTATTTAGAACTGACAATCTACAGTAAATTGGTAAGGAGCAGCTGGTAGTCCTCAAGATATTGGACTCCAGAGCTCATCAACAATATCCACCATGGCTAGGATGATGGGTGGTGGAGTCTGGGAACATCTGGAAGGTCACATTTTGCCCATTCTTGGAATAAATTATAGCTAAATTAACTGCAGTCTGTCCAAGTTTGGACTTGATAAACTGTTATTAATTAATGATGGAAGCAAAAGCTTCTGCTCTATAATTCTTAGGCCCATTCAGGAGAAAGGAGAAAAATGTACACATATAAGGTTTGTATACATAAGATGAAATCAAATTTTCATAATTATATCGAAAGGTTCAGTTAAGAAAGCAGGTTAAACTCTGGTTTAAACTGACCACCATTTAGAACCAAAATCAGAGTTCGGAGATTCAGAGCTTGACATCTTCAATTTATAACTGCTGGTCCAGTTTGTAGTTTTGAAGTTAGCGGAGCAGCTGCCAGCATCACTCCATTACCTCAAGTCTGCAACTTCACTCCAAACTGCATTATCCAATCCTGGTTTGCTGGACCATCCGTGTTTATAGTGTGTCTTGAGTGTTTAAACCAACCCAACCCTGATTCATTTTCATATACTAGTCTACAGTTAAAAGCAGGGCTTGTAAACGGAAAGGCAGTCTCAGGAACAATGCACTGCCAGGGATTCACTTGGTGGTGATTTTAGACACATGTCAAGGCACCTGCCCATACAACTCTCCTAAGGACTGCCAACTTCCAAACCTGGATATTTTGAAAAACTTTTCCCCAGAAGAATGCTTCCTAAGCAGGGCATGCTATGGGTCTGAGCTGTGGCCTTGCATGCTATGTCTTCTCCAGTTACGATGTGACAGTTAATATGCCCTGACTCAGGAACCATCAGTAACAACAAGTTTTTCTTTCAAAGAAACAGAGACAAAGCTTCACAGAGCTCAGTGGCTCTTACTTCCAGGCTAACCTAGGTCATTGATGGAGTCAGCAGTGGAGTGCCTGAGCTCCAAGATTTTTTGGGGGGGGGGATTGGTCTCATGCCCCAGGCGCCAGCTGCTTGTGATCCCTGTTATCGGTGTAAAAGTGCCCGCTCCGACGCCGGCATCGGCAGGCGGGGCCTGTTTGCCCACCCCCCGGCCGGATGCACGCGAGACGAGACTTCCGGGTCTCGCGAGGCCGGGAGGTATCGCGGGAGCTCGCGCTTTAAAGCGGGCTCCCTGGCTTCCCCCGGCCTCTTTCGTCGCAGAAACGGACATCCCACCCACCCTCCCTTCTGGTATTTGCTGTCAGGGCGAGAGTGCTGGTCGCCTGTAAGGGGCCGGATAGGAATTTTCTCCCCCATATCCACAATTGGCCTATGGACTGGGGGTTTTTGCCTATCCCGTCCTGACAGAGAAGGGGGGGCATGCTATTAATTTGGCCAGTAGGGAGTTTGTGTCAGGTATGGCGGGTAGTGCGGGAAAAGCAAAATGGCGGGGAGTAATAGCCATCCATAAGCTCCAACATCCCCCCAAGCCACGGGCGTCGCAAGTCAGGTGATTACGACGTTCGGGGGGGGGGTGACCTACGTTTACCACTTCCGGGGAGGGGCCAAGCCAAACGTTGGCACCCCATCTTCCGGCGGGGGTAAACTGACTATGGCGTTGGTTCGGGCATCATCGACGTTATGGTGCCCGAGGGTGGCAGTTACTTCCTGAACAACAACTTGCAGGGGGGGGGTCTGGAACCAGGCCCCCCTGGACCCGGAAATTCCCGCACTACCGCAGCCCCCTCTTGTCTTGTGGTGATTTGTGTGATATGTGTGCTTTAATTGTATTAATAAATCTGGCCCTGAGTTCAACCCACAGCAGTGTCCCGCGTGTAAGTCTTTGGCCGTGGGGGGGCAAAAGCATTCATGTGTGCTGTCTTTGGAGAGGAAACCACAGACATGATCGCAGAAGCTACCTGAAGGCTTTTTTGAGGTTGTCAGGGGTCCTTTCTCTCCCCATTCCAGCTGGGGTGACCTTGTATTCTGGACTTGGCTGGGAGCTTCTTGGGGCCCCTCTTCCTCACCCTTGCATGTCAAGGTAGAAAGTCAACTCCAGGCAATGACCACATGTCATGAAAGCAAATTCTCAGGTACTCACTTCATTTAAAGCTTGGATCTTTGCCCCATCACTAACAGACTGTTATCATCTATACCAGTGGTTCTCAACCTGTGGGTCCCCGGATGTTCCTGGACTGCAACTCCCAGAAGTCCTGGCCAGCTCAGCTAGTGATGAAGGCTTCTGGGAGTTGCAGTCCAGGAACAGCTGGGGACCCACAGGCTGAGAACCACTGATCTATACTGTGTTGCAAAATGTGTCACCACATCTTCATCCTCTCATATATATACACAAAATATATCCTCCACCTCTAACATTTGACTAGCATGTTGCAGTAGCTAGCCAATCCTATTCCTCTTGGACTCTTGATTTGTCTCTCGCTTCAGCTGATAAGCGGATTGCTCTTGCATTGTCTTCTTTCCTTCAATTACCTTACTGCTAATTAGTGGAAAATCTACCACCTCTTCCTCCCTGCCCCAAATGATCCTTGGGTTGTACAAAACACCGTGGCTAAATTTCTTTGAAAGGGAACACAAGAGCAGATCTATAGAGCTTCGACACGAGAGTGCTTCAACTGCAAAGAGTGTAAGAGTGAGAGAAGGAGAGACCAAGAAAGAGAGTGTCACAGAGTTACACCTGAAATGATTAGGAGCCAGTGGCATCCCACAGCCTTTGTGCTGGAGAGGAGTGGTCCAAATTCATGATTTATATGAGTTATGCTTAGTTTTATAGATAAAACCACTTAAATGTTCAGGTGATCGTATTTGGAAACATCACCCCCTGATCTCAAAGCCCTGCAAGATAATCTCTGGTATACAGTCACTCTGTTCCATGGAAGCCAGCAACTTCAATTTCACAGGGGTGGTTAATCTAGCCTAGGGATCTCCCCTCATCTTCACTGGCACTATCCAAGGTCCTGAACCCCCTTTAAAAAGATGGGTTTCAGCATCATGGACAGGTCCTGTAATGCTCAGACTGAAACAAAAACCTGGAGGAGATTCACCAACCATTTAACACTGGAGTCTCACCAGTTACCACTGATTCTGCTGTTATGTTTAGCAATAAATACCTCAGCTCCCTAAGAGAGCTGTCATTATTTGTTATGTTCCACAGAATAGCTTTGGCATCAAAATCAGATGACGGTATAGAGAGCTGGTGAAGCCTGGCCCATAAACCTGCTAGGAAATACTGTGTTAATGCTGGTACATATGGTGTGTTATTTTGGGGGTAAAATAATTATCATAATAATTACTTTTTAAAAATAATTTCTTTTTACTTTTAGTGTAATGAGAAGCTTTCATGGTTTATCTCTGAGAGGCTGCTTTAGATAGCTATCTAACTCTTTTTAGATATCTATATCATCATCAAATATTGCTCAAAAACTTTTAAAGTTCCCTTGAAGGAAGATTTCTTAACATAACAACAAGCACCCATTTCAATAAAGTCCCAAGCTCTGGTTTTCATAAAAACCATTGACAGAAACATCAACCGCTGTGACATCTGGAACATTAAACTTCTTACTGAGTTGTGGATAGAAAGATGAAAGGGCCAGGCACCCCCTTATCTCACAGTGCTCTATCTATCACAAACAACAATGGGTCTCAATGACAGATGCATATTGCTACTGAATATCCTTGATGAAAGGGTAGGATGAGAGATGTCAGCATCCCACACACTGCAAGTCATCGTACAGGAATGATGTCGGCAGTGAGTACAGGAAGGCAGATGCATTAGGTCTGCTGAGAATGGAGCAATCCATATTGGTACCCACGGACATATTGGTAGGTGCTGAAATAAAAGCCATGAACTTGGCCATGACGTCTACATCACCATAGGTCAGGGCAGCAGCATGGGGGAGAAGCCGAGGTGCTTTTGTCCAAGGACCAGCCTGTGGGAGGACCACTGGTGACACTGGATTGAGTATTCCCCTAAGTAGACCCCTAAGTACCTTTTCTCATCTTTTCTGGTAGTTCTATGGCCCAATGGCCTTCTCTCCATTTACTGTTCCTACCAGTGGCTATTAAGATTTGCACTCCCATGGATCTCTGTCATAGAATCATAGAATTGGAAGGGGCCAATAAAGCCATGACATTCAAACCCCCTGGTCAAGGCATTGCAGGTCAATACCTGCACGGGTAGAATAGGTAACTAGTTGGGACAGAATCCATGCATTCAGGTCTTCCTTGAACAATGAGATTAGTGGTATCTGGATGAGTCCCAGGGGATAGGCAGAAATATTTTCTCCCATTAAAAATATGATTGTGTGTACCAAAATGGCTTCAGAACACAATTGTGTTGTTGACTCTAATGTTCCAATCCACTAAACAGGAACAAGTTGCAAAACCATCCTTGTGGAGGCACCTATATGAAATTCTTCCCAAGCCTTTTGGGATCTCATGCAGTAAGCGCGTTTGTCTATGCACACTTGAACCTTTGTCTATCTATGCATTAAGAGGTTCTACATTTTGATTTTTAGAGACCACATTTTTGAAATCTTAGCAATGACCACCGTGTAGCTGGGGCTAGGCTGGGAACAGCATGGTTCATCTCAAAGGAGCAACAGGTTGAAGTTTTTCACCTGTGTTTTCAGGGGACAGGTTTGCATATGCCCTTGGAAATTTAAGATACTTTCCTAATAATCTATCTCTTCAACATAGTGCAATACTGCAGAGAATCTACTCTTCCATAATGAATGTCACAGATGGCAAGAGAGGCATGATTCAGAAGATGCAAGGCAGAGAGTCCAGAATGATTCAACAGGGTGAACCCCATACCCTGCTCTGGAGCTGTATTTCTATTAATGGCAAGTTCCACTTTTAGCATAGAGGACATTTCTTCCTGTTCTGTTCTAAGCAGGGGGAGAAGGCAACCAAAATAAGCTTTATGAATACAGTTCCAGAAAAAGAGTCGCTTCCCATCGAGGATCACCTGCGTGCCAGCTGAAACGACAGAGGGAGTTGAAACAAACAGGATGCCAGTCACTACAGCAAATGGGCTTCAAGGCGAAGCCAGTGGAGTCCTTGCCGGACATAATGGACCAGACTGGTCATACAACTGTGCTGCGTCAAGGGGCCCATCACCATGTCCAGGTCTATGAAGAACTCTGCAAAAGAGGAAGAAAGGGTCATTGCTCTGTTTTATTTCCAGGACATAGGTACATTTGCAAAGTACATTTGCTTCCTGTGACTCATTGAGTTGCTTTCTGGTGTGTGTGTGTGTGTGTGTGTGTGTGTGTGTGTGTGTGTGTGTGTGTGTGTGTGTGTGTGTGTGTGTGTGTGTGTGTGTGTGTGTGTGTGTGTGTGCACGTGCGTGCGTGCATGTGTGTGTTCTTGAAAAAGCTCTCACCACCTGGTAGCATTTCATGATCACCAGTTATTAAATCTAAGGATAGCACTCAAATTGTCAGGCAACAGCATCTATCTATCTATCTATCTATCTATCTATCTATCTATCTATCTATCTATCTATCTATCTATCTATCTATCTATCTATCTATCTGTCTGTCTGTCTGTCTGTCTGTCTGTCTGTCTCATAATCAAGATTAATACTACTAAATGAAACTTTCCTGCTTTTACGATGATATCTCTTAAATGGCATTCTGGATTGTATCCATAGCTTGGACAGACCTCAAGCATAATTACTGGCTAAGCCGGCGGGGGTCTTTTGACAGCTGGAATCAAAAAATTCAGTGTTTCCCAGCTCCAACTATTATTACATAGTTTGTATGACCAACATCCAATTGTTTAAATAAAGGGTGTATGGTATTTTGGAACAATTCCTGTGAATAGGTGAGTAGAAGAATTACTAACAGCAATGGTTTGTAATTGAATCCTGGGCAGTGTGGAACTTGTTATTTCTTATTCCCCAACTTGTACAGTTAAGATGCTTCAGTATATTTTGGAAACAATCTAAAAATTTGAAAATTGGAAAAAATGGATTAATCTGGGGGCATGAGAAATAAAGTAACTCCATAGATGCAGCTGCAAATATGTTCTCTATGGCACTGTTATCTGCTAGAGGACTAATAGAAATCTGATACCACAGTTTCTGAATGTTTTACATCTTATGACCCACCAGTCACTTTTTCAAAGAAACACTTATGAAACACAGACAATATTGTGACATATTTTTCTCTCACAAATGAAAAGAACAGCACTTTTTGGGGAAGGGGGGCTCAGCAACAGCATTTACAAAACCTGTGCTTTTTGTGCAAAAAAATTGTACATTTTGTGCAACACAGAAGACATTCGGCACAAAAGGCAAGATGGTATCTTGTTGGTATCTTGTCCCATCTAAACAGGGTGAAGCCTCTGTTCTGTGCTTTGGTGCTCTTTGGCCACTCATTGTACAAGAGAAATTTGCTACATCCTTCTGCAAAAGATAATTCCAATTGTTTCCAGTGGGGTGATTGCTGAATATTATGCTCCATGATTTTTAAAATTTAATTTAAGCGGAAGTGGAAATTAACAAATGTTGGCAAGCCTCCACGGCTGAGGTCTTTATGAACCGAGGAAGCATGGGCAGGGAGGAAAGTTACCTTTGTTCTCTTTTGTCAACTTATCAGCCATGTCCCAGTGCTCATAACTTCGGAGTACGTTATTGGTGATGTTGACGTGGCTGGCGGCCATGTGGTGGATGCGCTGGGGAATGGTGATGGTCCCCGCAGAGGAGGAGGGTGCAGTGCCGGTAGTGTTCCCAAGACTACTGATGGGTGATGGGCTCAGCGACATGGGGGATGGTGTTTCTGTGCTCCTAGGAAATGGAAACAGGATTAGCTTCTACATCAGAGAAAACCTCCTGGCTGTTCTTTCAGCCATTGGCTAGGCTTGCTTACGATTGTGGTGGAACAATCTTGTTGTCAGTATTAAGGGGGGGGGTAACGTTCCTTGAAGAGGCACACAGGAATAGAGCTTGAGAAAGTTTATTGTTGGACTATCAATTCAAGACACCTCCAGACTGTTGGGATGCCAGACACACAGGCTGGAGGGCTATGAGAGATGTAGTCCCCAAAAGAGACATTTCCAAACTTTTATCTTGCGGGGGGGAAATGATATTAGTGGAGCTGATCTGTTACTTGCATTTGGCATGTTTAATACTTTTTGGCAAAACCGCTGGGTCTAATGTCCATGTAGAGCTGATAGAATTTTAACCTAATTCAACATTTTGTCTTTCAAGTGTTCTCTTTTATCTGGCAAAGACTTACGCTGAGTTGCAACTCCCAGCTAATGCAGACCTACTGAATCAATGCTATTTGGATAAGTGTTGACTTACCAAATGCCTACTTGTTGATTGTATTTTCTGCAGTTGGGATGTGCATTTTGATTTTGGCTATACCCCCCCCAACCCACCACCACCGCCACCACCACCACCACCATCATCATCATCATCATCATCATCATCATCATCATCATCATCATCATCATCATCATCATCATCATCATCATCATCGCCTTGTGGAGCAGAGGCTGAACTGCTGTACTGTAACCAAAACTGCTCACGACCTGGGGTTCAATCCCAAGTAGGCAATTCACTTGTAAACAGCACAGAGAGAGTGCTTTAAGTACTATGGGGCAGTATATAAGCAGCCCACTTTGCTTTTCTCTGTCCCCCCCCATTTAAATCTGCAGAGCTGAAAGGGCCCCCATGAATCATCGTGTCTAGCTTCTGTTGGGGAGGCACAGGGGAGCATCGAATTCCCAACCTCTGGTTCTGCAGCCAGATAACTAAACCACTGGACCACCCTGCAGTTCCGAAGGAAGACCGGAGAAGTCTGTGGACTGAGCAGCAGGGTGCCTATACCCAGTGTTTCAGGGAGGGGGGCGCTGCTTCTGCTGGTGGTGAGCCATCTATGGCCAAGGGTGCTGAGCATTTGGGTGACAAGCCATCTCCAGTCAAACATGAGAATTTATTTATTTATTTATTTATTTATTTATTCATTTTATTTATATGCCGCCCACCACCCAAAGGTTTCTGGGCAGCTGACAATTAAAATGAACAGTTAATACAGTTAAACTGCCAAAAAGGCAATGGACAATTAAAACAATAAAAACATTTAAACACAAAACACTAAAATAGCCACCAGGACCCACAATCTAAGTTAGTTAAAAAAACCTCAGAAACAGGAAGGTTTTTACCTGGCGCCGAAATGTCATCAGTGTTGGCACCAGGCGGATGTCACTCGGGAGGGCATTGCATAGCCTGGGGGCAGCTGCTGAAAAGGCCCTGGACCTACAAGCCATCCCTTTCACCTCCTTGAGGGATGGCTCCCTCAGGAGGGCTCCCTGGCTAGATCTTAATTGCCGGGTAGGTTCATATGGAAGGAGGCAGTCCTTCAGGTATCTAGGTCCTAAGCCATTTAGCCAATTTGGGGTGAGAAATCTTTAACCCACCCATGGCCTGTCACTCCACTGTGTTAAGTGATTCTTTTGAACTCTAGTACCCAGAATGCCCACCTCCATAGGAGGGGTGGATTGCTCACTTTTGTGAAGACATCAGGGCTACTCCTGATGAGGGCAGACTACAGCTCATCGCCTTGCAAAGGGAAAACACATCAAGATGAGATACCAATATATGCCCGATTGACACTATGCTGTGTTTTTAAATTGGAGATGGGGCTGTTTTAGCATTACTAGAAAGGCCCATATAATTGGCTGAATAAGTGCCTTCATGTATTCACTGCTATTACGCCTCTGGTTTTATTAAACAGCACTTATCATATATCAATGAAATATTCATCGGCCTTTCATTACTGAACAAATCATTGGGGAAAGAAATCATTGCCCTGGAGATTAACTTTACTTTGGCATCCTGGAATGACTACGCACTACTTTCTACCCAATTAACAGCTATTTTTATTGCCCTCATTTGGCTTCCAGAACCAAAGGGTTGGAGAAACGGGGAACAATCAATCTGCATGAATCTTTTCTTGTTCTGCTTGTCAAACCGCAGCTCACGGAACATTTAACTATAATATAACAACTAATCTTCATCAACATAAGAAATCCCCTCTCCTTCTTCCATATCCCATTTCACTGCCAATTTCCAGAAAAGAAAAGAATACGTACTTTCCATTGCCTCCCCAGGGGGATGGGGCCTGGGAAACTTTGGATGAATTCTGCAAAGAAGAACCAAGGTTGGGAATCAAGAGATAGGTCTTTGTACATTCAGCAGAGACAAAAAAGGAGATTTAAATGGCATTAATATTGATCACTGCAAGACAAGAGATCTCCGGTTTCAGTAGCAAAGCAGAACTTCATATATATATAGAACCGTGCCAGCACAATAATCTCTTCCAAACTCAAAAGGAAAGGGGTGGGTGGGACTCCACACAACACCAGGTTGGATAATTAGCTGCTTCTAAGTAGGTATAAAAGTCAATGAAAGACGCAATATCCCAGAACTTCAGAATAAATCAGGCACCTTTCATGAAGAAGTGGTTTAATTATCCTTATCTAAAATTCCTTCTGCAAAGGGTGCTTTTCAGCTTGCGGGGGAAATTGGCAAACTTTTCATCAGGACACAGACAAAAAAAAAACCCTAAGGATGATAATTTGAAAGGAAGGGAAATTACACCTCATCATTGAAAATATCTGGGCATTTCTACTACAGCAAACCATGTTTCAGCTTGGTTTTCTGGGCACGAGATCCTGATCTCAGCATTAGAATTTTGGATTAACATGTTGGCTGTCTAGGAATTTGAAGAGACATCACAAATTATTCCGCTCACCCCCCGCAATGCTGAACTCATTCAGTTTTAACAAAGCATTGATTTTCTGTAGTCAGACTTGGAATGGAATTGAAATAGTAGTTCCCCATGGCATTGGCTCCCCCATGAAAGCCAATCAACACTGTGCTAAAAGATAAGGGGCACACTAGCAACACTGAGTCCAAAGATACTCTTGATGTTTGCTCAGAAAAATGTCTCATTCTTCTGGGAAAATGGTAGTTAGAAACACAGAGGTTGGAGCCTTTTTAAAAGGAAAGAACAAGAAGGGAACTGCTAAGTCTTATGTGAGAAACACGGTGTACCTCAGGAAAACATGGGGGGGGGAAGTTTGCGACTGTATATGTTGTCAAATTGCTTTCAACTCATGGCAAACCACTGCATATGAGATGTTTGAACAGTGGTGTATCATTGTCACAACTCGATTGGTTTCCATGACTGGAAGATACTTGAACTCATAAGAAGATAAGAACATAGGAAGAGCCATGCTGGATCAGAGCAAAGGCCCATCTAGTCCAGCTTCCTGTATCTCACAGTGGCCCCACCACATGTGTCTGGGAGCGCACCAGTCTAGATCTCTGTCTCCTGATACCACTCCCCTGCACCTGGCCCTTGAAGTACCCTGGTTTTAAGCCTGGAGATGACACATCTCCATCATGGTTTGTAACTTGTGATGGACTTTTCCTCCAGGAATCTGTCCAATCCCCTTTTGAAGGCAGCCAGGCCAAACGCTATCACCACATCCTGTGGCAGGGAGTTCCACAGACTAACAACACGCTGGGTAAAAAATATATTCAAGTCTCCTCAGTTCTAGTCTGAGTCTCTTTCTTCCATATCACATTGCTCCTCAAGTAAAATGTACAAGGTGGGAAGTTGTAAAAACAAAAAACAAACAAACAAACAAACAAACAAATAAATAAATAAATAAATAAATATAAATAAATAAATAAATAAATAAATAAATAAAATAAATTCTGGCACATTAAACCGGTAAAATGGTACATCCTGAGATGCAGCTTAGCACAATTTGGAACAATTACTTCCTGGGTTAGAAATTTCAAGAACTGTACAAATCACCGCTGCCGCTGCCGCTGCCAACACCACCGCCACCGCCACCACCGCCACCACCAAACTGCAGATCTGGAAAGTCCTCTATGGATTAATGAGACCAGTCCCTGCCAAGGAGGCACAGTGGGGAATCGAACTCTCAGTCTCCGGCTCTGAAGCTAGATATCTAAACCACTGAGCTCTTCACTAGTTCAACTAGTATGTCTGACGGCTGGGATGGTTTTTGCAGTCGCATTCTAGGTAGTGCTGCAGAACAGAACATAAGCTGCTGGAAAAGACTGTCCATTCAGGTTTATCCCATGGCTCTGCCTGTGTTTTCTTTGTAGCATTTAGAGAATAGACACTTTGGCCAAAATCTTCCTATGTAGATATACAAACTGTTTAACTCTTGGAGGCAAACTGCTCTAGGTTAAGAACTCACCACAGAGATTATCAGTTGCATGCTGAGTCGTAGAACTCTGTATGCAACTGCAAATATCTGCAGATGGATTAATTTAGGGAAATTGGCTTCAAAAAGTTATGGCTGTTATGCTATATACCAACAGAGCTACAGAAGAGGATTTATTCAATATGAATAGAGATTTAATAGAGATTTAATTGTGGTTACCTTAAAATATTCCATCAGAGACCTGGAGTACTTCATAGCATGGTCCTTTTTTAGTTTAAACATTCTCAGGTAGAGAAGAGATAAGCATCGGTAGCTGTGTTAATTGAAAAAAAAAGCAACATTATACAGTGGACCCTTGTATAACAGTTTGTATAACATAAAACCTGTACAACATAAAAAATTCCGGAGATAGGGGAAATTTGCTTAACAGAATCACCTATGGGGAAAATCCGTACAACATAAAAATGGGATTACTCCATTTTCAATACATTCCTATGGGAATTTGTATAAAGGAAAATTTGTTTAACATAATTTCATTTGGAACGAATTAATTCCTTTATACAAGGTACCACTGTATTACTCTGGAGGTTAATGAAATTAACATAATATGGTCAAAGTTCAACATTGTTTTAGGCGCGGGCCAATCCTAATGTCCTTTGAATCATAGTATGTCCTGAAAAAGGACCCGGGGTTCAGTCCCAAGTAGTCAATTAACTTGTAAACTGCCCAGAGAGTGCTTTAAGTACTATGGGAAATGCTACTTTAGCATTTCGTGCCCATTTCTAATTGGGACTACACTTCCCATCAGATTCAGCCAGCATGGCCAAGGATGATGGGAATTATAGTCCACAACTGGAAGGTGATATGAGAGAGGAATGCCTCAGCTTCCTTATTCCAGTGTTGGGAAACCTTTGGCCCTCCAGATGTTTTGGACCACAACTCCCACAACCCTTTGTCACTGCCAATGCAGGCTTGGAATTCTGGGAGTTGTGACCCAAAACATCTGGAGTGCCAAAGGGTCACCACCACATGTGTAGACCTTGACCAGAGCACAAGAACTCTCTCTGGTGCTAGCACTGACTTAAAGAACTTCAAACCACTGAAAGCATCTCACCATAAAACTGCCAACTTCTTGTCTCCTTCTGTGGCAGAAGACCCAGTGAAGTTCTTGAGTCTCATTGCATACCTTGAGAGAGCGAGAGAGTGTGAGAGACAGACAGAGAGAGAAAGAGAGAGATAGAGATTTGGTGTTAAAAGATGCTTCAAGAAATATCAGCAACACAATAATACAACAGCATTCTGAAAAATGCACCATAGCTTATAGGCACCTGGAGTAGGAACTGGCAAACCACTTCAGTATTCCTGCCAAGAAAACTCCATGGACATGGAGTCACGAAGAGTCGGTCATGACTGTAATGACACAACACCAACACACTCCTGCTTTTACCTATATGCAGTAAACTGCTCTGGTTACAATGGTACACGAAAGGTATATAGGTATGTATGAACAAAGCATTGGTGAGCTCTTCATTAGCTTGACAAGTACTGTTTCATTTGGTTTTCTTCCAAGCATTCACATCCAACCGTTCTGTGTATGTCTTCTTGAGCTTCTGCAGGTGACACATGAGCGGTACAGCCAAGTTACAGTCCCCTGTTCTGTGCAACCTGTTCTGCCCTGGCCACTGCGTTACAAATGCTGGCTTGTCTTCTTCCCAACTAGTTCTGCCACCTCTACTCTTATGATAAAAAAATGCACCTTCCTGCCCCCACATCCCATGCATTTAGCTTTCTGGAAATCAAACCACCATATAAAAAAACCATTGTTCTGAGCTTTGATACAATTTCACAGGGACTTGTGTTAGAATAAGTAATAGAGCTCAGTGTTGCAGAAGAAAGTTTTAAGGAATCCAGGCAGGTTCATTTACAAGGGAGTAATGGAGTGCAAGAGAATAGCACTGTTTTTATCCCACCAGAGGACCACTACCCTTGTCATCAGCATCATGACATGCTTTATATAGAATACCTTTTTAGTTCAGTCAGTGCCTTTCTTTCTCTCCCTCCCTCTCTCTCTGACACACATATGCACTTGCAATCTTCTGGCATGGCAGGCCGGGACAAATAACAAAGACCCATAACCTTCAAAGACGCACAGTCTTAAAAGGGAAAGGATTTAAAGATACTATTAACTTAAATGGCCTTGGCAGCCGTATTTCTGGCAGCCTGAGTCACTAAGAGGCATGGCTCATTCTCACAAATCAATGTCATTTGTGTCCATCCAAGCCTGGGCAGAGCTATAATTAGCAAAACGGAAAAGCACATGACAGTCTGGAGAGGGAGCAGATGAGCAAAGCTGCGTGCTTGTGTTGCCTGCTCCAGTGCTGGGATAAATACAAAGTACAGGCATGATACAGGCTCTCATTGGATGAGACGGAAAGCAACTGAAAAGGTGGGTCTCAGCCAATTATTTCTAATAACCAGGACAGACTCTGGTTGGACAATCAAAAGAGGGATGCCGATGTGGAGTGTGCAGACCTCTGTGACAACACTTTGCCTCCCCCCTTTGCTTTTCTCAGGCACCTTTAAAGGCTGGGAGAGTAAGAACAGACAAAATTAAATATCTTTTCACCCAGCACATTGTGAGTCTGTGGAACTCCCTGCCACAGGAGGTGGTGAGGGCATCTGGCCTGGCTGCCTTCAAAAGGGGATTGGGCAGATTTCAGGAGGAAAAGTCCATCACAGGTTATAAACCATGATGGGGATGTGTGAACGCCAGGCTTAAAACCAGGGTACTTCAAGGGCCAGATGCAGGGGAGTGGTATCAGGAGACAGATATCTAGTCTTGTATGCTTCCAGATGCATCTGGTGGGGCCACTGTGAGATACAGGAAGCTGGACTAGATGGGCCTTTGGCCTGATCCTGCATGGCTCTTCTTATGTTCTTATGTTCTTATTCAAAAGTACAAGTGGATGGATTGTTCACGTCTGTTCTCATGGCCCTTCAAGACAGGTCTACGCTAGTTCCATGCCATTTTTCCCTTTTATTATAACTATAATTATTTATATAGCACTCTTCATTGTGTGCATCCCAATATAGGCAATAATGTAAAAATATGCAACAGGGGCAAAATGCCTGTTTTTGTACATACATTTTCAAACAGCTGGATTAATGGATGCATGTGAAGATTTTAGATACGCATGCAGCTGTGAGTTATTTTTGGACTTTTAACAAACAGTGTATATGTCATCAAACATACTCTTACAAGCCTATGAAATTACAGATTTCCAATTGTACACAGCATCCATTTTCATGCTTGCTCTGGAAAGAACCAATTTAGTCAGAATTCCATTGGCCTTTGAACATATTTTGCATAACAACCCACCCCCCCACACAGTTAATTGTGGCTAATTGATGATGGGCTGTGTCTCAGTCTTGTGCCTGGTCATGACTTGAGCCCAGCTGAACAACTGAGCTGCACCTTCATCAGTTTACGACAACAAGTTATGCAAATTGTATGCAAACACCTATAGTATTCTAGCCAATATTCTAACAAACAAAGTTGAAGGAGCAAAGTTATCATGCGTCTCTGATCCTACGGTCTTTTAAACAGAGACTCAGCGTGACTCTCACCACCTCCACCACAAGGGTGAGTGGTGTGGCATAGCGTGTCTTCTAATGTGGGTTCCATAGATATCAAAAGATCAAGGTTGGTTGGATGGGACTTTCATTGAAGCAGAAGATGCAGGTACAATATACTGTTAACCCCACCCTTCCCAGTCCATTTTTGCCCACACAGGCTCCATTTTAGGCACATACTCTGATTCTTCTCAGTCCAGTTAAAAGTCTGGTGAGCACTGGGTTCTGCTCACCAGCTCTTTACTGCCCCAAGATTGAGTTGAGGGCTAGGCCACTAGCCCCAGCCACTGGACACCCTTAATGAAGGTCAGTAGCTCCTCGCTGTTGCAAAACAGACACCCCGAGTTTCTTGGATGGAAGGAGGCTGATCCACTCCTCAGTCCAGGGACCCTGAAGTGCCAGTGACTGGTCATAAGGGTGTTTGGTCTCATCAACCCTTAATACTTTAACTCCCTTCCCCTCATTACAGCCTAAGCTGTTTTGTTGCTGTTTTGTTGCTGTTACATGCCGTCAAGTTGGAATTGATTTACTGAGAACCTAACAGGCTGTTCAAGGTAAGGGAGATATTTAAGGAGTAGTTTTACTGGTTCCATAAGAAAATAAGAAGGGCCATGCTGGATCAGGCCAAAGGCCCATCTAGTCCAGCTTCCTGTATCTCACAGTGGCCCCACCAGATGCATCTGAGAGTGCAAGAAACTAGACATCTGTCTCCTGATACCACTCCCCTGCATCTGGCCTTTGAAGTACCCTGTTTTTTTAATCCTGGAGATGACACATCCCCATCATGGTATGTAACCTGTGATAGACTTTTCCTCCAGGAATCCGTCCAATCCACTTGTTCAATGAGTTTCCACAGATATTTAAATCTTATCCTCCAGAGTCCCAGTCTGTCTCTCTATCTACTACACTACACTGGTTACTCAGCCCTTGGCTTAGTACTGCTTTAATGTTATGTATGATATTTCTGCTGTACTGTAACCTCCTTTGTAGTCTCTCTTTTCTGTTTCAACCAGAGTGGCATGCAAATACACACACTGAAATATTTACAAGGCATATTATTTCCCCAAAGATAACAGCTTCTTTTCAAATCCAGTACATTTCTGCTATGTAAACAAATACTCATTCATAATGCAAAGCGTGTAGTATTTTCTTATTGATGCTCTTTAGTCGTCTCCTTTCCTGCATTCATTCATGTTAAAATATATATCTCTATCTTGCTCCAGGAAGATCCTGCATGTGCCAGGGGCTGTATTTACATAGGTATGCCTTTTGCTTGATTTGGGGACATTTAGAATCACCTAAGCTTCTAATAGGTGAACTTTCAAGCAATGGCTTGCATGTATCAATGACCATTACAGATGGGCTAGAGGCAGCCTGCAGTCCTGAGAGGAGCTTCCTTGCCCTGATATGAAGGGGAGAAGTTTCTGTGATTGAATTACACAGAACACCACAGATTGTTGTTGCTTTCTTATCAGCTCAAATGAAAGGCATTTCAACAGCACTGGTTTGTAAACTCATAGAATCATAGAATCATAGAGTTGGAAGAGACCTCAACGGCCATATAGTCCAACCCCCTGCCATGCAACTCAAATCCTGGCTGGATGGTTTACAGATATCTCAAAATGTTTGGAAATGACCCTGCAGCTTCAGGGTTTGTTTTTTGTTGTTTTTTTGGTCATGAATGGAACCACACTTCAAACACTGGAATCATGAGAGCAACATGTGCTTCTTTTTCCTTTTGTTTGAGATAATAATCCTTTGTTGTTACTCCTTGACTGGACAAACTGTGGTTAATAGAAAAACCACCACGTGCCTTGTGTCAGAGCTACAGATTTGTAATGCTTCTCAATTGTGTCTGCTAGTGCTAAACTTTTTTTGTTATTTCCAAATTATGATATATAATGGGATGCAAACAAAGTTCCAAGTGGCCTTGTGCGCTTAAGAAAGGTGAGGTGCTGTATTTGAAATAAAATGGTAAGCACATTTAAAGAATATAGCAACAGTTCCAGCTGCTGTTAAAAAGCTTTGTGTATATTAAGAGAGTCAGCAGATTAAACTAAAAATAGCTGCATGACAGAGCATGCTAATAATGTCTGTGTTTGCATCTATCTCTCATGTTTACCAACCCACAGAGCTTGGGTTGGTAAATTCACCAATGTGGTTGTCTTTATTTGAATGTGGTCAATTATAGAGTTGTGGAAGTTTTCTGCAAATGCCTCTAAAAGGGGGGGGGGCATTTCCAAAGACCTATAGTGCTGAAACCTGAAGCATATATAGTGTAAATCATTGTTTCTCCAAAAAAAGAAAAGAAGAAATCAAGCCAGAAAAGTGCAATATTTATTATTGGCCAGAATTCTGTTTCTTCCCAATGTCTGTTAGTACAAATCTAGATGGCAGATTGCACCTAGTTAAAAAGTTGGTGTAGGCACTGGCTGCCACATATCAGTCCAACATAACAGCAGATACCTGCATTGACTTTTTAACCTGGGACAATTCACTGCTGATATTTATGCCAATGGGCTTAATGCTGATGTAATTTTCCAGTGGGATTTTTGGCTCATGTTGTGGTCACAATTCAGGGCATGTGGTGCAGCTCAGAAACAGGGAGGTGGGTCCTGTAAAGAGTGAAAAGTTGGAATCACTAATGAAATGGAATGCTAGTTGCTGGATGTGCAGGTGGATTGCTGTATATTTCAGTCACCTTGATGGGTGGTTTTAACAATGTTTACTCCAAATGGCTGACTCCCTTTGTTACTGTCCCCCTCTATCGAATATGCTTCTCTTTCCCCCTTTTCCGATGTTTACATCCCTTTGTGAAAAAGTATGAAACCCTTTTCAAAGGCTTGGATTGTGGGGTGCTGGTGGGGAGGGAATAACAAACCAACTTCTGAAATGAAGGGCTGATAGGCTGCTCTGTCACAACACTGTTTGCTCAGATGCTTGAATTTATTCTGTCCGTTGGCATAACTTCAATGCCCTCTGCCAAATGTCATCTAGGAACAATTATTTTAAAAAATCCAGATCATACACCTCTAGAAAACAGGGGTTAAAACAAGAGATCCCCATGGACTCACTTTCATGTTAGGAATGATATAACTATCTCTTTTAAAAGACAAGTGTTATTGGCAAATGGCAAGATTACTATACTTTACTTCCACCCACTACATTTCAATTTTGATTTTATGAATATTGCAAATTATATAACACACACATTATAACCTCTCACAGAGCTAATTTATAAGAGCAGTGTCCATCAATTATAAATTTTCCATGACATTAATAAAATGGCAAGAAGAACTAATTATGATGACTTCTCAGATGAAGATGCCTTGGTCTAATCATTAATGAGGTCGAGATGATACTTTTAAAAAAAATACCAGTGAGTCCTAATTATGAGTAAAATGAGATTATGAAAATGATCACAGAAAGGACATTAACCTGATGAGTTCCACGGTCTCTGAGTACATGGTGTAGGGAGATTTTGCTTCTAATGGATCGCGTTCCATAGCATTCCCACACTCAATGAAGGACAGGGCTGCATCAGCGTAATTCACTGCTTTGCCAAACTTTTCCAGCTGGAAGGGAAAAAAAGCGAAAATGCACTCAGGGTGTGAAGTGGAACCATTAAGTAGTAAGGAATGGGACACAGTGTGGGGTTAGGCTTTTGGGTTGGCATAACTGTGGCCATATTTTGCGATTTCAGAAGCAACAGCTTTCAATGGCACATGCCTGAGTTCTTTGCAACAGCAGACCAGTTGTGTCAGCACGCTAGCCCCCTCCCTCTATCTTCCTTAGTTAAGCTAGATTCCTTTGTCTTCTCCTATTACCAGTAATGCTTGCCAAGAAGTGATGTCATTGTCTCCTACCATTACTAGTTAAGTTTGCCAATTAGAGTACTGTCTCGTATCACTAATCTAAAGCTTACCAATTAGAGCAATCCACATAGGTACCAGTACATGTAGTAATGCATAATAATGTAGACCTCCCATGCAACACTTCTCTAACCTTATTTGGGGATTTACTACTGCGACACAAAGAAATGATGTAATCATCTATGCTAATTACCTAGGGTAGAAGGTTAATAAAAGGAGGCCTCCCCAGAGGGGGGAAAATTTCCTCCACTGGTTCGGATCCTCATGTCTACGTGTCAGTGTGTGTGTGTGTGTCTCTGTGTGTGTACATAAAAGTTCTTCCCGTTACTCGAGTACCCAGCTGCCCCTGGCTGTCCAAGATTATTGCTACAATGCAGGGCCACCCATGGACGATTCAAGGCATATCAAAGGAAATCCTTCACAAGAGATGTAGTGGAATTCAGGGCTAAAAGAGGTAGTGATGGCTGCCAACGGGGTTTAGATACATTGATGGAAGTGAGCATGGTTAGTGGCCCAAATCCTGATGTTAAGTGTAGTACACGAACCAACAGGATTTGGGCCACTGACCACTCTACCTGACTCTACTCTGTGACTCACTATGCTAAAGTAAACTGCAGTTAGAGGAGGTACATTTAAATCAATGAAACCCATGGAGGCAATGATTTAAGAAATCCCCACTGATTCAGTTAGTGCAGTTTATTAAGCCAATTAACGGGATTTTAGCCAAGGGCAAATCGTCAGTATCGGAAGCAGCTGTCTCGTATTCACTCCGGCAAGGGACAGCCATGTGTGCAAGGGATGTGGAGACATATCCGGAAGAGCGCATGCATCCTTCCTGTGACGGGGAGATCTCCAAGGATATTTGTAAGAGCAGTCTCTTGCCCCTTGACTTGAGAGCAAGAATGCTTTTGAATTTCATCCATGTGGCTGCCTCTTGCGGCTCCTCCTCTTGCAACTTCATGATAAGTGGTGATAAACCTCTCCTCTTTTCGCTGAATGGGCAGAATTTTTTTTAAAAAAAACCCACTTTCCTGAAAGTGTTGCCCAATCCAGAAAGCAACATTTCATGTGTAATGCTTTGTACTACTCATTACAGATCAATCAAATTGGTTGGCATTCAAATTGTTACCCCTGGTGTTATCATATATATTTTGCTGATTGTTTATTCTAAATATTGGGGGAAGGGGAGGCCATTTCCAGTGACAGGCTGATTGGTTGGTTGGTGGAAATAATGCATTAGATGTACCTTTTCCAAAATTACTTCCAAATTGGTGTCAGAGAATACTTTTTTTCAATTTACAGCAGGAGGCGAAGAACGGTTTATTCTTCCTATGAATGGGTTGAACTAGATGATAGAATTAATGCATTAAAGGAAACCCAGCTCCCTTGTTTGTTTGCTTGCTTTATTTATAGACTGCCTTTCTCCCAATAAGGAGACCCAAAGCTCTCTTTAAGAGAAGTTCTTGTAATATGTGCTGACCTCAACCTGCATTTTCAAAAATAGGCTGCTTTTGTTTTGTAATTGGTTCTTTCTTTATTTGCGCCAGAATCACCCGTAAATGATATTCACATATAAACATACACTGCTATTTTAGGGGACATGAAAGGAGACTCCCTCAGGCATGTGGGCTTAAAGTATCTGTGTGCCTGGAGGGATAACATTGTAAGAAGAAAAATACATTTGAACACCCCTGATCTTTCTGGATCAACAGGTCTAGCTCCCTGCTGATGCCATTTTGTGATGAAATGGCAAGAACATAGCATGAGAAATACAAAGCAGAACTGAACGCCATGTCTAGATTGGCCCTTAGAGGAAAGGCAGCGGGACAAAATCCCATTTACGGTGGGCGCCAGCGTCGACTTATGCAGATGTGAGGCTTCAGGGGAAAACACAGCAAGGGAACTGATGAGGAATGGGAGGACTCAGCAACAGGGTAAAAAAAACAACGGGTCAACTAAGGCATGTTCTAGATAGTAGAGGATATGCAGGAGGGTTGCCTTTTCCCCATAGCAGTGCATCAAGTTGTTAAACAGAGCCTGCCTTGACATTCCAGTGAAAGCACAGGGGACGTCAAACAACATGTGACAGGGAAGAGTTGCCTGCAGGCAGCGGCGTGATGTGCTATGCCTTTTCCTTGTTAGTGCTGCATGAAAAACAGCCTGCATTCTGCCAGTCCTGGGCAAAGGTAGCAAGATGGAAGACTTGTCCACAGGCCAAGTGCATCAGGCAGGCAGGGGAGGGGCAGAGAGTGGTTCAGCACAGAGCGTGAAGGCTGCTCAGGACTTGTGCCTGTAAATATTTGTGAGCAACCGACAGGCAGCTAACCAGGCCCTAAACAGCATGGGCATCTGCTGGGAAGTCAGTCACCCAGGGGAGGTGTTGACAGCCTGTTGACAGTGAGCCTCCTTGATCGGCAATGTTCCTAATGAATGTAAAAGGACCATACTGTATATTGGCACATACCCCCTTTTAGAACTAGCCCTTCCTTCCTTCCTTCCTTCCTTCCTTCCTTCCTTCCTTCCTGTTAGAAGCACTGCATCACAATTAATAAACATATCAGGTAATTTTCAGCCAATTATACAGTAGGACCCCCGTATCCACTGATTCATTAACCACTGATTCAGTTATTCACAGCTGGCAGAGGAAAAATTAAATGAATAATTCAGCAGCTGCAAACATTGAAAGCACTGTGTCAATGCAATCACCCAAGGTTATAAGTGGTTATAAACACAAAGTCTATGTGATCATGTATAGTAGATTCATATAAAAGTGACCTCCAAGTAACCTGGTTCTCCATGTAATTAGGAGCTAGGCTTTATAAGGCATCCATCCATTTTAAGAGGTGAGTAGTTCTTTCCACCCCTCATTACATCCCTCAGATTCTCTGCTGTTCTCTGATGGTTGTGAAAAAAACTTTTTTTCTTGATTTTAATTTGGGAGGGCTGCTGTTGAAGCCAAGGAATGGATGCACATTTGATATAGATCATTTGAGTCCTTCGCTGTTACAACCCTCTGTATGACACTCACTGGTAGCAATGTTTGCTTGGCAGCTGATTTCATTAACAGGAGGTAGAATGGAACCTTGAGACCAACACATCTAAAACTACTCATGGCTGCAAGTCAAGCTAAATGCATTATTCTTAGTGGGTTAAAACTTTGCAACTACCCTCACATCCTAGAACCTCTTCCTCTACTCTGTCTGTCAAAATTGTAAATATGTTCTTGGCTTTCTAGGTACATCCATCTTTGAACATTCTGCTGCAGCCCCTGTCTCAGACCACTCTCCTTTTCTGCAGACAATGTGAAGAGCCGGTTAATTAATGGTGCCATGCACCAATAATTAGTGTAATGAATTGCATACATTAATAAAGCATGCAAATTAGAACCAGCCCTCTGGCTTCTTCGTGATACCTTTGCAAGTTAAACCATGGTGCTGATGACGCTGCCCAGCTCTGCAGAGAAAAAGTAGAACTTGGACACTTACCAGAGCATCTGCTTTGTGCTTCAGCTTTTTGGCCTCTTGCATGTAGTAATCTGCGTTGTGAAGCCTAAGAAAACAATAACAATAGCTATAAGAAGGAAAAGAACCATCAACTGATGAGGTTTCAGTTTCCACATTGGCCTCCTTGGTCTAGACATTATGCTGACTTTGGCATTTTGCCTTTGATTTGGCTCATTTCACTTTTTTTTGTTTTTTAAAAAAGCTTTCTTTTTTTCTTCCCGAGGGAACAGAGTAGATTTCACCTCCCCTCCTATTTTATTTGCACAGCAGAATTGTAAGGGACATCCAGCTTGAGTAAAAATGGAGGGTTTAAGTTCCCCTGGAAAACTTTATGGTGGAGATGAGATGCAGCCATGACGGAGTTGAACCAGCACTAGGAAAACTCATTTTTGGTGACCGGTATCCTTTTGTAGCTGTTTGCACAATTCTTGGTGGTGTGGTCAGTTTCATGCTTCTCAAGAAGCCTAATGCATCCTTTGACATGTGGTTCTTTCCCTTCCACCCGCTAACCAGGCTCTGTACCTCCCTTCCTACTCTCATGCCCATGTGTCTCGGCAGCTATTCAACGTTGCCTCTGCCTGACCTGTTTTCATCTTTGCTGACATGGTTAATGGCTCCAAGTGACCAACATATTTTTTTTCACATCCAGCTGGTGCTGGAATCAAGAGGGAAACCAGTCAGGAAAAGATAATATCATGTCATAAAATGAGTATATGCATGCTAAATTGTGGAGGCGATCCAGCATAGTTGCACAAGTGTGGATCAAACGGAATATGGTCTAAACCTTGGACAGAGTCTAGCTAGATTCTGGGAGTTGTCCAAAGAAGTAGCTTTGGCAAACCTCTGGATGTACAACTAGAGATGGGCATGAAACAAGTTTATTTTCATTTTATTCTTCATTTTGTTTGGAAAAAAACAAAAAACAAACTGATTTTTAAAAGAAAAACAAAATGAAACGAACTCAAAATTTCAAATACAAAAGTGGAACAGGTGATACCTTTAGGCTACTAGAAAATTCACAAAAGCGTTGCTACTATTTCAAGGGCGAAGCCCCCCTCCCCTCTCAGCTCATGAGCTGTTTAGGAGGACAACAATTAATCGTGGTTAGGGAAAATTAACCATGGTTAAGTGTTATGTCTGCAGAGGGACACCACATCACATATTTCACAAAGACAAAACAAACAAACAACAAAACCCACTCTTTCCTAAGATACATTAAATGTCACCCATTTATTTGGATTCTTTTCAGTCTTATCAGTGCAGAGCTGCTGGATGTGAAGATGTGATGGAGGACTTGTTTAATCTTTGTTGAACAGGAGGAAAGGAGGCACAGGGCTCCATTACACTCAAATGCAAACAGTAGATATCTGCAGAGATCATCTGGAACACTGGTTCTCAACCTGAGGTCCCAAGATGTTCTGGGACTATAGGGTTAGTCCCAAAACATCTGTGGACTTAAGGTCGGGAACCAATGATCTCAAGAAAAGAGAAAGCTGGTGATGCAACACTGGGGATAGGCATGGCTAATCTAGAAACTAAATCTGCATATGCCTAAAGGAGATACAATTCTAGGTTTGTACATAGGGAAAAGAAAGCTATGTGTTGTTGGAGACATTAAGCTAGCTAAATCTCAACTACATGCACAGCTGAGGAGAGAGGGCCATGAAAAGGTGGTAATGCTCTCAGTTTACATCCTGAATTTTCCACGGTTTGGTGGCCACTGCTTTATTTAAAGACATCTCGGAGGGACAAGGGTGAAAAAGCCAGTAAAAGCTGACTGCTCCAGTGTCATGTGGCTCAGAAATCTGTTCCAGGTTTTTATTTGCATTTAAAGCAACTTTTCATGATTTGGGGCCCTGTCCCAAATAGATTCAGCACCTCAGACAGCTCCCATAGTGTTTAGCTCAAACTTAACAACTGCCTTTAACCCAGGAGGTCTGTTCCATGCAAGAAGGCTCTGGGATTTATGGTTCTCCAGTCACTTCAAACTATAATTCCCATTGGATTCACCCAGTACAGACAAAGGCATGGGAGATGTAATGTAAAGCTTATGAAGGGCCAAACTTGTCCGACTTCCTTCTAAATTATCACCCCACCCATAATTTCCCAGACATCCCATAACAGCCAGCCAGTGTGGTGTAGCATATAGAGCAGTGGTGGCGAACCTTCAGTACTCCAGATGTTTTGGACCACAACTCCCAGAATTCCAAACCTGTATTGCCAATGATGAAGGACTGTGGGAGTTGTGGTCCAAAAACATCTGGAGTGCCAAAGGTTCACCACCACTGCTATAGAGTGTAAAGCTGGAACTCAAGAAAGGTAGATTTAAGTCTCTTCTTGACCATAGTGTAGCAAAGGTAAATCTGTAATTGAACATCACAGATCTCTTAAAAAAACCAAGTAGGGCCACCAAAAATCAAAAGTGATTTGATGGCACATGAAAAACAACATTGTTCAATACACAGATCTCTGCAACTGTATACTCTTTTATACATCCCATGACTGATCTCCTGCATCATATGCAGTAACATCTACAAAACACTTTGTAATTTGTAAAACCCAGTACAGAGCATTTGTAACAAAATTTACAGAATTACAGATCTCTGACATTCGGAAGCCTGGACAAGAAATGACCGCACAAGTTTCATTTTGTTACCTACATGTCATCAAATGTTATTTTAGGCCTTCTCGGTTCAGAATCCCCATCAGGAAAGGTGGGAGCTGCAGACCAGATGTCATTGTCTAGATGGCTGGTGTCGAACAGTGTGTTGGGGGCCCTGCCGAGGGACTCTTCCTCCTGCATGGAAAATGATTTTAATTAGCAGCCTCAGTGTTCACACTAATAATACCTTTGCATGTTGTCTAATGCACACTGGCATTCTTGAAATTAAAATCCAGGCACATATTTTGCATCATGTGGACTCTGTGTCAAAAGTCAAGCTCCCTAGATTAATTAAGCGCCAGCAACTACATATCGTACACATGCACAGCTTCTTTAACACTCATTTCCAGAAAGGTGTAGTGTCAGCATGGGTGTCTTGTAGCATTGCCTGCTTATTAAAACAAGGTGGAAGGCAAGTGAAAACTCACCGTATCTGATGACTAAGCTGGGGCTGAGGACAGCTAGTAGGGCTGTTGCTTAAGGGTGTGTATGGAAGAAGAAACACAGTCTTTTTCCCGGGGAGGATTATAGGAGATAGAAGGAAAGGAAGTCACTTGAGACTGAATCAGATGTTTGACTCATCTGTCCCCGTCTTGTCATCTCAGAGTGGCAAAAGCTCCACCTGGAAATCCCTGGAATTCCTTGAAATCCCCCATCCAAGGGTTAACTAGCACCTCTGAAATCTGATAGAATTGGTGTATCCGGGGTGATATTTTGGCATCCAAATTGAATAAAGATGAGGAAGAAATTGCACTTTAGAATAAGAACATTGGAATCTGCCTTACCTTGGACCAGATCCTTAGTCCACTTATGTCAAAACTGCAAAGTCTGAATGGCTACAATGACTCCTCATGGGTTCAGGCAGGGTTCATTCCCAGTTCTACCTGACATTCTCTATTAATCTCCCACTTGACTATTTATTGGCCCTGGCCCTCCTTAGTTTACAAAATCAGATGAGACTGTGTGAGTTTTGGGGTGGTACGGGAGCCAAGCAATGAAACTAAGGAAAGGGGAGACACAGGATGAAACGAACGAGGAGAGAAAAAGTCACTCCTCCTGATGGTCTCTCAGACATGGTCCTTATGTCTCCCACCCAAAGTTTACCCCTCCAAGCAGACATCTATCATGATGCGGCACTGTTCCAGGTGGGGTTCTTGGGGAAAAACCATAGCAGATGAATGGAGGCCACTGGTTAGTCTCCTAAACTTCCCATCCTGGGAAAGATGCAATGCTTGGAGAAGTTATCAAAGGAGTGGAGATGGCATTTGTGAGGAGGAACGTGGTAGTTCAGTGAAAAGGAGAAAAACAATTTTGTTCTTCAATCTCTCACATCGGTGAAGGTTACAGGGTGCAACCCAGCTTACACTGAAGATGCATGCATTTGTATGGGTGAAAAGAGATAGATAATTGGGGGGGGGGGACCCCTTCAGTTTCCTATATGGTTTTTTCCTTGCACCAAATTCAGTTGACCTGTCTTCAACCTAGAGATTTTGACTTGCTGGTGTCATTTCCTTCTTCTTTTCCTCACACACTCAACCATCCCTGAAGAGGACATCTATGGCTTTTGTACCCAGGAGGCAAGGGGCTGCCATGGCTCTCTGCACTTCTATGCTAGTGAGCTAGACCTAGGTTCCTTATCACCACTTATTTCATGTACAAAAGTACAGTGGACCCTCGTATAACAAACGGTTTGTATAACATAAAATCTGTACAACAATTTTTTTTTCAAATAGGGGAAATTTGCTTAACAGAATCGCACATGTGGGGTAATCTGTACAACATAAAAATGGACGTGATTAGGGATTACTCCATTTTCAATGCATTCCTATGGGAAATGTGTATAAAGGAAAATTTGCTTAACATAATTTCATTTGGAACGAATTAATTCCCTTATACAAGGTACCACTGTATTAACTTTCTAGTTCCCCTCAGTAAGGAGTTTGCATGAGACGATTGTGTTCTGTTTGGTAGGCCTTGAGCAGACGAGATTGGCCACCCTGGATCAATGTTGTGTCTTAGCACAAGGCAGGTCTTTACATTTTGAGGCCAGGGTTTGCTCTTGTGGACCCTATCCCATTGCTCATCCTGAGTAAAGAAGGCTGATGGAACCAACAGGATGTATGCAAGTGCTCCTTCAATCGGCTCGAGCAGATGGTTCTCTTGAGAAGACCGCGGTCTTGAACCATGTAGTTCAGTGTTGACCCATCTCATCCTACCAACTTACAAAGCTTCCCTTTGAGATGGAGGATGATTTGTTCTCAGTTTTTCTGTGCTTGGAGCAGGTGTTGGCCTGCAGGGGGGTCGTCAAAATATTGTCCGGGGCAAAGGAATTGTTGTCGTCGTTGTTCCTCCTGGAGGTTGTCTCATCGAGCAGAGGAGACAGAGGTGGTGGAAACAGCTTCTCGTCCCTTTTCTTTGTCACCTTTTTGATGGAGTTGTTGCTGCCAAGGAACCAAAGAAGAAAAGGGAGAGAACAACAAACAATTATTATCACTAGGATGGATGCAACACAAGCTCTGTTTAGCCGCTGCCCATCACATTTGGTCAATGTGGGAAAAGGGAATTGTTAGACATGGGACTTTTGGAATTCATTGACTACACCCCCCAGAAGTCTTCAGGAATTTCCCAGCCAGACATCTGGGAATTTTCCTCAAAAAATCCCATCCTTGTAGGTGTCTGTAATTCCTTTCATCTGAGAAATAATGGACATGATGATGATTTTATTGGATAGTTCCAATGAAATAATAAAAAGAATCATGTGCCATCAAGTCAGTTCTGACTTATGGCAACACTGGTCAGGGTTTTCCAGGTGCACAACACTTAGAAGTTGCTTCCAACTATAAAGTTCAGGTTAAAAACCAAAGCAGACTGGCCCCCTCCATAATCTGTTTGATCTCTATGACCTCTGTCCCTGTACAAAGGAAACATAAATGGTCAACATGACACTGGAAAGAGCATGTCTTCTGCTCCAAAAGTGCTGTCACTTTCAGTGTGACATCCTTCAATAATCTAGGACTAGCCATGATGTCTCAGAAAACATATTTTTCCTGCACTGGAGGACAAAGAGAAAAAGATTGTTGTTTACATCCTAGCTGCTAAAAAATCCAATAGATCCAGCTGAATTCTTAACATGTTAATTTGACCATGGATTTTTGTTTTTGGTATTATTTTACTTACTGTCCTAGTCCAGTCAATGAAGATTACTTGAATTTTAATCTTTCCTTAGACAACTCATATTGCATTCCACGGCCATTTACTTTTCATGATTATTGACTCAAATTTTCAATAGCAAATTAAGTCAACAAGAATTTATGTCTGCCTCTTAGTCAATTTAAGTCAGTGTCAGGCATTTATAGATTTACAATACCTCAAAGCAACAAATCAAAGAGGAACAAGCTAAGCAAAAGCAGCTTGATTTCACAGTCAGGAGAAATTCAATAGTCTCACCTGGCCGTACTTTGCATCACTTCCCTAGGTCTCATGATAGAAGCATCTATTTCAGTAACCTCCTAATGGTGGCCGTTAGCAAATAAAAAACATGGCTGTCAAAATGAGAATTTTATTACCATTCTGGTTAATGTATTGTGCCTATCAAATATGTAGCTGAGATGTGTATATATAGTTAGGATCACTGGATGTAGAATAGTAAGATAGGAGAGGGGCTGCAGCCTAGTGGTTGAGCACATGCATAATCTTTTGGAGGTCTCACGTCCATCTCCTCCAAGTTAACCCTGGGAGCAGCCTCAGAGACCAACTGCCAGTCAGAAATCGATGGATCAATGTCAGGGCTGATCCAGAACGGAATATAGTTCATTATTGGGATGACTTTTTGGCGGTGTTTAGTTCAAGTCAAATTATGGCATCCATACCTCTTTTGACTTAGAACAATCCATCCCACCCCTTTTGACAGCCGCCATTTCCCTTTTTGGGAGAGTGCTAGGGCTACAGGGTTGGTTGTAGAGATGGGCACGAAATGGAAAAATACCGTTTCGTTTCATTTCTCACTCCATTTTGTTTCGTTCTATAATTAATGACATTTTTTATAATTTTTTGTTACGAAACGTAATGAGAAATGAAATGAATCCCCTGCCACACCAGTGCTCTCGCCGGGGTGGCAGGGGATTAAAAAGCCTTCAGCCCACCACCCCTCAAGGGTTAGGGTTAGGGTTAGGGTTTTTTAAAACCAGCGAGACCATGGAGGTGGGTGGACTAGAGCCTGGAGGTGGGTGGACTAGCACTCTCGCTGTTGTGGTGGGGGATTCAAAAAATGCTTCCAGTAAGTAAATGGGCTACGAGTGCAACTGCACGTTACCGCAACCCCCACCCGCCTCGGCCGGATCTGCAGAGATCCCAGTGAAGGCCAGGGTGAGGTGGGGGTGGAAGTGCCTTGTGGGCTCGCTCATAGCCCATTTACTCTCCAGGCATGGTGCTTTTGGGACATTTCAAAAAGCCTCCAGCCCACCACCACTGCTCCTTTCTCCTCCCTCCTCCCAGGGGGGGGGGATTGGACAGGGAGTCTTGTGAGCAGAGGGGATGGCATGGGAGAAAGGAGCAGTCAGGCCAGGCAATGAATTTACTGCTGTCTGGCTGCTCCATTCTTCCCTAGCTGCCCGCCTCCCAGCTGGGATTTTTTTTTTGACAGCTCAAGCAGGGAAACAGCCAGCGGATCTCGCTGCTGAATGAGATCTGGCAGCAGCTCCCTAGTTCAGTTCCTCCCGAACCGAAAACATTATTTCATTTTGTTTTGCGATGACACACTGTTTCCTGTTTCGTTTCATTTTGAAATGGTTCGAAATGTTACAAAATGATGAAACAGCATGTCGTTTTTTGTAAGGTGCTCGTCTTGAGTTGCGTGTTTTTTTGTGCATTATTCAGAACACTCCTAGTTGTTTCATTCTGTAGCCCATGAGGATGGTTAGTCCACGTGCAAATAGAGCCATGAATGGTGTCATCTGAGGTGACAACCGTGTGGTATATTTGGTGAATTCTGGCACTGCTGGGAAAACATAACTCCTCATTGCTCATCTACTCTACCACTGTATTCCTTTCAAATAGTTTCCTATTGGTTCAGTTCTATTCCGGATAAAGGAGATTCACTGGTGTTATTATGTGCGCTATATGTAGATGAATTGCTGCTGCACTATATCTGTTACTTGATTTAATAAAAGCAACAACAACAAGGGAAAGTTGTTGTGGCCTTTTGAATGATGGCCATGGGAAAAAGCATGATGGCCATCATTCAAAATGGTGGCCATGGGAAGAGGGTTCAAAGGGGAAGTTGCAGTTATGAAAACGGGGACGAATTGGAATGATCCAAAGACCTGCCCGAACCCTCCTCATGGAATGGGGGGGGGGAAACTATCGATCCACAAAAGGATCACACAGGTGAGAGATACAATACATGGCACTAAAGAAATGAACCTTCCAAGCTTGAAGCGATCCGATGCGACTCCCCCTGTCCCCTCTTTCATATGTATTCATCCATTTCCAGAATCCCCCCCCCCAACTCTAACTCCTTTCCACAGCAACTTGTGGTTTTAAAAAGCAAAGGTAAATTATATGGAACAATGTCTCATTCCTGAACAAATCTATCCACAGCACATGGATTTCCTCCAACAGTGTAGGGGATTCAGCTATGGCTGAGAAAAAGGTTTTTAAAAACTATACTCACCAAAATGAATGCTCCCCTACTCTAGTTTTCATTCATGCTTAATGATAGTTCTGCTAAAGTTTCCTTCCCCCCACTTCAAGTGATTCCCCCATCTCCCTTTTAAAATTTATACTTGCATCTTCTCTGAAATTGTTTTCAGCTTGCTATCAAAGTGTAATAGTAGTCATTTGTATCCTTCTTATAATGAACCCATTGAAGTAACTTCCTACCATCCATTAGTTAGATTCTTTTCCATTTCTTGGCTAAATCCACCATCACCCTGTCTCATGTTTTTCCAGAACTTGTGTTTCTACCTTCCTCTCTTATTACTTAAGTTCCGAAAAAATGGATTGGGTTAGATCACTAGGAAGGTATTAGTAACAGCCCACAATGTGATCATGGTGTCAATTAAACATAACGGATAAGCAAGTCTTTTCTTTTTCTCCTCCCCCCACTATTTTTTTTTTTTGCTTGGCAACTAGAAGCATCTGAGACCAAGGGAATGGTGAGCTAGCATAGGGGAAATAACTATTGATGAACACAATTATATTTTAACAAAGGATAGCAATGGTTTCAGAGCTCTAAGGAATCAAATTAATGTCCTAGAAAACAAGCTCAAATTATGAAACATCAGGTTGGGGGTAGACCCCTAGGGCTTGATGAAGGCAGGAAACAGGAGATTTAAAAAAACACAGACAATGCAGGCATTGGAGAAAGATAAACATATATATTTGTTAGAATGACAAAGGCAATTTGCCTCATTTTAAATGCACCGAGAGCCCTATGCAATAAGTGCTTTTTTCTAACTTGAGAAATGGAGGCATTAAACAGGGTAAGTCTAGGTACATTTATTCGCAGTCTGTTGAATTGGTAATTATACAGGTAAAAGAGTGATGAGGAACTATCTGGCTTTAGTTCACAAGGCTTATATATTAATTGAAAGATTACTTCATAAAGAAAAATATCACTGCTCCACTGTCATATTTTTAGGAGAAGGATTTAATTTTTGACTTTGATGAAAAAGCAAATGTGTGTTCTGCTTATATACCGCCCCATAGCACTTCAAGCACTCTCTGGGCAGTTTAAGTATGCAGACTACCCACTGCCCCCTCCCCCAGCAAGCAGGGTACTCATTTTACTAACCTGGGGGGGGGGACGGAGGGACAGAAGGCTGAGTCAACCATGAGCCTGCTACCTGGATTGAACCCAAAGTCGTGAGCCCAGTTTTAGCTGCAGTACAGCTGCAATTTAACCACTGCACCACGAGGCTCCTTTGCAAGTCCAAAGTCAATCTTTTAACATCAACAAACGTATTTAAAAAAGGGGTGGAGACTCTCGACCCTCTCCCCCCAGTAATTATTAGCAGTAATACAAATTAGCTAGATGAAAAGAACTTTGTTTCCATGGACAAATGTAGCTTTTGCTGCCACACTGGCAAACTCTGATGACATGAGGGGACTCAAAATCGGCTGCACACGTGGAGTCTGCTGTCTAGGAGTGAATCGTCCTTGCTAGAAACTCTGTAGCTCCCTTCCCCTGCAGTCCCGTTCTCTCTGAGATTTGCTAACCTGATGGACACAGCAGTTCTCTGGGTCTTCAGCCTGTGACCTGAGACCGGGCCACTTTGGTTTTCAAAATATTTCCTTGTGGAATTTGACTCTGAATAAAAGACAGCATTGACTTCAATAAAAACTTACTCTTTAGTAGTGCTGGTTATTCGGTGGTTGGGTATCGGAGAAATGCACGGCGGAAGCAAACACGAAGCAGGCGTCTCCTCCAAGCGCTGTTTCTTGTTTTCACCAAAGGTGTCCAAACTTTCGGATTGCTTCCGTTGCCGCAAAAGAAAACCAGAAAATTATAACTCCGCAAACATTGGAAGCTCCCATACCTGACTTCACCAATCCTTGCAGAATATGAGATACTCGTATCACATTCCATGTTCTTCAAAGGGATTGGAAGTTCATTTGAGCCTACACCAGGCATGCCTAAAGTCAGGCCCGGGGGCCAAATGTGGCCTGTTTTCAAAATTTGAGCAGCCCACGACCACTTCTCCTCCCCAGCTCAGCCTGTCATGCACCCCCACCAGCTAGCCTCTTCCCCAAACTGGATGGAGACATCAGTTTACAGTTTTATGGTTTGCCTGCCCTCCCTGCCTCTGTCCATACCCCCAACCACCTGCCCAGCCTACTCACTCCCGGCTCCATTGCTGCAGTGTCGTCCCCGCCTCCTCGCATGTTATAGAGGTTTGTCCAAAGTCCAGCCCGGGAGCCAAATGTGGCTGAATGGTCGGCCCCCACACATTTTCACCTCACCAAATCTGGCCCTCCTTGCAAAAAGTTTGGACACCCCTGGCCTACACCATCTGGACTGTTGGAGTTAGGTTAAAAGCACCCTTCTGTTTGTGAGATAGGGTTTGTTGGGGGGTATTTGGATAAATGGTCAACTTCACCCAGTTTGTAAAATTTGGCACACCAACACTAAAGCAGAGTGGTGGTGTATCCCATGGGGTTGACAAGCACCATGCTGCAATGATTGATTACTATCTTAACTGCATAATGAATTGATCTCAACTCACTTTCTTTGCAGCATCCTGGGCTGTCTGGCTTGGTATTTCTTGTGCAATGTATCCACTGACCCGCAGTACTTTCTAGGGCCTAAGGCTGAGTTTAAACTTGATTGGAAATGTGCACGGTCTCTCTTTCTTCCTCTCTAACACTGAGCCATTCCACCCACCCCAGGCGCATTTCCTTCCAATTGTCTGCATTACGCAGCATGGCGAGGTAGCCACAGAGAGTAGGTGCAGAACAAATGGCCAATTTAGTTAACAACACACATTTCTAAGTAAGACAGTGCAGCTAACCTGGTCCCTTTCTATTCTTGCCATTTTTACTTTATGGGAAACCTCCCATGCCTTTAAATAGAGACGGGCACCCTACATCCTTATGCAGAATGATTCCCCGGGTCATTGCATCCAGTTATAGGGAGCATGCAGTGCCCCTGTTACAACAACTTCTTAGGCTGCCAGTCCATTTCTGGACCCTAATAGAATTGCTGCTTATTATACATAAAGCCCAATACAGCTCGGGTCCCGTATCTTCTGTAGGATTGTATCTCCCTATATGAGCCTTCTTGGTGTTTAAGACAATCTGAGAAGGGCCCGTTGCCATCTCTGTGATCTCCCTTGGGAAACCAGCCTGGCCCTCTTCCCATTTAATTATCTGCCAGCTGCTGGAGACCCATCTTTTCAGGCAGGCTTTTAAGAATCAGGATTGAGTACTGATTGCCATTTTTAAAAAGTTAAGATAGTTTTTTAATGTTTACTTGCTTTCAATTCCATTCTATTTTAATTAGCAGATAGCCCATTTTTTAAAAAAGAAAACCCATTATCGATATGTTTTTAATACTATTCTTTTCAATTTTGTGAGCCTCCTTGGGCCCCCTTATTGGGAGAAAGGCAGTCTATCGAGCAAGCAAGCAAGCCAAGATCGACAGAGAGACTGACTTTGAAAGAATGTTGGTTATGTAGAAGGTATCAGGAATGGCCTGACTGGGACTGATCAGAAGAGGCGGCTTTTCAAGAGGACGAGAAGAGTTCTGCTTCAGCTTATATACCCTATACCACTTCAAGTAGTCTCTGGGTGGTTTACAGTTTAATTATGCAGGCTACACATTACCCCCTGCCCCCAGCAAGCTGGGTACTCAATTTACCAACCTTGGAAGAATGGATGGTTGAGTGAACCTTGAGTCGGCTACCAGGGATTGAACCCCAGATCGTGAGCACAGTTTTACCTGCAGTAAAGGCATTTAACCACTGCACCACGAGGCTCTTAAGCCAGCTCCATTGCTGAAAGCTGCAGTGTTGGCTCCGACAACTTCAAATTCATCTCAGTTGAATTATGAAAACAGACAAATGGCCTCCATTCGTGGCAGTGGTAGAGATGGAACCATGAGAAACAGCTTCTAAACAGTTCCCCCAAATCCTTCTGGTCCCATCGCGAGCACCATCATGATTGCCAGCCATTTGTCTGTCTCCACTCATTTCTTTCAGGGAGCTCTATAGCTGACATTTTCAGAAGGCAAATATGACTGACAGCTGACGCTGCATTTGCTGAGATTTACAATACTGTTTTTTTTTTCAGGAAGATTTTTTTTTAAAAAAGCAACCCCACTCAGTCGACTGCAAATATCAATTTTTGATATAAAACTCCTGTTTCCTTTCCTTTCTTAAAAAAAAAACCACACATTTCAGTTTGGAGCACGCTGTCATATCCCACATGAGAGGATTCCCCATGGGCATAAATAACATAAAACACATGATATAGCATTGTCTCTCAGTCACAATAGATTCTGCTTTACAGGTAGTCATTGAAAGAAAAGATGACTACTTAAGTCAACGGCATTTTGATAAATCACAGATGTCGATGTAACAAATCCCACGTTTTCTCATTGTGCATGAAGACAAAACTCAGCAACTGTCGTGGCAAGTAGATTCTGTCGGTTTTAATAGAGGCTGCAGGGAAATCTCTTCCCAGTGCTGCGGGCAGCACAAAGAACACCATCTGATGAGCAACACAACCCTGATTCAAACATGTACCAACTGCAGGGATTTATAAATAGGCAGAAGCTTCTTCTGCCAGTCGGAGATGTAAATTGTCACCTGCTTAACCCCACCCCCAGCCTTCATCTATGACATCAGAAGCATGAGCATGTCTGGAAAATGGAGCGGCACATTTCCTTCCACAGTGGTGAGTCACCCTCTTGGACTTTCTAGATATTTTGGACTTCCCACACTCTCTGCTCAACATGGTGGTCAGAACTTGAAATTCTAAACATCGGGATGGCCAACGAGCGAGAACCCCTGTTCTGTAGAGGCCTCCCCCCCCCAGTTCTTATAAACATCTGCAGTAGGACCTCCATATCTGTGGGATAAGTATCCACAGTTTCACTTATCCAAAAATATTAAAAATAGTACATGAAAAAAAAATCACAGAAACATGTTACCAGATGAAGTTACCAGAACCCGACACTAAAGGGAGCCAGAGGCCATGCTGTGCACAGCACTCAGTATAAGAGTGTTTGCTATAATCCACATTTTCCAGTATCCACAGTAGGTGGGACTTCGAGCTGACCCCTCCAGGTGGACTCTACTAGATAAAGAGAGGGCCTTACCTTGTGCTTCCTTTTCGATTTCGCGGAGGGCTTTTCAACCGTGGGCGTTGGTGACTCGCGGCACAGCCGCTTGTGCTTGGTGTTGACCTCTCGGGGCTCCACCTTCCCTGGCGTGCTCTCAAAGGGGTCTTGCCCAGGGACCCGAGAGAGCAGGCTCAGGTCTATTTTCACCCACAGGCATTTGAGCTCCTCCAACTCCTTGAGCGGGGAAAGGGGTTCGTTCTGCACAATTGGGATGGGGGAGAAAAGGGCCTCCTCTAAGTCGTTGCCGTGCTGGTCCGTGGAGGCGTTGCTGCTGCTGCTCGTCAAACTGCTGACGCTGAGAAGGTGACCGCCACTGGCGTCCTTGGCTTTGAGGCTGTTGTCTGGTCCACCGCAGGCCTGCAGGGTCTTCGCCTGCAGGCTTTCTTCCTGGTCTGTGTTTGAATCGGAAGTGGACGAATCCGTTTCCACAAATTCCCGCGACTTTGGGACCGTTTTGCTGGGGCCGCGGTACTTCTTCTTCTCTGGGATGGGGCCCGTGGTGGTTCTCGGCTCTTTCCTTGGAGCGGTCTTCCCCGAGGAGACTTTGGTGTGGACTTTCACCTGCTCCTGGGTCTCTTGCGCCTCCTTCTCTTTGGGTGTGCTGCTGCTGGTAATATTTGGTTTGGGCCAGTTGTAGTCTTCTGTACTCGAAGGCCTCTCTACCTTTTTGGGTTGCTTTTTCCCCGTCGTCCTTTGAGGAGCAGGTTCATTGTGAGCCGGTGATTTTTGCTTTAAGTTTTTGGCTTCTGCCGGGGCTTTCTGGGCAACGCGGGGTTTGGCTTTCTCTCGGATGGGACTCCGGAGTGCCCTGTCTTTGGAATCAGCGAGAGGCTGGCTGCTATTCAGCTTCCCTTTGTTTTGCCCTTCACCCTGGGCGTTGCTCTGAGCTTGAGAGCTTTTCTCACCATGACTCTCATGCTGACTGTTGATGATCGTCTTGTTGTGGGGATTGACTTTATTCAACCATTTATCCAACTGCCATTTGTTCGCTGAAGGTGGTTCAGGCTGTGGAGGGAGGAATGACGGAAAGCATTTGTATGTGTGTGGCAACACAGAGAAGACATTTGCAATACCCACTTAAACCTAATGAATCTATTTATCACATTTACAACTCTTGGCGAAATCCAATGAATAGCCCTAACTTGGGTACACTCAGTGGGACTTATGTAAGTCAACATCCATTGGGTCTACTCTAGTTGACATTATCCACCTAGGTGTAGCCCACTGTGATCTATAACACTTGACTAGTAGTTAAATTTCACTGGCATTTAACCTGTTTGACACACTGTAGAATTACAATGCTCCTTTGCACAGTTTAAGTCTTAAAATAATTTACTAGTCTGTGCAATTGTTCTGGCCTTCTTGACTGCACCATAGACATAATTTTTTCTTTCTTTCTTTCTTTCTTTCTTTCTTTCTTTCTTTCTTTCTTTCTTTCTTTCTTTCTTTCTTTCTTTCTTTCCTCCCCAGTTCCCCCTTCTCCTTCCAGGTTTTTACTTTTTTGGGACTCAAGTGCCTTTGCACTGGTTTAGGCAGAGAGATGTGGAACGGTTTGCAGCTGTAGTATTTCAAGCCATTCCAGCTGACTCGAGAGAGCCAGTGAGACAGACAAGCCAGCAGGGAAACTCGCTGCCATTTGAGTCCTCCCCTGCCCACATCTGGTTCTGTTTTCCTTTTCCCTTCCTGTTCTTTCTTTCTTTTTTCCTTCCTTCCTTCCTTCCTTCCTTCCTTCCTTCCTTCCTTCCTTTACAGAAACCACTTCCTCAATGTCTCTAATGCATATGGTCTTTTGCAGCAGGGCCCTGGCTACAGATTGATTTGGAACACGCATGTCCTAAGGTCATTTCTAAACATGCCGAGAGAAGATACAAGATGGCAGGCTTTACCTCCGGAGTTCCACTACGTGACTCTTCATTGCATTCGCTGTCACTGGAGCTTGTTTCACTGTCCGAATCAGACTCAGAGCTGCTCTCGGATTCACTGGAGCTCCCCGAGCCTCCGCTGGAATGAACCAAGATGGTGTTGTGTGCTGCCGGCAGTGCAAGGCCACTGCAAAAAGGGAGAAAGAAAAAAGAAAGGCTGTGAGGAGGGTGGAGGGGGGAAAGACAGAGAGATGTAGGTGTTAATCTTTTCCTAAGACCCATCAGTTCATCCATTTTTGCCTCTTCACTGACTGAACATTCAAATTCAGGGTCTTGAATGTGAAAGCATGAGGTGACCATTACACTTTCGCTTCACTTGACTTTTCCTAACCTACCACACCACCTAAATTTAATCTTCAGCTCAGCTGATAGCAGCTGTCATTTTTCTCTGTGCTGCTATTCTGTGCTGACAAAGAAAGCTCTGAGCTTTGGAAAATACAGTGGATGGTTGCATGACTCTCAACCATAACTCTGGTCAATCGGTGGGAGGACATTGACCTTGCATCCCAGTAACTTGATATTTCAGTAACTTTCTTTTTGCTGTGCCTGCATCCAATACCTTGCCATTTTAGACACACATGATGGCCAACACACATTCCATATTTTTGGCCACTTCACCTCCATCCTCTTGTTTACCTGATGAAGAGTTGTGGGGTGAAGGTGAGAAAGTGTTGACTACATCAGGCATGTCCAAAATTTGGCCCTCCTGATGTTTTGGAGCACAACTCCCAGAATGCTAAGCTTAGATTGCCAATGACAAAGGACTGTGGAAGCTGCGGTCCAAAACATCTGGAGGGCCAAAGTTTGGACATGTCTGGACTATATAGTCTTAATAAAAGATATGCCCCAAATCTGCCTTCACTCTTGCTCATAAACCTCAAAGCTATTTTATTTTTTCTCATCCAGGTGTGGCTCTTTCCACCATCTTCTCATTAGAAGGAAGAAATGGGACTGGGTTACCGCTTCATCTCTGCCCATCGGCCCCCGTGTCATACAGTTATAGGCAAGACTGCCAGTATTTTTTGTTGCAAGCCTTTAAAAGAGGGCAGGAAACAGCAGTCAAATATGTTGACTGAGGCATAGGAAAAAAGACTGCACAATGAAGAAGGGACATGAGAAAGATATAGGATGGGGGATACATGACTGGAGAATAGTACTTGTGAAAGGGATTTGGGAGTCTTGGTGGACCACAAATTGAACATGAGTCAGCAGTGTGATGCGGTGGCCAGGAAAGCCCATGCAATTCTTGGTTGCATCAACAGAAGCCTAGTGTCTAGATCAAGGGAAGTGATAGTACCACTCTATTCTGCTCTGGTCAGACCCTACCTGGAGCACTTTGTCCAGTTCTGTGTGCCTCAATTTAAAAAAAACGTTGACAACCTCAAGTGGGTACAGAGGAGGGTGACCAGGATGGTTGAGGGTCTGGAGGAAATGTCTTATGAGGAACGGCTTAGGGAACTGGGAATGTTTAGCCTTTCAAAAAGAAGACTGAGACGGGATATGATAGCTATGTTTAAATATTTGAAAGGATGTCATATTGAAGAGGGAACAGGTTTGTTTTCCATGGCTTCAGAGACTAATGGTTTCAAACTACAGGAAAAGAGATTCCATTTGAATTTTAGGAAGAACTTCATGACAGTTAGAGCTGTTCGGCAGTGGAATATGCTGCCACAAAGGGTGGTGGAGTCTCCTTCCTTGGAGGTTTTTAAGCAGAGGCTGGATGGCCATCTGTCCGAAATATTGTGATGGGGTTCCTGCATGGCAGGGGGTTGGACTAGATGACCCTTGAGGTCTCTTCCAACTCTATGATTCTATGATTCTAGATCTATCAAATTCTACATGGTACATGGCTAGACTGGAGTGTCTTGCTTATATAGGGACTTGAATCCTTCAACAATATTGGTTGGCAATAGATTCCAGAAAGGTAAAAGCAAATCTCTCCCATGCCATGCTTCACCAAGCTATGGAATGTATGGTTGCAAGGTGATGGCCGTTAGCATGCTCAGTTTTAAAAGATGGTTGGAATAATGGAGCAATCCCACCCTGTCCTATCTCATCTCATCTTAAGTGTTTTCTTATTACTGGAACACAATGGGACATGAGATCCCAATTTTGCTGCTATGATAATGGGTCAGAATCCAACATTGATCCCTGCCACAGTATCCACATATTCGGTCTTGAGCCAACTGTTGCTCTCCTCGAGAGTTAGCCGACTAAATCAACTGGAACCAGGCGAGTCAACAGTTGTGTAGGCTCCATTGTTTCAGCAGGTCTATTTGTACAATGTCTGACCATTGGATTGAGATGTTAAGACTACAGCAGTCAATCATCTTTCCCTGTTCTATCAAAAGGTTCCTTCATGTTAAAAAGAGACTATACCAGATTCATGGAGACATGAAGATTAGCCCTTCCTGATTCCTGATGCTTTTAAAAGAATCAGGACTAGAGATGGGCTTCACTTAAGTTGTCTCTCTTTATACAAATCGCAAAACATGGCACTGCAGTTGCCACATGCTCCCTCTCCACATCTGCTGGCCATCTTAGAAACATAGAATCATAGAGACCTGAAGTCCAGTCTAACCCCCTGCCATGCAGGAGCCCCATCACAATATTTCCGACAGATGGCCATCCAGCATCTGCTTAAAAACCTCCAAAGAAGGAGACTCCACCACCCTCATTCGTGGCAGCATATTCCACTGCCGAACAGCTCTAACCAGCTGGAAGTTCTTCCTAATGTTCAAATGGAATCTCTTTTCCTGTAGTTTGAAACCATTGCCCCGAGTCCTAGTCTTTGCATAACAATGATGTGTGAATCCTTCTTCTCCAGCCTTGGGCCAGTCCAGCCAGGAGCCTGGGCTGCCCTTTTTTACCTCCTCCAGCAGTTGGCCACTGAAGGGTTGGTGCAGGGAGAAACTTTGTTCTGCCTCCTCCTCAGAGCTGTTGGGTGCCATAGAAGGAGCACCCCAGCAGCATGCAGTGATGTGTGAGTGGCCAGCCAGCTGAGGGGTGGGTGAGAGGGAATGCACAGAGGCTGTGGAGCCCCGCGTTACAATTCGTATGAAGAGGGGAAAGGAAAGTTGTGCCCATTTCCAAGCAGGGCACAGGGATTAAGAGCAAAACAGCCAACTAAGATGTAAGTCATCATCAGATATTCAAATCTGTTGGAACGTACCCTGCACAAGGCCAATATCAATAGTTTAAATAATTTACCAACGGAAATGCAGAGTCTTCTCTCTTTCTCCCTCTCTCTCATTCTCTTTTCTCCCCTTGGTCAACCCATTTATAATTCATGTTCAAACGGAGGGCATTAGGCAGCTCTAATATTTGGATGTAAACATTTTAAATTTTAATTTTAATGAATACCATGGGTTCTTCCCCTCCTCTCACCATGCCAAGACTGTGCATGAAGAGCTGTAGACAGATTATGATACTCTAGAGACACTCTAGAAGTGAAGCTAGATTTTTATTCATACTTCTAGGCTCATACAGGAGTCGTGCCACACTCACATAGAACAAAATGGGCATGTCTACACTGTTCATCCCCCCCCCCCTTGAGAACTTTAAGGAAAAGAACATTTTCCACAAAAGCTGCTGCTGGCCTTCTATCATTGTGCAATTGAGAGTGTGCTTACTTATGGGTTATGTGGGTGGTATGGAAGTTGTACCCATCGGGATAGGATAGTGCTGCACAGAATCATAAGAATTGTGGAGAGTATTGTGGGCTGTTCACTCCTCACCCTAGAACAAATTTATACTACCAGGTGCCACTGTAAAGCATTAGATACATTAAGAGATCCATCATATCCTGGTCATCGCCTCTTCGAGTTGCTGCCATCGGGAGGGAGATACAGAGTACTGAGAGCGGGAAGAAACTGCCTTGAAAATAGCTTCTTTTTTAGAGCAATATTGGCCTTAAACAGAAATTCTGGACTTTAAAGTCAGCTTATTTTATATGTCATATTTCATGTGTCATAGCTGTTTTTAAATCTATGTGGAATGTTTTATATGATTTGAATATAGCAACCATGAAATTTTGTTGTTCCTGCAAGGGGGCAATGACAATAAAGATTCCTATTCCTATTCCTATTCATTTTTCAAAATGCTGCCATTTCCTCATGCCCCCATTCTCTGTCTCAGCAGAAAGTCATAGATTAAGGAGAACGTCAAAGTGTGGTTCCTCTAAGCCAGTGGTTCTCAACCTTGGGGTCCCCAGATGTTCCTGGACTGCAACTCCCAGAAGCCTCCACCACTCGCTGCGCTGGCCAGGATTTCTGGGAGTTGCAGTCCAGGAACATCTGGGGACCCCCAGGTTGAGAACCACTGCTCTAAGCAGACACCTTTCCCTTGCATACAGCTGTTACCATTTTAGCTATGCGAGGAATGGGTCCATTTGATTCAAGAGCACCTACCCTAAACAATGATGGCTTCTTAGAAGTGTTCAGAGTATAGGTGGAAGAACTTTGCCCACGTGGTCCAATTTTCCAGCATGTCTTCCAAGACAAACAGTCCACATCTGGACCACTGAAAAGCTTATTGCTACACTTTCTAAACCTGGACACCTAAACAATGTCAGGCAATGTTCAGTTGACAGAATCCCCCCTGGTAACTGTCCATGCTAGCTGGAGTATCTGAAAAGCTGAAGTCCAGAGATACTGAATGTGTGGCAAGTAAAGACAACAAGCACAACCCAATGCTAGAAGCAATCTGCAATTCCCAGACCACTGCGGGAGCAACCGCTAAAGCGACAGCAAGGATGCTTGGAAAGTTCAACAGAAATAATTCTAAACCTGAATTATTTGACCAAGACAAGACCAAAAATAATAGAAACAGACCCAGCGTGGCCTTCATTTCTTTCCCAGCAAAATGCAATCCCAAAACTATCCCCCATCCCCAATAATATTACATGCCAAATAACATGGAGAAATGGGCTTCTGAAAGATTGCAGATTCAACCCCCCCTTTTTTGTCCATACCAAACATGATGAGGTCGTGTTCGCCTTTCATCTTGGATAACAAAATTATGACTTTCGCTGCATCCTGCAATTTTGTGCCGAAGGACCTACTGCCGCTAAACTATATCCCTTTAAAACAGACCGATCTCCCTTCTCAGTAGTAAGCTTCAGTGTACCAGCAGTCCTGCTGTGTCATCAGTAATAATGAAAAAGTACTTTCCCCCAACATGGCAAGTGATGAAACATCATTGCAACTAGAGAGGCAGTAGGGCTGATCCTGGAAGAAAGAGGAAATATGCAGGATGGGGTGGAAAGGCAGGAGAGTAGAGAGGGGGAACACTCCTTTAGAAAGAGAAGATAAAGTGAAATGGAGTGGTTGTAAGTCTTTTCAGTATCAGAGGGTTTTGGTTTTTTTTTGTCTTGCTTAGGTTAGATGCTTCTCTGGAGGCTAGACTTGGGTCACACCCTTGAAATAGCTTTCAGTGATCTCTGTGTTGGCCAATGGCAAAGCTTTCTCCTTTTTCTCATCTACATGACATTGAGGAGGGTCTGTAAGAAGGCTATGAAGCTGAATGACAAAGTGCATGGTTTTCCCATGGAAGGACCAGGGATGAGTTTAGGCCCTAGGACATCTTCAAGTTGACGAATTTAAATTTGCCGGAGGAGAGCCTTGTGGATACCTTGGTTTGGCAGACAGGCCAACAAGGGGATCCTAGATGAAATCAATCTCAGAAGACAAAAATTCTGAAACTGAGGCCATCCTAGTTTAGGCACATCATGAGAAAGTGGGATTCTCTAGAAAAGACAACCATGCTGGGAAAGTTGGAAGGCAGCAGCAGAAGAGAAGACCAAATATGACATGGACTAACTCCTTAAAGGAATCCACAGATCAAAATGTCTTTGGACAGTTTCAGCCTTGCCTGGGGTGTATGTGTGTCCCCTGCTCTTTCTCCATGCCTGGATGTGGGTGCCGCTCCCTCTTTCTCAAGCCTAGTCAATGTCTCTGGTCAGAGTTTGCTCCCTCTCATTCTTCACCTTCGGTGTCTCTCCCTCCATCTTGCAACTATCTGTTTGTCTAGCTCCCTGCACTTGTGTGGACCTGCAGGGAAACCTTTATTTTACCTATTTGTCATTCTGTAATAGCGTTTTACCAGATTGCAAGAAATAAAAGGAGGAGGAGGAGGAAGAAGAAGAAGAAGAAGAAGAAGAAGAAGAAGAAGAAGAAGAAGAAGAAGAAGAAGAAGAAGAGCAACAGCAACAGCAACAACAACAACAACAGTGGCTGGTGGCTGTGAGAGCCAGCATGAGGAAGGGAAGGTGCAGGACAAAGCTTCAAATGCAAAGATTCTTAAATCCTATGTACTGTAGTCCCCCCACCCAGTTAGAATAAAGATTAAATATTTTCTCACTAGGACACACACATTGAATCCAAAACCACATGGCTACCATATGAATTTAACTCAAAGTTTCAAACCCCGATCCATCACCTGATTTATATCAGCTGTGTAAACTTGCCCTGACACTCCCCCTTTTTTTTGGGGGGGGGTCACTGATCCCAACTAAGGTTCCGAGAATATCAGCAGCAATGCCACACCCCTGAGCAACATAACTTGAGGAAACATGTCGACTCTATGCGAGCTCAAGCCTCCCCTTTTTGCCTCAAGTGTTTCCTTAAGTTAAAGATTCATTTTGCAAACATCTCTTAAATGATTATGGAGCTGTCGTGTGCATGGCTTATTTTTTCTGCACCATAAATGAAGAATGAATGTGCAATTTACGCTTTACTTGTTTTCCCCTGCTCACCGCTGAGACTGTTATTACATTATTTTCAACACATCATTTACTCTTAATATTTTAATAAACCACTTTAAAGGTGAGACTGAGTAGTTACAAATATCACGCCTATCACTGACAATAATTATTCTCCAGGATGACTGCAGTCCAAGCCTTGTGCCATAAATATGCTCAGTAATCAAATAATAATAATTTGGCCCAAGAGTTCCCAACTGTGTAAAACACTTTCCCTTGATTTATTGGGTAAACGGCAGACAATTAATCAAATGATCAATGTACTTAATAGAAAGATATTTGCATATAAACCCAAGCTTCAATATAATAATGTCTTCCTGAGAAATACTAAAGGGTGAGGTGATATGCAGCATAATACTTAAAGTCATCATCTATGTACTACTTTTTCATTTTCCATTCTACTCTGTGATCCTCTGCTCTGTTCATGCCACTCGGGCATGAACTCTGGAAGGTTCTGTGAGACACATCACTGTTTCGGATGTTACTGGGTACTTTGATAGCAGCTTGCTTTTCAAGGGTGCAAGAGGCTACCTGTTTAGCATAATATGCCATTTAATCCACATTGAATTAAACACTCTTTTTTTTGGAGATCTCGGTGTCAAAAGACAGAGCACAATATCCCCCCTTTCTTTTTGAATATCTTGCTAATTATAACATCCATAACACATGAAGCACAAGAAGGTGTTCCTGCAGAAGGTTAATGGGTTCGAAAATCCAAGCATTCTGAACGAACCAACGAATGAACAAACAAACAAACAAACAAACGGTTCTGGGTGGAGAGGAAATGACAGCTGTTAGGCAGTCTGCTCGCCAAGCTCTGCCTAATATTATCAGTGTCATGTTTGTGGTTGACATCTTAAATCTTCAGCATGAAAAGCCTAGGAGTCAAAGGCTCAGCTCCCTTTAAAGTAGAATGGCCAAGGCCTATTATTGTGAGTGACAGAGAAAGAAACAGCATAAAGCCTTTAAATCTAGCTGACTGACAGCCTTGCCTTCCAGCCCGTATCCCTTGCAATCACTGTTGGTTGTGGCAGTTGGCATGTGTGGAGGCAGGGAGTGGCCTGCCAATTAAAGGTCTAGGCCTTCTTTCAGTGTCTCTTCCTATCCTACATAGGAAGGCTGGGTCTTAGGGCACTGCCTGGCATCTTGAGGAAACAGTATGCTTCCCCTGGTATCCAAATTGGAGAGACCACTTGTAGGCAAGCGACACTGCAAGACGAGATGATGGAGGAACTCAATGTGAAAATGCTTGAAGGTGTGTTGATGGATCTCCCTTAGTCTGGCATGGACATAAGGTACAGTAATCATCAGCCTGGAAACTTATTTCCATTCCTTTGAGGAAACTCCTAATTCACTCTAGCAATTAATGGGTTAACAATAGTTGTGAGTTTTTTGGGCTGTTTGGCCATGTTCTGGAAGTTTTTCTCCCTGACGTTTCACCAGACTCTGTGGCCGGCATCTTCAGAGAGCAAGGAGCTCAGGGAACTAGGAGTTCTCACTGTGCTCCGTGGTATAGAGTGAGAGAGACTGTGGGGTTTTAAAGTTGTGGGAAAGGGGGAACTTGTCCAATTCAGGAGAATAGGTGTTAGTGATTGTATTGTGATATGGAGAGATTAAGAAGTTTCACTGCAATCAGGGGTGGCACTGACCCTTCTCTGTGGTTGATGGGTGTCATCAGCTGTTCTATTGTGTGAAATGATCACAATACAATGACTAACACCTTTTCTCCTGAGTAGGACAAGTTTCCCCTTTCCCACAACTTTAAAAACCCACAACCTCACTCATTCTAGACTCCAGAGCACAGAGAGAACTCCTAGTTCCCTGAGTTCTTTTGAAGATGCCGGCCACAGAGACTGGTGAAACGTCAGGAAGAAAAACTTCCAGAACACAGCCAAACAGCCTGAAAAACTAACAGCAGCTATAAGATCCCAGCCATGAAAGTCTTCAAGAATACAATGGGTTAATGCTTAGTCCCAACTCCATGTCAATTAAAACAATTTATGAGACTTACAGAAGGGTCAACTTAATCAATTCGGTTTGTTCAATGGATCTTTAGAAAGGGCAAGTTGGAACTGTAACTAGCAACATTGATGTCGAGGGCTTCATTGCCATGTTGATTAAGGAGCCTCGCAGTGCAGTGGTTTAACTGCTATCTTGCAGCCAAAGCTTTGCTCATGACATGGGGCTCAATCCCAGGTAGCTGCATCCAGGTTGATTCGGCCTTCCATCCTTCTGAGGTTGGTAAAATGAGTACAGTACCCATCTTGCTGGTGGTAGTGAGGAGAGCAATGTGTCACCTGCATAATTAAATTTTAAACCACCCAGACAGTGCTTTAAGTGCTATGGTCTGGCATATCAACAGCAGACGTTGTTGTTGTTGTTGTTGTTGTTGTTGTTGTTGTTGTTGTTGTTGTTGTCGTCGTCGTCGTCGTCGTCGTCGTCGTCGTCATCATCATCATCATCACACAGCAGACAAGATAACTATGCTGGATTTTGTATTACAAATCACTAGTCAATCGCTTCCCAAGTGTTTAAGACTATGTGATGTATCGGCAAATTATGCGAGCAGATCCCAGTAAGGCGGCTTTCTACAGCTGACTGATGGTGACTTTGTCAACTCCCATTTCCTCTAAATACTTGCTTAGCTCTTTAGGCACCACGTCCAGTGTGCCGATTACCACTGGGACCACCTGTACCGGTTTATGCCAGAGTCTCTGAAGTTCAATTGTCAGATCCTGATATTGGGTAGTTTTTTCAAGTTGTTTCTCTGTGATTCTACTATCACCTGGTATAGCAACATCAATGGTCCACAATTTTTCTTCTCTACAATCACAATATCCAGGGTATTATGCTCCAAAATCCTGTCTGTCTGTATTTGGTAGTCCCAAAGTAATTTTGCATGCTCATTTTTCATTTTCTATAATAATAATAATAATAATAATAATAATAATAATAATAATAATAATAATAATAATAATAATAATAATAATAATAATAATAATAATAATTTTGATGCCTAGGTCACAGCTCCAGGCACTCAACCCATTACATTTCTAGGGACAGCAAAGATACCTGCCTGAACCTGTGACCTGAACTGGTAGAGAGCTGCTTCCAGATGAAGTTGATAACACTGGGGTGAATGGACTAAGGATTTGCCTCCGTATCAGAAAACCTCCTGTCTTTCTTACAACCTTCTGCAGAGAGTGCCAGATTCTGGGAGCAGTCTGAAACATTTTTTTTCTTCAAGTTAAGAATCACAACGGTGGGATAGCACGGTGGCATAGGGTATTTGTACACGACCCCTAAACTCCGCAGCAAATGGCTGCCAGCTCCGGAGCTTACAATTGTTTCCCCACCAGCTCCGGAGTTTGCAGGAAATTAAGTGCGACCACGCCCACCTAAGCGCGTCCCAGCGCACTTTTCTTGTACCTGCTCTAGGAGGGTGAAAATCCCCAGGTCCGGATTTAATCTGGTGAGTGTGGGGCTCTCCTCACTTTTTTTTTTTTTTGCCTCCTGCCCCTTTAAGAGAAGGGGCGGGTGGCAAAAAAAAAAACAAAACAGAAGAGAAGGAACCAGGACAATGACGGGGCTCCGGGCAGCTTCGGAGGTGAGCCTGCATTTTTTCCTCTCTTTTTTCCTCCCTCCCCTCACGCAGACAGGAGCAAGGAAGTGCGGAGGGGTGGGGACGTAGGAAGAGCAACGAACCGCCAAGATCCCTGGTCCGAATTTAAGTGGCCAGTGGATCTTAGGGGTCGTGTGAAAAGGCCCTTAGGTAACTGGCTGTGGAACCCAGGGTTGGAAGTTTGAATCCCCACTGTGCTTCCTTGGCAGGGGCTGAACTTGATGATCTACAGGGTCCCTCCTAGTTAAGAACATAAGAACATAAGACCATCCTTGCTGCAACACACCACAGCCCATCCAGTCCAGCCTTCTGTCTCACACAGCGGCTCACCATTTGCTTCAAGGTATTACCAAGCAGGTGGCTTCACCTGCTTACGATTCCCTGCAAATGGCATTGAGAGAGATCCGGCCTCTCTCTCCAACCCAGAGGTTGTCCTTAGGCATCCATTATGGTAGCCATTGATGACACCCTTGTTCTCCATGAACTTGTCCAACCATCATCAGCATCAGAACCTTTTATTGGCATCAATATTTGTCCAATCCTTTCTTAACACTGTCAAGGCTGACAGCTCTTAGTTCTAAGCTGACAATCATGGTGGTCTAAAGCTTTTTGTTTGTTTGTTTGCTTAACTTATATAAATGAGTGATGCCCTCTACTTTATCTCACAATTCCTCCTTCTCCACAAAACTCTCCCTTTGTCTTGTTCATCCCTCACCCAGTTAGTTGGTAGGTGACTATACTTTCAAAGTTATTTTTGATTTCCATTTTTTTTTAAAAAAAGCTCTTTTTTGGTGGCATGTCGTAACCCGCTGTCAAGAACCCTTTACAAAATTGCACAGTGTGTGACTCATCTAAATCCCCGGTATGACTCATTTATACGGGATAGAACTCCTGACGCACTTTAGTATTAAATAAATAAAAAAAGAACAAAACAAAACAAAAAAGCGCAAAGAGACGAGAAGGAAATGAAACACTGGGGCTGCAGGATAATAACTTGTTTCAGTGGCATGAATAATTATCAAGGCCGTATAAGATTAAAGTGGAATTTCAAAGGGATTTTCAGCAAGATGCTTGCATCCTATCTCTGTTTACAAATGATGAAAAGCTTCTTGGCTCTACCTTTTGCCACAGAGAACATTTCCTCCCCATTATGGATTCTAGCAGCTTTCCATCAGGCCAAGGAGAAGCAGTGTGAAGAAAGATAGTTATTTGAAAGCAGAGCTTTCCACTGTGCTAGGAAAATATACCTCTCGCCTCCCTTTGTACGGTCTGATCCACTGCGTATTTTCTCTGGATGGAAGTCACAGTGGGTTCAATTAGGTGCATGGCAAAGCAACCCCAAGGCTGCCATCCTACACACAATTACTTGGAAGAAGAACTCGGAGAAATGTGTGTGTGTTTGTGTGTTTGTGTGTGGGGGTGCACTCCTACTTCTGAGTAAAGACGAACTAGGCCAGAGTGTAACGGCTTTTGTCTGATACCGCTGAACCCACTATTGATTTATCATCATGTGTTGCACTAATGTATGCCTTGCCTTTGGTGTTAAGGTGAAAATCTGTGAAAAACAAATTGCATCGCACGACACCCCGCCGTTTGATATTCTGAGCTTATTTCAAGATGGACCAAGATCCTTTTCAAGCTGGGTATGAATTCAAATTGGCTCTGTGACATTAACCTTCCCCTGCTAACAGCCCCTGCAGTGTATTTTCTCAGGTGAGAGTTACAGGAAAGGTGCTGTGGTTTTTGAATGGCGGGGCAACAACTAGCTGCAAGTGACATAAACACAAGTAAGCTGTCTTGGGCCAGCTATGCAGTCCCAGAGTGTCCACAGAAGGGGAAAGTGTACTACGTCTCCGTGGTCTGTTTTAAAACAACAACAACTGGAAAGCGTCCCAACAAGCCAGAACTGACGTGGCTGCATAACTGGTAATGCAAAAGTATCTCGTGTGGTATAGCAAATTAGAATGACAGGACTACAATTCTGGTTTTCAGTCCTCACATGGCCATGAAAGCACACTGGGGGTGTAGAATTTATAAAATAAATATCTCACACACTTGGAAAACCCTGTGAGGATTGCTCTAAGTCAGTTCCAACTCGACAGCACAAAAAAGTAACAACAGGGTAAGGAATATCTACTCAAACTGAGGGTTGGGACAGTGAGAACAGACAAAAGAGAATATTTTTTAAACCAGCATGTTGTTAGTCTGTGGAATGCCCCGCTACAGGATTTGGTGATGGCATCTGGCCTGCATGCCTTCAAAAGGGGATCAGACAGATTCCTGGAGGAAAAGTCCATCACAAGTTACAAACCATGATGCAGATGCAGGGGAGTGGTATCAGGAGACAGTCTCAGGGGGTTGCCCTGTTTCTCTGGGTCTCAGGTCTCAGGTCCAGCAGTGCTGGATAATATCTTATTTTTGTGTATGACATCTTTTAAAGACTCAGTGCACACCTCTTCCCTTTCCTAGCTGGCATGTGGGTACAGTATGAAGGAACTAAGTCTGTTTCCTCCAGACCCTTGCCTGCCTTACTTCTGTGACATCCCAGGATCTCCGGGAATGAATGGGATGCTGTTGAAAAGCAAAGAAAATAAAAGTGTTCTGCTTCTATACCACCCCATACCACTTCAAGTAGTCTCTGGGCATTTTACAGTTTAATTACAGTATGCAGGCTACATATTGCCCTCCCCCACCCCCACCCCTGGCAAGCTGGGTACTCATTTTACTGACCTCGGAAGGATGGAAGGCTGAGTCAACCTTCAGCCTGCTACCTGGGATTGAACCCCAGGTCGTGAGCACATTTTTAGCTGCAGTACAGGGATTTAACCACTCCCATCCTATTGTCGTTCCATGGACAGGTGACAATCTTTTCATCTGACGTTTTTGCTTGTTGCAGAACTTGTTTGTACCTGTATTTGTCTTTGACTCATGTGCTTTTTAAATTGTGCTTTACATTTTAAAATGCTTCTATACTATTCTACTCTTAAGATCCTTGCATAAAGATAACTTGGGGTGTGATCACGCGGGGAATTTAACCACATTTTGAACTGTTTCTAGGGTGATCCAGTGTGAATCTATTTCCAGGAGATCACTTAGGTCACACAGGGAAATGCACCCCAGGCTGATCCCAGCCCCAGCAAGACCTCTTGGATCTGGCTGGATGCCTCTGACATTTTTCGGTTTGGGTTTGGAGCAATTTCCGGGCAAGTGGACAAGTCACTTTGAGGGAGATCACTCCAGTTCAAAACAACTCTTTCCATCTACAAAAGGCATGCTCGTGCTTCTGCAGCTTTCTGATTGCACTCTAGCTCACTCATTTGCTCACTAACGGGAACAGGACGCCATCAAAATCAAGGCTTGGTGATTCAGTGACACGAATCGTTTGGCACAAAACCAGAAATAAAACTTGGGTGACTTGCTGAAGGTGGAACTTCTCTTCCTTCCACGCTGCCCTTCCCTTCCTCCCCCACTGCCTTTTTAAAAAATGTGCCTTACTAATTTGTTGGTCTGATGATTTTTATAAGCTCTAATTCAGTACAGGCATCCCCTTAGCATTGATTTTTAAAAAATAAAAATAAAAAAACACTGATATGGGAAATAAAAAGGAAGGGTGATACAAATGGGTTCATGATATGCGGGGAAGTAATGGCACGTACACCAACAGGCTGAACGCTGCTTAGCAAAATGATTTTAATATACTTGGCAGTGTGAAAATGTGGAGAGAGGATCCATAATGACAACAAAGATTAGCCATTTGCTCTCTCTCTCACCTTATTTACAGAAGCAATCAGAGGCATTCAGGTCGAGTTAATGACCTTGTCTATAATTAATTCAATTGTCTACATACAACACCGATGCAGGAGCTATATCAGGCGCGGTTGCAAGGGGAATACACACGGCTCCATTAAAAGTGACAGTAATAATGCATTTATTACCAAGGAAGGAAGAAGGGGGTGGGGGAAACCACCCCATACTACTGTATCATAAATTCTGGATGTTAAATTATACTCTCTGCTTTAGCAGCAATTCAATTAGTGAAATAATAATAACAAAAGCAAAAGCTGGAAGGAGGGTGGGGGGGAACTCCGAAGCGGTGAGGCTAGCAGAGGCCAAAATACCAGATTAAAAATCGGGCTGCCTCGCTACCAACAGTCGGCTGCTTCTGCAGTTCCTCCAGTGCAAAATCTTTATTTTTGAATCCTTGCCAGATGCTCCCTCCCTCCTCCCCCGCTGCATTTTATGAACAAGTTGCAAAATGGAAGCGGAGGCTTTTGAATCCAATTATGAAAGGCGCGTTGGAATCCTAGGGCTGGTTTTTTCAAGGGCTTCTCCCCAAACCCCTCCACCCCCACCCAACCGCTGTGTGGAGATTTTGTGTAGTAATTGAGGTAAGCACAGGTGTTGTTCATTACGGGCCATTGTGTGCCATCTGAATTCGAGGAACGGCAGACGTAAGATGGTTTAAACACTCTGCACACATAACAAGCGAGTGTGATTTGGAGGTTGTCTGCGGAGGCCTGTGGACGGCTCATCAGGGGCCTCCTAAGACACCTGCTTCCCCTTTTGGAAAATCAAAACACCATCAACAATCTACTGACGATCCTGCACTCGCCCCGTGATAATTCTGCAGGAACCTTACATTTTTCCCCTCCCTCCCTCCTCCCCTTGGGTGGTTATTGCCTATGCTGCTCTTGACAAAAAGAAAGCAAGGAGATAACAATTATCCCATGTACAGTAACAGAGAGCCTTGGGAGCTTTAAAGCCGCACCCTTTGCAGGAGCGGCTCGAGGTGCAGGCAGTCTTAGGAGCAAAGCACAAAATTGCTCCTCGCTTGGGTTATTTCCATCTTGGAAACAGTTCTGGATGAGGACTATTGTGTAAAATAGATTATTTCTTTCCCCGCCACTTTCCCTGACCTTTTGGTGTTGATGCCTCGCATCTACAGAAGTAAATCCCACTTGTTGGACTGAGTATCGCTAACGGCATCAAGTCTGCAAGGGAGGCTTTGAGGAATTTTCTCTCCTACACAACCATTGTTGGTTTGCTTCTTTCATGTCCAGATATCCCAAGGTTTTCCAGTGATTCTGTTTAATTTGTTTGCCACTTTGTATATGCATGTATATACAGTATACACACATGCACAAACACACACACAGGTTTTGTGTATCTGTGTGTGTAACACAGCTTAGAACGTTACCTCTAAAACCAGTCGGTTATGGGTAGAGCTATATGGCTCATGAAGTAGTTTGTTACTGTTAGGTTACATGGTTCAAAACATAAGCCTCCATTTTGAAAAGTCGTTTTAAATCTGTTAACCTCCTGTTTTAGAAAAATCTGGCCTCCAAGGCCAAGCAGAGTCTCCTTCCCTCTGGCCTTTGTCATCACCTCAAAGCCCACACCAACACTGGAGGCATCAGTGGAGCCTGGTGGCCCCAGTGTCTAGAGGTGTTGAATATGGTTTGGGTTCTGCTATCCAAGGTGCTGAATCCACTTTGGGGATAAGTCCTCTTACATAAGCCTCCACCTGTGAATCACAGCATGTGTCAAGCAGTCCAGCTGGCTAGGAATCCAGAGACTAAAACTTTTTCCAAGCTCTGTGAGCCATAAGCATCTTTATCTTTTAGGATAGGAAATCATTAGGAACTGTCACCGAGTCCCCTCTCTCAGCCACCTCAGATGGCTATTTCACTCTATCCAATGATAGGGACGTCTCAACCAGAAAATGGGATACAGAATCTTAAGGGTCTCACTTAAGGTGTTTAAGAGATTCCTCTCCGTTTAATTGTTGAATTCCACTTTAAAGCTGTTCATGTCAGTGAGCCATCACCATGTTATCCTGTGGAAGTGAGTTCCAGAAGTTAATTATGTTTGGGTGAAGAATCCTAAAGGGAAAAAGGCGGCATAGAAATAAAGATGATGATGATGATGATGATGATGATGATGATGATGATGATGATGATGATGATGATGATCATCATCATCATCATCATCATCATCATCAAATTATCACACAGCGAACAAGATAACTATGCTGGATTTTATATTACAAATCACTAGTTGAATGCTCCCCAAGCATTTAGGATTATGTGATGTATTGGTGAATTATGTGAGCAGCTCCCAGTAAGGTGGCCTTCTGCAGCTGACTGATGGTGACTATATTATTATTATTATTAAATTATCACACAGCAGACAAGATGATGATTGATTGATTGATTGATTGATTGATTGATTGATTGATTGATTGATTGATTGATTGATTTGATGGACAACATGCCCAGATTTATTGACATCAACGTTTCGTAACTTGGATGAATAGTGAAATGTTTTGATCTCACAAGAAAAGAAATCCAGTTCCCATGACTCAACTTCCAGATAACCTCACTTGGATGACTGAGAATCTTCACAGGCCTATTGACCTTAATATTAAGTACATATGTGGATACGCCCATCAGAAGTCACCACTAGAGCAAGTCTTTTGAATGAACAGCTGAAAGATGATTTCAGATGGTTGCCATGCGTCTCTTGTAGTTGAGACTACAAAATAGGCCAACAAATGTAGACATCCACAGACAAGGGAATACACGTATGGGTGTGAAATTATACATATCCTTGTATGTATGTATGAATATGAGAGTCTTGGAGCAGACGTTGCAGACTAGTGATAAGTGAAATCCATTGGCAACTGTCATGAGGTCCTTCTTTCCTGCACACAGTGTCAGTGAGAAACTTTTAGGCAAACCAGAAGTCTTCTTCTGATAATATCTCCTAAATAATGGCATACCCAATTCTGAAAACTGTTTCTGCACACACACACACACACACACACACACACACACACACACACACACATTTGCCCACCACTACAACAGCTAATAAAGCTAATGAATATGGAAACTGGCCAAAGTTAAGTTACTGTACACCAGGCACTCTATGTGATCTCAAGCTGTTTGACGGAGCTCCGTGGACAATGCGTTGGGCTCCCAGCGTCCTTCACTTCTTCCACATCATTATCACAGCACAAGAAAGGCAGAGCATGGCAGGAATATAAATAAATTGAAAAGGCTCGTAGACAATATTCTACTATGGGCCTCATTTGCACTTTAAAAAAATGCCCTACAGACCTTATGTACTTTTAAGATTCATCTGAAAGATACATGAAGAAGTCTTCCCGTCAAAAAATGTACATATTTAATGGAATTAGATCTCTAGGCTAGGGGGTGGGGGAAATAAAGTCAGAAGAAAAGGAGAAATATTAAAGTAAAGGCAGGGTGCCCCTTTCTAGTCCTTCCTTGCTTTGATAAATATCTTTTGGGATATCATTTGCTAGAGAGGCATGATTTAAGGAAACAAAAGGTATGTACAGATCTATATATATATCTGTAACACAACATGCCCTGCAGTATATAATGTGCTTGGCATATCTCTTGAGTTACCAGGTCTTAGGATAGCCGCAGAAGTCTTGGGGTGGAAAAAAGGGCACCTGAGGGGGGATATGATTGAGATGTACAAAATAATGCAGGGCATGAGTCAAGTGGATAGAGGGACACTGTTCTCCCTCTCACAAAATACAAGAACTAGGGGACATCCACTCAAACTGAGGGCTGGGTGAGCGAGAACAGACAAAATAAAACCTTTTTTTTTATCTAACATGTTGTTAGTCTGTGGAACTCCCTGCCACAGGATGTGGTGATGGCATCTGGCCTGGATGCCTTCAAAAGGGGACTGGACAGATGCCTGGAGGAAAAGTCCATCACAGATTACAAACCATGATGGAGATGTGTAATCTCCATTCTTAAAACCAAGGTACTTCAAGGGCCAGATGCAAGGGAGTGGTATCAGGAGACAGATGTCTAGTCTCGTGCGCTCCCAGATGCATCTGGCGGGGCCACTGTGAGATACAGGAAGCTGAAGTAGATGGGCCTTTGGCCTGATCCAGCATGGCCCTTCTTATTTTCTTATGGAATTGTGACACTTCCCCAGGTCACCAGGCAAGGAGGCATCTCTCAAGAGTACGGGCGGAGTATGCCCTATCTGCCAGAACTGGGAACTGAAACTGCTGGGTGTGTTTCTGCACCTGCACAGGGGCCAAATGTTACTCTACCTGATTTGCTGGTTCTGGGTTCCGGCATTGCCTCATTGTGTTAAAATTTGCAGTCCACTGGGCCTACCAGGTTTCTCTTTCCCTAAGGGGCCCTTTTAGTCCGGTTTTACCAAGAACCCTTGGCCCTCCCATGTCCAAAATCAGCTGGCCCAGGAGCAGTCTTGGCCCTGCCTGTCTTTGCACCCCAATGTTCCCACTGCTGCATCTGATGGAGAGCCTTCAATGGGGGAAATGCTAAGGGGAAGGAAATGAGATGATACAGGAAGGAGGGGAGATGGAAGGGAAAACAAGAGAAGGTTTTGCAGTCTGTGGTTTGAGTGACTGGGAGGGACTTTTCTGGGCTGCGGGGAATCATCTGTCTGTCAGAGGGAGCCCTGCTTCTCCGTTGAGTGTTTCTTTCCCTCTCTTCCGTTGATGGGTGTCAGTTTTTCATTGCTGTGGATCTGTTCTAAGTTTACATGCAGGAAAGAAAGCGGCATGCACAAGTCTGTAATTTCAGGCAACTATTCTTTCTCCCACAAATGCCTCAGGGCAAACTTTTGAGACCTTAAGTGCCAGTTAATGAGATTGGGGTAGACCACATGGGAAACTTGTAGCTATTCTCCTTGGTGGATCTCTGCAGCTCTGCTGTGCAACAAAAAGATTTTTTTTTCCTATCAGAAATTTAAACAGCTGTGACATGTTTTTGGTTGTGTGGTAAGAAAGAGAATTTCCAAGCATTATTTGAACTAGTTTTCTTCTTTTGGAAGCTTAGTGCTGGGGCAAAGGAGAACCAGGGGGTTCTTCTGGTGCTGACTGGGCCTGGTTTAAAGGGGTCCAGCCATTGACGGCTCAGTAGGAGCCCTCAGAAAACGATGGAACGAAATGCTTTGTTTCAATGCAAAATTGACTGTTTCATTTCATCTATAACAAAATGCTGCTTCCTCGTTTCGTTTCATTTTGTTTTGTTACATAACAAAATGATGAAAGAGCATTTCATTTTTCGTTTCCTTTCCATCCCTAGTTCTGGTGCTATTGCCTCAATATTCATGTATGTAATTATTTAATTATTATTATAAACATGTATTATTTGTTATTAAGAATGATAACTTATTTCAGATAATCTCTCTCTCTCTCTCTCTCTCTCTCTCTCTCTCTCTCTCTCTCTCTCTCTCTCTCTCTCTCTCTCTCTCTCAACTCCTCCAGTGGGACTCTCATATGTGTAAAGAATAGCTTTGCAGCCTAGGCATGGATGATGAAAACATGCAGATAAAGGTAAACCCTGTATACCACATAGTATCTGGCTCCCTCTAGTGGACAGTTCTGCTGACTACATCATGGGAATACATATTTCTGAGTTTTTTTCCTTTTATTATTTTTAATATTTTCAAAGCATAGATAAATGAAAATGTGGATGCTGATTCCACAAAAACAGAGCCCCTACTGCATTATAAATTCCGGGCAACATAACATGGTTTCTCCAAATTCATACTGAACACACTGTACCCTACACTGGCTCTTGGGGTGCCTAAGACCTGGACCCAAATGTAACTCAGGTGCATTATACACTGGAAGTTCTGCCAGTTCTATTCCCAGTCCTCACAGTTAAGTGAGCCTAGACCATGTCTCCATAATTCCTGCAGGCCCTCAAAAAATAATGATTTATTTAGAATAGTCAAGTGGTTTCCAGGGACTCTGTGAAACATAGGCTGTTTGACAATCTCGCCTTAGCGGTCTTCTCATTACTGCTGATTAATACCTTTGCCATGACATCTTTCTGTTTGGTAGCAAACGACCTTGCCAGATAACTAATTGTTTCAGAGCTAGTTATATTGACTTTCAATAACCACTGGTTCTTCTCTTGCACTGGCAATAGTTATAACGTGCTACTTGAGAAATGCATGAAGGCAGAAGTGCCTGCCTTTAACAAGTTTTAAATCCCTGCAGAATGGGCAGCAGGAGCCATAACCACAAATTGGTTTGTAATTTCCAACTCTCTCTCTCAATCTTTTCTCTTTCCTCCTCACTTTTGTGGTGATTCCTGGGCAGTTACATGATGAACCTTGCTTCAAACAAACTCTTTCTGACTTTTATGATCCTTTTGTGATCTAAGTGGCTCTCACATAGGTTATTCTATTGTACTTTCTTCCCACCATTGCTCTTGCTGTGAAATAACATTCTGGAGATTTCTGGGAGCCATTCCACAGACTTACTGTATTGATTTCCTATACCTGATGAGAAATTTCTGCTTAATATACAGCCAACTCTATAAGAGAAGAAGCCAAAGCGTATGAGGGGTTGCTGTCTTTTAAAACCTCATGTACAGTACTTCCCAGGCACCATCTCACGAACGGTGTCTGTTTCCTTGGGAGTGGATTAATGTTCAATACACAACAGATTTTAAGTTACTAAGGGCGTTTATACACGACCCCTAAGCTCTGCTGCAAATGGCTGCAAGCTCCGGAGCTTAAAAATGTTTCCCCACCAGCTCCGGAGTTTGCAGACAATTAAGTGCGACCCCGCCCACTTTAGCGCGACCCAGCACACTTTTCTTGTACCTTCTCTTTGGAGGTGAAAAATCTTTGATGCGGTGCAAGGATAGTGAGTGCGGGGCTCTCCTCGCTTCTGTTTGCTGCTTTTTGGCTCCCGCCCCTTTAAGAGCTACTTTTACAGAGACGAGGGGGTTGGATTTGATGGCCTTACAGAGACAAGAGGCAGAACGAGGTGAGCGGCATGCTTTTCTTTCTCTTTTTCTCCCTCCCTCACGCAGCCAGCAACCAGGAAGTGCGGAGGGGGGTGGGGACAGAGGAAGAGCGACAAACCCCTAAGATCTCTGGTCCGAATTTAAGTGGCCAGCGGATCTTAGGGGTCATGTAAAAAGGCCCTAAGATAGTTGGGCCTCTCTCATGTTGTCATCAAGCAAGCCCTTAAACTTCTTCAAGTATATACTGTAAAGATAGCAAAGGACAGGTGTTTTTTTCTCATTGAGTTATTAAACCTCAGGCTAGGTTGGAGATACTCCAATACTTGGAGAGACAAGAGGCTGCAAGAAACCAGAAAGCCAAGATGAGAAGGATTTGGGGGGGGGGGCAGCTGCAGGCCTTATTTGGTTTTGAATTCTTCCAGTTGCTTCCAATGAACATCACTGAATCATTCGCCTAGTAACCCATTCCAGAACCAATAGGAAGATCAGGAAGATGCCCAGTATTGGACATAAGAACATAAGAACAGCCATGCTGGATCAGACCAAAGGCCCATCACAGTGGCCCCACCAAATACATCTGGGCATGCACGAGACTAGATCTCTGTCTCCTGATACCCCTCCCCTGCATCTGGCCCTTCAGGTACCCTGGTTTTAAGCCTGGAGATTCCATAGCTCCATTATGGTTTGTAACCTGTGATGGACTTTTCCTCCAGGAAAGCAAGGGAAGGGAGTAGCACCTGGGCAGCCCTCTTTACAAACTGGGACAAACTGGGATGAACCAGTTCATGCCCATCTCAACTCAAGCCCGATCTACAACTGGATTCTTTGAAATGATCGAAATAAAGTTGACCAAACCAGCCACTCAGAAATATTGTAAATATAAATGGGCCTTCCATATTCCATCCTCTACTATCACAGAAAATGAAAAGTAGGTAGAGATTCCACAAATGGTCCACTGCATGGGTGATGATAGTGAGTTTGCTTGCAGTGATGCAAAGATGTGTGTGACATTGTCTCCTTGCTCTCAGAGCTGCCTGATGGCTGCATTTCTCCTCTCTAATCCTAATCTAATCTCTCTCAGATGCTGATCTGATAATGTCTCTTCCCCTCCAGTCATTCCCATTTCAGCAATTCCACCTTCAAGCTTCCCACCACTGTAGCGACCACCACCACCACGGCCTGTCCCCTCTCAGCAGGAAGCTTTTTGCCTTCACCATGAATGGGCTCTCAATGTTTATTTGCATAGATTTGTACAAAAATACACCAAGGAGAACTTTTGGTTCTGTGCTCTTTGCTCCATTTCCTTGATAGTTGTACAGAACTGCCCTAGTGTTGTTAATGTTCAATGCTGTAGATAGGTGAGCATCTTATTACATGGTGTCCCATGCACATTACTAGCCAAAGATCTATGAATCATCCCGTATGTTTTCATTTTGTGTGATTTCTCTGTTGCTCTTACATTAAGCAGCTGTCTTCAGGTGTGAGAAAGGATGCTGCCTTATTGCCAATGTGAAAAAAACAGATGAACTGCATATAAGATGAGACAATATATATTTTAGAATGCTTTCTACAGAAGTTTTCCCTTTTCAGTCAAACACATATGTTTGTCATAGCATGAGACTCCCCTCACCCATTTTCTCTGATATTTCATGCACTTTATGTTGCAATTGGTCATAAGAAGGTAAACATGGACTTAATTCACAAGTCTCATTGGTAAAAAGATTCCATTGCCAGATGGAAAATGGGTAAATTAAAGAGAATATGATTCATTGATTCATTGATTCATTCAATTTATATACTGCCCATCTGGCAGAAAGCCATTCTGGGCAGTTACCTTGATCACAGTGTGACCTGGTCATTTGTGACCGCTTCTGTAGATGGAATGCATGTTCCATCTTGTCTTTAGGTCTAGGCAGCAAAACGTCTTGGTCCAGCCAAGTCTGAGCTCCATACAGCCATTGTGTCTCACACAGAGAGTTTGTTTATGTACATTGAAATATGCACTGGCTGCTGCATTTCAAACCTAGGAAGTGACAACATGATCTTGGAATACACAAAGACTCTGTGCAAACAGCAGTAGATCTATAGACCCAAATATGCTGTGCAGAATATTTTGGAAGGAAGGAAGGAAGGAAGGAAGAAGGAAGGAAGGAAGGAAGGAAGGAAGGAAGGAAGGAAGGAAGGAAGGAAGGAAGGGCATTTTAAACTGCAATAAATAATTTGAGCATCCAAATGTACCTTATTGTCTTGTTTTCCTTTGCTTTGGAGTGGATTTACTGTTTGGGTACTTCCATCTATGTCTTAGTGGATGGTGAAATACTGGCCATCATCCTATGGCTTTTTTTATTGCACAGAGAAGAGAAGTCACAGATGATGCCACACCTAATTGATAAGACACCACTTGCACATTGGTCAGGGACCTGTCAATTAACCATGACACCTTCTGAGATTTGGCTTTGGGAGACAATAAAAAAAGGAAACCTATAGGATCTGGCCATAACTTTACAGCCCCCAGATTCCAAATAAGGCTTTCCTGAAGCTATGGACCAGCAAATATTAACTAATTTCAAAGCTCTATTTTGGGGCTGTGTGGATGTGACTTAAGAAACAGTTAAGTTGTGCTCATGTTAGCTATATTATGATATGGCCTTACTTGACTTATAGAATAGAATAGAGTTTTATTGTCATTATGCATACGCAAGATATGCACAACGAAATTAGAGTGCTGTTCCACTACACACTCTAAACATACAAAACACATAAAACACATAAAACACATAAATCACCATACAAAATATTAAAAACTCTTAAAATTGCTTACAAAATTTAAAACACTACTTAAAAACTGATTAAGATGGTGCTATTATGTATAAGAGGGTGGGTACTGGAACATTTGCAGGGGAGTTGATGAGATTGCATATGATGGGTGAGCGAAGTCTAGACATATGCTTGTTGATATTAGATAAATGAAGGCATTCTCCTAGCAATAGCTCGGCTTAGGGACAAGCAGGAAACACCAACTAAGCAAGGAGACATTGTTTTTCACTTTCGTCCATGTCTATGAGGATGCTGCAAAACAGCCCAGAATTTTCCTGCTTTGTACTCCATACAAAAGAGAAATCACAGATGATGACACACTTAAGCGATAAGCTCCCAGTTGCATGTTGGTCAGGTGTCTGGCCCTTTATCAATTAGCTGCAATTAGCGGAGGCTGCTACATAACCATTGCCAATTTGGGGTTTGTCCAGTCAGTCAGCTTCCTTTTGACTCATTCCTTCTGAATTGCCATTTTTAGCTTTGATGAATAGCCACTGTGTTTGCCAGTTTCACAAAGAACTGGATCAATGGACTGGATTTCACTCTGTGCGGTGTCATGGTTAGAAAAGGAATGAAATGAACGAAATAATCCTGCATGATGTCAACTCTGCAACAAGGTACTTGGTGCATAAGAAGTATGCTTGTACATGTGAAAGCAAGGTTGGGGCTGGTATCCTTAGTACGCATGGAAGTCAGCACCCCTTAACACAGTGGGCCTTCTTTTCAAGATGTGAACTGTCTTGACAAGGTGAGGCTGCAATAATCTTAAGCCACTGAAAGAAATATCTTTAGCACAAGAGATGTCAATTGTTGGTGGGGTTTTTGTTTGTCATACATTGCCTCATTTGCACATAATTCTCCTAATGTTTTTCCCTTTGTGAAGCTAAACTCTCAGATATGGCATTTCTCATTGCTCAGAAAGACACAAGCAACCCATTCAGTGCTGCTGCCTTTTAATATCCAATGCAAAAAATTATAAGAATTACTAAATGGGCACTTGTCAAGAAATGTGTAGGACTCAGTCTTCCAAATGTGCCAATTCTATCCAAGGATGACAAAGAAAACAAAAGCATTGCCTTGTTTTGGGCAAGGAGTACACTTTTTGCACTTTGGTTGCTTCCTGTGTGATACAAAACCAGGTTGCAATTTATGTTTCTACTTCTAAATAGACCTTCAGTGGATGGCATGGTAAGTGGCCTAGGATCAAGCAATCAAGTTAACACACAGGCCTTTTTTTGGTGATGGCTCCAGAACTGCAGCATTCACATTACCTATTCAGAGAGATCTATTCGATAGAGGCACATGGTCTCTGGTACTAGAAAGAACATACTTTCATCGCAACTGGAGTCCCCTGAAATTCTCATCCTCGACGAGTCTAAAACTCCTTTTAATGCTGCTAAATTTGAAAGCCGATACTGCTGCTTTCATTTCAATTAAGACCGGTCAAGTTAGCCTTGGCAGCTTTAACTTTTCCCCCAGTTCCATACAGCATAGGTCAGGGATACTCTGGCCACTTGGTATTGCTATTGGCTGTTTTCCAAAGTCCTTCTCCAACAGTTTTTCTCCTAGTGGAGAAAAGATCTCAGACCCAACACTTGAGACCAGGGGATTTCCTTGGAATTTCAAGGAAGCAAGTCCTCGTGACCTCACAGAGGCGAAGCTGGTAACGGTTGAGTAGAGTCAGTGCCACAAGCAAAAGAGAAAGCAAAGTTTCTCTTCTTCTAAGCACTGCTGACCTTACGTTTCGACTTATGACCTGGAGACTGGAGCAAACGCAATCATTCCCCGAGACTTTGGCTGGCACTCCGGAACCGGGTCAGTCCAGAGAGAGCTGCCCGTTCAGTTCCTGTTTGAGGCCAAGTGGGATCACACACACACACACCCGTAGCCAATGCATTTATTAACGGAATCCCTTTGCCCTTTGAAACAAAACAAAACAGCCACAAGGTCCACTAGATTGAGAAAGATTTCCCAGTCCTGGCTGAGTCAAATACAGTAGCGGGAGGGCAGGCCGTCCAAAATATACAAGGCTGTGTTTTTCGGTGGGTGTTCAGGATAAATTCTAAGCACACAAAGGAACCACTTTTTAAAATGCCATATCCATATCAAAAGCCTGGAAAATCTTAAATATCCTTCCGAGCGTCTGCACTGCCAAGACAGTGCCAAATTCCAGGCTGTGATTTCTTCCCTTTCTAATTCCATGTTTTCATGGGAGATTAATGGGCACTTTTCCTCCACAGTAAATAAATGTGCAAAACCAGCCTGTCCTTTCCCCTCCAGAGTCTGGTCCTTACCATTCCACCATACGAATGAGCCCATTAGTTCAGGAATGAATTCAGCTGTGATTCCACTCTGATGGAGAAGCCCTGCCAGGATATGCCAATTTTCTCCTTCAAACTAAAAGCCCTCCAAATTGGTTTTTTTACCCTTAAGTGGGAATTCTAAAGTGCAAACAGCCTATATAAATCTTAAAAGCTTAAAGGGCTTAACTGCCCCTCCCTTGATTTATACCTAACCTGTGTCGGGAAATGCATGTTGATATTTTATCCCTCCCCGTCATTTGTCACAGCGTGGATCCATCTGCTTATTTCCTTTGAGAATGGCTTAGGGTGCGTATTTAGGTTTTTGCACCTCGCTAATTTATGCCAGCTGACGCTTAAATTACAGGCTATCGAGGAGAGCCGAAGAAGCAAATGTTTACACAGGCTCGGGGAACAAATGTGGAATGTACAGTCTGTAGTCAGATTTCATCTCTTGGTCCTAATCGGAGCTCTTGAGAATGATAGAGAAGAGATAATAAAGCCAAAAAGGAGTAGGAGAAGAACACAACACAACAAAACCCAAATCCTAAATATTTAGGAAGGAAGCACGGCTCTTTTGCTTCTGCATTTCAGGTTTAGCCTCAAATAGCAGCAGATAAGTTGCTTTCCTTTTGTTCTCCCTGAATCATCATCTTGGGCCCAGAAGGACATGAAGATGGAGGCAACGCTGAAGCACTGGCAAACACGTCTGTGAAGATTCTCAGTCATCCAGGTTCGTTTAACTGGGAGTTGAGTCATGGCTACTGGACTTCTTTTTTGAGAGATAGAAACGTTTCGCTGTTCATCCAAACAGCTTCATCGGTCTGAATACAGCTAGTGCAAGAGACCTTCTTATAGTCAGCTTGACCTCTTGTCCCCTGGTCTGATTGGCTCATAAGATGAACAAAGCCTGAATAGGCTCGTTAGGGAGACATTAGTGTCCATGGCCTTAAGGTAAACAATGGCCTAAGGTGCTGAAACCCATCAAGAATGGGTCGTTAGCTGTGACCTGGTGGTGAAGGCTCCTTGATTTGCCTGGGGACTTTGGAAAGTACAGCCTGATAGTAGCAGATAGACTATGCCGGAGCCCACCACCTCTGTTGAGGGAGGGATTTTCAATGCTAACATGAATGGCTTCCCTTACTCCTCTCTTCTTTGTCTAATATGTCTAATATGTGTACATCCTCATCTTTTCCTGGAAAAAGGCCACTCTTTCAAAAATGAGGATGTACACATATTAGACAAAGAAGAGAGGTGGTTTGAGAGAGGAGTAAGGGAAGCCATTCATGTTAGCATTGAAAATCCCTCCCTCAACAGAGGTGGTGGGCTCCGGCATAGTCTATCTGCTACTTATCAGGCTGTACTTTCCAAAGTCCCCAGGCAAATCAAGGAGCCTTCACCACCAGATCACAGCTAACGACCCATTCTTGATGGGTTTCAGCACCTTAGGCCATTGTTTACCTTAAGGCCATGGACACTAATGTCTCCCTAACGAGCCTATTCAGGCTTTGTTCATCTTATGAGCCAATCAGACCAGGGGACAAGAGGTCAAGCTGACTATAAGAAGGTCTCTTGCACTAGCTGTATTCAGACCGATGAAGCTGTTTGGATGAACAGCGAAAAGTTTCTATCTCTCAAAAAAGAAGTCCAGTAGCCATGACTCAACTCCCAGTTTCACTGGCAAACATGTGACACGAGAAAGCCAACCCCACGTTAAAACAAGGAGATACAGCTTCCAGATCAGTTCAAAGAATGAAAGAGAAAGGCAGGGGATCTACATAGATTATCAAATAAATTTTAAAGGAACTTCTTGTGGATGAAGCATGAAGAGCCAAGCTCCATATATTGGAACAGTTTCATAGAAGACTTGACATAACAGGTGATGGGGAAAAAAACTTACTTTGCCTGCCCCAGGTCTTTTATTAGTTATAACGGTTTTAAATTGTATTGAAATTTAATGTAGACTGATTTTGCTGTTCTTTCCTTTTGTTTGTTTGTAATTGTCCATGTTTATTTATATTTGTAAATTTGTACAGTATATGTAACCCCCCCAGTGAGCTTGCTGTCAGACAGGTGGTATAAAAATCAAATAAATAAAAATATAAATAAATAAAAATAGTTTTTTTATTTATTTTGGAGGGGAGGGTTGTAATCCAAAGAAGCTCACTCTAAAATATATTCATTATCTCTTTTATATAGCTCAATGGCACCACAATCATTTTCACCCTTGTTTCAAAAGAGCTTTTGTAATTTGTGTTCAAACGTCAGAGGTAAACTGTAAAAAACACTTTGATGAAAAGATTTGTTGTTTATTGCCTAAATTTGGGATCATAGTTGGAGGAGATTGAGAATTTAAAAACAGCTAGGGGCAATATGTGCTTTATCTAGGCTCCAGGCCAACAAAAATATACATCTATCTACATCTAGTTCTTCTTTTATATCTACATTTGGCTGAAGAAGGAATGCCACTGAAATATTCTATGTGTTTATGTGGAGTTAAAACTTGTTAATCCAAGATTTTATGCCAAAAAATGTTTCTGTACTTTTCTGAGGCAACACGTTTAGAGTTGCAGCAATGAAATTTTAATTTTGTGCTCTAATGAACAGAACTTGATCTGTGGTCCATGTTGGGGAAAACTTATGATGGCTCCATAATTGAGAGAAGTAAACGCAGGCACGCACACACACACATACACAATCATAGCCAACTTCCAAGAGATTAAAATGTAGGAAAGATAGCCAATGTGTAACAGGACACCGGCCACTAAGTTTGGTTATGATGAGGCTATGAGAACTCTCATGCATGTATGTACCCTATTTCCGCCCAAGTTTGGGTAACTGCATGTTTATGGTTGGTTGATGGTTAGGAGGAACCTCTCATCATTTCATCTTAAACTAATATTTAAAACATTATCATAGGGGTGTCTGGAAGTTGAGTCATGGTAACTGGACTTCTTTCTCTTAAGACATTGAAACGTTTCACTGCTCATCCAAACAGCTTCATCAGTCTGAATACAGCTACTTGCGAGTCCCCCATCTTTATAGTGTGCTTTGACCTCTTGTTGCCCTGGTCTGAAATAGGATCATAAGATGAACAATAACCTGAATAGGCTTGTTAGATAGACAACAGTATCTATAGCCTTAAGGTGAACAATGGACTAAGGTGCTAAAACCTATAAAGTATGGGTCGTTAGTTATGGCTTTGGTGGTGAAGGCTTTTTGATTTTCCTGGGTATTGCTGAAAGCACAGCCTGATAAGTGGCAGATAGACTGTGCCTGAGGCCCCCACCTCTGTTGAGAAAGGGGTTTTCAATGCTCACATGAATGTCTTCCCTGACCCCCCTTTCAAACCACCTATCTTCTCTATCTAGTATGTGACTAGAGGGAACAAAGCCCCTGGAAGACCCAAGATCACCCCTGTTCTAACCATTCTGCCATACTACTGCCCAGTGTATATTGCATGACAAACATAAGACTGGCCCTTTGTCCTGCCAAGCTTCAGATTTTTTTTACCCAACGTCCCTGTTCAAGTCAGGAAGCTGAGTTTCACCACTGGACGCACCCTTGGAGACTGGGATTTGGGGAGGGAGGAGGGGATGGAGGACAGCCAAGCCAAAACATTTCAGACACAAAAAGTGCCAAATATGGTGATCTTTCTATCCTGGCCAGAAGGGCTGTTAATGAATGTGTTGCATGAGCGCACTGACAGATTGGCCACTGGAAATATGTTGGCCAGCTGAACACGGACTTGGCACCAGAACGCCCATTTGCCCCATTCCGTATTTCCTCTAGTGTATGATTCTTATTCAGGGGTGATTTTCCAATAAAATCAGCCTCAATTATTCGTAGCACAGGAGCAACCCTGCAGGGAGGATAAGAGGCAATTCAGGCATTGAAAAAAAAATGCTGTACGAAGCAAAATTAACCTTGCAGTACTATTATCCTCTGAAACATTTAGCTAGTTTCTCCTCTTCCTTTCAGATTAATTGACCCTAAGTGGAATGGGGGAGAAGGAGAGGAAATCTGCATATATTTTCTAACACTCCATTTATTAAAAAATACAAATAAATCAAAAGTTGTTTAACATTTGCAAGCAAAAAAAGGGAAAGGTTGAGGCAATGTGATTGCTAGTCATTTAAGGCACATAAAAGCTTGTTGATTTTTTTTGTTTATGCATATACACATTATTAACTGAGCAAATGGAGGAACAATCCTGCAGTTTCAGAGGTGATGCAATGTGGCTGCAATGAAAGACCAAACTGACCGATGATGAAAAGCTCATTCTGAATTCAGAGCTTCACTCATCATTCCACTTGGTGCATGCCTGCTCTCTTAACCGTTACACCACATTTAACCCCATTTGCATCCTTCTCTTCTATCAGAAGGTTGCTTTGCTGCGCTCTCACTAACATCTAGTACAGAGATTCCTACACTTGAGGACCCAGATGTTCTTGGACTGCAATTTTAAGGAGCGCTCATGGAAGAACATTTGAAGTCCCACGTCTGTACGGCACTGATGTAGTAGAACAGGCATGTCCAAACTTCGGCTCTCCTGATGGTTTGGACCACAACTCCCAGAATTCCAAGCCTCTATTGCCAATGACAAAGAACTGTGGGAGTTGTGGTCCAAAACATCTGGAGGGCCAAAGTTTGGCCATGCCTGTAGTAGAACATCATTACAGCATAAAAGGGGAAGTTTCTTTAAAATAAATAAATCACCATATATTTCCCTTGACTATCAGGAAAAATATCTTAACTGTTCGAGCAGTACGACAATAGAACGAATGACCTTGGAGAGCAGTGAGACCTCCCAACGCTGGAGGCCTTCAAAAGAAAACAGGACAACCATTTGTCAGATCAGCTTTGATTTGGATTCCTACTTTGAACAGGAGGGTTTTGATCTGATGGCCTTTTAGGCCTCTTTCAGCTAAGTTATTCTATGATTCTATGACCCCTCCTCCCCTGATACAACTCCAATTGTTTGAGGAAGACATCTAGACTTCTGAGAGACCCTTCGCATCCTGGCCACCAATTTGTTGAACTGTTGCCCTCTGGCAGGAGATATAGGACTCTTAGGTCAAGGATAAATAGACTAAAGAACAGTTTTTATCACAGAGTGGTATCCAAGTTAAATGCGACAGTTTTAGCACCATCCTAATCAGTTTTTAAGTAGTGTTTTAAATTTTGTAAGCGATTTTAAGTGTTGTTAATATCTTGTATGGTGTTTAATGTGTTTTATGTATTTTGTATGGTTCCTTGATTAGAGTGTGTAGTGGAACAGCACTCTAATTTCGTTGTGCATATCTTGCATATGCATAATGACAATAAAAACTCTATTCTATTCTATTCTCTATTCTCAACATTTACAAATTTTAAAAATTTCTTCAAATATTTGAAGGAAAGGACTTAAAAACCTGGGGGAAAGATGAAACTGAAAGTGATTTGAGCCTTTTCTGGTACTTAACCTAATTTGGGGATAAAAATCAGCACCTTGGGTGGCACCTGTAAAATCCAGATACAGCAGGACCACTCCATTTCCATTCCATAAACCTTTAATGGCATTAAAGCAAAGGAAGTACACAAATAAAGACTCACCAATTACACAGAAGATTATAAAATAAATCTCATCAATGGTCTAACTAAATTTCACAGAGGGTTGCTCTTTTTTTTGTAATGCAGTTGTTAGAGCCTCGTGGTGCAGTGGTTAAATGCCTGTACTGCAGGTAAAACTGTGCTCACGACCTGGGTTCAATCCCCGGTAGCAGGCTCAAGGTTCACTCAGCCTTCCATCCTTCCGAGGTCGGTAAAATGAGTACCCAGCTTGCTGGGGGGGCAATGTGTAGCCTGCACACTGTAATTAAAAATTGTAAACCGCCCAGAGACTACTTGTAGTGGTATGGGGCGGTATATAAGCAGAACACTTTGCTTTTAGAAATTCAGCCACCCGAGCAGTGAGTAGTTCAGGATTGTAGCAGGACCACTCACTTCCATCAGTGCAGTGCCGGGGTCCTCATTTGCCGACAGGGCACCATTCAGAAGACAAGCTGAGGCTGCCCTTCTCTGCTTTTTCCAGCAGCCAGCTTGACACCGGCTATGCAGAACTTCTCCCCCTCCTGCCACCTCTTTGGGTTGGCCAGCTGCCGAAGGAGGCGGGGAAGGACAGGGTTGAGACTTGTGGTGCCTTCCTGCTCCCTGACCTCTCTTTAACCCTCCAATATTCTGGTGATTCTATTTTGGATAAGAATTTGGGGCAGCCACCACCTATGCATTACTGCAGAAACAGGTGTGTGTGTGTGTGTGTGTGTGTGTGTGTGTGTGTGTGTGTGTGTGTGTGTGTGTGTGTGTGTGTGTGTGTGTGTTGTGTCGTTACAGTCATGGCTGACACTTTGTGACCCCATGGCCATGGAGTTTTCTTGGAAGGAATACTGGAGTGGTTTGCCAGTTCCTACTCCAGGCGCCTACAGCAGCTGGTGTTCCCTGGTGGTCACCCATCCAAGTACTAACCAGGGCTGGCCCTGCTTAGCTGCTGAAATCAGGCGAGATCAGATGTACTTAGGCACACACTGCCAAAAAGAAAAGAAAAGAAAAGAAATCTCAACCCAAAACACATTTTAATTCCACAAATCTATGATTTACCAGGAGGGGTAAACAAGTAGATGGCCAGTCCAGCCTGTGAATAGCTCTGAGTTCTTTGCTCTGCCCGGCAGTTGCCTCAGAAACACAAAACTGCCTCAATTTGGTCTGTTTTTTTTCCACATGTGTACAAGGAGAGCGGGAATCCTTGCTCTCCACTCTCACCCTCGTCATCTGTGGTCTTTTCTAGCAAGTTGTGAGACTGGAAACAGTTTCGTCTTTCAGTTCCTCAATAATGGTATCTATCTGGCTGGCTGAAGGCACGTCTAAAGTGGTAGCTGTCTGGAATTAGATCTTTACTCTGCAGGCTACACAGAGTTTTAACACTCACTGGGGTTGTCATAGAGTCGATTTGCCAGCTTGCACTGGGGTTGCAATGAAAGCTTTCCTAAGGTACTAAAACAAACAAACAAAACCCCTTTATTGTGGTTATCTTCCAGAATGATAAAAATGCACCTTTGCAAACTATTGTTGAGAAAATAAATCCCCCCAATAAAGGCAGGGGACCAATGGGGGGGGGAGAAGAGGAAAAAAGAAAGAACTAGAGTTATTTTTTTAGGCCTAAAACAGTACATCTTTAAGTAGCTGTGATGATTCTGGGGGCTAAACCAGAGAGAAACTGCAAAGAAGGAAAAAAAGATCTAAAGAGACAATCAAGCTCATCTACAGCCACTTGGGGAATCAATGAATTTTATGAGTTTTGCAAAATCTGGAGTTTATTTTTTTAAAAAAGAAATGCAGTATTGAGGGATTTCTGTGATATAATCAACAGGGATTTAATATTTTTCTTGACAAGAAATTTAGAAGACACATGTCTTGTAATTCCTCCCTAACACTAACCTTAAACTTGTCCAAGTAATTCTCTGCATTTGGCAGTGCTGAAAAAAAAGGAATGGTATGGCACAGGTAGGTAGAGACTTTGCTGAAGTTGCTCGAGGGTATATACGTGATTTCCCAGGTGGTCCAGCTTCTAAGCACTAGGAAGACTAAGGCTGATACTTCACGTCCATCACATCACTGCTCTCGGTCCTGCTTGGGAGTGGTATGAAGTAATCTAACCGCACGTCCATTGTGGGATGACAGGAGTTCGTCCCAACCATGCACCCTGAACTGCGATTTAAGTGGGATTAGAGATTTCCCTCTCTGGCCTTGGGAATCTGCTCATCACGCTTCTCATTTTGAGATGAGTGCTCGTGAGGTAAGGCTCGTCACGCAACGTGCCATTCTCCATCTAGTGGCAGGAGTACGAAGTGCCATTCGCCAGTACATTCCCTATGGAGTCAGCAATGCAGTGAAGAGAGATTAAAAGACGAATGACTCAAACTTAGCTCCGTAATGCATTGAAGGGAAAGCTTTGGAGAATCGAAACATCGAAAAACAGAAGGTCGGGCAGAAAAAAAAACAGAGAACAAAGGTATGGAATTTCACATCTCATGATGCAATGAGGACGTGCGGTAACAGTCATGCCGGTATCATCTATCACGCCCGTGTGTACACGGGAACAGGGACAGAACCAGAAGAAGAACACGTGACCACAACCGACATCAACACGCAACAAACTTCCTCCTAGGAAGAGAATGGATGTGAAGTAACCATCTAACTCTTCCTTTGCTTCAGTAATGGGGCTGGGGTCACTGTGAGCTTTCAGACCTGGCCACAGAGCAGTGACTGAAGTAATGCAAAGCAGAGCATGCCCCGTGAGCTGTGTTCTGACCCTGGGACTATCCAGTATAAGCTTCTAAATTCCTATATCTTTAAAAACAAATAAACAAAAAAACAAAACAAAAAAAAACCCAAAACACCAAAGGACACCCAGTTGCATTTCTAAATTCTAGGTCTGGTTATTCTGGCTCCATTTTTTCCACATTTAGGCCTAATTTAGGGTCTTCCCTCCAAGCTAGAACTTACTGCCAGTTACTTTGAAGAAGAAAAAAAGGCTTTCCAAAACAAGCCAAGGCTCTTTCCCCCAAATATGTTGGAAGTGCCAGTCACCTATTCTTGGTAGTTTAGGAGGTGCAGTTGGCCGTTAGAAATGGGTGTTGTGTTTCAGAAGGGATCTGGTTCCGAAAACAAAACATGATAGCACAGTTGCCATTCAGACCTGGGATCCAGCCTCCTGAATGAAATCAGCCACTGGCTTACATTTGTTTGGGTTGCATGGGTGAAACTCCAATCAGAAAGAAGCCTCCAATGCGTCATCTTTCCTTCTCCCTGGTGCTGGCCAATCAGGAGCTGTACAAGGACATGCAATATCCTGCCTCCCTGTCTTATTGGCCAGTGCCAGGGAGAAGGAAAGATGACACATCAGAGGCTTCTTCTTGACTGGAATCAATTCCACTGCTGTCTCTTCAATGACTTGCTTTTATATGCTTGCATAGCCTTCTACTATGACACTCTAAAATTCAGACTCAGTGTTAAATGATTCCTTAACATTGGATGAAATGTGATTCGAGCAGACTGCCACAATGTCAGCAACACGTAACAGCAAGGAATATCTCTTTACACTAATGACAACTGAGAACCTTCTTTTCATCTTTTCATATTGTAACAGATGTCAGCTCCAGTTAGATTCAATTCAACTTATTAGTGCATGGCTTTTAGCCAACAGCCATTCACATTTACAGTATACTATCACATATGTCTTAATAAGAGAACTGCATTTTTAAAAATGCATGTGATAAGTCACATATGCTGAGATGAACATGTGCATCTCGCATTTGTGGTGACAATGGCTTTGCCGAGTGCAGTTGTTAAACCAGTATCATCCAAGAGGAATTTCTGATGAGTTAGAAAGCACAACAGAAGTGGCAACATCAGTTCATGCTCACTCAAAAGAGGCAGAGCCTTTGTTGAGTGTCACTGCCTCTCTCTCTTTTTGTACACAATGACCTTTCCCCATTGCCACCATTTTCTACCAACTCCCTGGTGTTGGTAGCCAGAAAAACCTTTCACGATCAACATGTTTCAAATGAAACCCCAGAAGATTTGTCTAGAGCACCTCCTAAGTTCCACTGGAAATTGTGACTTCCTTGGACACTGGCCAAACTCCTTGGACCTTATGGTCACCCATGTGACCGGATAGTGTAATTGATTTGGAGTGCACTCAGGGTCTGGGGTGGGAAAACAATGAATCAGAATTGAAATCCCAGATGCCACAGCCAACATGGAGAATGGAAGAGGTTTATGGGCCTTATAGGTGAAAACATCTGGAGAGCCAAACAGAACAAGCATGGACAGACAAGACAAGACAAGACAAATAAATTTATTTGTCTTGTCTTGACAAGCATGGACAGATGAGCTGTTTGATCAAAAGAGACAAGCAATGTTCTTGCTTTTAAAAGTCCCCATGACAAGGCAGGAGCTGTCACAGCTTAGCGACACAGTTGCTCAATGCATGCTGTTTGTCCCAACATCTTTCTCATAAACATGAAACAGGCACAGAAAATATTGCATTGTTTTGCTCACAAGGCATGTTCCTCTTGCCATTTTGAGACCAAGTGAAACCAAATACGTAGAAAAATCCACTTTAAAACTCCAGTACAGAGAATTCAAGGAAATATGCACTTTTTAAAAAATGTAATCCACTGGAAAGCTTTCCCACATGCCATCAAAGTGAAAGGAAACGTTGGAAAAATGCTACTATATAGTCCCCGTGCCACAGAATCTTCCTGTGTCATGTTCCTCTCAAGAATGAGGGGGTTCTTCCTACACCAGCTCCACGGTCACAAAAGGCATGGATTTCTCTTCCGCAGGGAAGAGACAGACACAACCTGAGGTCTGCTGGAGAGATGCTTTTGCTGTCCCCTCCAAAACGGTCTCATTAAGGAAGATCATCTTGAACTCCTAAGAACGCCATTTTGAAGGGGAAAACAGCCACTTTGCACAGGTGGGTAAACTAATAAAAATGTATCCAAATGAGCAGCAGAATGCAATTAATGTGCCTAATTTACTCCCGTGGGAACTCATTGAAGCAAAATCCACGGGTGCATTGAAAGGGAAGTCCAACTGAAAGGCAGGAGAGCATGAATTATAAATGGATTTGGGGAGATCTAGACTCATTGCGTGGTTGGCTGAATTTAATTCCACCACTCTCTCCTCCTTAAAAAAATAACTTTAAATTTCAGACCTGAGACACGTAATCGTGTTGTGAGGTGCAGCAGAAACCTCTGCTGTACACATGACTGCGCATGGAAGGAACTGTGACCATAGTAAAACTTTGAGAATGTTAGACCCAATCTGAAAGCGGAAGATGTCAAAAAAAAAAAATCCTTTCCGTTCTCCAGCATATACAAGGGTCACAATTTCACTGGCAAACATTATACCCTCACACTGCATGCCATGGGCCGGATCCTGAATAGGCCTCCTTGGATCTGACATTTCAAAATAATCACTTATACCAAGGCTGTCCAACTTTGAACAGGCCGAGGTCTACCTTTTCTGGTGCAAAGTGCCTGAGGGCTACTACACTAAAACCTCTACTTACGAATTTTATCCGTTCTTAGCACATGCTCATAAGTAAAAAAAAATTGTAGGTACAGCAGTGGTTTCCCATAGGAATGCATTGAAAAGAAATTAATCCATTCTGGAAGGAACAGATTTTAATGCATTCCTAAGGGAAGGCTGATCATGCACATACTTCCCTTGCACCCGCTCGAATTGGTGTGGGTAGGTGCAAGGGGTGCTCATGTATGCTTGCACAGATCACCACTTCCAAGGGGCAACCCACATGACCATGCACATGCCTCCCTTGCACCCGGCTCGAGCAGGGGACTGCACCATAGCCCTTGAACTGCCCCACTCAGCTGAGGCAGTGGGCTGGCAGACTGAGAACCCTGGGAGGGGGGAGGGAGGGGTGGAGAACTTATCCCCTCACTTTTATTGATGGTTAGCAGGCTACTTTTGAACCCTCTGTGGGATACCGGTAGCCCTGTTGGGGGCTACCTGTTGGGCAGGCCTGACTTATACTTTAGGGTTGTCATACATATTGTGTAGTTTAACTCAACTGTGAATTTCATATGATTCATAGGGTTATATCCAACTTTGCTTCCATGTGGATCAACCCCACCCCCCAAATGAATAGGATGGGTTCAGTGAGTAGCTGTGTCAGCAGCAATACTGCTTCAACACCATGAATCCAACAGGTACTTGATAAATCAATATTTATCTTGACCAGAGATCAGACACTACCAGTTGTCCAAACTGTATAAATACAGTGGTACCTTGTATAAAGGAATTAATTTGTTCCAAATGAAATTATGTTAAGCAAACTTTCCTTTATATAAATCCCCATAGGAATGCATTGAAAACGGAGTAATCCCATTTTTATGTTGTACGGATTCTCCTCATAGGCGATTATGTTAAGCAAATTTCCCCTATCTCCAGAATTTTTATGTTGTACAAACTTTATGTTATACAAGCTGTTTGCTATTTAAGATGAATCTTACGATGAATCCACAGGTTTTGCATAAAGGGTGTCTCATCATATAACACTTCAGGCCATTCAGGTCTCCTTTAGTTGGTACTAGCAATTAAATTTTGGCTGATTTTCTTAGTTTATTTCAAAATTAAGCCGTAGACAGTAGCTTCCCTGGGACAAACATTGGCTTTGTTGGTTCTATGAATTTTAGGATGCATCATCATCATCATCATCATCATCATGGAATAACAAAACAGCAAATATCTACAGTTTACAGAGAACAGTAAAACTATTAATGGAACACAATGTGACATGCCTTTGAATCTGGTGTCTGGCAAATAGCTTAATTCCTCTTGTCGAGCTCTTTTTAAAATGACATGAAAACGTTTTCCATATGCATAAGCAGTTCTCAGCAACAGGCTAGGATGGCTCTGGCACATTGGTGCCAAAATACTTTTCCTGTGCATCCAACATACCCCATCATGTTATTTCCCCTCTGTCAGATTTTCCCTGAAATTGCAATTAAAAAATATAATCTTTTTAGCATGGGTGCTCTCACGCTGAAGGCTAGGAGATCACTGCTCTGAATCTGATTATAATATCATTTAGCAGCTATTCAGAGATGGCACATATTAATTTATGTAAACCAGGGACAACTTGGGGAATGGAGCCATGAAAAATCAAAAGCCTGTTCTTGGTGATCAGAGAGGTTTCCTTCCTTCCTTCCTTCCTTCCTTCCTTCCTTCCTTCCTTCCTTCCTTCCTTCCTTCCTTCCTTCCTATGACTCTCCAGTAACCTGGCTCACGGTGCCTATTTGTATTTGTGCCTGTTCATTTGAGGTTCATTAAATGTGATTATGCCCCCCCCTTCCCCAATGGATATTAAATTCACTTACTTTACAGGAATGTTTCGGGGCTTTGTCTTCTCTGTGGTCTATAAATAAAAATTGAAAGTGAAAGAACTGTTAGCTAACCTTAGACAGTCTGATCTTTTCGACAGGAAAAAACAACTCCAAAATATTTTTTTTTCTTAAAAAAATAAAAGACAGCATATCTCTGAAAACTGAAAATGAACATAGCTATGGAATCTTTCGGAATTAATCACATAGCACAGTAGGAGTTGCTACTGTTTTATCTGTTTAAATGGGTTAATGTAGTTCAGAACGGGATATATTAGCAATGTAACAGCATATCAGAAATGCAGATGGTAAAGATGTGGCATGCCCAAGAGAGTTGGTACAGTAATACCTCATGAGACGAATGCCCCTTAAGACAAAAAATTCGTAAGATGAATGAAATGTCTGGGACTGGGAAAATCTCCTAAGATGAATTTTCCTATGGGATACTTCTCAAGACGAATTAAATGCATTCCTATGGGAAACCACATTAAACCGTGTTTCATAGGATGAATTTTTCATAGGACGAATTGACCTGTAGAATGAATAAAATTCATCTTAAGAGGTAACACTGTGCTTCATAAGCTAGCCATGGCATCTTTTGCTGGCATGCCCAGCATAGGGTGGATAATTACAGAAGTTGGGCATCTCCAAAATGGAGGACAAAGGATAATGTTTGGCATAAAGCAATATAGTCATACAGATGCAACATTAGAAGAGATAGTCCTATATTCAAATGAATTGCACAGCATATCAACATTGAGGGAGGTTGTGAGCAGGTGACCTCCATGCCTGCTGAGAGTGTTGTCCAGGTCCTGTTAAATGTGGATGGAGAATACCAAAGTTCCTGATCTTTCCACGTAGTGTTCTTTATATCACTCTTGGAATTGGACATTCCTTCAAACAGAGGGAACCTTTGAAATGACCAGTCTCCTGGGACAGACCATCCCAAAGCAGAAAATGGTCTTCCTTGGAGGAGGATGTGTGGCCCCTTTCAGGCCACAGCAGAGAAACTGTTTCTGCTGCCCAGCAACATTCCTGAACAGGGCTGCTCCATGGCTGGAGAAGACCATGGCATTGATTTTGATGCCTTTGGCACTCTGTTAGGTGGGGGCCTTCTTGCCGAATGGGAAACATTCACATGGTTGGGAAGAGGTGAGGAAGGAAGTGTCTATCTGTCCAAAGTACTAAGCCGACCTTTCTCTGGGGGTATGATTTTAATCAATGGCTCTTACGACGTGCAGGAGGCTTGGTTCCCAGGGTTTATGTTCACACCTTCCCAAATCTCCGCAAAATGAATGTGTGGTACCTAGGACTTCATTACCACGTTCTTCTGAATTCACATGAGTGACAGAGTGAGTAAACGTGTGGCGTATGGGTGAGTGGTTTCCGAGGCACCTATTACTGAGGAGATATTTAGACTTTCCATTTGTAAGCTGAAGTGAAGTGGGCCCAATTCTGGCACCTGGCTCTTCACTCACAAATCCTGCTTGCAAGGGGCAGGGAGAGGGCTGTTGTGGGAACCACTGGTCATAGACACCACATTCCTTCTATGGTGGTACCTTGTATAAAGGAATTAATTCATTCCAAATGAAATTCTGTTAAGCAAATTTTTCTTTATAGAAATTTCCCATAGGAATGCATTGAAAACAGTAATCCCTAATTGCGATCATTTTTATGTTGTATGGATTCGCCCGATAGGCGATTCTGTTAAGCAAATTTCCCCTATCTCTGGAATGTTTTATGTTATACAGATTTTATGTTATACAAACAGTTTATTATACGAGGCTCCACTGTAGATGGTGGCTGGCTCAGGGTTCTAGGTCTCTAGCGGTGGAGCTGGAGGTTGTGAGTTCAATTCTTCACAGGGCCTCCTTGATAGAGGTTCGATTTTTATGATCCAAGGGCCCCCCTTCCAGCACTGAAGTTCAAAGGTTATTCAAAGGTTATTCACTCTCATTCAATTTGATCAGTATTCCAGCATCTGGTCAATATTACGGATAGATATTCCAGCATCGATGGGCATAACCACCCCATGTGAAGATGGTTCTCCACTTTCCCAACATTTGCTAATCACCTATCACACAGATTGCCAACAGTGCTGTTCGATACCATTGTTGTATTTTATTTTTAGCCATTCCGTCTAACTCTGACTAAGACTCATCATTCCATTTGGACACCCATTGTTATTTTCGAAGTTAGGATAAAGTCGCCTATTGCTTAGAGTAAACTCAAATGCAAATATGAAGTCATATAATATTAATTTGGTAATAAATTTCAGAGAGTTCTGGGAGATGCATACCGTGTGTGGGTTTGGATGGGTGTGTAGATTTTAAAAGTTGATTTTGAAGAATGGCTTCAACCTGGATTGGAACAAACCACCCAAGAAACTCACCCACAATTATTGTTATGGCTGACATATTAATTGTAATTGTTCCTCCTGTTATCTATCTATCTATCTATCTATCTATCTATCTATCTATCTATCTATCTATCTATCTATCTATCTATCTATCTATCTATCTTAATAAGAAACAAGTTCACACAAGCCATTTTTTAAAGCCAACCACAGAAAAGGGAAAGGGATGACCAAATGTTCAGATCAATTTCTCCCTGTAAAACCTTTGAGAAAACACACTCCAAATCTCCAACGCAAGTAACTACCCAGGCCTCTCGGTCTGTGTTGCTGAAGATACAGAATCCGGTTCCAGTTTATTGCGGAATCCATTGATCTGTATACAGTCCATTTATCATTCATGAAAAGAGCTGGTGATCTTCACAGTATATTAGAAGAAACAACTCAGATCATCTGTCAACGGCCCTCTTATTTCTGTTTCTCTCTCCACAGGGATTTCATCTCTTTCCATTCTTCTTGAATTAAAATGTTGCTAAGCAACACAGCTGGGGGCATGGATGGCAGAATGACTAGAGAATCTATCAAGCTGTTTAAGCTGCTGGAGATTTTAGTGGCGATGTCTATTCATATATATATATATATATATATATATATATATATATATATATATATATATATATATATATATATATATATATATATATACACACACACACACTTCAGTGGCTATAATCTGTAGCGCATGCAAGCTGTTTTTGAATTTTCTACTTCTGTAATATTCCACATGTCTGCATGTCTCCGAGTGACTTCTCCTTATCAACTCTGCTGTCAGCACAGATGGCACAGAGACCATCAGAAAGCTGGCAGGGAGGTTTGCAATCCGGAGGCAAAAGTCTGAGGCAAAACCTTTGACTTTTAGGGGAGCTCCTGCCTTCTCCATCTTAGGGAACCAGGCTTGTGTCCTATTGTGACAACAGCAAATCATTGACAAAGCCTTTCCCTTCTGCCAAAGCCTGTCTGCATGAATGCGGAGCTCCCTGACCAGCAGTGTCTGCACAAAAATCAAAATGCAGGAGTCGGCAGAGGTAAGTTATGGAGCCAAGGGAACAAAGGATGGAAGAAGTAGGCGAGAATGGGGGGCAGCCAAAATCTTTATCATTTAGCATGGTAAACTGCATTAGACAAGGCCCGTTGTGCCAATTGGGTGGGGTGGGGTTGTGTGTCAACTCCTCTATAGGTCCCGTTGATTCAAATGGGCTCACTTTAACTGCAATGTATGCTTTCACATGGCTAGCTCCAGGTAGACTAGACTCATTTGAATCAACAGAAATTATAGACGAGTTCATTCACCAAATCCTCCAATGGATTCGATGGGCTTAAAGCAAGTTGCAGTTAAAGTAGGCCCTTTTTGAACCGATGGGGCTTATAGAACAGTTCTCAAATAAATAACCCGATTTCTTCAGTTCCCATGAAGTTATTTATTGCTATAAATATGGACTGCTCTCCCTCTCTTTGTGTACATGCACATATGTGTTTGTGTGTCCTTCTGTGGTCAAATCATTTTACGCAGTTGAGATTTAACAGGCCCTCATTCCGAGTGGTTTATAGGATTAAATAGCCAGTGGGAAAGAGCAAAATAACACAGAAATGGAGGTATGGATAAGGCAAGGAGGAAGGTGTAATTAATTAACTCAATTCCACCTAATTTAGCTTAGTTAGTTATATTAAGGTATAGAGATGGGCACGACTTAAAAAAAATGGTGTTTTGTTTGTCGTTTGTCATTTAGGGGGTCTGTTTCGGTTTGTTTTCGTTTTCCGTGAATTTTTTTGTAAAAAAATTCATTTTCGTTTCATTACGTAACAAAACGAAAAAACGAAAATGAAAACGAAAAATTGCTGTTTCATTAGCATTCATTACAGTTCTATGTATTTGCCGCAACGGAAACGAAACGCACGACAAAATTTCTGTTGTTTCGGTTCATTTCGTTTCATTTTGGAGACAAAATTTGTTTTTCATTTCGTTACGTAACGAAACAAAAAACGAAAATGAAAACGAAAAATTGCTTGTTTCGTGCCCATCTCTATTAAGGTATAAAGACTTGACTAGCTGGATAGCTCAGTGCATTAGGTATCTAGTCACTGTGGCCTTGGACAAATGACTGGGAATCTACTGTATGTATTGGCCATGACTTGAAACACAAGGGTGAGTCAACAAGGGAAGGAACCACCCCTTCCTCCATTTTTAATAGGGACTTGGACCTGGGGCTTGTGACTCAGGACTTGGTAGTCAAAACGAAGACTTGGACTTGAGACTTGGCACCAAAGATTCAGACTCGGACTTGGGACTCAGGCTCAAAGCCTTGTCAACATCCCTGTTCAATACAAGCTTAACACCTAGATTCAAAAAAAAAAAAAAAAAGACTGGAGCCAAGTTCATCATTTTCCATTTCTTCTGCTGATCCTTCTATTGTCAAAAGAGCCATTCCTCCTAATATTTACAGCATTAGCTAATGTTTAGCTGAACACTAACACTCTGATTGTAGTTCAAACACATTTCATAATAGTATCAGTAATAATGGTAGTGATAATACTGGAGATGGCGTACTTTTAAAATTTAATCTCTTTAGCTGAGTAGAGTGGGCTTTTTTAAAGGGGGGGCATCCCCAGATAATAAATAAATACGGTATATGGCTGGCATAAAGAATGCTTAAATCAAAGCAGCACTACATAATACATACTATGCTTTGATGCAAAAACACATTGTAGAAAAAACATGCTGGATGCAACAATTCCATCAACTGGAGCTAATTATTCTTCTCTGATCAGGAAGAATAATATTTCTTACTTTCTTTCTGCAATGCAGGATTCTTTGAAATATATATGTTCTCTATAACTTCATTATATGAAAATATTATCTTCAAATTACTTCCAACGCCATTTCTTTTTTCTTTTCCCTGCAATGGCTAGCTATTGACTCAAATTGTCTGTACTGAGTAATATGCTCTGCTTTGATAATTAACTTTTGATCATTATAGACTTTAATGGCTCTAGTCTAATATTGTCGTAGTCATCCTCCTCAATTACTTTAGCACTCATCACCTTTAATCTTTGAACAAAATGATCTCACCGAACCTCCATCAGCCTGACTACAGAGTTAGTAATTTCTATTTCTCATCTTCCTGGCAAAATTTGATTTTTTTGAAACGTGATGTGAACTTTTGATTATCAATTTAAAGCATTCCAGATGAATTCCTCCTCTTTCATTCTCACTCTTTTAAAAATGAGATATTTGTGAAATCTGTGCAAGTGTCGGCTCTACAAGGCTATTTTTGAAATCCATCACCATGTCTGGCCCTAATGTATTCTCGAAGGCTTTCACGGCCAGGATCTGATAACTGTTGTCAGTTTTTCGGGCTGTTTGGCCATGTTCTGGACGTTTTTCTCCCTGACATTTTGCCAGACTCTGTGGCCAGCATCTTCAGAGGGCAAAGACCTCAGGGAACAAGAAGCACAGAGAGAACTCCTACTTCCCTGAGCAACTTGCCCTCTGAAGATGCCGGCTACAGAGTCTGGAGAAACATCAGGAAGAAAAACTTCCAGAACATGGCCAAACAGCCTGAAAAACACACAACAACTATCTGGCCCTAATGTTCATGATGCATGATATGGTGCTGTTGAACGCGTTGTTTTCAGTTGTAGAGATAACATTACGTCTGGGTTGTACAGGGATATGCCTGCCTGCCTATCTCTTCAGTGCCTGGATGAAGAACAGATGTATTCCTCTTTGCTGTTGATGGTGGTGTTGAGGAATATCTTAGTGTTCTTGACAGGGTCCTTGCACTGGAAATGATGATGTTTTCGTCGTAACCCTATGTGACACATGGCATGTAGATGAGGGTTCACATAAATGGACAGTCCGCATAGTAGATATGGATTGGTTGGATAGCTCAGGGGTTTAGCATTTGGCTGTAGAGGCAAAGGTTGGGAGTTTGATCCCCTGCTGTAGAGTCCAAGGGCACTCAACGAAGAAGAGAGTGGTAAACCACTTCCAAGTATTTGCTACTTAGAAAACCCTGCCAAGGGTGGACATAAGTCAGAACTGTGGCCTCTTGGCCTAGTGGTTAAGGACATAAGAACAGACTTGCTGGAACAGGCCACAGCCCATCCAGTCCAGCCTTCTGTCTCACACAGCGACTCATCATTTGCTTCAGGGTATTCCCAAGCTGATGTTTCACCTGTTTATCATTGGCCCTGCAAATGGCATCGAGAGAGATCCTGCCTCTCTCTCCAACCTGGAGGTGGTCCTTAGGCATTGATACCCTTGTTCTCCATGAACTTGTCTGATCCTTTCTTAAAGCTGTCTAGGTTGACAGCTGTCACCACTTCTTCTGGCAGGGAGTTCCACAGACCAGAGATCCTCTGGGTGGAAAAAGTACTTTCTCTTATTGGTTTGAGATCTAGCACCCAAAAGTTTCACGGAGTGCCCCCTAGTTCTTGTGTTGTGTGATAGGGAAAACAGTTTTTTGCTTTAAAAAACTGGTTGCACTGCAGTACTGCAGTAAAAGACTCTGCTCACAACCTGAGTTTGATCCTGGGTGCAGGTAGCTGTCATGAGGTTGTCTGAACTCTCCATCCTTTTGAGGTTGGTAAATTGAGTACCCACCTCACCATGGGGGTGAGGAAGATGGGGAGGAATGGCAGCAATATGGAGCCCACACAATTAAATTGTAAACCACCCAGGGAGTGCTTTAAGCAATTTGGAGTGGTATATAAGCAGCACATTTTGCTTTGCAGTTATTATTATTATGTATACAGTGGTAACTTGTATAAAGGAATTCATTCGTTCCAAATGAAATTATGTCAAGCATTTTTTCCTTTATACACATTTCCCATAGGAATGCCTTGAAAACAGAGTAATCCCTAATCACGACCATTTTTATGTTGTACAGATTTGCCCCATAGGCAATTCTGTTAAGCAAATTTCCCCTATCTCTGGAATTTTTTATGTTGTACAGATTTTATATTATACAAACTGTTTGTTATACAAGGGTTCATTGTGTTTATAATCTTGGGCATAGAGGAACTATGTTTGTCTGCATATCCCCCTAAATTTAAATTTGTGCACACTTTCCTCTAATTTGTACATTTTTGCATTGAGGTACGGATCACAAATTTGGGGGATATGTGAATATGGGCATTCAATATCCTTCTGCTTTATGGACACAGTCTAGAAATAGAAATTTACTATGTGTGTGTGTTAATCGGCATGCCAAAAAAGGTATGACTTTCCTTGCCCTGAAGAGGTACCTCTCAAACACAGCATTACCAGCTACGATCAGGAGCAAAGCCTGACTTGAATCGAAAGAGCTTTAAGTGTCCCCTTGGGGCATAAAGAAGGTGACATCATGTGGCTGGTGCTAATTTTGAGTCTGAAAATGTACATTATGATAATTAAAGGTAATTGGAAAATGGGGAACAGACTGAAGCAGGCAATTTTGCCAATCCACTTTGGGATCCCTTATGATTTTCTCTTTATGGTTATATCCTTAGAATATGCCATGTGCCAGAAATGTCACAGGAATCAGTGGGTTACGGCAAAACCAGTTGTGATTTCACAACCTTTCTTTTTTGGTGATGGGGGGGGGGGCAATGCAGCATATATTCCCTGAATATATATGGGTCTTACAAAACTTAATTTTCACAACATTCTAATCATCCGATAAGGCACTCACGATTGCATGCATTATTCTTTTATGCCCCTTTCCCCCCTTCAGAATTCTTTCTTTAAACAAACCAGGTTAGGTTGACAAATGGTGACCAAACTGGGTTTCATTTGAACATCAACCACCATGATCCTGGTTTGAAACTCTGAACTATTTGACCAAAAAGGATTTCAACTTGAAATTAGCTTCCTAGATGACAGAGCGTTTGATCCCTGTTTCCTATCAAGGAAGAAGGAATGGGGTGCTTACTAAAGAAACTAACTCTTTGCTCTAAAATCCACAGCTAGTTCCAGCTAGCTGTAGTTTGGCCAAATCAGTGACATTTATGCACGTGTTGGCTTACCATTTAGCACTTGGTTTGATGGGTCTGCTTTTGTTGGGAAGAAGCAAATAGACTTAAGTGTTTCATGTGGATAATTATCAGCCAGTGCCAACGCTATCTTCTCTGGGTAAGCTGCTGGAGTAGACGGGTGGCTCTGATATTCAGACAGTTTTGTAGGAAAGGGATGATTTAGAACCCTTGACTGTTCCTAAACTAAGGAACGGCTGATAGGAGTGACCTTTTGTTTAGGGTTGGTATTGGTCCAGGAATCCATCAGGAAATATACGCAATCTAATAGAGAGGCAGCCATTTCTCAGTGGTAGAACACATGGTTTGCATAGAGAAGGTGCCAGGTTCAATCACCTCCATCTCCAGGCAGAGCTAGAGGGGGGAAATTGTGTATGAAGCACTGGAGAATGTCTGCCAGGCAAAGTTGACAATATTAGGTTAGAGCAGGCATGTCCAAACTTCGGCCCTCCTGATGTTTTGGACCACAACTCCCAGAATTCTAAGCTTAGAGTGCTAATGGCAAAAGACTCTGGGAGTTACAGTCCAAAACATCTGGAGGGCCGAAGTTTGGACATGCCTGGGTTAGAGGGATCAGCACACTGATTCAGTATCAAGAACGTTCCTCTGTTCTTATCAATGTAGATCTTCCCAGAGGACGTACAACACTCTTTCCACTTTACCACTTGGTCTTCTGAGGATTAGGTCAGCAGTCCTGTCCTGCTGGCTTTTACAGGAGTCATGTGAGGCCTTTTTGCAGTTGAAGTGAGGAGAAGCCAACCTTTGTGCCCAAGGAGGGTTGGAAAAGATGGCAAATTGTTCCAACAAGATGGCTCCCTCTGGCTCTCTCTGCTCTCTCTGGAGGAATTCTGCCAGGGGAATCTCAGTGCTCTCTCTAATCCTCTTTGACATGACGCTGGAAACTTTGCATCTGGGAGCTTGAGTGTCACTGTTTAGGTCAGCTTTACCCAGAGGGTGGTGCAAAGGCTGTTTAACAAAAGGCCATGCGCGTAACTATGCTTCTCCCAATGACATTGCATGCCTTATATGTCCTACATTCATGCAAAGCATCCAGTTCTGACTGGGATGTGTTTCCCAGTGGGGAAAAATGTACATGGGGTAAATTTGGCACACATCTCTGAGCACTCTTCCTCCATTCTGGCCAGCACTTGTCTTGAGGTCAATCATTTGAGAGCTGCCTTGCTGCAGAGGCTGGGGGAAATCTGTGGTCCTATAGACAGTGATGGGACATATTTCCCATCAGCCCCAGCCTGGTTAATCCTGTAAGAGGAGGAGAGCTATATACCACCCTAAACACACTTATTTTGGATGTTACTGGAGTTTAAATAAAGGTAATGCCCCCCGCACTTGTGTGCTAGTCGTGTCTGACTCTATGGGCTGTACTCATCTCCATTTCCAAGCCAAAGAGTCAGTGTTGTGCAAGTCTGTGGCCATGTGCCCGGCTTGTCTTAATGCATTTCTGCATATGGAACACTGTTTACCTTCCTGCTTTTTATGGCGGTACATATTTATCTACTTGCATTGATTTACTTTCAAATTGCTGGGTTGTCAGGAGCTGGGGTTAACAGCACAAGCTTACTCCACTGCACAGCACCTGGGATTTGAACTGCCGAAGCTGCCGACTTTGCAGCCAACAGTTTCAGTGCTCTAGCCCACTGAGCCACCACGTCCCATAACCAGAGTTAGCCTTGGTTAAAACTTAGATGGAAGGTCGGAAAATATCATTAATCTCCCAGGAGGCCTGAGAAAAAAAATCTGCCTGAAACCTTGGAAAGCCAATGATGTCTATCCGAGTAGACAATGCAGGGGCAGAAGGACCAAGGATTTCGTTTAGCAGAAATAGACTTGCTAGTTCACCAACATCATTAGTATCTCAATCCTGCTTTCTTGGGTCTGAGATCCATTTATTCCACTCTTTCCTCCAATAGGTTCCATTTCGACTCTTCTGCAAAAAGGCAAGGTGGATTAGTTCAAGTATTTGTCTACCAGATACTCGTACAAAGGCTCTGAATGATGAGATTGATCCTATATACTAAGAATGAATGCCAAACTGAGTCAAAGCTACATGGAGCAAGAGGGAGATGGCAGACAATTTGAGGAACCCCACAAAGCCATATTGAGAAAGAAAAACTGTAAGAGGGTATGAAGGACTGGACATGCTGAGGAAGAACATACAGAATGTTGATGGACTATTTTGGAAGTGTAATAAGAAGATCAAATGGTAATGGGAAATGAGAAAGGATATAAGCACATCCGATCTCGCCTGATTTCGGAAGCTAAGCAGGGTCGGCCCTGGTTAGTACTGGGATGGGAGGCCACCAGGGAATACCAGGCACTGTAAGCAGCTGGAGTAGGAACTGGCAAACCACGCCAGTACTCCTGCCAAGAAAACTCCATGGACATGGGGTCACAAAGAGTCGGTCATGACTGTAACAACATAACTCATGTCTAGTTTGGCTGAAACAATGACCTAGATAACTTCATCTTGCTTTCTAACACACTGGAAGAATATAGTAATTAGCAACTACCACTGTGGATTCAGTGTATGTCAGGTAACTGCATTAGCGGACACAGGAGATCCTGGTCCTTGGGGACACTGAACTGCACCCAGGCAAGAACTCTGAAAGGAGCTATCCAAGGTTCTGAACCAGTCTGGGGGAATAGGAGTCAGCAGATGGAACTGCTCCTTGAAAGACTGGACCAAAACAAATGTGGAGAGGATTTGCTTTCCCCGTGAAATTGGAGTCGGCAGCAACCAGGAATTGGCATGTGGTTATGCTAAAAAAAAGTTTGCATGTATGTGTTCACTGTGGCTAGCGAGGCTCCTCTAGGGACTCGCAGCAGGGACATCTTTATCTGCCCAAGAGCCATCAGCGACCACTGGCATTTGAGGCTTTTGCCACCCAAAGCTCCACGTATGCTCTTCTATGACAGTCTATTTCTTCACTGCTTTTTGGAGAGAAGACACAGTTGTCAAGTTTGAAGACGGCAAGGCAATCATGCCAGGAGATTAATGCACATGTGTTGCCCCTGCACATGCTGTTTGGCCATCCGGTAGAGCTCCCAAGGCATGGGTGGTAGTTAGATGCACTCCTTTAAGCCACCCTAGATGCCCTAAGCACATCCAATCTCACCTGATTTCGGAAGCTAAGCAGGGTTGGGCCTGGTTAGTCCTTGGGATGAGCGACCACCAGGGAATACCAGGTGCTGTTGGCGCCTGTGGTAGGAACTGACAAGCCACCCCAATATTCCTGTCAAGAAAACTCTATGGACATGGAATCATGAAGAGTCGGTCATGACTGTAATGACACAACACAGCACACGGCTCTGTGTTGTCCTCTGGTGGGCTGTCCAAAGGCAGAGACCCTTCCTCTGTGGGCATTTATTTATTTAATTTGTGGGAGATGGTGGTGGTGGGGACAGCAACCTGTGGTCGAGCCATGTCTGTGATGGAAATAAGTGGATTTCACACCAAACCCTACCAGATCAGTCGCACCTCTGCTGCGGCTGGCTTTGAAAAGTTATTACAAACACAAGGTGAGGCCCCAGGGGAATTTTCACATTCTCACTGGCTGCAAACCAGCTCTGTTCTGATGCCGACGCTGCCATGATTATTGTGTCGAACATAAGAGCCCCGTATGGGTTAAAATCCCCTTTGCGGTAGTGAGAGAGACATATCAGAAAAGGTCTGCTCCCAGCCTCCCTTTCCTTCCAGCGGTTGCCCTCAGATTCTCCTTTATAATGAAGGTCTTCTTTATCAGGGTCCCTGGGGAAACGGTAGCAAACCCTCCCTCCTCTCTCCCCCTCTCTCAGTCAATGAATAACTCTCCAGCGAGGAAAGGTAAGGGCAAAACAGCAAAGGATAACAGCACAGCCATGGTGGAGGCGGGGGAAGAGAACCAAAGCTTGGCTGTCATTGTCATGCAATGCTTGGGCGATAAGAGTTCATGTGCGGGGCTGAGAAGCATGAAAAGCAATTATAGATTTGGGCACAGCTTGGAAACTTACTTCCAAATGGGAGGTCACAGTTCCAAAGCCCCAAAAGACAACTAGCGATCATCATAGTTACATTTCCACCACAACCAAAAAAAGGTAGCTATTTTTTCAAAGTGGTTTTTGAAAAAAACAATTAACCCTCCATGATTTCTATTAAAAAAAAACCTCAACTAAAGTACAGTGGACTCTCGTATAACAAACCGTTTGTATAACAAAAAAATCTGTACAACATAAAAAAATTCAGAGATAGGGGAAAATGATTGTGGTTAGGGATTACTCTGTTTTCAATGCATTCCTATTGGAAATTTGTATAAAGAAAAATTTGCTTAACATAATTTCATTTGGAATGAATTAATTCCTTTATACACGGTACCACTGTAGTTTCTTTTTAGTTACGTTCAAATATTTGAATGTCACAAGTCACTTCTCCGTTATATAAAACCAACTATCTTCCTGTCATCTCTGGCTCTATTTCTGTAAACCGCCCAGTGTGGCCTCGTTGCTAGGGGGTGCATTATATAAATCTAATTAATAAATAAATATCTCAACATATTCAACAAGGGGCACGTTGTACCATTTTGTGTAGGAATTCTCCTCTACCACTTAGTAAGGACACACCCCATGTAACCATTTTCTTCTTGCCTTAGTCAGAAGCCACCTATGCATTTTGTTGTTGTTGTGTCATTACAGTTGTGACTGATTCTTTGTGGCCCCATGTCCATGGAATTTTTTCTTGGTAGGAATACTGGAGTGGCTTGCCAGTTCCTACCCCAGGTGCCTACAGCACCTGGTACTCCGGGGTGATCGCCCATCCAAGTACTAGCCAGGTCGACCCTGCTTAGCTTCTGAAATCAGTCGAGATTGGATGTGCTTAGGGCATCTAGGGAACCAACTATGTATACAAGCCATTAAAAACTTACCAATACACTGTAACTTGTGAACTTACAATTGTAATGTAACCTAGTTATCTACTTGTTATTGAAAAAAATCCTGAAGGAACTAGTTACACCTAGTTCTTCCAAAGGACTACATTTATGAGCTTTTTTGAGGAGTCACTGGGATATGAAATGTCAATCTATCGAATGCTTTCCTGAATTTATTCTTTCTCATCTAAAATGAAATATAACTTTTGCTTGGGCTCAAACATAATCATTTACACATAATTAATACAGTTTATCCTATGAGTAAACATACAAAGGTCACTGACCTCTTACTCGTGACATCACAACCTGTTGATTGTTTAAATCAATAAATTTTGACAGAAACTTCCATTTTATTCAATCTCAACAGGAAATGGTCCAGAATTTGTATTTGTTCATGAAAACTGTATTGCCTCAAAGCCAGCACTAGCATTAAATTAGGTTTGTAACTTCACATGTCTACCCCATACCTTACGGTGTGTGTTTGTGTTGGGGTGGGTGGGGTGGAATTCACACCAGCACAGTACTAATGGCTTCAAAATTATTTTTCTATACAAGTTATTTTTCTATTGAGAAAAATGCCTCTTGTGTACTTAAGTGGCATTAAAATACCTTTTCATACTCTGAGACCTAAAACATTAACTCCTCTCACTCATGAGATACATCAAAGGATATTTTGAGCAAAAAAAAATTGAAACAAAAATGTGTGTGTGTGTGTGTGTGTGTGTGTGTGTGTGTGTGTGTGTGTGTGTGTGTGTGTGTGTGTGTGTGTGTGTGTGTAAGGGCTGATATTTTTGGGGGATATATTTTGGCCCGGGGGTGGGGTGGGGGACTGCACTGTGCCTGCCCATGCTCTGAAAGTCTCATTTCCCTCCCACCAATTTCCATTGACCTTTGCTCCTCATGGGTGCTTATTATCAACGGTATTTAATGGGAAATCTTAATCTTAGAATAGCAGGGCAGGAAGTGACCCTAGGGATCATTTTATTTTTTTATTTATTTATTTATTTATTTATTTATTTATTTATTTATTTATTTATTTATTTATATACTGCCCATCTTCCAAAGGAACTCCAGGTGGTTAACAACATAAATAAGAAACAGGTACAATTACAACAATATAACATAATAAAACAAGAAAATATATGTATATAAAATGGGCTGTACTGTTAATAATGAAACAAAATAAAAACAGAATCATGGACTCCAGCGCTTGTCAAAAAGGCCCAGTGGGGAATTGAACTCTTTATCTCTGGCTTCGCAGCCAAATGCCTAAACCACTGAGCTAAATGACTTCTCTCCTTTGGTTTGTGGATGACAACATAGATAGAAAATGGGGGGATTTCATTGAGAGGAAACAATTTTTTCAGGATACATCTAAACATGGGGGTGTGGAGGCAGGAAGCCGTGACAGAGGTTCAGCCGCTGCAACTCTTTAAAATAGGATAATTGTATTTTCCGGATTAGCAAACTTTTAAGATAGTTCAGAAATGAAAAAGGCTGATGGTTAGAAATGGTCTTTCCTTTCGTCAACTTCTGAAGGACAAGGAAGCTCCGCCCACAGCTTTAAAAGCCTCAGAGCAGCAGAGTAATTTATCTGGCACACCATTATCAAATACAACCGAGGCAAAACAAGCAACAATAAGTAAAATATTATGGCAAGATCAGGAAGAAGGATTAAGTAGGAGGCAGTTGCATAGTGTCATGTTATCAGAGATCCACATGTGTACAAGTTAATTGTTTAAGCAAAACATGAAAGAAAGAGAGGGGAAAGAATGGTTATTACCACCTGCTTCAAGAATTTTTGATTCTGCCAAGACAACGTGTATACATATCCCTGAGTCAAGTATCAAAGCTATTTTGGTACAAAACACACAACACTATGGAAATGTGCTTTAAATTAATACATTTCAAAGGTTACAAGTGGCTGTTTTGTCTGGCAGAACGCCAAACAAGGAAGATGGGAGCTGGAAAAAAAATGAGTCAAGGATAGGTCCTTCTAAGTATTTCATCCTACAAGTCACTCTGATATTTGTAATCAAAGTTCTTTGGGTGTAGTAGATAATATTATTCCAGATAACTCATGTTTTAAGTTTTTATTTTGCATTTCAAAATAAAAACCAGAACCACCTTCACCTCTGAAATCCCACCACATCCAAGCTACCCTTGCAGAAATCACACTGGAAGTGTCTCAACAATCTCAACCAATGATGGTTGGCGCTTTGGAGCCCCTGGGACAAAGGACACCATCAATGTCTGTTGAGGTATAGCTTAATGCCTTAATCCCACCCTCAGCAGAAACGAATGACATCCCAGATAACAAACAGGCAGTGGAAGACAAAATACTGTATTGCACCCCTCATAAAAGCTCTGCTGGGTAGCGGGGGGAAAGAACAATTAGACGTCAGAAATGATACCTGCTCAGTTTCATCATCATCACTGCTGAGTTTCAGATCATCTTCAAGCATTCTGTGGAGGAGAAAAGAGAAAGGCAGAGAGAGGGAGAGAGTGAAAAAAAATGTAAAACATGTAATAAGATCACTTCTCGTATTTTCAGCAGTGGATACTAGCACCGGTAACAATCTGGGAATACCAGTTCTGGATGTATTCTCATTTTGTTTTACTTTAGAAAATTGAAAAATACTGTATTCTTTACACTTGTATACAAAGAAATGTTTATTTATACAATTTAACAAGAACAATATACAGGATTTAGATCTCTGACTGGGAAAAGGGTCCTGTATACATAGGAAGAATCAAAACAATTAACAAAACAAACCAGAGGTTTTTTTTTATAAAGAGCTAGACATGGGTCAAAATTAAACACAGAAGCATCTATGGTGTGCTCTTAATAAAGGGTTCATAAATTGTTGCAAAAATGAAGATACACCGATAGGAAAAAGCTGCCTGCAACTTCTGGCAGAAAACCTAAAACATTGTTTTTAATGGCAAGAAAGACCATCTTGAAACTTTAAGAACCTGCCTATTTATACTGGCACAATCTGTCTGGCTGCAGCCGGCTCCATTACATGCATGAAATGGCCCAGAAGCTGACAGGCAAATATTTGTGGGTAATATTCAACAAAACTGCTTTACCTATCCTAGCCAAAACCGGCACTAGATTTGTTGAGAGAAAAAATTCCCAATCCTGATTGCAAATGGCACTCACTGATGTGTGTTAGAATCCTCACACAACAGTTAAAGACTGTCAGTTTACTAGAGCTGGTTCTTGGCGATCTGTCCAAACAACTTTACGTTTTACGTTTTACGTGGGGAAGACGGTCCGGCGATTGCAACTGGTTCAGAATCGTGCGGCACGGCTGGTAAGTGGTGGGGCCGCCAGGGATCACATCACGCCGATTCTGCGTAACCTTCATTGGTTACCAGTTGCTGCCCGAGCTGAATTCAAAGTGCTTGTTCTGACATACAAAGCCCTAAACACTTAGACCTAGATACCTGAAGGTGCCTCCTTCCATACGAACCTACCCGGCAATTAAGATCTAGCCAGGGGGCCCTTTTGAAAGAGCCATCCCTCAAGGAGGTGAGAGGGATGGCCTGTAGACACAGGGCCTTCTCGGCAGCTGCTCCCAAGCTATGGAATGCCCTCCCGATCGAGATCCGCCTGGCGCCAACACTGATTACATTCCGGCGCCAGGTAAAAACCTTCCTGTTCCAGAAGGTTTTTAATTGATATAATATAGATTGTGGGTCCGCTGATGACAATTTTAGAATAATGATTTTAGTGTAAGGTTTTTATTGATGATTTAGTGATATTTTACTCTTAACTATTCTAAATTGTTTTATTCCTTGGATTGTAAGCCGCCCAGAGACCTTTGGGTAGTGGGCGGCATATAAGTTAAATAAATAAATAAATAAATAAATAATATCCTAAAAAGAACAGATACATCCTCATGCTTCTCCATGGAGGAGTGGAGTCTGAAAAGGAACCATATCTATCTATCTATCTATCTATCTATCTATCTATCTATCTATCTATCTATCTATCTATCTATCTATCTATCTATCTAGATCTAGATAGATAGGTAGATAGATCACTCAATCACGACTTTGCCTCTGCATGGCTCACTACTAGAACAGTAAGAGGGGTACGTGGAAGTGGCACCCCTGAAAAATATGAAGACTAGGAAGACATTTGGGTGTCCCCTGGGCAACAACAGCTTGGAAGAGGCACTGGATGGCTTCTGACATGAATAAAGAAAATAAAAGGGTAAGGAAGTAATCAAAGGAGAAGCAGCTGCCCTGTTATCCTAGCAATGCAGGGAGTTACCCAACATTTGGGTAGCAGACATATTTGGAATGTAGAGGCTGTTGGAATTTTTTGCAATCTCGTATGCTGCCTTCAGTTTCTTTGAGTGGGAGAGGCCTTTCTGGGCTGAAGGAACTGTCAATCTAACCCAACATTTCTTTCCCTATCAGAATTCAAAGAGTACCCTGCCTCTGTGCTAAGAGTTCCCATTCCCTCTCTTTTGTCTTTGAAGTCAATTGTTTGTTAGTTTTGTTGTTATTTGTTTGCAATGGTAAGTAATGAAATGTTTTTATTCTTTCTGCTTTCAGTGTTAGATATCGAGACTGCAAGCACCAGGTAATGAGGAAGAAGTGGACTATCTGAGGAAAATGAAGCTATCTTCCTCTGTGGATCTCGGTGCTTCTGCTGTTCATGAATAGGGTATTTTAACCAGAAGTTCAAAACTCTGCAACAGAGGCTGTCAGTGTTCTCCTAGCATGACTATCTGGGGGTGGCCAATCACAACAGTGCCGTTCTTGACCCATTTTTCTGGAAGACAATGCCATGAGGCCAAACTAAAAGCAATTTGCACAAAAATACCAATACAAGGCAGAGGTAGAATCTGGGTTAGGGTTAGGGTTAGGGTTAGGGTTAGGGTTAGGGTTAGGGTTAGGGTTGAAAGAACCCCAATGTCAAACCACTTACTTGCCCTGGGCAAGTTGAATAAAATAAGATTTGGAAAAGGTGAGCATGTGGCACTAGAACAAACAAATACACACCAATAACCAGAAGACATCTAGTCACCAGGAAACCTCTCTCACCAGCCAAAATGTACCCACCTGTGCCCCCCTTGTAGGCACAACACATATCCCACCCTCACAACTGCAGCTTAATCCCCTTAGATTGCATAAAAGCCTCCTCCCCATTAAACACATAATACACACCTATGCACACACACACACACATTTACAAGCAAGACATTGCCCTCACTTCTCATCACCTCTTTGAGCTCTTCTCTAGTACCTCTGCTTACATTCTTCTTTTACAGGGGGATCTTGGCATTATTCAAAGAAAAATGCTGGTCTGGCATTACCTGGTATTTATATTTTCTGCGGATGCCTTTGGAGCCCACATCAAGTGAGGTGCAATCATGGCATGGGAAACTAGCAGATTATTTTGCAACCTGATGTTGTCCCAGTTCAAGTTTTTGATTGAAAGAATCCCTAGAAATCACAGGAATCCTGGCCACTACAAGGGACATCTCGATGTGCCCCATGTTGTAGCTCCTCACAGTAATACGTGATTCAGAACTGAGTGTTCAAGCCATATAATTAGAAAGAAAAAAGCTAGAATTTCAAGAAGACAGGCCATGATGGGCCTTGGACTGGCAACTTGTGAGGATGAGGGGAGAGGTATATCTAGCCTGGATGCCTTCAAAAGGGGATTGGACAGATTCCTGGAGGAAAAGTCTATCACAGGTTACAAGCCATGAGGGCGATGTGTCATCTCCAGGCTTAAAACCAGGGTACTTCAAGAGCCAGATTCCGGGGGAGCGGTATCAGGAGACAGAGATCTAGTCTTGTGCGCTCGCAGACGCATCTGGTGGGGCCACTGTGAGATACAGGAAGCTGGGCTAGATGGGCCTTTGGCCTGATCCAGCATGGATCTTCTTCTTATATGTTGTTTGTGTAATACCACTCTGGTCTGGTGAGAGTCCGAAATTTCAAGAGGAATAGACATATCAACTATGGAAGATTCCTTGCATCAATTGTCTGGAGTTGGTCAGTGGCACATCCATATATTTCTAAAGGTTCATGGGCCAAGTCTTGGCCAGGTTTTGTCTACATGAAATCTCACATTTAGAATCTAATTTACTTTCCTTCCTCTTTTTTGTATGGAGAGGACCACACACAACATTCAGTTCAAGAGGAAGTGCATTTGATTTGTTAATGAACAAGTAAAAACTTGGGAAATACACATCTTAATTCCTCCTTCATTCTTGATGGGATATTAGTCTCAGACAGAGGAGACCCACTGAACCAATGGGATCTGTACCAGTGTTGACTTAGCAACTCTCATTCATGTTGCACTTTAAGTCAGATAAATAATTGGACTTACCCCACCACATTAAAGTAGTAGGACTTGAAAGCCACTTTTAAATTTATGAGCCTAATGAAAGGGCTTTTGAGTGTTCCCATTAAGAACACATGTATTGATCTTATTATTAAAATATATCTATTTAGAAGGCTCTAACTCCTCCATTTTAAACCTCTTTGTTTATTTTTTAAAAGTGCACCAAAGAACAGTTAACCGGTTTGTAAGTCATCTGTCTTTCCCTGACCTATGTTGTCAGGCAGCTCAGCTGTTACAAAATATCTAGACCTGAAACTACTGGTCATTAACCTCTTAATCAATGACAGATGCCTCTGTCAAGTGTAAACCCGTAAATGTGCCAGGAGGATCAGAGATCTTTTCTCTCCCCCCCCCTCCTAAAACTAGAAACCTTCAACAAATATTAATCCTTAACCGTTTGGATTTTGGGTGACAAATGGTTGTTTGCTGCTTCTTTATCTGGCTGCCATCTTTGTTTCTACAGTGGCATTCATTCCCTCTGATGTTCAGGACAACAGATAGCAGAACCTCTATTTACCCTTGATTTTTATCAGCATGGTACATTACACTCAACTCAAAGGGGCCAAAGTGCCTTTAAGTTTTAGTTACCAAAACAGCACCCAACCATCAAGCTAGTTCAGAAGGACTATCAACATTCCCTCAATCCCAAATCCTGACCCTTTAAAACCTGCATACCTTTTCAGGATTTAAAACTTTGGGCTTTTGAAATGAAACCTTTAAGCAACTCATCCTGCCTTATTAAAAATATAATGATCTAAAGAAGAAAATAATATAGTTAGAAATGTTAAAAATGGAGCCTGAAGGATTTTCATCATTCAGGACACATTTCATTTTTATTCCTTTACATGTAAAACTTCCATACTTGACACACTCTGGTAGAAATAAACAGAGATGATAAAGGAAATTAGAGATCAGACAAATGGAAAGAACAAAGAAAAACAGACGAAAGGAGATGAAAAATGAAGACAGTGACTAAACCAAGAGTAGCTGATGAAGAACAGTTCTTAGAACGCCTCCTCCCTGCCGTTCTAATTCTCTGCAGACTCGAGTGCCTCAGATAAACAAAGAACATGTTTACAGACTACAGAAAAAGACTGCAAGTAAATAAAAGATGATTAGCAAGAAGGGCAGCTGCTTAAAACGTTTCCCAATAAACTTGGTGTGCAAGATCTGAAGAGGTCCATTAACAGCCTTAAAGGATATTTATGAAAGAGGAGGAGAGTGAATTTGGTTGTTTTTTTCAAGCCAACAATTTAAAGCACACCATTCTTCTTCTTTTTAAGCCAATGTTTCCTAATAAAAAGGACACAATTCTATTCCATCCCACAAGCCATGGGTACCAAGCTGCAACCCCCGAATGGGTCCAGAGGAGGGAGACCAGGATGGTTAAAGGTCTGGAAGAAATGTCTTAAGAGGAGAAGCTTAGGGAGCTGGGAATGTTTAGCCTTACAAAAAGAAGGTTGAGAGGGGATATGATTGCTATGTGTAAATATTTGAAAGGATATAATATTGAAGAGGGAACAGGTTTGTTTTCCATGGCTTCAGAGACTAGGACTTGGAGCAATGGTTTCAAACTACAGGAAGAGAGATTCCATTAGAACATTGTTTATTTATTTATTTATTTATTATTTATTTATTATTGAATGTATACCCTGCCCATCTTCCCGGGGGAACTCTGGGCAGCTTCAAACAGGCTGACCAGTGCAGCAATATTCATATACAAAATACAATATAACAGGTTCAAAATACAAATACAGTGAAACAAACAAACAAATTAAAGTTAAAAGCACAAGTAGCACCCTTGGCATACGAACAAATGTGGCTCAGCAGCCCAACATCTTACTAGGTAAAGTAGATGGCGAATGGCGGATGGCGGGATTAAAAAAAAAAACTGAGATAAATTAAGCTTGGTCACCAAAGGCAGAGAGCAGAGTTTTCAGAGCTCTACGGAAGGCCAGCAGGGACTCTGCAGAGCACACTTCACTAGGGAGGCTGTTCCACAGCGAAGGGGCCGCCACCGAAAAGGCCCGGTTACAGGTGGTAGTTTTCCGGGCGTCTCTGGGGGTGACGACCCGGAGTGAGTGCGCTCGCGACTGCCAAACTGGGCGGGCCAAGGTTGATCGCTGGGCGATCCACTCTGCCAGATAGTCCGGGCCCAAGCCATGGAGGGTTTTATAAACTAAAACCAACACCTTTAATCTGATCCCATGTGCAACGGGCAGCCAATGCAAGCGAGCCAAGACTGGGGTGATGTGGTCATGATGATGCACACCAGCCACCAGCCTGGCTGCTGCATTTTGTACCCGCTGCAGTGCCTGCACTACTGTTCTCAAGGAGTCACCGTCTAGGTATGGGCGGATCTGGGCTATTTGACGCAGGTGGTAAAAAGCGGTTCGGGTCACAGCAGCCACCTGGGCATCCAAGGATAGCGCCAGATCCAGAACCATGCCCAGATTCCTAACCCTATACGCTAGTTGAAGGGAAACACCCTCCAAGCAGAGGAGAGGGCCTCCATAACCAGATGGAAAACTCCCGAAGAACATAACCTCGGTCTTCTCGGGGTTGAGTTTAAGCCTGTTAGCCTTGGTCCATGCCATTGACCGCCTCCAGACACTGGTCAAGAGTCCGGACAGCTTCCACTGCAGAGGTGGAAAAGGAGAGAAAGAGCTGCGTGTCATCAGCGTACTAATGACAGCAGACTCCAAATCTCCAAATGACCCCAGCCAGCTGTCTTACATAGATGTTGAACAACATGGGGGAGAGAGACGAGCCCTGCGGAACCCCACAAGGGAGTGTCCATGGGGCCGACAACTCTCCACCATGTTGCACATACTGGGGGCGACCCTCCTAGAAGGACTGGAGCCAACTGTGGACAGTGCCTCTGATACCCACCTCAGAGAGCTGGTCCAGTAAGATACCGTGGTCGATGGTATCGAAGGCCGCTCACAAATCCAGGAGAGCCAAGAGGGTAGAGCAACCCCTGTCGGCCACCCGGATTAGGTCATCTTGTAGCGTGACCAGAGCTGTCTCAGTCCCCCGACCAGGCCTGAATCTGGACTGGCATGGATCAAGGCAGTGTCGTTCCTCCAAAAACAATTGTATTTGGATCGCGGCCATCCTCTTGATGACCTTGCCCATGAAGGGGACATTGGCAATCAGACGATAGCTTCCCAATTGGTCTGATGCCAGGCCTGGTATTTTAAGAATGGGCTTTATTACCGTCTCCTTCAAGTGGGAGGGGAAAACCCCCTCACTGAAGGAGGCGGTGGCAATGGTGGAAGCCCATTCAGGCATACTCCCTCTGGCAGATTTTATGAACCGAGCAGGGCAAGGATCGAAGAGGGTGGACGCGGGCCGGCAGTGGGCAATTGCCCTGGAGGCCTCCAAAGAAGAGACAGGCCCAAACTCAACTAATCAAGGAGAGCGAGGGGGTGCAGCCACAGGGGGTGGCGAGGGAGGGCTAGTGCACCCGGATTCGAAGCCAGTCCAGATGGCGTCTATTTTTGATCTAAAATAGACTGCAAAGTTCTCGCTACTGAAATCAGTAGGAGGAGGCCTCGCCAGACTAGGATTGTTGAGGTCTCGGACCACCCGGAAAAGTTCCGCCTGGCGGTTCGAGGCCTCACCAATTCCCAGGGAGTAGTAGGATGTTTTAACCTCCAGCGCCTAGTCTGGATAACGACACCAGTCTTGTTAAATGCCATCCGGCTCCGCCTCCAGCTGCTCTCCAGCCTCCTCCATTCCTGCTTCATCGCTCGCAACTCCGCCGTGAACCACGGCAAAGGTTGAGCTCTGCCACGGAGGACACGCTTGGGGGCGACCCGGTCGATAACGCGGGAAGCTGTTTCAAACCATCGGTGAGCCGTGGTCTTGGCTGGATCATTAGCCAGGCTACCAGGAAGCTCCCTGAAGGCCTCATGGAACCGAGCCAGATCCAGAAGCCTCCGAGGGCGGGCCCAAACAAGGGGCCAGAGGTCCCCGCGGGGAGGAGCCATGATTGACAGGGAGAAGGACAGCAGGTGGTGATCTGACCATGACACAGGAAGGGAGACAATGTCCCCCACCTCCAGACTAGAGTCCCCCGACATGGAGGTAAATACCAGGTCAAGGGTATGCCCAGACCTGTGGGTGGGGCAAGAAATATGCTGGGACAGACTCATGGAGGTCATGGACTCAATGAATTCCAGAGCTACACCAGACAGTCCACCGCCAGCCTGCACGCTGAAGTCCCCAACAACCAGAAGGCAAAGGGACTTCAACAGTGCCGCAGCGATGAACTCCAAGAGCTCTGGGAGGGATTGAGCCAAATCTGTCCCGCTGACCCACCAACAGGTGAAGGCATTCTAACCCCGGACTCACCAAAGTCGAGGCCCTGCTGACATGAAGAGAATCCCTGTACACAATGGCGACCCCCCCTTCTGACCCTCCAACCTGCCTACTCCCTGGACCGAGAACCCAGGCGGGCACAGCTGGGTGAGCGAAGCCCCCACCCCCTCTGCACCCACCCAGGTCTCGGTGATACAGGCCAGGTCGGCCCTTCCATCAGTGATGGTATCGTATATGACAGGGATCTTATTATGGACTGATCTGGCATTCATTAGGAGACAGGACAGGTTGGAGGCGCTGGTGGGCTGGCTCCAGGACACGTGGCAGTGAGTCGGGGGGGGTCAGAACGTGGGACAGGTGCAAGATGCCTGACCCGAGTTCTTCTTACCTGACAAACCCACCGACTCCAAGCGTACCGTCCATGGCCCAACACAGTTGGATAGGAGCCCATGCTGACATGGTGACGGGGGGGGGGGAGAACTTCCTGACTGTCAGAGTTGTTCAGCAGTGGACTAAGCTGCCATGGAGGGTGGTGGAGTCTCCTTGCAGATTTTTAAGCAGAGGCTGTGTGGTCATCTGTCAGGAGTGCTTTGATGGAGGTTCTTGCATGGCAGGGGGTTGGACTAGATGGCCCTTGAGGTCTTTTTCAACTTTATGATTCTGTGATTCTATATGTCAAAGATTGGTGTCATTCAGAGAGATTAAAACAGAAGTGGATTGAAATAGAACAAAGTTTCAGCAACTGGGCGTGTATTTGGATAACAGCAAGTGTTTGTCTACAGTGCTGAGTGACGTTGGGCGGAACTCTCTCCTCATACATGAAAGTTAGTTGGGAAGTGGTTTAGGACAGTGGTTCTCAACCTGTGGGTCCCCAGATGTTCCTGGACTGCAACTCCCAGAAATCCTGGCCAGTTCAGCTAGTGATGAAGGTTGAGAACCACCGGATTAGGAGAATTCTCAGCTACTTTTTCCATTAGGTCCAATGGGAGGGGAAAGCAACTATTTCTAAATCTGTTGCATGAGGTGTGAAATGATCAATGAAGACCTAGCTCAAAGTATATAAGCGGCACTTGGGCTCGGATTTACAAAAGCTACTTAGGGGAACTGGAAGTCCTAGAACTCCTGAACCAGCATGGCTTGTAGGCTTTGTGGGAACTAGCATGGCCATTGAACATAATTGATTCTAGGTATTTAACCGCCCTCAAACCTGACTTTAGCAAGCTCTGGCACAGCATGCCCATTTGTGATCTAAATCAGAACTTGGAAATTTCATGGTTTTTGGACCGTGACTGGAGGATTCTAGGATGAGAGGTACAAAGTAGCAAACTCTTCCAGGTTCTGTTCTAAAAGGTTTTGACGACAGCCTGGGCCCAGCTGTGAAGAAAAGACAACTGTTGGGTGTTCTGCAGCAACTGTGAATGCTGGCTAAATAAATAAATAAATAAATAAAATAAATAAATAAATAAATAAATAAATAAAGTCTTCTCCCGAAAGTGATCTCCAAGGGTATTAGGAATTCACTTCATTTTCTATTCTTCTTCTCTCGCCCAGTTGACTTTATTATTGAAAATGCATGTATTTGTTTGTCTTTTCATCCGTAGCTAATGCCGCAGATCACTTTAGGGGGGGACAGCTTAAAGGGGATTTTTGATTTCATTATTAGCACAATGCCTTTATACCTGATAGTATATCCTCCGTTGCCTAGAAATGCCTTTTCCTGTGCTAGTGACAGGCGTGAGAGTTCGCCTTGTGTCACTAAACAAGGAAGTTTCTAAACTTCTTTTCATCATTTTGCGACAGAGCTATATGTTACAGATAACTGACGTTCCTCCCTCTAATTTCTGCTAGTGCTGCATGGAGTTCGGCCACCCCCCCTCCGATTTCCAGCCACCACCAGAAGCAAATGGGCAAGAATATTGAGCTGGCTGCGCAGGTGGGCAGCTTAGAGGGAACTTTGCAGAGAACCCATCATCAGAAAAGCTCCTTCCTTGAGTTCAACTGCCACAGCAGGAGCTCTGCCCCTGGTCTACATTTTGCAAAGGGGTTTGCCTCATTTTAAGAGGGACGCAAGACTGGTTTTTCCAACAGGAAGACTACCGCAATTTATTTATTTGTTGTACTTTTATACAGCCCATCTGGCAGCAAGGCCACTCTGGGCAGTTTGCAACACATGCTGACAGCAAACAACAAGCAACAAAGTAATTAAAAGAAGCAACCCCCCCCCTACACAGAAGAAAACCCCACAACTACATTAAAATGCAATTTCCAATTTAAACACATTACTAATGATAAAATTTCATGTTGGGTTGAGAAAGTGGGCCTCCCATGTCTTGAACAGCGACCAAATTCCAACTGTAACAAGAGATTATCCAGGTACGGGGTGACTCTGTGGGTTTACCAGAGAGAGAGAGGCGATGATAATAGTGCAGTGGGTAAGGGACCTAGGACGTGACACTTAGGGCTGAAAAGTAGGAGTTGTGGCATTGGCACAAGGAGCTAAAGGGAAGGAGAAAGGTACAGCAGAAGTATCAATATCAACCGGCTACTATATGTATATATACTGTATATCAGCTCTGGGGTACAGGGCATTGAGTTTTCACAACATTTATTAAGAATTCTCTCTCCCCTAATCAGCAGATCTACTGCATTAGTAGGATAATTATACATTCTACTAATGGAACCACATCTTTGTTTTTTAGCAGAGATGGGCACACACCACTGGTTCAGAGGTTTGTGTCTCTTCGGCTGACGGTTGCACCGCTGATCCGTAGTTTGGCGCTCTGCCTCCTCTGGTGGTTGCTCACTTGGAGGCATCACGTCAGCATCGCTGCTCTGCCTTCTCTGGGTGCTGCCTCTGCCAGAGGTGGCAGCGAGCCTAACTGCCGACCAGCTATGTGGCCATTGCCCAAACTGCCATAAACTGAAGAACCAGTGATTCGTGCCCATCTCTGTTCTTTGGTGTTTGTTATTAAACGCAATATGAGGTGCCATCAAACCAGTTCTGACCAAGACTAGGGTTTTGGTAGATATCCAAAAGGGATTTACTATTCCCGTCTCCCGGGGTACACAAGGGCCATATTATGTGCCCAAAGACAAAAAGGACGGCTCATTTTCCAAAGAACAAAGTGGGCAATCAAATACCCAAGCATTGGCTTGGCAGCTAGATGTGCAGTCAAACGTGTGACCAGGGCCAGACCCAAGATTCATCTTAGCAGTCAGGCGTAAAAACTTATGCAAACCCTGTATGAATACTAGTAGTAGTAGGATTGGGCCACTATAAATTACAAATACAACAGCAAAGTCTTTGTAAGGGTATAAATGTTCTTCACAGAAAAAATTGGCCTTCCAATTTTAATTAAGGGGGAATGAAACATGCGCTTAGCTAAAGTGATTGGTGCAAGGCCAGTTATAAAATACAAAATCCTCTTTTGGAATCAAAGGCTTGCCAAAACGCAGATCTGTGGGGGAAATTATGCAAAGGCACTCAATTTGTGAAACAGTTTTTTTTTTGGGGGGGGGAAGAGATCATGTCCAACATGTGTGCATGCTTTAAATCTGCACACTGATGTGGAAGAGAAATGGAATAGATTTATGCATGAATGAATGCATGACTGATTATGCAGACCAGAAACAGATTGTTCCATCCATTGTCACCTGCAACATTTAATTGGCTAGATTAATCGATACACAGGACAGCTGTATAGATGTCTCCCCAGATGTGAACCCCACGGTGCCATGACATTCTGTTGAGTGAATTTCTATGCAATAGAGCTTATTTGCTTATGGTGTAAATTTGATTGAATTGTCAATTTTTATTTAACTTTAATGAATTTTTCCAGCATAATCTTTAAAATGTCTCTTTCATAGGTAAAGGTAAAGTCCCCCCCCCCGCACATGTGTGCAACTCGTGTCTGACTCTAGGGGTGGGGCTCATCTTCATTTCCAAGCTAAAGAGCCAGTGTTGTGCAAGTCCGTGGCCATGTGGCCAGCATGGCTGCAGTGAAACACTGTTTATCTTCCCGCTTATTACTACCCCATGACCATCAACACCACCACACATACTTTTTGTATTATGCGACATCAGGCATTGGCAACTAAAATTATTGCATAAAAAATTGCCGAAAATTGAAGGCAGATGTGTTTCACAAATATGTCAGCCGCGGTACAGCCCATTTTTGAGCCTGCTGTCAGAGAAGATTGTATTTGTGTGTAATTGTGTAATTGTGTGTGTGTGTGTGTGTGTGTGTGTGTGTGTGTGTGTGTAAGAACCCCTCTGGCAATTGCTTTCCTGATGTTTTTTTCAACACCTCCCCCCTATGTGTGTGTGTGTGTGTGTGTGTGTGTGTGTGTGAGAGTGAGAGTGAGAGTGAGAGAGAGAGAGAGAGAGAGAGATATTCTCTGCCTATGTAATGGGGGGGGGGAGGGTGGGCAGCATTCCAACCCTGAGAACTCAAAACAAATGGCAAAGCAATCCTAGAGAGAAAGAGCAATCTTTGTTTCAACACATTCCCTCCATAAATCTTGAAATCTGATAGTCACTCATTGGGTGAAATGTGCAAGTCATTTTGTAAATGTTTCCTTTGAGATTTACGAAGAGTTATAGTTTTCTTTAAAAAAAAAAACCTCAGGAGAATTATAGGAATTTACAAGCATCATTCAGTCTGCAATTCAGAATCACTTATTGAGAGATTATATACATATGGAGCTCTGATAAAGCCCGCTTCTTAATTTCCCTCTCTTTGCTTTGTTATGCCTTCCTTCCTTCCTTCCTTCCTTCCTTCCTTCCTGCCTGCCTGCCTGCCTGTCTGTCTGTCTATCTATCTATCTATCTATCTATCTATCTATCTATCTATCTATCTATCTATCTATCTATCTATCTATCTATCTATCTATCTATCTATCTATCTATTTATTGATCAGTCTACTTCAGGCATGTCCAAACTTTGGCCCTGCAGATGTTTTGGATCACACAGTCCTTTGTCATTGGCAATCTAAGTTTAGAATTCTGGGAGTTGTAAGGTCCAAAACATCAGGAGGGCTGAAGTTTGGGACATGGCTGGTCTACTTTGATTACAGCACACTGTGCCTAGATTCAGCTAAAATAATCTCCATACATAGATCTTTTTACTATACAGTGGACCCTCGTATAACAAACAGTTTGTATAACATAAAATCTGTACAACATAAAAAATTCCGGAGATAGGGAAAATTTGCTTAACAGAATTGCCTATGGGGTGAATCCATAGAACATAGAAAATGGTCGCAATAAGGGATTACTCTTTTCAATACATTTCTATGGGAAATTTGTATAAAGAAAAAATTGCTTAACATAATTTCATTTGGAATGAATTAATTCCTTTATACAAGGTAGCACTGTACTAGATCTCTGGCACTGAAATTATTGACTGTATATGTGATATATTTTATAGGATTTAGCATGTTGTGCTGCACAGATATCCCATCATTTGTCCATAAATTGCAATGTTTAGCTGCTGTACGAGACAGAGCATTTCCCAACAGGCATTTCACAAAAACAGTGTTATTCAACATTAAACACACAGAGAAAGATCACAGTAAATATAAACAACAGTTTTTAAAAAAGGTTTTCATTTCTTTTCTAAAAATAATCTCATTAACAGCAAATAGCGTAAAAATGTCCTATCGGGAATAATAAATGCATTTTTTGAAAAAAAACGTTCTTAGGAGGGACCACAAATGGATTGAAAGGTGTATTTCTCTAGAGAAAGAATTCCACGGGGCCACCACGAGGAAGGCCCCTCTCGAGTGCTGATGGATTTACCATGTATTTGTACACAGAGAGGTCATGCCTTCTTGCATGAAGGTCCTGTGGGGCTACTAGTCAGTCTAGGTACCTCTCATGCTTAGGCTATGGCTTGCTGTTAGAGGTAGACCTTCAGCATTAGGCGATAGCTAGATGTACTTATGGAAGAAATGCAGTTACCTTGACTCACATGTTGCGGGACCAAGACGTTTTAGCTTGAAAAATGAAATTTAGAACAAAGTGACTCTAATGAAGTTTGAAGAAGTAGCAAAGAGGAATAGTCTACCCAAGGGAGGTCAGGCTGACACCTCCTCACCCCAGGAGACCCATCTGCTGCCTTTCAAACTTCTCTTTGCTCAGCAAATGCATGGAGGGAGGTAAGAGCTAGTGTTGCTAAGGAACACTCCATTTTGTGTTGTCACACTCAATCTGCTTTAGCACCATATCAGTAATTAGTGTAATTACAGCTGGTGAGAGGAAAGTAACCCCTGTGGTTATCTATCAGGTAACTCACAACAAGAGAGCACTTCATTACTCATCTCTCCATATCATCTCCTAATTTCAAAAGGATTAAGCAAAATGAATTCTTTTAGCAAGAGAATGTCTTTATCTAGATGGCCATTAATCTCCACCTTTAAAAAGCTCTTCCAGGCAACTCAAATATTAAGTTGTTACTAAGAGAACAGGATCTGTTGCCGTTCTGGTAAGGGATGTGAGGGTGGGGGAGGGACAATTAGACACAGGATGATGGGAGGAGTTCCTGGGACCACTGGAGGAGGCATCCCGAGTCTGTCTGGGATGAGGTGACACGATGAAAGGTGAAGCAGCTGGAGAATCAACTCTGGGCACACCATTGGCAGAAGAAAAAGCAGGGACAAGTGGCCCTCTCTACACCTAGCAACATTAACAAAAAGGACATGTACAGTATATCTCCCTTAGAAAGCTGAGGGACCTAGGTCACAGTGGGCATTTTGAAGTCACCACAAAGGATTCTGGGAACCATGTGTGCAAATGAGACTCCAGCTCCTAGCCGCAGGGTCCAGCCCCACCTCCCACCCCAGGTGGCAGGGGCCAAAACTTGACAGGTATGGCATCTAATCCGGAAGTTGAGTTATACTGTAGCAACTGGAGTTCTTTTTTTCTGAGACGGAAGCCTTTCACTGCCTTACAGATCTCATTCCTCAATTTCATGGTGCAGATAACTTTGTCTCATCATGCATGAGTTATGCACACCACCAAATCATAAAAAGGACCCTTTTAATTAATGGCAGTCAGCCACTGCCAATGGCATCACTCTCAGCGCACAGGTGGAACTGACTGCCATGATGGATTCTAGTCGTGAAGTGTTTAGGCATCTGGCTGTACAGCTACTATGGGCAATTGTTTCAGTGTCTGGCCGTGGAGCCGGAGTTTGGGAGTTTGACCCCTTGTTTTGTCTCCTTGACAGGACTTGGACCCCATGATCTGTGAGGTTTATTCCAGCCCTACAGTTGTAACGTGCTGGTTATATCTTTTTTAGTGTGATGATGTAAAAACTGCAGCTACTGTCTGGACCCAGAGACTTATTTTTGGCACATGGACCTCTAGAATGTGAGACAAGAGACAACGCAGTGATATCAGAACGTGCCTGTCATGGTCCTTGAGCTCATGAAATTGGTTTGCCATATGGCATAGGCCAGGGATGGTGCGGGCGGTCCAGTTTGAACTCCAAAGCTTATTTGGTTGTCTGGACCCCCACAAGGAACTCCGATGGATTTTAATGGAATTCCCATGTCAGCAAATATAGGGCTGAGGCTTCAAAGGTCTCCTTTAGAGATGGGCACGACTTAGCGGTATTCCCGTTTCCGTTTCCGTTACTCGGTTCCGTTACTCTACGGAAACGGTAACGGGAATTACTCCCCCAGACTTCGAGCTCGAACCGACGAACGAACAATTTTGGTCTGATTTGTCGTGCTCGTTACTTGCATCGCGAGATCGCGCGATGCCACACGCGGCACAGAAAAAAAGTTTTTAAAAGTTAAAAAACCGGTTCCCGGCCGAAAAGCAGGCGGGAAAATGCCTGCCGTGCCTCAGGGCACCTACCAGAGGGGTTGTTTCTGGAGGTCCCCGGCCTCCCCCCTCATCCCCCGTCCTCGGCTGCTCTGGTGGGACTCGCCGCAGGCTCGCAGCCAGCAAAAAGCCCAGTCTCGCCGGCCGCCGGCCGCCGCAATTAAAGCACAAGCAAGGCACGGACGGCACAGGAAAAAACTTTTAAACTCTCCCCCCACCCATTCCCGGGCCAAAAAAGCAGGCGGAAAAATGCCTGCTTGACTAAGGGCGCAGGGCACCTACCGGAGGGGTGGTTTCTGGAGGGGGGGTCCCGCCTCCCCCCCCGTCCTGGGCAGCCGGACTCGCGAGTCGCCATCGCCATGCCATGCGGTGCGGGCGGGGGGATCCAAAATGGGGCGGCGAACGCAATATTGTTTTTTGAAATCGTGGTCCAAAAACACACAAGCACAACAGAAACACGCGAAAATTTATAAACTGCCAGATTTTTCACAGTAGCAGTGGGTTTTTTCTTGCAACAAAATGTCTCTCCTCTCCTCCTCTGTCCTCCATTGATTTTATTTTATTTTATTTTATTTACACCTGCGCAGTGCGCAATGATGGGCTGGCCAAGTGGCCAGCCATGTGGGAGTGGACAACCATGCAAATTTCTGGAGCCATCCCACCAGTCGCATGGCCACTTGGCCATGGAGACTTCTGGGATGTGCCAAAAAAGCCCCCTAAAACCTGCCCTAGCCCTAACCCTAACCCTTGACTCCGTACCCATACGTCACAGACTGTCTTCTTAGTGGGTCAGAGAGGCACCCAGAGGTGCAACCCACTAGCCCACCGTAACCTTACCCGTCACTAGCCTAACCCTAGCTCTTGCACTAAGGCACCTTAAAGCCAGATCTACTTGCTTGCATTGCACTACACGCAGCAAGTACAATTCCCTTCTGTGTGAGACATGGTGGTGCGGGAGCCTTGTGCAGGGAAGGCATGACGCTATCACTCTCACACTGGTCTCACTGTCTGCACATTATGTTATGCAATATCCATATGGCTATTGCATAGCATTTTGCAGCAGCAGCAGGTGAGGAAGGGAGACCCCCATGTAGAGGGGTGTCTCTTGGAGCCTGCTTCCCCTTCCTAGTGGCAGGAGGCACCCACGGGTGCCTCCAGGAGCCCACTTTCCCTTTATAGCGGGCCAGAGGAGGCACCCACCCCACAGAGGTGCCTCCAGGAGCCCGCTACCCCCCAAAAAAAAACCAGTACTAACGACAACGAAAAAACGAAAAAATGAACCGACTAATTTTTGCGAATTTTCGCGAAAACCGGAAACGACCCGAAATGGGACTGGCCCGACTAACGACAACTCGAAAAAAATTTTTTTCAAGTCGTGCCCATCTCTAGTCTCCTTTGTCCTACATGCACCAGAGAGATAAAGCGCTGCAGCCATATTAGGCATGCACTTCGTAACTGGCTCGCCAGACAGCTGAAAGCTGCCTTTTCTGACAGGGAGGCTCAGAGTACACAATGTCATAAAGATAAAAAAACGAGGGATAGTAGAAAACTATCTGTGTGGGAAAGCTGTGATGTGAGATTAATGGTATTTTTCTTAATTCTCAGTTTCACCACTGGGCATTTTATTGATGCAAACCATTAAGCAAAAATTGGAAAAAGACACCATGTTTTTACCTCAGGGCTGGATAAAACGGGGTCTATAATAAGCAGGAGAGGGGCGGCAGGTTCTGGAAGCGTGCCAGGAGAATGACTGCGGTGTTGCACGTCCTCCTCTCTGTTAATGTTGCTAGGTGCAGAGAAATCATAGCACCCCCGACAGGAGATACAGGCTGAAGCTCTCCACGATATCCTAAAATATTAAACTGAGATGCTGAAGCACAACCGAGGAAAGCTGAGTTCCCGCAATGGAGCATAAAAAGCAGAAGGGCCAGAGCCTCCGTGTATGCAAGGAATCCGATGTGCTGGCCATCCTTAAAGGGGAAGACTTGAGGAACTGGTGAGATAGTCTGATTTATAACTCTGTTCTCAGTCACCTTTGCAGACCCTTCGACGCCAAGGGTAGCAGATTTACTGAGACAAAAAAGATTCTGTCAGTTCTTTCCTTCTACACTAACTGGAACATTTGCCAGGGCCTGCTCAGGAGGTAAAGTTTCATTTTTCTCTTCCGTGTACAGAGTTGGGGAACCAGAAGTTGAGGGGCTCTTGGGTATTCTCAGCAGGAGAGGAATGAAGAATACAAACTGACTTTTTGCACAAATTGAACACGATTGTGCAAGGACACAAATGACCTGAAATTTGCAACTTCTGTCAAACTGCTTATACAGTGCCCCATAGCACTTAAAGCACTCTCTGGGCAGTTTACAATTTATTTATGCAGGCTGCACAAAGACAATGTTAAGGAAAGAACCAGATGGTGTTGGTGGGCGGTAGCTCAGTAGTAGAACAAAAGACTCAGAGCAGAAGGTCCCAGGAAGGGCTAGGAATGAAAGGGTAATCTAGTTCTAAGCCAGAGTGAGAACTTGCCTCAAGCCACAATGCACTGGAGTCCGCAAACCAATTCCTCTGTCTACTTCTGAGTGTCTGCATGTTTCAGGGGTCAATTGGCTGTTTGAATGACACCTGGCTCTAAGGATTTCCTTGGGGCCAAGGTGTGGTGGGGGAAAGAGCCTTAAGATTCCCAGTTACAACCCCTGATGTCCTTATATTTTGAGAAAGGAGGAGCCAAGGTGGATATCCCCTCCTGTGAGAACCAGACGGCAAGGAGGCCAGAGGGAGAGACGGTCTACCCTAGCATGGATAGGGAGCACTGTCAGATCTCTTCCTCAAGAGGGGATGAACACTCTTGAGTTATGTTTTCTGCTGCTTGCATGTTGATTGAAATTAATGCATCTGCGATTTCCTGTCTTACTGTGATGCTCCCGTTCTGATAAACTTTGCCTTTAATTGATTTAAATGGAAACATTCATTTCTGAGTTGATAAATTTTCAGCTGCTGATAGCTTAACGATCTGGATTAGTGAAGCAAACATTTGTTGAGTGAATGCTGCTTTTTAATTTTTTTAAAGCCAGGCCAGCCTAAGACAGTTCCCTGCTTAAGGATGAACAATTAGTGAGGATTGGAAGGTGCTTAAGACTCAGCTCTCGCTCTTGCCAAAGTTACTTTGCCAAAGAAAGCAGAAAATTCCACACAGCAAAAACAAGTTGAAAACAATCTGCTCCCTTTTTCATGACACCCATCCGTTGCCTGGGGTGATCCTCTCATTACCTAATGTCGGGGCTAGCTCCATTACATTGGTTCTTATTTTATGAAACTGATGTTTTCCAATGATGACGCTAAAGTTGATAGCCATTATTGTTAACCCACCCACCCCTCCCCTCTTTTGTGTGTACCTCCTCCAAGCCAAGCTCAATTTGCTCCTCACTGGGGGTGGAGTTGGGGGTTGGGGTTGGGTTGTCCCCTGGCTGCAGACTCTTCTTCTCTGGCACCAGCTTCTTCCTTGGCTCCCGTCGCTGGTGATGAGCTTATTGGGACAAGGGGGGGGGAACTAGCCGTGGTCAATATGACCCAGGCCTAGACAAAAGTACAGGTAAAAGTAAAAAGGTAAAGGTTCCCCCTGCACATGCATGCTTGTCGTGTCTGACTCTAGGGGTGGTGCTCATCTCCATATTCAAGCCAAAGAGCCAGTGCTGTGCAAGGCCATGTCCATGTGGTCGGCATGGCTGCAAGGAAACACTGTTTTACCTTCCCACTTTTTATGGTGGTACGTATTTATCTACTTGCATTTACATACTTTCAAACTACTAGGCAGGAGCTGGGGTTAACAGCGGGAGCTCTCTCCGCTGCGTGGCAACCGGGATTTGAACCACCAAGCTGCCAACTTTGCAGCCAACAGTTTTCAGAAGCCTTAGTCCACTGAGTCACCACGCCATCACATGAAATATTAGGTTACAATTATATTCTGATAAAAAACTATTTTACTGTGTTTTCTTTTCCTTGTTCCAATGCTTTTATATCCAGGTTGCCACTCAGATTTTATTTTTCATTTCCCTGACTTTCCCTGACCAGCATTTGTCATTTCCCCCTGATCAAATACAACCACAAGTTAAAACATGATTAGGTCACACTGCATTAATGCCAGGCTTAATGAAATGTTCCACTCCACAACTACAGAAGTCTCAACTGCAAAAAAAATTTTTTTCAAAGTCAGAGATTTAATGTCAGCTCCTTGCATTAACTGCACAATATCTGTTTTGCAGATGCGCCAAAAATTATGCCAAGATATGAACTTTGATTCAAGTAAACTCTGAAGGCTAACAAATAACATAACATTTTTGTTATTGTTTTAAAGGTACACTAAAATGTATAGCTTTGAAAAATCGCAGTAATAATCAAGTTAGAAATTTTATATTGCAATCACAGTTTCCCTGACTTCCCCTGACTTCTGACCAATTTCCCTGACTTCCCCTGACCAATTTCCGTTTTCCTGACTTTCCCTGGCTTCCCAGAAAGTAGCAACCTTGTATATGCGGATGTGGCAAGGCATCGCAGGTTACTTTGATATTATTCTAGGGCATCACAACTTGAAAAAGTTTGGACAACACTGATCTAATGGGCATCCTTCCTAAAACCCAAGACTTTGGAAAATCAGTGTAATGTAGGGATGGGCACAAAATGAAAAATGAAGTGCTGTTTTGTCATGTCATTAGGTAACAAAATGAAATGAAACAGAACTACACAAGGAAGCAGCATTTTGTTACAGACAAAACTAAATGGTGTTTTTGTTGTTGTTGTTGAAATGAACCATTTTGTTCCATCTGAAAAATGCTTGGGGGAGGAAAAGAGCTTTTTTAAAAAAAGCTCCAGGCTTTAAAAAAATTTTTTTTCCTCCCCCAAGCCCTGCCTGCCAACTGATCGGTGTGCTGGGGCGGGGGAAAAACTCCCCCAATCCAGTGATGATCAGCTGGCAGGCAGGGCTTGGGGGAGGGACAAAATGTGTTTTTAAGAAGCCTGGGGCTTTTTAAAAAAAAACTGTTTTCCCTCCCCCCAAGCCATGCCTGCCAGGTGATTGGTGCTGGGGTAGGGAGGAAAAAACTTTCCCCCTCACCCCAGCGCCTATCAGCTGGCAGGCGGGGCTTGGGGGGGAAGGGATTTTTTTTTTAAAAAAAAGTCCTGGGCTTTAAAAAAAACCTTTTGTCCCTCCACCACTTTCCAGAAATGTGAAATGAAATGAAACAAATGGGGGGGGGGAGGGAGGAAATGAAACGAAATGAAACATAATATTTTTGTTTCATGCCCATCCCTAATGTAATGCTTCACATGGAAATCATACCCATCCCAGACTGCACTGGCTTTCTATTTGGGACTGAGGGGACGTGTAGCTGGAGTGCTCCCCTCTTTCTGTGGTGAATATGTTCAGTTCAGCAATGTCTGAATGAGATTTCTGCATCCCTACAAATCTGAAAAATAAAATAAAATGCAGGCCGATAAGTCAAAACATATTTGTTTTGCTTCTCGGTTGTGTACTTGATTGTGATACTCTTTTTCCCCTTTACTTGTCAGGCCCCTGAAATGCAATATTGTGCTTGATAACCTGATAGAAAAATTTGATCCTATTGTTTTATATGGGGCTCCAGTCTGTCTGTGCATATTTTACCCCTAAGTAACAGTACAAGGCTTCTATTTCCCTAGGCATGCTCAAACTTTCCTTTTTCAGTTGATGGACTTGGCCGTCACCCACATTTGCACTGCCTGGAATCTGGGAGACTTTCCCTCAGCATGTTGAATTATGGCTCTGAAATAAATTCACAGCCCCTTCTGTGTAAGCGAACCGTCTTTCGTGATATATTTAGCTCCTGTAGAAAGTGTGTTTACCTCTCAAAATTATAGCACAGGGATTTTTCTCTCTTGCTTTCTCCCCCCCCTTTTTTTGTTTAGGTTTCCTTCCATAAAATACCACTACATGTTGGCTTTGGGTTCAGAAGCACAAACTGTTTCCTGCATCTTGTTTTCATCACTCTCTGAAGTATATCCAATTGTCTCTAGGTACTTGTTTACCTGGAGGATACTGGGAAGGCATATGTAGCAATCGCTAATGAGAAGGGAGTTCTAATGAAAGAAAACTTGTGTCAGTAAAACCAAAATAAAAATCTAAATCGATCATTTTTCTTCTCTACAAATAACAGCATGTTGATCAAAATGGGAAAAATCATAACTAGCTAGAGCTTTTGGAAATGGTTTTGATAGCATTGAAACACAGCCAGATGCTATGTCAGTGTTAAATGCTTTTGCTACGTTCCCCTACTTGCTCGCCTCACCACATAAAAGTATTTTTTTTTTTTTTAGAAATGGCCAAATTGCAGTCCTTGCTCTTCTGTAATGATTACTTAGAGACAACTCTGAGGTGGGGAAAAAAGCAAATCTAATTCTTCCTGCCAGGGATTCTCTGAAATACCTTTTCAACACCCAGAACAAAATGGCAGTTCATGCTCTACCTGAAAATGGTGTTATGTCCGTGCATCCAATTTGTGGAAAGAACCTGTCTAATGAAGGAGGTGTGTGTGGGGGGGGGGAGGGTGGGGGGGTTGCACACCATCCTTCACAATATTACTCTTAACGGATCCAGAGAGATGAATCGATTCCAAAATCAATCCACCTTGGAAAGGCATCTGTTGCAATTCAGCAGAGCAGTGTTCCTTGCTGAGTCGTATAAAAGTACAAAGAAAATGAGCAGGCCCAGAACAATCTAGGTTAACAGCTAGCTTATAGATGTTGCACACATAAAAAAATGAAGGTGGGGTGGTAAATGTTGCCAAAAAAATAAAAGAAAGAAGGAAAGAAATAAGGAAAGAAAGAAAGAAGGAAGGAAGGAAGAAGGAAGGAATGAAGAAAGGAAGGAAGAAGGAAAGAAAGAAAGAGTAATAATCTATCTCCAGATCTGAACCATCTTTTATGGTGGCCATATTTTCTCTTTTGAGGAGACTTCCTTTCATTTGGAGAACTGTCAGGAGAAATCCCATTTTTGGAAATCTTTCATGACACGGGCTTCTCAAGACAAGACAGATTTAAAGATAAAGAAGTATGAAGAAAGAGATTAGACCTCACAGAATATCCTGTCCTCCCTCCCAGCTTGCTGTGGCCTCAACGCCCTAAAAAAGAACACAAGGGTATGGCAGAACGACTCAGCACTCAGCGAAAGTGATATTTGTACTCCTGCTACACATTTGGCAAAATCTGGTGGGAAGCAGTTCCGCCGGTGTCAAACCGCATGGGAGCACTGGAAAGAATGAAGTTAACATAATTAGAAGCTCCCTGCCCTGCTTGTTTCAGCTCCTAAAGATCCTCCAGGTGCCTTTCTGCCTGAGAAAGCATTTGCATGCATCAGACATGGGTGGGTGGGTGAGGACTGATTCTAACAGTCCAGAATTGCCACGGGATACCAGGGAGAGCAACCCAGTGTGGATGATGGTCTTTTAAAAGCTCCCGGCAATTCCAAATATCCCAAAGGCTTCCTCGGAGCCAAAGGGAGCCCTAAGGAACCTCAGAAGCTGAAACGAGTGGCTAGGGAGGGAGCTTTTTAATTCTTCTAAGTTATTTATTCCTGATGCCCCAATCTGGTTTATGCTAGTGCTAAGCCTGGAGTAGGAACTGGCAAACCACTCCAGTACTCCTGCGAAGAAAACTCCATGGACATGGAGTCACGAAGAGTTGGTCACGACTGTAACGACACAACACACACACACACACAAGTAACAAAACAGGATTTTGCATTTTGAGTCTGCATTCCTGTAACTACTGACGTACTTTAAAAGGCACCGTTACACTACAAAAAGGAAGTGCGGTCCATTATCGAGCTGGAGCTGCAATTTAATGTATTTCTATTTTCCTTTTTGGAAAGAAAATAAATTAATGATCACTCTGTGAAACAGGTGCCTGACTGTGAAGCCACAGCTCATTCCGTTGTTTATTGCGTTGGCTAAAAGCCGGTCACAATGGGTGAAGTTGCGAATATAATCAGGTAAAATCAAATAAGGGCAGTTTGATTTCCCCACAATGTTTCCTAAGAGATGGGCCAGCCTGTATAGTCTTGGGCCAACTGCACAGTCCCAGGACACCCCCGGAAAAAAAGAGTAATAAACCACTATTTATTTATTTATTTATTTATTTGTTTGTTTGTTTGTTTATTTATTTATTTATTTGTTTGTTTGTTTGTTTGTTTCTATACCTCCCATCTTCCAAAGGAACTTTAGGTGTTTCACTACAGTTATAATACAACAACAACAACAACAACAACAACAACAACAACAACAAAACAACAAAAACAACAAAAACAACAGAATCAGAGTGGAAAATAATAATTAAAAAATCAGCAAAGATGGCGGCTAATATTTCACAGGGAAAAAACCTAGAAAAAAAATACTACACACACTAAAGGTCACCAAGTGCCTCTCTAAAAAGCAAGGTCTTAAGAGCTTTTTTGAAGGCCAGCAGGGACGGTGCTAGGCACAGCTCACTTGACAGATGGATCCAGAGTGAGGGGCCAGCCACCGAGAAGGCTCGCTTTCAAGTAACCGATTTCCTAGCCTCCCTGGGGGTGGCCACCTGAAGTGAGATTGCCTGTGACATTCTGGTGGAACAGGCCTCAGTTGACCTCTGGGAGATCCGTTCTGCCAGGTATTCAGGTCCTAAACCATGGAGGGTTTTGTAAATCAAAACCAGTATCTTGAACCTTATTCGGGATGCAACAGGCAGCCAATGAAAATGAGCTAGAACTGGGGTGATACGGTCTTATCTACTTCTCAGTAATCTATGCCTTAAAAAAAAAACTAGAAAGGGTTGCCATGAGTCAGAACTGACTTGACAGTGTGTCGCTGTTATTACAACCAGTAAATTTACAACACATTATTTCCATGTTAGGGGAATCAATTTTAAATTCTTCCACACAATGCTGTCTGTAAGAGATCAAAGCTGGAAATTAAAACAAATCAAATCATCAAGCGCTTTGCCTCGGAGGCATCTTCGTTGCTGCCGCCACTGGGGCAAAGGCATTTCCATGCCCCTTGAACATTGCACGTACTGTATTACACTTTATCATTTCTTCACCACAGGGAAAACAAGAAAATCAGCAAAAGGAGCAAATACACCTCTGGCCCCTATATCCTGATGTAAATAAATCACGCTGTATTGATTGGGCTGTATCTGGTTGCTCTTTCTACAAGCTGCCGTCAAACCGCACTGGTTTCAAATGGAGGGTCCCTCCCCTCCTTCCACGTGTGGCGTCTGCAAAGCAAAGAGGGGCCTCCGTCCCTCCACTTCCAGTTTAGATTTCTCTTGTTTTTTGTTGGTTTTACTTGACCACCCATCAGGGCTGAGTTGTCTTGTAACTGTCACATAGTCCTTCATTTGGCAGAGATGGGGCTACTGTTAACAAAGTCCTTCTCTCGAGGTCATTTAACTTCCCTCCATTTGACGGATTCACAATCGGCATATTTTAACTGTAGAAAACTGACTCAGTAGAAATGGGACAATTGTTTGGTTTTTTACTCAGTTTCCCATGAGTTCTGTCTTAGTTCCTCCCTTAACGGTGCAATATGACTTGGAATTGAGTCTTCAACTTTGGGAATGTAAATCTTTCTTTAGGAATGTAAATCTTTCCATGGCTCGGCAAAAGTTTTCTCCTCACCTTGCAAGAGAGTGCTATAGCTCCAGAACAGTGGGCTCCGATTTTGTGCAAATTGCGCATCTTGAGCAAACGTGGTTACTTCTGTCATATGCCCAAACTGAGGAAAATTACAATCATGGCAAACTTTTGGTGTGGTGTTATAAAAGATTAGATGCAGTGAATGGTTTGCTTGCTTCTTTTAAATGTCAGACCAGCCAATTTGTGCTTTGTGGGGGTGTTTGTGTGTACTTTGTTTCCAAAAGAGAAAGAGTGCTAATTTTGTGTCACAGGGGCATTTTGTGCAAATTCTTGATAGACAGAAAGAAGTTGTGAGTTTTTCAGGCTGTTTGGCCATGTTTTGGAAGTTTTTCTTCCTGACGTTTCACCAGACTCTGTGGTCGCCATCTTCAGAGGGCAAGAAGTTCATGGAACTAGGAGCACAGAGAGAACTCCTAGTTTCCTGATCTCCTTGACCTCTGAAGATGCCAGTCACAGAGTCTGGTAAAATGTCAGGAAGAAAAACTTCAAGAAGACAACTAAAGAGCCTGAAAAACTCACAAAAGTTATCAGATCCCGGCCATGAAAGCCTTTGAGAATATGCAGAAAGAAGTGTTTCTTGAACAGCTGTCACTGTGGAGGTAAGGAAGCACATTTCTTGTTGAGATTTCTTGCCACGTTGAAACCATCTATATTCTCAAGAATGAAGGACTTAGTATTCTTCACATCCCTGTTTAATACTTGCACAACAATGTAAGTATTGAAGAAGTATAATCTGAAATATTATGTGTGAAAGACACATGCCTTATCAGTAGGTAATTTTGATGTGCCAATGAAAAACCTACAAGGTTTAATTATTTTTATTATATACTCATTTTAAAGCCAAGGAAAGGACTGGTTTCTGATCCCCCCTTTATAGTCTCTTTGCAATTGTTCCTCAACTGATCTATGACAACTGCGTGGGAGTTGTATGTCAGGAGTAAAGTAAAGCTTTTGGAGTGAAACTTGTTCCTCATTTGCTATATACATTGACATGAAAATATATTGATATATTAAGACTCTGTATTTCCTCCCCTGTGGATAATTAAAAAGCTTCACATTACAGTTGACTAGGCATAAAATCTTACTGCAGATCTCACTTGTTGGTAAACCAGTGAGGATTTAAATGTTAATTTCTGGCCATTTTATTTTAAAAATAAAACAAAAGTCTTCCTGTGAATGTTTGTCTATTTATTTTATTTGCTGTAGTTCTCTGGCCTCTTTCTCCAGGCGACAATGTTGAAGTTTCAACTTATCATTAAATAGGAGATATCTACTATATGACCAGCAGGCTTTTGACTTAATCAAGCACATGTTTACCTATTAGGCAGCCTTACCAGAATTCCCATATTCATAAGCTAGTGACTATGGTTTGATTTCTTCTGATCTAAACAAAACTAAATATGCCTAAAATCAGGCAGTGTGATAGTGGATACATCCCAGAAACAGGACTCGGGAGATCTGGTTGCAAATCCCTTTGTGGCCATGGAAACTCCCCAGGGAGTGGAAATGGTGAAACATTCCCTATACGCCTCACATATCTTAAAACTCTGTTAGGGTTGCCAGGGTCTGGAAGTGACTTGATGACATTGTACAATAACAAATAAAAGTTTCAGAGTGGGTAGCCGTGTTAATCTTTTCAAGAATGTCAAGCAAAACTCAAAGAAACACAAAACAAAACAAAACAAAACAAAACAAAACAAAACAAAACAAAACAAAACAAAAGACACAAAACACAAACTTGTCTCCGACTTCAAGTTGTGCTGTTGTTCGTTGGAAGACACAAAACATGTGGCACCTTAAGGACTAACTTTCATATTTTAATGTCATGTTTCATGGACATGTCCACTTCTTCAGACTATATCTGCTGCTATCTGTCTGAAGAAGTGGACATGTCCACGAAATGTTACATTAAAATATGAAAGTTAGTTTTTAAGATGCCACATGTTTTGCATCTTTTGTTTTATCTTGTTTTTCTCTTATTTTTGCCTGAATAACAAATATACTTGAACACAATGGCTGGTTTCAAAGGACCTTGAAAAGCTTTCCATGTTTTCCAACTTCACATGGCCTTAGATGTTATCAAATCTCAGATGAGTTTTGGGGTCCCTGGTAGGACATGGCCTGACACTACACAAAAAGTTGTCAGCTGGAAACAATTCTGGAAAACATTAGAAGAACGTTGCTAGATCAAGCCAAAGTTCTACCTAGTCAAACATTTGCTCTCTGTTACAGGAGTACGGCAGTGGAACCAATGACCTCAAAAAGTGTGCTGAGTGTTCCAGCACTGGAACCACTCAGGGGAAATTTGAACAGCCACCTGGCAGATCTCCTTTGATTTGTCTTCCTGCATGGGGCAAGGGGTTGGACTTAATGGCCTTGTAGATCCCCTCCAACTTCAGGACTCTATGATCCCTCCCACGGCCAAGAAGAAGACTATGAGAGGCCCACAGACAGGAAATGAACAGTGTGCAGAAGCAGAAGAGATAATCTAAGAACATGAAGACTGAGAAATTCAGAATCATCCTCTTGGTTAATACTGTATAGATGGCACCATATTGAATCTTGGAAGATCCAGTTTTTATCTTGTTAAATTAGATCAGTGGTTCTCAATCTTCCTAATGCCGCAACCCTTTAATACAGTTCTTCATGTTGTGGTGACCCCTTGCCCTGCTTGGAAGAGGTCACAAGCCTCATTTGGCAGGCCACTTAGAGAACTTCCCTCTACACAGGCACCCTCAGCCAATCGCAGCCTTCGGTGCCATTGACTGACATCCCCTCCATCCTATCAAGCTGTAACTCACTCTTCCCCCCTACCTCTCCATCCTCCTCTAGACCCAAGCCGTTTGTGCCCTTTTCTTTACTGGCTCATGGTGACCCCTGTGAAATGGTTGTTCGACCCCCAAAGGGGTCCCGACCCCCAGTTTGGGAACCACTGAATTAGATGAATTGCTTAATAGGAAAAAATATAATAAACCAAATAGTAATTTATTAACGGCAGTGAGAATTTTTATTGTCTATGGTTGGAGAGGGAGCATCCCCACATATACCCTGGACTGGTGACACAGATTATGGGGCCATTTTCTAATGGTTCCTAGGGGCTGCATTGCACACTTAGTCTGTTGTCCAAAACTCCTCCAAAAATGAGTCTTAGAGCTACTGAATGGCTAGCTAATTTTATTGGCCCTCAGCATTTTGGACTGCCATCCACAAAATTCTTTATCAAGTAAAACAACTGTAGTTAGCTTTTAAGGTGTCATGGGAGTTTTTGCTGTTCTTATTCAATATTCAAGTGAATCCAGAATTCCATCTAACTTCACACCACATTAATATTCATTAACATAGCTTGGGTGCATTGGAACAAAATGGTTTTCCTAAGGTCTCATCCAGAAGGGTAGGTGTTCCATCTGTTCTTAATAATTGCATGCCATCAAGTCAATTCTGACCTATGGTGGTCCTTTCCAGGTTATTTAAGGTAAAGAATATTTCAGAGGTGGTTGACCATTGCCTTCTTCTGAAGTTGTCCTGGGATAGGGTGACTCTACTCACAGGCGATACCGTGTGAATCAAACTGCCAACCTCTGCTCCACAGTCAAGTCACTAACTCAATGAGCTGCCCATCTGCTGTTACCTGATCCTGTTAGCTGAAGATGCTAGAAATATAAAGTTTGGGGATACTTGGCTCAGCCATGTGTACATGGGAGAAGGATCATGGAATTGTTGTGAAACGCAAGATGACTAAGAGCCAACCAGCCAAGGGTCTTGTAGTTCCTTAAAGGCTAACCCATTTATTGGACAGCTGCTTTTGGGGAGCATAACTCGCTTTTCCAGATACACCGAATGTTGCCAAAATTCACTCTTGCTTTCTCTACATGATTGAGTGTGCCATGCAGTAGAATAGGAAGGCAAAATGTACAGGCCTTGCTCATTATTTTAACAGTGGTCATTCACAGACAGTGGTTTGGAGGTGACATGGATATTTTAGCAGGTAGCAACTTATGGGAAAAGGTGGATGGATGGCTGATTCTGAGAGCTATATCCTCAAAAAGTGAATTTTCTGTGCTCTGGTCTAGGCTATCTGAAAAGACACTCCAGCCTGGAAAATAATGGAATTCAGCATCATGATATCTGCCATTAAATGAGAAAGAAAGTTGTCAGACTGTATTATAATTAATGAAGGATAAACCCCTTCATCCTTTTCTCAGAACGGTTCAGATTAGAAATGATAGCATTACATGAAAAGCTTCCATATTGTTTATGGAGACGGCGACTAAGGGACTTCCGCCCTCGAGGTAGCTAACACAAAGCATTATCTGATTTATTCCGCAATCTATATAAATCTGCTTTTATGTTTTATTTGATTCCAGCCATTAGCCTGTGCTAGGAAGTAATGCTAAAATATACATCATATCAGCAGTTCAGCATACTATATCACATTAATCTACATAAATCTATACCTGTTTGCAGGTCCTGTTTCAGGCTAACCCCACAGCACAGAAAAGAGAGAGAAAGAGAAAGAGAGATTACAGTAATTCTGCTTGTGGTTTTTCTAGGAAAGCCAAGGGTATTTTTTTTCCATAGCCATTGGCAGGAATACAAATGTTCTCAGCTTCAAAAAATGTTGTGTTTAAATTAACGGCATCATCATTAACATGGTTTTATGTTTCCAATTTCAGAACAAGGAATTGTGTATTACAACTAGTATTTCCTTTGTTTGATTGATTTCAAGTTAGAGACTTGGAACGGGAAATCATTTGGAACAGAACACACGATTTAGAACCTGGGCTGCTTATGGAAGCTTAAGCCCCCTCATATTGACCAAATTGCAAAATAAAATAAAATAAAAATAGGAGGAAAGTTAATGCCACTCTCAAAAGTTAATGGAGACCAGCTGCCAATGTTTGGGGCTTTTCTTTACTTTGCTTTGCTTTTTCAAAATAAATTCTTTCTTTCTTTCTTTCTTTCTTTCTTTCTTTCTTTCTTTCTTTCTTTCTTTCTTTCTTTCTTTTTCTTTCTTTCTTTCTTTCTTCCTTCCTTCCTTCCTTCCTTCCTTCCTTCCTTCCTTCCTTCCTTCCTTCCTTCCTTCCTTCCCTCTATAAATTACTTAATGGCACACAAGAATCTGCAAGTTGAGTCATGCCAACTGGACTTCTTTTTCTTTGATGACTGAGAATCTTCACAGACATATGGCACACATGAAGCAAATCAGTGCAATACCAGAGAACCACCCAAAGGTCTGACTGGCCCAACAGCTTGTTTAACCTGTGGCCCTCCTGTTACCTAGAATAAATCCTGCAACTGCATTCTTTTACTTTAAAAATAAATAAATCTCATTTTTAAACCCAAAAGACTCCTAGCGTGGCTTACAAAAGCTCAAGAACAAACAAGATGGATCCTTCCTAAAGGGTTTCTTATCAACCAATGAGGCCACTATTGTCTTCATTTCGAGTGGTTTTTCTTTTTTAAAAAAAATCACCATCTCTCACAGGGACCTGCTTAACTACTAGATATACCAGAAGAGGATGTTGGGAATTGAAGTCCAAATATTCTCACCCTGCGAACAGTCCTTAGTGTACTCCCTATGCTGGGGAAAATCCTTGGCTAGAACCAGGGATTATAGAGCTGTCCCCTTGGGGCAGAGGACAGTGCCCCAACTGCCTGCATGGGTAAGGCCTTTGGGAATCATTGAACCTTTCTATCTGAGTGGGGAGGCCCCGAATGGAAGGAAAGTCCATATACTCAGGAAGCCTGTGAGAGGGGGTTGCAGGACAAACAAGCTGCCTGTGATCACTCAGATATGGCTTCCCTACCCCAGCTATGTGACCTCCAGAGTTTCCTCCCTCTGTCCTATTGCACTCACCCCACACATGCAATTCATACGTGACTGAAGACCATCCTCCCTCTGTCTTCCTCTGTCCTATTGTCAGTGTTTCACTCCACCCCTTGTGATGCTTGGTTATTGTAGCTAATAAAAAGCCTTGGGCCCAGGCTAGTAGAGGGGCAGCAGCACGGGACTCGTAATGCTTGAGCCCACCAATATGTCATGAGTGTAGTTAATCCTACAAGGGATGATGGCAAGCCGACTCAAGGCAGGTAGGAAGGTCCAAAGGGACTCAAGAATGTAACTCAGTCAAGTCCTCCTTAAAAACCCCAAGTCAAGTCCAAGTCAAGTCCCCAGCACAACTTAAGTCCAACACGAGTCCCATGGTTTGAATTCCAGTCTTTGGATAGAAGTGGAGAAGGTAAAAAAAAAACACCAAACCTTGCTACCTCCCCTACTTCTCCCTCTCTCTCTAGTGTTTTAGGATTATCAAAAAGGGGATTGAAAATAAAACAGCCAACATTATAATGCCATTACACAAAATGATAGTAAGGCTGCACCAGGAGTATTGTGTACAATTCTGGTCACCACATCTCAAAAAAGACATAGTGGAACTGGAAAAGGTGTAGAAGAGAGCAACTAAAATGATTACTGGGCTGGGGGACAAACGATAAAACATATGGGGCTCTTTAGTCTGGAAAAAAGGCGCCTGGGGGGGCATAACTGAGATGTACAAAAAAATGCAAAGCATGAGTAAAATGGATACAGGGATGCTCTTCTCCCTCTCACAAAACACCAGAACTAGGGGACATCCACTCAAATTGAGGGCTGGGAGAGTAAGAATAGACAAAAGAAAATATTATTTCACCCAGCATGTTGTTAGTCTGTGGATCTCCCTGCCACAGGAGGTGGTGATGGCATCTGGCCTGGATGCCTTCAAAAGGGGATTGGACAGATTCCTGTAGGGAGAGTCCATTACGGATTACAAACCATGATGGAGATGTGTTATCTCCAGGCTTAAAACCAGGGTACTTCAAGGGCCAGATGCAGGGGAGTGGTATCAGGAAACAGATATCTAGTCTCATGCACTCCCGGAAGCATCTGGTGGGGCCACTGTGAGATACAGGAAGCTGGACTAAATGGGCCTTTGGCCTGATCCAGCTGGGATCTTCTTATGTTCTTATGACACACTTTTCTTTTCCTCTTGCACTTAACCATTTTCTTCCCTTCCTGTCTTTTTCGGATTCCTACAAAGAATGCATGAAAGATACACTGTCTTAGCCGGCTGTGAGAAATGCCTCTACATCTCATTACAGATGATGACAGGCAATAAGCTGGAACGCTTTCCTTGCCTGGCCTGGGGTAAGGAAGGGAGGGCGAAAGGAAGCCAAACTTGAACCTGGACTTCTCAGTGGTGGTTTACTGGCATTTTTATAGCATTGTTCCATTGGGGAAAAAGGCCTCTGTCATTATTTTCTGGGCTATATTTCAACCTCAGGTCACCAGGGTTCAGAGAACAGTCAATTAATCAACTGGTTACCTGTCCTGGAGCATTGAAAAAAACACAACCCTCCAGGTAGCTATTTCCCATTCCGTGTAACAAGGGGAAAAGAAATGAAAGGAAGGCATGATGGAGGGAAGGATTTGTCTAAATCTCAAGCCAGTCTGGAGGAAGCCTTCATTAACCACTTTCTAATTGCGTAATTATTTTGTCTCTCCAAAGGCACTTGAGGCAGTTTTGCTGTTGAAAGCCACGGCTTGTGACCAAGCAGACATTTTCAAAAAGGCCAAAGAGACGGAAGCAGAAATGAGCAAATCCTGGAACTAATTGCATGAGATAGTCCTGGATACCAGAAGGAAACTGAAGTGGGTTGCAGCTCGGGCCAGAGCTTTCATGCAACTATTTGCAAATAGACAATTACTGGCAGGGGTGCAAATCCTTGTTTGTCTCCTCCTTGTCCATCAGATCAAGGAACTGAAACCCTTATTTTTTTCATGCTGGGAATGGCAAGGAGAGAACTCTTGCTTGTTGTTGGCAGAAGGTCTTATGTCCAGCAAGACTGTTCCGATGTTCTCAACTCAAACAAGCCTGGGAAATGATCATACTGACAAAGGGCCCATCTAATTGTGCGAGTAGCGTGTTGTCAGCCTCCTATGTTCAGGGCTGCAACTATGTCCCCTGGGTGTGACTCCACCCTAGCCAAAATGACAAAATAGTATTTGTACTAGTGGTGTATTGCAGCAGTATAAAGATTATTTGTATTTTGTACTATTTTGTATCAGAATCCATGTGCCCCACTGATGACACAAGCTGCATTTGTGGACCTATCGATATTGGTCTAAATGTTTAGGTATTTTTAGGATGCACTTAAAATTTTCTGATTTTGACTGTCTTGCACAAATTCTCTCTCTCTCTCTCTCTCTCTCTCTCTCTCTCTCTCCTCTCTCTCTCTCTCTCTCCCTCTCCCCTCTCTCTCTCTGAATATTGTGTTTTTGCGTTGTAAACTACACAGAGTGTTTCTTGACTAAACGGGCGATATATTATTTGAGTCAATAACTAGTTGACTGCTATATTTGTTGATTTTTTTAAAAAAGCTTTTGTATCTGATAATTTCCCACATAAATTTTCCTCGGACAGTGTCTAGTACAAGGGGGGGGGGGGGAGGGATGGGTGATGATTGATCCAGCAGATTGTAATAGCTGTTTGAACCATTCCCATTCATCATTTAAATGCACGTTCAATGAGCTTTAATCTACAAATTTGTCACATTTGGAAACCATTATACTTTAATGGATTTATTGTGTTTGTTTTGTGGCTTCTTAAAATATGATACATAAACTCTGACAGGCTCATGGCATGTTTCATCATTTGTATTACTTAAAAAAATTCTGGGTGTAATGTGGAATTACAGCTGTAAGCAAACATCATGCTATGTTACAATTATTATGAGAATGTAATTCCATGTTATTAACATTGACTTTGTAAACAGGCACATGATTGGAGGGGGAGACATCAAATGTAATTTAAGTCATCTGAGTAAATATAGATATAGTCAGAACATGTGCCTATAACACAAAGAGAAGAATCTAAGAATGGTTAAATGGTGGCATGATGTTATGGATTTACAGTGGACACTCGTATAAAAAACAGTTTGTATAACATAAAATCTGTACAACATAAAAAATTCCAGAGATAGGGGAAATTTGCTTAACAGAATCATCTATTGGGCAAATCGGTACAACATAAAAATGGTCGCAATTAGGGATTACTCTGTTTTCATGCATTCCTGTGGGAAATTTGTATAAAGGAATATTTGCTTAACATAATTTCGTTTGGAACGAATTAATTGCTTTATACAAGGTACCACTGTATATGGAGAAATAGGAGATAAGTTTATTGGACCGCTAAGAGAATAAAGCAAAAATTAAAGCAAGCTTTTGATGATAATTAATCTTCCTCAGGCTGTGCACCGTTTTATGGGTAACTCCAAAATTATATGTTTTTCATTGCAATCCCAAAGTGTCATGGCCATCATTAGCAGTCAGGTGTAGCCGTGTCACTGCCTCTGAGTGGGCACACACCAGGGGAGGAACAGCTGTGTGGCTGGAGGACCGAAATGGTCCCAAACACCAAACTGGGGTTTGTGTCCATCTCCTGATATTAGTTGTAACATAAATTGTCCCCAATAAGGTCAGGTTGATGGTCCCCACAAACCTTGCATTGACTACTGAAAACTTTGCATGCAAGGCACCCAAGGGTGGTTTCAACCCAGGACACACAAGATTGCCAGCATTTGGAAATGATCAACATTGCATAACTACTTACAGAAATACCTTGGATAACGAATGCCCTTGATAATTATTTTTTCTGATAACAAATCACAATTTCCAGTTATAGGGCTGCCTCGGATAATGAATTTTCCCTATGGGCTGCCTCAGATAACAAATTTCCAGCATGCATCCGTAAATAAGAGTTATCCTGGGCTGCATCACTTCTGTACCTTTAAACCGCACTTTATAAAGTGTTTTGAGCAACAAACCAGGTGTTTGTGTCTTTTTCCTAGGCTCCAGAACAGATTAATTGGTTTCTCATTCATTCCTAGGAGAAACTGCATTTCGGATAACAAATTTTATTTTCAGATAACAAATTGCCTTGGAGAATGAATTATATTTGTTTTCTGAGGTACTGCTGTACTTGTAACCAGTTTCTTTGTTCTAAACAAAGGAGCTCAGGCTCTACTTGCCATTTAAGGATAACCTTTTTGATCCCCAGAAATTACATAGGAGAAATTTCACACAGCCCGTGTCCTAGCCTGTGCTCTGTTGTAGATGTAGAGGCAATGAGTAAGGGAATGGGGAGGGTGTGTTTTGTACCACAGATTAGCCAGGCTTTAGCACTTTACTTAGGCGGTTACGTCACATCCTACCTTGTTCCACGATTACATGTGTACCGTGACAGCGTTGTTCGCAGTCACATGGTTTTGTCCCTGTTCAGTCCCTGTTTCCATGTACTCACGGGCATGAATACTTGTCTCGTGACAACTGTTACTTCACAGTCTTGTTCCATGACGAATTCTGAATTTGTCTTGCTTCCTTAACCCTTTTAAAAAATATTGTAACTAAAACTTTTTCGATATTTTGATTTACTGATCTTCTGGGTTTTACACGTTAATGCTACAGAATTTTCAGTATTTTCCCTAATAAACATTTGCACTGCATGTCGCCACTGACCACTAGGTGGACATTGGTTGTTGCATGACAGTTGTTACCATAGGGTCCCTTGTCTCAGAACAGGAACCAGGAACTAACCGTGACAAGATAATTCCCCAGCCCAGGGCCAGGTACAGCTTGTCACACTCTGTTCCCGGTTCCAGAGGCGTGGTAGAGACAACTTTTTGCCATCACACTATGGACATGAAGTAAGGGTTTTTTTGTACCAGTCCCAAGCGGGACAGCAAGGAGGGACGAATGGGATGTGAAGTAACCACCTTAGATGGTTTCAATAAGCTGGGGAAGATTTCACATGAGCTTAGCTGGCACTTTCTCCGTTCTGCCAGAACTATTTCAGTGAGCTGTGAATTCTTCCTTAAATACTACCATTTTTCAAGGACCCCCCCCCAAAAAAAAAAATAAAAGAAAAGAAAATAAGAGTCCACTGGGCATAAAGAACAATAAGCTCTGACAAAAACAAACATTTTAATGACCCAGTTCTCATTTATGATGCAAGTCTCTTAACTCGGTGCTTATGGCATTAGGAAAACAGCACCTTTGTGGTTTCTCTTTCATTGTTCTCTCTATAATGGTGTTTACAATGTCACTGTTATGACTATATGCTTATATATTTTGACAAACGGCACTTGCCACAGAAGTGGGCCTTCAGAGAGCTTATTCCCTTTCTCTCTTTTTTTTTTACTTCCTCTCTTGTTTTCAAAGCTCTATTTGAAGGGTTATTCTGCTAAATTCTGGCAGAGAACCCACTGGATGAGAGATACATATATTTTAGGGTCCATTGGCAGTGATGAAACTATAAAAGCAAGGTGAGTGAAACAATCAAGCTCCAAGTAACATAATTAACCTATTTCATTTCTTATTAAAACACAATTGTGTTCTTTCAGCTTCAACGACACTGTTGCAGCCAATGAGGGAACATACCTACTTAAGATGTACTTGGTGTCACATCTTGGCTATGATTGAATGGGGTAACTATATCAGGGCATTAATGACTTGTTGATTATAAGAAGATATTATTCATTTGTTCCCAGTAGATGCTGACAGTTCTGGTTTATAAGACTGATCCTAGATGCTGAGCCCTATCTCCCCAAAGGATGGAAGAGCCCCAGCCCCCCACTCCCCAAATACAAAAAGTAGGAATTCACTGTGAGGACTGCCATTTTTAATGGATTTTCAGGTGGGCTACCATGGTTTTTGGGCTTGGTCCCAAACAAACATATAAGGTAATTTTGGATCCCATTGCACTTTACTCCAGAATCCTGCATTTCCAGACGTTACATGTACAATAAGAGCTGAAATTTGACAATGTTTTAGAATGGAACATGATTGGAAGCCCAGTTAAGACACTCAAGTTATTTTAGCATACTTCTTACATGCTCAAACCCGGAGCAGGGGATGGGGTTGTCATTTTAAAATGGATTTTTCCTCTATTTTCTGGGGAATATTTGAACACTTCTAGGAGGTAACAAAGCATTGCCTTCTTGAAATGGGCTTCTAGTACATTTTACTTAGTGACTAAGTCCTGTTTCCAGATTCAGCTGCAGTAGAATGAATCAAACATTGAATGGTAAATAAAATAAAATCATAGGCTATAATGGTGGTCTTTGAGTGTACCCAGCACACCTAATAAACTGACATCGAAAAGTTGCCCTGAGGCTTCAGACTTAAGACTTGGATCCAAAGGCTCATACTGCACATGTGCTGTATGTGCTAATTGATAGGCCAGCACATGTGCAGTGGGCCTCCCTACCTGTTGCCATCGCCATCTCTAAAGGCAGCAGGACTGGCTTCACTGCTCAGAGCCAGCACCTGCCTCTGCACATGCACCAACTTATCAGCTGGGTGGCTCACATGTGGGCGGAGGGAGCAGCCAGCTCCTGGAAGAGAAGCTGGGCTTGCTACCTGTGAAGGTGGTGGTGATGGCTGGTGGTGTCAGGTTAGATAGGGAGGCCCATAGAGACTCAACAATGTGACTCAGTCAAATTGCAAGTCCCTCTGCAAGTGTTAGTCAAGTTACCAGTGCAACTTATGTTGGAATCAATAGTGAGTCAGTAGAGGTGAGTCTCCATTCCAACCTGCGAACGAGCATAAAAATATTGATGATAGGGACTGCCAGTGTGGTGCAGCAGGTAGAACCCTGGACTAGGATCCAGGAGTCCAGGGTTCAAATCTCTGCTTGGTCATAGAAATTCAACAAGGGCAGCAATGATGATTCATTTTTAAACATCACATATACCTCACAAAATCTGTTAGGTTCACCAGAAGCTGGAAATGACTTGATGACACATGACAAGAACAAGATAGGGATGAACCTGTAAAGACATGCAGCTACAAACTCTGCCCATTCAGCTGAATGCCTAAAGGTCTGTACTGTGGCAGGGACATGAGGACAAGGCAGGGTTCTTTAACACAGGAGCTCTGTAGGTGAATTTAGCTAAGCATGATTAATATGTATTCTCTGGACCACTACACTCAGGGGAGGACGTTCAGGGCAGGGTTCCCAAGTACACTTCCATCCCTGTCATGAATTTAGCTCTACTTAGGAGCAACCATAAGTCTCAATTAAACCAGTAGATGGGCACATGTGCAGCAGTCATCATATTTATTTTTTTTCTGGAGGGTCCTCTTTAGAGAAGGACCTACTAGAGCTTCTATGACCTGATGACAATAAGGATCAAAATGTATCTGAAGAACCTAGGACCTCATGGGTGGCTGCAGGTGATGAAATCTCTTCTTGGAGATCCAGGACCTCCTCACAGTTGCCAACAACAACAACAACAACAACAACAACAACAACAACAACAACAACAACCAACCAACCAACCAACCAACCAACCAACCAACCAAACAAACAAAATCTGCAGAATCAAATCATGAGTAAGCCTAGAGATGACCAACTGAAGTGGTTGTCTTCATGAAAGAAATGTACAGTGGAACCTTGACTTACGTCATTAATCCGTTCCAGAGGTCTAGACTTAAGTCAAACATGACTTAAGTCAAACGAACTTTTCCCATAGAAAGTAATGGGAAAGTGGATTAATCCGTTCCAGATGATGAAAAAGACCCCCGAAAACAGCAATTTTGGGATAGGAGATCTTGGGGATGTAAATGAAATGTTTCTTCAAAGAGAGAAAGTGGACAAGAGGTATTCGCCCACTTCTCATAGCAACAATGTCTAACATTTAAGTTTTACTGATTTTAAACCTGACGTTCCAAGTTCTGAACAACTGTATGCTCCATTAGAGTCCCACAACTGTACAGCTAGGGCAGACTTCTGCAGCCAGATTTTTTTACAAGACTGAGCCGACTGTCTAACCAGCGAGGCCAGCCCGAGCTGCTTCTCCAGCAGCCATTCCGGAGAGGCCGAGGACCAGCTCCAGGTGCTCTGAGCTGGCCTCACCAAAGCCACCACTGCCGCTCCAGGAGCAGTTTGGAGACAGCAGCCGTGATGCAAATTCCGGTGCCTTGTGCCGGGGCTCCGAGATGTAAGTCAAAGCCTGCGACTCAAGTCAAACAGGCTCCTTCTTGCTGCAAGTCAAATATGATGCAAGTCAAGCAGTATGTAAGTCAAGGTTCCACTGTACAAGAGGTACTTCTCAGAAGTGGGAAACCTCCTCTCAAGGACTGGCTCTTTAGGCTCTTAGAGGTTCCTCCAGCAAGGGCACAGCATCAAAATGTGTATCACTGTTCATTCATGGATGCATGGTAGAAAACAAGTACAAGACTGGCCTTTATAATTACTTACTTTTAGGGGGTCTTCTTTGGGGGAACTTTACAGCTTGCCTCTGTCTCTTTAAATTTACTCAGACAGCCCCTCCTCCAGCTCATGACATCACAATAATGCCAAGAGCTAGCTTTTAATGAGGACCAGGTCTATGTCCAGATAGGTTAATGATATATAAAGGCTTGTGTGGATGCCATAACGTTCTCCTACCCAGATGATAAGTAGTATCACCATATCTGCAAGCATCAAAGTAGATGAGATGCTAACTGTATGAACAAAAATAATATATTCTTTGCATATTTGTTCAACATCGGACATGCTGATGGGACTAGTAAGAAGAAACAGCAGAAGAGTCAAAGATTCTTACTATGATGTTGTAGAGCACAGTGTTTATTCTTGAAAGGATCTGCCGCAAGTCATCCAGATAGTTTCAACATGTGTTGATTTCAATTTTGTAATGGCAAAACATCATTTTCATGGGATTTCATATTATTGTGAGGATTTCTTTACCAATGGTGGGCCTCCTTAGGGGCTGTTGTGGATGAAAAACTGGAATACAAATAGGTCTAGCGTTCAGTGCATAAATTAATGCCCTACAGCCATCCCATTTCAGATGGGGCTACCATGTTTTGGGGGCCTGGTCCCAAAGAAACATATAAGACAATTTTGGATCCTGTTTCTGTTGAATCCAGAATCCTGCATTTCTAGACTTTACATGTACTGTAACAGCTGAATTAGAATGGAACATGACTGGAAGCCCAGTTAAGATGCTCAAGTTATTTTAGCATACTTCTTACATGCTCAAACCCGGAGCAGGGGGGTGGGGTTGTCCTGATATTTTCATGTAAGATATTTCCCTTGCTTGGTCCATAAGCTGGTCCTAAGTGTCATGTAGGTAGTCACACAATTACTTAGAACCTGATTACTATTTCTCCTCTTTTTACTACAGCTGTTATTTAGGAAACTTCCCTTAGTCTCAACAAATCAGACCAGTAATCCATTTACATCTTATGGTAGCCTTGTAGTTTTTAAGCAACTGCTTTTGAAGATTCTTGAAAGAATCACAAGACCAAGGTGTTAAATAATCTGTATAAACTACCCTTCACACTAAACTTCTTTCTTTGCACACCACTAGTATCTTTTCCAATAAAAATAAGCACGCACACACACACACACACACACACACACACACACACACACACACACACACACACACACACACACACACAAAGGACAGGCTGCTGGATGACAACAAAACCGCATCTACTGCCACTATTTTATCATCGATTACATTTTCCCCATTTTGAACCTTTTCCAGAATTGCACAAAATCATTTCAAACATGTAAAACATGTCTGAGAGACCAATAGGGGTAAAGCCATCTTTTTTAGCAAATAATTTTGGCCCATTATCTAGTTGACCAAGTGCCACAGTGCCGGAGGACTGGAGGATAGCAGATGTCACACCAATTTTTAAAAAAGGAAGGAGGGGGGACCCAGGAAACTACAGGCCGGTTAGCCTTACATCTGTCCCAGGGAAGATGGTGGAAAGCCTCATCCAAGAGAAAATCTTAAAACACATAAAAGAACAAACCTTGCTGAGAGAAAATCAGCATGGCTTCTGTAAGGGTAAATCTTGTCTGACAAACCTCTTAGAATTTTTTGAAAAGGTCAACAGGCACGTGGATTTGGGTGAACCGGTTGATATAGTCTATCTGGATTTTCAAAAGGTTTTTGACACAGTCCCTCACCAAAGGCTGCTGAGAAAATTGCACAGTCAGGGGATAAGAGGGCAGGTCCTCTTATGGATTGAGAACTGGTTGAGATCCCGGAAACAAAGAGTAGGTGTCAATGGGAAATTTTCACAATGGAGAGAAGTGAAAAGCGGTGTGCCCCAGGGCTCTGTCCTGGGACCGGTGCTTTTCAATCTGTTCATAAATGACCTGGAGACAGGGATAAACAGTGAGGTGGCCAAGTTTGCCGATGACACAAAACTTTTCCGTATGGTAAAAACCAGAGAAGATTGTGAAGAGCTCCAGAAGGATCTCTCCAAACTCGGGGAATGGGCTGAGAAATGGCAAATGCGTTTTAATGTAACCAAATGTAAAGTAATGCATATTGGGGCAAAAAATCCAAACTTCATCTATCAACTCATGGGCTCTGAGTTATCCGTGACGGATCAGGAAAGAGATCTTGGTGTGTTGGTGGACAGCTCCATGAAGGTGTCTGCCCAATGTGTGGCAGCGGTGAAGAAGGCCAATTCCATGCTAGGGATGATCAAAAAGGGGATTGAAAATAAAACAGCCAACATTATAATGCCATTATACAAAACAATAGTAAGGCCCCACCTGGAGTATTGTGTACAATTCTGGTCACCGCATCTCAAGAAAGACATAGTGGAACTGGAAAAGGTGCAGAAGAGAGCGACTAAAATGATTACTGGCCTGGGGCACCTCCCTTATGAAGAAAGGCTAAAACATTTGGGCCTCTTTAGTCTGGAAAAAAGGCGATTGAGGGGGGATATGATTGAGACATACAAAATAATGCAGGGCATGAGTAAAGTGGATAGAGGGAAGCTCTTCTCCCTCTCCCAAAATACCAGAACTAGGGGACATACACTCAAATTGAGGGCTGGGAGAGTAAGAACTGACAAAAGAAAATATTTTTTCACCCAGCGCGTTGTAAGTCTATGGAACTCCCTGCCACACAATGTGGTGATGGCATCTGACCTGGATGCCTTCAAAAGGGGATTGGACAGATTCCTGGAGGAAAAGTCCATCACAGGTTACAAACCATGATGGAGATGTGTAATCTCCAGGGTTAAAACCTGGGTACTTCAAGGGCCAGATGCAGGAGAGTGGTATCAGGAGACAGATATCTAGTCTCATGCACTCCCAAACACATCTGGTGGGGCCGCTGTGAGATACAGGAAGCTGGACTAGATGGGCCTTTGGCCTGATCCAGCATGGCTCTTCTTATGTTCTTATGTTCTTATGTTCTTATGTTCTTATGTTATTATGTTATGAGGGGGGAACCAAGTCAGCATTTCCACTCCTACTTGGAGCTGAACTTGTGTCTTTTGTGGTCTAAACCTTGTGATCTTATTACAGCATTTCCCCTGCATTCTCTCTCTAAATCTCCATTTCTTGACCTCTTCCTCCCTTTTCCTGTCAGAAAAAAAAAATGCTTCTTGGCACTGTTTGCAATTACTGCGACCGCACCTTCTGTCCAGATGCAAACCAACTGTAGGGCCCAACCTGCTGTTTCGAGACCGGTCCTTGGGTCCTTTGCAAATGTTATGCGTGAATCCTTTTTATTTAACTCCAGAAGCTTGGCCGTGTGCCACCTCATCGACTTCTCTTTGCATCCCATAAATTGGAACGAGTACGATTTGAATTTCATGCTGCAGAAAGCTCTTTTGAATCACCGAGCCTTTTCCCCCCCCACAAAAATAAACCTTTTTTGAGATATCATCTTTTGTTCTTCCATTTCTTTCTTCTTCCTCTTTCTTGTTGTCTTTTTATTATTATTTTTTAAGTAAGGGGGGGGGAAGCAGATTATTTCAATTAAGGGCCTGTCGATGACAATTGTAAGCAACCCCTCTTCAGAGTTCAGAGAGGGACTTGCAGTTTTAAGTTTCTTTTAGGTATTTCTGTCAGGATCTAATTTTCAAGGCACTGTTGCCATGGTAGCCTCTTGGAATTTTAATCTAGTACCAAAGGTCAGGACAGGTCACCAGATTCAGTTCCTCCTCAATATTAGAATAAAGAGAGAGAAAGAGACAAGAAGAAGGAGAAGAGAAAACCAGCCATCCAGAGAACGAGCAAGAGAGATGGGAGGGGAGAGAAAGGAATAAAGTAACCAAGCCAACTTACACCTTAAGAATGCTGTCTGGGAATCCATAAGAGCCTCAAATATATGATTTATATAAACTTTAAGTACATGGCCTGGTTCGACTGAAATCAAAGCTAAGTGAAATTATGTGAAATGCTGGTTCCTCTTTTATCCCTCTTTCTCCCTCCGCACCGAGGCATTTGTCTTCTCCATTCTGAGGTCGGAAAAGCCTCTTTCAAAACATGACCTGGCACCAACCTACCAACAAAAGCTCGAGCCCTTCAAAACAATTCTCCTCCTCTAAGAAGAAACAACTCCTGACAACCTGGTTGCAAGGTTCGGTTCCGTTCTCTTCATCTAGCTATTGAAAAGGGTAGTTTAATTACACTTTATTTCCTGGACAACTTGTAAGATTGTTCATCCTTCCGTCCACCTCCTAGGACAGTGATGGTGAACCTTTTGGAGATCGACTGACCAAACTGCGATTTCAAACCCACTTATTTGTTGCAAAGTGCCAATACTGCAATTCAACTTGAATACAGTTGTACCCCAGGTTACAAATGCTTTGGGTGCTACTGTTTGGGCTGTGGGAAATTCAAAAACCTGCTCTTTGGTCCTCGCTTTCCTGAAGGGTAGCACCCTTTGGGAAAGTGAGAATCGAAGAGCAGGCTTTTGAATTCCCCACGGCCCTCACTGTGGCAGCAGGAAATTCAAAAGTCTGCTCTTCAATCCTCGCTTTCCCAAAGGGTAGTCCCCTATCTGCCTCTCTGCCCTTTCTTGATGGACAGGAAGAAATATATTGAGAATGAGCATTTAGTGTAAGAGTTTTGTAAGTTGCCAACAGTGAAACTGAGGCATGAGAGTCACATATATTGATTAGAGTTTGGCACGGACCACTGGTTCAGTGGTTTGTACTGGTTCATTTACTGCTGCAACAGATACTTGGTGGTTTGGTGCCCTGCCTCCACACATCAGCAGGTGCCAAGTCAGGAACAGTGCCCAGAGAAGGTAGGTCAGGAGAGGTGGGATGCTGCCTCCAAGTGAGGGTGAGGTGTCGAACTGCTGAACACTGGTTGCGGTGGTAAATACACAGAGCTGCACTGTTAAAAGACAGTGGTTCACACCCATCACTAATATTGATTCTTTGGAGTGAGCTAATTGGTTGCCTCTTGCCATAGTAGTAGGAGGAAATGCCTGAAGGACCATCAGAACACAACTAACAGCATTCTTCCTTACAGGAATGGGGAAAATCAGTATTCTGTGTTATTCTACAATGGAAGTTACTATGAGTAAGCTTTACAGACAGCTTGACTGTGCTACTATCCCCACAATTGCTAGGATGTTAGGACCTGAAGGTCAACAATATTTGGAGACAAATAGTTGTCGCCTGATTTTGGAAACTAAGCATGGTCAGCCCTGGTTAGTACTTGGATGGGAGACCACCAGGGAATACCAGGTGCTGTAGCCGCCTGGAGTAGGAACTGGCAAACCACTCCAGTATTCCTGCGTAGAAAAGCTCCATGGACATGGGGTCACTGTAATGACACAACGATGACTACAACAACAATTGTCCACTCCTAGCTTAAGGGTGCTTCATAATCGACCCCTAAAGCCCAATATCTTTATGTATCATTATGCCTGAAGTTCAGTAAGCTGAAGTTTTATGCCACCAAAATGGCACCATCCATTGGAAACTGGGTGGATATTTTAAAAAAAATGAAGAAATCCTCCCTGATTAGAAATCCAAATGTTTTCACAAGAAACAGGAGAAAAAAGAAGTTTGGAGCCATGCAGCCATAAAAAAAAACAAAAGCAAGACTAGACTATGGGTGATACCAAGAAATAGAGAAATACAGAGAAATACAAAACAGTTCATTGGAGATTGATTGTTTTTGGTGGGTTCTGAAGTCTTCCCACTTTTGGTAGGAAAAGACAAAACGTGTAGTTCCAGTTTTGGGATGGAAGTGGGATATTAACAAAGTACAAATAGAGGAAAGGAATAGAATATCCAGCATAGCTGACTCACTACAAGACTGACTGACTACAAGGGAAGTGATAGTACCACTCTATTCTGCGCTGGTCAGACCCCACCTGGAGTACTGTGTCCAGTTCTGTGCACCTCAGTTTAAGAAGGATGTTGACAACCTCGAGCGGGTGCAGAGGAGGGCGACCAGGATGGTTGAAAGTCTGGAGAAAATGTCTTATGAGGAACAGCTTAGGGAACTGGGAATGTTTAGCCTCTCTGCCAGGATGGTGGAGTCTCCTTCTGTGGAGTTTTTTAAGCAGAGGCTGGATGGCCATCTGTCGGAAATATTGTGATGGGGTTCCTGCATGGCAGGGGGTTGGACTAGATGGCCCTTGAGGTATCTTCCAACTCTATGATTCTAAGATTCTATGATTCTATGATTCTATGATTCTATGTTGCATTTTGTGGGTCTAAAATGGTATTTCATGGACCTCTTGACTATGTTGCAAATTCATTTTTTCATGGGGATTTCCCCAAAGATGAGTCCTATCCCATTTTTTTTTTGTTCATTCTACTGCCAGGATTTCCCCACAGATGAGTGTGTGAACACCAGGAAAGCTTCATGGACCTCTATATGACACGTGCAAGCGTAATTTCGGCCCGTCCACGGCAGTGTGCCAATGAGCAAGTCAAAGTGGAGCTTAAATTCCTCTGGTGGTTCACCCTATTTTTTTTTTTCCGGAGGTCATTCTACTGCCATAGTTATTGTATTTTTTGGATGCCACAGATGAGTAAGCCGTGAGTTTTGAACACCAGGGGAAGCCACACAAGAAAGCATGACTAAATGTAAAATTTAGAGGTGAGGAAAAGCACCTTATATGGTGAACTGATACCTCTCCCCACCTATGGGAGCTAAATGCACATCAAAATATGCTAAACACATTTCCTAATTTTATCCAAAAATTGCCACACAAAGGAACCATCTGTTCCTCAGTTTTTAAGAATCTGTCCAAAACCCCTTTTAACATTTCATTCTTGAAGTTCTGAGGTCTCCTAGCATTTTAAGAGGAAGAAGGTAGAAACAGCCAAAAGCAGTCTCATTATGAGATCCTTGTTGCCATAGCTACTGGGTGCCAAAATCACTGATTGGTCATCTAAGCGCAGGCTTTGGAAATGAGGAGTTAATGACCAGCTAAATCTGCGTGAATTCTTCGGCAAGATGACATCGGTGGCTCCATGTCTGGAGCTTTGTTCTCTCATCTTGGCAGGCCCGTCCCTTGCCTCTGTAAAGCACCAATTAGGCAAGAGATACGTACATAAATTATTCAGCACCCAAGTCATTAAAATATAAGCAAATTAAATACCTCTTGTCGAAGATTTTTTTTAAAAAGTAATTTATAAACATGTCGAGAGCAGACCGTTTATTAGGCTGCGCTAGCAAATACTTTATTGGTTGGGGAGGTTAAAATGCATGTAAGCTCTTTGAATAATGAAAACAAATTAACAGACTCATTTGGAAATTATTTTGAAGGATGGCTTCATTGGCAGGAACACACCAATCTTAATTATTTGTCTGCTTTAAATATCTTCTAAATTGTTTATTATTATTGGTGCACTGAACGCTGGCTTGTGAACATCTTCTGCATGAAAGGTAGGCATTGTATGGTAGCCAAAATGTTATCTCCTGATCCCTTTGTCTTTCTGATTATGCATCGTTCTCCCATACATGCCACTCAATGTTTCTCTGCTACTGTATAACCACTCTTTTTTTTTGGGGGGGGGTGTCTTCTTTCTCATGTATTGGCTGAAATTCTTTTTCTTATCACAGTAGGTTAAAATTACAGTAGGCCAGTTGTATCAGTACAACTGATAGGGAAGTTCATCTACCATCTCCTCTCTGATTCCATTGCACATTTTGAATTTCTGCTAAAATTATCTCTGGCTGCACATATATTGCTACACAGAGAACATGTTCCCCAGAGTCCACTCCTTTCTCATCAACTGGTGCTTATAGTCTCAATAACTCAAAATCAGGCATTTGTAGGAGAAAGAATAAAAATGTTTCCTTACTTACAGATGCTAGAGATTACTGATGTGTATGACACTTTCTTTACTGCATACATGCTAGCAACCAACCAAACCGAACAACAGTAGCAAACAGCTGCCACCAACTGTCGAAGGAGAGGGGCAGAACGCTCAGCAGGGAGGTGGGGCTCTCTTCAAATTAAAAAGCTGGAAGGAATGTTTGGCAGTGCTGGGTAAATAGACAATTACCCAAACCCAGAAATGTCCCACCCAGCCACTCAAATAAATCCTAGACCCCAAAATATATAAAATTAATGAATCCTCCTTGAGGTCTCCTCCACACGCACAGCCACCCCACTATTGCCTTAAATTTCCCTGTTCTAAACATTCCTCTTTGCTTTGGTGAGTTTTTTTTTTGCAGGACCAGGTTCTGATGTGGTTGAGCAGCCTATTAAGAAATGCCTTTTCACACTAAAAAAAAAAAAGGTCCCCTCCCTTTTCTTTCTGGAGTGCATTTCTTAATGGGCTGCTCAAGCCCTACAGAATGGGGAAATACAAGAAAATAGTGAGGGTGGGGTGGGAGTGTGTGTGTGGGAGAACTCAAAGACAGAGCTGGTCATGCAACAACAACAACAACAACAACAACAACAACAACAACAACACCACCACCACCACAACAACAACAACACAACAACCATGAAGAGAAAAAGCAAAGGTGAGTTTGGGTTCTCCTCCACCCACCCACCCCAAAAGGCTTACTTCCGTGTGTACCATGCACCTTGATTGTTGGCGTCATGATTTTAGAAAAAAGTAGTGTGTATAAGAAAAATATGGTATATTTCTTACTTGAAGTAAAAAATATATATGTAAACATAGGTAAGCCATAATTAATACTGCCAACAGAATGGTACTGTGACCATTTAGGGCAGCCGTGTCCATACTTTTTGCAAGGAGGGCCAGATTTGGTGAAGTGAAAATGTGTGGGCGCCAACCATTCAGCTGCATTTGGCCCCCGAGCTTCTAAGACATGCAAGGAGGTGGGGAGAACACTGCAGCAACGGAGCCAGGGGCAGGTAGGCTAGGCAGGTGGCGGGGGGGGATGGAGGCAGGGGGGGCATGCAATCTGTAAAACTGCAAGCTGACGTTTCCATCAAGTATGGGGAGGGGGCAGCTAGTGGGGATGCATGACAGGTTGAGCCGGCAAGGAGAAGAGGCTGTGGGCTGCTTGAAATTTGAAAACGGGCCACATTTGACCCCAAGACGAGACTTTGGACATGGTTGATTTAGGGTAACCCAGAAGACCAGACTGGAGGCCTGGGTTGGTGAGATCTATCATCAGGCCAGAGACCCTTCTATCCAAAGCTAATGCATATATCCTAATGATGTATAGCCTTTCCCATAACCTCCCTCATCCAATAATGTTTTGAGATAGGATGTTCCTGGTAAGACAAATAGAAAAGACCATTATGTCCCCAATTGCTTTCCATGTAGAAACACAAGAAGTTTGCAAACAGTTTAGATCCCGAGGAAAGCGAAAGGGAATTCAAATCCCTCTTGTGACTAAATGGCTTCACGGAATGTTCCCTGTCAACTTTAGACTAACGTGCCTGTATTTTGATTTGAATATTCAGAACAGCAATATTGATTGTTGTCACATTACCCAATATGGAACGCTTGCTGTGAAAGCCCTCTTGATGCCTGATTGCTCTTCATCAGGGGTGCCTGCTGATTTGTTTCAAAGAATAAATTACCTTTAATTCAAAGGATGAAGATGTTGCCAATCTTTTTTTTTAAATCATGTTTTGTTTTCTGTGTTCCCAGGTGGCTCCTTTTGACTTGGAGGAAATGTTCCGAAGAGGAAAGATGAAACATTCTTTCAAGAGCATTGAACTATCATGAAGCAGGTTTCCGCCTTCAAACAGACTTCCGACAAGTATACTCAAGTTGTGGGGTTAGGAATTTAGTAGCAATTATCATCGGAAATTCCATTTGCAATGAGAGGACCTGCAGCATTAAGCACACTCGGCAATGGCCTGTTGTTTGTATTTCCTTTGGCTCTGTTAATATCCCATTCAAGTTGTGGTTTCTTAAAGTGTTGAAGCAGACAAGTTTTGTTTGGCACTGTTGACATAAGGCCAAAAAGCTGCTAAGATGTAATCTGTCCAGATATTTGCACATTTCCCTTTATGACTCAAAATGTGACTTTCAAAACCTCGGTGCATTTAAGCCTCAGGGGTCTCTACCAAGAGGTGACCATCAACAGTCTGAAGCGGGTGCTCATCTCATTTTTCGATCTCTGGACCTGCATGGGGAACCTGGCAGTGACCAGAAAGTCCTTTCTGTATGTGTTTTAAATTATATTTTTGCCACCATAAATGATGGCCAGAACTTTCCTCAATGGTGGTTTCTAAGAGGCACCACTCTCCATCTTTTAAGGGGTTGGTTACTACCACTGTCACATCCAGACATATATTCACTTGAAAGTTGCTTGGAAACATTCTTCTCCTTTCCTGTTTATATCTGACCTGACAGTGGATACTTCTGCCAATTTTACTCTCTCGCAATTTCTCAGTTTCCCCTCCAAATGTTTCTTTCATCCCAATTCTACAACAGTTTAGGGCATTTTCTTTAAATAAAACATCAGCATGAATCTTTTCAGACGCACGGCTTTCAACATGTCCATTTTTCAAAATGTAAGCACTGCTGTATCATGTACATCGTTTTCTCCAATATGAACATTTAGTCTGACTGTTTTTGCAAATATATGCATTTTGTGCAAAGAGCAGGGCTTCTGTATGTGCCTTTTGATTGGACCTTTGTGCCACCAAAGTCCAAAAGGAATGAATTCAAGGATAGCTTTGTCCACCCCTCTCCATTTTATCTGTCAGTTTGATAACTCAGAATTAAGTTAGTTCTCATTAGCCAGTTTCAAATTCTACAGCAGTTGACTCATTGTCTCAGAGGAATTTTAATAAGTGTGCTCACCATTCAGCCATTGATCCCATGAGTCTATTCTTTTGCTGGGACTAGCAAGAGGCTACTGTCCAATGAAATGCAAAGCAAAGCTAGTTTCTCCAACATCCACATGGATCAGGACCAGCTGCTGATGCTTGTACATAACCATCATTGCCACCATCAGAAGAACAAAGTGTGTGCAAAAGACGTACACATTTGCAAACACAAACAGTTAAAATGTATGTGAGTAGGCCCCCGTATACACTGATTCATTATCCACTGATTCAGTTATCCACGGTAGGCAGAGGAAAAATAAATAAATACTTCGGAAGCCGGAAAGCAAGCTACTGTCACAAAGAGCAGGTGTAAAGCAAACTACTGTCATAAAACAGCAGCTGTAAAGCAAGCTACTGTTGCAAAAGAGCAGCTGTAAAGCAAGCTACTGTTGCAAAACAGCAGCTCTAAAGCAAGTTACTATCACAAATCAGATGTTTTGGAGACATTTTTGGCATTCTCTCTTATCCACGGTTTTCATTACCCACGGGAAGGCTTGGAAACAATCCCCAGCGGGTCCTACTGTAATTCAAAGACTATGCCAGAAACAAGCATTAGTTAAGAAGACCTATAGAAATAAATGTACACAGAAGGTAAAATGCATAGAGGAATGTGCATCTTAGGAAAAGGAATCAGGATATAAATGGATTTGCACGTGGAAAGAACAAAACCAAAAACCAAAAGCCTTGCTACCTGATATGAGAGGCTGGAGGAAAGATCAGGGCAAAGTTTCAGAAATGCCACAAAATCAGAGACATTTCCTGGTCACCAAGTCACCATCCCTACCCTAATTTTAAGGGCATATTCTTCCCAGGTTTAGCACTTTTCTCTAACCTGTTTTGTGTGAACTGACCCACTCATAATACAACTCCCATAGCACACCTTTGGTAATATTGTTTAATCACAGGATGTTGTTAAAATGGAACAAGTGAGCCCAATGAGAGCAATCGGCACCTTGTCTAATAGACACATTTCTTTGCCAGCTGACCCACCACTCTAAAGGCAACCCCTTGGTTCTCCCCCAAGCCTTTAGCTTGCATTTTGCTATTGTTCCCGAGAGCACATTGTCTGGTTTTGCTTGCTTGCTTGCTTGCTTGCTTGCTTGCTTGCTTGCTTGCTTGCTTGCTTATTTATTTATTTATTTATTTATTTATTTATTTATTTATTTATTTATTTAGTCTTCCTTGTTGGCTCCTGCACAAACACTTAGTCCAGATCCACCTGGAAGGCATCCAAGGCGCTTTTAAACCAAGTACATCCTGTTCCTTTTGCCATACTGCTGCCTACTCACGAAGACTTCCCTTACATGCCTTGCTGAAATAAAAGAAGGATGTTGGAAGAACTAATGGGAGGTTAATCATCATCAAAAACTTTCTGAGCTTAGTCTATTAATGTGCAATGTAAAGGTTATGTCAATGGACTAAATTACTGAAGATTGAGAGGGAGAAGACAGATCAGAAACAGACCTCTCCTTGCACGAGACAAGCTGCAAAGCCTCTGTAAACAACACAACACCCAAATCCTTATTATGGTTCTTGGGCTCAGTCTCAGCCATTCTCTCTATGGAGGACAAGAGCAAAGGCTCATCTGATCTCCATTTGGAAACTAACTAACTAACTAACTAACTAACTAACTAACTAACTAACTAACTAACTAACTAACTAACTAACTAACTAACTAACATTATATTTTGGCTTTGATCTAACATGGTTAAAAGCCATTGCTTCCCATAAAACAGCAGTTATATTCCATCCAGGACTCTGATTGATAGTGTTGACACTTGAGCATAACATCAGAAGAGAGAAAGGCTGGTTCATCAAATGTGCACTCCACAACTTTGGGATTTATAACAGGCTTCTTAGAAGGAAATGTGGTCCCATTAAATGTCCTATATACCAATGATCCCAGATACATCCCTCTTCCAAAACCTGGTGGCCACACCATGATCAAAATGCCTATTACTGTTTGTTACAAACAACTGAAATGCTGCCTCTTATGATAAAGAAATCTAAATTATCTCCCACCACCACCACCAAAAAAAGAAAGAAATGAGTAAAGGAGCAAAACTTTTTTCAAAAAAAGGTGTCCCACATCATCTTAGGCGCTCATGATTGACAATGCTGTATAATATGCTGACGGCACTGTATAAAACAACAAGCTAGATTTGATCTAGCAGCCGGTACACAGCTTCCAGGCTTTCTCTTCCACCACCTTCTCCCCATGACAAAACCACCACAGTTTTGAAAAACAGCCACGGATGAAATGACAGGTGCATCATCTCTCTTTTCCCATTGAAAGGCATTAACAAAGTGGCGCCGTGCACATCCAAGCGGAGGCTCCTGGGTCCCTAAACATTCTATCGCCAGAAGCTAAGAATGATTGACGTGGTAAGTCTAGGCTTCTGTTTCTCCCTGCTGACAAGATGAAAAATTCTCAAGTACAGTGTAGCTGAAGTTCTCGCTAAACAAAAGCTAGTACATCGTGGTGAATTGGGACAACACTGAAGGCCCCGCACCCAAGGCAATCCCAGCAGGCCAGATGCCTTGACAGCCTCAAAAACTGAGAAGAACCATCACTGCTCATCCATCCTGATACAAGATTCTTGAGCTGGCCTCTGGCTGCAGGATTTAGTCTGTTCTTAGCGCCGCCATTACATTTTGTGGTACTCCAGGTTGTTCTGCACCTCACTGTTCTCAGCAAGGGTCTTCAGTGATACCTCACCCGTATCTTCCTGCTACTTCCAAAGTTAGGCATGCCCAAACGTTGGCCCTCCAGATGTTTTGGAATGCAACTCCCACAGTCCTTTGCTATTTGCAATCTAAGCTTAGAATTCTGGGAGTTGTGGTCCAAAACATCAGGAGGGCTGAAGTTTGGACATGCCTGTCCTAAGTTCTTCTACGGTCTGCAGTTGGGGCTGCTTGGGGGCTAGATCCTGCCCTTGACTATGCCAATGAAAGCCACAGCTAATAAAACAGGCAGGTCCCTTCCCTACAACCCCCGCTCATCCTAGCTAGCACAGCCAATAGTGGGGAATTATGGGGGCCTTAGTTAAAGGACATCTGTGGGGCCCATAATGACGTGTCTTTGCAATAAAATATTGAGGTTTATTTCCATCCAGGACTCAATTCCACCCTGTTATCTTCTCCTCACTTTCTTGCCAGCAACTATCTCATATAGAACATCTCAGGTAACAACTTGGGTTGGGTACCTTCCAGGTGAATAAATTAGTTATCTTCCTACAAGATGCCGGTGTTCCGAGGGACACAATTGGTGAACTACCCTGCCTTCTCTCCTTGGTGGTGAGGGTTGGGGAAGAAGGTTTCCCAATTGTGTGTTCTCATCTATCCGCACCTCAAGTGTTGATCCACACAAGAACACTGAAAGTTCAGTTAGGCCACGGGAGAAAGCCAGGACCAGCCTCACCCAAAGAATGCCATAACTCAAAATCAGTGAGAACCCTGGTCTTCCACAGCCGAGATAAACAGAACAGCCCCAAAGCCATAATAAAGAAACAGAAGGACTTCCACTGAAAATCTGGAATTTGGAGAAGTACTCACGATTTCTGTGGCACTGATTTGGTCGCAACTTTGCCAGAAGACTCATTCCATTCTGAAAGAGAAGGGAACCCATCATAACAATTGTCCTCTATTATAACGGCAATCGGAAGTGATGCGCCAACTCTTAGGGATGTCATGAGAAGCGGCCGTGCACAACAGGGCAGAGCATTAATTAACGATAATAACAACAAAATGCTAATCTAATTCAACAGCTGAGAAATTAATTTGCTATCCTGTGTCTTCACGGTATCATACAGAGCGAGAAAAGCAGATGGATCAGAGGAAGAACAGGGGGGACCTACTTTGTGCATTGTATCCTGAGGTCAGATGCTGTGAATCCTACAACAAAAACAAACAGAATGTCAACATTAGTTAGTTGCCCGAGAAGAAAGATCTGTCTTCACTATAGTAACACAAGGGATGCATTAAAGCAAAGACTGGCTAGACAGAAATATGTTCATTCATTTGTTCTAAAGGCAACTATGGAGTGACATCATAGGAAACTGCCTAGCAAAAGTTCCGATCAACAGAAACTGGTGTTGCTGATGTCATAACGGCAGCAAATTAGTTAATCTCCCTGCATAAAGTTGATCTTTAAGGCTAAATAAAGTAAGTATCCAATTAATGAAAAGAACTACAATAAACACTGTAAACCAAAGTAACACCAGAAACACATTCCAAGCAGTAAGGCCTGACTATCCATTCAAAACTCCTCACTCAGACAGCCATTCCTTAGGGCAGGCATGTCCAAATTTTGCCCCCCCCCCCAGAGATATTTTGGACCACAGCTCCCACAGTCCTTTGCCATTGGCAATCTAAGCTTAGAATTCTGGGAGTTGTGGTCCAAAACATCAGGAGGGCCGAAGTTTGGACATGCCTGTCCTTAGGGGAATTGGAGAGAAACATCTTCGCCTGCTTGAGGAAGGACAACAAAGAGGAAGCCAGCCTTGCTTCTTGTGGGAGGGAGTTCTCAAGTCTGGGAGCAACAATAGAGAAGGCTGTCTCTTGGGTCCCCACCAAAGGCCCCTGTGGTAGGGCCAAGTGAAAGGCATCTCCTGATGATCTTAATACCTGAGCAGGCTGATAAAAGGAGACATAGCAGAGATAGCTCAGACCCAAGTCATTTAGAGCTTTAGAGGTCAGAACCAGTAGTACTTGGAATTCAGTCTGGAAACTGATCGGCCGCTGGTGGATCTTCTGTAATGGGGAGGGTGTGGGTGGGTTGTGTGATCCCTGTGACTAGCCCAAATTAGAGATCTGGGTGCTGCGTTTTGGATCCACTGACGTTTCCAAACACTTTCATGGATCAGCTCAGGGTTTTAGTCTAAACTTTAAATAAGCTTTCCGAGATGGTGAATCTTATACAGCAGATAGTTTTAATACTGGGAACACTGGCCTCAACAGCCTTTGCTGAGAGGCTGGCTCTTTTTGGAGCACTGCAGGGAGATGCTGGTGTGCTCTTAAAGACATTGAACAGACAACATCTTGGCTAGAATGTCCCTCCCCACAACCTTATGGGCCCTCTCAAGGGGTTTCTACTTTTCTGTTGCAGGTAGGATCATCTTGGATTGGATTGGTCCCAACACATGTGATCTTCGGAACTGATCCAAAGCAAGCCTTCTGCTTTCAATTTGCCACTATCATGATGTGGCTTAACAACATATACAGTAGATTTTTTCTTTGCCTTGCCTTCAAGGACTGGTCAAGAAAACTTCCGCAATAGAATCCATGGTGATGGCTTTGGCTGTAAGCAATTTCTCAAGCAGCCCTTTAAGAAAAGGGCAAAGAAAATATATTTTAAAATATTTTTATACTGATGCAGTGCATCAGTAATAGTCTGTCTACGGGGCAGGGGGATCACTTCCTCTGCTCTCTGCTGAGCAGAGGAAGTGATTAATTTGCCAATAACCTGAAGTGCCTGGGTTATAAGTCATTTCATGCTACAGTAGGGCCCCCGTATCCACTGATTCATTATCCACTGATTCAGTTATCCACGGTTGGCAGAGGAAAAAAAATTACATAATTCAGCAGCCACAAAGCAAGCTGTAAAGCAAGTTGTTTTCACAAGCAGGAGCTGTAAAGCAAGCTATTGTCGCAAATAGTATCTGTAAAGCAAGCTTCTGTCACAAACAGTGGCCATAAAGAAAACTACTGTCTCAAAACAGCAGTCATAGAACAAGCTACTGTTAGGAAACAGCAGTTTGGTGGTGGGTGGGCAGGCGTTCTCTCTTATCCACAGTTTTCATTATCCACAGGAAGGCCTGGAACCAATCCCCAGCAGATACTGGGGTCCTACTGTATTGGCAGGAACCTTCACAATGTAAATGGCAGGGCTTGATTAGATTGTACTGCTAGTACATCTGTACCCTGAGTCAAACCACTTATCCTTCCTGCTCAAGATAGTCACAGAGGCACAAGCCTTGTACGGTACCATGCATTTTTGGTTCTACTGTATTTCCTGGAATTCAGGATTCAAAACACACTAACAATGTGTATATTAAAAAGACAGACATATTTGAAATGTGGCTTTGTTGCCGGATTCTGAGAACTTCCTAGATTGAGAAAGTGAGGAATAAAGGAGTTAATGATCAAGAAATTTTAAAATTCATAAAAGGTCAAGTCTAACCCACTCACATCATGAGAAATGAAAGTATAGGTCATTGTAGCAGATTAGTCAAGGTAAAAATAATGAGGGATGAAGGAAGGGAAGGAGAAGTCATGACTGGATGAAACAAAACAGTCTGTTTCAGAGAATTTTGTCCTCTCATGATGTAGCCAAGGTAGAACAACCTCAATTTCAACATTTTTCCTCCAGGTAAAGTTCAGATCTGATTTAGGCCTTTGGCACTATGAAAACTTAGGCCTTAGACCAGTGGTGATGAACCTTTGGCACTCCAGATGTTTTGGACCACAACTCCCAGAATTCCAAGTCTAGATTGCCAATGGCAAAGGACTGTGGGAGCTGTGGTCCAAAACTTCTGGAGTGCTGAAGGTTTACCACCACTGCCTTAGACCTTAGACACAACAAAGCCAGTATTATTCGATCATGTCTCTGACTAGCTTTTCAGGGTTAGTACTTGGGGGAAAATACACAGGGTTTTAAGACTGGGTGTAATGTTCTGCTTTAGTATTTGTTTCTTTTAAAATCCTATCCTTCTCCATTGTTTATTGTTATTTTATTGAGTACTTGAGGGATGGGGAGGGAGACAAGGACATACATGTTTTAAGCTGCCTCATCCCAACCTTTAAACTGGCCCACAGGAGGTGGTAATATTCGCACACATCTCTAGTGTTTACCCATAGCAGAACACATGCTTTGTGCAAGTATGCAAAGACCATTTAGCACAATCTACAGGCAACGTGTTTCCATGCCTACCTGTTTCATCAGGACGAATTAAATTATAGCTCTTAATGTAGGAAAAAATTCTAATCTTTCAGACCTGCATGTTTTTTTTTTTTTTTAAAAAAACCATATCAGAGCTAAAGGATGCTGAAACCGTTGAAACCTTGTTCCTGGGGGCATTATTAGTTTCTAATATAATACCACACTGCCGGTCAATCCCTTGTGAAGCAAATCATGCTATAAGCGTAAACATGGCACTTTACATTGGAGTTTTGGGGGCAAAAAATAAATTGTGAAAATGAATGTTCATCGCTTCTGGTGCATGATTATACCTCTTTGGGGAGTGTTTGATTTAAAGGGGGCTTATAAAATTGCACACTTCCCATCAAGGTGCCTGCATTTTTGAGCCCATGTTACTGTTCCCAAAAATGGATTCATGCAGTCAGTGGGGATGGGGGCGGGGGGAGAGGGGGCGATGCAGTACTCTCCACTCAGCAGTTGTGAAATATTAAGGCCTAATGATTGTCATGGAAAATCAAATGAAACATCCATTTGGCCCCGAGCAAGATATGTGGAGCTCTTTGGGTTGGGAAGACACAACCACATTGTGTCCATGTTGTTTTCTTGCAGCATTTAGGTTACCACCCCTGTCCATCAAAGGAGTCTGAGATTAGGATATGAATGTAATGTGGATACTCTTTTAGATGTTCATTACTGAAGTGCTGAGTTATGTCTTTCCATTCCAGCTCACTACTTGGAACAACCGTCACGACAGACTAGGCGTTGCTGTCTAGGCCGTACAGTAGGGCCACCACTCTTCATGGGGCCAGCTATTTCACGTAATCTGCTGCCTTAAAATATTAAATAACCCCCCTGAAATACATATTTGTAGGTGTTGCCAGGGTGTATTTTCCAGAACTGGCCACTAGAATGAGCCAAAGACCTTTAGGCCAGTGATGGTGGTGATCCTTTTGGAGACCGAGTGCCCAAACTGTGATTCAAAACCTACTTGTTTTTCACAAAGTGCTAATACAGCAATTTAACCTGAATACAGTGGTACCCCAGGTTACAAATGCTTCGGATACTACCCTTTGGGAAAGCAAGGATCAAAGAGAAGGCTTCTGAATTTCCTGCAGTCATAGCACACTTGCTTTTGGGATACCCAGAGCGGTGTGGCTGGAGAGTAAACTGGGGGTACAAACAAGCCCACACACCACTGCCTTCCCTTCCCCCGGCTCTCTGCACGGAGCACAGTGGTGTCATGCAAGTGGAGGGGGAAGTGCCGTGGCTGTGAGGGGGTGATATCGCATGCCCACAGGAAGCACTCCATGTGCCACCTTTGGCATCTCTGCCATAGATTCACCAACACTGATATAGGCTTTGATACATGTTTTTTTCCCTTTAATCCATGTGGTGGGGGGCTAGATACCTTGGAAACTTGGAATTGATTCTCTGTGGATACCACAGTCCTACTGTACTGCCTTTAGGATACTTTTCAGGGCACTCCTCGCAATTTCTGTTATTTACTTATTTATTTATTCATTTATTTTAGAGTATTTTTACCCTTTCTTTCTCCTTGGAAAAAGTACCCAAGGTGGCTTACAGAATGAGGGATAATATACAGTCCAGTACAATTAAGACATGTTCAAGTATTTGAAAACAAGGAATTGAGGGACATCTTATAGCATTAAGGGACAACATTACATTGAAGCTACAAGAGAACTCGAGCAGTTAGATGGGGGTAAAGTTCCATGTAAAGTTATGAGTGATCGAAACTAACATTGAAAACATAGTGTCAATGTAAACCCATAAGGTTTACTGCCCATGGTTTCCCACTGGGCCATCAAAATTGTCTTGTTAGGCCAAGACAACTTTGTGGGTACAGCTGGATGGGACTCAGTCAGTCCAGTGCCACTGGGGTGGGGAGTCCCTCAAACAAATTCATGGGTTTGGCACATGCTTGTTTGCAAACGTGTTCTGAGCCTACCTGAGCCTTGCTTGGGATGGAAAACTTGTTCTGTTCAGCCTTTCCCGGTGTGTGGATAGCCGTGAGAGGTGGTGGCCAGGAATGGGTCATCTCCTAGCAAAGGAAGAAGAAAACAAAAACAGAAATAATTCCATACTTGTATCCTTGACTATTTTCTCTCTCTCTGCTCCTGATTGATTGAGTCTTCAGAAAGAGTGTCCCCAGTATTATGACTTCAATAGTGTTCAGTCACATTTGTTTTGTGTCATTTTCTCCTTCAGCACAGGACACAGAAGCACAAGTATCTGGCAGCTACTAGCTTCCTCATATAAAGCCAGACTCTAGGTCCATCCAAACCTGTACTGTCAACATTGACTAGTAGTTGCACTTCAGGGTTTGAGGCATGTTCTATCCTTACTTAGTGATCCACGATACTGCCTTGTGATCTCGCTTCCAAATCCAGTCCTTTCTGTACTGTGATGAGATTAGTTGTGACTCAGAAGCTATGGTGATTGACACCAAAAGCATGTGTAAAATTATTTTGTGCCACAAAGAAAGCATATAATAATAATAATAATAATAATAATAATAATAATAATAATAATAATAATAATAATAATAATAATAATAAAAATAATAAATAAATAAATAAATAAATAAATAAATAAATAAATAAATTGCTTTTAGATTTTGTTGTTGTTCAGTTGTTCAGTCGTGTCCGACTCTTCGTGACCCCATGGACCAGAGCTCGCCAGGCCTTCCTATCCTCCACTGCCTCCCGGAGTTTTGTCAAATTCATTTTGGTTGCATCGAGGACACCGTCCAACCATCTCATTCTCTGTCGTCCTCTTTTCCTTTTGCCTTCGATTTTTCCCAGCATCAGGGACTTTTATTTAGATATAGACAAATGATGTCACAATTTCTCCTCAAGAAGGGTGCTTGTCATTATCTGTGCTGATAAGATGACAATGAATAATAATAATAATAAACATTATTTTTATGCTGCCTTTCTCCCCGAAGGGACCCAAGTACTCAATGAAATAATGGAAATTTTCGTAGTTTATACAGCAAAGTGTTCTTTTATATACCACCCCATAGCAATTTAAGCACTCTCTGCGTGGTTTACAATTTTAATTATGCAGGCTACACATTACCTCCTCCCACCCCAGCAAGCTGGGTACTCATTTTACCAACCTCGGAAGGATGGAAGGCTGAGTCAACCATGAGCCTGCTACCTGGGATTGAAACCCAGGTCGTGAGCACAGTTTTAGTTGTAGTACAGGCATTTAACCATTGTGCCACGTTGGTTCCTGTTTTTATAAGCTATGCTTTTTTAAAATTAGCTAGATTTAATGAGTTAATTGGGACTGCGGGTGAGGAACAAACCAAACCAAGCCAGAAAAATAAACCTTGACAGGAGTTCATTAAACATTTGTTTAATGAAAAAAAAAAGTGAATGTCCAAAGATAACCCAAGGAACAGATGGAACTTACATTTGTGTTGATTTATCAAGTCCCAGTCTGGCTATTAGATTTAGTTTTACACCTTCTGTATCCATATAGATTTTGTATGGTTGCAAGAATCTAAATATGACAATTTGACTGGAGTGTGTATAGCCACAGGGATGTACTGGCATGCACACAGTTAGTGTAAGCCTCACAAAGTTCTGTGGGGCTTAGTTCTGAATCTAATCAGTATGGGAAGGACTGGAAGGGTATCTGTCAGATCTGCAAAGCTGGCAAACCATTTGAATAGAAGTGGGTAATTCAAGTGTTTTGAGCCTGGATGCAATGGGCAAAGGATGTTCATAAAATTGGGACAGAGCATTTGCTTTCGTATGGTCACCACTTCCAAAGTCATGTTCAACTATGAAAGAAGCCTCCAGTTTCTTGGCTTAAGTGTGCATTGGAAGCAAACAGAATGAAAACAAAATGCACCCATAAATGATGATTAATTGAGAATGGTTTTGTTGGCTTCAAAGATTCTTTGGCCCCACAGATGCCTCTGCCTTTCAAGTACCCTTCCCTTCTAGGAAAAATAAAAATATTAAACACTGGTTTAATTGAGTCCATGTGTTTTATTACTGGTAATAGACATACACATTTCTCAAGCCAAGTCTGCTTCTGCTTGTGTTGTTGTTGTTGTTGTTGTTGTTGTTGTTGTTGTTGTTGTTGTTGAAACTAGCTGTAGATGCCTTCCAGGTAAGGAACAGAGAAGAATACAGACAGGATATGCTTCAAGGAAAGCCAAAAAAAAGAAAAAGAAACAGAAAAAAAGGATTCTTTTGGTCTTTAATGGTTTTCACAGCACATTGAGGGAATGACCAGAATATGTGAAAGGTAAACTTAATTCTGCAAGACAGGTTTGTGAAACAATCAGGGGAGGAATTCTGACCGAGGACTAACAAAGATTGAAAAGGTAGTATATAAATGTTTTAAATACATAAATAAAGTACCTTACTTTTGTGCCAATTTCTTTTCATACACTTTACTATTAGAGATGGGCACGACTCAAAAAAATGGTGTTTCGTTTGTCGTTTGGGGGGTCCGTTTCGGTTTGTTTTCATTTTTTGTGAATTTTTTGCAAATAATTTCATTTTCGTTTCGTTACGTAATGAAATAAAAACGAAAACAAAAAATTGCTGTTTCGTTAGCATTCATTACAGTTCAATGTATTTGCCGCAACGAAAACGAAACGCACGACAAAATTTCTGTTGTTTTGGTTTGTTTCATTTCATTTTGGAGACAAAATTCATTTCCATTTCGTTACGTAACAAAACGAAAAAATGAAAACGAAAACGAAAAATTGCTCATTTCATGCCCATCTCTATTTACTATACATCTTGGCTGCCTACGCTGCAGGTTGGCTATCCTAGACTTCATTAGAGTGGTGTGAATTTTTAGGTTTCTGGACAATGTGGTTGCCTGAGGGGCGGGGGGTGTCTAGAAGTTGCATCCAAAACCATAAATTTGCTCTCCTCTTGTATTAAACATGCATTTCCATCAGAAAATGGAAAAGCAGATCAAAGACAGCAAGGATCAAAAAGTATGAAAAGTATGAAAAAAAACCTGGCATTCTTTAAATATATATACTAATAGAAAGAAACATATACAGTGGACCCTCACATAACAAATGGTTTGTATAACATAAAATCTGTACAACATAAAAAAACTCCAGAGATAGGGGAAATTTGCTTAACAGAATCGTCTGTGGGGGGTATCCGTACAACATAAAAATGGCCGCGACTAGGGATTACTCCGTTTTCAAGGCATTCCTATGGGAAATTTGTATAAAGGAAAATGTGCTGAACATAATTTCATTTGGGGTGGGCGGCAATGGGTGGCTGGTGGGCGGGGGGGACGGCGGTGGCCAGCGGCGGGGGGGGGCAGCAGGCTGTCCAGTGCCCTCTCTCCATTTTGGCACCCTAGGCAACTGCCTAGTTTGCCTTAATGGAAGCGCCGGCCCTGCACGCATATGGTAGTTTAATTAATGGGTGTGTGATAATTTGTTTCATTCATCTACATATGTGCAAAAAAACCAAACAAACAGAAACAAAGAAATCCCCTACCATGTAGTTTTCCTTAAAAACAGCCAATACAGAGGCTTTCTGCCCCAAGAAAAGAATGCAATTACAATTTACAATTATAGGCTGCAAATAACCAAAGGGGTTGTTATATATTTATGTATGTATCCTTAGCCTTTCCCTTGGTCTATTTCCATTACAGAAGTAATCAATTCCTATTTTGCACACAAAATTTAACTGACTGTTGCAAAACAGATTGAGACGTAAATGAAAGGTACATTGATGGAAACGTTTGGGACACTGGTGAGAATCATGTTGTATTGTTTGTAAACTGAGCTGAGCTATGCATTGAGGTATGTGGCGAATCATGTATTCAGGGAGTTATATTGCCTTCCATGTTCATCAGTACAGTAATACAGTACCTTGGTTTTAGAGTACCTTGGTTTAAGAGAGTTTTGCAAGAAAACAGTTCTTCTAAATTTTGCCTTGATTAACAAGCAATGTCTTGCAGTACAAGTACTGGAACAGATCACATGATTGCAAGAGAGCAAATGCTTTCTCTCTCTCTCTCTCTCTCTCTCTCTCTCTCTCTCTCTCTCTCTCTCTCTCTCTCTCTCTCTCCCTCCCTCCCTCCCTCCCCCCCCCCTTGCTAGATTGTGGGTGATTGTCTGGAATGCTATAATGCCAAACAGGTCTCACTAATGCTTAAAATACAATAATTGTGACTGGTTTTTACTATAGCAGAATAACATGGCCTGGTAATTAATGACAAACCTTAATGATTACTCAAAATGACACTGGTGCCATCTAAGGATCCAGCAGTGAATTCAAACATTTGCACGTGGAAATTTTTAACATATTAGAGGTGGCAAGCTAATTACGGACACATTATTTCTAATCTGTGACATGGCAGCTGTTTGTGGAATTATTCGTGAAACTGCTTAGTTTTACTTCATGGACTGAGCTTGCAAACCACTGTAGCTCGCCCTTTAATTGGCATTTTCTCAAGGGGCCAAAGATGCATGGCTTCAGAGACTAGGGTACGGGCAATGGTCTCAAACTATAGGAAAAGAGATTCAATTTAAACATTATAAATAATTTCTTTCGTTATATGTCCAAACAAGCTCTTTGAATTGGGACTGATAGTTCCTTAGTTCCTTAACCTCATCCTTAATGGTTACTACTTGAATGGGAGGCTGTCAGGGATCACCAAGAGGTTCTCTGGCTGAGTAGTAGAGCATGCACTCCATGTAAAAACATATTCCGCAATCAATCACCGGGTGAGTTTTGGGGTAAATCCTCCCCGAAGCCCCAAAGAGCTACTGCTTTCAATCTGGCTGGCCATATTGAACACTTTATCTTGATACAAAACAGCTTCTCATCCTCCTAGGCTCTTGTAGCCATTTGTAATTCTTAAACCTAGACACCTGCTGGAAAATGACAGTGGCTCAGATAAAACACTTTCGGTGTCCGTCCTTAAAGGACGTGCATCTTATTTTCTTTTGCCTTTGTTTTTAAGGCAAGACAAGCAAAGAGGTCAAGGGTGACTGCTCTTTAATTGGAGCAACAGAACTCCTTATATATTTTTTTTTGGAAAGGGGGCTGGCGGGATAGAGAGGTCTTAATTATTACTTCTGCTGCCTTTGTCTTTGTTGCTTCCAGCTGGTCATCAAACACTAGCAGGTTGTTCATTAGCAACAGTTTATCAGGAGGTCACAGAGAAAACGCTGGAGAGACGCCCAGGAGAAGACCACCCAGGAGAACACACACAGAGAGACACACTGCTTTCTCTGGTGCAACATACCATTCATTATTATGTCCCAGCAAGGACCAAAGGGAGTTGTCGATCACCTTTGCTGGAGATGTAACAAGGGCTGGGGCTTGGAAAAGCTGCTGGATCTCCCAACCACCCCCTTTCTCTCTTTACAAGGATGACTTGTGTTCTGGAGCAAAATGACAACTCAGCTGGCAAAAGGAGACCGGACTGATGTATCGAGCGGAATTCCCTCCAGGCCAAGTCAGTTCAAAGAGTGGCGGGGGAAGCTGCCGATGGCAGCCAGTGGAGCCGGCTTCTGAGCCAGGCAGGAACACTTCCTCTTCAAACACATTCATGTCCTTGTAGTTTTTTCACTTTATCGCATTAAGGGGAGGAAAATGGTAATGAAGGGGTCGTGACGACGTCTTCTTTGTGAAAGCAACAAAGGGAGGATGGCTCAAGAAAAAGGAACACGGAAGACTGAGTGTTCCTTTCCTTGGAAAGAGGCCTCCAGTGAGTGCTTCCACCCTGTCGTGTTCAGCTTCAACTTGACTTGAAAGCCAGATTTTTTTTTGGGGGGGGGGGGGGGGAAACAGGCAGCTCCTGTATGACTTCTGAGCACTACACCTGAGTTCCAAGAGCATCCACCCACCCCACCCCCCACCCCCAGACTGTGTTTGATAGCATTATTTCCCACCTCTTCTTAAGGCTTCTTTGCACATTGAATTCAGATGCTTCCAGTATACTTCTAAAGCCAAAATGTGAAAGCATACTTACAGCAGGCTTACAAATGCAGCATGGAAACAATTAACATCACAATTAACATCCCTATCCCACAATAAGGTTAACTCTCAGTTATTTTGACACCCGGGTAGCATGACACCACACACACACACAAAGTTAAGAACATAAGAACATAAGAGGAGCCATGCTGGATCAGGCCAAAGGCCAATCTAGTCCAGCTTCCTATATCGCACAGTGGCCCCACCAAATGTTCCTGGGAGTGCACGAGACTACATCTCTGTCTCCTGATACCACTCCCCTGCACCTGGCCCTTGAAGTACCCTGGTTTTAAGCCTGGAGATGACACATCTCCATCATGGTTTGTAACCTGTGATGGACTTTTCCTCCAGGAATCTGTTCAATCCCCTTTTGAACAAATCCAGACCAGATGCCATCACCACATCCTATGGCAGGGAGTTCCACAGAACTTGGCTCAACATGCAACATTTTTAAGTCCCATTTTAAAGTAATTTTTACAGGGCATTTTTGGCATGATTAGAAGTATTTTAACAGTACATTTTCAAGTATTATGGCATTGTCTTATTGGTTCTAGTTTTTTTTAAATAACTATAATGAAAATTAACAAGAGCCATGAGTTGCATTTTGAAAAAGACTGTAATGAAGACTTACTGATCTCCAACCATCTCTCCCACTATAACAAGTAGAAATGGGCACGGAACGAACATTTTTTCGTTTCCGTTACCATTTGTCGTTTCCATTACGTAACGAAACGACAAACAAAAATTGTGATGCAAATGCATCGAAACGAACAGAACCACGAAAATTGTGGTTCTTACGTTTCGTTTCCGTTAATGGTGACGCACAATGAAATGAGCTGTTTTAAATTTTAAAAAATGCCCTGGACATCCGTAAAAACACAGCGATAATTATTTATATTGTCTGATAATACCTACCAGGGGGGTTGGAGTCCTTAAAACGTTTGTTTTTGTCTTCTCCCATCGCGATGTATTTTTCTTTTCCCTTTAAAATGGATGTCACCACCAGCCACAAAATGGAGGCAAGCCATGTGATGGGATCATGTTCAACCAATAGCATGCCCAGGTTGCAGACTGGGCGGGCAGGTCTGGCAGCCACAGAGGGCATAAAAAGCTCTGTCAGCCCCCGTCCTCCTTGCAGTCTCTAGCTTCAGTCCTACAGCCTCCCTGTGTGCGTGCGTGCGTGCTGCGTACCTCTCGGTGAGTACCCTCCCCCGCCCCGCAGTGCAGTCACTCTGCAGCTGCCTTGCACCCTGGGCAACGCCCGCCGCTGCCTTTGCAGGCTCTCTGCATACCTAGTCTATACTGTGTCTCTGCCAGCATCCATTTTTTTAGTGTTTTCCCTCTGGTCTGGGGCATTGGAGGATGCCTGCGCACGGATATGCTTTAAAAATCATGCAAAAAGCGGGTAGAAACGACAAACGAAAAAACGAAAAACGGTAACGAAATTTTTCAAAAAATTCCCGACAAACGGAAACAAACCGAAACAGACCTCTCAACGACAAATGAAAAACCGAAACACAATTTTTCTGTTTCGTGCCCATCTCTAATAACAAGTGGTAGGAATGAATTATTTTGGAAATAACTTCTTGAACTTTTTGTGTACAAGCATAGGAATAATACTGAAAGAGTGGATGATAGAGGTTGGCTTCCTTGGGACACCTGACAAGTAGATCAGGGGATTCTGCATCAGCATCAAAGCTCGTTGGTCAAGCTTCAATCTGTAATAGAGATGGGCATTTCATTTCGGAACCAGTAGGTTAAAAAACAAACCACGCAAGCCCAGGTGGTCCCCGGAACCGGCTGATACACACAGATCTAGTTGCTTTACCTTTCTCTGTCTCATGCAGGGTTAAAATCTAATGAGGAAGTATGCTGCAATGTCACCTGTGCTGGCCAATCAGGAGCTGTGCAGAGGCAGTCATCATCCCACCTCCTTCTCTGATTGGTCAGCAGCATGAAGCAGTAAAGATGATGTACCAAGGACTACCTGGGCTTGTGTGCTTCATATCATAACCTACTGAATCCGAAATGAAATGCCCATCCCTAAACTGCAATGCATTGTGTAAGCAGTGATAATGGACACAAGTTCCACTGCTTTGTCCAATAGATCCAGCCATTTAGGTGGATCAGGCTGGGTATGACAGTCAAGAGGACAAAGTATGTGTAAATACATGTGTGTGTGTGTGTGTGTGTGTGTGTGTGTGTGTGTGTGTGTGTGTGTGTGTGTGTGTGTGTGTCAGGGCCTGATAAAGAAGAATATTATTGGTATTTGGGGAGAATTTATTGAATTTGTATTAATAAAGGGGAAATGTATTGTTGATGTGATTTTGTGTTATTAAAGTTTTTTAGGCATGCTTTTTATTTTCAATTTTGTTTCTTTTTTTATCAATATATAATGATTTTATGAAAATAATAAAATAACCCTACAGTGCAGATTTACACCTGACTTTCCTTGGAATATCAAGACAAGGATTTGGGGGCATTTCCCCCAATTGCTTGACTTCACACAGGCCTGAAGAGGAAATGGATTATTTACTCTAGGTCTAGTCTTCTGCCATGCAAAAATAACAGCTGTTTTGCTGTCAAGTTTAGCCAACACCTTTCACAGGGTGTGCGCTGCTAAAATACGCAATGCAAAAAAAAATGCAGTGCAGTGTAGAAGAATGAACAAATTGTGTTTGCTATTTAAAACGAAAACCAGACAGGTCTGCTATCCCAGTTAGACACCAATCAGCATCCTTGATTAAACTTTAATATTTGGTTGAGAATAATAAGAGTCATTTTATGAACATTCCTCCTCACTAAGAAACAACCATCACTCTTTTAATTTAAGTTTAAACATCTGCTCTGTCTGATGGGGAGACCACACATGCCTACGTTGCCAACATCCATCCTTAAATGTTTCACTCCTTGTAAAATATTTTTCGCTCCTGGGTTAAGACTTTATACAGGAAGCCTAGGTGAACGGCTGCCTTTGGCAGAGCTGCTGTAAAGTTCACAAAAACAGAGGTCTCCAGTTAAATTTATATTTCTTCTCACAGATGTACTGTTAACTATGGATGTGCAATTCGTTTTGGAGCATACTGGCTCTGAAACGACCTGAATGAGCCCCAGTGGTGTTTGGGAGCATCCAACACACAAGCAGCCAATCACTTGCCTTGTTCAGCACCCACACAGAGCTGAGCTCCAAAAAAGGAAGCAGGCTCTGGTGTCATCTTTGCTTCTCCATGGTGCTGGCCAATCAGACAAAGAGGTGGGGTGATGCCTGTCCCGCACAACTTCTGAATGGCCAGCACCATGGAGGAGCAAAGATAATGGCACAGCCTGCTTCCTTGTTAGAGCTTGACTCCGTGTGGGTGCAGAACAAGGTAAGTGAATGGCTGCTTGTGTGTCAGAGGCTTTCAAACACCACCTGGGCTCATTGCCCATTCATACTGTCCATCAGAAATCAAATACTTCCAGTGGACGGAAATGTTTCCCTTTTCAATATGTTATGAGAATGTGGTCCTCAAACTGTTGGCAAATCTGAAAAACAGTCTTGGCCTGATGAAATCACTGACCCTTGATTTTCATCACACTCCCTCTTTCTCACCAATCCACTTCTAAATCCCTGCTCTCTTCAAAAAGACTTTGGCTTAACCCATCAGCTGTGTTAGACTATAGCACTTACTGTAGCCCACATAGCAATGGTATGTATCCTCTGTGAAGCTAAGACTCAAACATATATGGAAGGCATGCAGGAGAATTGGCTGCATGAAGGAAGAAGATGCAAACAACCCATCCAAGGCTTCTATGTATCAGAAATCCACACATCACAGCAGCAGCTGCTGCAGTTCTGTGCAGCTCTTGCACTGAGTAATTTACAACCCATCTTGTCCCCAAATTCTCACAATTGGGAACATTTTTGTCAGGAAGGAATGGGAATCATTTCATACAGGAAGGGGGGAAACAATGGCTCTTTTTCATTCTTGTGCAGAAATGAAAGCAGAGAGTGTTTATTGAGGGATTTTGGTGCCTGATCCACCTGCAATAAAGGAAAATCCATGGAATGCAGACACCTGAGTAAACTGATCTTGGACTGCATTTCCAAAGAGAAGTTTTTAACCCCCTCCTGACACCTCAGCAGACTTTGCTGCTGGAAGCTCAAGGTCTGTCTGCTGAGGTGTCAGGAGGGGGTAAAAAACTTCTCTTTGGAAATAGCAGCCAAGCAGCCCAAGGTCAGTTTGAGGAGGTGTTAGTCATTGGTTAAAAACCTCTCTTTGCAATTGCAGCCGGCAGAAGCAGCCCCAGCTGCTGAGGTGTCAGGACAGGGTTAAAAACCTCTCTTTGGAAGCAAAATGCAGACACCTCAGCAGGGGCTGCTCCTGCCAGCTCTGCTTGCAAAGAGAGGTTTTTAACCCCCTCCTGACACCTCAGCAGACCTTGCTGCCAGGAGCTCAAAGTCTGTCTTCTGAGGTGTCAGATGGAGGTTAAAAACCTCTCTTTGCAAGCAGAGCCGGCAGGAGCAGCCCCAGCTCTGTTTGCTGAGGTGTCAGGAGGGGGTTAAAAACCTCTCTTTGGAAGCAAAATGCAGACGCCTCAGCAAGGGCTGCTCCTGCCAGCTCCACTTGCAAAGAGAGGTATTTAACCCCCTCCTGACACCTCAGCAGACCTTGCTGCCAGGAGCTCAAAGTCTGTCTGCTGAGGTGTCAGATGGAGGTTAAAAACCTCTCTTTGTAAGCAGAGCCAGCAGGAGCAGCCCCAGCTCTGTTTGCTGAGGTGTCAGGAGGGGGTTAAAAACCTCTCTTTGGAAGCAAAATGCAGACGCCTCAGCAAGGGCTGCTCCTGCCAGCTCCACTTGCAAAGAGAGGTATTTAACCCCCTCCTGACACCTCAGCAGACCTTGCTGCCAGGAGCTCAAAGTCTGTCTGCTGAGGTGTCAAATGGAGGTTAACAACCACTCTTTGCAAGCAGAGTCAGCAGGAGCAGCACCAGGTCTGTTTGCTGAGGTGCCAGGAGGGGGCTAAAAACCTCTCTTTGGAAACCTGCTTCTCTCAATTAAAAATATGTGATATACTAGGACCGTAATATATGAACTGCATTGTGGCAGGGGACTACTGTATATCCATTTGAAATACAGATCATGCTCTTTTCCCTGGAGCCTTCTTCAACCTCTTCCCAGCAAAGCCTGGAGGTACCAGAGGAACGTGTTGCAACTGCTCATGAACTGCTAGAGACTTCTGCACCCACCCTAGACACAGCTGCCCTGGTTTCCCCCCATAATGCAGTTATCTCCCATCAGCATCCCTTAATATACAAGAAGAGGAAACAATTAATGAAGCAGCATGGAGGGCGGGTACAGGAGGATAAACCTATTAGGAAGCTAATTTTGATTTGTGAACAAGTCACCCCAGCTCTGGCTGTCCCATATTAAGTCGATTAGTGCTGTTTCAAATGATAGGAGAAAGGTAATACCGCATATAATTTACTCAGTCAAGGGCACTTTCACCTGCTGATCAATTTACATATTCTCCAATGTCATTAGATTGAAGGCAGTCATCAGAAAGAGAGAGGAGAGAATAAATTGCTGACTTGTGTTCATTGAACTCTTGTCGTATTGTTCTTATTACAGGTGGGTGTTGTTTTGCTCAAGACCAGGAAGCTTTTACTTTGTCCCACGCCTGTCCACTTGTCCATCCAATGTGATGGAATGTCTGTTTCTAGTTTGAGTTGTAATATTATTTACAGAATGAATACCTACTGAAAGTCATGGAGCAGACTGCTGTAATGTGCACCAAACACCCAACGGTAGGGCAAACAAAGCCCACAACCATGTGTGCTCACCTGCACATGAACATACATACATACATACATACATACATACATACATACATACATACATACATACATACATACATACATACATACAGGAAGGAAGGAAGGAAGGAAGGAAGGAAGGAAGGAAGGAAGGAAGGAAGGAAGGAAGGAAGGAAGGAAGGAAGGACACAATAAGTGGCTGATTGTTCAAAAAGTGCACAACCCTCCATTGCTCCTTAAACAATCCAGTAGTCACCCCAAGGTTTGTGCAATACAGTATATGTAATTCATATAATTGGGCAAAATATAAAGGTCTTGTTTTAAAATGGACAACCTGGTAAACGTACCCGACCAGTGACATTCGTCATCCTTTTATATGATTCTTGGAGAAGCAGGGACTGCAAGGCTGAGACTGTAGGACTTGATTAAAGTCACCCAGAAGATTTTGTGGTTTTAGTCCCAGGTTAGCTGGGTCTAGTTGTCTAGTGTGGTGTAATGGATTGAGTGATGACCTAAGACTCTGGCAACTGGGGTTCAAATTTCTACTAGGCCATGGAAACTTGCTGGGGGTGTAGAACTTAGAAAACAATTTCTTAAATATTTCACTTTTCTTGAAATCCCTGTTAGGATCACTATAAGTGAGTTCTGACTCGATGGCCCATAGCTGGGCCTAAGACCAACATTGTTATCTGCTTCAACATCGTCAGTACGTTCAGATGAAAATTATTCGACTTACCCGTAATATTTCTTCCACACAACTGGAATCATTGGAAAGGTTAACCTAGAAGGAGGGGAAATGAAACATTTAGTCCATCTGAAAAAAACAAGTTCACAGCTAACAACAACAACAACCAACAACAACAGGAAGGCAGAATCATAATTAAGTAAAGCTTAAGCAATTGAACATCCACATTGCACCAGAGTCAGGTCCAAGCTGAAGCCAGGTGCTAGGAACCAGAATCCAGAACACAGCCAAATATGATGCTTTATGTTTAGAGATGGGCACGACTCGGGAAAATGACGTTTTCGAGTTGTCGTGTGTCGGAGGCAGTCCGTTTCGGTTCGTTTCCGTTTTTTGCGAAATTTCGCAAAAATTAGTCGGTTCGTTTTTTGTCATTAGTACTGGTTTGGGGGGGGTAGCGGGCTCCTGGAGGGAGCTGCAGGAGTCAGCCAGAGCCACAAGTGACGGACTGGCAGACTCTTTGCACCCGCTGTGTCTCACATACTTGCATGTAGTGCAATGCAAGTAGATCTGGCTTAGGGTTAAGACGGGTTAGCGCAAGGGCTAGGGTTAGGCTAGTTACGGGTTAGGTTAGGGTGAGTATTGGGGTGCATCTGGGTGCCTCTCTGACCCACTTAGAAGGACAGTGTACTGGCGTATGGGTTAGGCTTAGGGTTCGGGTTTGGGCTACGATTAGTGGGCTGTTTATGCCCGATTGGCACATCCTAGAAGTCTCTGTGGTCAACCTGGCCAAGTGGCCATGCGATTGGTGGAAAATTTGCATGGTCCACTCCCATGGGCGAGCCCATCATTGCGAATGTGCAGGTGTAAAAAAATAAAATAAAATAAAATAAAATCAACGGAGACTTTTTTTTTGCAAGAAAAACCCACTGCTGCTACTGTAAAAATTCAAGCATTTAAAATAGCTAATTTTCGCATGTTTCTGTGGTGCTTTGGTGGGGTTTTGGGCAACGATTTCAAAAAAAATATTGCGGTCGCCATTTTGGATCCCCCGCACTGCATGGCAAATGGATGTGCCCTCCCAGCCTGGTACAGTCAGCAAAACCTGGCCATGTGATTGGTGGAATGGCTCCAAAACTTTGCATGGTCCACTCCCATGGGCGAGCCCATCATTGCGAATGCGCAGGTGTAAAAAAATAAAATAAAATAAAATAAAATAAAATAAAATCAACGGAGACTTTTTTTTGCAAGAAAAACCCACTGCTGCTACTGTAAAAATTCAAGCATTTAAAATACCTAATTTTCGCATGTTTCTGTGGTGCTTTGGTGGGGTTTTGGGTAAGGATTTCAAAAAAAATATTGCGGTCACCATTTTGGATCCCCCGCACTGCATGGCAAATGGATGCGCCCTCCCAGCCTGGTACCAGCAGCGCAGCAGTAGCAATAGCCAAGGAGAGGGGGGCGGGGAACCCCCCCCCAAAAAATAAAACACCCTTCTGGCCTGGTAGGTGCCCTCAGACAGTTTTCGCCTACTTTTAGGGCCGGGAATCGGTTTTTTTTTTAACTTTTTTTTAAAAAAATCTGTGCCGCTTGGCATTGCGCGATCGCTGCGATGCAAGTAACGAGCACGACAAATCAGACCAAAATTGTTTGTTCGTCGGTTCGAGCTCGAAGTCTGGCGGAGTAATTCCCGTTACCGTTTCCGTAGAGTAACGGAAACGAGTAACGGAAATGGAAACGGGAATACCGCTAAGTCGTGCCCATCTCTATTTATGTTGTCTGCAGAACAATGGTAGTTGTATCCTTGTCCAAAAGTGGGAGGATAAGGTATATCTTTCCAATAATGTAACCTTCAGATCAATGCTTCAGATAATGTTCTTTCCCCTGCAGCCTTCTTCAACCTCTTCCCAGAGGTTGATGTCCCTTAAATACCAGGTCACACCTGGCACAAACTTAGGGTGTTGTTCTGTGAACTGCTGGATAACTCAGTGGTGCAGGAATCTGGCTTCAGAGCTAGAGGCTGGGGGTTTGATTCCCCTACTGTGCCTACTTGGCAGTGGGTGGAAGTGATCAATGGGATGCCTTTCAGCTCTGCAGTTCTCAATCTAAGATTATTATTAATAGAGATGGGCATGAAACGAACTTTTGGTTCGTTTTGTCATTCGTTATTCATTTTGTTATATAATGAAATGAATAATGAACTTCCCCCTCTAAGAGAAATGAAATGAAACAAAACTGAAATTTCCATTTTGTTTCAGTTTGTTTCATTTGCCAGCGGTGTCTCCTATCTGGGGCTGCTCCTGGGATCCTCCATCCTGGCTGTAGGGAGGGTCCAAGAGCGTCCAGGAAGAAAAAAAAGGGGGGGAGCCAACCGGCTGTGGTACAGCTGGTAGGCGGCCACGTGGTCGGCAGTAAAAAAAACAAAAAAATACAATAAAATAGTAATAAAAAAAGATCTGGCGTGCAGGCCCCGGTACCGGCCCATGAGCACCGGACCCGGCAGGATTTAACAACAACAACAACAACAACAACAACAACAGAAAAACAAACCTGAACCAAAACAAATTACAAAATGATTTTTTCCCTAAAACTTCATTGCATAATTAACGACCCGAACCGGACCGGAAAATGAACCAAACCGAAATGAATCACCATTTTTTGGTTCATGCCCATCTCTAATTATTAGTATTAGTGAACTGAGTGTCAAGCTCGGACTTAGGAGGAGACATGGGTTCAAATATTTGGCCATGGAAACTATTTGTTATTGAAAACATAGCAGGCAAACTAATCTGTGAGCAGCTCATATATGCTAAAAAAACAACTATCAGTGACTCCACAAGTCAGAAGCCACTTGATGGCAGATAATAAATTAAAATATACTTTTATAAATATATACATTATCGGGCTACAGTGCTTTTGGTGAGGATATTTTAATTGCACATGGTTGAAGCTATAAAATAAATTGAACTCCCTTCGGCTTCTAATGCATAACTTAAAACCGCCAGAGAAGTTTGGATTTCAACTGCATTTTTACTGCTTCCCCTTTAGTTGCATTTATAATTAAATCGCTTTGAACTCCTGATGCCATGAGATATTGCTATGTGTTTTCACTACCGAGGTCTCTGGACTTCCTTAGATTGTGAACATCTCTTAGACTGGTGTGTGCTTACAGTGTCACGTGCCTTAATTGCTTACTAAAATGTAAAGAAGAGAGACTGAGTTCTTAAAATATCTCACTTCTATTTGATTTATAAATCACATTAATTATATTTTTACATCTCTAGCAGTGTACAGCCCAAGTTCCAACACAAGACTAATTAAGTAAAAGTGGAATTAAAAAAAACAAAAACAAAACTCTACAACCCTGAAACCACCAGCACGTACATCCAAAACAAACCGTCAGAATTGCAACACAGAAATAACTGTTGAGCTTCAAATTAATGAGGCGCTCTGCTAAGCAAGAATGTCCATAAATCCCTAATGAGAATTTTAAACACATTAAAACTTCCTAATACAAAGTGTTTGCTTTTGTTTTTATCCAATAACAAATAAGCCAATAATGTTATAGCTCTAAATGACACTATTAACTGTCATGGTGAGTTTTATTTGACAATCACTCCATTCAAATACAGCAAAAAAACCAATTAATTTGCCCACTGTGAAATGTTTCTTGATTGCTTTATGTGAGTTTCTCTCCCCACTGGCTCCGTTCTGCTCTCGGAAATGTAAACAGGGTGGTCAACGGAGGTGGTAGATTTTCCCTGAAAATGTAGTAGAACAAGCTATAGATTTTCTATCCAGTTTGCATTTCAAATGAATGGCGAGATAACCCCCAATGATGGGAGGGTCATCTCTCACATAAGGTTACCCTGATAAACAGAGCATTTCATAGTGAACATTTTATCATTTTAGGACTACTACAGAAGCAAATAGAATCCCTGGATGATCTCTGCTTCATTCCGTCTTTAAACAGAGCACAGAGATAGAGAGCTTTGTCTACTATTTTTTTCTTAACTAACTGATAACCATTTTACCACCCTCTGAAAACAAGGGACATAAAATGCATAATTGTTGGGGCCGGCCCTGCCATTAGAAAGCACCTTAGGTGGCACATTTGAGGTATCATAAAAGACCGGCCAATAGTTAGCTATTTAATTGGCTGCTTTGTTTTTATCACTGGAGATGCAGAGAGATGCTTGCGGGGATTTCCATTCCATGTGAGATATTAATTTGTATTGTGGGGTGCATTAGTATACGGCATTAGTCAAGTGTTAACTGAGAGGCCCAGTCTACTCGGGGCCTTTGAATGTAATAGACAAATACTATAAGTGGATTAGACCTCCTTATTCATACATGTTGTTCCTGGGTAGACCTACACCTTAACCTGAGGAGGGAATGGATGTACTTACAGGCCTACTGCAGGAAGTAAAATGTATAGAGCCATTCCTGATTACTGCAAATGAGAATAGATAGCACACATCTATCCATTTCCTCTGTTTTCCCTTGCCAGAAGTACTGCAGTTATTAAAACACTTTTTCCTTGCAAGTAATCTATGGCCGCTGATGCCAGCCATAGAAGGCAGCATGAGGCTAGACACAGCAATAGTTTTGTCTCAGTTTTATATCATAAGAATGTTAGAAATGAGTATGAATCAATGACTTGGAGAAGTTGGCCTGATTGTTAATGGAGTGGCACTGAATAGGTAAGCATCCATGCCTTCTCATATCTTTTCTAGATCAAGTTTAAATTTGGAACCCTTGGGTGCTCTTCCCTCCTCCTTCCTGAGGTCATGCCCTACTTCTTTCTCCTCCATTCTATCTGGACAGGCAGAGGTTAAATCATGGCTGCCAGCCGATCTGTATGCACAGAAGCCAGCTCTTATCGGCGTCTATGCCCATTGTTACACAATGACTTCCTCTTGCATTATCCTTAAACAGATTTCCTAGCTATTAAACATTAATTTTTTTATTAGTCTTCACATGAGTCTCCAGGGTGATTATTCCCTATTCAGTGGCTCAGTGTGATACCAGCAAAAATGCCAGATAATTAAAATTGTAAACCGCCCAGAGACTACTTGTAGTGGTATGGGGCGGTATATAAGCAGAACACTTTGTTTGTGATTAGCACGTCATTGTCCATGGAGTGAATGTTTTCTGGTCCTGTGGGACCAAGTAGAGAAGTATGTATGCCATGAGGAAAGAATATCACTTCCAGAGTAAACATGGATTAAAATGCCAGCATAATGCCATTGTTCTAAATGTGGGCACCAAATCGTGCAAGTTAAGAAGCAAGCGTAGGCATTTGCTCTTGTGTGCAAATTACACGGCTCCACATGGCACTGCAAGGGCTATTCTCACATCTTTATGGACGGCAAGTCCCTGTTGAGATCAGCATCAACTTTGTTACAGTAGTGTGCAAACACATTTTTTCAGAGATACTGTCTAAAATCAGGATCCAAGTGAATGATAACCAAAGCACTGATGACCAATAGGAATGGGGATAAAGGAATCAATGCCACACAGGTTTTAGATATTGATTGATGCCCTAACATATCTCTGAGCAGCTAGAATGCCCCCCATGGAAAAATAAGAGAGCAAAAATAATGTCCTTCATTCAATTAAAGAAAGCTAAGAATAGAGGAAGCTGCCGTATATTCAGTCAGAGCTTTGGACCATGGAGGGCAATAATGGCTACTCTGATTGACAGATGCTCCTCAGGGGTTCAGACTGCAGATTCCTAGGAGTACACTTCATTTCCCAGCTCTGCTCTTGAACACTTTGTGCCCTTTTTTGTAATGGGATTGCAACACCTATTTGTGTGTGTGTGTGTGTGTGTGTGTGTGTGTGTGTGTGTGTGTGTGTGTTGTGTTGTGTTGTGTTGTGTTGTGTTGTGTGTTGTGTCTGTGTCTGTGTAACTTGCTGCCACAGGATGTTGTGATGGCATCTGGCCTGGATGCCTTCAAAAGGGGATTGGACAGATTCCTGGAGGAAAAGTCTATCACAGGTTGCAAACCATGATGGAGATGTAAAATCTCCAGGTATAAAAACAAGGGTACTTCAAGGGCCAGATGCAAGGGAGTGGTATTAGGAGACATAGATCTAGTCTCGTGCGCTTCCAGAGGCATCTGGTGGGGCCACTGTGAGATAACAGGAAGCTGGACTAGATGGGCCCTTGGCCTGATCCAGCATGGCTCTTCTTAAGTTCTTGTGTGTGTGTGTGTGTGTGTGTGTGTGTGTGTGTGTGTGTGTGTGTGTGTGTGTGTGTGTGTGAGAGAGAGAGAGAGAGAGAGAGAGAGAGAGAGAGAGAGAGGAAATCCTGGGAGTTTTGGCTGTGAAAGCATCTTGGTCATCATCACTACTAGACATGGGCACAACCAGAAAAAATGACGTTTCAAGTTTTCGTTTGTCGGAACGGGTCCGTTTCAGGTCGTTTCCATTTGTTGCAAAATTTTTCAAAAATTTGTCACTTCCGTTTGTCATTTGTCGTTTCCACCGTGATTTAGCACAATTTGACTTCCCAGAGCATAGGGGCATCCCGCAATCAGGGCCGGCGTTAGGTGTTTTTGCGCCCTAGGCAGCGGGTGGGGCGGGGGGGGGGCGAGTGGGCAGGTGGCGGCGCGGGCGGACGGGCGAGTGGGCAATTAGGATATCACTTAAGGATAGAGGTTCTGTTCTTGGCTTGCACCCCAAATATGTGTGTGTGCAAGCAAATTGAAGTTGGGAAAATAGAAAATAAATGATAGTATATAATATATTTTTAAAATAAATCCACACCTCCCACTCCCAGTCGAACCTCCCCCTTTATCCAATATCAGAAAAAAATCCTCACAAACTGCCAGAGAAGAAATAAAGAATAAACTGCTATTCCCTTCAGCAGACAAAGCTGCAGGGAAACAAAGAAATTATTTTCTAAATTCAATTCCCTCCCTGTCTGCCTAACTTAAATCCTAAAGCCTCCAGCCTCCCTCCTCAATCTCAATTGGATCACACCAGCACCAGCAGCCAGCCCTCCTCCCTCAACCACATCCATACACCCGGCTGCGATTTCTGGAAGGTGCCTTGGCTTTTTATGCCCTCTGAGACATCCAGAAGTATCAGTCAAAAACCTGGCGATGCCATTGGTGGAATGGTCCCATCCGATGCCCAGCCCAAATGGGCAGGTCTAAAAAAATAAAGAAATAAATAAAAATAAATAAAATCAATATGACGTTTTATTGCTATTAAAAAACCCACTGCTGCTACTATTAAAATTCAGGCATTTAAAATAAATAAATTTCACATGTTTCTGTGGTGATTTGGTGTGTTTTTTGACCACGATTTCAAAAGTAAAATTGTGGTTACCATTTTGGACCCCCCCACCACCACATGGCATGGCGAGACGACGAGGATGCCCCCCCCCCAGCCTGGTGCAAGCAGCCCAGGACAGGAGAAGGGGGGGAAGGCTGGGGACCCCCCAGAAACCACCCCTCTGGTAGGTGGCAAAGCCTCAGGCAGGCATATTTTCGCCTGCTTTTTTGGCCGGGAGTCGGGTTTTTTTAAAAAAAACTTTTAAAAACGTTTTCTGTGCTTCACATTGCGCGATCGCCGCGATGCCACAAACGGAAACGAAAAACCTGACCAAATTTTTCTTTTTTCGGTTCGAGTTCGAGTTCTGACGGCTTAATTATCATTACAATTACGCCGAGTCGTGCCCATGTCTAATCACTACACATTGACCCATAAAGGAAAACTTCTAGTGGATTTACACAGCCTCGCTTCCTCGGACTGTGTGTGGCTGTTGCTAGAGCAGCCAAAAAAAAGACCAGAGGCTCCTTCCAAAAAAAGAAAAGGGGGGAAAAAAATCTACTGAGGACAGAATGCCAAACAGTTCTCTTTTTCTGGCACGCTCAAGGCATGTTTCACCAGACGTGCGACTGTGACAAATCTAAGATCATAAAGCTCTTTGCAACTCTATTAGAAAGCTTTCCAACTGTTGGGTATGTCCAAAGACAGATCGGTTTTTAAGTGGAAATCCCCATTTATATCAAAAGAGGCTTCAGCTGGCAGCGTCTCTCTTTTTGCCAGAAAACTTTGAAAAATAGACTCCAAAATGCAAACCAGTTACTACAGAGATGTCGCTGTGGAACCGAGTACTATTTAAACAGCCAGGAAATGTACTTAGTCTCCCTTAATACAGCCCAAATTAACAGCTGATACAGTTGCTGTCCACTGAACTCTTTCTGATGGGCCAATAAATTAGACAAGCAGTCTGATATTAAGAGAAGAAAAAGTATGACATGTTGATAAAGAAAATAATAAAACGGCAAGAAATAAATATCTATATCCATATTCACCTCCATATTTATTGCATTGATGGCACACAATTCTCTCTCTCTCTCTCTCTCTCTCTCTCTCTCTCTCTCTCTCTCTCTCTCTCTCTGTCTCTCTGTCTCTCTCACACACACACACACACACACACACACACACACACACACACACACACACACACACTTCTTCCTAATATATTAGGTTAGCTTTTGGAAACATTCCTTTTTATTTTTAACCACAATTCCCAGGAACCCCAATCAACCATTCCCATCTGCCCAGCATGGATCAGGGCAGATCTGTTGACCTCTTCCACGTTAGGAACACCAGGCTCTCAGATGAGTGAACTGACCTTGCCATTTCCTTATTAAAGTCATAAACTTAGAAAGTGTATTGAGCTGTACCTTGGAAGCAGCAACACAGAATAATGCTGAACTATACTATCACCTCCAAATTACTAGTGCTTCACATGTGTAAAACTGTGCATCTGCGCTAGGACCCCTTAAATTTGGATGATGGAGACTGAAGCAAGCATACCATGACAATCATCGGACATGTAACGTATACTTCTCAATGTCACTTTTATCTCTGTATAGATGTAGACAAGAACAGAACAAATCTGGGCTTCATTTGATTCTGACATTAACAAGTCAGATAGCCAATGTAGTGGAGAATGAAATGATTGAAGAAGAAGAAGAAAACAAAGCTGTGTGGTCCTTATATGAAATCTATGCTCCACAACTTTTTCAATGTGAAATGATGAAACATGGACAGAGTAGCAGACCAGAATAAGGATAATGTTGTAAGACTGGGGAATAGGATTTGAGTCTTACTGGGGGAATGGAACGGGTAAGATAACGCCAAAAATATTTCATTTACCATGAAAGCCCTATTAGGGTTGCTATAAATTTGGTTCCAACTTTATGGCATGCAACAACAATAAAAATTATATATACAAATTGGTCCCAACAGTGGTACCCCGAGTTAAGAGCAGCTCGACTTAAATGCAATTTGACCTAAGAGCAAAAAAATGTTGGCATTTTAACTGCTGCATTACAAATTTTAGATATGGTCTGCTCAACTTACTTTTTTATTTTTTAAACTTATTTCTTTAATTTTTGGATAGGTACCCTGACTTTAGAATGCATTTGGAACAGATTACATTTGTAAGCCGAGGTACCACTGTGTACACACACACACACACACACACACACACACACACACACACACACACACACACACACACACACACACACACACACACACACACACACTGTTTTTGAAATGATGTTTCCTTTTCCTTTCCTCTTCTTTTGAATACTTATCACCTAATCCCATCGTTATTTTTTTAAAGGTTTTTCAGATGGATCTAACATTACCTGACACTGCTTCATTTGTGACCTTTTTCATCTGTCAAAACAGACAGATATTTATCTGGCAAAGAGTCAACCCACAGCCCCAAAAGGTGCTGCACTAAACGTTAATCCATTCCAGTAGACAGTCATGGAAATTATATTTCAAAGTTCAGCCTCCTTTAGCATTTCCTGCTGAAATATTTTTGGCATCCAAAGGCGGAAAGTTGAAATCTGGCTTTCAAATTGAGCCCATGTCATGTGCTTTCTACAAATGTTGGCTGCGAACATTCCTTATTATCTGGAAGATCGGGAGATGCTGGGTTCCATTAATTTTATTTCTCTGACTGCTCCTCGCTTTAAGAACACTTTCTTTTACCTTAGGATATTGACCTGCTGCTAGAACCCATCACAAACTGATGAGAAGAGACACTGATATATTAGGCAGCCAGGAATACTTCAGGGAAAATCTCAATAGCAATCTTGGCAGAGTTTTCTATTTCCATTCATACTGACTAACACCATAAGCAGAATTAAATAAGATTTGAAGGAAAACCAAAGAATTGGACTCACTTTATGCTTCAGATGTAAACTGGCTAACTTTCAACAGACTTGTGGATTAGAGATGGGCACGAAATGAACTTTTAGTTTGTTTTGTTATTCGTTATGCATTTTGTTAGGTAATGAAATGAATAACGAACCTCAGAGTGGTTTTCTTGCAGAGCAGCAAAGAGGAAGGAGGTGGTGAGGAGAAGAACACGGCTATAGAGGAAGCACACGGCCAGAGGGCATAGAGATTGCTTCCTGTTTTTGCAGGAGGTAAGGGGCGGAGTTTTATCTTTAAATAGCTGCTCCCAGCAGCCTCTCAGTCCTTTTCTTGCAGAGCAGCAAAGAGGAAGGAGGTGGTGAGGAGAAGAACACGGCTATAGAGGAAGCACACGGCCAGAGGGCATAGAGATTGCTTCCTGTTTTTGCAGGAGGTAAGGGGCGGAGTTTTATCTTTAAATAGTTGCTCCCAGCAGCCTCTCAGTCCTTTTCTTGCAGAGCAGCAAAGAGGAAGGAGGTGGTGAGGAGAAGAACACGGCTATAGAGGAAGCACACGGCCAGAGGGCATAGAGATTGCTTCCTGTTTTTGCAGGAGGTAAGGGGCGGAGTTTTATCTTTAAATAGTTGCTCCCAGCAGCCTCTCAGTCCTTTTCTTGCAGAGCAGCAAAGAGGAAGGAGGTGGTGAGGAGAAGAACACGGCTATAGAGGAAGCACACGGCCAGAGGGCATAGAGATTGCTTCCTGTTTTTGCAGGAGGTAAGGGGCGGAGTTTTATCTTTAAATAGCTGCTCCCAGCAGCAGCCCTCTCAGTCCTTTTCTTGCAGAGCAGCAAAGAGGAAGGAGGTGGTGAGGAGAAGAACACGGCTATAGAGGAAGCACACGGCCAGAGGGCATAGAGATTGCTTCCTGTTTTTGCAGGAGGTAAGGGGCGGAGTTTTATCTTTAAATAGCTGCTCCCAGCAGCCTCTCAGTCCTTTTCTTGCAGAGCAGCAAAGAGAAAGGAGGTGGTGAGGAGAAGAACACGGCTATAGAGGAAGCACACGGCCAGAGGGCATAGAGATTGCTTCCTGTTTTTGCAGGAGGTAAGGGGCGGAGTTTTATCTTTAAATAGCTGCTCCCAGCAGCCTCTCAGTCCTTTTCTTGCAGAGCAGCAAAGAGGAAGGAGGTGGTGAGGAGAAGAACATGGCTATAGAGGAAGCACACGGCCAGAGGGCATAGAGATTGCTTCCTGTTTTTGCAGGAGGTAAGGGGCGGAGTTTTATCTTTAAATAGCTGCTCCCAGCAGCCTCTCAGTCCTTTTCTTGCAGAGCAGCAAAGAGGAAGGAGGTGGTGAGGAGAAGAACACGGCTATAGAGGAAGCACACGGCCAGAGGGCATAGAGATTGCTTCCTGTTTTTGCAGGAGGTAAGGGGCGGAGTTTTTATCTTTAAATAGCTGCTCCCAGCAGCCTCTCAGTCCTTTTCTTGCAGAGCAGCAAAGAGGAAGGAGGTGGTGAGGAGAAGAACACGGCTACAGAGGAAGCACACGGCCAGAGGGCATAGAGATTGCTTCCTGTTTTTGCAGGAGGTAAGGGGCGGAGATTTATCTTTAAATAGCTGCTCCCAGCAGCACGCGCCTAATGGCGCGTGCAAACTAAAAACACACACACACACACACACACACAAAACACTGAGTATATTTGAGTTCCCAAGCCCAGCTACTCCTGAGGAGATCCTACACACATTAGCAAGTTAGCACTGGAAACTTCCTGACGTGCTTGCACTTGGTGTAGAGGTGCTTTAGCGGCCCCTACACTGTTAGATTTTGAATAAACAACAAAAGAAGTAAAGAGTCTTACTAGATTAAAAAAAATTATTGTAAGTTTACATTTTTGAGACCTTGAATACATTTTATTGCACTCGTTAAAATGGAGTTGGAGGGAGCAGCTGTAGTTACCTGCAGTACTTGTGCCATGTTTGTCATCTTGACAGAGCGTGTGCAGAGCTACATCTGCTGCAAGTGCAAGCTGGTTGCGCTATTGGAAGAGAAGGTCCAGCAGCTAGAGGCTCGCATATCAGACCAGCAACATATTAAGGAGCTTGAGCGGTTCTTGGACAGAGCGGAACGGACTATCCAGGTCCAAGAAGAGACAGGGCACACTTCTGAGGATGAAGTCACTTCCCCAACTCAGGAGGTAGATGGGTGGAGGAATGTGACTCAAAGGAGTAGAAGGCCAAGGGATTGCTCAGAGAGTCTCATATTGCACAATCTGTTTGAGGCTCTTTCGCTCAGCACACCTCATGAGGCACACACAGAGGAAGATTTGGTTTCACCGGAGGATCTCTCGCTCATCACTATTGATGAGATACAAGATCAGGTACATGTAGATGAGCAGGCTGCAGGAGAGAAGCTTCTTGTACTAGGGGATTCTATCATTAGAAATACAGAGGGATGGATTTGTGACGAGCATGATAACCTTATGGTCACTTGCCTGCCAGGTGCAAAGGTTGCAGACATCACGAGAAATCTAGATAGCTTGTTAGAGAGAACCGGGAAGGAGCCAGTGGTCATGGTACACATTGGTACCAATGATGTCGGGAAGGCCAAGCGGTCAGTCTTGGAAGCCAAATTCAGGTTGTTAGGTAGAAGATTGAAGTCCCGGGCTTCCAAGGTAGCATTTTCAGAAGTGCTACCTATTCCTCGTGCAGGACCTGCAAGGCAGGCAGAACTCAGAAGCCTCAATGCGTGGATGAGGCGATGGTGTCGAGAGGAGGGCTTTAGATTTGTCAGGAACTGGAGAACATTTTGGGACAAGCCAAACCTGTTCAGGAGGGATGGGTTGCACTTGAATCATGATGGGACCAGATTGCTGGCACTCAACCTCAAAAAGGCAGCAGAGCAGCTTTTAAACTGATAACTGGGGGAAAGCCAACAGGAGCTGAGTGGCATCCGGTTCGGAACACCTCATCCTCGGGGAATGAGGTTGGAGAGGGTAGAGAATCACATAGAGAAGACATAGCAGGTATTAGCACTGGGAGAATAACGGAATGTGACAGTTTGTCTACTGAAAATAAAAGCTGTCGGGGAAAAAGAACAAGGCAGCAGCTGTTGTTGCGGGACCCACTGTACAGGTGCTTCTACGCCAATGCTCGAAGCCTCCGAGCAAAGATGGGAGAACTTGAACATTTGGCAGCTAGGGATAACATAGATATAATAGCCATAACAGAAACCTGGTGGAATGAGGAGAACCAGTGGGATACAGCAATCCCAGGCTATAAACTCTATAGAAGGGATAGAGAGGGGCGGGTTGGAGGAGGAGTGGCCATCTATGTGAAAGAAGGGGTAAAATCCAGCAGAATGGAGATGGACTGAGGGTCTGACTCCACCATAGAATCACTTTGGGTTAAACTACCAGGTCCAAGGAGTGATGTGATAGTTGGAGTATTCTATCGTCCACCAGATCAAAAACTTGAGGGGGACCTTGAAATGAGGAGAGAAATCATGGAGGTGGCTAAGAGGGATAGGATAGTAATCATGGGGGACTTCAATTATCCCCACATTGACTGGGTCAACGCGAGCTCTGGGCAAGAAAGAGAAACTGGGTTTCTCGACTTGCTGAATGACTGTGCCTTAGAGCAACTTGTCATGGAGCCCACCCGAGAACAGGCAACTCTGGATCTAATACTGTGCGATACTCAGGACCTGGTCAGGGATGTGAATGTCACTGAGCCTCTGGGGAACAGTGACCATGCTGCAATTTCCTTTGCCATGCATGTCGGAGGAAGAGTGTCAACCAAATCAGACATAAAAACCCTTGATTTTCGAAGCGCAAACTTCCCTCAGATGAGGAAACTAGTTAGAGAGAAATTGAAGGGGAAGGTTAGAAGAATCCAATCTCTTCAGAGTGCATGGAGCCTCTTTAAAACAACAATAATAGAGGCCCAGCACAAGTGCATACCACAAAGAAAGAAGAGCTCATTTAAGTCCAAGAGGACACCGGCATGGTTAACGAGTGGAGTTAGAGAGGCTCTAAAGCACAAGGAGAGGTCTTTCTGTAAATGGAAATCCTCCCCAAATGAGGAAAATAAAAAGGAACACAAACTCTGGCAAAAGAAATGTAAGAAGATGATAAGGGAGGCAAAGAAAGATTTTGAGGAACGCATGGCTAGCAATATAAAGGGTAATAATAAAAGCTTCTTTAAATATGTTAGAAGTAGAAAACCTGCCAGAGAACCAGTTGGCCCTCTGGATGGTGAGGGAGGAAAAGGGGAAGTTAAGGAGGACTTGGACATTGCAGAGAAATTGAACGAGTTCTTTGCGTCTGTCTTCACGACAGAGGACCTTGAGCGGATTCCGCTGCCTGAGCCGCCCCTCTTGACTAAAGAATTAAATCAAATACAGGTTAAAAGAGAGGAGGTTTTAGGACTAATTGATAAATTGAGGATTAACAAGTCACCGGGCCCAGATGGCATCCACCCAAGGGTTATTAGGGAACTGAGAAACGAAATTGCAGATCTCTTAACGGTTATATGCAACTTGTCTCTTAAAACGGCCACAGTGCCGGAGGACTGGAGGATAGCAGATAGAGATGGGCAGGACTTGAAAAAAATTTTTTTCGAGTTGTCGTTAGTCGGGCCAGTCCCGTTTCGGCTCGTTTCCGGTTTTCGCGAAAATTCGCAAAAATTAGTCGGTTCGTTTTTTCGTTTTCATTAGTACTGGTTTTTGGGGGGGAGCGGGCTCCTGGAGGCACCTCTGTGGGGTGGGTGCCTCCTCTGGCCCGCTATAAAGGGAAAGTGGGCTCCTGGAGGCACCCATGGGTGCCTCCTATCCTCACCCACTAGGAAGGGGAAGCAGGCTCCAAGAGACCCCTCTACATGGGGGTCTCCCTTCCTCACCTGCTGCTGCTGCAAAATGCTATGCAATAGCCATATGGATATTGCATAACATAATGTGCAGACGTGAGACCAGTGTGAGAGTGATAGGGTCATACCCGCCCTTCACAAGGCTCCCGCACCACCATGTCTCACACAGAAGGGAAGTGTACTTGCTGCGTGTAGTGCAATGCAAGCACGTAGATCTGGCTTTAAGGTGGCTTAGTGCAAGAGCTAGGGTTAGGCTAGTGACGGGTAAGGTTACGGTGGGCTAGTGGGTTGCACCTCTGGGTGCCTCTCTGACCCACTAAGAAGACAGTCTGTGACGTATGGGTACGGAGTCAAGGGTTAGGGTTAGGGCTAGGGCAGGTTTTAGGGGGCTTTTTGGCACATCCCAGAAGTCTCCACGGCCAAGTGGCCATGCGATTGGTGGGATGGCTCCAAAAATTTGCATGGTCGTCCACTCCCACATGGCTGGCCACTCAGCCAGCCCATCCAATGCGCAGGTGTAAAAAAAATAAAAAAAAATAAAATCAATGGAGGACAGAGGAGGAGAGGAGAGACATTTTGTTGCAAGAAAAAACCCACTGCTACTGTGAAAAATCTGGCAGTTTATAAATTTTCGCGTGTTTCTGTTGTGCTTGTGTGTTTTTGGACCACGATTTCAAAAACAATATTGCGTTCGCCGGCCCATTTTGGATCCCCCGCCCGCACCGCATGGCATGGCGATGGCGACTCGCGAGTCCGGCTGCCCAGGATGGGGGGGAGGCGGGACCCCCCCTCCAGAAACCACCCCTCCGGTAGGTGCCCTGCGCCCTTAGTCAAGCAGGCATTTTTCCGCCTGCTTTTTTGGCCTGGGAATGGGTGGGGGAGAGTTTAAAAGTTTTTTCCTGTGCCGTCCGTGCCGCTTGCTTGCGCTTTAATTGCGGGCGGCCGGCGGCCGGCGAGACTGGGCTTTTTGCTGGCTGGCTGCGAGCCTGCGGCGAGTCCCACAGAGCAGCCCACTAGGACGGGGGATGGGGGGGAGGCCGGGGACCTCCAGAAACAACCCCTCTGGTAGGTGCCCTGAGGCACAGCAGGCATTTTTCTGCCTGCTTTTTGGCCGGGAACCGGGGTTTTTTAACTTTTAAAAACTTTTTTTGTGTGCCGCGTGGCATCGCGCGATCACGTGATGCAAGTAACGAGCACGACAAATCAGACCAAAATTGTTCGTTCGTCGGTTCGAGCTCGAAGTCTGGGGGAGTAATTCCCGTTACCGTTTCCGTAGAGTAACGGAACCGAGTAACGGAAACGGAAACGGGAATACCGCTAAGTCGTGCCCATCTCTAATAGCAGATGTCACACCAATTTTTAAAAAAGGAAGGAGGGGGCCCCCGGGAAACTACAGGCCAGTTAGCCTTATATCTGTCCCAGGGAAGATGGTGGAAAGCCTCATCCAAAAGAAAATCTTAAAACACATAAAAGAACAAACCTTGCTGAGAGAAAATCAGCATGGCTTCTGTAAGGGTAAATCTTGTCTGACAAACCTTTTAGAATTTTTTGAAATGGTCAACAGGCACATGGATTTGGGTGAACCAGTGGATATAGTCTATCTGGATTTTCAAAAGACTTTTTACACAGTCCCTCACCAAAGGCTGCTGAGAAAATTGCACAGTCAGGGGATAAGAGGGCAGGTCCTCTTATGGATTGAGAACTGGTTGAGATCCCGGAAACAAAGAGTAGGTGTCAATGGGAAATTTTCACAATGGAGAGAGGTGAAAAGCGGTGTGCCCCAGGGCTCTGTCCTGGGACCGGTGCTTTTCAATCTGTTCATAAATGACCTGGAGACAGGGATAAACAGTGAGGTGGCCAAGTTTGACGATGACACAAAACTTTTCCGTGTGGTAAAAACCAGAGAAGATTGTGAAGAGCTCCAGAAGGATCTCTCCAAACTGGGGGAATGGGCTGAGAAATGGCAAATGCATTTTAATGTAACTAAATGTAAAGTAATGCATATTGGGGCAAAAAAACCAAACTTCATCTATCAACTCATGGGCTCTGAGTTATCCGTGACGGATCAGGAAAGAGATCTTGGTGTGTTGGTGGACAGCTCCATGAAGGTGTCTCCCCAATGTGTGGCAGCGGTGAAGAAGGCCAATTCCATGCTAGGGATTATCAAAAAGGGGATTGAAAATAAAACAGCGAACATTATAATGCCTTTATACAAAACAATAGTAAGGCCCCACCTGGAGTATTGTGTACAATTCTGGTCACCGCATCTCAAGAAAGACATAGTGGAACTGGAAAAGGTGCAGAAGAGAGCGACTAAAATGATTACTGGCCTGGGGCACCTCCCTTATGAAGAAAGGCTAAAACATTTGGGCCTCTTTAGTCTGGAAAAAAGGCGCTTGAGGGGGGATATGATTGAGACATACAAAATAATGCAGGGTATGAGTAAAGTGGATAGAGGGAAGCTCTTCTATCTCTCCCAAAATGCCAGAACTAGGGGACATACACTCAAATTGAGGGCTGGGAGAGTAAGAACTGACAAAAGAAAATATTTTTTCACCCAGCGCGTTGTAAGTCTATGGAACTCCCTGCCACACAATGTGGTGATGGCATCTGGCCTGGATGCCTTCAAAAGGGGATTGGACAGATTCCTGGAGAAAAGGTCCATCACAGGTTACAAACCATGATGGAGAAGTGTCATCTCCAGGCTTTAAACCAGGGTACTTCAAGGGCCAGATGCAGGGGAGTGGTATCAGGAGACAGATATCTAGTCTCATGCACTCCCAAACGCATCTGGTGGAGCCGCTGTGAGATACAGGAAGATGGACTAGATGGGCCTTTGGCCTGATCCAGCATGGCTCTTCTTATGTTCTTATGTTCTTATGGTTTTAGAACGAAATAAAACAAACAAAAAGAAATTGGTTTGGTTTGGTTCGGTTCATTACACGGCTGATGACAACGCCCAGCCGCTGTCATCGGCTGTAGGAGGTGGGAACAGGGGTCTCTTTAAAGGAATCTTCCCCACAGCCGATGACAGCCGAGCTGCCACTGCTGGTAAGAACCCGAACCGGTTTGGATCGGTTTAGGTTCATACATTTTTAAAAAAAAAATCGTACGAACCTGAACCCGAACCAAACCAAGGGTGGGCCCGAACCAGACAAACCTGAACCATGGGTTTTCTGATTTGTGCCCCCCTCTATTGTGGATATTTTTCATAGGAATGACAGGCCTAGAAGCCTTGACGATACAATCAGTGTGGCGGAGTGGCTAGAATTCTGGACCCTGGGAAGTCAGTCATGACTTGGCTTGGCCTTCTAAAAGGCCAGGTGTTCTTGGACTGCAACTCCCAGAAACTCTGGCCAGCTCAGCTGGTGAAGGGTTCTGGGAATGGCCATCCAAGAACACCTGACTTACTCAAGTCAGTAACTTAAAGTCTTTCTCTTTGGAACCAATAGATTAAGATTTGTGTCTCACTGGTGAACTTCTTTAAAGGAAATCAAGCGGAGTTGGCTAAAAACAAAATGGAACTTTGCACAGAGAAAACAGGACAAAGTAGAGTGAATGAGTCAACATGTAATAAACTGAAAGGGAAGGAAAAATAGTATTTGTCAGAACTTGAGAACCTGAGAAGCAGAGGTGGTGGTATAAATTATACTCTCCCAGTTGATGAGTTACCAGGACTTAGTTCCATGTGTGGAGCAAGATAACGTGCTGTTATATCCACGTGATCTCATCAGAGTTTCGTGAGACAAGATTTTTTCTAATTCTCCTTTGGAAAGTGTTTATAACCATATTGCAAAATGGAAAAATAAAAACTATCTAAGAGCAATCTAAGCTCATGTATCCATAGGAGTGAGCAAATTAAAGCGTGGAAATGTTATGGGTCTCATCCACAAGTTCCGGAATACCTAGCCAGCATGATGGTTGGGTGGGAATCGTAGTTCAAAAATAATGCTTCCATGCTCTGGAAGGAATATCACACATAAGCTCACACACAAATTAAAGGGGAACTCACTAATTCACTTACAGATCCCAAGGGTGTTTCAGGCTACTACAAACAGAGATTGAAATACCGACAGACACACAGGCAACATGTTGCAGAAGGTGTCTTTTGTAAACATGCATTAGGAGTTCAAGTCCTGATCAATATAGCATACCACTGATCTGGAGAGGAGACCTGGGGAGACCTGGGTCTGTGAACATGGAGGAGAGAGGGAGGGAGGGAAAGAGAGAAGAACGTTATAATGAAATTTTATTTTGCATGACAAACCTTAATTTTCTTCTCTCAGTTCCCCCGATATCTTCGTAAATCAAAGCCAACCAAGTTCAAATGAACCAGGATAGGCTATATGAGTGGGAATCACTTACTGCTCTTATATGTCTTTGAACTTGGATGGCTTTGAACAAGAATTAGGCCACTTCATGGAAGGTGCCATTGTTTGTATGTCATGACAGCCATATGTTACTTCCAGTTCTAAAAGCAGTAACTCTCTACCCACTAGAAGCCGGCGTATACAAGCACGAGGTTGCTTGCTGCCTTCATGGTTTGTTTGTCAGCTTCCACAAAACAAAAAAAAAAAAACAAAAAAAAAAAACTGGCTGGCTATGTAGGAAGAGATTTCCGGATAAGACAGGTTGTTGTTGGTCTGATTTTTGATCATACTCGGATGAACAAATGTTTATGAGCATCAAATTACAAGCAAAATAGTTATTGGATACTAGCTACTTTTTGTGTGATGAATAAAGTTACTAGTCATTACACACTAAGTAATATTTAAATTACTTAGGTGCAATGAGTAAACATGTCTATCTGTTTTCAACGGTTAATTGGAGGGCATTTTAAGGTCCTTTTATAGACATCAAAAAAGGGCCTTTTCCAGGTTTTATGCTTTTCTAATATCAGTCTTAGGTGGCAAGGAAAGTATCCTTCATTTTGTATTTCCTGTTTTTATAAACTCCCAAAGCACATTATCAAAACGGGCCACTAGAGGGAAGCAGAGTTTTCTGACTGTAACAGCAAAACAACTCCTTGAGGACAGGTATGGAATGTAAGCAATTACTTGCTTGAATGGAGCAACAAATAATGGTCCTATCTGTCTGGCTTCCTAGAAGATGTTCCTACACTGAGTTCCTTTTAAAATGCAACTTCCAAATTCTTATGTGAAGTGGTTCATCCTGCCTTCGGGATGGGCAACAAATAATATCGCCAAGAAACGAGTGAGCAGAAACAGAAGGATGTGGGAGATGTAAAAGAGCCATTTCCATCTTTTCTATTCAAGTAATTGTTGAATTGTTTCATTCTGGAGAGCTCCCTCCTCGCCAGCAATGCAGCAATCGCTTCTAGTACCGAACGAACATACTGCAGGAAGGCACAGCAAACAGCTCAGGAGATGAAACAAAGCCAGGCCTAATTGCCATGCAAAGCACAGCATCCCTCAGATGTTATGTGACTGGACCGGGGGAAATTTCAAAATATGACCATCCAAGCATAACAGAGAAGAACGGAGAAAGACCAAGCAAATGGCAGTAAGGGAGGCCAGACCATGTCTATCTCAGTTCATTTATGCAAACGCCCTCCCTTGCTCTTTGCTCAAAAATGCATGCCTTCGTGCTAATAAGTCTCATAGCTCGGAGTGTATGTGTGCATGTGAGTCAGTCTCTAATCTACAGAGAATACTGGGAGAGAGAAAGGAACACTCAGCATCACCCTTTCCTGAGAAACAGGTCTTATTTTAATTGGGACTGCTCATTCAACATTATTTTTGTGTGCCATTCATCCTAATAAAGAGCATGATGTGAGTCCCCCCCCCCCCACACTGATAGAGAAAACATAAACAGGGCATAGGGATGTTTCCCTGGTTGGCCAGGAGCTGATATGGGAAGATATTTTAATAATATGGCACAGCATCCACCGTAGTGCAATTTCTATCCATTCCAACAGAGCTTGTGAGGGACGCTCCAGTAAATCAAATTGACAGTGCAGGTCTATGCTTGCCTGCTTATCAATAAGCCCCATTGGACTTAGTTCCTGGCAATGGTGCACCGGATTACTGTGTAAAAAGGAATAGTGACCATACAGCTGGTGGACTGGAGGCACTTGCCTGCCACCAAAGCTAAAACACAGGGGAGCTGTTTATCCCCCAAATTATGGAGGCAATACACATGCCCTACCCTAATCATGAGCCACCAAGTGTCTGTGGCTGAGTGGAATGACTCTTATGGATCCAAATTCTGATTTTGGATGGGAAGCTGTGTCTGGTGGATGAAGACATCCATGCACCTAGATATAAAGTAATTGATAGAATCCATATTTATATATCAAGTCATGGATGGGAACCTCCCTTTCCTTCTACAGTGAACCCTTGTATAACAAACAGCTTGTATAACATAAAATCTGTACAACATAAAAAATTCCGGAGATAGGGGAAATTTGCTTAACAGAATCACCTATGGGGAGAATCCGTACAACATAAAAATGGGATTACTCCGTTTTCAATGCATTCCTATGGGAATTTGTATAAAGGAAAATTTGCTTAACAGAATTTCATTTGGAACGAATTAATTCCTTTATACAAGGTACCACTGTACCTGGAAATATCACTACATTTCTCCTACCTACTGCATAGATATGTGAAGGCCTTGAAAAAAAACCTGGAAAAATTCAAAACAACCCAACTTTTTTCCTGTTTTTTTTTTCCTGAAGCCTTTTTGGCTGAAAAATTGGAAAAAATATAAAAATATATAAAAAATAATATGGAATGTTTTATCTTAACATGACGAATAAAATTTTTTAAGACAGGGTGTTCAAATATTTTCCAAATCATTTCTAAAAAAATATGCATGGTATCAGATTATTCTAATTTCTGTGCACTGAGGACAAGCAAGTTCTAGGTTACAAACTGAACTCCCCAATGCAAGAAGAAGATGCATTTAGGAGGTGCTGGTGTTATGAAAATAAAAATAAAAAAGGTTTTACTTTTATTTTTGCATGTGGGTGGGTATGTTTGGTTCTGTTCTATCCTCTTCAATAGGCCTCAAAGCACTGGAAGAAAATACAGAGCAACAAACTTGCCAAGTCAAATTGTCCATAGTCATATTTTATGTTCCTAAAGTAACATAATGACTTTCAAGCTGTAAAAAGGAGGGGGAGTGCTAATGTAGCATTTTTTCATTTTTTCCTAAAATTTTCATCTTTTTCCAGAAAAAAAACCGGTTTTTTTTCCATGCTTCAAAATTTCCAGAAATTTTACATCTCTCCTCCTGCCTCACACTCTTCAGGGGAGAGGAAGAATTTAATTTTATCTGCTTGCTTCTAGTGCTGGTTGGACACCACACTTCTAATCTTGTAGTGGAGTTTGCAGCCCAGATATGCATGCAGTGGACAACAGTGCATATCTCCCCTTCAACTGCCCCATGGACTACCAGATCCCTTTTCACATCACTGGAGGAGCAAATGCACCTGGATGTGTTGATATGCTTACTTCTAGACCCAGGGTTTTTTTTATCTAAAGGAATCCCAACAACGCTCAAGTAATAAAACACATTAAATAAAGGTAAATATAGACAACATTTCACAGCCAATGTGGTATCATGGATAGAGTGTTGGACTAGGATTTAAGAGCTGTGAGTTTAAATCCCTGCTCAGACATGGAAAGAAACTTGAAAGGCAGCAGAGATACTAAACTACCCTTTCCCCTTGCATTGCACAGGTCTGAACATCATGGTTTTGGGTGATACACAACTTCTATTTCAAGGTTCCAATAAATAAACAAATATCCCAAAAATAAATATTTAGTAAATACTGCAACTCCATCCATTCAGAACTTCTTGAGTTCAACACTGAAGGCACAAAAACAGTCAGTATCTCTAATTCAGCCTCCAAATCTTTAAAGATTTAAATACATGGTACTGCATATAACAGATAATCAATGTTATGGAAGAGAACCCTGATAGAGAGAACTGATCTCTCTCTCTCTCTCTCTCTCTCTCTCTCTCTCTCTCTCTCTCTCTCTCTCTCTGTGTGTGTGTGTGTGTGTGTGTGTGTGTGTGTGTGTGTGTGTGTGTGTGTGTGTGCGCGCGCGCATGTCTCTGTGTTTCTATATGTATGCATGAATCAACTGTTCATGCTTTGTAGTTATGTTTTGGAGGGCATAAGAGTTATGCACAGACTTTGAGCTACTTAGGGATTCCAGCACCTTTAAACACAGCAATGTTGGAGGGTGAAGTGTACTCCTTCAGCATAAGAACTCCTAGATAGCTCAGCGGTGTAGGTATCTGGCTTGGAGCTAGCGGTTAAGAGTTCAATTCCCCATTAGGCCTCTTTGACAGGCTCTGGACTCAATGATTCTTATTGACCTTTCTAGTTTTGCAGCTGTAAGATTATTATTATCTTAGAAAACCCGATTAAAATTAGAAGACACTTGATGGAACACAACAACAACAGCAACTATGGGCAATACATAGCAGGAAATTATCAAGCACCGTTTGATGGAAGGGATGAAGCAAGTGTGAATGAAATGTGGGTATGAAATGATGAACAAGGGAGAAAGCTTTGAGTGTAGGGAATAGAGATGGGCACAAAACAAGCGATTTTTCGTTTTCATTTTCGTTTTTTCGTTTCGTTACACAACAAAAATGAAACAATTTTTTTAAAAAAACGAAAACGAAATGACCGAATTTGCCGTGTTTTTCGTTTTCGTTGCAGCAGATGCATTGAACTAAAAAGAATGCTAACGAAACAGCAATTTTTCGTTTTCGTTTTCATTTTCTCGTTTCATTACCTAACGAAACGAAAACGAATTTTTTTGCAAAAAACGTCACGAAAACGAAAATGAACCGAAATGGACCCCTAAACGACCAAACAACAAACGAAACACCATTTTTTTGAGTCGTGCCCATCTCTAGTAGGGAACAAAATGTATCATTCTCGCCACGACTGCCAATGAACAAACACTTGAAAAAGGAACTAAATGCAGTTCAATAAACCACATAAACAAGCAGGTTTATTTGCTTTCCTCTCCCAAATGAAACAGGGCACTCTACATTCAAGTGCATTTATGTTGTCGGGCAAGCTTTCCAATTGACAGTTGTTTCCTCACAGCTCAGTAGAGATTTTATTTGTTGCCTTTTCAACGGAACTCCACTTGCCGCATGTTGCCAGTAGATGTCAACCTCCCCATCATCTGTATTTTCTGTTGCCAAGAGGCAATCATGTCTCCAGGTGAAGATTTAGGGCATCTACTGTGCCACTCTCTGCATCCTTCTCAGATGCTCTTCAACGACGGTGCGTATTGCCACCGCAGTCCAAAGATGATGCCGTCACTGCAGGAGAGGGCTGCTCCTCATGAGAACAATGGCAAGGCATTCTTCTGATGTGGTTTCTTTCTCCACCTGCTCATCATTTTAGGGATGGGTTATTGTTTATTCCAAACCTAATGCTGAAGGGCTTGGAGGGTGGCATCATATCTTTTCTGGGTGTGTCTGAAGCCCCCTAGCTGTTCTTTTGCTGGGACTGAGTTACAATGCACAGAAAATCAGGTGGGGAAGATAATTGCCTTCACTTACACCCTTTCCTAAAAATGCCATCATTTTGGTTGTTTTTCAATTAAGAGCTATCATAACTGCATTTGGGGATGCATCCCTTGTGTCTGCCACTGAACTGTGAAGCTTGGTAACATCTCCAAAATTAAATTTGGCCTTTGGGATGAAAAAGAACCCCATCTTTAGGGAATGATGTGCACTCCTGTGGACTGAGAAGTTGGCTCTTCTTTTTCTAAAGAAAAACAAAAGCTAAATGGGGCTCAAAAGAAGGGGAGGAAAGATGGAACCCATTGCAAAGGTACTATGGCTTCTCTAAGGGCCTTTTTACACGACCCCTAAGATCCGCTGGCCACTTAAATTCGGACCAGAGATCTTAGGGGTTCGTCGCTCTTCGGGCATTCCCACCCCCCTCCGCACTTCCTGGTTGCTGGCTGCGTGAGGGGAGGGAGAAAAAGAGAAAGAAAAGCATGCCGCTCACCTCGTTCTGCCTCTTGTCTCTGTAAAAGTAGCTCTTAAAGGGGCGGGAGCCAAAAAACAACAAACAGAAGCAAGGAGAGCCCCGCACTCACTATCCTTACACCGGATCAAATAATATTCACCTCCAAAAAGCAGGTACCTGAAAGCTGCGCTGGGACGCACTAAAGTGGGCGGGGTCGCACTTAATTTCCTGTTAACTCCGGAGCTGGTGGGTAAACATTTTTAAGCTCCGGAGCTGGGAGCCATTTGCCCCGGAGTTTAGGGGTTGTGTATAAACACCCTTACTGTGCACAGCAAAACAAGAATACATCAGGAATTCTGCAAGCAATCAGGATAATTGCTGAACAGCTGACTGCATTTATTTTAAAATATGGCAGCCACACTCAGAAGCCTTTAGTTCTCGATGTGGGCTGTGTGAAGATAAAGAAGAGAGATGAATCGTTCCTCTAGCCCCGGTGATCTCATCCTTTTTTAAGCAGCACTGAGAATATGCACTCGGAATTACCAGGCTTATCACTCTTGTTGAATGAGATTAAACTTGTAAATCTCCGATATCTTTTCTCTTTGATTCCAGTCTGTGCCTACACCGAGTTTACAGGAAAATAAAAATGTGATCCTTAATGGAAACACGAGCACCGGGGTGCTGTAAAACCTTTCAATCTTCTTTGTGTGTAAAAGGGGTCTCCTGTGAGTTGACCCCATTCTTCAAAGTCAAGCCAGCACACAAAATATACAAAACTAAATAACTGGGAAGTTGATCACCTCCACCATGTACTTTTATACAAAGAAGCCATCAGAGGCGAACAGTGCTGGACCTGTCAAGTGAACAGTGGCAAATTTCGAAGTTTCTGCTTTGGAGAAACAGGGATCAACATTTCAAGGAGCCCCCAAAATATTTTCAGTCCATTTAGTGAAATAGCTAATTGGGAAGGGATGCAAAATCTATAGCTGGATGTTTTGGATTTGCTTTGCAGAAGAGTGGCACACACAAGCGCATAGACCCTGGACAGGTAGGATATAAGTGTAACAAATAAAAGTAAATAAAATACATGTGAACCACCTAGAGGTCCTTCAAGAAAGTCAGGTGGTCTATAAATAAATAAATAAATAAATAAATAAATAAATAAATAAATAAATAAATAAATAATCTCAGACTATAACAATCAGCAGCCAGGTTTGACATTTATCAGCCTCCTCCTGGATTATCCTCTCTGACAGTATTAGAACCTTAACTGTCTGATCATCCACTGTGACATGTCCAAAATGCAAGATAACAATGGAAGAACTCACTGGTTTCTATGTTTTTCTATTTTTGTCAAATCCAACCTTCATTTCCATCCATCCTATTTTTTCACATCAAAGTGAAAAAACATGCACCTGTTTTTGATGGATTTCTTCCTCTAAGGAGCACATTTATTTGTGCATTTTATGTATTTCTGTTTCCATCTGTGGATTAAAATGGATCTGCAAGTGTTTTTCAATAAATGCACCTTTTCCAACTTGGAAACCAAACTGTTAGACTCAGATGCACCGCTGGTTCCGAGAGGAGGACTCTTGATTTGGCAAACCACTCCCCAAATCACAGCCACATAAAAAAGAGGGCTCTGACCATACTTAAATGTTGAAAAGGTTTCATATGACTTTGTCCTGGGAGGTGTAGCTTTAAACACAGCCATTAATTCATTTCCCCAATGATCCTGCTAGTGGAAATCCCATTGTGTTGCTGAGCCTACCTAGCTTGAACCTGCGCAAGCCATTGCAAATTCCGGATCCGAGTGGAAGTCTTATCTGAGGGGGTGTGCAGTTGTGTGCTCAGTGGGCAGTCATATTGTGCAGTCACTTGGAGGCACAGTTGTGCACTCTGGTGTACAGTCAGGCTGCCTTGGTCTAACTTGGTCCTGTGTTAAGTGCAATAATAATTCACCCATTGTTTTTGCACTTTCTGGACCCACCACTAATTCTGATAGGTTAGAAGTTAAGACAGAGAGAGGGAGAGGGAGAATGTCCATGATACAGAAGGGCAAAGAGCATCTCTGCCACTCTTATCTGTTCTCTTAGGGCAGGGATGGCGAACCTTTTTGACACCGACAGCCCAAATCCGGTGATGGGGACGACAGCGGTGGTGGTGGTGGGTGGGGCGGGGCGGAGCGGGATCGGTGGCAGTGTTGGGAGGCGGGGGTGAAGGCAGCAGGGCAGCGCGGTGGTGGCAGGGGGTCTGGACTGGTGGCAGTGGGGGGGGCTTGGTGAAGGCAGCAGGGCAACAGGGTGGCGAGGTCAGGGTCATCGGCGGTGGGGGCATGGATGGAAGCGGTGATGGTGGTGGAGGTGGGGACCGGCAGAGGCAAGGTTGGTGGCGATGGGACGGGCGGCGGCAGGGTCAGCCTGGCACACAACATGCTCCCTGCCCACCCCCCTACTTCACCCTCATGGGTGATCCTCATGGCTGGTCCAGTGGAGGGGGAAGTGGGGGGGCAGGGAGCATTTTGCGTGCCAGGCAAAAGCTCTCTGCATGCCACCTTTGGCATGCATGCCATAGGTTTGCCATCCCTGTCTTAGGGCGATAAACACAAACCAAATGCTGAAGTAACACTCACTCTTAATGATTCCACTTTATTTAAGGCTAGAAACATTAATTCCCCACCGCTGTCTTTCTTGCGAAGATAGATGAGATGAAAGATGAACTCTGCAAGCCTTTGAAATGAGAACGCTCAGAAGGAATCTTCTTCACCCTGATAGCAATATCTGAGAAAACTATTATTTTGGAATATGATTGCATTTTTTCCTTTACCTCTGCCACCATTTTTTTTTTACTGTTCTGCTGCATGAAAAATTACCTAACCTGTTGGAATGGATTACTTGACCCACACGTGGCTACTTTAAAGGGTATAATTTAATGCAATCTAACTAAATTAGCATCAATTAGGCAGGCTAAATTAAAGGGCATGTCACTAATAAATTTTATGCTAAACATATTCCTGATAATAAGCTCACTAAAAAAAATGCATAATGGAATAAGACACTTTTAAACACACTGTTGAAGTTCCAAATATGAATGTATAAAAAATAATGGAACCAACTAAACTAATCCCATAGCTGTCTTTTATGATTGCATCACACCAGTATTAGAACGTAGAGATTAATGTGGCGGTTAACATAATGGGCCATATTTTGTGGTCAACTAAGGACCCAAGCAAATGAAGTATCTCACACAGAAGCCACTCTCACCTAGATTACCTCGTATTGAGATGCAGGTTTGCTGGAAATTGATTATAAAACAGTGGTCTGTTCCTTTAGAAGTCATCAAGGATTCTTCAGTGAAAAGAATACGTCGCCATTTGTTGCATATCTGCCCTAAAATGCAGACAGGGAACTGACTTACTTGAGGTCACACTATCTGACTGCCCTGGTCTCTGATGGGAGTGGGGGCAATAGGTCGATAAATAGCTTAGCTGCCTTCTTGTCTTTTCTAGATCCACATGAAGATTGGTAATTTTAGGCTTCCTTCCTTCTCTGAGGCCATTCTCTCCCTATTCTATTTCTTCTACTCTCTCTGAGGTTCATTCTCTCCTCTTTCTTTGTTCTCCTAGTTATACAGAAGGCAAAGTTGGCGACCAAAAATTTTGGCCACACAGAGGCTAACTCAAGGGGCATCTAGATGCATGCTTAGCAGTCCTTCCTCCTGGCTTAATAAATAGTAACCTTCCCTGGGTTAACAAATAGTACATTCACGCCACCCACCCATTTGCCCAATACCAGCCTCCAGAAGGATCACTTAACACTCATTAACCACAGGTTCAGCACTAGGCTGCTGCACTCTTCAAGCAAATGCAGTACGTTGTCCCTTGTGACTGCTTAACATCCAAGGACAGTCCTTGGATGCTCAGGATGAATCTCAGGGAGCAGCTTCATCTTCTCAGATCCAGAGAAGGATGGACCAAGTAGCGTTCATGGAAAGCTTTCTACTGTCCTAAGAGAGCTTGCCTGAACCTGGATGTAGCTTGTGAAATCTAGCTATCAACTCCAGGATCTGAATTTCAGGTTCGGGTTCTTTTCTTTTGAAATAGTGACGCCCGAGATTGGACACCATAAGAGAAAGACACAATGAGTGAACTCAAATTTGGAAATGGTTAATGTGGGAGAAATGGAGACTGTGTTTTCAAAGTTCTGGCACTGGCCCAAATATGGGACTGCTCTGTCCTCTGTAGCTTGGCCCTAGAAGTGATGGATTATTATATGTTGGCACCTATCTCCTAACAGATGGAGCTGCCTTTTTTTCAATCCACAGTCAAGTGACTTGATATTTCCCTCCAATGCTGTTGATTGCAACCCCCAGGAAGGGCTAAAGCCGCAGTCTTGGAGAAGCTCCCAATTAGCAGGCAGCATCTGAGAAGTCAAGGAGAGCCGCCTGTACCCACCCCTTCAGCCTCATTTAAAAAACAAAACAAACCCTTGACTCAACCATGAGCGATCCTGTTTTATTTGGGCCTCCCGATAAAGCTAAAAAACTTTCCATCCGTTTGGTTCATTAACCTATAACTGTACCAAAGCAGGAGTCAATTACATTGCCACATCAGATGTGTGTAAAGATAATTACCCTGCAAAGAAGATGTAAGGATGTCCATAAAGCCAGTGAAATGTGACCTATTAAATCAAGCTGAAGCCTATTATGGGTCAAAAAACTCATTTGTGGGGCCAATAACCTCATGGCTCTGGGCAATCTACCATGAATTCTGCAGGCGTCTTTTTCAAATAAACTTGAAATCTATTTTTTCCTACCCCCTGTTTCAGGGTGTTTGATAACTAATTTAATTCATACGACAAACATTATATTCCTCTGGTGGTTCAACATCCACACGCAGCTTCTCTGAACTTCTGTGGGCAGAATTGGTACCTAAATGACCACTTGGGGCTTCACACTGTCTATGCCAATGGGTCCTAGTATGGTTGAAGGTCACCAAGGGAGAGGAGAGGAGATTCTTTCAGTGTGTATTCTGTGCCATTGAGTCAGAACCAAAGTACAGTGGTACCTTGTATAAAGAAATTAATTCATTCCAAATGAAATTATGTTAAGCAAATTTTCCTTTATACAAATTTCCATAGGAATGCATTGAAAATAGAGTAATCCCATTTTTATGTTGTACGGATTTTCCCCATAGGCGATTATGTTAAGCAAATTTCCCCTATCTCTGGAATTTTTTATGTTGTACAGATTTTCTCTTATTCAAGCTGTTTGTTATACAAGGGTCCACTGTATAACAGCCCTGATAGTGCTTTCAAGAGAAGTGAGATATTTAACAATAGAGATGGGCATGAACCGAAAAAAATGGCAATTCGTTTTGGTTCAGTTCGTTTTAAGGTTCAGTTCGTTTTGTTTCGTTTCTAACGATTTTTAAAAAAAATATTCGTTTCGTTGGTTTGTTTGGATTTGTTATTCTTTTTTTATAATTATGTGCTCCTATGTGTTAAAACAAAAATCTCTCTTGCAGAAACCTAGCACCTCAAAGAGGACGGTTCCTAATGAGAAACAGCTGTTTCTGGGAGATTTAGAGTGTTGCAATCTGAAAATAATAATAATAATTTTCTTGGGCTCTGCTCCAGCTTTTTCCAGCCCCTCCACCCCCTTTTAGCCCAAACACCCGGCTTAGAACTTACTTTTCCATTGACAAAAGATGGGCCCCCTATTTCTAAAGCTACTTTCCAAAAGATACACTTTTAGCGCTGCCGGTTAGGGCGTTTGAAGGGGCTTTGTAATCCATTTATTTCAAGGAGCTTTTATTTGAGAGGCTGAGTTGAATTTTTGATTATTTAATGGTTTATCCTGCTGCTGCTTTTTTTTTAAAAAAAAAACTGTTCCTACTAAATTGTTTAAATTGTTTTTATATAAGTGTTGTGCTGGGCTGGAAAATGGTTTTTAAACTACTGTATTGCAGGGCAGGGTATTTTTCATGTTTTCATGGAAGAAAGCTGTACGGTGATGGGTCTTCTGTTACTGTTTGGAGGCGGGGCTTCAGGTGAGCATGCAGAAGAAGAATGCAGCCACAAGACTGGCCAAGACTGGCTGTGTGGTGGAAACTGGTTCTTGTAGTCCAAGTAAGTAACTGATGGTGTTTATACACGATCCCTAAGCTCCGCTGCAAATGGCTGCAAGCTCCAGAGCTTTAAAATGTTTCCCCACCAGCTCCGGAGTTTGCAGACAATTAAGTGCGACCCCGCCCACTTTAGTGCGACCCAGCGCACTTTTCTTGTACCTTCTCTTTGAAGGTGAAAAATCTTTGATGCGGTGCAACGATAGTGAGTGCGGGGCTCTCCTCGCTTCTGTTTGCTGCTTTTTGGCTCCCGCCCCTTTAAGAGCTACTTAAGAGTTACTTAAGAGCTACTGGAATGTTGCGGGGGCAAGGGCCGGCAAGAGCAAGAGGCAGAACGGGAGGTGAGCCACGGTCTTTCTTCCTTTTTTTTCTCCCTCCCCTCACACAGCCAGCAGCCAGGGTGGGAACACAGGAAGAGCGACAAGCCCCTAAGATCTCTGGTCCGAATTTAAGGGACCAGCGGATCTTAGGGGTCGTGTAAAAGCGCCCTATGTTAAGGTCACTTTTAACTTTTTTTTCTACACCTTACTGGAAAAGTTGCCCATTTATATCATGTGTTCTTGTATGCATCTTTTCCTAATAAACACACACATTTCCTAATAAACACAAACATTTCTCCTTAGCCCTATATACTATTTATTTGAAGAATGCATCACTAAACATAAGGATGGGTTAACATTTCTGGCCTCTGCCTTCTGGTTCATTCACGATTTTGGAAAACCCAAATCTGGTAAATCATGATAACTGGGTGCCATCAAGTAAAATCCAGCTGATGACAACTCTTTCCAGGTAGAGAACATACAGAAGTGGTTTACTTATCCCTTCTTCTGGAAGCATCTTAGACTGGGCAGGTTGCACGAGGCTACACAGCCTGGCTGTTCTCACAGAAGGCATGGTGGGGGATTGACCTGTTCACTTCTGGACCTGCAGCCACTGCAAGAGGGCATCAAAATGTACACCAAACAAAATTCTCCCTGATTCCTGAAAGAGATGCTTCTGAAAGCTGTAGGTCTCCAACTTTTAACATTTCATTTCTGATAGAAACGGTACCATTGCTGCAATCCACTGTTTGGGTTCCCCTTCACCAAAGTCTTCCCTGTAGAGGGCAGGTGGCATTTTCTCATTTTGTCCTCGTAAAGCTACATGGTGGTCCATTGTGAGGCTGATTCTAACCAAAAGATATATCAGCTCATTCCAAAATCTATTAACATAGCAGTCATTAATTTGATCTGCAAAATGTCATAAAACAGCTGCCGCAAAGCAAGCTACTGTCACACAAACAGCAGCTGTAAAGCAAGCAACTGTCACAAAACAGCAGATTTGGGGAGGGGTTGGCATTCTCTCTTATCTACAGTTTTAATTATCCACGGGAAGGCTGGAACCAATCCTCAGTGGATACCAGGGTCCTACTCTACTCCACGTCTGAGCGGAAATATTGACTTTTTATTTTTATACTGGTTAGAACACTTGAGCCATCTTTGCTTCATCTTTTTAAACTGCACATATTAAATCCAGGGCAATTGCAAGGTTAGTCCAATATGGTGGCAGCTGATGAATGTCTAAAAGCTTATGTGTAGAGAATGGAAATTTAATGGGGCATCATTCTACTCAACCCTTTAATATAATAAGGTTCTCTTCTATTTATTTAAAATAGCGATGGAATGAATTTTCATGAAATTATTCTTTCTCAGCAAGACAGGCTGACTGGACACAGCTGCGGTAGTATCTTGAGTAAGGAATGACCTACAGGAGATTCCTGAACACCTGCTCAAGACAATAAGTGTTTTATTTTAAATTTATTTGTTTGTATTTGGAAGCAGTTGCTTTTTTTTTTTTGGACACAACATCCCATGCTTCTCATCTGTGGAAGTTTAGGCAGCAGGGCAGCAAGTGCGCCATGTGCCATCAAGTTGGAACCACCTTGAGCAAGGCAAGCATCCGAACACATTCTCCATAGTTAACCAACTTGCCTTCCTGGTGTCTCCTTTCTGGATGAATAGGGAACAGCAAGCATAATGTTAAAAAACACACACCCAAAAATCTCCCTCAGTAGAAAATCAGAATCAGAATCCTTTTTATTGGCCAAGTGTGGTTGGACACACCCAGAATTTGTTTTGGTGAAAAATGCTCTCCATATATAAGAAGGAAATATAAGAATCATATATTCAACAATAAAAACACAGTACAACAATACAATATAACTTATTGTTTAAAAAGGAAGAAAAGAAGTAAAAATTGATTATTCAACAGTTTGATAGCACTTGGAAAGAAACTATCTTTATATCTAGTTGTCCTAGTATGCAATGCCCTAAAACGTCACCCTGAGGGTAACAATAGTTGTCCTAGTATGCAATGCCCTAAAATGTCACCCTGAGGGTAACAATTGAAACAGATTATGTCCAGGATGTGTGGAATCTGTATATAATTTCATTGCCCTCTTTTTAGCTCGTGTGGTATACAATTCCACAATAGATGGCAAATTAGTAACAATAATTTTTTCCTGCAGTTCCAATTATCCTTTGAAGTCTATATCTGTCCTGCTTAGTCGCAGAATTAAATCAGACAGTTATAGAGGAACAGATGATAGATTCAATAACACCTCTATAGAATTGAATCAACAGTTCTTTTGGCAGTCTGAACTTCCTAAGTTGACGCAGAAAAACATTCTCTGTTGTGCTTTCTTAATAATACTTTTAATATTAGAGCTCAAAACAGTCACAGGCTGTGTGAAATGAGGAATCTTGAGTGCTACAGTCCCCAGGCCTTGCATGACCTGTTCACAAACAAGTCTCAGAAAATATCTGCCTTTGTACGTCAGATACGTTGGAATTCAACCAATGTGGGGGGGAAAGGGGACCGTGGCCTGTAGCAAACCCACTGTAGTGTACCACCGCTTCCTCTGGCACTAGGATAAATGATAACACGCACGTGCAAATCTAATCATAAACATGCCAGCCAGGACGGGGACATTATTAGTATTTTAGCTCAAACCTGGCTGCAAATCCCACTTAGTGCCACCGTCTTTTACTGGAATTACATCTCTACATCCATAAAGAGAGTATGTTTTGTTTTCTCATTAAAAAAGGATATCAACATGAAAGGAACTCTTTAAATCACACTTGGTGCGCTCTTCCATGATGTGATTTGTCTCCACTAAATTTGCTTTTCCTTCTGCAGGTAATAAAATACAATGCTTCCCCACCCCCACCCCCCAACTGTATATCTTTTAATCGACTGCAGCCATTTAACCTAGACCCTCTAACCAGATTAATAATAGAACGTGTCATAACAATTCCTTACTACTGGATGAACTATCATTATTGTTTTGGCATTGAAAATCTTCTCTGTTACCTCAAATTACCCTCCTTTTCAACCATCCACAATACATGAATCATTTCCCCTAATCATGCTTGGTAGTAAAAATCACATCCCAGTACAATTGAAGCATCTGACAAGCTCAGTTCTGACAGCATGCTAAACTATTATATTTGGTGTATTCCCAAGGCTCTTCTACATCAGTTGTCTTCCCCCCCTCCCCTTTATAGATGTTGTAGGTTGGGGACAGGAGGGAATGGATAAAAGAAGAAGAAAGAGAAAGAGAGCATTTACGCACCAGCTGATCTCATGTATCTCAATTCGTCTTTTAACTTTCGGCATGATGAATAATGCCTAGGCTCCAAAGAACTGCTATGCGGAATCCCTTCCATTCATTAAAGGCTGCCAATATGATCTTCTGGAAACAACTATTCTGGAATTTCAATCAGATGGACTGTAACGTTCCCATCCGACAGATGGAAAAACCCGGAGGTTGGGCTTTGCACAATATTCAATGAAACATGTGTACGATCAGCCAAGGTAAGACTCCTGTTCCTAAAAGCTCAATTCAGGACTTCTTATGAACCAGGAGTCATTATTTGCTGATAAACTCATCCTGATGGTTGAACTATATTGTACAGGTTACTTATCACTAGCCAGGGACGTGGTGGCTCAGTGGACTAAGGTTTCCAAAAACTGTCAGCTGCAAGGTCAGCAGCTTGGCAGTTCGAATTCCGGGTGCCACGCAGTGGAGCGAGCTCCTGCTGATAACCCCAGCTCCTGCCAACCTAGCAGTTCAAAAGCATGTCAATGCAAGTAGATAAATAAGCACCACCGTAAAAAGCAGGAAAGTAAAACAGTGTCTCCTTGCAGCCATGCTGGCCACGTGGCTATGGACTTGCACAACACTGGCTCTTTGGCTTGAACTCAGAGATGAGCACCACCCCTAAAGTCGGACATGACTAGCACGCATGTGCAGGGGGAACCTTTACCTTTAACCCATCGTTACAACCTCAATCAGGTGTGCATTCTGGAGACAGGACTTAGCATAACTGAGAAACCAAAGAGTGAATAAAGCTGGAAGCTGCTGAGCTGGAAGCGACCGCATGGATTATTTATACGAGGTACAAGCACAAAACGGAAAAATAATGTTTCATTTCATGCCTACCCCATTTCGTTTCATTTCTTACAATTTTTTTTTAAAAAAATGTATGAAACAAAATGAAATTTGGGCCATTTGTGGATTTCATTGTTTGTGGGAAAACCCATGAACTTTCCAGAAAAACAATGACAATCCTGAGTAGCTTAATTATACAAAGTATTGTTCACACCATTGAAAACTCCAGGAACCTCCTTAACACCCAGCCAGTGAACACAAGACGTTTATACCTCCTTGCCCTTGGACAAGACAAGCATAGATTTAGTTTCCAACTAAATCAGACTTGATTCCTCTGTTACTGGGCAAGTGACAGCATGACACGTACACCCCCTTTAGACCGGCACAGTAAAACTGTTATTTTGTTGAGGGTTTTTAAAGGGATGAGTGTAATATAAACAAAGTGGTTCTGCAATAAACTCTACAACCCGTGATTCTCCTGCTGGAAAACAGTATCATTCGGGCTACCTCCTCACCCCTGTCTCTACCCATTCTTAAACTGTAACCACAGGAAAGCAACCCTAGAAGCACCCCTACCGATAGTTTTACTTTGCAATTTGTGACCTGGATTCACTCAAAAGTATGCTACAGGGCACAGAGGGTAGGTGTCCCAGTGCTTCAGCTAATTGAGCCGAGACGAGTGCCGTTTACCTGCTGCGTCCCCCTTGTTCAATGAAAGCCAACCAGTCATGACAACATTACCTTTGAACTGACCTAGTACCCGACTGGGGTCAAGTCAAGGCCTTCTGCGCGGCTAACTGCCTCCATGTGGAAGAAGCAATGAATTTGTGAAAACACACAGAGAGGGGGAAACAGGAGAGACGAAGGTGTCCAAATGAGGACACCAGGTGGTGATGTTCACTGGGCTTGAGCAGTGTGATATCTCCACCCAGAAGGCAAATAAAATAAAAGGAAGAGATGCACCAGATCCCACGGAATTCTGCCTCAAATTAGGTTGGGCATTACTCTTTTGACTTCCATCCCAATAGCAGGCTGTGTGACATATTTTAGAAGAGGTATCTAGGTTAGTCTGTGCCAGTATATCAGACAAAAAAAAGCAGCAACAAAAATAATAAAAGAAGACAAAAACATTGTAGCATCTTAAAAACTGCTATATTTTAATGTGAGCTTTTGTAGACAAGGCATTTCCTCAGACACAAGGCTTTCCTTTGCAAACCAGTTCCTTTCTGATTTATGGAAAGAAAATTGCAATTTTCACAGCTCAGACAGCGCCTGGGCTTTTTAAACCTTTCCCCCCATTTCTCAAGCCCTGGGCACCAGCTGATTGGCGCTGGGGTGGGGAAACAAAAGGTTTTTCTCCCCCATCCCAGCGCCAATCAGCTGGAGCCGGGGGTTGGGGAAGGGAAAAAAATTCACCTTCCCCAAGTCCTTAGTTCTGTTGCTTAAAGACATTTTAAACATCTCACACCACCACCACCCAGGCCTGACCCGACCTGCACCCGCATATCGCGAATTTTCAATGATCACGGGTCGGGTTGGGTCCCTAACCCCTGTGATAGATGGGGGGGGGTCCTGTAATCTCAAACCTAATAAGTGGGCTTCCAGAGACTCAAGGAGGTTTTTCAGTGGGTATTCTATTTCACGTCTGTATTGTACAAAACTATCTTCTACTTCCTTGTTTTCACCTCTTTCTTCTTCCTACAAAGACCACCCTGTTTCTGATTATGCTCTGTTCCAACATTTATGCAGGCCATACTTTCACAGGATCAAAGAGTTCAATTACAGCTACAAGTTTGACTAGTTACTTAAAAAGAGGAGCTGTCTATTTTAATACTTGAGTGGCAGTTGGATAACCAGTAGAGGAGCAGACTAAAATATTAATTTATTTGAACAGGCTTAAGTGTGTGCAGTTTTCTGATAAGCTTATGGGAAGCCCTGCTAAAGTTACTTTTTTTTTCTCCTACTTCTAGTGCTTCAGAAATGTTACTTCACTTTGGCTTATGATAAAATACAGGCATGGTTTTAGAATGAAATGTGTCTCTAAAGGGTGCCCAAACCTACAGGTATTTCAACAGGACGAGGATTGAAAAAGATCCTTAAAGTCTTCCAACTGATGGAGAAAAGGGACAGAGAGAAAATTCAGGTCGAATTCAGAGGAAAGAAATAAAATTGAGACAGAGAGATTTTTGACAACCCCAGCTCTCAGGTGTTACGTTCATAAAGCTGACAGTTCCACTCCTCAATGAAAATGGGGGTGGGGTGGGAGTGAACACACAGGGGAAAGGAGATAGAAAAGCTTATAGAATGTTACTGTGATCTCAGTTCACTGGTCCTGGACACTCAAAGTGACCTCCTGTAGCCTTTATTCAGAGGAATGTGGCCCAGGGAAGCAGAAATCAAACTCTGCGGTGGAGCCTGTCACCTCTCATCAACTGATGGTTTTGAATAACCTGAGCAGAGACAGACCGGTGGTGCTTTCCGCAAGAAGCAAGATGACAGTAGACAGAGCTTGGAGGGCCACTGGTTTAAATCTCCACTAATCCGCTGTGTCAGTCCAAAGGCTGAGATCAGGGCACTCTCCCACAACCAGAAACATCCTCTTGAAGTTTTAAAATCATAATTAACCATAGGCAAGGCACACAGCTGTTTTACAAGAGGAGGAAAAAGGAAAGGGAGGAAGGGAAGCAAGCTTGTAAAGACTTGAGATAATTGACTTAAGTAGGTTGCTTTTGAAATTGACCGGAACTTTGTCTAATGTGAACAGAGATCAGGCTTCTTTTGACAACACCAAATTAGATGGCAATTAATAAATGTTCGCCACCATCGTGATTAGATTAACCAGGCAGTCTGGGAAGTGGTCCTTTCAATTAATCGGTGTAGTTGTAACAGTCAGCAGGGCACTCTGCTCACCAGTGACCCTGGGCAGGCCTCAAAGCAGGGAGAAAAACACCCTACACATGTTCCGCCTGCAAGCCATTAGGAATAACAGAATCATAGAATCATAGAGTTGGAAGAGACCTCAAGGGCCATCTAGTCCAACCCCCTGCCATGCAGGAATCCCATCACAATATTTTTGACAGATGTCCATCCAGCCTCTGCTTAAAAACCTCCAAGGAAGGAGACTCCACCACCCTCCGTGGCAGTGTATTCCACTGCCGAACAGCTCTAACTGTCATGAAGTTCTTCCTAATGTTCAAATGGAATCTCTTTTCCTAATGTTCAAATGGAATCTCTTCCTGTAGTTTGAAACCAGAGCAGAGCAGCCCTCCTGGTTCTGATCAAGATGCTGAACCGTCTGGGACTGGCGTTCCAAGAACAGACCGCTGTATGCTCCCAGGGTGGCCACAAGCAGGAGAAGCTGGCATCAAATGTATCACATTGCCGTGAATGAGCTTTTAACTCCCTGCCTTATTCTCACAGTGACTTTGTGAGGTCGGTAGGCAGACAGAGGACATGAGGGGTCCCAATGGGATGGCCGTATGTTAGTCAAGGAACTCTCCAATTCTGCAGAATTTTACTTTCATAAGCCTTTCCCAATACTTGTGAAAGTCCATTATCTCTGTGGGTTGTCTTTTCCTTCCCTCTTTAACAGGTGTTATTTGGAACCTACCAAAGGGACTGAGACCTACATACATTTTTACAGCACCAAGGTCATGCTAAGTTAAATTTCATGGCTCAACAGGGATTTGAATGTACATTTACATCACATAAGAACATAAGAAGAGCCATGCTGGATCAGGCCAAAGGCCCATATAGTATTTCTTCCTGTCTCTCACAGTGGCCCCACCAAATGTGTCTGGGAACACACGAGGCCAGATATCTGTCTACTGATACCAATCCCCTGCATCTGGCTCTTGAAGTATCCTAGTTTTAAGCCTGGGATGACATATCTCCATCATGGTTTGTAACCTGTGATGAACTTTTCCTCCAGGAATCTGTCTAATCCCCTTTTGAAGGCATCCAGGCCAGATGCCATCACTACATCCTGTGGCAGGGAGTTCCACAGACTAACAACATGCTGAGTAAAAAAAAATCTTTTGTCCTTTCTCGCTCTCCCAGCCCTCAATTTGAGTGGATGTTTCTTAGTTCTGGTATTTTGTGAGAGGGAAAATAGTGTCCCTCTATCCACTTTACTCATGCCCTGTATTATTTTGTATGTCTCAATCATATCCCCCCTCAGGCGCCTTTTTTCCAGACTAAAGAGCCCCAAATGTTCTTATGTCCCAGTTCAACCATCTCATCCCTAGACCATGCTGATGCTCTTACAAGTCCCCCCCTTCACAATCTTGAGGTTCCATTTCAGTATTGCAACTGCTGTTGGATTCATTGCATAGATTTTTTCACAATTCCAGTTTGAAGCCATTGGAAGTCAGAGACGGCCACTACCTTGTGTAGCAAGGTGTTGAATCTAGATTTAAGAATATCCAACCAACTTGGTGGAGGCAGGGCTCCTTTCTATGTCCTTTGAGCAGCAGCCCTTCCAGCCCTCAAAACAAAGGTCAAAGAACCCTATTAGATAGAGTGAGTTATAGTGTATATGGATGCCGAGAAGGAAGGATCCCCAAAGTGTGGTAGTGGGGTCTTCCACAAAACAGAGCCCATCTATGAACAGCAGGAATCAGGAGTGTAGCATGGGTGTCTTGCTCCTGGGACATCCATGGCATGCCAGTATTGCAGGTTGTGTGCTGTGTGCACATGTGGGTGGGGCAGGGGCCAGGGAGGGTGAGATGTCCCTAGGATGGAACCATGAAGCAGACATGAAGTCACCTGAGGTCTGTGCTGGTAGTGGCAGACGAAGAGATGGGCCCAGTGCCCCCTGGCAGCTTGGACCCAGGGTACCCAAAGGGGAAAGAGGACCATAAACAGCAGCTGCCCAGGCTTGGGAATATCACCCCTCAGCCTGTCTCATGCGATGCTACTAGAAGGAAGATTCTAGATCCAGCCCAATGAGTTCTTGAGATGAATTTCACTGTGTTTGTGTGAAGAAGTAGTTGCTATTTTAAATTAATTGCCAACTGCTTTTATTAATAGCTGTTGTGAGGTTTTTTTTTTTGGGGGGGGGCTGTTTGGCCGTGTTCTGGAAGTTTTTTTCCCTGACATTTCACCAGTCTCTGTGACTCTTCCCCAGTCTCTTCTCCAGAGCACAGAGAGTACTCCTAGTTCCCTGAGCTCCTTGCCCTCTGAAGATGCTGGCCACAGAGACTGGCGAAATGTCAGGAAGAAAAAATTCCAAAACATGGATATACAGCCCAAAAACACACACAACAGCTCTCAGATCCCAGCTGTGGAAGCCTTCGAAAATACATTGTTTCTATTGAACCAACCAGACCACCACTGATCTGTATGAACAGTGATCCTGTACACACAGTTTTTATAAAACAAACTTTTTTTAAAAAAAGGAAGAAAATTAGGTATTTTCCTCAGTAAGGCACAATTTATTTATTATTATTTATTTGTTGCATTTGTATACCGCTGCATCTTCCTATAGGAACTCGGGGCGGTGAACAATAAAAACAAGAAAAGAAACGAGGATAAAAATAAGTAAAAGGCAATAAAAACAGGAGGGGGGCTATAACCCCCCACAGCAGATGGCAATGGCGGCAAAGAAGAAAGAAGAAAAGGAAAAAGAAAAGGAAAAAGAAAAGGAAAGAAATTAACTAAAAGGGTTGCCCAAAGCCTCCCTGAATAGATGGGTTTTCAGGGCTTTCCTGAAGGCTGGCAGGGACACTGCAAGGCGCAGCTCACTGGGAGGATGGTTCCACATCGTAGGTCCCACCACAAAAAGGTGCGGTCACGCATATGCGATTTCGGCGCCTCTCTGGGTGTGGCCCCCCTCAGTGCGCACGCCTGCGCCATTCTCATGGGTCTGGACCCAGTTGACCTCTGGGAGATACGCTCCACCAGGTACTCTGGTCCCAAGCCATGGAGGGCGTTGAAAATCAAAACCAGGACCTTGAACCTAATCCGGAGGACAATTGGTAGCCAATGCAAGCGAGCCAGAACTGGAGTGATGTACTCGAATCTACGAGCACCCACCACCAGCCTGGCCGCCGCATTCTGCACCCGCTGGAGCCTCCGGACGAGGGTCAAGGGCAACCCCATGTAGAGGGCATTGCAATAGTCGATCCTTGAAATCACCTGGGCCTGCACTACTGTTCTCAGGGAAGACTCCTCGAGGTATGGGCGGATCTGGGCGATCCTGCGGAGATGGATAAAAGCGGCCTTGGAGACAGCCATCACCTGGGCCTCCAGGGAGAGGGCTGAGTCCAGGACCACACCCAGATTGTTGGCCTTGTCTGTAGGCTGGAGGGGGCCATTGTACCCAGACGAGGATGCCCCAAAGAACAGAACCTCCGTCTTCTCTGGGTTGAGCTTGAGCCGGTTATTCCTGGTCCAAGGAGTCCATCTAGCAAATTTTGATTGCCAAACCATAGGGCAAATAGAACATCACAGTTGTCTTTAACAAAATGACCATCAACCCAAAGTTCCTACTAGCTGTCTCTATATTATTGAATCTGACAGTTCCGTTAGACCCATGGGAAGACAGAAAGCCTGATAGTATGGGAACAGTCTTTGTATCAGGAAGGAGGGCTCTAAATACTGTGGGAAATTATAGTCTTGCCCAATGTGGTGGATATGTCTATACGTCCTTTATTGAATTATAAGAAATTGCTGACACAGCCTGGCAGAATGCCAAAAGTGCATTTACGAAGACAATTAAAACAGCAAAATGCAAGCAGTATAATTAGAACCATATCTGATCAAGACCTAAAGCATGTCCAAACTGTTAAAAAGGGATGCCTCCCCTCTGAACTGCATTCATAAAGCTATTGAGTGAAATACAATTTGAACAAGATTATTTCCTTATTACCAATCTTTGCTATTGTTCTTGGAATACAACTCCCAGATATCCTGGCCAGCACAGCGAGTAGTGAAGGCTTCTTAGAGATTTAGTCCAAGAACATCGGGGACCCAAGGCTAAGAACCACTGCCTCCTTGACAGGGCTGGAGTTGAGGCATGTCCAAACTTCAGCCCTCCAGATGTTTTGGACCACAACTCCCACAGTCCTTTGTCATTGGCAATCTAAGCTAAGAATTCTGGGAGTTGTGGTCCAAAATATTCCAAGAATAGTGAGGGCCTAGGACAGTGGTGGTGAACATTTGGCACTCCAGATGTTTTGGACCACAACTCCCAGAATTCCGAGCTGAGATTGTTAATGACAAAGGTCTGTGGGAGTTGTGGTCCAAAACATCTGGAGTACCAAAGGTACTAGGACAGTGGTTCTCAACCTTGGGTAACCCAGAGGTTCTTGGACTGCAACTCCCAGAAACCTCAGCTTGCACAGCTGGCCATGAAGGTCAGCTGGGAGTTATAGTCCAAGGAGACCTGGGTTACCCAAGTTTGGGAACCACTGCTCTAGGATTTACAGCTGGGTACAGACTAGGTGGGTGATGCCTAGTTCCTGTAGAAATAAAGCAGCCTTCCAATGTGACTAACTCATCCCATTGATTTCAGTGCCATCTACGATCATGACTTTTTACTTCCCTTGGCCCAATAACTAGATCAGCTCTTGTCAGAGAAATGGGTGACCCTAGTTGTTTAATTGATGATTTACTTAGCCAGGGGATCCAGTGGGAACGGAAGGATCACTGGAGAATTTTTCCCAAACTTTCTTGGTAACCATGGGACACAACATCTCAGAAACATTACACCCAAAGATCTCTCTGGCAGAATGGCACCCCTCTGCCAGTCTTTGGTCTGTTTTGGTCTGCTCTCTTAGCAGCTTTTTGATTTCTGTGCAGCTGTCAAGTATGATCAGACTGCAGAACATAATGCTGGAGACAGGCTCAGGACATGACCTTTGTGTGCATGGCTTATAAAAATGATCTTTTGGTGGCAATGACCCTTGAATTTCCATTCTACAAGGATTATGGTCATGCTGGCTGGGGATTCTGGGAAGTGTAGTTCAAAAATAACTTCCCACAACTCTGCTGTGATAGTATGAATAATCAGTAATTCCCTTCTCCTCTCTGGTGGTGTTGGTTTCACCATGAATTTAGGAGATGTCAGGGAAATATCAGCACTAATATAAAGAACCCATGGTTCTAAAATCATGAACTAATGGGAAAGTTGGTGATTTGACACCTTCATCCCATGTTGAGCAGGTGGGGGAGGGCAGTGAACTTATAATGACAACTCCTTTAACATGACGAGGGGATATGTGAGCCCCCCCCCAATTGTCTTTCCTTCTTAGGAGTTTTTAAAACTGCCTTCAACCTTATTCATCCTCCTCAACTTTGGCACTCATTTACATACTTAATTTCTGACAGGTTGGCAGTTGGCACCCTTCTCTCCTCATGGCGCAAAGTGAGAAGTCAATTGTTATTCCGCGTATCAGTTACAGTGGTAAAGCCCCTCACTGTATTTTATATAATGTGCTATCTGCGGAAAGGCAGATAAGAATTTGATTTAACATCCAATTAAAAGCCGTCATTGAAAAATTACTTCAAATAAACCTTTTATTTTCTTTAATCAGTCTTCAATTCAAGCCTTCCTCGGATCTAGTGAACCAAATACCAGGACTCATGAATTTTGATTAAAAAATTCGAGCCTATTTCTAACTTAAGCAGATTTTTTTTGTTGCACAGTGTGATAGAAATTTAATAAATCTATGAATCCTCACCAGCATCATTTATCATCTTTTTTTCCACAAGGCTGGCCTATTATGCAAAGGCAGTAAATTATGAGGGAGCCAGCAAACCAAAACTTTTCAGTGTGATACTGAAGAAGAGATATAATCACTTGCATTGAACCATATAATTATAGGAGAATATGAAACTCTGAAACATTAGGTCCCTGTTTTGAATATATAATGGACAGCCTTCGAGAGCCTGCTAAGATTTCGGGCTGATCTAATATAGTTCAGTTTAGCATCATATTGAACAATTTGCCGCTAATGAAAACGACAGCAAAGCACTATAAACATGCAGGGAGCCTTCGTTGGAATTATTAGCGACATTTCCCTTGAGTGAGGATAAACAAATCACAAAGCCAAATCATCGCCCTAAAGGCTTCAGATTTGGCAACTGCTTGTTTTAAGACACACTGAGCGATAGCCAACTTTTATGACATCTTCCATTTTGGGGGGAGGAACGTCACTCATGATAAGAGAATTTGCTTGGTATGCAGATGGCTCTGGATCCAGTCCCTGCCAGGTTGTCTCCAGGTTGGAGTAGGGGGAAAAATAGAGCCTGTCTCCCAGTCCAGAAAGTTGGGGGATCAATAGTCTTACTCAGTATAGGGTTGCTTCTCACTAGAGCAGTGGTGGCAAACCTTCGGCACTCCAGATGTTTTGGACCACAACTCCCAGAATTCCAAGCCTGTACTGCCAGTGACATTGGACTGTGGGAGTTGAGGTCCAAAACATCTGGAGTGCCGAAGGTTCACCACCACTGCACTAGAGCGATGTCCCACAACCAGTCAACCAAGGCCACAGGGAAAGAAAAGAAGTGATGATGACTGACACCAAGTGGCAGGTGAAAGAGCTGTGATTGCCAAGTATCTGAATGAGCTTCCCAATAGTTCACATCCTCCAGATGACCTAGAGAAGATTTTTCAAGGAGTTGGGTAAAGAAAGTAAGGTGGCCATGTGAGCAGCAGTCCCTATCGTCAGCTTCCAGGAGCACACCATAATACAAAGTAGGGACCTTCCGTAATGTCAGGCATAGAGTGTGCATGCAGCTAAGTCTGGGCCAGCTCAACATGAAAATTGGTGGCACAGTGAATAACTGCATGAAATATGTATTTGTTCTCCTTTCTCAGTTTATCTGTTGTTTTAAAAAGAAAATAAGTGGAGAAGAAAGAAAGAGCAATTCTCCATGTTTTGTATTTTTGTGAATGGAAGAGAAGATCTGATTTAAAGCATACACACCACATAGTCTGAAAATTTCTCACTATCTTTGGTTTGATCCTGGAAGTGGGGGGGGGGACTCCATTTGATATTTAATGGGATGTGCATGGCATACATGCCCCGTCTTAGTCGCCGTGGGTATACAACAAACTATCAGAGCACTAAGTACAAGAATTGACTGTTTTGACAAGGAGAAATGCTGCTCTTTGCCTTGATTTTGATGTTCTTTGCAAGAATCACCCTACTGACCCTATTTTCCAGCAACCTTATGATCTGAGTTCTGTGCTGAATGCCTCGGCAGGGGGCAGAATCAAGAGCCACAGATGTTTGAGTCTGCAAAAAAGCCGCACTGCTTCCCCCCCCCCCCCATCTGAAGAGCAGCTGAGCCATACACATCTGTAACCTCCCAGTGGAATCCTGGGCACAGATTCCCTGTTTGTGAGTCCCCTCCTTATTACAAGCCCCGAAAGGCTCCCCAATGGCGCCCATGATTCAAAGCAGAACAACATCTGTTGAGCAAACACCATGGTTCTCAGAGCACAGCTCGTGCTCTTTACAACGTAACAAATCCACACAACTCATGTGTGTGTGTGTGTGTGTGTGTGTGTGTGTGTGTGTGTGTGTGTGTGTGTGCGTGCGCGCGTGCATGCGTGTGTGTGTGTGCGTGTGCGTGTGTGCATGCATGTGTGCTGTAGCCTCAAGGTTCACGGTTATGTTGCAGCAAGGAGCTTTTTTTTAAAAAAGGAAGGGGATGCATTTGAAGAGGAGAGATGGTCCCCCACCCCCGGTGGTCTGAGAAGGTAAAATGACAGATGCTGCAGATCGTTAGGACCGCTCAAAGAAAGGACCAACACTTTCTACCCCCCAAAAAAGCAGGAAATATTAATACAAGGAGGTGCGCAGGAGTGTAAAAGGGAACGGACCAGACGGACGTGAGGTCACCAGCGTGCAGTGAAGTCAAAGAGATAAGACATATAGCCATGGCATGAAAAGGAGTGAAGAAGAACAAAGAACGACAAAGACTCTGCTGTGTTGACCCGGTAAGTGTGTCTAGCTCTCAACCACTGCACACGGTTCTTTCTGTCTATTATACCTATCAGCTGGGGTCCTGTCCCCCCCCCCCCCCGCATAGCAAGATGCAACTAGGCTAAGCCCCTTGAATCAGTGGGGCTTTAGCCATGCAACTGATCCCTGTGTTCCATTGATTCAGTGGGCCTAGTCTAGTTGGGACTTACATCACCACCAAGCAAGAGGACTTCAGCTACAAGGGAAACAACAACAGCAACACACATTGGCTTTTTCCAGTCAAAAATACAAGTTTTCCGGTCAAAAATACAAGACCACTTGACAAGATTTGGCATGCCATCACTTTTCTTTGCCATGATGTAGCACCCCAAAGCTTATTTCAGTTGGAATCAACCTGACAGTACTGTATATGCATCACAAGGGATGGGGGAATTCTGTCTCAAGCTTCTTGTACTTTGTTGTGCACCTACCCATCTTGACTTGTTTTTTATATTGGGAGCTGTGTAACAAGTAAATTTCCACAGATGTAGGATCAAGAAAGATTTATCTTCTCTTCTCTAAGTCTCACATACCTATCTAGGACAATCATGTAATTTGTCCATCTTTTTTGTTTGTTCAGGGATCAAGATAAATAGGTGACAGCAAGATATACAAAATTACTGTTGTTAATTTAAGGTCTAATATATGTTAGACCTTTTTAAAAACAGGGAGAGTCTCTCTCTCTCTCTCTCTCTCTCTCTCTCTCTCTCTCTCTGTGTGTGTGAATTTCACTTCATTTTATATCTTATGTGCTTTCCATCAGACATGATGATTCCTTTTCCCCTGTTTTTCACTGTGACACTTTTATCTTATGATTCTGTATGATGTATTACTTCCAAACGAATATGACGGATGTGTAAAACAAAGCACTTCAGCCGGATGGCTGGGGATTATTGGACTCGTAGTCCAAAAAAAGTAGTAATGTTGCCAAACTCCTGCTTCACACTGCCATATGTTGCTGCAGACTCCCTTCTGTGCTGCGTCAATGTCTCTACCAGCCTCACCTCCTTCAGGTGGCCTGGCTTGTAGGTGGAGGTGGCCTGCAGAAGGCTCAGCCCCCAAGGGGCATTTCCAACAAGACCTTTCAAATTCATTGGCAGGAGCAATCCTGATCTTCACATCGAGCCACAGCATGGGGAAATAGCAACTCTCTCTGTTGATTTCGCTTCCCCCAGGATATCAAAACTTCTTAACCTCCTGCGTTGCCTTTCCCAGCCCCACCGCCATCAACCACTGTGCCAAACTGCTTCAAGCAGAGAGGAAACCTGATGGCATGCCCCCAAAATACTATTATTCTTCTCGTTCTTAGTATATACACTTGCCTCATGGGGAAAATTCAGCTCAGCCAGAGCTCCTTCTTGAGCGGAATGAAAGGCACAGCAGCACCGAATGGACAATGGAAAATGGATCCTGCGATCTGGCTTCATGTTTTGTATGTTTTGAACTAGCACAGCTTCAGGACAAACTCCAAAGACAGACATCTGCATCATGTTTCCTGACAAAATTTTGCTCTAATGTGGATCTCTGTGTGTGCAAAACAATTTGTAAACATCTCATTAAAATGTACTTTTTGTTCCCTTCTTCTTTTTCACCTCAAACCAAGCTCATCTGCTTCCTGGCTATTTTCGTTTTCTAGGGAGAAAATGTCACAATCCGCTGTCAGACAGTATAAATAACCTTTAAAGTTCTCTTTCTCCCTCCCTCTCTCTCTCTCTCTCCCTCTCCCTCTCTCTCTCTGTGTGTGTGTGTCTATGTGCTCAGCCACCATCCCAATTTATCTTGCAAAAAAGACAGAAAAATTGTTTCTAGTTAATAGGTACCACCTCCTTCTTCTGTTTAAAACATCCCTTTATTAATTGATGAAAAATATTATTTATATTATTTAATATTATTTATATACTGTACCATTAGTGTTTATATATATAAACAATACAGCAGTTAAAACAAAGCATACAAAAAAGAAAACAAGAGAACAAGAGAACAAGAAAAAAATAATATTAACTGCCCAGAGTAGCCGTGAAGCTAGATGGAGCAGTACAGTCTAGAAATTTAATGAATAAAGGATTGAACGAACTAAGGAACAAACAAAGGAATGACAGAAGGAACAAACAAACAAACAAACAAACAACTGGGAAACTAAGTGGTTGAAGGCAGCTTTGAATAGTTCTGTTTTCTACAATTCTGTTTTCAACATAAGGAAGGAAGGAGCCAGTCATATTCCCCCCGATATCCTGTTCCAAGAGAATGGGGGCTAAGAAAGCATTGCCATTGCCTTTCTGGTGTCGCTCAATGTGGCGACATTTTGTGTGATTGATGGAGAAGACCAAATGAAACAGATTGCTCATTTCAGGGACAGTGGTTCTTTCATGTATCAAGTTCCTAAACCGTTAAAGGCTTTATAGGTCATAACCAACACCTTGAATTCTGCACTGAAACTGATAGGTAGCTAATGAAGGCACAGCAATTATTACATATCTCAAAAGGAAAATATCCAAAATGGTGAAAGCAACATTGGTTTGGGAGGAGCCAAGACAAGAGATCAAACCAACCACTGCAAAGACACACATAGTTAAACACCTAAAGATTTGTGAAATATACACCTGCTAGTCATGCACATTGACTTTGGAAGAATGTACAGGAAATGGAGCATATTTGGGATATGGGTGCAATTTATGAACCATCAAAAATGGCAGAGCAGCTGGTGGCTTCCAGGGCATAGTGCCCCCAATGGGGCCAGCATTGGTGGGGTTAATGTTATTAAATGATAGACCACCATTCGAAGCAAGGAAAGGAAATCAAACCTATTACACATCTTCCAGGAAGATTCAGCTGGTACCACTGGAGGTGAAAAACAGCACAATACCCTCTCCTCCCATAAAGACCGAGACATCTCCTGGATGGCCCAACCAGGTGTAAACCAGGATGTGGTCATTACTCATCAGAGTGCCATTCTCTAAGAACATCTGCCCATGGCAGCCAATCCATGCAGCCCATGCGTCCATAGGTTGCCACATTGAGAAAGGCCAAGGGGACGCCCGCAAGAGAGCAAACCTTCTCAGTTATGACCCCATCCTTGTCTAATGGGTTCCCAGTAGAGCTCCGCCAGGCCCCTCCCTCCCAGCTTTCAAGAGAAGACAAGCATGTTCACAGAAGCATCTAAGGGGATCATCCCTTCATTTAAATAACCCCACCACCACCACCATCACTTAGGGTTAACTTCAGATTTATCTGAGATGTACTCGGTTGCATTTTGAATATCATTCATTGCACAACTGAAAGATCTCTTATTTCATTGTTTTTATTTTGACTGTAAAACAGTTGATGTAGTGCCTGTGTGTGTGTTGTGTCATTACAATCGTGACCAACTCTTCGTTTTCTTGGCAGGAGTACTGGAGTGGCTTGCCAGTTCCTACTCCAGGCGCATGCAGCACCTGGGATTCCCTGGTGTTCTCCAAGTACTAACCAGGGCTGACCCTGCTTAGCTTCCAAAATCAGTCGAGATTGGAGGTGCTTAGGGCATCTAGGCAGCTCGATGTAGTGCCTAGTATCACTATTTGGGTGGTATACAAGAATATTAAGCAACCAAACAAACATTAAGGTGCATGGGAGAGCTGGGGTCAGTGTGCTGGATGGGACACCTGTTTCTATCTTTTTGCAGTGATTTTTTTCCCCATAGCTACAAAGTTAAAAAATTGTATTGTGATCGGTGTCTTTGATTCACCTTCTGGAATCTTCTCCCTTATTCAACGTATTTCCTCCCCTCTTTTTTTTCTTTTTTTGGTAATGAGTAGCTACACTAACCTTAAGCCCTGATATCAATGCTGCAATTCATATCCACACTGGTTGCATGGTTATCTATACATTCACCAAGCTGCCTAGATGCCCTAAGCACATCCGATCTCGCCTGATTTCAGAAGCTATTTGTGCATTTGTTTGATTTGACTATCTGTTTCATTTTATATTGTTGTAAATCGCCCTGAGTTCCTCCGGGAAGACGGGCGGTATATAAGCTCTAAAATAAATAAATAAATAAATAAATAAATAAATAAAGCTAAGCAGGGTTGGCCCTGGTTAGTACTTGGATGGGAGACCACCAGGGAATACCAGGTGCTGTAGGTGCCTGGAGTAGGAACTGGCAAGCCACTCCAGTATCCCTGCCAATAAAACTAGTCACGAAGAGTCAGTCATGACTGTAACAACACAACACACACACATAAATTCACCAAGATTGAGTCATGACTCTAGTTGTGTAGATCCATGATTTCTTGATAAAGTGGCCTCTGCTTGGGCAAATTCTTCACATATCCCTTGCTCGTAATTCCTCCCAAGCTCCTGGGATACCAAATGTTGTAAGTTATTCCTCCGGAGAACAGTTCAGCTCACATGGGAAATTGTTTGAGTGCAAAAGGAAACTTGTGGTGCCTGAAAGATAAGAGCTTTTGAGTTCCCTGGAGTTTTTCCGTCAGCTTTTGTTGCCAGAGGTGATGAAGGAGCCCGTCTTTGAGCCCTAGCTGACATCTCCCGATAATATCTGTATTTATGTCCATGTGCCAGTTATGGATTTTCTCCCCTTTAAAACTGAAATGAAATTTCTATATTAATTTTTATCTTATCTCGGAGAAAAGCAGGTGGGAGGAAGAGAGGTTTTGCTCTTTGGCTGCTCTTTCAAGGAACAAGAGTGGTTTGGCCATTGTGGTTTAAGACATCTACACCAGTTGTTCCCAACCTGGGGGTCTGGATGGCCCCTCTCAAGGGGGGGGGGTCACAAATGTCTTCTGGGAGGGGGGACATTGGTCAGCTGATATGATTTCTCCCTTGACATTTTGGAACAGGATAGTCAAGTTTGCATGTATGTGTATGTATGAGAAACAGGACCTTTGGGGAAGAAAGCAGCCTCTGTGTTCTGAGAAAAGATGACTTGACCCCGTTAAATTGTCTTTTTATGCAAGCATGGCAGCATAGGTGGGTAAATTGACGATGGAAAAAAAAGAAGGGACCACTAACTCAAAAAAGGCTTTGTAACCACTGATCTTATACCTTTGCAAGACATACACAAGATGGGATTTCGATCTTCCCTAACCCACTTAGATGAGATCTACCGTATATACTCGAGTATAAGTCAACCTGAGTATAAGTCAAAGGGCCCCTTTTAAAAACCCCAAAACTGGGTAAACATATTGAGTCGAGTATACGTCTAGGGTGGGAAATGCAGCAGGGCCTGGCAGCTCCTCCTTTGTGAGCTGGGGGGGGGGGAGCGGTGTGTGATGTTTAAAATGACTTTTAGCCACCGAGGCAAGTGCTTGCTTGGGTCAGTGGCTAAAAGTCATTTTAAACATCGCGCACCGCTCCCCTATGATGGGGAGGGGGGTCATGAGAAGCTGCATGCAATGTTTAAAATGACTTTAGCCACCGACCCAAGCACTTGCCTCAGTGGCTAAAAGTATTGACCTGAATATAAGTCAAGGGCCCCTTTTTTCAGCACAAAATTAGGGCTGAAAAACTAGGCTTATAACCGAGTATATACAGTATTTGAAAGCAAATGCGAGGAAGTCAAAGTACCACAGCATATGAACATAAATGCAGACATCACCCCAGCAATACCTCAGTGTTTTCTAAAGGGTTAAAATGCACACAGTCAATATGACAGTCAATATGTCAAGTATGACCACAAGTGATCTTAATTATGTTTTTAAAAATGAGCTTCAGAACCCGTTAGTAGTTTTTTTTTTTGCTTTAGCTTTATTAAATCCCACCCAGCCCCCACGAATATCTAGCTTCATATCTCCACAAGTTGGGAGGCCAGCGCGAGAAAGAATGATTGAAAAAAGCAGAAAATAAACTTGCCTGTTACCTGCTGTTGGGCCCCCAAAAAACTTCTTATAACAGGGAATAGCATTTTTCTGGACCGGAGTAATGAAAATATGGACTAACAGGACGGTAACATTTTTGAATGGCTGGCATGCAAGCCTGAAAAAATACCATAATTACTTTTCAATATAACTTGTCCTTTTTTTATTACCCATGCAAAGTTCTCCAGTGACTTTAAAGGAGCTGCCAAGTAAAACTGAAAAAATGAAAACAGAGTCTCTTGCACGCTGGCGGAGAGCCGAGGTGAACGAAACACGAACTTGCTGGCTGGGGCCCAATATGAGACATGCCTCGCTGAGGCAAAGTGATTAAGCTAATCCACAGGTTTAATATTACATAAACCAGGCTCACTACAGGACCCCTCCCCACCATCGGAGGGTTAAAAACACACACACACCACTGTGCTTGAGGAAACAGAGCTGCAGCTTCCCACCTGTTTCTTACTACCCTTCTCATCTCCTAGTGGTCAGGAAATTAAAAATAATCTATAAGACAACACTTACATCCAAGAAACACAACACTCTCCAGTTAAGGCTGCATTCCCCAGCTCAGATGGTTCATCCAAGAATCATGAAGTTGGATGGAGCCCATAAGACCATCAAGTTCAACCTCCCTGCTTGAGGCATGAATACAAATCAAAGGATACCTGCAGTTGCCTAGAGTTCTCTTGACTGCCTCCAGTGTTGGAGCATTCATCACCCTTCTTCTAGGTAACTGGTTCCATTGTCATACTGCTCTAACAGTCGGGAAGATTTTTTCCCCTGATATTCAGCCAGAATTTGGCTTCCTCTAACTTCAGCCCCTTGTTGTATTTCCTGTACTTGGGGGTGGAAGCACTGTGAGACGGACATCTCAGGTGGCAGATGCTGGGAGATGACAAGGAAATGGGGAGGGAAAGCTGTGCAATATATTCCATGTTGCACCCTCATAGTGAACCTTGGAGCTCCTTATCCTGCTCTCAGGACTAGGGATGGGCACAAAACGAAAAATGAAATGCTGTTTCAGCGTGTCATTAGGTAACGAAATGAAAAAAAAAATGAAACAACACGAAGCAGCAGCATTTCGTTACAGGTGAAATGAAATGTGTTGTTGTTGTTGTTGTTGTTGTTGTTGTTGTTGTTGTTGTTGTTGTTAAAAATGAACCTTTTTTTCCTCCCCCAAGCCCCACCTGCCAGCTGATCGGTGCTGGGGTGGGGGAGGAAAAACCTTCTCCCCCAAATCCCACCACTTTCCAGCCCCGCCTCCCCCCCCCCACGAACCACTTCATTAGTGGTTTGTTTTGTATATATTTTTTTTTGAAAAATCCATATGAAATGAAATGAAAAAAATGTGTGTGGGGGGGGGAGGAAAGGAAACAAAACGAAACAAAACATAGTATTTTCATTCTATGCCCATCCCTACTCAGGATTGCTCCCAAGGGCTACAACTTGGCAGCATGCATTACAAGTATATTAGCACAGCCTACTGGGGACATCCATTCCTTCTACTACTCAGGATTGGGAATTTAGCTTCCTGGAACCTCCAAAGATCTGGAATCTGAAGGATCTGTCAGTTCCTTCTCAATCTCAGTATGGGGCTGTTCCACCAGATCCTTAGTGGAGAATGCATCCCATGAGTCCATGACATTTATGAGCCATGGAGAACACCATTGTAGCTGGAGTTACTTTTCGAAGATGGATTTGCTCAAGGAATACTCTGCTATCAGCCGTGTTTTTGATCATCAATCCGTGATACACCTAATCACACTCATAGGCTGCTCAAGTTATTTATTTGTTCATCTGCTTGTTTATCACTAATGCTTTCTGTCAGGATGCTCAAGGCAGCTAACGATAATACAATCAAGAGAAGAACTACAGTGCAGTAGGTACATAATAAAAATAATTGGAAGCAGTGAATAAGTCCTTTAAAGCAAACAAATATCTGGCAGGAACGAAACAAGCACAGAAAAAAATGTATTTCCCACAGAAGAGAGGTGCTCTCCCCTCCATCACAAAGCCAACTGAAATAAAAGGCTTTTCTGAATACCCAAAGAAAGATGTGCATGATGCAGCCAAGCCAAGTTTCTCTCACTTGGGTCTCTGGAGCATGGCTGAAGAAGACCAAGGCTCCTTCCTTGTTTGAGCCATCGGAGTGCACCTGAATGGCAGCACGGGGAAACAGAGATGTACACGGAGGGGCATTCCAAAATGCAAAGGTCCATCGGCTCTTCCTCAGCTCCAAGATAATTGCTGGACAAAGATGGAGGGGATTTCCCCCCTTCAAACACATGGGGAATTTTAGAGAGAGACTGTAAGATCAAGGGCACAATCCTTGGTAACTTTGGGCCAGGGAGTAAGGGAATGTCATTTCTTCTAGTTGACATTTCAACTTAGATACCACCCTGGTAGAGCACTCTCTTTACCACAGAATGATGCCAACAACACTTTGTCCCCTGGCAAGTTGGGTCCTCATTTTCCCAACCTTGGAAGGTGGAGTCAACCTTTTGCTGGCTACCTGAGTCCGTTGAGATTGAACTTGGGTCCATGGGCAGAGGCTTGATTGCAATACTGCAGTGGTGGCGAACCTTCGGCACTCCAGATGTTTTGGACCCCAATTCTCAGAATTCCAAGCCTGTATTGCCAATGACAGTGCACTGTGGGAGTTGTGGTCCAAAACATCTGGAGGGCTGAAGGTTCACCACCACTGCGATACTGCAATCACTTTACTATAAAGCTCAAAATTTTTGCCTTTTGTGCCTCTTTTATCTCCATTTGGTTTGTTCATGTTCAAAAGTGAAAATACGATTCATTCCTCACTCAAATAAGTTTAACATTCCTGAGCAGAGCATTCCCCCCCCCCAAGATTGGAAAATGACTTCCCCCAGCCCCCCATCAATATACCTTCTAGTATTGGCCTGCAGGGATTCTGGGAGGTACAATCCGGAAACATTTCCACATTCTGATCTGTCATCTTCTTGCCATGCTGACTGGCATTTCTACCGCTCACCTTTTTTTCAACCAGAACTGGAAAAACCAACCATCCACCAACACCATCTCCAAAATCAGGGGAAAGCAATATTAACAAATCTGTTGGTCTTTGCTCGGAAGAGGTGACCATTGCATTTCACTTGTCTTTGGATGTTAGGATTTATCGAAATTCGTAAAATTTAAGCCCCTCCAAGTTCAGAAGCATGTTTGATTGGGTTTTGAATAAGAGGTCACCAGGAAACATGAGATATTCAGATCGTGTCTGGAAAAGATCTGGCTTCAAACTCTAGAAAGCCATTATTTCTCGGAAGAGCAGAGAGCACAAACTAATGTAATGTGAATGCCTACTGTTTAAAAAAAATTGGATGGGTGACCTAGGATCACCCTAGGTTCTAATATTAAGGGACTTTCCCCATGCATTTTTCTACATCATGCTTTTTTTGTATAAACCTGGACCAGGTGCCGTCTTGCTTGCCTTTGCTATGAGTGCCTATTGCTCTGCAGAAGCTTTGACTATGAATGGAATGTTTTGATGGCTTAGAATAAAAATCCAATAATTCCCCATCATGGGAGTACCACTTGACTTACAGATATCTAAGCATCACTCACCTGGGGGGAAATACCTAAACATGGAAGCTTTGTGAATTATCTGGGCCTTGTACCACCCACGTTTCCAATTCCTGACCGAGACTTGCTAGGTTTCTTTCTGAACAGCAAGCTAGATCAAGCTAAGCTTGGAAGCTTCTGGTTTAGGCCTTTTCATCCAGGTGAATTGAGTTTACAGTGTATAGAAATCATGCAGGAGTCCCAGAATGGAGAATTATGGGATTTGTAGTCCAAGAGAAACAAAAATCCATTCCTACCTTTGACCCACCTGAACACATCTGATCCCCACTGAGTCCGTAAATTAAGCGGGACTTGCCCTGGCTAGCACTTGGATGCAAGACCACCAGGAAATACCAGGGATTTCCAGATAAAGCTAAGAAAAGAGTCATCTGAAAAAAAACACCAACCCTTAGAAATTCTGTCAGACAGAGCTGATGATGCTGGACTGAGCTGTGCAAAGCCCTGAGTCACAGGGCCAGTTCTTGCGTTCTTAAAGCCAAATTGCCAGATTTCCCATCTCTTCTCTTTCATAAGAACATAACATAAGAAGAGCCATGCTGGATCAGGCCAAAGGCCCATCTAGTCCAGTTTCCTGGATCTCACAGTTGCCTCACCAAATGCCTCTGGGAGCACATGAGACTGGATCTCTGTCTCCTGATACCACTCCCCTGCATCTGGCCCTTGAAGTACCCCAGTTTTAAGCCTGGAGATTACACATCTCCATCATAGTTTGTAACCTGTGATGGACTTTTCCTCCAGGAATATGTCCAATCCCCTTTTGAAGGCATTCCAGCCAGATGCCATCCCCACCTCCTGCGGGTAAAAAAATATTTTCTTTTGTCTGTTCTCACTCTCCCAGCCCTCAGTTTGAGTGGATATCCCCTAGTTCTGGTATTTTCTGAGAGGGAAAAGAACATCCCTCTATCCATTTTACTCATGCCCTGCATAATTTTGTATGTCTCAATCATGTCTCCTTTTTATATCTTCAGTTCACAATCAACTTATAATCATGGAGGGTATGCAATTAAGGGCAAGAAATGGGTGGGGGGAGAAAGCCAAGGAGGATACAAAGCAGACAATTGCCTTGTAAACAGGGTGTGTGGGGGTGGGGAGATGGAGGGGCAGGAATCGGGGAGAGCTATTAAACCAGAATGTTCAAACCAAGGCACAGGAGCGAGTTTATCCAAGCAAATCAATTCAAGTTAATCTTTCAGTGTCAGCTGGCTTGGTTTTTTGGAGGCTGGTGATGAATGTTTGGGCTGGGAAGATGAAATGCTGGGATGCCAGGCCGAGCACTGACAGCTACAGATGGTACCAATTACTGCCAGGAGAGTCTGTCCTACTGCGAAGCTGAGATGTCTGATTTGTGGCCACAGAGAAATGAAAGGGAAGCTCTCCAGCAAGGCTTGTCACCTGTCCTGTATGGTGGCTTCACAGAGAAAGCAAAGGAAGGGGGACAGGAGAGGCCCCCTCCCTGCAAAATACGACGGATCTCCATATTTTTAAAATCACACTTTTTTTGTTTACATATTCATGGCACCACAAAGCCTTGAGCATCTGTGTGTGCTGCAGGGTAGATGGAGTTGGCTTTTATGGCTCCTTTGTTCTCATTTGGTAGCTTCCATTTGTTTTGTTTTGATTAAGAAAACAAGGAACAAATTCATGACGTTTTTTAAAAAGGAAAAAGTAGACGTCCAAGAAACCAGCAACACAGATTTATTCTATGTTTTGTGGATACTGATAGAACACAATTTACAATTCCTCCGGTTGCTCCTTGACTCTGGAATCCCATCCTTGAATCCTCATGAAAAATAACACCACTGTTCTCCCTCCTGAAAATCCATCTTCAGGATCTGTATATCCAGGGGAAGCCTCCTTGCTGATGATTTCTCCCTAACCTCATACTACTATTTTTAATATTGATCAACATGGGGTCCCTGTTGGCTGTCCCTTTCATTTTTGGCCTCTTTCACTTTTCCTATGCACACACTGCCCCTCACAAAAATATAGCTGAAAGTTTGATTCCAATTGTCATTGCCATCTCAAAACGCAGAGTTGGAAGTGACCCTGTCACCGAGTCCTGTGTCAATAAGGTTTAGCTTTCCTCAGATTGGCGAAGCTGTTTGAATGAGCAGCAAAACGTTTCAGTCTCTCAAGAAAAGAAGTCCAGTTGCCATGACTCAACTTCCAGATTTCTTAAGGATGGGAATTCTAGTCTCATAATTTGCCAGAACCTCCAGACAGAATTAGGGGAACGAAACCTCTCAAACTATAAGGAGTTAGAGCAGCCCTCTTTAATCCCATTCCATTCCCCTGCTGCTTTTTTTTTAATTTATTTAGAAATGCAAGAAAAGTGCCCACTGCACTGGGAATATGAGTCCTGGCAACCATTGCACTGTACGGAGGCAACCTCCAACTGAACAACCTCTCCTATGGACCTTTGACAGCTACTGGAGACCCTGGCACATGCTTTCCTTCCCGATCAAAGAATAATGCGTTTTTGACAACCCCAGAACAACTCTGAACTTTGCGTGAAAGTAGCAACCTACTGATTGCAACAGATCAGGGTGCTCTGATAAACTGCTGGCTTACTCAGTGGTTTCAATGTCTGGCTGCGGAGTCCAGGGTCAGGGGTTCAATTCCCAACTGTGCTTCCTTGAAAGGATCTGATGATCTATCAGTCCGCTCTAGTTGTGCCATTCTAAGATGATCGTAATTATAAACCCAAGGAATTATTTTTGTTTTTCTTTTCTCCCCTGGCCATTTGACAAACTCAAGGATGTTCAAGATTATAGAGTTTTTTCCCCTTAGAATCATGAATCTGAGCTCTTTACAGGGAGTTTTTTTTTTAAATCTACACAGGTCTTTATCTATATATTTTTTCCCTGCCACCCTCCCTCTCCCAACTTCTGCCACCACACTTTATCAGAGGTTTACATATTTCTTAAAAGCAGATAGACTTCATGTGTGGAGTGCCGTTAAATGCATCACGGATATGGAAAGCTCTTGCAGGAGGTTTCATTAAGTCTAACATGATTTACGGGACACGAGACACATTGCTTCAAGATTTTTATATCACGGCAGTAAGTACTCCAGGGATATTTCGACCCACTTGAAATTGTTTTAGCTATGCTATTACCAGGGTCAAAACAGATGGCAGCATATATCAATTAGATTGGAGCAATTTTGAAAACTGGCTTCTGGACCCTTCAAAATTCACATCCTATGGTTCCTACCCACTTTTTCCTCCATCTCATTGTAGTCCTGAAAAAGGACCTTAAAATCGGAACCCCAAATGAAACAAAAGCAAAATGCAAAATGTTCTGCTTATATACCGCCCCATACCACTTCAAGTCGTCTCTGGGCGGTTTACAGTTTTTAATTACAGTATGCAGGTTACAAATTGCTCCCCCCCCCCAGCAGCAAGCTGGGTACTCATTTTACCAGCCTCAGGAGGATGGAAGGCTGAGTGAACCTTGAGCCTGCTACCTGGGATTGAACCCCAGGTCCTGAACACAGTTTTACTTGCAGTACAGGCATTTAACCACTGTGTCACGGGGCTCCTTAAAGCTGCAAGGCTACACAATGCCTCCTCCAGGGTAAAGCCAGGGAACCCACTGGGTCTAGATTAGAATCCTCAAGTGCAGATGTATATGTATGTATGTTAGGCAATTTCTTCCATGGAAAGCAATCATAGAATCAAAGAATAATGGAATTTGAAGGTGCCTCTAAGGTCATTAAGTCCAACCCCTGCTCAATGCAGAAATCCCAGTCAAAGTAGATCTGACAGATGGTTGTCCAATTTTCTCTTGAATGCCTCCCATCTCCCAAAGTCATTGCTTCCACTGTCACCCTTCTTCAACAGTTGAGAATGTTTTACTCCCCTAAATCTGGCTTGCTGTAGCTTGCATCCATCCTTACGTGTCCTGCACTCTGCAATGATCCAGAATAGATTTTGCTCCTTCTCTGTGTGACAGCCTTTCAAGCATTTGACAAGTACTGTCACATCTTCCCACAGTCTTCTTTTCTGAAAGCTAAACATGCCTATTTCTTTCAGTCTTTCCTCTGAAGGCTTGGTTTCCATTCTCCTCTTCCTTATTTCCTGGTTGTCCTGCTCTGAACTTATTCCAGTTTGCTGATATCCTTCTTAAAGTGTGGTGTGTGGAACTGGACACAGTACTAGGTGAGAGAGGAACTGAATCCTCTGGTGGTGCATTGGTATTGGCGTGGGAGTACAGAACCACTGAACAAATGTTCCCACACACACATGGCATGATACGATCATGTTCTTCCACACTTTGCAACTGTGGCTTAGATGCTTATTCAGGGTGCTGCTACTCCATAAATGGTTCTCCTGTTGGAGCATCTCTGCTTAAGGTCAGCTACCAGGGCCACCTAGTCTATTCAGGTTTCGCAGTTGTAGGTGATCACCCCAAGTGAAGCCCAGAAAGCTCCTGCTAGAAACAGGGCTTTCTCTGTGGTCGCCCTACAGCTATGTAATATTGACATACACCAGGCTCCCTCTCTCTTGACCTTGCATCAACAGAAGCATAGTGTCTAGATCAAGGGAAGTGATAGTACCACTCTAGTCTGCTCTGGTCAGACCCCACCTGGAATACTGTGTCCAGTTCTGTGCACCTCAATTTAAAAAAGATGTTGACAACCTCGAGCGGGTACAAAGGAGGGCGACCAGGGTGGTTGAAGGTCTGGAAGAAATGTCTTAGGAGGAATGGCTTAGGGAACTGGGAATGTTTAGCCTTCAAAAAGAAAGCTGAGAGGGGATATGATAGCTAATGGTTAAATATTTGAATGGATGTCATATTGAAGAGGGGACTGGCTTGTTTTCCATGGCTTCAGGGACTAGGACTCGGGTCAATGGTTTCAAACTGCAGGAAAAGAGATTCCATTTGAACATTAGGAAGAACTTCATGACGGTTAGAGCTGTTCGGCAGTGGATTATGCTGCCACAGAGGGTGGTGGAGTCTCCTTCTTTGGAGGTTTTTAAGCAGAAGCTGGATGGCCATATGTTGGAAATACTGTGATGGAGGTTCCTGCATGGCAGGGGTTGGACTGGATGGCCCTTGAGGTCTCTCCCAACTCTATGATTCTGTGATTCTATTCAGGAAATCTAAGCTTTTCAAAGAGGCTTTCAGGAATAACTTTTTCTCTTTGGCATTCTCACGGATCCGTGTGTTTCAATTTGAATCTTGTTTGCCTCTGCCCCTGAGTTTTATGCCCCCCCCCCAATATTTATTATTTATGTGCTATGGGGGTTGGTGGCTGGGCATGTGTTTTCATTTGTAGTGGCTTTTCACTGGATGAGCAGGATATAAATGGGATTAATAAATGAATCATATAAATAAATGGCCGTCGGATGAGTGACACAGCTTGGGGGGGGGAGTGAGAAAAATCTAGGAGTCAAAATTTACAAACTCTCTGCAATTCTACAGTAAAAAACAAGATGAACATTGAATGAAAGGACATTCCTGCAGACCCTGGGTTGTGTGAGTGTTGCATAGGTGTGAGTCCAGAAGTACCTCCTTGCCACTGGAGACAAACAATAATTAAGTAAGAACCAGTAGAGATAATTCTTTGAATAAATAAATAAATAAACCATCCTCGTCTGTTACATTTCTTTGTCAGAAAGAATCTCAGCTGCTTCATCCCTCAATCACAAGAGGGGATACAGACGGACTCTACATTTAGCCCAATTACTTTAGTTGTTCTGAAGACATTCCAGAAAGGGGGATGGTGAAAATGTACCTCATTTAAACAAAACCACCTGTGGTTTTACAGCAGTCCTCCGTCAAGCCTGGGATTCAGAGTACATATATTAGGAAATTCATTATATGAAACATTTATCCCATGAATAAATTAAAGACTGAAATACGGTGCAATAAAACTTTTTTTTGAAGGATTTCTATGGGTAAAATAATGTGAAAATTAGCAGAGTTAAATATGATTCTCTTTAACCCAGAATAAGACCCACACACCATTATGATGATGTGTCAGGGCATTTTGGCTTCATGGAAAGCCTACTTGCAGAATGGAATGGGAACATATGAAATGCGAATTCTGAAAGCAGAGCAATGTTGGATGATGAGGTAGAAGGCAGCTTTGCTCTGTTTGAATGTTCCACTGACAGCCTGCAGGTAGAAGCATCAATAAACTCCTAGTTCTTCCAGGACTTGATTTTTCGTGCCAACCAATGGGACAGTGGTGTGGGAGGGGCCTCTTGATTCACCCCAAGCAATAAAACGCATTGGGTGTAAACATGACAGCAGGGAGCTGGGCTGTTTCCTATCTCCCCTGTGTGACCTTTCCGTTGTAGACACTCCTCGCAGAAGACAAAAAAGGAGGAAATTTGTGAATGACGGACCTGAGGAGGGCAACACAGCAAGACACTTCCCGATGAGAAACGGGGTGGGGTGGGGGACCGAGAGCAAATTCCGGTGTGAAATAATGAAACTAAATGCAAAGGGATAATAAATTTAAAGAGTCTGAGAAAGGTTACAAATTGAATTATTATGCAGAGGGACTCATGCACAGAGTTCCAGGAGTACGCTCACATGCTCGTCTCCCAGGAGGGCTGTAGACAGTACTTAAAGCGATCCTTCACACACTACCTTTCGCGCCAGGAATGTCCCCATATTTTTATCAGCCTCTTCTCATACCAGGGCTTTAATTCCCCCCCAGGGATATATTTCTGCCACCTCCTTCCCAAACATCCTTCCTCCCCTGCTGTATTCCAGTCCACATCAAATGACAAATTTGCAATAATAATAATAATAATAATAATAATAATAATAATAATAATAATAATAATAATAATAATAATAATAATAATAATAATCAGGATCTGAAAATTGAACTTCAGAGACTCTGGCATAAACCGGTACAGGTGGTTCCAGTGGTAATCAGCACGCTGGGTGCGGTGCCTAAAGAGCTAAGCAAGTATTTAGAAGAAATTGGAGTTGACAAAGTCACCATCAGTCAGATGCAGAAAGCCGCTTTACTGGGATCTGCTCGCATAATTCGCCGAGACATAACTGAGTCCTAAAAGCTTGGGAAGCGTTCAACTAGTGATTGGTAATACAAAATCCAATGTAGATAGCTGTGTGGTTAATAATAATAATAATAATAATAATAATAATAATAATAATAATAATAATAATAATAATAATAATAAGAAGAAGAAGAAGAAGAAGAAGAAGAAGAAGAAGAAGAAGAAGAAGAAGAAGAAGAAGAAGAAGAAGAAGAGGTGAAGTCCTGCAGAAACATCCCCTGCGAATTCTGAACTAGAAACACACCTCCAGAAAGAAGTGGAGAAAACAAGCCAGCAGGAAACTGAAGGGCCCTGCTGGAGCGGTGAACATCACTCACTCTGAGGCACCGAGCTCCCTGCATGCAGCAGCAGGGTGCAAACAGATGCAGCAATATCGGAGTTCATTTGCTCTGTGTCTAACACCCTCCGTGCACTCGATGGGAAAATACAGTAATTTGTGTAATGGGTAATTAAAAGTGCCAGAGAAGTTAGGAAATAGATGTGCTTTCAGCTTATTGTAATTAGTTGTACAGACGGAAACATTTACTGGATATTTTTTGTTCCCTGCAAACCTCCACATTCCTCCTTGCTTCATATACTGATTGGAAGGTTATTACTTCCGGATGTAGGGCTGACCCACAGACCTGTAGCCAGTTATGGACAGGAGGGTGAAAAAGTCCATGCTATGTTGGGGGCTGCACAGGCCACTGAATCATAGGAACATTGAGTCCTCAAAGATGACAAGGGTCACCTAACACAACCCTGCTGGTGGATGAATTCCTAAAAAGGCCAGGGGGACTAGTTGGCTGATACCCATCAGCACAGCTTCCTGTGTATTTTGACTTCCATAGGGCCATAGATGCAAAGTCCACCATGAAAAAATACTTATGCCCTATAGTAGTGGTGGTGAACCTTTGGTACTCCAGATGTTTTGGACCACAACTCCCAGAATTCCAAGCCTTTATTGTCAGTAACAAAGGACTGTGGTTGTTGTGGTCCAAAACATCTGGAGCAATGAAGCTTCACCACCACTGCCCTATAGTATGCCCTTTTGGCCTAGGAAACAGGGACCCCACAACTCGTGTTATGCTGAGTGAGATCTGTGGTCAATGTTGGGATTTCCACCAAAGTGGTTAAAAGCAAATTTAGAAGCCTCCTGGCGATTCCCAAATCTGAGGTGGAATATGATGAAATCTGTCATCCAGGATTTTACTTTTTATTTTTTAAACATCTATTTCCATTTCTATACCACCCCCGATTGGGCTGTTCAAAATATTTATGAGATCAGTAGCTGATTTTGCATTATCCAGTCATGATCCATCTTCCTCCCATTTTGGGGTGCATGTGCTATTGATCAGAAAGAGAATATCAGTCACCTTCCTGCAGGTATTTCATGAACGGTCATAGGGAGCTTGTCATTGCCTGAGTAAGAAATCCCTGCTAAAAATCTGGAGAGGCAACCCTTGTGTGGCTCTCAACTTCCTCTAGAGATAACACATTTTATTGCAGTTCTTTTTGCGAGGTTGTACTTCTAGAAAGATAATATGAAACTTTCATGATCTATACACATGTCATCGTTATGGCCTGAGGACACTACAAAACAAGTAACTTCCCTTCTGCACTCGATTCTGAATTTGTAACATGGCGTGTGATGATTGTGCAACGTTAATGGCCTCCCAAAGTGGTGCAGAAAAGGCGTTACCTCACAAAAGCTCTTCTTTGTGTTAACGCTCTGTTGCACATTCCATGCCGCGGACACCTCAGGGAAAAGAGTGAGGAGCCGAGATGGTTTGTATCACAGGTGTAAAGTTGTTGCTAGCAGCTTCTCTAAAAATGCATAATTGGATATTGGTTTGTGTATATTATTAATTAAGTTATCACACCGCTTGCTGTTGGTGTGAAATAAGATTTTTAAAAAGAACTGCACGGCTGTATCCATGCAGGTTACCCATTCCTCACAAAGCTGCTGAATGAATCATTTGTACCAGCTTCTTTGTTAATTTAATAGAGCAACTAAGTTTGTTCGCAGTTCCATCTGGCATGTGCTCCCTCTGAAGAAGCTTCTATGGAGTTCTTTGGAGACTTCCCCCCCACCAGGTGATTGACTACAGAATTATAATGGTTGATCATCCCTGATTAATATCTTTCTATGGCTCAGATTTTTGTTTCTTTCAGGCATCCATGGAAAAATTCATTTGCCTTTACTTGTGCCTCTTCATCACAAGAAAAAATATATATGGATGCATTTTGGTGAATATGTTAATGTACCTCAGCACAGGGTAATGTATAAAATGCCACCACAAAATTCAAGAATGTGCCAAAACACATGAATAGCATTTCAGTCATTCAATTAGTACAGTCCAAATAATACATTTCCCCAGTTCTCAGCAGGCTATCTGAAGTAAGACTGTAGCTAGTGGTTGGAAAAGTCTCACCCAACCTATTTAAGGCAATAGCACTTATATAATTGTTAAGTTATGAACCTAATTCATTCATGGTGTCCAGTTTGGGCGGGATGAACAACCAAACACTGATGGGCTAAATCCAATAATAGGCAGGGGTGTTCTGTCAAATCTTGGAATATCAGTATGCATCAGTAACAACAAAAAGAAGAAAAAACAAACAACAGTTTAACACAATATTACAAGCAGTTGCAGACCTCAGAAAGGACATCACTAGAGCTACAAAAACCAGCAACAGCAGGAACAGCCATACACATTGTGCCAATATTTAACATATATTTAGGGTTTTTTAAAATTATCTCAGCTATATAATATCGGTTAACATTTTAAAAATTTTATTAATTTTGGCTGGTATTTTTAATCATATCATCATCATCATCATCATCATCATCATCATCATCAAACTGCAGGACTGGGAGGGACACTATGAATAATTGAGTCCAATCTCTGTCCAAGAAACACAGTGAGAATCGGAACTACCAACCTCTGGCACTTCAACCAGATGTCAACAACCTCCAGCAGTCAAAGCTTATCTTTGCTCTGATGATTTTAGGGCAAGGTAGAGGCTTCTTTATTTATTATTTATTTATTTTTAACTCTTGTATACCGCCCCATTCCCACAATGGGGACTCAGGGCGGTTAACAACATAAAAATAGCAAACAGATAAAATCAGACACAAGCAATGGGCAACAAATATGCTAAAAACAATTAGATCCAAGGTTAAATAGGCGGGGGGGGGGGGGGGGGGAGTTTAGACCAGGATGAGAGAGCCGGACCGTCTCAAGGTCACCAGGAATATTCTGTGGACATGAGGAGGGGTAAGAGGGGGGGTTATAGGACTAGAAATGGATTTCTCATGTCCCAAGTCTAGCACCATAGCCATGACACAACACTGGTTCTCAGTGCTAAAAGCAATTGCAATTAAAAATAGAAACAGCAGCAACGACAACAGTGACAGAGGGATACCTGAGCCTAATGTAGATAAAGATATGCAGATATTAGGGGCACTTCCTTTAAAATTTAAGATCATTTAAAAATATGTTGCACCCAGAGAGTAATTGGGTAAGGTTTCAATACGTGGCAGGTCTACACTTGTGAGTCTGTGTACTCAGGGATGGCCCAGTTTACATCCAATGCTATCCTCACAGATCAAGCAGATCAGCAAACCACACCCAATGAGTTGACGTAAAGGCCTCCGAAAGCCCTGCTTGCATGAACACTTTGGACCAGTTGCTAATCTGGATGAGGGAATGCCAGCCTGTGTGGCCAGTAGGAGATTGTGGGATTTGTAGCCATTCCTACAACCTACAATGTGTGTGTGTGTGTGTGTGTGTGTGTGTGTGTGTGTGTGTGTGTGTGTGTGTGTGTGTGTGTGTTGTGTCATTACAGTCGTGACCTACTCTCTGTGACCCCATGTCCCTGGAGTTTTCTTGGCAGGAATACTGGAGTGGTTTTCCCGTTCCTGCTCCAGGTGCCTACAGCTCCTGGTATTCCCTGGTGGTCTCCCATCCAAGTACTAACCAGGGCCGACCCTGCTTAGCTTCTGCAATCAGGCGAGTTCGGATGTGCTTAGGGCATCTACCAACTCATTATTCTCATCAACCGGTGAATCCATATGGGTGGTGGTGGTGGCAGCTATAGAAGAGGTGATTTGGCAGTGGGATTCTGTATCCCACCCATGACTCAAAAGACATGCATCACATCATTTCAAGTCAAGAGGGAAGAGAAAAGCTTTACTGGCTTTGGAAAGGGCCTTACGTTGTTGTTACTCCATGACTCTTTCTTTTTAGACCTCTTTGCAACAGCGAATGGCACAGAATTAGTTCCATTTTGTCCACATATCTCAGCTCTCCGTCAGCAGTAATGAGATATTATAGCTTCCATGTGTTGGGAGGGGGAGGGAACCAGCATGAAAGTTCCATTAGCCCAATGGCTCAACGCATGGGGCTGAGAAGGGGGGGGGGAGTGTTCGGAAAGGAGATTATAAACAATAGCCATTAAGTTGGCCATGTTCCCTTGAAAACATTCAAGCCCTCTCTTTCACTCTCCCCTGGATGCAAACATTTAGTGAAGCGAAGGCAAAGGCAGGGAGGAACTCTGTTCCATCATTTTGCTGCCTGGGAAAAAAACACTATATTTTCCTACAACATCATAGTGGTGGGAGCACCATCGTGCTCCCCAAACGCTCGGGTTAATTGGGAATGTTATGCTAGCAGGGAAGCAAAATAACAGAGCTCGGCCCTCTTAATCCTCCAGGAGAATCTGACACCTCTAACCCGGCTATAAACCACGCTGACTGGCAACGTTTCCCAAGAGACACCCGTCCAGATGTGAAGCAATGGAACATGGCAAGGATCCTTCTCTCTGGCTAAAGCCCACCCCACTTGCCTCATGCCCAAGGTGAGAGAAGAACACTAGATCAGCATTTAAAAAACAAACAAACTCAGGGACGAGCTTCCCCACCCTTGACACCAAATAATGCAAAAAATCCACCCAGTTTTGCTGATCCCAGTCTAGTATTGCTACTGCTAATGGCCTAGTGCAGGGCTGTCCAAACTTCAGCCCTTTAGAGCAGGCATGTCCAAACTTTGGCCCTCCAGATGTTTTGGACCACAACTCCCACAGTCCTTTGCCATTGGAAATACAGGCTTGGAATTCTGGGACTTGTGGTCCAAAACATCAGGAGGGCCAAAGTTTGGACATGCCTGCTTTAGAGGTTTTGGACCACAATTCCCAGAATTCCAAGCCTAGATTGCCACTGACAAAGGACTGTGGGAGTTGTGGTCCAAAACATCTGGAGGGCCGAAGTTTGGACACCACTGGGCTAGTGGTATTCGGTGGCACCAGTACCTGTGGAATCTTAATAATCAAAAACAATAATGTGGCGTCAAGTCAAATTTGACTCCAGGGTTTTCTAGGCAGAGAAGGCTCAACAGAGATTACCCTATTCCCTTCTTCTGGAGGCCTCCTAAGACTGTGCAGCTTGCAGAAGGCCACAGAGGGTGGTTCTGCTCAATGGCTTAGGTAAAAAAATAAATCAATCAAACAAGAGGGTTGCAATTGAAGAAGATGGGAAGGTGGAGGTGACGGACTAAAGCAGAGTAAGGAATAAATAAACAAAGGGCCATGAGTTATACTTGAAGAAGATGCCTGGAATCTGGAAATCTTGCACAAATTTGTGTGCCTTTCACTTAGCTTCATATTCAATTCGGATGCAGCCTAAGAACATCCAAGCTCTGTGCCTCAAGTAAACTGCCTGGCTTTTTTTCCATCTTGCCAAGGACTCTACATTTTTTTTTTGTGATGGCTACACAGCTCATCAACTTGTTTCACTTCAAAGTTTTCCTTGTGGCCAGCTGCTTTCCAAAAGTAGGTTTTTGGAAGGGAGGACATGAGGAGCAAACACACAAGCAGTTTCCTTTCTTTGTTTATTCGAAGGATTCGGGCTCAGTCATTTGGTACGAAAAACTCAGAGTTGGATCTGAAGACTTGCAAACATCCGTGTCAGGTGGACCATGACAGATGCAATGAATCCAGCATCTACCCACCAGGATGAAAGAGAAGACCTTCTTTTAAAAGGGATTCCCACTGTCTTGATAGCTTGCTACCCCCGCACACACTCGGGTGTGTTAATGTGCCACAGCGGTCTCTCTTTAATTACCTTGATGTGCTAGTGGCGGGCCAAAGGTCATGAAGTCTTGCCTCTTTTCTTCAACTCTGTTTGCCCTCCCGCCGCCACCTCCCGCCACAATACCCTTCCTACGGGAATCAAATGCTGTGTATAAATATTGGCTGTTCAAACTCTAATGGGTAAAGAGCTTCGATGCATTTCAGAGCCCTTCCTAAGCAAGCCTAGAGGGGCCTGTTTAGAGATTGCATCGTTGGCAAACAGCTTTGCGGCAGCTCTTCAAACAAAGCCGAAATTACGACCTTATGTTATTATTTCTCAACAACTCCGGACTTTCTGATGTAAACTCCTGTTGCCCTTTTCCAGCGCCGAGTTGACATCCTGCCACTTTTGTTTAAAACGCCCTATGAAAATTCATCGCCAGACGTATTGGAGAAGGCTGCTTTCCTGGATTATAGTCACTGAATAATAAATAACATACGTGTTGATTTACTCTCTGCTGCGGCTGGAGTAGGAACACCCAGGATAGCTTGGAAAGCCAAGATCGTGGCAGAGCATGGCAGCAGAGAACGCCAGGTGGTGGAAGGGCTCCTTCAAGCATTTGTGTTTCAGGATGGACATCACAACAGGACCCTCAAAGGCAGGCATGTCCAAACTTCGGCCCTCCAGATGTTTTGGACCACAACTCCCACAGTCCTTTGCCATTGGAAATACAGGCTTGGAATTCTGGGAGTTGTGGTCCAAAACATCTGGAGGGCCGAAGTTTGGACATGCCTGAGTTAGAGCTACAAGTAGGAAATCTGTAACCCAGGATATGTGGCACTGCCTTCCACCCACTCTCTCACAAGGCATGGGGATCCAGCCCATGAAAAACATGAAGAATAATGTGGTGTTCCCCCAACGGAAAAGTAAAGTTTGTCCTTTTTGGGGGGGGGGGGAGAGCAAATATGGTTGTACAGTGTTGTTATTTATGTTCTTAATGCTCATTTCTACACCTTGGTGCCTGCCAAATATTTGTGCCTGTGGCAGAACGCCGGTTGCTCCATTTTAGTTTCACCCATTGAGGGTGGAGAATGATAATCTCAGAGCGGAAGGGACCTTATGGGTCCAGCCCCTCTCAAGGGGACACTGTGGGGAATTGCTCAAAGGAAGACACGAAACACGGCCACTACTTTGGGAGGCCACTTAAACCTCACCGTAATGGAGGCCAAAAGAGGATGCTGATTTGCATAAAATAGCCAATGCTGATTTATATGTGCAGATGCAAAACTAGAAACTCTTTCCATAGTTCAAAGAGAATTATAATGCATCTTACATTAAAGTGGGGAAGGGTGAGACTGGGGAACTTCTGTGCATGCCACTTCTGCTCCTTCAAGGGCTCACGATGGTAGATAACATCAGGATCCCTGACCTGCATCCATAAGCTTTGGCGTCTTTAAACCGGTTTGGACAGACAGTCCAGCAAAGGGAGAAATGCCCTCACCAATGTGGCCTCCCTAGCACATACCCCAGTTGCTATGCGGGAGTGACAGTGATTAAGAACATAGGAAAAGCCACATTGAATGAAACACAAAGTCATTTTGCTCCTGCTGTGTCGACACAGAACACGAGCACAGTAGGATTCATGATGGCAGCCAGGAGGAAACCGGTGGCTCTGTTGGGAAAGCAATATAATTAAGATGTTAGGAAATAACAGCAAGCGTGGCCAAGACAGCTGTGGATGATGGGATTCTCAGTGCAACATATTTGCAAGCTGGGAGGAGGCTGTTTTAAATAGAAGTGCAAAGATCTGATCTGAGAACATGCCCTTTGCTACCACGCCATGAGTCCTTCCCATTAATGCAGAGGTCTCCACACACACGTAAATTAGAATACTCAGTGAATCCACAGCTCTAGGAAGGCAGAGGATGGATATTTTATTGTTGAAAATATGGCAACAGTATTTTTGGCCATAAATACGCCGTTACCTTGGACCCATCTAGAAGCTTAACTTGAACACATGCCTGAGTGCATTAGGCATCCAGCATTAGGCCGGAGTACTGATCCAAAACCAGTCAAAGTCAGCAGCTGTACCCATAGTGGAACTATCAGCTCAATTTATTATAGGCGAATGTCATGGTTGCTATTCATTTTTGATGTGAAATCTCACTGGATTTCAGCGTTCAGAACTGTCCTGCCCAGAAGTGACAGGCAGTGTGCATTTTCAAAAGGTCAGGTTACTATAACTCAATCAGTGGATTAAGGTAACAAAAACTAGCCCCCCCCCACACACACTATTCCCCAGAAAATCAGGCTGTAGAAATGCCTCTCTCCCTCACTCACCTGTCTCTGAGAATCTCAACTTCAGTTGAGAGATAGGTTCTCAAAAATCTGACTTAAGGCTATGGGGAACAGAACTCAATGTTGGTGATTCATACTTTTTGGGTAGTTCCAGAGGTGTAGTGTTTGAGGTTCAGCGTGGCCATATGGCCACATGGGAAGAGCATCAACCAACCAACCAACCAACCAACCCAACCCAAACCAAACCAACCCAACCAGCCAGCCAGCCAGCCAATTGATGAGGACAAAATTTACAGAAATCCAGACAAAATAAAACTTGACTAGGCAGATTTTGGCAATTATATCCAATAGCAGGCTCCAAAATCATTGTATATCCAATCCATGCCCAACTTCTTGTACTCAATCGCTTTTAGAGAAGTGGCTGCATCCCAAAGCTGCCCCACTAAGATGATATTTGGACTACGAATCCCAGAAGCCCAAGCCAGGATAATGAAATGTGAGTTGTAGTCTATCCACACCTGGGGTGCCAAGCTCAGGAGCCACTGTTTCTCAAATCTTCCTTGCTACTTCTACATTGTTGTTTTTAAATGTCCGTACCACTTGCACACCAATGGCAAACAAGGGTTATCTGCAACCTTTACACATCCAGTAGAGGTGTTACCCAACATAGTCCTTTATTTCATTTCCAGAATACCCTGCTCTTGACTGAACAGTCACCGCAAAAGAATTAAAAGTGACAAGAACAACAGCCAATCTAAAGACCTTTGAAAAACCCCACACACTAAAAATTCTCACCAGCCGTGATTCAATGAATGTCAGGCTGAACTGGAATGCTGCTTATAATAATAACCCTTGAACTGCAGAGTTGGAAGGGAGCCTATGGATTATTGACTCTAGTCCTCTCCAGGAGACACAGCGGGGAATTGAACTCCCAACCTTTGGCTCCACAGGCAGAGGCCGAAGCCACTGAGCTATTCATCAGTTCTTCAGTTCTCTAGATGTGGAACGGATGGGGCAGGACCAAGAAGGAGGCATTGCTTCTGCTGTTGGGAATGCCTAATTCTGCTAACTCTATACCAGTGTTGGCAAACCTATGGCACAGGTGCCAAAGGTGGCACTTGGAGCCCTTTCTGTGGGCACCCAACATCACTCCTTCACAGCCACCTGTATTCAGGTTAAATTGCTGTATTGGCACTTTGCAAAAAATCAGTGGGTTCTGAATTGCATTTTTGGGCACTTGGTCTTTAAAAGGTTCGCCATCCATGCTCTATACCCATTTGGGCCCTAGAGGCCATGCAGGGCATCCTGCTGTCCAGGAGGATAGCGCAGTATTACATGGTAGTCGGCACACCAAACCTTATGAAAGCCTCATAAACCCAACCGGCTTCTGGATCGCAGTGGGAAGCATTAGCATCAACTTTGACTTCTTTGAACTCAGAACAAAATGGCAAGAGAATGATGGTTGCCAGTGTAGAAATCTCAGATACCACCAGCCCTGCAGGGTCCTTACATGACCTCCTGCCTCGGCTCACAGCCTGTTCTTTAATAAGAGGGAGAATTCAAAATCTCACCCTTATTTTTCCTGAACAGATGCTTAGAGTTATTTAGTGCACCCTCTTTCATGTGGCCATTTGATCCCTGAGAAACACTCATTGGAAAAACCCAGATTACAGCTCTATATCTATAGACCATATTGTCTGCGATAACCTTTATGTTCAGTCCATTAACTAGTGCTAAATTAAATTGGGATTGAAGTGGCATAATAAGGAAACACGTACTAAATGGGAACATATGACAACCATGTGGGTGTCACATTAATCCATTATGATAAGTACTTTTCCAGTTAAAGCCAATCAATTCATGGTGACCCCCAACACTTAAAAGCTAGTGAAACCCATGAATACAAATTGCAAAGCAGCAGAAAGACCATATTTTTGCCCATCACACAGCCTTTCGCTGGTTCAAAAAAGCACCAGCCCTGTTGGTTATAAACGAAGATTATACCAAAGACCCTGCCGGGGTGCCATTCTCGAAGGCGCCTTTATGCAAATTGAGAGGGACCAAAATGTCAGATTTCATGAGTCAGTCACAGCAAAAGTGAGAGATTTCACAGTGAGACACAGACGAAATAACAAGGAACAGACACACACACACACATTGCGTAGGGCTGCCAATGAGGTGAACGCAAAAGCTTTAGAATACAATGGCCAGTTGATTAATATGAAACCAGCACATTACCCCCACACTGGCTGTCGGTTCACTTCCGCATTGACATCAAGGTGTTGATGATAACATAGAAAGCCCTAAATCAGGCATGTCCAAAGTCAGGCCCGGGGGCCAAATGCGGCCCGTTTACAAATTTCGAGTGGCCCGCGGCCTCTTCTTCCCACCGGCTCAGCCTGTCATGCATCCCTGCCAGCTGGCCCTTCCCCACACCGGACGGAGGCATCAGCTTGCAGTTTTGTGGTTTGCCTGCCCTCCCTGCCTCTGTCCACCATCACCAAGCCACCTTCCCAGCCTACCCGCTCCCAGCTCCATTGCTGCAGCATCCTCCCTTCCTCCTTGCATGTTATAGAGACTTGTCCAAAGTCCGGCCCGGGGGCCAAATGCTGCTGAATGGTCAGCCCCCACACATTTTCACCTGACCAATCTGACCCTCCTTGCAAAAAGTTTGGACACCACTGCCCTAAATGGTTTAGGACCTTCATATCCATCAGAGCATTTTCTCCCAATGAGAACTGCCTAAGTCACTCATGCCTCTCCGCCTGGGTGATTCAGGCTTATGACTCGGAGGGAATCTTGTAAAGTAACATCTAAAAATCACCCATTCTCAGTGGCTGACCTTTGGCTATGCAACCAAATGTCCTCCACCAACATCCACCCCTGGCTGGGTCCGTTTAAAGGAGCACTGAACACGTGTTTTTTCAGGCAGGCTTTCGCTGTGTCCTGACTATGTGTAACTCAAGGGACACATAACATTACTATTTTTAATTCCACCTCTGCATCCCTACTGTCCCCTGCCCCATTTGATCTTGTTTTGTGTTGTTTGTGATTATGTGGTTCTTGACTTGTAGTTATTGTTATACATGTATTTAGTTATACCATGTTATACCATGTTATTTGATGTGAGTTTTTTTGGGATGTTTGGCCATGTTCTAGAAGTTTTTCTTCCCGACATTGGTTTCACCAAACTCTGTTATGTTATTTGACTTTGTTTAATTGTTGTGTTGCTTTGCTATATTTATTATTGTATATTACCCAGAGTAGCCCAGTAGCTAGATGAGCAATAAGTACTGTAAATCAAATGAAATCAAATGAAATGAAATCAATCAATCACAGCTGCAAACATTTCAATCACTGTAGCCTGTTTTAATAGTCTGGCCAGAGAGAATCACTTATGCTGGCTGCATTATTATTTTATAACAAATGCAGGTACACAACAGGATAGGTATTGCACAAAGAATGAAGCCCTCATAGGTCCTGTCCTCACACATGAGAATAGGAAACATTGGGACTTCCAAATACAGACAGACAGGGTTTCAGAGCATAGTACCCAGGATATTATGATTGTGGAGAAGAAAACTATGGATCATTGATATTGCTATACCAGGTGATAGTAGAGTCACCAAGCAAGAACATTGAAAAATGACTCTGGCATAAACCGGTATAGGTGGTAATCAGCACGCTGGGTGTAGTGCCTAAAGAGCTAAGTAAGTATTTAGAAGAAATTGGAGTCACCATCAGTCAACTGCAGAAAACCACTTTACCGGGATCTGCTTGCATAATTTGCGGATACATCACATAGTCCTAAACCAGTGGTTCTCAACCTGTGGGTCCCCAGATGTTCCTGGACTGCAACTCACAAGTGGTGGAGGCTTCTGGGAGTTGCAGTCCAGGAACATGTGGGGACCCACAGGTTGAGAACCACTGCCCTAAACACTTTGGAAGTGTTCAACTAGTAATTTGTAATACAAAATCCAGCGTAGTTATCTTGTCTGCTGTGTGATGATGACAATGACGATGATGACGACGATGACGACGATGATGACGATGACAACAACAACAACAACAACAACAACAACAACAACAACAACAACCATGTTACCAGTCAAGATGGACTACAGGGTACCCTCTTGTGTTCATGCCCATTCATAATTGTCAAGAAAGATCCCTGATAATTGCTTTGTGTTTGGATGAGAAAGAGTTAACTTATTTAAAAGGAGTCAGCTTTTGGGATTCTTTGATGTCACTTTGTGAATGGGAGGGAGCACAAGAGAGTATCCTGTAGATCACCTCAACCAAAGCCAATGCTATTGTCAACATTCAAGGCCATTTCCTGGCATTCCGAATTGTGGATGCAGAAGCTCAATGTCTCACATTCCCAGAGGTGTATGGACTTCAACCCAAGCAACCATTAAAAATCAGAAGCATTTGCAATGTGGCTTTATCACTCAGGATGACAAAGAACCTCTCACTGTGAGCATGTCCTATTCTTCGAGCAGAGTGAGCAACCAAGAAAGATAGCTAAAACGAATGAGCAAAAATGAACCAATTATACAGTTGTCCTCTGCCCTTTCACGGTTCACATACTGTGGTCCCAGTATATTGCGGGTCTGCAGTATATGAAAAAAAGGCCCCCTGGGGTAAGGAGGAAAGGCCTTCCCAGGCCCGTTGGAGGCCCTAAAAGTGCTTCCCCGCAAACCGGAAATGACTTCCGGCAAACCAGAAGTGACCTCCAGATCACTAGAAAGCACTTTTGGGGCCTCTGGGGGACTGGAAAGCCCCTTGCAGGCCATTTGGGGTAAGGCCAGGCCTGGGGTAAGTACAAGAGCCCCCAGAGAGCCCGCCCAGTCCCGACCTGACCCAGGATCTGCATATTACGGATTTTCAATTATTGAGGGTCAGGTCGGGTCCCTAAACCCTGCGATAGGTAAAGATGGGCACGAAACGAACAATTTTTTGTTTCCATTTTCATTTTTCATTTCGTTATGAAACGAAACGACAAACGAATTTTATCTCCAAAATGAAACGAAACGAACAGAAACACCGGCAATTTTGTTGTGCGTTTCGTTTTCGTTACGGCAATACAGTGTATTGCTTTTAAAAATCACAAAAATCACAAAAAATTGAAATAAATGGTAATGAAATGGTAACGAAACGAACAAAAATGAAAACGAATTTTTTGCAAAAATTCACAAAAACCGGAAACGAACCGAAACGGACCTCCTAAACGACAAACGACAAAGGAAACACCATTTTTTTTATTCGTGCCCATCTCTAGCGATAGGTGGAGGATTATTGTACAACACAAAAAACAGATAAAGTTAGAGCAATTTGGCCATCGAACAAGAAATGACAAGTATAGATTGCTACAGCTGCTTCTTGTGGAACAAAAGTACAGTTGGACGAATACAGTCTTTGGCTGAAGAACTTGGGAGAGGAGCACGAAAAGCAGCATAAGGCGGCCAAAATAAGCACAAACACACCTACTAGCTCCACTTATCTCCTTCCAGTGCTGTTGCCAAAAAAGAAAATACTACAGAAAACACGCCGCCGCTCCCTCCAGCAGATGTTGGAACAATACTGTGAAAAACATAATAGCGATGGCTGTTGGTAGTTATCAGCTTTCCAAGGAGGGCTGTACCGTATCTTTAGGAAAGGAGGTGATTGCCACAATATCATTTAATTTGAAACTTTGACAGGGTTCAAGATAGCAGGGTCAACAGCTATTGCCCAACCCCATTGTTCACAATGTAGCAGGACTGAGTCAAAGGTGCCCTTTGGCTCAAGTAGAATTTTTCCAGCAAATGCCAAGGATTCTTCCCTCCTATCCTCTTTTGTTTCTTGTCTTGTTTTGGTCATCTTTCTTAACATTTGGCAGCGAAGTGCAAAAGGTCAATCTGGACATAATTATTTCATCTCTCCACCCAGCCATCGGGCCTCTGCTGTGATGGATCTCAGCTTGTAAACCAAGCTTCACTGGTGTTTTGCAAGAATAACGGCTCATAGACGGTGTTACAGACTACCCTGGGTCACTTCTTTCATGCTTATCTTTCTTAAATGGCCATTTAGTGGAACGAGTAATTATTTAAAAGGGATGGTTTCCATATCAAGGGAGGATGTGTGTGTGTGTGGGGGGGTGATGCCTGTCAAGAAAACTCTGAAGATACAACCCCCACACACACTGACACCCACACTGTTTTTAAATAGAAAAGCAGCTTGAGATGAACTAAATAAAGCCATCTGCAATCTGCACAATATTGGTACAGTGTATGAAAAGCAGAACTGTCCAGGCTTCTAAGGGTATTCCTTGTTGTTTTCTTTAGCACTGTCTCACCTGCAAAACTGGCACAGTACACGTTCATCAGGTTGTTCTGTAATGTGCTATGTGTATGTGATGAAATGTGGAGAGTTATGTGCATTACATGAGCAAAGCGCTACTGGTCGACCTCTTTCATTAGCCAAAAAGTAATTTTGCTCCATTCCTTTTAGCTCCTTCTTTATTTTCTCTGTCCCCAAACAGAAGCCATGAATTTAACCAACTTTTTTACTTCTGTTGTTGCCAAACGATTACAGGATCACGGTGGTGTCCCAGATCATCGACTCCGTGGGGCACCATGCAAAAACCCCAATGACTGTTTTTTAACAGAATGGTGCAGTCCCTGAGATATTTAGAAACATAACTTTAGGAATTAATGCTTGAATCTGCATCAATTCCTTACTCCTCCTGTTTTGTAGTGTATTTCTTACATTGGAATCACACAATCTCTCTTTCTAGTTTTTAAAATCTCTGTATAGCATTCATTAAATTTTAAGCATTTCACATGCAAATAATGGTGCTATTAAAATGGAGTTAGGGAGCTACAAGTGCAGAAGAGTCTTTACCAGACCCTTCCCTCCTCCCCTGGCACTGCCTATGAGTAACCAAGAAGCCACTGCCAAGCTGAGCTAGGAAGCCCACCCAGGTTGGAAAAAGGGGCATCCTTCAGTGGCCAAACACTGCACATTCCTGCAGATCCAGTCTGCTCAGCTTCTTCATGTCTCTGAGGATGATTAAGGTTCTCCTTTCTTTGCAGCTGTTTGATATCCGAGACCGGCGACGACAAGCAAAAAACGTTTTTTACCATATTTGTTTCATTTACGAATTATGATTACTCATTGACAGACTCTAACCACACAAAGTAGGATAAAGCATGCTTATAAAGTCATTTGACCGCCCAGCACTGACTGCTGGTGACTCCGGTCCCAGAGTGCTATGAATCCATTCAAGGCTTTAGTACGGTATAAAAAAAAAAGAGAGGAGCTATCCAAGGTGCTGATCATCTCCAGAATAGGTTCAGGATTTTGGATAACTTCTGTGAAGAGCAGACAAATGCCAGGAATGGAATGACAGCACCCCCAAAATTGGAGTAAACAGTTGCTACTGCCCCATGGCCACCATCACATCATCTTACAATTCTTAGGGCTTTATATGAAACCATGCTTTCAAGACCGTGTTGATTCACAAATTTAATTGCTTCCATAGAATGGCATGTCCCTGAAGACAGCAAGGTAGCATTTCTGTAGATAGGATGCCAGGCTAGAGATCTGCATATTGAATTTATTTTAGACAGAGAAAGGCTTAATGTATATGAATTTCTGGATAGCTTCGTGGTTTAAGTCCTCTGGCTGTGGAGCCAGAAGCTCAGAATTCAACTTCTGAACATGTCTCCTTGACAGGGGTTGCACTTGATTATCTAGGAGGTCCCTTCCAAATTTACAATGAGATGATGATGGTGGTGGTGGTGGTGGTGGTGGTGGTGATGATGATGATGATTCAGAGGACAGCGTAGCACTTGATTCTACAGCAGAAGGTAGCACTGCTATGTGTGGTCAGGACCTATTTACAGCCCAACATTCTGAATAATTACTCAGAAGCCAGTCTTGCAGATGGCTGATCCAAGGACGGAGGGCTTAAATCGCCCCTCCCATTACACACCACTGACTTTTCTACCATGTGACAATTATCAGCCATTCAGGTTTCCTTAGAAACAGGTAGCGCTGCCTTCTGCAGGAAGGGTTCCCTGGTAAACCTATTTATAACCGCAGCCTTATTTGCATAGAAAGGGGTAATTCCAGCAAGCCCTGTTTCTCCTCTAATCTGATGATCTAAGACATTATTTTCTAAGCGGCAAATCCCACTGGGACTTACTCCAGAGTAAGTGCCAATAGGCCTGCATTCTGAGGCATGGATGTTAATTGTATTTCCATGACTGGAAGGCCTCCTATTCAGGATCTGAAAGAGATCTAATCAAGGATACTGCTAGAATTTAAAAAAAAATGAGGAGGGGTGTGCATTGGTTTCCTCCTTCTTGTGGTGTCCCTCATTGTTCCAACGGGTCTCCACATCTTCCAGAGCGATGAACAATGAAGAAATGGGGATCTACGGAAGCTGACTGCTGTTCCTTCCATGCCCACTTATCTATCCAACACCAAAAAGAGCAACACCGCAGCAGAGGTTAAAAAGGGATAGCGATTTGCCTCACATGCAGAATTGTAATGCTTTTATTCTTTAAGCCAGGCATGCCCAAACTTTGGCCCTCCAAATGTTTTGGACCACAACTCCCACAGTCCTTTGCCATTGGAAATACAGGCTTAGAATTCTGGTGGTTGTGGTCCAAAACATCAGGAGGGCCAAAGTTTGGAATGCCTGCTTTAAGCAGAATTGTCCTCTTTCACAGACTTAAACTGCAGTATTGCAGTCAAGCCTCTGCTCATGACCTGACTTGGATTCTGATAGGTCCAGGTACATGACTCAAGACTGACTCACCGTTCCATCTTTCCCAAGTTGGTAAAATAAATATGTAGCTTGCAGGGGTCGGGGGGAGGCAAAGTATTCCTTGCCTATTTATGTTGTAAACCATCCAGAGCAGGCATCTCCAAACTTCGGCCCTCCTGATGTTTTGGACCACAACTCCCAGAATTCCAAGCCTATATTTCCAGTGGCAAAGGACTGTGGGAGTTGTGGTCCAAAACATCTGGAGGGCCAAAGTTTGGACATGCCTGATCTAGAGAGTGCTCCAAACACTATGGGGTAGCATGTATCTAATAAGTCAATGAACTAAATAACTAACTTGATGGATGGATGGATGGACTCGCAACCCAGTGAGAAAGTCTGTCTCCATAAGGCTCCCATCCAGGTACTACTAAAGTCAGATGGACAACCTCAAGGTACATGATCGCCATCTTTAAGGTTCTTGACCTTGGACTGGATAAAGAAGACCCTGTCAAGGAGACAAGTGGCCTTTGGTTGACCTTCAAGCAGGGAACTGTTCTCCTGAACAGAAGATCCAGAGCTACCTTACTTCCAATAGCTGTCCATTTGTGGAATTCTCCTCCCATCCACCAGGAACTATTCCATGATTCTAGCACCTAGCGGAAACCTCCGATATTCAGAGTTTTCACTTTTTGTGTAACAGCAGATAGTTGGGACTTCCAAGGTAACTCTGAGCTGCCGGGATGCAAGTGACTGCTGAAGTGAAGAAACACCACCAAGGGGAATGCTACAAGAAATATCCAATTCATTGAGTCACTCATAGATTTCAGAAACTAAGGTCCTTCTATTTTTGGGGGGTGGGGTGGGGGGCATATATTTCTCTTTTTTAAAATTAAATTTTCATGTTATGGTAAGCAAATGGAATGCTTCTGAACTATTGTTATTTATTTGTTGCTGTCGGTTGAATTTATGCCTCTCATTTTATCATGAGCCGCAAGACTTCATAAAAGTGTATCTTATTTCACTGATCTTTAATAACCTGGAAACCTGTAACAGAAACCTGTAATGAAGCACCTCATATACTCCAAATTAAAAATAAATAAGTGACCTCAAAGAGGTTTTCCCTTCAAATGTGCTTTCATTTTAGCAGCTGGATTTATGTACGTATAAACAAGGAGATACACTGGTTAATATTTCCAGCATCAGAGAGCATATAATTCCAAGGAACTTGCTGAACAGCTATTTATTCTGAGCACACGATTTAGCATTTGTTTATGCACACTGTATAATTGGAAACTCTGTCCATTTTTCTGCTTGTGCTAAATATTCTGTGTATAAATACTTTTTCATAGTAGATAAATAGGGTTTTGATTTAGGCCTCATCACCTTCATATTACGTATTCATTGATTTCTAAACTGCTTTAAACAGCTCAGTAGATGCGAAACATTATGAATTCCGTTTGGGCACCTTGGTATTAAATTTGCATATCAGGTCACGCACTGCTTGACATACATGCAAAATTGCACTGCGGCTATTTTATTATGACTCACAAAAGATATTCAGAAACTGCACATGAGGCATCAAAAATAAATTAAAGGGAATAAAAGACCCAATGGTGGGTCACTTTTCATTCTTTTGGGATCCCTGAAACAGTTTATTTGTGCTTGTCCATAAGCAATAGCTAAGAGTAAAGCATGCTGTAACCACTAGCCTTTGCTTTTACTTTTAATCCTGGGTTTTCATTTTTCATGGGAATGGAACATTGGTGATGGTGGTGGCGGCGATAATAAGGATGGATGACTAATTATGATCCTGCCTGTGTTCTAAAGTTCTCAGTCTATAAACTATGAAATTATGCCAACAGCAAAGAATGGTATAGCAATAAGATTTATTATTTATTTTTTAGTGGCACTTCTCTGGAGCTTCTCATTTATACACAGCTCCAAGCCGTTTCATGTTGTAACATTTAGTATATTACATGTTGAGAGCTTCATTTAGCTAGCAGGTGCATCTGCTTGTTTTATGGTACAGTTTTCAATGGCACTGTGTAGCATTTAAAGCCACGTCTCCCAGACTGACGGTCGGGGGGCTTCAAGTGGGTTTCAGGCCCCCTTATATGTGTTGTAGAAACCCTTATTAAAATGTCCTTTCTTTGATCTTTTGAAGCCAGATATTAAAATTGCTCTGTGTGTGTGTGTGTGTGTGTGTGTGTGTGTGTGTGTGTGTGTGTGTGTGTGTGTGTGTGTGTGTGTGTGTGTGTGAAATAGGCACCTTTTTTTGGGGGGGGAGGTTTCTATTTTCTGAGTAGGGATGACTTGACTATATTAAAATATCTTTTCATTCAAATGTCGAAGGGGTGCAGGTTACCTGGCTAGTTATTACAAACATAGTTTGTGACTCAAGGAAAGTTAGGAACCACTAGTTTTGTTGTTGTTCAGTCGTTCCGTCGTGTCCGACTCTTTATGACCCCATGGACCAGAGCTCGCCAGGCCTTCCTATCTTCCACTGCCTCCCGGAGTTTGGTCAAATCCATATTGGTTGCATTGATGACACCATCCAACCATATCGTTCTCTGTCATCCTCTTTTCCTTTTGCCTTCAACCTTTCCCAACATCAGGGACTTTTCCAAGGAGTCCTCTCTCCTCATGAGGTGGCCAAAGTACTGGAGCCTCAGCTTCAAAATATGTCCTTCCAGTGAAAGTTTGGGGTTGATTTCTTTCAAACCACTAGGTTAGAGTGGCACAATGCACTTGGAGAAATCAGAAGGCTGTAAAAAGTGGGAAGGTCAAACAGTGTTTCCTTGCAGCCATGCCAGGCACATGGCCATGGACTTGCACAACACTGGCTCTTCGGCTTGAATATGGAGATGAACACCACCCCTAGAATCAGACACATGTGCAGGGGGAACCTTTATCTTTACCTTTACCGAGATGTATAAAAATGAGTGGACAACCTCTGGCCTTCCAGCTGTTGCTGGACTGCAGCTCTCATGATCTTTCACTTATTGACTAGGGTTCACAGCAGTTACAGTCCAGCAACATCTGGATGAGCACAGGTTGATCTATCCTGCCTTTAAGTTCTCCAGATTTTTGAGAAGTCTCGGGGATGGAATCCAAGGACTTCTGCGAACACCGAAGGTGTTCCATCATTCAGTTAGGGCCATTAATATTGGTAAAAGCAAATGCTGGTGACTGGTTTCCATTGAGCTATGGAACAGTTTTGTAAACCAATATAATTCTACAGCCTTTATATAGAGAATAAACAGAATGCTTGGACCTACGGTGGCTAATGCACTCCTGACTTTTTACTATGCTCTGTTCCATTTCTAGCAGAATGGGCAATATTTGGGGGTATGAAAACAGAAAGATATAACATGCCCTATTAGTATATTATTCCTTGTGGTATCACTATTTTTTTACTACTACTGACTTAAGTGATTACTATATTATTTTCTGTTACTGCTAGCACTACTATCACATACTGATAGGAATAGTGCACATAAATAACTAATAGGATCAGCAGTGAAATATTGCTGCCTTCATTGAGCTCTAAGGCCACTCGTCTACCCCATACAGTAATGGCTATTATTAACGGATCTCTAACAACTTAAGTATGTCCTGAGGTTTTATTTCAACTTTATTTGTTGTGTTTTAATTTTATTGTTAACACGTCCGTTTGGTCAGCAAAGGTTATTGCGACAGTGACAGTCCTTTTCTGGGACTGTGCTTTAAAAGCATCTCATCAAACAGTTAAACATGTAAGTAATTGCGGTTGTATATACAATGTTGTTGCTGCATTACATGGATCAATATCAACCATTCATGGCTCAGAAAGCTGAGAAGAACCCCTGTCCAACTTGCAGCAAATGGACCGTGTCAACGTTCAGAAATAACTGAAAACCCATTTTCCAAAAGAGCTACCCATGATATCAAAGGAAGCAACAAGTGGACAATTTGTACCAGGAAGAAAAACAGTGTCCATATGTCAAAGATGGTTAAAGTATGACTTTGCTGCAGGAAGCCATGCTAATCTTTCATATTCTTAGCACTTTGTAGAAACGTTTAATTTATGTTTATGTATTCTTATTCAAAATGTTAGTTAACAGCCTGTAGGGACCCAGTAATAGGATCTTTTCCCCCCTTCTTTTTTATGTTTATTAGCTACATTAATGACTGTTTCTGCAACTCTGCTACAAAGACTCATGCTAATGAATGCCAATTAATTCCAAAATGATTTTAAACAAAGGGTGATGAGAATAACCAACCAACCATGGAAATGTAAAGAGCAGGCAACTCACTCTGACCTATTCATCTTTTTTCCTACACTGCTTCTCCATTGACAGCTACCAGTGCAGCCCACCTAGGGCAGCAGGCACGCATACATGCACACATGAACATGGGTGTACACACATACATGTTCACACTATCATTTCCCCACCCCAAAAAACCATATTCAATCAAGCAATCAGCCTTGACAGCTTTAAGAAAGGATTGGACAAGTTCATGGAGAACAAGGGTATCAATGGCTATCATTATGGATGCCTAAGGACGACCTCCCAGTTGGAGAGAGAGGCAGGCTCTCTCTCCATGGCATTTGCAGGGCCAATGATAAACAGGTGAAGACATCTGCTTGGGAATACCCTGAAGTAAATGATGAGCCACTGGGTGAGACAGAATGCTGGACTGGATGGGCTGTGATGGCCTGTTCCAGCAAGGCTGTTCTGATGTTCTTATGAAGCAAGCAACCAAGCATATGCTTTTCCAATGTGGCTACAAGCAAAGTGGAGAGAGTGTTTCCGGTGCAAGACTGGGTCCATCCCATATATTTCAAAAATAAATAAAGAACCTTAACCTAAGGTCTTCCAATGCCCGTCTGTCTTGCTCCATCACTTGTTTCACCCAATCTGTCATTTCATTCCATTGAAATAAAAGGGAGCCATGTGGTCAATGCAAATCACGAATGCAAGCGTAGGCACTACTTTTATAGACCACTAAATGAACATCATCGTACAATATGCAGGCTTTCGTGGATCAAGGCCACTTTACCTGGCTTGTACCAATGTGAAGAACTTCAAGTCCAGAAGTTCATGGGAATTTTGCCAGGCACATTTTTTTCCTTAGCTGCCACTGCCAGTTGTTTTAAAGTCACACCTGATGCAGCAGTGGATTGGATAGTGATAGCTGCCTTGCCTGTCACTCTAAAGCAACAGCCCAAATGCGCCTTGCAGCTTCTCTGACTTACATCTAAGAAAGATGTGCCCAGTGAAATCCATCTCGCCCAGAACTTTTGGACTTGGCATCTAAGACTAACTTTCTTGGCAAAATCCATCTTGCCATGAACTTGTGCACTTGCACATAAGAACATAAGAACATAAGAAGAGCCATGCTGGATCGGGCCAAAGGCCCATCTAGTCCTACCAGATGTGTTTGGGAGCGCATGAGACTAGATATCTGTCTCATGATACCACTCTCCTGCATCTGGTCCTTGAAGTACCCTGGTTTAAAGCCTGGAGATTACACATCTCCATCATGGTTTGTAACCTGTGATGGACTTTTCCTCCAGGAATCTGTCCAATCCCCTTTTGAAGGCAACCAGGTCAGATGCCATCACCACATCGTGTGGCAGGGAATTCCATAGACTTACAACGCGCTGGGTGAAAAAATATTTTCTTTTGTCAGTTTTTACTCTCCCAGCCCTCAATTTGAGTGTATGTCCCCTAGTTCTGGTATTTTGGGAGAGGGAGAAGAGCTTCCCTCTCTCCACTTTACTCATACCCTGCATTATTTTGTATGTCTCAATCATATCCCCCCTCAAGCGCCTTTTTTCCAGACTAAAGAGGCCCAAATGTTTTAGCCTTTCTTCATAAGGGAGGTGCACCAGCCCAGTGATCATTTTAGTCGCTCTCTTCTGCACCTTTTCCAGTTCCACTATGTCTTTCTTGAGATGCGGTGACCAGAATTGTACACAATACTCCAGGTGGGGCCCTTCACATTGACTCATGCCTGATGAAGTGGATGGTCCCAATCCACAAAAGCTCACAGAATCTACGACAATTCTTTTAGTAGTCTTATAAAGGTACCACCTTTATAGACCACTAAATACATTTTCATTTCACTCTCTTAACTGACGTCCCTCAGAATTGCTTACAATTTTCTTTTAAATTCAGAATGTATATACCCCCTCACCTGTTTTCATCCCTCATGGGCAGCAGCATGTAAAGGGCACTTCAAACTGATGCAACTGTAGCCAGGCTAATATCCTTCTGGGTTTGGCTCCTTCCTCAATGCTTAAGTCTCTAAGGATGCTGTTCAGGAAAGCCTCAAGTAATTTCAAGGTGCCTTCATCACTTCTGCTTGTTATCATGAATTCCCTTGGAAAGGGACTTGTTAAAAAAATCTTGTGGAACTCACAGAAGGATCCTGTCTTTGAGTTGCTCTAATCCTCACCAGTGAGCCAGCCCCAGTACTTTTATTGGTGCATAGCCTTGCAGGGCTTAACTCAGTTTTAATTGGTCTGATGCCTGTAGGAACAACTTTGTTTATTGGAAGCTTCAATGCTCCCTCTATTTTCTTTTTATTATTATTATTTTATTTACATACAACAGAAGCAAAGAAAACAAACATTCCAATGAGCAGACTCATAAAACAAAAGCAAAAGGGAGGGATTAGAAGTGAAGACACAAAGAAAACCTGTAGTGGACTCACCCTGTCCATTTGTCTACTAATAATGCAAAAGGCCTAAGAATTGCCATCTGCAAGTCTTCCACAGGTTCTAGCAAGCACTGTACAAACATCCTTAATTATATCTATTTCACCCCTTATTCATTTGTCTGCTTCTGGGCCCAGTTATATAGCATCTTCCAGCTCTCATTTACAAAGTGTCTTGGGTTGATCCCGCACCGCCTCCGAGAGCACATCTAGTTCCGCAATTTTCTGGAGCACTGGGCGAGAGCCTGAACCCTGTGTGCATGGCATTCCAGCAGTGACCAGAAGCAAATGGGTGAATCCAGCCCAATGCAGTACAGCCCCAGAGCTGCACGGCTTGGAGCAAATGCTGGGTTCCTGTTCTTGATACCACAACCTGGTGGGAGCCCTGGTGATAGCAAGATTTGAGCAGGGAAATGGGAAAGAGAAGCTAAATTGTACTGGTTTTGAAGAACCATGAAATCACACCTTCTGAATACACCTCCTCAGACACGACAATCATTTATCCCATTCACGGATGGTTACTTACAGGGCTGATACATACACTGGTACCAGCCCAATAGTACTTGAATGTGAGACGTACAAAATAATAATGCAGGGCTCTTCTCCCCTCACAAAATACCAGAACTAGGGGACATCCACTCAAATTGAGGGCTGTGAGAGTAAGAACAGACAAAAGAAAATGTTTTTTCACCCAATGTGGCATTAGTCTGTGGAACTCCCTGCCATGGCATCTGGCCTGGGTGCCTTCAAAAGGGGATTGGACAGATTCCTGGAGGAAAAGTCCATCCCAGGTTACATGATGGGGATGTGTAGTCCCCAGGCTTAAAAAGGGACCAGATGCAGAGGAGTGGTAAAGGAAGACTGTGAGGGATACAAGCACACAACACCGGCTATGTTCAGGGCTTTACACTGAGTCCACAGCTTGTTTCTGAATTGTACCATTGTCTTTGCCCTTTACAATTCCTTCTCTCTACTTACGCAAAGCTTTCTAAGATCTGGACAGGCATTGTACACCTCCCTAGAAAGAGGAAGACAGGTGGTGGTGGTGGAGTTTCCTTTTAAACAATACAAGAGCTAACCTATGCAAAAAAACTAATAATTAAATTACATTTAGCTGCCGGCTATTATTATTCTGAACCGGTCTCCCACTGAGGCAGCCACAGTGATACGATTTCGTCAGCCATCTAGCAGAACTCTTTTCATTGCCCGTGATTGTTGTGCTGAGTAAATTGGCTGGCATCATCTTTGATTCTAATTTGGGTTTTTAGAACAGTTAATTTGAACTTAAGCACCTATGGAAATGTCATTATCGGGAGGGGTCTGCGTTAGAATCCTCTTTCTAGCGGTGCTTTTTAAAACCGGCTGAGCAATGATAGCCCTGTAGATGTTTCTCGGGTGTTCAAATGTGCCATTTATCAGTGATTTATCTGACAATGTCAAATGGAAAAAGCCTATGCACAACAGTCTTCTGAAACATAAATGCCATGAAGAAGATAGGGAGCTCTTCTTATTACGAGTATTAATTATAATGATGGCCATCCCTGTTATGCGGCAAATCTAAGGTAAATGCATCTGTATGCATCAAACAATTATTTGCTCCAATTAATCAAGACATTAACCACAGATTATTATCACAGGCTGCGTGACTTCAGCTTCTCCGTAGAAAAGAACTGATGACAGCGTTGCAAATCTGGAGACTGGGAAAATGTGCTAGTGCACATAGTGGCTGCTTAGCAAGGCACCTTAGAAAATAAGAACATAAGAACCGTCTTGCTGGAACAGGCCATTGCCCATCCAGTCCAGCATTCTGTCTCACTCAGTGGCTCACCATTTGCTTCAGGGTATTCCCAAGCAGATGTCTTCATCTACTTACGATTCCCTACAAATGGCATTGAGAGATATCCTGCCTGACTCTCCAACCCGGAGGTTATCCTTAGACATCCATCATTATAGCCATGGATACCCTTGTTCTCCATGAACTTGTCCGATCCTTTCTTTAAGGTGTCAAGGCTGACAGCTGTCACCAATTCTTCTGGCAGGGAGTTCCACAGGCCAGTGATCCTCTGGGTGAAAAACTACTTTGTCTTATTTGTTTGAGATCTAGCACCCAAAAGTTTCACGGAGTGCCTCCTAGTTCTAGTGTTGTTTGACAGAGAAAACAGTTATTCCTTATGTACATTTTCCGCAGCGTGTATGATTTCATAAACTTCAATCAAGTCACCTCTTAGGCGCCATCGTTCAGGAGTGAAGAAGCCCAGCCGTTGCAGCCTCAGATGGTAAGGAAGGTGTTCCAGTTCCCTAATCATCCGGGTTCCCCTCCTCTGCACTTTTCCCATTTCCATCATATCCTTCTGGAGGTATGGTGACCAGGACTGTACACAATGCTCCAGATGGGGGCTCACCATAGATTTATAAAGAGGCAAAATGACACTTGCTATCTTATTTTCTATACCCTTCTTAATGATCCCTAGCATTGAATTTGCTGTTTTCCACCTTAAACATGGAATGCTGAGTATTAGGAGTCCAACATCGGGGGGGGGGTGTTGCCCTTTGTCGACCACCGGTTTAAGACTTTGAAAGCCTCCTCCAGAATGGGCCTCGGAAACAGAATGGGAACCAATGAAACCCCTGCAATATTGGGGTTTCATGTTCTGATCCCATAAATCTTTCCCACTATTTTGTCAGATATTTTAGGGTATTGTATTTAAATGTTTTTAATCTTTTTAAATTCTTCATGAGTGGGCGGCATATAAATTGTATAAACAAGCAAAAAAAAAAAAAAACCAAGATGCCCACTTTGTTCACCGTTGGCATTTCTGGTTTTGGATTAACTAAACAGTGGGATCTCCTTAATAGAGCACCCAGGGGATGTAAAAAATATGCTCTCCTCCATTTTCTTTTGTTTTTCAAATTTCACCTGCATAACATGTCCCATCCTCATTTCATACAGAGTTGGGAAAATGTGCTTTTCTCCTTAACCTGAAGTTTGTATAATTTTTGTCTTTTTTTAAAAAAAGCCTATTTCCACATTTCTGCCTATTTACATCTGATTTCTAGTTTTAATTCAATGCCCCCATCTCTACAGTAGTCCAGGAGTGGTCTTGTGGGCATTATTTTTGTTGGCTAGCATTTCCAACATTTGCTTTTTGAAGTATATATGTCTGCATGGACTCCCTTTCTCCAACATGGCTCTTAAGCCTCACAAATGTGCTAATTCTTGAGTTCAGCTGACACACACACACACACACACACACACACACACACACACACACACACACACACACACACACACATTCTTCTCACAATGTGCAGGAACTGAAAAAACTGCCACTTTTGGTGAGATGGTCGACTCCAATGACTCTCTTAAAAAAAAAAACCCTCCATCCCACCAATATCCCCCACATTTCCAAGACTTCCAATCTACTGAGTTCAGTCTCCCAGAAAGATGGGGACTAGAGATGGGCACGACTTAGCAGTATTCCCGTTTCCGTTTCCGTTACTCGGTTCCGTTACTCTACGGAAACGGTAACGGGAATTACTCCCCCAGACTTCGAGCTCGAACCGACGAACGAACAATTTTGGTCTGATTTGTCGTGCTCGTTCCTTGCATCGCGCGATGCCACGCGGCACAGAAAAAAAGTTTTTAAAAGTTAAAAAAACCCGGTTCCCGGCCAAAAAGCAGGCGGAAAAATGCCTGCCGTGCCTCAGGGCACCTACCAGAGGGGTTGTTTCTGGAGGTCCCCGGCCTCCCCCCCATCCCCCGTCCTAGTGGGCTGCTCTGTGGGACTTGCCGCAGGCTCGCAGCCAGCCAGCAAAAAGCCCAGTCTCGCCGGCCGCCGGCCGCCGCAATTAAAGCGCAAGCAAGCGGCACGGACGGCACAGGAAAAAACTTTTAAACTCTCCCCCCACCCATTCCCGGGCCAAAAAAGCAGGCGGAAAAATGCCTGCTTGACTAAGGGCGCAGGGCACCTACCGGAGGGGTGGTTTCTGGAGGGGGGGGGTCCCGCCTCCCCCCCCATCCTGGGCAGCCGGACTCGCGAGTCGCCATCGCCATGCCATGCGGGAGTGGACGACCATGCAAATTTTTGGAGCCATCCCACCAGTTGCATGGCCACTTGGCCATGGAGACTTCTGGGATGTGCCAAAAAGCCCCCTAAAACCTGCCCTAACCCTAAATTTAAATTTAAAACAACACTAAGAAAAACAAGAAATTAAATTAAATATATCCATCAGATCAGACGAGGCGGGCGGCAAAAAAAAAAAATTAAGTGAAAAGGTCGCCAAATGCTTCCTTAAAAAGGTAGGTTTTCAAAGCCTTTTTGAAGGCGGGCAGGGACTGTGCTAGGCACAGGTCACTGGGGAGATGGTTCCACAACTTAGACTCAACTACCCTCTTGGACTCCACCCACCATCCTTTTTTTTTTCTGGGAGGAAAAGGCTGCTGTTTAATAGGGACTCGTACTTGGGTCTTGGGTCTTGGGATTTGGTACCAAAGACTCAGACTTGGATTTGGAGCCAGTTATGTGCCAAGTAACACCCCTGGCATCCAATTAAAGGGAGCTAAAAGATGTCCAGATGAGAAGAATCTGCAAAAGAAATGGATAAGCATTTCTTTTATATCATCCTTGGCCAAAAGGAAGGGTATACAAATGAAACGGACAGATGGACGGATGGAAGGCCGGACGGACGGACAGACAGACAGACAGACAGACAGACAGACAGACAGACAGACAGACAGACAGACAGACAGACAGACAGGGCTAGGAGCATGGTGTGGATAGATAGATAGATAGATAGATAGATAGATAGATAGAGGAAGGAAGGAAGGGATAGATAGATAGATAGATAGATAGATAGATAGATAGATAGATAGATAGATAGATAGATAGATAGATAGATAGATAGATAGATAGATAGATAGATAGATAGATAGATAGATAGATCTATCCTCTCTCTATCTATCTATCTGATAGATAGAGGAAGGAAGGAAGGAAGGAAGGAAGGAAGGAAGGAAGGAAGGAAGGAAGGAAGGGATAGATAGATAGATAGATAGATAGATAGATAGATAGATAGATAGATAGATAGATAGATAGATAGATAGATAGAGGAAGGAAGGAAGGGATAGATAGATAGATAGATAGATAGATAGATAGATAGATAGATAGATAGATAGATAGATAGATAGATAGATAGATAGATAGATAGATAGATAGATAGCACTGAGTTTGTTTCTTATGTCTCAGCTAGCTGTTAGGGAGACAGAGAGTTGGAAACAATATATTTAAATTAAATATGAGCTCATCCTTTAATGATCAGTGTCCTCTTCCTGCACAGAGGGGAATGGATGCCATGGATTTAACCACATCTTATGTCCAGGAATGCCAAGCCTCTCAGGCTTTGACATATGAAGGAAGAAACACTGAAATCAAGGAGCTGTTTAGTGGAAATGTGAACAGACCATGGGATAGGTGGTGAAAATATATTCCCTTTTTTTACTTTCTAAAAAAAGCAAAGCAACAATACTGACAGAAGCAATTTTCCTCCCTTCTACTTGAACGTTTAGGTCAACGAGGCAGTTGGGAAAGTGTCCCATTGCTCAGTGGCCAATGACTGTCACTTTGAATCTGAGATCTCCCCCAACATGGGAGGTTGAGGGGAGGAGGAAAGTCCTGCAGGAAAAGCAAACCTCTATCCCCCACCACCACCACCACACACAAAAATATCTCTAGTAAGAATTCTGCAGAACACTCATGTGATGTATAACTTACATATTTTCTGCCTGTCCCAGAGCATATTCCTCACAGAAAGCTATCCCGCCAGTACCTTGGGGTGTACTCAGTGGCGTGGACATCCTGCATCTTGGGGGAACTGAGGGAGGTTAAGGCAATGGCAGTTTATGGCTCCAGACTCAGCCAAGAGATAAAGGGGATAGGAGGCAGCTGGGGGTGTCCATGGGGACTGTGGAACAGTGGGCAAAGTGGTGAAAGGCTTCTTAACATATCCCAAATTCCACATTCTTTTGTTTTAATGCCATTAGAGGTTTATGGAATGGAATGGAATATCCCACATTCCAATCTTTTGCTATGGAATAACCTGCCTCTAGGGATGGGCATTTTGTTTCGGAACCAGTAGGTTACAAAAATGAACCACCCGAGCCCAGGTGGTCCTCAGATCCAGCTGATACACGTAGATCCAATTGTTTTATCTTTCTTTGTCTCGCGCAGGGTTAAAATCCAACGAGGATTCATGCTGTGACATCATCTGTGCTAGATCTGTGATGCTGGCCAATCAGGAGCTGTGCAGGGATAGGCATCACCCCACCTCCCTCTCTGATTGATCAGCAGCACAAAGCAAGAAAGATGATGTCACAGCGTGCTTCTTTGTTGGATTTTAACTTTGTGTGATACAGAGAAAGGTAAAACAATTGGATCTGTGTGTATCAGCCAGTTACAAGGACCACCTGGGCTTGTGTGGTTCGTTTCATAACCTACTGGTTCCGAAATGAAACATCCATCCCTACCTGACTCCAATAAAGGTTTTCCTTGCTTCCTCTGTAATGCCTACCATTTTCTGGGCAACCTTTTCTTCTTAAAACAATGTGAAAGTTTGCACACTGGAAAGACATCATGTCAGAAATCCCATTTTACAATCGAAATGGATTTGTCAGTCTCCCTCACCCACCCCCCTGCGTGGATGTCTTAAAACCAAACCTCCACAAAAAGGGAGGGGAAAGAGGTGTTGTTTATTTATGAAGTGCATGATAATCAGTGTGGCATATGGGCCTTCAGTGTTTGACAGGTAGAGTTATTTACAGAATTTGTGTTCATAATGTATGAAGAGGGAAACCAGTCCGTATTTAAGGCGTCCGTTCATTCTCCCCAGAGCTGGCCTCTGAGACAGGTGCAACACTGCACACGAGGAGCATTACAAACCCTTGCTCCCATCCTTTTAATTCTGGAATGCATCTTAGCCTGGACGTTTTCACATGGCTTGGTTCTGAGAAACTCTGCTGTAAAGACCTTCTTGGTTTTATTTGCACAAAGATCATTCAGCACCATTCACTGAACTGCAATTTTTATGTGTTTTCCACTTCAAACATCCCAAGCAGGTGACTTAAAACACACACACACACACACACACACACACACACACACACACACACACACACACAGAGAGAGAGAGAGAGAGAGAGAGAGAGAGAGAGAGAGAGAGAGAGTATGATTACCTATAAAACAAAATCCCAAACACTCTTGAAGCCAGTGGGTGTAAATCAGTGGTTCTCAACCGGTGGGTCCCCACATATGTTCCTGGACTGCAACTCCCAGAAGTCTTCATCATTATCTGAGCTGGCCAGGATTTCTGGGAATTGCAATCCAGGAACATCTGGGGACCCACAGGTTGAGAACCACTGGCACAAATGCTTTAAGGAGCAAAGCAAGGTTAGGCCTGGTGAGTTACAGTATTTGGACGGGAAACTAGGAAGGAACATCTACAGTTAGAGCTAGGAAGGAATCTTACGTAAAACCCTGCAAAGCCAAACAGAGCTGTTAAGGCTAGGTAGGTCAATAGCCCAGCTTAATAAAGTTTAGATTTGGTCACCTTACTTGAAGAGGGACTGCAGATCAGTGGTAAAATGATATAGCCTGGAGATATAGCAAGATACAGATCCAATCTGAACCCCCCCAAGCTGATGCCAGTCAGAGCTGTTAGTAATTAAGGTAGAGAGACCAGGGGTCTGAACTCAGTATACGACTGTTCCCCATCACCTGTTCACCTATCACCGCCAGGATAAGAAAGGTCATTGAGTAATGAAAGCATAATACTTTTTTGGAAGACTGAAATAAACAGATCAATAGTCAGACCCACTATATGGTGGCTGTGTGTGTGTGTGTGTGTGTGTGTGTGTGTGTGTGTGTGTGTGTGTGTGTGTGTGTGTGTGTGTGTGTGTGTGTGTGTGTGTGTGTGTGTGTGTGTTTCCCTGAATGGTTCAGGCTAGAGATGGTCATGAACCACAGGCAGGATCCACCAAACTGTTAGTTCATGCCCCGTCTCTAGAATCAGACCATTCTTCAATATGGTGGCCAGCATCCTGTTAATTACAGCTGACTTCATCAGCATAACATACAGCTGTGGCCAGCACAAGTTAATGTCCCACCAGAACATCTTTGGCACTCTTACTCCAGGTGGCCACACCTCAGGAGGCCTGTAACCGGGCCTTCCTGATGGCCAGCCCAGACATCTAGAACAAACTGCCTTGCGATATTAACCAACTTGAGTCCCTAACTGCCTTTAAGAAAGCTCTAAAAACCTGACTTTTTAGGGAATCATACGGTGACCTGTAATATAATGTTATGTTGTGCTGCTCCCTCCTATGTGGTATTGTTTTCTTCGCTAATTGTTTCAGCTTTGTCTCTTACCGGGAAGTTGCAGTTGTTTTTCATTTGTTTTTATTGTCTTTTCCTTTAATTGCTGGTTTTATTTGGCTTGTGTAAACTGCCCAGAGTCCTTTTTGGAAATCGGTGGGGTCTAGAAATGAATGAATGAATGAATGAATGAATGAATGAATGAATGAATGAATGAAGCCAACACAGGCTTTTGGTACTGGAGGCCAGTCACGTGACTTAATATACAATAGCAAATGACTACACTGACTTCTTCAATTGGTAATTCACAACTGAAAAGTTACACCAATGGAGTCACTCCAGGATAAACATACAATAGATTCTGGTCAATTTGCATAGAATCAAGAGGTCCTTCCTTTGGTATAGAGCAGGCATGCCCAAACTTCGGCCCTCCTGATGTTTTGGACCGCAACTCCCAGAATTCTAAGCTTAGCTTGTCAATGGCAAAGGACTGTGGAAGTTCCAGTCCAAAACATCTGGAGGGCCGAAGTTTGGGCATGCCTGCTATAGAGAGCTGAGCGTTTTAATCAGCAAATACAAGTGAGGTGAAAACAATGCAGAATGTTTGTGGGAAATGAAAGCAATGTATCTCAGAGATATTTCAGCAAGAAAATAGATGTGTCAAAGAAGATGTCCTCATGGTAAGACATAGACTGAAACTGAGAGGCATCATCTGCCTACAGGGATATTGTTACCTGGTAAAACTGCACTGAGTGTGTGGCCTTGGAATATGATCTTGTTTGCAACACGATCCCTGCTTGAATAGGATAACAGAGTGAAGGAAGCCTTCTGTTGAAAGCAAAATGGCACCAAGCAGTCATAGATGGATAGCTACATATGTGAACAGAAGCCTTGGGAAGGTTGCGTTGTGGAAGGTTGCAGTCATGACCGACTCTTCATGACCCCATGTCCATGGAGTTTTCTTGGCAGGAATCCTGAGGTGGCTTGCCATTTCCTACTCCAGGCGCCTACAGGACCTGGTATTCCCTGGTGGTCGCCCATCCAAGTACTAGCCAGGCCAAACCCTGCTTAGCTTCCAAAATCAGGCAAGATTGAATGTGTTTATGGCATCTAAGCAGCACTATGTGGTAACTTAGCAAGTGAGGAATCAAACCCCACAAAAATATTACTATCTGAAGTCAGTGAATGGGGAGGGGAATTTTTCTTGTGTTGACTCCATTGTGTTGACTCACCTTGTCTTGCAAATTGTTTTAGACTGTGATGCGTCTCAGAGAAACAACAGTCACACAAAGGCACAAGGCCCCTTTTAAAAACCATGAAGGTGAAATTTGTGTGTGTGGAAATATAAGATAACTTGGGACACATGTTTTCTCTTATATTGTTCTTGCCAGTGAGAAAACAAATTTTTTCCTTGCTCAGTAAGAGATCGTGTGCATTTCGACTGAATGTTCATTGACACAATTTTCGTGCATTTTGCACAAAATACAGATTTCTTGTAAAACGGCAGACAGATTGGCAGTATAAAAATCATCTCAAATTGAATAAACATGTTTTTAAAAATGAAAATTACATTGTGCCACCAACAACAACACATTTTGAAACTTATTTTAAAAACATTTTAGAAAGAAAAACTGTTGCTTCTGTTTCCAACAGGGCACCCTTAGTTTTGTGAGACAGCCTTTTCACAAGGAACACCAAAAATGTGATGCAGTTTTTGAAATCTTTGGTCAAATTTGTGAAATCTTTGGTTGAATTAACTTTGTGATTATTGATTCTTTTATCCCTTTTACTCATAAGTCAGCACTTACAGTCTCAAAAACTCACTCAGAGTCACATGTAAGAGAAAGAACAAAAGGTTGCATGGCTCACAGCTGAAGAGATCAAACAGCAAACTGACAAACATGACTGCTTTCAGCAGCAGACTTTGACAGACTATAGAGAGGGGGAAGCATTGAGCTAAGAGGTGAGGCTCTGTTTGATTTTAGAGGCAAGAGAAGAACCAATTGGTTAGGGCACGGTTCCTCCCAGTCAAACCTATTAAAGGCAGCATGCAAGGCTGGGTAAAGTCCAACAATTTGCTACATTCCCAAATCAGACATACTTTCATCAGTTTGGAAAAATGCTGGTAAAAGTGTACATTTGGAAGAAAATGCGTACAGGAAATGATGTACTGTACATGTCAGTCACTCAGACGGCAAAAAGTACCAAGTCTTGCAACCTCATGTGAATGAAGCATGTTGTGAGAACGCAGGGAGGCTGCAGCAAAACAGAGGAGTTTTCTATATCCTAACTAAAATGAGCATCTATTCATTCCAAACTGTTGATGGAGGGTTGGGGGGAGGGGGTAGAGAGAGGGAGAGGAATCAGGACTGCACTTCCAACATGGGGGATTAATTTGCCAAGAAACTCTTTAGAGAAAACTGTGGGCCTGCTCGTAAAGAGAAAGCCATAACTCAGAGGCAAGTGGGAGACAGCTGCAGGAAATATTGAGAGCACTCTCCATATTTCAAAGATATTTCCTCCCTTTCTCTCCAAGGGAACCCATTTGAAATAGTTCTTGTGCACCGAGGACGAGAGCTACACAGCTGCCTTTCTCATGCGGGCTCCAACATCCTCAATTAAGAAACCCCTGCGCCGCCACTCCTCGAAACGAGAAACAAACCGTTGCAGAAACTTCACCAATGTCATTAAGGGTGCACCATGCTGGTTTTATTAACAAAACACTCATTTACATATTAAGGAAAATAACAATCTCGGTTCTTACATCTTCAAGGCAAGGCGGTGAGGGAAAGAGAAGGGGAGCTAGGAACAGGAGAAATGGCTGCCTGGTTGTGTCCTGGATTTCAGCACGGCTGAGCGCACATCGATGAAATATCACCCGATAGTTTCCACATCTGGGGAACATAACTGTGCCGAGGTCTACTGGGGAGCCAGAGAAGGAAACGCAGCAGGCAGTGCAGTAACTAACATATATCTGGGCTGACATTGTTGATGAGTCCCGGCAGGAGGGCCTCAAGAGTTTTGGGTCCCACAGTAACCATAGAGGGGCAAAGAACTCAGGTATCTCTGTGTCAAGGGTGGGTGGCAGCATGGGATAAACAGAGGCATGAGGGGCGGGAGAGCGCATGTTCCTTTGATTTTTCCACTCCCAGTGTAAAGAGGTTAGAACATAAGGATATAAGGACATAAGAAGAGCCATGCTGGACCCAACCAAAGGCCCATCTGATCCAGCTTCCTGTATCTCACAGTGGCCCCACCAGATGCGTCTGGGAGCGCACGAGACTTGATATCTGTCTCCTGATACCACCCCCCTGCATCTGGTCCTTGAAGTACCCCAGTTTTAAGCCTGGAGATGACACATCTCCATCATGGTTTGAAAACTGCAGCTTTAGGGACAATTTGAGAAGAGTGTGCCAAGTCTTCTGGCACTGCCTCAGCCCCAAATATCATGGTTAAGTGGATCTCTGCTTCAGTTAGAACAGTGGTTCTCAACCTGTGGGTCCCCAGATGTTCCTGGACTGCTGCTCCCAGAAATCCTGGCCAGCTCAGCTAGGGATGAAGACATCTGGGAGTTGCAGTCCAGGAACATCTGGGGAACCAGAGGTTGAGAACCACTGAGTTAGAAGCTGCCCTCACACCCTTATCAAGCCTAAAGTTTGGGTTTTTTTTGTTGTTCAAAAAAGATCACCCAAAGTAACAAAAATAAGATGAAAAAAGGGGGGAGAGGAATATCTGAGGAAGTGGACTTGTCCACGAAAGCTCACATTAAAACAGAGCTGTTAGTCTTTCAGGGGCCCACTACATTTTGGTCTTCTTTACCCTTTATTCTTTGTTTTTGCTTGACATGCCAGCACAGACTAACAGGGCGAACTCTTCTGGAAAAAAAAGGGATAGTGTTTCCTTTGTCTATCAGCTGCTTCTAAAAGAGCGAGCGAGTGAGCAAGTGTGACAGAAATGCCCTACATGTGAAGTTTCACTTCATTTCCTATTTAAAACAACAAGCAGAAAGAAGCTAAGTCCCTTTTCCTGTAGCAACCGCTCTGCACTTCCAATTAATTTCAACAAATTGACTATAAAGGCTGGGTTTTTTTGCTCTTAAAAAGTTATGGAGTGAGCTGTTTAAAGGCCGTTCTTTAACGAAAACGGAGTGTTTCTGTTGCGCGAATGGAAAAGCTAGACTGAGATCCAGACAGCTCCATGATCACATTGATGGTCCAGAAAGGCCTGAAGCTTGTGTGTTTTGGACGTCAGCCTTCCATGATCCCACTGGCAAGCTGGCTGGAAATGGAGATGCATGTGGTCAAGACATTGGTGAAATCTCACAGGTAGAGATGGGCACGGAACGAACATTTTTTCGTTTCCGTTACTGTTTGTCATTTCCATTATGTAACGAAACAACAAACGAAAATTGTGATGAAAATGCAACGAAACGAACAGAAGCACGAAAATTGTGGTTGTTACATTTCGTTTCCGTTAATGGCGACACGCAATGAAATGAGCTGTTTTAAATGTTAAAAAATGCCCTGAACATCCGTAAAAACACAGCAATAATTATTTATATTGTCTGATAATACCTACCAGGGGGGTTGGGGTCCTTAAAACATTTGTTTTTGTCTTCTCCCATCGCGATGTATTTTTCTTTTCCCTTTAAAATGGATGTCACCACCAGCCACAAAATGGAGGCAAGCCATGTGATGGGATCATGTTCAACCAATAGCATGCCCAGGTTGCAGACTGGGCGGGCAGGTCTGGCAGCCACAGAGGGCATAAAAAGCTCTGGCAGCCCCCATCCTCCTTGCAGTCTCTGGTGGGAGTTAGGGTGGGATTGCTGTCTCTGCGACTCTAGCTTCAGTCCTGCAGCCTCCCTGTGTGCGTGCGTGCTGCGTACCTCTCGGTGAGTACCCTCCCCTGCCCCACAGTGCAGTCACTCTGTGGCTGCCTTGCACCCTGGGCAACGCCCGCCGCTGCCTTTGCAGCCTCCCTGCATACCTAGTCTATACTGTGTCTCTGCCAGCATCCATTTTTTTAGTGTTTTCCCTCTGGTCTGGGGCATTGGAGGATGCCTGCGCACGGAAATGCTTTAAAAATCGCGCAAAAAGCAGGTAGAAACGACAAACGAAAAACGGTAACGAAATTTTTCAAAAAATTCCCGACAAACGAAAATGAACCGAAACAGACCTCTCAACAACAAACGAAAAATCGAAGCGCCATTTTTCTGTTTCGTGCCCATCTCTACTCACAGGGCATGCCAGAGCTTTTGACAGGCTGAAACAGAAGCTCCTGGACCTTCATCTTCTTGACAGTGGTACAATAGGTGCCCCCAGATAAAGCAGGAGGAGACACAGGGTATCAGGGCCCATGCTCTTGGCTGATTAGATGTATCAGCTGGCCTCTGACTCTACCTCTTTCTGAACTGTGACTATTCCAAAAGTTGTGTTCCTCTTCCATCCCCAGGTGCCTTTCTTTTGGTGTCATACCTAAGAGACTGCAATAAAGACAGACTGTCTTAACTGTTCCCCTCCGTACCGTGTCTAGCATAATGTAGCTGCTATCCGCCCGATGAACGGCATGAAAAACAACAACATTAAAATTGTGAATGCTGGTTACTTTTAAAAATCTGAACAGTACAAGCTCCTGGCCTGTACTTCATTTCATTTTGCGGTCAGTCATTCGGGCACAACAGAGCACAAAACGGCCTTACGAGTGTAACACTGGAACAGTGTGAAGTTCCCCCTTCACTGTTTAGTCAGGCTGCAGCCCAATCACTGTAAAAAGTTATAGCCACACATAAATGAAAAGGTTAGAGCTGTGCTTCGAAATGAATGAAGTCACCCCCGTCTTAAGTTACAGTCCTAATGGAATTTAGTCATATCAGAGTTATTAGGAAAAGGAATTAATTACGAACAAAAAAATTTTTATTTTTTAAAAAAGGCAGTGACTTCAAACCTCTGGATTTTAGAACATGCTATAATATCACTTTGCTTAAAAATGGGAGAGGGGAAAGGATACAGGCAGACTGCCATCAGGAGGGCAGGAGGGCAATGAAACATACACACAATGCCAGCAGAAGAAGGCATGCCCCCCCTCTGTGTGTGTGTGTGTGTGTGTGTTTGTGTGTGTGTGTGTGTGCGCGCACATGTGCATGCAAGCGTGCACACACACACACACACACACACACACACACACACACACTCACAAATGAGTGGCTATGACATAATGCCAGTGAATTAAAACTCTTTACATTACACAATGCAAAAACTGCATCCGATATTTTAAAATTTCATTCACGTCCAAGAGAGGCGGGGAATACAAATGAATCATTATCTTTAAAATACAAAGCCCACACACAAGTGTGCATGCGCACACACACACACACACACACACACACACACACACACACACACACACACACACACACAGAGGTGTGTGTGCATGCTGGAGTGTCCTTCCCTTTCACCCCACAACACCAAAGTTTCATTCAAAAGCTATCCTCAAAGAAAGGAAAGCGGTGGCCTAGTGAAACATTTGGAAGCCATGGATTTGCAGCACGAGTAGAAATAAAAACAATAAAAACCAAGCACACCGAAATCAGACCCATTTCCCTAACATGACTAAAACTCATGTAATGGTGAGCCAACTAATTTACTTTAATTCATGTCCATGGACAGCTGCCAGTGTATGCATTCAACTTCCTTCCCCTCCAAGTTCTTTCTTTCTTTCTTTCTTTCTTTCTTTCTTTCTTTCTTTCTTTCTTTCTTTCTTTCTTTCTTTCTTTCTTTCTTTCTTTCTTTCTTTCTTTCTTTCTTTCTTTTTCTCCCTCCCTCCGTCCTTCCTTTCCTATTCTTATACTCAGGAAAGTATTCCCACATCATGGTTTCATCTGTACTCTGTTAAGCATTTTTCCATATGTTTGAATCAGGCACCAAAAAGGAAAAGGATGCCTTGTAAAAACCTGGAAGTCCTCTTCCGAGACTGGTGTCCAATTTTTGCAATTTTTGGAATAGCCACTTTAGGGCATAACTGAGGGTGCAAATGGTTTTAAGTAATTTCTGCCAGCATCTCCGTTGCCCTTCGAGGCAGCTTCCCTCCTAGAAGCTGCACTAAACAACTCGCCTGCCGCTGTGACACAGGAAAGTGGTTTGGCATTGGGATGGCACCAGATGCGGAGGGCTTCGAAGTGTGAGAACGAGGGAAGATCCCAGCTGCATGTGAGGCTGACAAAGGTGGGAGGTGGTGAGGGTGGATTTCAGTTTCTTTGGAGTAGGGGGTGAGGATTTATATCTCTCGTATGTTCCACCGCCATACCAAATAAACACCACACGCACACACACACACACACACAGAGAGAGAGAGAGAGAGAGAGAGAGAGAGAGAGAGAGAGAGAGAGAGAGAGAGAATGCAGTAAAGTTATATAATATAAGGGTACAATCCAATGGATTATACCAGTGATGGTGAACCTTTTAGAGACCGAGTGCCCAAACCGCAATTCAGAACCCACTATTTTTTCACAAAGTGCCAATACAGCAATTTAACCTGAATGCAGGTGGCTATGAAGGGGCGATGTCGGGTGCCCACAGAAACGGCTCCGAGTGCCACCTTTGGCACCTGTGCCATAGGTTCAGGGCCGGCGCGTCCATTAACGCAAACTAGGCAATTGCCTAGGGTGCCAAAATGGAGAGAGGGCACTGGCCAGCCTGTTGCCCCCCGCCACCACCCCGCCGCTGGCCACCGCCGTCCATCCCCCCACCGCCCGCCGCCGCCCACCCGCCGCCCCGTGCCCATCGCCGCCCACCCCCCGTGCCCGTCGCCATCCCCCACCATCCGCCACGCCACTGCCGCCCCGCCCCCCGCTGCCACCCCGCCCCCACTCCACCGCCATCATTTCATCGACCTCGAACTTGCTACCATGAACCTGCCACTTGGGATTGAACCCCAGGTTGTGAGCACAGTTTTACCTGCAGATACAGGCATTTTAACCACTGTGCCATGAGGCTCATGGTAATGGATAATGGATACTCGGTAATGGATACTTGGGTAAAGTGGGACAGCACAAAAGGGGTTTCTGCAGGGCTCTCACACATATTTGTTTAGGAAGTAGCACAGGAGATCCACTCTGTTCATCCATCTGCCTGTCTCTCCCACGCAGGTACAGACTACTTGGAATTGTTGGGTCCTCCGGTTGTCACACCACAAGGGTCCTAAAACCCTAGGGCAGTGCTGGCAAGCCTTCAGCACTCCAGATGTTTTGGACCACAACTCCCACAGGCCTTTGTCACTGACAAGCTAGGCTTGGCATTCTGGGAGTTGTGGTCCAAAACATCTGGAGTGCCACCACTGCCCTAGGGGATGGGAAGCTGCTGAAGTGACACTCTCAACTGCAAATATCAAACAGAATAGACACACCGAAGCAATCCGGTTGACACCAATGTTGACTCATTATTCAGCAGCTGATTCAGTGGGTCTGTACAGCATGGCAACCAAAGGGATGGAGGGCACAGAAGCTCTCCCATGAAAACAAGAGATCTGCATCTGGAGTAAACCCAATATAGTCACTATGGATCTTCCATTTGAAGAACTCCATGGAGAGAGTTTCCACCATTCCTCTGGTTCCACTGCCCAACTTCTCCCTCCATTAAGGAGCTCTTTTAAATATTTGGCTGAAATCTCCCTTGCTGTGAATTAGACCTTTTGTGTATAACCCTGCTGGATTTCACATAAAGTCTGTGCCACTTGCCACGGCCAACTGCAGACAATGGACAGGATTATCTGAGGGCTCAGTCTCACTGGCAATAAGAACCACCAGTGAATTGGGTTTTTCTTAAAGAAATGTGATTTAAAGAATTCCAGCTACATGATGCACACAGAAGTGCAGATTTCTTTTAAATTCTCTGTCTCTTTCTCTCTCTCTCGGTCTCCCCCACCCCGAGGAATTATACATTTTTAAAATTGGATGCAAGGTATTTTACTGGGCTGCCAAAGGGTTGCTTGTTTTAACATGAATGTAAAATTGATTTATTTTTCATTGGTTTGGCATATGTGAACGCTTCTGTCGGCATGAACGGCATCTATTATCTGGTGCTGGAAGCCTCCCGCAGCCGCTTGCTGCTTCTGCTGTGGGTTTGATTTTGTTTATTTTAAAAATAATTTTCCAAGGGGAATAATCATAGTCTGTCATGACAGAGGAAATTTACAATCCAGCAGAAAAAGAAAAGGACAAAGCATTCCCTCATAGCTTGAAACTGACCAGTGAAATCTACAATATCATGAGTTTTTCTTCATTTTCTGAAGGAGGAGGGAGCAATCTCCCCTTTCTCTCTCCACTGGCTCCTAAATTTCCACTATCATGTCAGAGTATCACTATGCCCCATTAACAAGACCACAGCCAAGGCAGCGAGTGGCTACAGGAGGCAACCAGTGCAAGGATGGGCGGGAGCAAGACAAAGCCTCCAATGGAACAGTTCTCAGTGGAGTCCAACACTGAAAGCATGCTATGAACATGCTGGTGAACGAAATAATTTCAAATCTCATGTTATGGTTTTGCCAAAGCAGTTTTCAAGCCACATTATCTCAGAAATACTAATTTCCAAAGCGATGCAAAATCCACATGACTGCAAATCGATTTAGAATACATCGGAGGTGAAACTGATAAAAATCAGCAGTGTAACCAAGCCCTCAGCTGTGTAGGGCCCATATCAAGGCACTCAGCTGAGAGGTGCCCTGGCATCTCCTCAGAGAGTTGCAGCAAGTTAAACTGACCTTACACTTTGCTGTTTGGCTCAAATGCCCTAGCACCAACTTCTTTTCCCAGACACTCTAGAACTGTGCACCCCATAAGCTGTTGCAAACATTGCCTATGGTATGGGAAATTGTAAAAAAAATGTAACTCAAAAAATCTGGGATCCAGAATTTGGCAATCACTGCTCTAAAACCATCAGTCTGAGACCCAGACCCGACGGAAGAACCTGGTCATTCCCTACATGTCGGGAGTGTCGGAGAAGCTTAAAAGGATTTTTGGCAAACACCACATCCCTGTTTATTTCAAACCCATGAACACACTAAGGCAGAGACTTGTCCACCCAAAGGATCCGATACCAAACCATAAAAGGAGCAATATAGTATATGCAGTCCAATGCAGTGAAGAGTGTTCAGACCTCTACATTGGAGAAACTAAACAGCCATTAAACAGAAGAATGGCCCAACATAGGAGAGGTAACAGCTCAGGACCAGAATCAGCAGTACACCTCCATTTGAAGGAAAAAGGCCACTCTTTCAAAGATGAGGATGTACACATATTAGACAAAGAAGAGAGGTGGTTTGAGAGAGGAGTAAGGGAAGCCATTCATGTTAGCATTGAAAATCCCTCCCTCAACAGAGGTGGTGGGCTCCGGCATAGTCTATCTGCTACTTATCAGGCTGTACTTTCCAAAGTACCCAGGCAAATCAAGGAGCCTTCACCACCAGGTCACAGCTAACGACCCATTCTTGATGGGTTTCAGCACCTTAGGCCATTGTTTACCTTAAGGCCATGGACACTAATGTCTCCCTAACGAGCCTATTCAGGCTTTGTTCATCTTATGAGCCAATCAGACCAGGGGACAAGAGGTCAAGCTGACTATAAGAAGGTTTCTTGCACTAGCTGTATTCAGATCGATGAAGCTGTTTGGATGAACAGCGAAACGTTTCTATCTCTCAAAAAAGAAGTCCAGTAGCCATGACTCAACTCCCAGTTAAACGAACCTGGATGACTGAGAATCTTCACAGACATTCAGAGTAGGACCACCCAATGAACCATTTAAAAATCCCACTCAGTGGCAGCCAGTCACTAAACGAAAGCTTGCCTGAAGAGAAAGGTGTTCTCCTGCTTGTGGGACAGCAAAGATGGAGCCTGTCTGGACTCTTGTGGGAGGGAGTTCCAAAGTGTGGGAGCAGCAACAGAGAAGGCCCTTTCCCGTATCACCACCAAATGCACCTGAGAATGTTGTGGAAGTGAGAGAAAAGTCTCTCCTGAAGTTCTTGGGAATTGCAATCTGGTGAGATGCTTAGAGCTACAGTATTTGCTAGGTAGCAGCTCTATATATGCCTCTTATCTACAACTCAGAATCCTAAGAAACTCACCAAACACAAACCCCAGGATGGAATGAAAATAGTTAAAAGTGGTATCAAAGTGATGCAACCACATGGACCCCTGGCTGCTGGATCCTCTGGGGATGATTCGTATTGATCGGGGGGGGGGGGGGGGAGGTGTCTTAGCTGGAGGCTGAAGCCCCCATAGTGGGACTCAGGCGAAGGAGCCTTACAAAATGAGACAAGTCTGCTCTAGCCAGAGGTCTCTTGATGAGCACCATCATCTGGCCTTTATTAAGAAGCATTGCAAAAGCAATACTTCTCACAGTATTTACAAATATGAACCACATGGCCCAACCTCATAACACTGCATGAAGAACGGGGCCCTGGGTTTGGTCTCGGCCTCGGCGATTTTATTTTATTTGAAATATGAACCAGGCGAAGGGATTTCAGCCTAATGCATGTTCCAGTCCATTATTTCTCCATCCTCTGAAGTTTTTAAAAGCAAGGGGGAGGCTTAAATATGGAATGAAAGATCCACCCGCAAGCAGAGTACATAATGTCGCATTATTGGGCAAACTGATGTTCAAATGAGGAACTAGTTTAGCTGACACCCTTTCTTTCTTTTCCTGTTTTGTCTTTTCGTCCAATTAAAAATAAACAAAGGTAAAAAAATCCCCTCTTAAAATGACTTGGCCTGTAAAATTTTATAAGTCATATACAAAGCTCCTTTCATTTACAGCTTGGGCCAAATCAATATGGTTATCTACCTGTCAATTTTTCTTGCTCTTTAATCCAGAAAGAGTGCAGGTTCTCTCCCCCCCCCCTTTATTCTTTTATAGCTTGCTGGGAAAGTGCTAAGCTAATCAATATATCCTGTGATAAGGGGATGATTTGAAACGCATATAACAAAAGCTTATCATTTCACTGTGCACTGAACCTGTCAAAATATTTTCTTAGAAAGAATGTCACAAGGAGCTTCCATCTTTCATTGCTCAAGTGGGCGGTGACAGAAGCATTCTGGGACTTTTAGCTTTGCACATGAGGGTGGATGTTCAGGATCTGATCGCTGCCTGTATATTATAAAGTCTAATTGTCTACACAGGCTCCCACAACAGTTCCTGAGTAAAGAATGCCAGGGAAACCAGTTTTAATGCAGAAAGTCTGAAGCCCTCCACAAATATTCATAAACACATTTCTTAAGCGACAAGAGAAGTGTCTTGTATAGCCAAGAAAACAGACACAGCCTCCTCAAAATCCCAGGAGACCCCAAAAGTGAGTGAATACTATTTCCCTATAACCACTAGGTCAGTGATGGCGAACCTATGGCACGGGTGCCAAAGGTGGCACTCGGAGCCCTTTCTGTGGGCACCTGACATCGCCCCTTCATAGCCACCTGCATACAGGTTAAATTACTGTATTGGCACTTTGCAAAAAAAAATTAGTGGTTTTGAATTGCAGTTTGGGCACTCGGTCTCTAAAAGGTTTGCCTTCACTGCACTAGGTCATACTTCATTGGGTTATTTTTGCCCAATTCGTTACTTTACAGTTAATATCCAACTTTTCTGACATGACGATTGGCATGTTTCTGACTGCAGTCTTTTTTTCTATAGAGATGGGACGAAACAATTTGCTCCACATCATCAAATATGAAATCTGATACCATCACATGTAAAGATGACTGTTCTGGTCAGTACGCCCTCTCCTGGAAGTTTATCTTAACTGCAGATCCAGCACCTTGAGTATCTAAATGAAATAGTTATATGGGGACCATGGGCAGAAGGATTTTTGGACTCTTCTGTATCTCCTCACACCCAAACATATGCTGAGCTAGGCCCAGCCTGATAAGACACTTGCAGGATCCAAAAGCTTACCTTCTGATGATATATTGGGCTGGTAGAGTAGCAAGAGGCAGAGTTAACTCAAGGAAAAATCCAAAGTACTCTGTTGGATCAGATTAAAGACTGATCAAGCCCAACCTCTTGTTTCACACAGTGGTCAGTGCATTGCATTTCCCACGTTAGCCAGCCCAAAGTCCAGCACTAAGGCATGAGAGCAATAGACCTCTTTCACCATTCTCCCTTCCCCTGAGCACTGCAAAGTTCCTTTTGGGGGGCTAGGAACACCCAACATACACACCCACGCCCACATACACACAGGACCTTCAAAGCACCAAACTAATTTTTCAGAGTTCTGCTCCTTTTTCCTCAAAAACAGGTTGCCCAGTGAACCTCATGGTTCATGCACACATATTTACTTAGGTTTCTCTAAGGCAAATATCACTCCAACCCAAAGAATGGGCAGGCACACTATTGTTCCGTCAGACATAGGCACAGCTGCTTTTCAGTGGAATTAAACAGTATAGGAGACAAAGCTCATAGGAATCAATCGGTGAACACAATGGTTTTCCACATTCGTCTCTTGAAAATAATCTCTCTGTACAGTACTACCTTATCTCTTAAGGAAAGCCTAGCTTTATGTGAAAGACTCGGTGGAATGTTTTAGAGCAATCTCCAGATTCCAAACATTGGACCCGGATGTCTGGTTCTATATACTAAGGCCAAAGATCCATACCATTTCACTCCATTTGGCCATACTAGCTGTGGCTGATGGGATATGTAGTCTCAGGACACATACTAAGTTCAAAGAGACCAACAACCAAGCCCACAAAGCCCCATGTTTGCCCTATATGAACCCAGAAATTGCTAGTTTTGAAGACTGCCACCATTTGCTGCCTTGCCAGTTGACCGCTGATGTTTTATTATTATGCACAGGGAAGCCAACACTGCCCACTGTTGTCACTTTTTAAAGAATCATGGAACACACTTGGATGCACTTGGGTGCTATTCAACTGAGTCTAAGGTATTCTCTAGGACAGGGGTGCCCAAACTTTTTGTAAGAAGGGCCAGATTTGGTGGCTGTGTCAGGGGCCGGTTGCTCCCTGACCCTGCCACCCCACAGCAAGCCCCACCCACTGACCCATAAGCCCCACCCACTGACCGCGTATGTGCCCAACATCACAATGCCGGTGGTGACAGACCACCTGTGCGTCACCCTGCGCGCGTGTGCCTAGCTTCATAAGGTTACCGGTGATGCCGGTGACAGCGGCCCGCCCGCGCACGCCCAGCCCCACAAGCTTCCCAGCGGTGCTGGTGGTAGTGGCCCACCCCCTTACCCACCCACCCCACAAGCTTCTGCTCACCAGCCGGCCCAGCCCCTCAAGCTTCCCGGCGGTGTCAGTGTTGGCGGAAGATTTTTTTTAAAAAATGGGGCTAAGGAGGGGGAGGGAGGGGGAGAGCAGCCAGCCGCGGGCCACTCAGAATGGCCTGGCGGGCCGGATTTGGCCCCCGGGCTGGACTTTGGGCAGGCCTGCTCTAGGGCCATTTCAGGAGAAGATGAAAGTTGGATGGGCAAGAGGTGTTTAAGGGAGGAAGCCCGTCCATCCTTGTGCATTTGAGGAGGTCTCAGAAAACCCTGGAACGCTGCTTGAAAGCTCAAACGGGAGAGGCATTTTCTGAAACCCTGTCTTTAGACAAACATACTGTTAAACTCTTTTGATCCTCGTAGTGGAGTATACTTGTCTGAAACCTATTTAATGTTTTCTGGATTCTTTTTTTTCTTTCCTTTCCTTTCTTTTGTCTTCCTTTCTTTCATTCTTTTCTTTTTTTTCTTTGGGGGGGGGGAGACTGCTATTGCCCTGGACTAGTTTCCCACAGACTTGATATGTCTGTTCTTTAATCAGTGTGCTTCTTAATTTGCACTCAGCAGCCAAGTGGAACGTGCAAGAGACACCCCGCTGAGGCAGTGCCTCTGAACTAATTTGTAAGCATCTGAGCCCTAAAAGGCTTAAATGCACCAAAGCACATCAAGATAGTGGATTTAAGCACAGCGGCCAGTGGATCTGCAACCAGAGTGGTCTCTAAATCGCTTGTGTGTTCAAGGATATGCCTTGGATTTGGTGGAGGAACTTGCAGGGAGATGCAGCCATGTGAGCACATGCTGCTCTAAGAGCTGTGGTAATTGTGAAAATTCAAAATGCCCGGCTTATACTTCAAAGGCTTGAATAATATGGGCCCCAATTACTCAGGAAATCTGCTCCTTCTTATCTGAGGCCTTCTTAAGCCCTCGGGCCTATGAGCTGGGAAGCAGTACTAGCTTGGACCCTGCTGATCGCCGTCTCTGTGCAGAAACAGACTGTCTAAAGAGGAAAGCTTCGGCAACCAGTGGAGCTCTTCTACAAGATTAGAAATTTAAGATAGGCATGGACCTGAAAAATGGTGGTTTGTGTGGTTGTTCACAAACCACCTGCCATGAAGAACCAACCAGAAAACCAACCTAGGGACTGGTTCATTTTTCAGTTCTTCCCTGGTGGGGTGGACGTTGCTACCTTTGCCTGCCGTGCCACCACCACCACTGTGCTATCACTGCCCTGCAAGAACAAAGGTGGGGGCAGCATCGTTTCAGGATGCTGTCTCTGAAGATGATGGTGGAAAAGGAGGAAGAGGAGGAAGAGGAGGAGCAAGGTGGGGATTTTTCAATACTCATTCCCAACAGCACTTTCTATATTGCTCAATTCTTCCCCACAGAACAAACTAGGACTAAAAATAAACCACATTGGAAGGAGGGACTGGAAGACCCAGGAAGCCTCTGTCAATGTGTATGTGTGTCTCTGCCCAACCAACTCTTTCTCACACACTTACTGAACTACAAGTCTTAATATAATGGGGATAATGAGGACAATACCACTAAAATCAGTAAAGAAAGAGGTCTTTCAGTAGAACAAATTGTCCACCTGATTAAAATCTGTTTTAGCAATTTATATTTTTCTTGATTTTAACATACATTCTAATTTTCAACTGTTCTTTATACTGTTGAAAAGTTGGAATACAGTAGAAGCATTTTGTAATTTACATACAAATTCTACTTTCCTCTACAGCAGAAATTTGGGTCTTAACAGAGCCAGAATAGCTTCAAGTTCCCTAGAGTAGTCCATCACTTTCTTCATTATTTGGCAGATAACAATGTCAATAAGCTCTCTCTGACACATTTGCCAGAGAAAGAATACAATATTTCATTGTTTACAACTGAACAGTGCAAATGGCAAACTAACAAACAGGACCGCCTGCTTCAACCACAGGCCTCAACAAACTCAAGGGAGGGAAAAAGCTCTCTAGCAGAGAGGTGGGGCTCTCATTGAAATCAGAAACAGAAACAATGATTAAGTGCTGGACAGAGTGACAGTCACCCCAGCCCAGAAAGGTATCTTCCAGACATGCCTAGACATGCCTATTCAAAACAGCATGCAAGGTTGTTAAAACTCCAGTGGATTCTGCCAAAGAAAGAGAAGGCCTATGTGGCCAGTGATTTGCTTTCTCACTCTTCTGGAGCTTGACGCAATGGCAGCGGAGGCAGAGGGGGAGATGGGGAAAGGGATTTCAATGACTTATTATTTTTAATTTGCATTATTGATATGAGTGATTTTGACATACTGAGGAGGGATGTGGGATTAAGTGTCTTCAACCCCTTCAACCTCACTGCTGTCTCCTCATTCGGTGGACAACGGTTTAAAGTAAAAGTTGAGAACCCAACCCATTGCCTTGATGTGCCTTATACCTTTTGGTGTGTGTGTGTGTGGGGGGGGAGTGCCTTGATTTACTGGAGGAAGCTTGTGGGGTGGGGGGGAGGATATCCAAGTTCAGAAGTGTTCTCCCCTTTCAAGACACTTTATGGACCCCTAGAACATGTATTTTTGCACCGAGCAGGGTCTATATCAGTGGTGGTGAACCTTCGGCACTCCAGATGTTTTGGACCACATCTCCCACAGTCCTTTGTCATTGGCAATCTAGGCTCGGAATTCTGGGAGTTGTGGTCCAAAACATCTGGAGTGCTGAAGGTTCGCCACCACTGGTCTATATTGACCACAGTTCTCATATTATAATGCAACCCAGATTACTCTCGCTCTCTCTATGGATTACATGAGATTTGCAACAAACCAACACTAAGCTATTGTTAACACTGCACTTCTAGAAATCTTCCTCTAGTGCTAATGAATGCACATACCCTATGTTTTTCTCCTTCCATAATTCTTTGGTTCTAAGCCTTAAGATGGCCGCCATTCAAAGGCATTTCAAAAACTGCCCCAAACTTCTTTCACCCTTCTGATGGAAACCGTTTTGTCCCAATCTGTTAATGGATTCCGTTTTGTTTTTAATCTCCAGCGAGAGCGCACAGACAATTATTTGCCTTTGCAACCTCATTATTTTCTTTGCGCGCAATTATTTCCTTGCCAAACAATACGGGTGACAAATTATAACAGACTCCTCCAGCAGATTTTTAACCCAAGGTAAGAATAAACAGAAACATCTGTAAAGCAATCTTGTACAAAGCTACGTTTATTAACAAATACATTTTTCTCTAATAAAACACCATCTGCAAGTAACCCTCAGCTTCCCACTCAATATAAATAGGCCTTTTTTTTTACGGTTTTCAGATGCTGTTCCCAGAAAATTATCCTGAGCTCTCCTGCAAAACACATTAGTCTTTTGTTGCCCCCTGGAATGTTAATAAATCATAGTAAGGGATTCCTTCTTCTTTAAAGCAGTCAAACAAAGTATGGGCTCAAAACAATTATTTCTAAAATGGGGAGAAAAAGGGTGAGCTTTGGTCTGTCCCCCCTAAAAAGCAGCCTAAGAATAGACTAATTCTCTCTCTCTCTCTCTCTCTCTCTCTCTCTCTCTCTCTCTCTCTCTCTCTCTCTCTCTCTCTCTCTCTCTCTCTCTCTCTCTGTGTATGTGTGTACGTACTGTATCTGTATGTACTGTATGTATATAAATATGCATATAAAACAGTTCTGAAATATTTTGAGGGGGGGAATCTGAAGGGTGATTCTTTTTATTACAGTCTGCTTGAAGGCATGTGCTAGATACACACTGCCTAACAGAGAATCTAATAAAAGCAAATTTAATGTGACAGTGCTTATTTCATATATATTACAGATGTCAAGGATGGGATTACACTATGCTAGACAAAGTCAAATTCTGCACCAGAGCAACCTAGCTTCCGGATGGAAATCCAGCTAGGCAATAGGCACGACAATAATTATATCACATGCAGCCAAAATCCCAAATCAGGGAAACCTTTTCCAGGGTTCCCTAGATATAGAGCAGTGATGGCAAAGCTTTTAGAGACCGAGTGCCCAAACTGTGATTCAAAACCCATTAATCTTTTGCAAAGTGCCAATACAGCAATTTAACCTGAATACAGGTGGCTGTGAAGGGGCGATGTCGGGTGCCCACAGAAAGGGCTCAGAGTGCCACCTTTGGCACCTGTGCCATAGGTTCGCCAACACTGATATAGAGCATGGGTCCTCAAACTTTTAAAACAGGGGGCTGGTTCACTGTCCCTCAGAACTGTTGGGGGTTGGGCAGCAGCGGCAGTGGGGGGGGGCTGAGGGAACTGAGGGGGGAGGGTCAGACAAGCGGTGGTGGCGGGGGGCGAGGGAACCAAGAGTGGGGGTTGGGGCAAGCAGTGGTGGTGGTGGGGCCGAGTGAACCTAGGGGGGAGGGTTGGGGCAAGCGATGGCAGTGGTGGTGGTGGCAGCAGCAGTAGGCGGGTGAAGCAACCAAGGGGAGAGGGTTGGGGCAAGAGGTGGTGGTGGCTGTGGCAGCGGGGGGGGGGGCAGCAGGGGAGGCCCTCCCATTTTAAGATGCCTCACGCACGGCCAGCATGCCAGTCATCTGGATGGCAGGGGGAGGGAAGCGATACAGCCCACCACTTTGAACTGCTTCACCAACAGAATCAGCAGCAGAGGCCGGCTCGCTCACTTGCTTTCAAAGTGGTGTGTGTGTGTGTGGGGGGGGGGGAATCTGCAGTTCCTCCTGCAGGCCAGATTTAGAGCCCTGGGGGGCTCTATCCGGCCCACAGGCCATAGTTTGAGGACCCCTGATATAGAGTATTGTGGGGTGGTTTACTATTCCCTTCTTCTGGGGTTGTTCTAGTTCTGGGCATCTTGGCCAAAACTATTTAGGTCACTGCCTCTTTCTCCACGGAAACACCTGATCTCCAGTTCCGTATCCAGGCATTCAACTCCTGGAGCTATCTACCCAGGTTGCATGATGTCTGTGAAGATTCTCAGTCATCCAGGTGAGGTTGTCCAAAAGATGAGTAATGGCAACTGAACTTCTTGTGAGATCAAAACATTTCACTAGTCATCCAAGTAGCTTCTTCAGTCTGAGGAAAGTTGATGTGATGATGCCTCCAATTTTTAGTTTATCTTGGTTTTACCCCAGCCTGGTCTGAACAGGCTTGTTTGGTGGACAGTGCCCTGGACAGGCTCATTAGATGGAGGAAGATCATTGCCCACCTAACAAGCCTCTCCAGGCCACTTTCCACCTAATGAGCCTATTCAGACTAGGGTGGGGTGAAACAAATGTGAATTATAAATTGGAGGCCTTGCATCAACTTTCCTCAGACTGATGAAGCTACTTGGATGAGTAGTAAAGCATTTCGTTCCCAGAAGAAAAGAAGTCCAGTTCTTATGACTCAGCTTTCGGACTTGCATGGTTAAGTGGCTCCACTGATTTGGCATGGGGTGGTTTGGTTTTGACCAACTGGGAAAGAAAAGAGGCCCAAACCCCCAATCTATTTATTTATTTTATTTATTGCATTTATATCCCACCCATCTGGCCTAAAAGGCCACTCTAGCCCTTAAACACTTGCTATTTCTGAGCGATGAGATGCTTGCCCTCTGAGAGCCTTTTAACCTCTTGCATATTTTCAAACTTGCACCCAAGTCATAAGGGCGAGAAGATTGTTTATTTTTATTTTTAACAGAACTGGGGGGAAATGTTATTCAGTGTAAATTTCTCTCCCAGTGCAAGTCTTTTAATCGGTATAACACCTCCAGAAACAGTGCCCTCAAACAACAAAATACTTTTAATCACAAACCTGATTATATTGACCATAAGTGAGCAAATAAGCCATCTGAACATCAGGTAAAAAACACAGCAAGCATGATGGGCATTCAAATACTTTTTAAATGATGCAAAAGAGGCTGTGAGCAATGAGGGATGAGCAATCCCAAACCAGACCAACCTCCATTACACCTTGCTTTTCGTCATTCATTTTAAACAGTAAGGCGGGATCCAGACATTTCCAGAAGTTTCACAGCATGCATTGAAAGCCACAAGCTGTGCCTTTTAAATAAGGTTACAGCAAATAAGATTATAGACAATCATGCATAAAAAGGCTGCTACTCTTTCAATTGTATCACCCGATGTGGAAAAGAGCATACAATGACCTTTATCCAAATCTGATCTTCCATTTAACTTTAATAAATCTGGATCAAGATTTTTTTTTGCGTACCTCCTTATGTAAGGGACAATACACAACCATATGGGCAAGAGTTTCCACACTGCCCAGTTTAAGACAAGAGCAGCACCTCTTGTCATTAGGGATACCATTAAATCTGCCAAACAAAATTGCTGAAGGCATAACATTACATCTAGCCAATGAAAAGGCTCTACGTCAGGCATGTCCAAACTTCGGCCCTCCTGATGTTTTGGACTACAACTTCCAGAATTCTAAGCTAAGATTGCCAATGACAAAGGATTGTGGGAGTTGTGGTCCAAAACATCTGCAGGGCCAGAGTTTGGACATGCCTGCTCTACGTTTTTGAGGGGATTTGAGAATTGATAAATCTCCTGCCTGTTGGCCAGGTGTGAAAGTAATGTGAACATGCTATTAGATTCAGCATGTACAGTAACATCAAAACAACCACATATGGAAACACTGGAGTAGGAGTAATAAGACTTACTTCATTAGCTTGAGGAATGGTAAGCTTTGGTAATTTATTCTTCAAGATGGATCCGGCAGACTTTCCTTCCAGCAGAGTTCCAAAGGATTGGTTTCCATAGATGACTTCAATCTCGACTGGAGGTTTGAGTTCCGGCGAGTCATTTGGAACTTGGTCCTGGCCATCCATGGGGCGAACGTAAGCCGTTGGCTTTTGCTGGGTCATGCTGCTTTTACAGTGGAGTCCTGGAGGAAAGTTCTGAGTCGAAAGGCTGCTGTTGGCGGACAATAAAGAGGTGGAAGGGAGTGGCGATCCGGACCCATGGCTCAGAAACTCGAGATCGATGGGAGATTTGGAATGGCTGGTTTCTTTATAAGAGTGCTCCGCCACCGTGGACTTGGAGTGGTTATGCCGCCTCGAGTGCGAAGATGGCGGTGTGGTATTCGCTTCTTCGCCTCCGCCAGCCTTATGCGGCTCGCTTGGGCAGGTGTAGAGGTCGTCGTACCTGCCTTGTGGCGGCTCATGGGAAGGGTTGTGTTTTGTCCTACTTGGCTGGCTACCCGATTGGCCCGGCTGGCTGCTGTTAGAACCATGGCCACCCCGGGACCAGTCAGTTCTGGATTTCCTGCTGCTCTGGTGACCATGCAGCGAACTCGGGTTAGATGAGATGGGGGTTGGGGGAGGCATTGAGGCCGAAGAGTGCCCACTCATCTGGTGAGGTGGGCCCATCCGGTTTCTTTGCTCTGGGAAAAAGTTCTGTTCGTTTTTATCTACTGGGGTTTGTGGCACAGAATTTTTGGGGATGCCTACGAGATGACTCTGGTTGGAATGGTTAGTCAGCAAGTCCTTCATTTCGTCATAATTCCCCAGGGTGTTCTGGACACGGTTGGCAAGAGCGTCACCTTTGTTAGTCTACAAAATGCAACAAAAGACAGCAATAAGAAAAGATGTCTCCCTAGCATGGTTATCTCTTAAAAAAGAGAGAGAGAAAAGTCAATATATATTCATTTTAAAATTTTAAAATATTTATATCCCTCGTTACCAAAACAAACACTCAAGATGAGGTATAAGACAAGCATTCAACAGTTTGGAAACCAGAAGAATTTGTGGAATTTTCCATGGATAAACACAGCTATGTAATGAGACACTGAAGCGTGCTGCGTTTGTGAGCCTGGTCACACAACCCTTTGTGTAACAAAGATGCACACCAGCACATCATTGGTTAGTTATGCCGAGTTGAGGAAACTTTATTTTATTTATTTATTTTTATATTTCTATACCCCCAGAGTTTCGCAGATGGAAACTCTTTACATGCATACAAACAGGATTCTGGCCAAAGAGTTAAAAATGTGTAAGGACCAATAATGTATTTCAGTCAAGAACCTTGAACCCAAAAAAGTCTGTTGAACAGCTATGTGTTAATATAAAATTACAAACAACAAATTTGAAAAAGAAGAACTGGTGGTTGCAGCCAGAAAACTTATGGGCAAGTCTGGTCAGTAAGATGCCAAAAGTAGATTTTTTAAAAGTCTACATATAAATACAGTTGTTGCTTACATTTTAAAGCCTGCTGTACTTTGCTTTCTGGAACTGCACACTGTGTATTTTGCAAATCGATGATTCACTGTTATTTTCTGCAAATCGCAGCAATTACTAAGCAAATTCTGACTCATTTGGGAGAGTATTACATTTTCTATTGGACTCTATTTCTCACTGGCCTCCAGCACTAAGTCTGCAAACAGTGTGAATCTGTATGCAAATAGCATTTTCCCAATGAGGTTTCTGCTAAGTTTAGGGACAAAACAACATCTGAGCAGAGCATTTTGATGAAATAAATCTCCTCTGTCAACAGAGAGAGGCCAAATACTTGTCTGGTCACTAGTCAAGACTTAGCAATACAGTGGACCCTTGTATAACAAACAGTTTGTATAACATAAAATCTGTACAACATAAAAAATTCCAGAGCTAGGGGAAATTTGCTTAACATAATTGCCTATGGGGCAAATCCATACAACATAAAAATGGGATGACTCCGTTTTCAATGCATTCCTATGGGAAATTTGTATAAAGGAAAATTTGCTTAACATAATTTCATTTGGAACAAATTAATTCCTTCATACAAGGTACCAGTGTATGTCATGTTTTTCTAAATGTATGAAGAGCCTTTCTGGATCTGAGTAAAAGACACACCATGTCCAGTGTCCTGTTTCCCCAAATGGGCAGCTAGGTGCCTATAGAAACTCCTAAAAGTAGGCACTGATCATCGTCATCATCATCTTAGAACTTCAGAGCTGGAAGAGATACTTGGAAGTCCGGTCCTTGTCAAGGAGGCACAGTGGGGAATCGAACACCCAAACTGTGACACTGCAGCCCAATAGTGTACCTATGCCACTGAACTATGATGGCACTAGCCTTTCTTGGGCCTTGCTCCCCATCTCGCTAGTCAACTGCTCATCTGTTTTACTGGGTTGGAGGAACCTCACTTGGAGGTAGACAACTGGTCCATCTAGTCCAGGATTTCCAACACCATCTAACAGCTGGTTGCCCTTGAACATAGGCAGAATCCCTTTGAATCCCTTTTTAGAATAGAATAGAATAGAACAGCTGCCTAGATGCCCTGAGCCTATCCGATCTCGCCTGATTTTGGAAGCTAAGCAGAGTCGGCCCTGGTTAGTACTTGGATGGGAGAACACCAGGGAATGCCAGGTGCTGTAGGTGCCTGGAGTAGGAACTGGCAAGCCACTCCAGTATTCCTGCCAAGAAAACTCCATGGACATGGGGTCACGAAGAGTCAGTCATGACACAACACACAGAATAGAATAGAATAGAATAGAATTTCTAAAAAATATTTTATTGAATTTTCTAAACATAAGTTAAAACAGAGACGTTGCTTGTGTGTTGCCGTGTTGCATAGTTCAAATACAAATATTTTCCCAATATTTCAGCCCAAGTGTTTGGAATGTTCCACATTTACATGCTTCTTTCCCACCATTGTATTTATTGTTACCTATCTCCATCTTCATCTAGTACAAAAAGTGAAAATACAGCACTAAGATAGCCTATAGTAATCTTAGTTCTTCATTTTACTAAGCACTTTAAAGTCTATTTGCCTAGCTCAATATATGATAGGCATACATTTATATCTGTTTTCATGTAGTACAAAGGGTGAAGATAGTAAATTTGACTTAAGATATCCTATCTAATCTATAAGATTAAGTACATAATAATCATCATCAACCCCATTATATTTTATCTAGAATAGAATTTATTGTCATTGTATAAAATACGATGAGATTAAAAAGTGCCATCCGGTCAGCTCATTCACACAACCCAGCATAAAAATCCAAGACATAAAATCAACATCCATATGCATACTCCTACATTCACACGCAGAACATCACTTGTGCTCATTTCAAAACGGACTTTATCATGATTCCAGGGCTCAAACTTGGCTTCTCTATTAGCCACTACCCTGCCCTTTAGATCTTGGATTTGGGGAGAGGGAAAGGTGGTGGATAATAAACTCAGTAATAGGTCTAGTGCAAAATGTCCAACCAAGCAAAAGATTATGGGAAAGGAGGAGAAATAAAATCAGATCTATGCCATTTCCCCCATTTGGTTTCTTTTAAGAGGTTGCAATCAAGGAGTCGCTCACTAGGGTAAATATTTAGAAATTTAATCAACTGTGTATGGCTAAGAATCACACTGTACACAAGGAAGAGTGTTTTGTTTGTATTATTATTATTATTTTACAAAAACGACTAAGCCGGTCTTTCTTTGTGTGTGAGACTAAAACTCCCCCCCCCCCCGAAAAAATCCTGCATTCCATTTAAGCCAAGAATAAGCTCTCTCTGTGTGACCCTCCTCCTTCGGTCCAAGTTGCACAATGAGACACCACTTGGGCAGCAGCCAAAGCTAGCTTCAGCCCGGCCCCCCAAATTTAAAACAAGGCGATGCCATTGTGTTTAAGGGGCAGGAGGAATTATGAGTCAAATGCAAAAAAAAAAAATACACCCCCCCCCAAAAACACTCACTCACTTGTTCAGCCTGGACCCCCACCCACCCAGCAGTTTTGCTGAGACAGCGCTTAGGGAGAGAGAGAGAGAAAGAAAGAGAGAGAGAGAGAGAGAGAGAGAGAGAGAGAGAGAGAGAGAGAGAGAGAGAGAGAGAGAGAGAGAGAGAGAGAGAGAGAGAGCAATCCCCTTCTAACTGGTCTAGTTATACTTTGCAGATTTTTAATTCATTGGAGTTAGGAATTTTAAAAAGCGACAAAAGAGGTCAAGGGTACCCCATTGCCTGGCAACTTTCCAAAACCAGGGCTGAAAGGGGTGGGTGGGTGCGGAGGCTCCGGTGAAGAGACTGTTCTTATGTTGTTTTAGATTAGCCCATGATTTTGCCCACGGAAATCAGCCCACATCAGCAGTTTATTTATTAATTCCTCTTTGCACTCAATTCTCCTTCCCCATCATTTATGATCCCAACAATCTGGCCACTCTTTAGACTGAGATCCTTCTGGCAGTATGAGACCAGCTCTGTTCTCTTAAGGTTACAAACCAAAGTGCATTTACTAGTGTTAAAGCCCAAATCAACCCAATGGGAGTCAGATAGAAATCACTAAATATACTTTGGATGAGGGGCGAAATGATTTGATTCTCTGTTTTTTAGGCCATTGTCAATACAGTGGTTTATATATACTGTATATATCTAGTTGTAGAGCCAGTGGTTGGGAGTTCATGATTATTGATCAAGCTCCTTCCAGCTCCATAGTACTAAGATGATGACAATGCTGGTTATGTGTTGACATTTTGTGTTGTAATTCAGCTATTAGTTATTCCCGACAGGCCAGAATAACTAATGCATGCATGCAAAAGTTGTGCAAAAGTACATCTACATTTCCTATTGATTTGCAAAGTATGGATGAAAGCTGATCTGCTACCTCACTACAAGCGATAGCATTACCGGTTTGCCTGCCCTTGCGCAACCTGTTTGTGTTTTCTAAACGCGAAGATGCTGCTGTTGTTGCCACTCTGGCCACACATGTCCCACAAATACAACCAATGAAAGAGTTGAGGTTGCTAGCCCCAATTCTATCGGGGATGGAGAATCTGCTGTGGGATGTACTGTGAATTTTTGTGGAACAAAGGCAGATTTTTTTTACTGTGTTAGATCAATTCTTTATCTCCCCAACATCATGAACACTGGGAACATGCAGATCCTAAAATCTACCCAGCAGTACCTGGAAAGGGTGAGGATTGAACTTGTGAAGCATATGCTCTACCAGTCCATTCATATAATAATATTTGTGTGCTATCAAGTTAATGCTGACTTATGGCACCCGTGCCTAGATATTTTTAGATAGAAAGTACTTGGAAGTGGTTTACCCTTCTGTACTTGGAAGGGGTTTTCCCTTCCCACCTTCTAGGCCAGTCTGGGGTTGTGTGGCTTGTCCAAGGCCACACTGGCTGGCTCTTTTCCCCAGGAGTGTGGGGGAATTGATCTTCTCACTCCAGGCTCCACAGCAAGTGTTGCAAGCCCCTGAGCTATTCTATTCTTTTTTCCAAAATATATACCCTCCCTTCCATCCACCTTCCTATCAGCTGGCATCTCTTATTTGAAGAATTAAGCTACAGAGTTCCTGAAAGGCTTTGAGATGGCATCTGACTCACCGTTCATATCTTGTGTACTAGTGCACACTTTCTCCTTCTTTGGCCCAGTTACTCCCTAATTTAAGTAGGTACCAGAATAATTTCAGCAGTGGAATATGCTGCCACGGAGGGTAGTGGGGTCTCCTTCTTTGGAGGTTTTTAAGCAGAGGCTGGATGGCCATCTGTCGGGAGTCCTGTGATGAGGGTTCCTGGATGGCAGGGGGTTGGACTAGATCAGGCATGTCTAAACTTTGGCCCTCCAGATGTTTTGGACCACAACTCCCACAGTCCTTTGCCATTGGGAATACAAGCTTGGAATTCTGGGAGCTGTGGTCCAAAACATCAGGAGGGCCGAAGTTTGGTCATGCCTGGATTAGATGGCCCTTGAGGTCTCTTCCAACTCTATGATTCTGTGACTCTATGATTCTTGGGTCCACAGCTAACTGGATATGGATATTTATGCCTCCACTATTGGACATAAAGGTTCATTTTATAGAAAACAATGCTAACAGGCGTCTGGCTGAATTCTGACATTCATTTGTTAGATCCTTCTAAGAGGCTTCTACAAAGAAGATGAACTCTTGTTTCAGGGAAGAAATTGCTCAGGGGAAAAATATGTTCTTTAAAAGACCTCTGCATAATTTTTTTCCAAAGCAAGCTGGCTCTGTTCCACACCATCTGGAACCCCACGTCAACCCATGGCTGAAAAGACGATGTAAAAATCCAACTCGCCAATTAATCCATAGAGATACAGGTGATTCTAATCAATTTGGTTAGAGTTACATAATTGCTGTCTCCAGCAAAATACCTCTAGCTATATATGTTTTTTTAAAAAAAAAAATCTTTTCCCAATCTCTTTTTCTGTTCTGTTCTTATCTTATCCACTCAGTGGCCCAAAAGGCTTACTTTATGTTGAAGCCAGCAGGTTTAGAATCTGAGTTTGAACCGTTGTACAAAAACACCAGCCACGACATGAAAAAAAGTTTTAACTGAATTTATACAGTAGAGCCGTAGGACATTCCAACAGTCAAAACCACCAACAGAGAAGACAGGGTTTTCTTTGGATAACAGTGACATGGAGACATCAGAAGGGGTCTCAGAGAGCTTTGGTAATTGGGTGATTTGGGTAACGGAGGCTCAGGGAGCAGGGTTTCCGATATAATTGACAATTTAATAAGACAAAAATAGCTGTGAATGTGCTGGTGAAGCTTTAGCGACCATCATGGAAGTTACAAAGAAAAGGCGTGGCATTCAGCAGTGCTGGTTTAATCAACAAATAGCATAGAAAAAGGAAAGTAGGCTTTTCTAAATTATGGTAGGGGCTAAAGCTTGGTGTTAGACAACATGGTTCCCATGCAGAAGGTCCTGGATCCTGTTGCTATCACCTCGACAGAGAGAGAGAGAGAGAGAGAGAGAGAGAGAGAGAGAGAGAGAGAGAGAGAGAGAGAGAGAGAGAGAGAGAGAGAGAGGAAGAGCTATGGCAATGTATTGTTATTGTCAGTTGTTGTTACTGATTATCCGAAATATCTTTACACCGCTTTTCTCCTTAAAAGAGACCCAAGGTGGCCTACATCAATGTTCCTGGACTGCAACTCCCAGAAGCCTCCACCACCCGCTGTGCTGGAAGGGATTTCTGGGAGTTGCAGTCCAGAAACATCTGGGGACCCACAAGTTGAGAACCACTGGCATACATCATCAAAAGACTATTGAAATCTAAAAACAATGGGTATACAACTAGTTGACTGTGTGTGTGTGTGTGTGTGTGTGTGTGTGTGTGTGTGTGTGTGTGTGTGTGTGTGTGTGTGTGTGTGTGAGAGAGAGAGAGAGAGAGAGAGAGAGAGAGAGAGAGAGAGAGAGAGAGAGAGAGTTTAACGGATAATGTTGGCAAGCCATAACAGATAATGTTGGATTCGTGATCAGAACTGCTGTGAAGCAATACATGTTTAATAAGTGATCGAGCAGCAGGCCACGTTTGTCTAATCCAGGCAAATGCATTTATGTGAGAGATGGGCACAACTCATCCCTTCAGTGGTTTGTGCCCGTTTGACCAATGGCAGCACAGCTAAAGTGTGTTCAGGCACCCTACCTGCTCCATCAGACACCCCCTCAGAGGCAGCACCTAGAAGAGATGGGGCAGGGAACCGGGGATGCTGCCTCTTCAGAGGGTGTGGGCACTGAGCCACCCATGCAGCCGTCATCCAAACTGGCACAAACCACCAAACCATCTCTAGTTTACATCTCTAGTTTACATTACGTAGCAGTTTCATGCCCCTTCAGCTGTTATGGCTTCCTCCGTCCTATGTGGTTCTAAGATCTGTAGTTTGACGGGGGTACCTAGATGTCTTTGTTGTAGTTTGGGACAATGAATCATGAACTTACTAGCAGATAATTTTAAGTACTTTATCAAACTAGCTTCCCTAGGATGGATTCACATCAGGAACAGAGGTATGGAACTGTTGTATCTACATCATGTAGATGTCCCATTTCTGGTACCAAAATAGCAAGACACCAAACCTTTTTATTCTATAGAACAGTGATGGCGAACCTTTTAGAGACTGAGTGCCCAAACTGCGAATCAGAACCCAATAATTTTTCCTAAAGTGCCAATACAGTAGAGCAATTTAACTTGTATACAGGTGGCTGTGAAGGGGCGATGTCGGGTGCCATAGGTTCACCAACACTGCTATAGAACATAATTTCATAATCTAGAAAAGACTTTGCGTCCCCCATCTTTCAAATTTGTTCATAACATGGAACATAACACTGGGTGGTGGTGGAGGCAGTTATGTTTTACAGCAGGCATGTCCAAACTTTGGCCCTCCAGATGTTTTGGACTTCAACTCCCACAGTCCTTTGCCATTGGGAATACAAGCTTGGAATTCTGGGAGCTGTGGTCCAAAACATCAGGAGGGCCGAAGTTTGGTCATGCCTGGATTAGATGGCCCTTGAGGTCTCTTCCAACTCTATGATTCTGTGACTCTATGATTCTTGGGTCCACAGCTAACTGGAATTCTAAGCTTAGAATTCTGGGAGTTGTGGTCCAAAACATCAGGAGGGCCAAAGTTTGGAAATGCCTCTTTTAGGATCTGCCATTGTTCGAAAAGAGAAAGGGATGCAATTTTGTTTCAGTCGAGATGAATTCTTCACGAAAGGCATTGGGATGACAATGTAAACCTCAAAATTTCTTCCAATTGGGATGGGCACCTCCCTTGTGATGAAAATTAAAGGCAATACAGCTCGTTCATGAATTAATAGATTGCTGGGCAATCAGGAGCTGTGTAGAAAAGTGCATAATCCCACCTCCCCATCTGATTGGCCAGTGCCAGGGAGAAAGAAAGATGACATTAGAGGCTTCTTCCTCTTTGGAGTTTAGGCCCACGCGACCCCAGAGCAAGGTAAGGGATTGGCTGATTTCATTCCGCAGGTTTGGTCCGGTCCTAAACACCAGCTGGGCTTCCGCATTTCATTTCGGAACCAGGCCACTTCCGAAATGAAACACCCATGTCTAGAAGGCAGTCCACTCCATTTGCAATCTGGAACTTTCTAAGCTCAGGACCACCTGTTTCAGTGAAGACTTGAACACTGACTTCAACTAGCTCTCCTGCAGCCACTGCATCTACGAGAAGAAAGGAATAGGAAATCTGTTTAGAGGCCTCCGTTCTGGGGATTTCTAATGGATTGATTCACGGCTGGTTCTATTACCATTTAACATTCCTTTTGGAACTGAGGGTGCATCGAAAGCTCGGCAGAGGTAATGCAGAAGAACACAATGACAGTCCAAAAAGCTCCCAGTTGCCACAGATAATTAATCAATGCACTTATGTGGAAAGTTATTTTCTACCACGTGAAATCAAGAAGACGTCCTTAGTGAGGCTGTCCTAGCCAAGAGACTGACATCTGATTAAACATTTAGGCAGTAGGGAGTAGGAGAATAAAGGTTTCAAATTAGATGTGTGCCAAATATAGCTTTGAGTACTTATTTACCTTGTAGGGTTCTCCGAAGAGATTAAAGCCAGACGCGAAAAGATCTTCGTCCTGTTGGACTTCTTGATTTCTTCGTTCCCATTCCTTTCTCTTAAGTGCATTCCGGTCTTGTTCATAGTGGCTGAAATAGTTTCAGAGAGAGAGAGAGAGAGAGAGAGAGAGAGAGAGAGAGAGAGAGAGAGAGAGAGAGAGAGAGAGAGAGAGAGAGAGAGAGAGAGAGAGAGAGAGAGAGAGAGAGAGAGAGAGAGAGAGACTGTTAGTCTTCCATCTGCTGAACTGTCACTTTTACTCGTTTTTAAGTGAAAGGCTCTTGGTTGGAGCCTGGGTTCAACAGCTTTAAGGCTACTCCCCAAAGGGAAGGCTTTTATTCCGGACTTGTAGGAAGGGTTCCCAATGCCATGGCCTTGATCTCCCTAACAAGTCCAGCAGTCTGCATGTCATCCAAGCAGATTCAGCAGCACTCCTTTAAAATTCAGACCGAAAAAATGAAAGTGGCTTCTCTAAAACTAAAGCACCACTTCAGTGGGACCCCTTCCCAGCCTTTGTCTTATAATATCAAGGCTGTGGGTTCCACCCCCACTTTGGCCACCACTGTGAGAATTTTGTGAGCCCCTGCCTGTCTCCTGCCAACCATTGACCTTCTTGGTTCCCAAAGGTTTTTTGTCTTGTGGTTCTCTTGACCGGTCGTGTGGCGCCCCAATATGATCCTTTGAGTGAAGGGGGCAGAAGAGAGGGGGAAGCCCAGCGTGAGTGGCTGCCAAGGATTCCACAGTGCTCCTGGCTGGGTTTGGCAATGCCTTGGGGTGCCACAGTGCACAGTTTGGGAACCACTGGACAAGATCAACAAATTGAGAGCCAGAACTTGGAAAAGTTCCTTTTTTTCAGATTATAGTTCTGAAAATATCTCACCCAGCATAGTGAAACAGTCTCTGAATCTGGGTTTAACTTCAGACCTTCTTCAAGTATAGATTGTGTTTTGCTATTTACTCATGCTCCATTCTTGAACACAACTATCTGAGTTGAGTGTATCTCCTTAGAAAAGCAGGGGGCTTCACTTTTCCATGTAGGAGACATTTTAATAAAATAAATTTATGCCAGCTGATCATTTTAAGAGTTTTGTTTTATTTCCCCCCCTAAAATCACTTTTATAACTGTTTTGTGTGTGTGTTTAATTAAATTCTACCTTCCTAATCCAGTCTTGACATAAATCATTACTAAAACATAATTATATAGTAAATAAGCAATGCAGCATTCACTATTTTCTAGTAGGTTAAAAAGAGGATTAATAAAAATCAAGCTCTATAATTGCTCAAATCAATGTGCATAATTATAGTCTGGTTTTCTAGGTAGCACAGAGATGTAATAAATGGGATATTCCATCTGTAGTTGCAAATGAGCACTTTTAAATGCTTGTGTTCACAAATCCCAGCAGTGCTTTGTTTAGGGAGAAGACATGAATAAAAAAAACTTTCACTGTCCCCATTATTTACATCGAAGCTTCCTGCACAATGTATCTCAAACAGGTATGAAATGGGAGGCCTAAAAATTTGCACCACACTAATTTGGGAGCAGAACCATCAAAATGTATCTTCAATCACACCGTGGCATCTCATTTTTGAAAAAACAAAGCAAAACAAAACACTAGCCTCACCCTGGTCTTCTTGAATGTCTAGCCTGATTATGAATCCATCAACTGTCTCCTTGTTCTCACTATATTGTATAAGGTTTTCACTTAGTTCCTTTGTATTCATTCATTCATTCATTCATTCATTCATTCATTCATTCATTCATTCATTCATTCATTCATTTTGAGGGGATGTCTCCACATGTTTGCAAATTTAGTTCTCCTAGCCTATGCATCCGACAAGCACTTTTTCTTCTTCTGAAAACCTTTATCTACATTACCAAGGCACCTACCACTTTCCTCATGCGTGTTTAATGTTGTATAACTAATCCTCCCCTTTCAGCATTTGCAAGGGTTATAGATCTTCTCTTGCACTGGTAACTTAGTCAAGTCTAATGCCCTGAGCACATCCGATCTCGCTTGATCTCAGTAGCTAAGGAGGGTCGGCCCTGGTTAGTACTTGGATGGGCGACCACCATGGAATACCAGGTGCTGTAGGTGCCTGGAATTGGAACTGGTAAGCCACTCCAGTATTCCTGCAAAGAAAACTCCATGGACATGGGGTCATGAAGAGCTGGTCACAACTGTACAACAACAACAACAAAGAAAGGACATCATACAGGTTGCAACCCTTTTCACCCTACTTTATCTACATATAATAATTCACACAGGCAGAATGCTTCTTAATGTTGTCCTTTTTTGCCCGTATTCTGAACTGTGTGCAGGAGTTGAAGCAAGGGAAGGTGGCACTAATGAGAGCATAGAATCACTTTGTCACAGACAAGTCATTTGTGATTAATTTCTGTTCATAACATTTAAGTCATAAATACAGTACGTTACAGTAGTATTGTATTATAACAAAGAGCAATTTACTTCTTTTGCACCTCATATATACTTTTAGTTACTTTTCACTAAATAACTAGCGGAGAAGGAACGTCCCATGGTGCTGGCCTTATGCTAATGCACAATGCAAACTTGTGCTCTTTTTGTGGTGGTTTGGCCAACAACAAGATGGAGAAGAGGCCAGCTTGTTTTGACCAAAACCACAGGTGTATCGTATTCAGAGGGCTTTTCTTTAAAAAAAAATTACAGAAAAAACTAGCCTAACAAAACATCAGGGTCTTATTCCAGTTGGTGATTCCATCTAGTGTGGTGCCATTGAATTCAATGGGGTTCGTGTTGAAATCACTGAGCAGCCAGATCCATAAGTCCTTCTTCTAAGGAATCTTTCAATCAGATTTAGGCCAACTATTTTTGTTACTTTCGAGAACCTGGAAGGCACATTTCTTTATTTAAAAAAATGTAACAGTGATGGCAGCGATTAATTTTGACCAACCCTTTGATTGTCTGTGTAAATTAATTACTTTTGAGGAATATTTTTCCAAGATCTGGCTACTGACTTACTCAGGATTTCTCCAGCTCTCCCTTCTTCCCCAGCTGTCTTTTTGTACCTAAGACCTCAAAGATATATGCTTAGTAATCTTAATAATCACTTGATAAGCGATTACTGCTGCTGAAACACAGAGGGCATTCCCTCTGACGGTAATAGAATCATTTGCTCTGCCATGTTCGCCGCCCAGAGTTCCCGTTGGGAAGATGGGCGGGATATAAATTCAATAATAAATAAATAAATTTTGACAATAAGGGAGGGATATTGGTTAAGGCCAAAGACTTTAACCACTCTAGTTTAACAACTTCCAAGCCCCAGTGTCATGGCTTCTTCCCAAACTTGTATGTTTAAGCAATAGGTGTTATAATAATTAATAGGATAGCCTCATTCAGACCTTCAAAACACCCAGTACATTGCATTTCTTGATATTTTGTCAGCATGAGCTGAAATTGATGGATGAGGTTTACCAAGGAAAGAGCTTCCGTTGTGTCTCTTAATAAGCAAAAGGTGTGTCCCATTTCAATCCTATTGTGAGCCAATCCCCCGGCACCTACGAAAAGTTCCTCTGCTGATCCTGCTGAGATGGAGCGGCTGGAAAATGGAAACAGATTGAGATGGATGAATGTGGACCTACGAAGCCAACTTTAGTGTGAACGACAGCGCCTTCAAAATCTTTGCCTGCTGTGGTTGGCTAGACAGCTGAGATAGAAAATCTGAACGCCTGAATATGTTCATTGTGCTTCCAACCATCTGTTCATTGTGATGTCAGAAAGTGCTGATTGGATGGCACCTATGCATGATGTCATAGAGGTGTAGCTGCTCTAAATCCAGCGATGATGGGAAAAATGAAAGATTGCCTGGAATCCTGTTCTTTAGTGCCAGACGTTACAATGAAGGACAACCGAATCAGTACAAAAAGTAACAGGATTCTAGTGCACGCTTGAGTTCTCCCTCGCTGTGCTGATCATTAGAGGGGAACATATGCATTAAAGGTAAAAGTTCCCTCCCACATGACTGCTAGTCATGTCCGTCTCAAGGGGCAGTGCTCTTCTCTGTTTCCAAACCAAAGAGCCAGTGTTGTGCAAGTCTGTGGCCATGTGGCTGGCATGACTGAATGCATTTCTGCACACAGTACACTGTTTACCTTCTCACTTTTTTATGGTGGTACCTATTTATCTACTTGTATTTGCATCCTTTCAAACTGCTAGGTTGGGAGGAACTGGGGTTAACAGCGGGAGCTCGCTCCACTGTGTGGCGCTCGGGATTCGAACTGCCGACTTTGCATCCTACAGTTTCAGAACTCTAGTCTGCTGAGCCACCACGCCCATACATATGAATTACCAGAAAGTTATGTTTGCGGCCATTCATAATATAACATGTCTGTGGCCATTCATAATATATAAATTTGTTCTCAAAGAAAAGTGCACAACATACTCTACATATCTCTTTGCAAGAATGGAATGACTTCGAAACCTGAAATCTCAAGGGGAGAAAACAGTACTCTCCTACTGCTACCACTATTAACACAGTGGTGCCCTAAGTACTTCATAACCCTCAGGTCCTAGTATTGCTTTCATACATTGTTTTTTGCATTTTAGCAGCAATATATTGATGGGTAAGCATGGAATGGACACATTAGATGAGTCCAAGTAGCTGGAGACATTCATTCATTCATTCATTCATTCATTCATTCATTCATTCTATACCACCCATCTGACCAATGCTCAGCATCTTCAGTTGTGAATAGAGTGCAAGTCACTCTGGAGTAAAACCAACAGTTTTATGCCATGTTTAAGGCATTCACTTCTGTGGGCTGCAACCTACTTGGTTAGACATGGGCATCCTTAGAGTTGGTCTTGAATGTTATGACTTGCTTAGATTTTGTACCTCCATCCAACCATACACAGACATAGGCATACATGTTAAACAGTGACTCTCTGCACACAGTTACATCTCTGCTGGGGACAAACATAATCTCCGTCCAGCCTTTCTGCACCAGAAAGATAACCAAATGTTGTCAGCATTTGCCTTTTCAGCTCAGCATGCCAATATACTGATTCACACAGCAAGATCTAATGAAATATGACCTGTACCGTGTTGCAACTTTTGCAGGTTTTAGAGTCTTACCAAAGCCACAGTTGCTAACTTGAAGCACTCCCTAATGAAAACCACAGGACAGTATTTGGCCTGTTCTTACAACCTACTACAAATTTATAATTACTACAACTTTTTGATCTACTCAGGAAAAGTGTTCTGGATACACATAGGTTGTGCATCAACCCTGAATGGCTGCAAAGAGTTGAAGCAACCACCTATGCACTTCCTGGGTAATTCCTTCAGCTGACATCTACAGTTTCCCATGGAAACAAACCAAAGCAAATAAAGAAAGAAAGGCTGAAACTAAAATGTGCCATTAATATATTTGAATCTGTTCAATCTTGAACTTTGGTAGTGCCCAACATGTCTCAGTGTAGATTTTTTAGGTCAAAACTCTGTATTTCGATGAAGCAGACATCCCATCCCTGCCCCGCCCCTCAAGGGAATACAAACTCTGGGCACATTGACTATTGTTTCCTCAACGTATCTTATGATGTTGCTTTCAATGGCATGAATTAGTCATTGGGGAAAATTTGTCCCATCAGTAGTCACATAATGAACCAGGTGATATGCCCTCAGTTGACATTCAGTTGACATCCAGACATGACATGATCAGTCAGGATGGCTTGAGGATGTTGGTGCGGGCAAAATAGTTACGAGTGAGAGCAAGACAAATGGAGAATACATTGAGTGCTAGAAGATGCCTTTCAGCAACACACAGAACTATGAGAAAGACTGGTCAACAGCTTCAATTCTGCCTTGTTAAGACAGGTTTGGATGCTAAGTATTATAACATGTGCACAGTCTGCTATTCTAAATTAAACACTCATTTGTTTGCGTATTCCAGGGCTGAATCAGAGGCTGCTTTTACACAACCCCTAAAATCCGCTGCAAAACGCTTGCAGATGCGGAGCATAAAATTGTTTTCCCACCAGTAGTGGACTTTTTTAAAAAAGTGCAACCACACCCACTTAAGCGTGCCCCAGCGCATTTTACAAGTACCTGGTCTGGAGGAGATAAAATCCTTGTTGTTCCTTGTTGCTGTTTTAAAGCATTGCATGCCTGGCCCTCCTCCACTATTTGTTTGTTTTTGTTGAGTCCCCCCCCCCCTTTAACAGATAGGAATCCTAAAGGGCTGGAACAATTAGCTGCTGCCGATGGCAGGTGGAGGTGAGCCTGCATTTTTTTCTCTCTCCCCTCACCACAGACAGAAGCAATAGAATCAGAGTGTGGGAGGTGAGAACGCAGGAAGCAGAACAAAAATCATGTTGGGAGGAATCTGAATTTAAGTTGCCAGCGGATTTTAGGGGTCGTGTAATAGCAGCCAGAGTCTGCAGAGGGTAAGAAGAATACAGACCAATCTCTAGAGAATTCCAGCAGCCTTGGCTGACGTCTTGCTCTTGCAGACATGGGTGAAGTGCCAACTTCAGAGTTCCCTCAGGACAAATTGTGACTTGAGAGTGGCTGGAAACATTCAGGTGCTCTGAGGCTGAGCTCTTTGTGTCTCTCAAGGCAGCAAACTGGAGACATCTTCCTTTGAAAACAGCTTTTGATAGTCATCTCTCAAGAGGCCCATTCAGCTCTAATCTTCCTCACAGCCCTTTCATTGACTGTAGCACCTCAAAAATCCACACTGAGGATTGCTGACTCAAACATAACCCGAGGTCATTTTCATTCTGTGTATGCAAAGGGAGATTTTGAAGTGGAGCTGACGTGATCTTTCCCACATACATGAATTCTGAAATGGTTAAAGTCGGTAAGACAGCTGTACCATGTGCTCTTCTAATTTTTTTTAACTTGTCCTAAAGCTGGATCATAAGAACATAAGAGCCATGCTGGGTCAGGCCAAAGGCCCATCTAGTCCAGCTTCCTGGATCTCACAGTGCCCGCACCAGATGCCCCTGGGAGCGCATGAGACTAGATATCTGTCTCCTGATACCACTCCCCTGCATCTGGCTCTTGAAGTACCCTGGTTTTAAGCCTGGAGATGACACATCTCCATCATGGTTTGTAACCTGTGATGGACTTTTCCTCCAGGAATCTGTCCAATCCCCTTTTGAAGGCATCCAGGCCAGATGCCATCACCAACTCCTGTGGCAGGGAGTTCCACAGACTAACAACACGCTGGGTGAAAAAATATTTTCTTTTGTCTGTTCTTACTCTCCCAGCCCTCAATTTGAGTGGATGTCCCCTAGTTCTGGTATTTTGTGAGAGGGAGAAGAGCATCCCTTTATCCACTTTACTCATGCCCTGCATTATTTTGTACTTCTCAATCATATCCCCCTCAGGCGCCTTTTTCCAGACTAAAGAACCCCAAATGTTTTAGCCTTTCCTCATAAGGGAGGTGTCCCAGCCCAGTAATCATTTTAGTCGCTCTCTTATGCACCTTTTCCAGTTCCACTATGTCTTTCTTGATATCAAGGCTACTTCTGAAGCAAGAAGACCTCATTTCCTGAACCATGAGTGACGGAACTCTGATGATTACAATTTGCTACTAGAGAATCAATGGGGATCTGCTGAGTCCGGTCCTCTGTGTTAATTGGTTCCCTCCTGCCTAGCCTGGATGTCCAATTAGCCCAACATGGCTGCACCCACCCATCTTCTAAATTTCCCAGAATGCCCCAACATAATTCTAGATTATTGTGAGAAATGTAAAGGGTGGTTGACATAGTTATCCAGCACTGCTCAGACTGTGATCAACGCAGCTAGTTAGAGATTGGGGGGAGGGGGTTATTTTGTTTCACTTTGTTATTTTCCAAAATGCACCTTTTTTAATATTTGGAATTTGACTATGAAAGGAACCAAAGCTGACAGTTCCATCCATTCAGGCTCAGGGCTTTGAGTACTTAACCCTTAAGAATCTGACTTTGAAACCCTGCATTTTCAGCCATTTTAGTGCTGACTTGGGATTGTCACTTTCCCCCCCTCAATGACTGGTCTTGCTCATATAGAATAGATGGCAAGGAGGTACAACACAGTAGGAGCCCTGTGGTGCAGTGGTTAAATGCCTGTACTGCAGCTAAAACTGTGCTCACAACCTGGGGTTCAATCCCAGGTAGCAGGCTCATGGTTGACTCAGCCTTCCATCCTTCTGAGGTCAGTAAAATGAGTACCCAGCTTGTTGGGGGGGTGCAATGTGTAGCCTGCACACTGTAATTAAAAACTGTAAACTGCCCAGAGACTACTTTAAGTGGTATGTGGTGGTATATATGCAGAACACTTTGCTTTCACCTTGGGAGTAGCTGTGGTGAGTTAAAGGGGACCATGTAGAGGGTTTCGAATTTCGTTCGTTTTTGAAGTGTTTGCCAAATTCACTCGCCATGCATTCAGAACAGCAAGAGACTGGGGTTTAGGGGGGAATGAACCAGAAGGCAATGAAGTTGCCATGTTTTATCTATTCCAATAGCTTGATAAACTTGCTAAGGCCTGCAAGAGAAGACTTCCACAAAGCCTCACTTTCAAATCCATTCTTGAAAATGCTGCTTCACCGTCTCGAACCGGGAAAGGCATGCAGGAATTTGAGACTTAATTAAATCAGGGTTTCTTCACGCTCTCCCTCCGAAGTCTGATTTACTGGTTTGGAATCCATGAAGGCAGCATGTCTGAGCACGCACAGTGTTTTTGCTTTTATCCCATTCTGCTGAACATCAGTTGCAGAATTGTCATTCCCAGACTAATGGGCTCTGACAGACCCAGGAAGCCCGTTGGAGGCCAGTTCAGAGCAGCGCCAGGCCTTGGGTAAGTGTAGGAGGCCCCAGATAGGCCCCCTAGTCCCGACCTGACCCAGCATCCACATATCGCAGATTTTTTCATTATCACGGCTCAGGTCAGGTCCCTAACCCCTGCAATAGGTGGGGGATTATTGTATAGGAGTGTCATTAAGGAGGGGATGATTAGCTGGGACCCTGAACAGGATTTTTGAACAATTGCATTTCATATTGTTCAAAATCCTCTTTGGTAAATTACACTTGCGTAAGGATGATGATATCATAGCAATGGGAGATTGCCAATAATTAAAACCTTTTTCCAGAATGTATGAAAGGGGCTCCTAAGATCAAAACAGGAACTCTTTAATTGCTGGCAAGCTCTGCCACCGATAGCATCACCCTGATACAGGTGTAATCAGGCTATCATGATGTGTTTTTGCAGGTTCTGCTTATTGAAAAGAAAAGTTTCTAATCCCCATGATCACAATAATGCACTGATGAATCGCAAGATTTAAAACTCATCCATCTTGGAAAACTGTGGCTACATCTGCTTCTGCTTTTGTTATGAATAACATCGGCACTTAACAGACAGCCGGATCTGATTAATTACAGTTCAGACTTTTCATTAAGAAAATGGTAAGCAATGAACATATTTCATCTATGCACATGCACTGCCATTTGTTTCTTCCAGAATGAATGAAGGTTTCATTTAAGTAAGTATCTCTCCTGAAGCTTCAAAATCAATTGTTTTGTCACTTGAGATAGTTCTATCCTTGATTTTAAGTAGGCATCCACCAAAAGCCTCACAATGATATATACAGCATTTTTCCATGTCTAAGACTATGTTTTTGTCTAAAATTATTAGATTAAAATTTTGGTATTGTCTTATACATGGAAGTAATTTCAGAAGAGAACTGCACAGTTGCAAAACTTTAATTCTGGGTTGCAAAAGTGGGGGGGGGTCTTCTTATACATGGGGCATTTATAGACAGTGGGTCTATCTATCGATCTATCGATCTATCGATCTATCGATCTATCGATCTATCGATAGATAGATAGATAGACAATGTACACTAAATCTGTTCAATATTTCCATAATGGAATACCACAGATGACAGTATGCTCGACACTAAGTAGAGATTAAATTTCCTGTGCAAAAACATGCCTTACAGATCCCATTGGCAGCTTGTTGACCTTTTGGTTGTTGGATTAACAGCAAGATGTCTCTTCATATTTTTCTATCTCGTGTCCAAAACCTTTCAAATCAGTTTTTCTATGCCGGATCTTGTCTCACTGTCCACTTGGTAAAAAGGTGTGGGAGTAGAACTGGAGGGAACAGATGTCAAGATCTGATGTATTCCAAGCACTCCCCCGCAACCTTAAACTCCACCCCTCTGAACTTAGGTGGAGCCTCTGGATTTGCTGAAGTGTGCACGCCACTGTTAGATTTCAGAACTTAAGCAGGGGTTAGCAAACACACAGGAGCCTATGCAAAGAATTGGTTCCTACACATTTCAATTTACAAATTGGTCTGATACTGCTGGATAAGCATTCTCATCACTGCAATCGGGTCAGCTACATAAATATACAACAGCAGCCTTTCCTGTAATTGCTCACTCATACTCCAAATGAAAGGAGTGGAAGAGAGATGAATGAGCAGGTTTGTGGGGACTTAAAGTCAGGAGTGCAACTGGGGGAGGGCAGGTGTCCCAGGCGGTGCACTAGGTGAGGCAGCAAAATGACAAATTAGTATTTCTACTTCATACTATTCTTTGTACTTGGATCCAGTGAGTGAGCCACAGAACTTCCATAATAACCAGAGACCTCAGTATCTCTAGACATAACTGAGAGTACTCTTTCTTGGTAGGATAAATGCAATCTAGAGTTCCCCATGAAACTCAACATTTGGGTTTAGAGACTTGAGGCAAATTCACACCTGCCCTAGTGGGAGAGTACCCTCCTGAACCTGGAATTAGGTCTTAGGACTGAAGCCTGGAAGGTTTCTGACTATTTCACATTTCAATGAATCATCCCCCAAAGACTGCATACTCTAGCCCTGTGTCAGAAAGTTATGGGACAGCTCTTAAAGGGGAAGGATGGATCGTATTAAGGAGAACCATGTATCATATAACTATATGCCAGAGTGGACAGGGTCCATGTCCAATATTCTTTCACTGAAATGATTTTAGTCTTTCACAAGAAAACACAGGATTGAAGGGAACAATGGGAGGTATGAGGAGCATAGGGAAATGAAGAATACTCACTATTTTTTGCTCTCATCTCTTTATAGACTGTCTTTGCATAATAAGACACCTTGATGATAAATGTTCAGGCTCCTTCAGATCCCATGACTTCAATACAAGATTGAGACTACCTACATGTTTCCTGCCTTGCCTCCATGTTTCTCTGGTAGCCTGGGACAAATTAAGATCTCTTCCCTTTAAGAACCAAAGCACACACACACACACACACACACACACACACACACACACACACACACACACACACACACACACACACACACACACACACACACACATACATACATACATACATACACCAAGCACATTCCTGTTTAAAAAGACCAGGAATAAAACCCATGTTTTGACATATAAAAGACCACAAAACAAAGCAGTAGCTTTTGTTAGATTGCTATAGTTCTCCCAACAATTTGGGGAGAAACAAGACAAGACAAAACGGAACAGAACATAACAAAAGAGAAACTTTCAGCTTAGTGGGCCAGAAAATAATCTAACACATCAAGGTTTGTAATTCCTCTTCCTCCTCCTCCTCACCTGTGAGGATAAACTAAGTGAGGACATACATCCTTAGAGAAAAGCTACTGTTATTATCATCAGCATCAGGGAGAGGGAAAACATTCCATTCTGTTCTCCTTTTTAAAAGCAGAGAAATTCAGCACTGAAGCTGAATATTCCCTCCCCCCACTGCGTTGAGATTCTCCTTAGACTAGAGTCACAGCGGGGTAGCTATGTAACGCAGCCTCCTAATCTACAGCCTTTATCCTGGATATAATTTATCTGGTGCCAAGACTCCCTAATGAATATCACACATGTGTACTTAAATTTGTTATAGCTTACCAGTTCAGGATCACAAGCAATAACGAGAATGCTGGATTTCAAGCGTCTCTCGCCAGATATATGAGGGGATCTACGTATGTTAGAATATTTATCAATTTGAGAGTGGAGGAGTAAAAGGGGGGCTGATGCAGTTTTATTACATCTGTTGATTTCAAACTTGGCTACAGACACAAAATTTGACAAACTTTTTTTAAAAATACAGATAGATTAATTGGACAATGCATAGATAGGTACTGCTTACATACTGAATTCATGAATTCTCCATCTTAACCTATTAAAATGTTGGTTAAGAAATTGGGATTTTTATCACCGACTAAATCCGTCTTTATTGTCCATTTAATCCACAGAATATTCATCCTGGGTGTCATTTACACATTTCAGGAGATGAATAGCTCTTCTTGACTTCTTTAAATATACCTAAAAGTGAATGTACAGCATTTTCTTTTTCAGGGAGCAGGGGAAGGAAAGGACAGACTGATAATTTGCAGGATCAGAGGTCCAGCCCAGCATCAGCTTTTGTCCTATGATGTATAGATATTTTCAGAAAACTTTATTTAACCCCCTACCTCAGGTGCTGGGGAGGCTTGCCTGATGCAACTCACTTATCTATTGCAAGGGGATAATCCCCATTTAACTCGGAAAGTCGCAATATTTGCTGTAAAAGCAGCAATAAGACTTCTCTTAGTTAAGATATGATATATTTTACATGTAACTATATATTTTAGTACTTCTTAAGTGTAAAATACAGCCCAATGCATATGTGTTGCTGTCCTTTATCACATTATTTATCTTTTTAACATTTCTACATATGTGTTTCGTTGTGTAAGTTTGAAATGGTCTGATGACTTATTCAATAAAAGTTTGTTGTTGTTGTTGTTGTTGTTGTTGTTGTTGTTGTTGTTGTTGTTGTTGTTGTTGTTGTTGTTGTTGTTGTTGTATAGATATTGAGCCTTGCTTGTTTCATGCTCCGGGAGGAGAATGGGGATGTAGTTACATTGACAAATAATGCAGGAAATGATCGGGGATTGGATTGGTCACATTTGAATTCTTTTCTATGGACCTCATGTCCTTCAAGTCAATGCAAATCAACACAGACTTTTGGTCCCCAATCCATAGTCTTTTTGTCCAATGCTGGGGTTCGTACTTTTTTTTAATCAAATGCATTCTCATCAGTTCAGGTGTTATGATTGTTTGAGCCAGGTGGAGGAGTTTGTAGCCACTGTATCCAAAGCTATTCAAAACAGCCTCAAGAGGGGCAGGGCAGTGAGGAAACTGACTCCTGTTGAATTTCCTTCTCTGCCAACCTGCTGCCAGGTCAGCTTTCCTCTTTCATCCCTCTTTGCTGCCAGGCACTAAGGCAGTTTTATGATCAAATAAAAGGGGTGGGGGAAAGCAAGAAGAGAGAGAATGAAGCCTTCTTTCCAGCTTATTAAGGTAGCTAAGCTCTAACACAATGTTTCCCAAGCTTGGGTCTCCAGATGCTGTTGGACTAAAAGTCCCTGAAGCCTTCTCTACTAGCTGTGTTGGCCAGTATTTCGGGGAGTTGTAGTCCAAGAGCATCTGGGGACCAAAATTTGGGAACCACTGGTCTATTGGCTCCCATGCAAGTCTGGACAGCCACAGCAGTTAACTTAACAAACTGCAAACAAGGCTTCTGAGGGCCAATTTCCTCCCCTGTCTCTGCTGACTCCAGTGTAACTAGGTTAGGCTAATTAATCTTGGAGAACCCAGCTTCCTGAGTGTGACTTTACAATGGATGTATTTCTGTTTTTCCCACTGTGTGGCCACACACTGAAAAGTCACAACATTTTTCTTTACACTTGAGAGGAGGTATGATAGTCCACAAAAATATTTGTGCATAGTTAATGGAAAGGATGTGAATGGTGCAGAACTATGACAATAGCTATTGGTTTAATCTTTGATGTATACCCTGCATTGATAACAATCATCCACTCCTTCTGTACTGGCTGTGAGTATCTGTGCATGCATGGGTTATTTCTCAAAGGAAAGGACACTCACTTTTGGGAGAACCTTTTGCACAATATACAGCTATTCGAGATGGGCACGAAACAAGCAACCGAAACAGACCCCCTAAACAACAAACGACAAACGAAACACCTTTTTTTTTTTAGTCGTGCCCATCTCTAACAGCTATTTTTAAAGACTGTTTTAAAAGACTCATTGTCTCAGTTTAGGGCTGAAAGCAATGATGTCTTATTCAGACATCCCATCATGTTGTTCACCCTACATCAATCAAAATGAGGAATTTAGTGAATATTTCCCACAAGCCATCTTCCCTCTAAGGTGCAAGCTCAAGCAGAGCTCTATCAACACTGTGTAGTGGCAGCTGGGGTCGATGCCTGTTTATTCCCGGGTTTCAGATGGAACCCTGCCCCTGTGCACAGAACAGCGAGTTTCCTGCACAGCCGGGATGAAAATTAAAGGGAACATTGCTCACAACCCTACTGGAAACATTTCTAGCAATATCTTCACTCAAGGAAATGATTACTACCGGTACTACCAGCCATTATCTTGTTTAATAAATATATCTTAATGGAGACTCTCCTTGTGTTTTTTCCCCCAAGCTCATGCAATGATCGTCAACAATCATATGTTCACTGGGACCATTCTGATTATGAAGTGATTGGTCTCTTTTGTACAGAACAATTACCTACCATCCGTGAAATGTTTCTCTTTTGCAGGGTTGACAAAAATGTCAAAGCACTTCATTTCACGCATTTAAAAATAATAACTTTAGACTGATAACTAATCATGCTGAGAAATAAAATGCTATGAGCCAGGAAACAATCAAATTCTTATCATCAATTGTGTGCATACACTTACTTTTCAACAAGCAATAAATGTCTGTTTACCAAATGCAGTGGTACCTCTTAAGACAAATGCCCTGTAAGACAAAAAAACTCATAGTAAGATTTTTTTTCTGGAAATAGGCATGCTTTGCATGACAAAAAAAAACACCCCAAATTCCTTATGGGATGCTTTGCAAGATGAAAAACGTTCCACATGTACCCAGGGGGAAAAAGATCCAGTTATTTTTGTCTCTATTCTAGCCTCCGGAATGGATTAATCCATTTTCAATGCATTCCTATGGGAAACCGTCTTTTGTACGGCAAATTTTTCTTTTTAAATTTTTTAATGTATTGTTATAGATAAAGGCTAAGTAGGGGAGAATAACTTGGGGGACAAAATTTTCTTAAAACAAATTGACCCGTAGAACAAATTAAATTCATTTTAAGAGGCACCGCTGTATATGAGATCAGATGCTTTATACATTTAAAAAAGCTGCAAAATGTGCCAAGTTTGGGCTTAGATAGAAGCTTCAGTGTCTCAAAATAGAAGCTCTTTAATACCTCTCCAGCTTCAATTAAAAGCTGAGCCACCTTCTACCTATTTATTAACTATATTTATAGACTGCCTTTCATCCCTAATTGCTCCCAAGGTGGTTCATAATAAAGCAACTTAAAACAATTCACAGTTAAAATTCTTGTCCAAACAAGAAGTCCACATAGCAAGCAGGGGAGGGGAGGAGGACAGTAAACTCATCAAAACAGAAAAGTCAGGATAAGTTATAATTAGCAGCAAAGCTGTTCCTATTCTTGTTTTTTTTTTTAAAAAAAAACACCTATGTCTAATTTTAAATTCTTCATTGTGCTGTGCTCATTGTTCTCTGTTGTTAGCCACTCTTGCTTACTATTCGGGTAAACAAAATGTGGGATGCAAAGCGGTCCATTCAATGGAAAGAAAGAATTATCAGCTTCCTTAATCTAATCACTGGAAAATTATGTTCTCAAAGGAGACTGTTTCTGCCTACTCTCCACCACGAAAGGCCCGAAAGGCCCGTGTGGCTGAAAGGAACGTTCAAGGACAGGTGTGTGTTTCCTGTTGTGCTCTGAGAGACAGAGCACACGGCTGCTGAGCCAGGGGTCGGGGGTTTGCTCCCCCACGGTGAATTTTATGAAAAGCCGCGCCATTCCACAGCGCCACCAGAAGAAGGGAAAGGTAAACCACTCCTAAACACTCAGTGCCAACCAAAAACAAAACTCCGAAAAGGGTTGACACACGTTGAATCAACCCTGTCATTATTATTTAATGATCTGCTCTTAGGACATTTCCTCTATGGTGAGGAATTGTCTTTGTTTTGTGTGGGTCCATGGACAGTCCTGCAAAGGAGCCTTACATTTACATTCTAATGAACCACCCCATTTCTGCTGCTAATGTCCCGTGCATTCGTGAGGTTCCCCTTTTAGAAGGGAGTTAGCACATATTTGGGTCCGAGTCCCAAGTCTAAGTCTTTGATACAAAATCCCAAGTCCCACCCCCAGAAAGAAAGAAGGGTGGGTGAATTCCGAGTTGCAAGTCAAGTCCAAGTGATCAGGGATTGGGGGAACTGAGTTGAGTTCAAGTTGAGTCACCACTGCAACTTATGCATACCTGTCCTTTTATGGTGCTTGCACGTGGAGATATTTGCCATGCTCTCAAATCTCTTCCCTTTATATCCGTGGGACCTGAAACAGCTTTGCTTCGGCTAGATTATGTCATATCAGAATGATTCCCCAATGCAGGAATCCACAACAAGGCATGTTTAATGGCAGAATCCTTCTGCTGCTCTGCCAAACCGACTGGTGGACAAAAAGGTTACTCCATTGACACAAGGAGACCTTCTCATGCAGTGTCGTGGCTCCTTGCCAAAACTTTGTCACCATACAACTCTTTAAAGAAAACAATGGAGGTAAAGGCATAAGTTTAATAAGGATTATTCCTCGTTCCATTCATCATTTATATAGGTAGCGTAGATTGGGGTAAGAAGTGTCCCTATTGCCTTCATAAAATGCCGATGGCAGTCTCACAAAATACCAGAACAAGGAGACATCGACTCAAATTGAGGGTTGGGAGAGTGAGAACAGACAAAAGAAAATATTCTTTTACCCAGCGTGTTGTTAGTCTGTGGAACTCTGCTACAGGATGTGGTAATGGCATCTGGCCTGGATGCCTTCAAAAGGGGACTGGACAGATTCCTGAAGGAAAAGTCCATCACAGGTTACAAACCATGATGGAGATGTGTCATCTCCAGGCTTAAAAAAAATAGGGTACTTCAAGGACCAGGTGCAGGAGTGGTATCTGGAGACAGATATCTAGTCTCATGTGCTCCCAGACACATTTGGCGGGGCCACTGTGAAATACAGGAAGCTGGACTAGATGGGCCGTTGGCCTGATCCAGCATGGTTCTTCTTATGTTCTTATGTTCTTATGGATTCACATTGATTTGAAGACCCTAATATCTAGACAAAAGGCAGTGGAAGTTCCAATATAAATTAATTCATTGTTTTATACAAGAAACTTCTGTGCTAAATTAATTACATCCCAATAAATTATTTCTGTCTCTGTAGAAGTCTTCCTTAATTGCTTCCATTTAGTCGAGTAACATCTGCTACAAAATAAAAATGGAAGAAAGCTGACCGGGTTGTGTGTGGTGCTCAGCACTGCCAAATGCAAAATCACATCTCATTTTATCTATCACCTACTTAGTAGCAAACAGCAGAAATTCTAACGCCAACCTGACAGAAATAAAACCATCCATAAAGCCCTGAAGTATAAACCCGTTTATTGCAGTCAGAGCACATGAAAGATAATTTTCTTGGCTGAGACTGTCAGCAACCACGATCTATGTTGGCTGCAGAATTATGGTCTTTGTAGTGCAAAACTGTCTGTTGTTCCAGGTTCTAGAAGTGGGAGTTGAAGTTGGGGTTATTAGTATTATTCATTCATTCATTCATTGGATTTGAATATTGTGCCATCTAACCCAAAGGCCACTCTGGGCAGTTTAAGATAATAAAAAGTACACATGTTATTTTTTTAAAAAATAGCCAAAAATAAATAACAAAATTAATAACACAAATTAATATAGAGTTTCAAAGTATAAGATAAATTAATAACAATTTATAGCAAATAAAATTGAGCTAAGAAAACTGGTAAGAGAATCAATCACAAAATAAATGGACACAGCAAGAGGTAGAAGAAAACATGTTCAAAACACAGGAATCAATAATCAGGGAAATCTACCCTAAACATCCATGTTTTTAACTAGCATTTAAAGATTTTAAGCGAGGGAGCCATATGTATTTCAAGTATCTGTTTGTTCCAGAGCAGAGGGGCCACCACCGAGAAGTCCTGATTCCTAGTGGTTGCCTTATGGGCCTCCCTTGGTGTAGGCACCCTCAAGTGCCCAGCTTGAGAAGATTGGGTGGTCCGGGCAGTTCTATTTGGGAGAAGCCACATGGACAGATAATGAGGTCCTAAACCGTTTAGAACTTTGTACGTTAGCATTAAAGTTTTGAGGTCAATTCACCTCTATTAGCAGAGGTGAATTCTGGTTTCACTTACTACTACATGCTCTCAAGTCAATTTCTATCTTATGGCAACCCTTCCCAGGGTTTCTAGGTAGAGAGTATGCAGACATGGTTGACCATTCCCTTCTTCTGGGGGTGCAGCTTGGCTAAGGCCACAGAAGTTGGCTTTTCTCCCAGGAGGCACATAGAGAATCAAACTCCTAACCTCCGTCTCTGCATCCAGCTACTAAAATTATGTGGCTTACTATAGAAAGTTGCTGAGCTGCCTAGATACCCCAAGCACATCCAATCTCACTTGATTTCGGAAGCTAAGCAGGATTGGCCCCGCTTAGTACATGGATGGGTGACCACTAGGGAATACCAGCTACTGCAGGTGCCTGGAGTAGGAACTGGCAAGCCACTCCAGCATTCATGCCAAGAAAACTCCATGGACATGGGGTCGCGGAGAGTCGGTCATGACTGCAATGACGCAACACACATAGAAAGTTGCAACTAGAGTATGCCCATTAAATCAAATCAGACATCCACAAACCCTGACCAGATTTCTCAGTTCAAGAACAAGGCGGAACAGGTGCTATTCCTGCTCCAACTTTCTGCAACATGCACAAAATGCCTCTACCTGTAAGCATCATGCACCTTTTTCATACCAAAGCAGATGCACCCAGCAAACACAAAGATTGCCTGATCAAAAGATTCAGGAAACCCATACACGGCATCAGGGTGGTTTTATTTTTTTAAGAAGTCCATACAGCAAGGCAAAGTTGTTGTCTTTTCAGAGTCCACATAAATTGTGAAGTTTTCACAGAACAACAACCCTTCTTGAGTTGTCACTCTGTTTGGGGCTGAAAGAAATTATCTTTCTGGATGAGGTGAAGAATTTATTGGTTTCCCAGGGAAGATTTATCTCCCTAGGAAAATCCTGCACAAAGCAGTCTGCTTGTACATCAAGCTCACTCTTGTCCTACTTGGACTGTTGTAAGCTCTCCAGAGTTTCATCCTATACTTTCTCCACCCCTTAACCACCAGGGGTTTCACAGCTCTGATGATTAATCCTGGGACTGAACATATGAATCCTAACCATCAATGGGTATATCGATTCCATGCCAACTCATCATATTTTGCTTTTCCTTCTCCCCGAGATTGGAGAAGGCATTATAAACCAAGGTGTATGGCTTTGTGCCCTTAACAGCATCAAATTCTCATGGTCAGACCTGTGCCCATCCAACACAAATGTTTGCATCTGCTAAATTTCTGCACACCAGATTGCCCCACCTTAGTCAGAGCTCTGTCCACCCAAGGACTGTGTTCTTTGATTGAGTTATGACCCCTTCAACAGATGAAAGTGTTGTAGCCTTTCTGTTGCCTGAATTTACTACCTCTGACCATCCCTGCCTGAACAGAGCCCTTTAAAAATGACACTTCCATATATTCTGACTTGTAATTATAACCGAAATCAATTTGGGGGTGTCCTTCAGGTCTTTTGGATAAATGAAATGATGCTACAATATAATTATACATATTTAAGACCAGGCTCTCCTTTGAACTTGGGAAAAAATGATATATCATTATGGATTTTGCTGTTAAATGAAAACTCTCTTCTTTTTTCTCGTTATCCCAGTAACATTCCACCTTTAATACCATATATGTGGAATGCCTGTTTTGTCATGTATAGTGTGGCACAATACACCCTCTGATCTTCCATTTCCTCAGAAACACTTCAGACAGGAGGGGCTGAGGGTCCCGTTACAAGAATCTGTAAGGGACCATCTGGAGATGAATTCTGGAGGCCAGTTTTATCAAGTTCATTTGACTGATAGAACTTGACAGCATTGAGGCAATTAATAAATATTTTGCTCCCCTGCCCCACAAGTTTCAGTTCATTTTCGCAAATTAAACTTTGTTTTCTCCTTGCAATTGTTGAACAGCTAATACAGTGGACCCTCGTATAACAAACAGTCTGTATAACATAAAATCTGTACAACATAAAAAATTCCGGAGATAGAGGAAATTTGCTTAACATAATTGCCTATGGGGAGATCTGTACAACATAAAAATGGGATTACTCCATTTTCAATGCATTCCTATGGGAATTTGTATAAAGGAAAATTTGCTTAACAGAATTTCATTTGAAACAAATTAATTCCTTTATACAAGGTACCACTGTATCTCAGGCCTGAACAGGTGTTTCTGATCACAAACTACTTTGAAAGGACTCCTTTCTCAACAGAACAAAAGCAACGTGTTAAAGTGTTTCCATGTAAAATAATTTACTATAATTGTGATTATGTTTTGTCTCAGATTTGTGTAGAAATTTGGAGGGGAGGTCTGGTTTTCTTGGCTGCAAATCTCTTCAGCTCTAGATAGAAAGGAATCCACTCTGTTATTTCTTCCACAGTTGTCTAAAGGATCTAGAGGGCAAAGAGAGGCAAAACAATTTCACACGGTGGGCCAAAGACATTTGCTTAGACAAATAACTCTTTCTGTCTCTTATGTCATAGTTCCCCAGCAACATGGTCTGCTTTTTTTCCTGCATGACTGCAATTAGCTGCACCAAGGAAATCCGAGTTTGGATCCTAAGCATAGCCCAGAGACACATAGAATGTATTTTCTTAATGCCACTCTATGAGTACACCTTTTTTGCCCTTTGAGGGAGCACTCCTTCTGAAACAGATTTCTCTGGATTTCCATTTTGGCCCCAAGGGACCCGAAACACCTAGAAGATCAGATAGAAGCTCCAACCTTAGTACAAAACTCTGACTAGATGCATGCAGAACTGCTAAAGGAGAGGCAAGAGAGAAGGTCTAGTGGCGGGGGGGACCCTTTTCTGAACACTTGTAGAATATAAGAACATAAGAACATAAGAAGAGCCATGCTGGATCAGGCCAAAGGCCCATCTAGTCCAGCTTCCTGTATCTCACAGCGGCCCCACCAGATGTGTTTGGGAGAGCATGAGACTAAATATCTGTCTCCTGATACCACTCTCCTGCATCTGGCCCTTGAAGTACCCCGGTTTAAACCCTGGAGGTTACACATCTCCATCATGGTTTGTAACCTGTGATGGACTTTTCCTCCAGGAATCTGTCCAATCCCCTTTTGAAGGCATCCAGGTCAGATGCCATCACCACATCACCATCTCTTCCATCTGCTCCTAAGAACCACCAAAATGCCTTCCTCCAAAGTTAGCCTCCTCCAGACGAGGCAATAAATTTGGAGAGTAGCATTCAGCTCAACAAAATGACTTTTCCAGATGAACTGGGACTGCAAAACCAACTTTGGAGAAGAACCCGGCTTTGATACCAGTTAGAGAAACAGGGGCAGCTCAAAGTTTACATCTCTTTTCTCTTAGGAAGGGCAAGACAGAAAGGGACCCAATCCCCAAGCACCAAAAAAAAAAATATCTGTAGGAAACTGCTCTTTCCTCTCCACCATTCTTCCCTGCTTGCTTTTCACCTAAGAGCTTCAGGATTAGGCAGGAGGTGATTTTGAAGAAACACAACGGCCATTTCACTCAATAGGGTATTTTGCAGGCTAGGTCCCACTGAGGTCAACAGAGACTTAAAATTGGAGCAGAAATAAATGGGATCTTGCTTTTTACCCTCTGTACACCATGTTGGAGACCATTTGAGTGACACATGTGGTACATAAACCCTGCCATCTGGGTTTTCTGCCCATCTGGAATGTATATGCTGAACTGCGTCTTCATTATCTAGCTGCTGCTTAACCTCTTGTTTCCTTCCTCAATTCTTCACGTTTCAAGAAGGCCTTGGGCCATTCATCAGTTCTGGCAAGCCAAATGGGACCCTACAGGTCCCTTGTGTCACCCAAACAATGGTGATGGAGGGAGTAACACCGACCCACTGGTTTCTGCACTGACAATGCTGACATAGAGCAAAAACGAAGTCAGTCCCTTTGACCGTTTACAAGTTATCGAAGTATAGGGGGTACCAAATAAAACAGAGGAATACTGAACTTTCAAGACCGCCCCCTCCCCCGTTCAAGACTCTTGGCACTTTTAGACTAAGGAAGTACGTGGCATGGATGCTCTACTCATTTGGACATCATCATCATCATCAAGATTGTGAAAGAGAGCACTTTTGTATTACAGAGAAGTTGCAAAAGGAACAATCCTCCTTCTACATTTATTTCTGTAGAGTCTGAGTTTAGCTTTCTGCACAATACAGCTCTTATCTCACCCAAGGCGAGGGAGAAGAGGCACTGGCTGGGAGGAACGCAGGGCTGTTATAGCAATTTGCATTTCATTATCTTCCACTCTTGCAAAATCACGTTTTGCATCTACTGTTTCCCTCTTCTAACGATTTCAACATTTTAATTCATGATTTCTGCTCATGTCAAGTCACGAGGTCAATTCTGGGTGAACCTCTCCAGCGACAAAACAGATGCTGAATGCATTATGATGAAACCAAGAGAAGGAAGCAGAACGGTGCCAAATTAACCTATAAAGGAAGAAGGAGGAAGGGGGATGGAATAAGAGGGTGGTGGGTGACTCGGAGGGGGGGCTACCCCCCACCTTCTACTCTTCCCAAGAACAGATTAACAGGGGAGTTTGAAAGTCACTGGAAGTCTGCAGAGACTAGATAAGAATCGCTGTCTTTCAAGGATGCTTCTGAATATTAAAGGACATGCTTAAGTGCGAATAAGATGATTTTCTAATGCAGCTGTTTGCCACAATTGTTACAGCGCTCAGGGTGCCAGAATTGGCTGCACTCTTCTGAGACCACAGAGAAGGGTGGATGTTGTACGGGCAAAGAAGATTCAGTCATCATCATCATCATCGTTATCATCATCATCATCTTAGAATAGCAATGATGGACGGGAATTTATGGATCATTTAGTCCATCCCCTGTCAAGGAGACATAAGAACATAAGGGCATAAGAAGAGCCCTGCTGGATCAGGCCAACGGCCCATCTAGTCCAGCTTCCTGTATCTCACCCTGGCCCCACCAGATGCGTCCGGGAGCGCACGAGACTAGATATCTGTCTCTTCGTACCACTCCCCTGCATCTGGTCCTTGAAGTACCCTAGTTTTAAGCCTGAGATGACACATCTCCATCATGGTTTGTAACCTGGGACGGACTTTTCCTCCAGGAATCTGTCCAATCCCCTTTTGAAGGCATCCAGGCCAGAGGCCATCACCACCTCCTGTGGCAGGGATGGAACGGTCGGGGATGGTACTCCCAAATTCAGGCTCTGCAGCCAGAGATCTAAGCCACTTAGATTGGGAAAAGTTCTTATTATCTTAAAGATGACACAAACATCATCACCCTAAACCAGTTGGCTATCCAGCAGTTGCCTCTTTGTGGCATTAAAATAGCTTTCGGGGCTCATTTTGCTGCATTTCCCTGGGAAACGTTGTGCCTGGTTCCAGCTCCCCTCCTAACTCTTCCTGCCTAGCCTCTATGATATCCCATGAGCGCTTCCCTATAAGCTCACTCAAGCATCTGCCACTGATAATCAGATTCCTACAGAATCACTGAAGCGTAGAGTAGTTGAGATGGAAAGGGCCTATGAGGCCATCAAGTCCAAGGCAGGAGTTCAAATCCAAGGAGAATCTGACAGGTGGTTGTTCAAGTTTTTCTTGAAGGCCTCCAACACTAGAGCACTCACCAGCCCTTGAGGCCATTGGTTCCATTGTCATGCTGCTCTAACAGTTAAGACATTTCCCCCCTGATATTCAGCCTAGCTCTCGCTTCCTATAGCTTGAGCACATTATGATGTGTCCGGCATTCTGAGAAGTAACCATCCCTCATCCATCTCCATAAGGGAGTCAATGGATAATGAAGTGCCCAGTTATGAACCTCATAGTACCGGTACCAGGGCTTTCTCCCATAATGATTTGTGCCCAGCTGTTGCTAATACTTTTAAATCATGTTTAGTGTTTTTAAAACTGATTTTTAAATGCTGCAATCTCTTTGGTTCTATGCATTGTGTATTTGTAAAGGCCTATGGTCATAAATAGAGATGGGCACGAATCAGAAAAATGGCATTTCGTTTGTCGTTTGTTGTTTGGAGGGTCCGTTTCGGTTCGTTTCCATTTTTTGCAAATTTTTGAAAAAAAATTCGTTTTCGTTTTCGTTCATTTTGTTACCATTTCGTTAAAATTTATTAGAATTTTTTGTGATTTTTTTAGGATTTTAAGCAATTCACTCATATTGCAGTAACGGAGACAAAACGCATGACAAAAATTCCGGTGTTTCTGTTCGTTTCGTTTCATTCTAGAGACAAAATTCGTTTGTCATTTCGTTACGTAATGAAACGAAAAAACGAAAACAGAAACGAAAAATTGTTCGTTTCATGCCCATCTCTAGTCATAAACAATAAAGTTTTGATGATGATGATGATGAACATAAGAACATACATAAGAACAGCCTTGCTGGAACAGGCCTCAGCCCATCCAGTCCAACATTCTGTCTCATGCAGTGGCTCACCAGTGGCTTCAGGCTCTTCCCAAGCAAATGTCTTCACCAAATGTCTTTACTTGGAGCAAAGAGCTTTCTAACGCAGTGGTTAATTGCCTGTATTGCAGCCAAAACTCTGCTCACAACCTGGAGTTCAATCCCCTGTAGCCGGCCCATGGTTGACTCAGCCCCAGTTAAACTTTATGTGTGGCGAGGGAAGACAACATGGTCTCCTTTTCCTCCTCCTCATTGGCGGGGAGTTTTGAACCCATGCTTCAGAAAAGGATGGCTGGGGGAAAATCCTGTTTGCCCCAGTACTAAAATAGCTAGTTATTGCTTTGGTTGCACATATACTAAACTGCTTGCGATCTTGCCCATTGTTGGAAAGGATTTCTAGATCTGATAGGCTTATGCTTTCCCCTGAAATTTCCATTGGTAGACCGTTAAATGAGGGGGGAAGCAATGTTTTAATGCTTCAGCCACTTCAGAACTTGGAAACATTTGCGCTAAAGCTAACACAATACTGTAAGCATTGATTCAGAAATTAAATTTTTGAGCATTCATTAAACAGCATCAGTTAAATAATGAACATATTACTAACACCTTTGTGTCAAATGTTTAAAATCAATTAAAATTGACTTTTTAAAAAAGGCTCCAAATTGCCAACTTCCCCCCATAACCCTCGGAAGTAATGAATTTAAATCATGGGAAATCTTAATGTTACTCAACCCATTAAAGTAATTGGTGCTTAACCATTTAAACTATGACTTCAGGAATCCTTGATATTTTTTAAAAAAATAAATAAATGATTATGAGGTAATTTTAAATTATTTGTAAAAAGACTTATTTTATTTTTATGTTACTCACATTTGAGGGGATAAAATGCTTTTTGGGGAAAATATAGATTATTGTAATCACTGGGCCCCTTTGTTTAATGCTTACTAAGCTATGTTAGAAATTCATAGCCTGAGGTACCTGTTTAGCTAAACTACTAATTATCTCCCCTCATCAAAATATTGGATAATTTAGTTTTCTTCATTTTGTATCTCAGGCACCCTGTTTAAAATCTTGTATTTGGTTAGAAAATATCACTAGTCAAGGCCACATGCACACTCAGAAGTATAGACGATCACAATTGCTTTGTTTGATATTCTGGGTGTTAAACCGTATGCGGGACTTTGAAGCAGTCTTAACACCAGCTTGCCTCCTGATACCATCATCTGGTGTGTTCCATCTCAACCAAAAGATTCTCAGCACCTGATAGACAACATCCTCTATCAAGATTACATTTCTGGTACAATGCTTTGATAAAGATAGCAAGTTGCTATCGAAAGCTTAGCTTACATTTTTTGTTTTAGTAGTGACCAATAAAGGTATCGCCTAGTCTACTTATGAATTGCCGGAAAGAATCCCAAGAGAGCCAACTTTTCCACACTTCTTAAACCCAGTCCTTCTTGCTATAAAGCCAAGCAGACATTGCTTCTCCAATTTACGATGCTGTTCCGCCATGTTAATGAACAGCTGAAACTGGTGTGGATGGAAGGGAGCACCACGTTGTTTCTGCAGCCCTACAAGTGTGTTTGCCATGGGCAGTGCCATCTGATGTTTTCTTTTGTTCTTGACATTTATTCCGTCCATGTCAAAGATCCCCCCCTACCTTCTCCTCTCTATCACGGAGGTGCTAGGAGCACTACAATTTATTATTACTCTGTCTGGAATTGAGATGAGGCGAGGCTTGCGAAAATGGAACCACCGGACTCCAGTCTCATTCCCTTGCTGTTCAAACTCGTGCCGCTCAATATTCACAACTAATGGCAATGTCTGGCATCAGTATCTTTGTTTCAGATGCACCAGGTTAGAGCTCTCTCTTCTTTTGTACAGCCTCTCCCAACGGGGCACATGAAGCACGTCAATGGAGCTCATTATCGCCGCTCGCCCTGTGAGTGCACGCAGAACCCTGCCGACAGTCAGCAGGACTCTATGAAAGCATGGAGGGGAGGGGGTGGAATGTCATTCCTAGCAATAAGGGCTTCTCAGAGAAAAGATGGAGCACGGGCAGCCACCAGAGCAGGTGGGGTAATCATCATAATTTGCAGGAACTGGGGAAGTTCATCTTATTTAGACAAGAGAACAAACAGAAGTGGACGATTCCGCCCCTTAGCCATTCTGCCCCTGAAGTCACAGGTACATAGCAATGTATTAGTGAAAACCAGAGACAATGGTTCATTAATTAAAAACAGAGGAGGCAGGGTGAGGAAACAAGAGTGCGAAGAGAATTATACTTTTTCAGGGAGCCATTAGCAAAGAAAGTAAAAAGAGGAAACCACGGGGATACTGACTATTTGCATTCTACACCCTCCTTCCTGAAATCTTGGAAAAGTCTCCAGTTTCCTGACTGGCTAAAAGCTCAAGCTGAAATAGCCTCCAGAATCTATCTGTAAGCCACTTGTTAAAGTGGGATACAGATGCTATGACGGATCATTAGTGCTCCTCTTTGAAGACATTCTGCTGGCTACGCAAAGTGCAAGACATCATCCGAAACCATTCTGCGGACCACGAACACCACCCTCAACTCTTGGGCGTTCCTTCAGAACTGGTGACCCCTTCAGAAAGCAGCCTAGTTTGGGGGTCTCCAGGCAGGCTATGTTGCAATGCAGCACTCTTTACACAGCTTTGTACTGCAACACCACATAAATGTTCTATGGACCCTCGTGGTGGTGGTGGGGTACATGGCGGCTGCCTCTTTGCATAAAACAGGAAGTAGGGGAAATGCCATAAACAAGGTCTTCATAAATATTGCACCACAATGTTGGCCACATTTAGTACCTATCACCTAAGGGTAAAAAGCAATCATTAGATCCTCAACTAAACCTATTCAATCAGAAGCATTCGCATAAGGGTTGGCTGAGCTGTTCAGCTGTTTATTCAACGGGTCAATTCTAGTTGGAAAAACAGTTACATTTAGGTCTTAATATTATTGGGTAACAAGAGAGAAATCACCAGAGTGGTGTTCGTGTGAGCGGGTGGGGGAGTGTAAAGGGACAGACAAGGATTCTGGAGAACAGGGTTCAAAACATGGAAACTGACTGGGGGAAGGAGTGGAACTGGCAAAACCTTTTGGTTGAAGGTCCAGTTTATGGGTTTAGATAGATTCCCCAATCTATGTTTAGTTTTATTTATTTATTTATTTAATACTTATATACCGCCCATCTTCCGGAGGAACTCCGGGCAGTTTACAGCAATAATAATAATAATAATAATAATAATAATAATAATAATAATAATAATAATAATAATAATAATAATAATAATACACAAAGAACAATAATATTAATTGAATAAACAAACAACAAGAAGGAAAAAAAACATAATATAAATGGCATGGTAAAGCCACAATAAAATGACTGTTGAACAGGTAGATTCTGCCAACCCCAATTCTTGGGTTAGCTAAATTGGTCTTACAATTGTTCACTTTGGGTTTTCCACTCAGTGTTTACTTTTAAATGGACACCAGGCTAAATATATGTTTAATCAGAGAGCCCAGGATCTCAGTGCTCAACTAGATATGCATCTTCTTTCTAAGAATAGAGCACTAAGATGGCTATCTAAGAACAAATTGGTATTTCATTGTGAAAATTGTTTAACACTCAGTTTATCTTATCCTCTCAGAAAGGCTTTCACTAGGGTAAGATCTGAATTACTCGAATCCATGAATAAATATGGTTGTTTTCATAATATTGCCTTATTGTGAAATAACATGCATCTGTGGTGCCCCTGTCATGGAGGATATTGCTCACATCTTATTTGACTGTGAGTTATATTCTGTTCCTAGACAAATCTACTTATCAGAATTGTTGGTTAAAGTTGCTCATTGGAGTGTGGACCTTAGAGTTTCCTTCCTGCTTCATAGTCCTAACGCGCAGGTCGTCCGTGGTGTGGCCAAATTTATATTCAAGGTGGCAGGTGTGAGATCTCTTTATATTGATCAAATAGGAGCTTCTTGTAGGGGTGACACTGCCAGGGAAAACCTCAATTATGTTTTGAATATTTTAATATTCTATTTTATCTGTTGATGTGTTTACTGTGGTTTTTGTATTTGATATGGCCAAATTGGCTAATCAATAAATTTCTTCTTGTTGTCATTGGCAAAACCATTCCTTAAACACTTCACTTTCCTTAAAAGCCCTTATACGATTGCTATAAGTTGATGGCACAAAACACGCACAGAGAGAGGCACAGATGAGAAAAATCTCTCTGACTACAGAGCTTACCTCACACAGTTTTCAGCACCCGCTGAAAATGCGTATTATGCAAAGCACGCTTTTATCACCTCAGAATGTCACTTAATATCTTCTAATACAAAACAAGGCTTTAAAGTCCCATATCATAATTCAGTGGAACATCCCTTATCTCTCTTGATAGTGAATCTCGAGTAGCAACTACATGTTATTGTGTTTTAGGGATTGACATTTTGTGTGAACATGCTGATTTTCTCTTCAAGGCATAGACAATTGGCATTTTATACCAAGGAACACTTAAGGCAACAATGGCTGCTATCAGTCTGAGATATTGCAGAAATTGCTGATGCGAATTTCATTTTTTTGTCTGCCCGTCATCTTACAACATCAATAGCAAGCAAGGCTTTTCTTAAAAATAAAAAAAATACATTTTTAAAAGGAAAGAGAGAGGGGGATGAGAGAGAGAGAGAAGGAACTTCATTCTTGTGCTTTGGATTGTCAAAAAGAATGAGGTACTTAGTCAAAACAAAGATGCATAATGACATGAGAAGGAGCGTGAACAAAAAGCTCTAAATGCATAAGGGTGAAACATATATTGTTGAAACACTGAAATAGACTTGCATCTTCATATCTTAAATATCTGGGGCTGGTGATTGGTAGAGAGATACATCATATGTTTCTACTAGGGATGGGCACAAAATGAAAATATTGTGTTTTGTTTCATTTCATTTCCTCCTCACGTACATTTTTTCATTTCGTTTCATAATTTTTTTTCCAAAAAAATTCGTACGAAACCAATCACTAACAAAGTGGTTTGTGTGTGGGGGGGGGGGCTGGAAAGTGACGGAGGGACAAGAAGTTTTTTTAAAAAGCCCGGGGCTTTTTAAAAAACCATTTTTCCCTCCCCCCCCAAGTCTTGCCTGCAAGCTGATCGGTGCTGGCAATTAGGGGGTGCCAAATCACCTACCGCCCCTGCCCCCCCCACGCCTGCCATCTCTGAGTCCTGCTGCTGTGTCCACCCTTGCCGGGCTCTCTCTCTGCTCCCTGTCAGACTGCAAGCACCCCCCCCTCGGGGCAGGGACCACCTGCCACCCGTCTCTTGTGTGTTGCCGCCGGAGCCCTGGCCTCCCTCCCTGACCAGCCCTTCCCAAAGTCCCAAGGTGGGACGGAAACACCAGAGGATGGTGGGAAGGAGGGGTTCTCCCACCAGCCATTACACTTGTTACCAGGAGGCAGGGAGAGCCAGGTGGGGCTGCGGTGATCCCGGCCAGCCAGCCCGGGAAAACAGCCCCCTCCCCACACCCTCCTCCTCCGCCTCCTCCTCCTCCTCCTCCAACTCTTCGTTGGGAGGCACAGGAGAGGTAAGGTGCGTGTGCTAATGTGAGCACACGCGCGCGCGCACACACACACACACACACACACACACACACACACACACACACACACACACACACACACACACACACACACACACACACACACACACACACACCATGCCTGCAGGATCCCCCCTCTTTGCTGGGTGGATGCAAGGGCCGGAGGGGCACAAAAATAGCTTTGTCCCCAGGTGCCCCAACCCCTTGCTATGCCGCTGTTTTTAAATGGATGGTTGAGCCCTAAAGCTTTGAATTTTTTTTGCACTCTTTTAATGTGGTATTTGTGCTATTTGCATAATTGCTGGTTTTAGCTTTAAATACTGTCTTTTAAGCAAGGCAGGGTAAAAGTATTTTAGATATATTATGGAATACTTCAGTTTCTGTCATCTTTGGAGGTCAGGTTGGCCTCTGCAACAAACAGAGCATTAATCTACACAGAGCTGAAGTTATACTGACCCCTTTACAGAGAAGCCATCTGGCTGAATCTGAAGTAGAGATGGGCACAACTTAGCGGTATTCCCGTTTCCGTTTCCGTTACTCGTATCCGTTACTCTACGGAAACGGAAACGGGAATTACTCCACCAGAATTCGAGCTCGAACCGACGAACGAACAATTTGGTCTGATTTGTCGTGCTCGTTACTTGCATCGCGCAATGCCAAGCGGCACAGAAAAAAAGTTTTTAAAAGTAAAAAAAAAAACCGATTCCCGGCCCTAAAAGTAGGCGAAAACTGTCTGAGGGCACCTACCAGGCCAGAAGGGTGTTTTATTTGGGGGGGGGGGTTTCCCCGCCCCCCTCTCCTTGGCTATTGCTACTGCTGCGCTGCTGGTACCAGGCTGGGAGGGCGCATCCATTTGCCATGCAGTGCGGGGGATCCAAAATGGCGACCGCAATATTTTTTTTGAAATCGTTGCCCAAAACCCCACCAAAGCACCACAGAAACATGCGAAAATTAGCTATTTTAAATGCTTGAATTTTTACAGTAGCAGCAGTGGGTTTTTCTTGCAAAAAAAGTCTCCGTTGATTTTATTTTATTTTATTTTATTTTGTTTTTTTTTTTTACCTGCGCATTCGCAATGATGGGCTCGCCCATGGGAGTGGACCATGCAAAGTTTTGGAGCCATTCCACCAATCGCATGGCCAGGTTTTGCTGACTGTACCAGGCTGGGAGGGCGCATCCATTTGCCATGCGGTGGGGGGGATCCAAAATGGCGACCGCAATATTTTTTTTGAAATCGTTGCCCAAAACCCCACCAAAGCACCACAGAAAGATGCGAAAATTGGCTATTTTAAATGCTTGAATTTTTACAGTAGCAGCAGTGGGTTTTTCTTGCAAAAAAAAGTCTCCGTTGATTTTATTTTATTTTATTTTTTTACACCTGCACATTTGCAATGATGGGCTCGCCCATGGGAGTAGACCATGCAAATTTTCCACCAATCGCATGGCCACTTGGCCAGGTTGACCACAGAGACTTCTGGGATGTGCCAATCGGGCATAAACAGCCCACTAATCGTAGCCCAAACCCGAACCCTAAGCCTAACCCATACGCCAGTACACTGTCCTTCTAAGTGGGTCAGAAAGGCACCCAGAGGTGCACCCCAATACTCACCCTAACCTCACCCATAACTAGCCTAACCCTAGCCGTTCCGCTAACCCGTCTAAACCCTAAGCCAGATCTACTTGCATTGCACTACATGCAAGTACGTGAGACACAGCGGGTGCAAAGAGTCTGCCAGTCCGTCACTTGTGGCTCTGGCTGACTCCTGCAGCTCCCTCCAGGAGCCCGCTACCCCCTCCCCAAACCAGTACTAACGACAACGAAAAAACAAAAAAACAAACCGACTAATTTTTGCAAATTTTCGCGAAAAACGGAAACGAGCCGAAACGGAACCAGCCCGACTAACGACAACTCGAAAAAAAAAAAAATTCAAGTCGTGCCCATCTCTAATCTGAAGTGGTATATCCATATTGATTTGTCTCACTTGGCACTTAAACTGCACTGGTTGATTATTTGATTCAAGCCCAGTTCAACATTGCAATAGGTTGGGCCATAAAAATTTGAAAAAACATGTTTTCATATCAGTGGCTTAGGCTCTTCTGTGGGTAACTCTCATCCTCACTGGAAATGCACTGCCAACTCACAAAGGGATATGTGTTTGCAATAGGGTAGCAACTTGTCTTTGGAATTCCATTCTTAGAGAGATGTACCTGCCACTCAATTTCAAAGCCCTTTTAAATGCTAAGATTAAGATACATCTTTCTGCTCAGGCATTTTAATTTGCAGAGTCATTAAGTCTGCCGTAGTAGCCGTAGGAGCAACTGAACATTTCATTGCTGTCTTCCATTATGACTACAGTGCTGTACTAGAATTGTTTTGAAATAACTTATCATTTACACCACTATGAATTCTTGTGTAATGAAGAGACATACGTAGATGTCTCAAACAAATGAACAAAAAAAAAAGAAAAATGTTATTGTTTCTCAAACTAATTGACAATTTTGTTTTATGATTGTGATTTCTGATGCTTTGGGGCCATCAAGCATGCAAACAAGGCCCTCCAATCTCCCTACTAACCTGATTTCCCAAATGAAGTTGGAGGTAAGCTTGTGTCACAGACAGTTTTTCTCTTTTAAGCGGGCACTCCTTCTAACTATGGAATCATCTTCACATCTTGACAGCCTCCACCAAATACTGGAATATAAGGTCCTATCATTTGTCTTTGGCCTTGTCCACCACTGGAATGCTTCTCCTAAGTATCTCTCTGGAATATGGTTTGCCCTGTGGGAAGAATGACACCACCCACACTATATCTACCCAGTTCAAGTCATTTTTCCCATTCACTTTTTGCCACCTGAGTGTTTTACCAGTTCGTGGCCCTGCCAAAGTTTAGTGTCTGATCAAATCCAGCACCCAAAAGAATTTTCCTCTGCACATCACTACTAAGGCAACCAATCAGATATCCTGTTTATTTTAGTTTGATTTCCTCCCTCCCATCCAGAGCGCATCAATGGTGGGGGGCTAAATTCATGAGCCCCTCTACGAATCTTGAAAAGCAGACCCAGAAACAACAGAAACAAAGAAGCCCTCAATTAAGACCAAGATTTCTGACAGAGCAGGAAGACAGGGAACGAAGTAACCAGCATTCAGTATTCAAGGAACATTCTGACGTGTTTTCAGCAGCAGATATTTTTAACTCTCCCTCTGTACGTAAAATGTACAAATACACAAAAGGATGTCTTAATTGGGCCATTTTATGTACCAAGGAATAATGGTCTTAAACGGGTGGAAGAGAATGGCACATTTATCTCTCCAGTGAGGGAAAGACATGATGATTCACAAACTGAAAAGCCAAGAGGATTGACTCACGCACGGAATATATATTGCTCCTTTTCGATATATTATGTATTCCGTTCTTGCTACAGCCCCCTAAAGGCAGGGGAGAGAGAGAGAGAGAGAGAGAGAGAGAGAGAGAGAGAGAGAGAGAGCTAGGCAAAATCTAAATGTTTCATTTCTGCTCAACATAAGTCATCTCCCCACCCCACCCCACCCCTCCACAAATGCTTCCTTTTGGTTTCCATTAACCTCCCTCTCTTTCCCCCCCTTAAAACTTCTGAACCACAGGCCTTCCATATGGATGTTTTAGCAAATGTTGTCAACTCTCCACTGTCAAAAATAAAAATAAAAATAATCACCTTAAAGACCTTCCCTCCTGCTCAAGGAGGTAACCCAAGGCTTCCACTCACAAATTTATTTATTTATTATGGGACTTCTATACATAATAAAAAGCCCAGATAGCGTTTCTGCTATCTAAACACTGCTTTCGTGCCTCTAATAAATATATAAGCAGGGCTCAGTGAATCAGTTCCTTTCCAGCACATGACACTTTCACCTACATTTACCTCTGCACCATAAATAACTCCAGTAAAGGGGGAGGGAGTTCCTCTAAATGCCTGCATAAATGGGCTAAATATCCTGTTCCATATACTTTCTCGAGAGAGAGAGAGAGAGAGAGAGAGAGAGAGAGAGAGAGAGAGAGAGAGAGAGAGAGAGAGAGAGAGAGATGGATGGATGGATGGATAGATGGATGGATGGATGGGCCCCAGATAGATGGATGGAATGACGGACAGACAGACAGACAGACAGACAGATAGATGGGATGGGCCCAAGAGAGATGGATGGAAGGACAGACGGACGGACGGAAGGACGGACGGAAGGACATATGGTTAGATAGATAGATAGATAGATAGATAGATAGATAGATAGATAGATAGATAGATAGATAGATAGATAGATAGATAGATAGATAGATAGATAGATAGATAAAAACATGTTTTGGTCCCTCTTTTTGACCCAAGGTCTGTGCTGAAATATTTGGGAAACACATGAGGCAGGAGTTTGAAAGAGCACATGAATTGAGGAAACACAGTCCAGAAAGGGCATAATGTGAGTTGCCAGCTGCGGGGGCATCCAGGGCAAGGCAAATATTGTGGGGCATGAATCATGTCTCCCCACAAAATGCGTGGGTGAGGTGGGGTGCAGTGGCACAGTGGGAGAAGCCTCCACAAAGTGCGGCCATGAAGTGGACACCAAGCCGCACGAGAACTGTGGTGGTGGTCGTGGCAGCAGCACTGGCAGCAGTGGAGGCGGGGGCAAAGAGGAGCGCAAGGGGTGACTGCAGGAACGTGCTTGGCAGGGCAAACTGTGCACCTCTAATAACGTTGCGCCTGCCCCTTTGCCGCCCTCCGCTGCTACACTGCTGCAGTCCAGTGATGGCTGACTCTGACAAAGACCAGCTCTTGCAAATGGGTTCTGCTGACAAGGAGAGGCCACATAACTCGGCTGGTGTTCGGCCTGTGTGCCTGAGATCCTATAAAAACAAGAGGGAGGGCTGAAGTCTGATGGATTTGGGCATCAGAAGTTGGCACTCGCTCTGGCAAGGCCCTGCTGACGGGAATTGTTTCCGGGGGAACCCTCCGGAGCCTCAGCAAAGAATCTCCCTTTATCAGGTGCGTCGCTTCAGGTTCAGAGATGACATGAGCTGAGTTCTGCCTTAGCCCAAGGTAAAGTTCGGTTCCTGGTGTTAATGCAAGTTTGATGGAGAAGGAAAGATAGAGAAGGAAAGACAGGAAAGGAGGGAGGGAGAGGGGGCGGAGAAACTGCAGGTGGAGGAGAAAAATCCCAGCAGGCAATATTTTCTTCCTTTTCAACAGACAGGGAAAGCTTCATGAAGTGAACAGGGTTCAGTTATTCCCAAAGCAATCTTTTGTTACTGACAGTTCGGTGTCAGTGCTATGGTCTGTGGGTCTGTTTTGCCCATGGCAAGCCAGGTAAGTGCCTCCAGCGTCTGTAATTTAAAATTCAGTTCTGCTCCATCAAGTAGCCTTACGCCAGGATAGCATCTATTTCTGTTTTTCTCGCTTTGGGTAGATATGTGCAGTGCTCTCTCTCGCTCTCTCGTCTGCACGCACACACCCCTACCTTTAAACATGTTCTTCCCTCCAACACCACTTCCAACCTGGTTGCTGAAAATTAACCCCGAAGATCTTGTGAAATTCAGGAGTGGTTCCCCCTTATCAAAAGCTTCCCTGGGGAGAAGAACAGCGAGTGGTGCTCAGTTCCACTCATCCAGAGGATAGGTTTACCTCCCAAAATGGCATTAACATGGTGCCCCCTTCTTTCCCAGTGAGATTTTAGTCCCCTGAATTAACTGGATATTGATGGAGTTGGAAAAGGTGGGGGATGGAGAAAAGGGAGGTGGGAAGCCAACAGAAAAGGAGAAAAAAATGAAAGAAATGGAAGATGAGATGGACAAGAGGATGGCAGGCAAAAGGGATAACAAGACAAAACAGGCAGGTAGGAAAGTGGGAAGCAGTGGATGTCTACATGAGGATTAGTCCTGGCTGCACATCTCCCTTTATTATTGGTGCTCGGGAAGGCATTAATATATGATGCTGCCAGCAGCATCCAGCATTCTGTCAGTCAACTCAAAATAATAATAATAGGGGTGCCCCAAACAAAACATTATATAACTGTGAAACTGGACCTGAGATCAGCACCAGAGTTGGCGTAAATATAGCAGGAAGTCTGTTCTAGCTCAGTGATAAATTTGGGGACAAGAGGCAAAGGGTTTTCTAATTCTAGGTTGGTTTGTTTTTTTAAAGCAACACCGTCTCACCCCATGAAATATACCCTCTTCTGCTCTTCCACACACTTCTTGAAAAACTGCCCTGAAAATTGCTTTGTATTGGGGTGAAAAATGGCTAACTGGTGGGGGGGGAAGGAGTCAGCTTTTGGGATTTCCCTTTGCATGGTGTCACTATCCTGCAGGCCTTCTTGACTGCTGCCACCGATGGTGTCAACATTCAGGCTGCCCTTTGCTATGTCAACATTGGCATCTTTTTTTCCTGCAGGCCATGCAGGCATAAAATTATGCACCAATATCAGGCCATTGCATGAAATTGTGAATCAGACATAAAGAAGTACAACCTCCCACATTTATGAACCAGAGGTATTTTGAAAAACTGGCTTTGTGCTTAAATTGGTCAGCTCTGGTTGCCTTATGGTTCAGTGGTTAAACAGCTGTACTGCAGCTAACACTGTGCTCATGACCTGGGGTTCAATCCCAGGTAAACGATAGAGATGGGCACAAAACGAAAAATGAAATGCTGTTTCTTTGTGTCCTGACCTGACAAAATGAAACAAAGCGAGGAAGCAGCATTTCATTACAGACAAAACAAAATGGTGGTGGTTTTTTGTTGAAACAAACAATTTCGTTCTGTCTGTAAGCCACTGGAGGAGGGAAAAAGTTTTTTTAAAAAGTCCCAGGCTTTTTGTAAAAAAAAAAAACTTTTCCCCCTCCCCCAGCCCCGCATGCCAGCTGATAGGTGCTAGGGTGGGAAAAGGTTTTTTTTTTTAAAAAAACCTGGGACTTTTTAAAAAAACAATTTTCTCCAAGCCCCGCCTGCCAGCTGATCAGTGCTGGAGTGGGGGGGGGGGCGGGCTTTTTCCCCCACCCCAGAGCCCAACAGCTGGCAGGGGGAATTGGGGGTAAGGGGAAACGTTTTTTTTTTTAAGCCCAGGCCTTTTTTAAAATAAACTTTTTTCCCTTTGCCACTTTCCAGCTCCCCCCCATGAACCATTTCGTTAGTAGTTCGTTTGTATGATTTTTTTAAAAAAAATTCATATGAAACAAAATGAACAAAAATTTGGGGGAGGAATGGAAATGAAATGAAACAATTCTTTTTAATTTCATGCCCATCCCTAGTAGCCAGCTCATGGTTGACTCAGCCTTCTATCTTTCTGAGGTCGGTAAAATGAGTACCCAGCTTGCGGGGGTGGGGAGGGCAATGTGTAGCCTGCATAATTAAACTGTAAACTGCCCAGAGAGTGCTTGAAGCACTATGGAGCAGTATATAAGGAGAACATATTGCTTTCTCTTCTGCATTCTGACATTCTTGTTCAGTGATCCTGTGAGGGGTAATATCCTGTACAATGATACTTATGTCATTAAAGCAGTTGGTATCTGTATTGACAAGCTGGTATAGTTCAGTGAGTTGGGAGCCTGGCTGCAGAACCAGGGGGTGGGAGACAACCATTCCGCCTAGGAGAGGTACCAGTTTAGATCCCCTATGATATGTTTGCATCTGATGGAGTAGGCCATTGTGATGTTGGAAAGATTGAGCTTCTGTGACAAGCATGAGGCCTAGAAAGTCATATGTATTTATGAAAGATCAAAACAGTCAAGTTGATTTCCTGAATTATTGTCTAAAGAAATTAGAAGAACGACATATGTACAAACACTGTTCCACTTTGCCAGAATGACCCAGTCATATTTGGGATTGAAAAGAGGTGGCACTCAACTCATTGCATGCAAGCATCAAAATCAGACTTTTTCTGTTCATCCTGGGATCTGTCTCCTTGCCTGTAGATCTGAGAAACCAGAGTAATCCACTTTAGTCTGATCTGTGACAATGCTAGTTATGGTGCCCGTGTATTCTTTTAGTCTACTCTCTCCTTAGAAAACAAGATAAAAATAAACAATAAACACCATTCATTCATTCATTCATTCATTCATTCATTCTAAGCACTCTCCTCTGTCTCAATGGGATTGATGATGAACATTGTTATAAAAAGATCTTGTGAAAAGCTGAGCTACAGCACTGATTCATATGTTGTCATCGTTACCAAAATCCAAGATGAGCCATCGTACATCTATGTGCAACAAATAAGCCAAGGGAAGAGATTTTAATTCTCTTTTTGGCATTTTGCCGGTAGGCTTCTTTACTAAGTAAATATTTAGCATTGGGAGCAACCGCCTGACAACAATTTACAAGAGTTTCCAAGTGCTGCAGATTACATTTTACCTTAAACCCTTTGACAGAATCAAGTTGACACTTCTGACTGTAAAGCTTCTCTGGAGACGCCTGTACCGAGCGCTCGCTAATGCCACAGTTCAATTTCAGCCTTCGCTTGCACAGGTGCAACTTCCATCAAAGTTAAGGAAGAGGCATGGCTAAAACAGCTCATAATTTGGCACAGTGTGCAATTTATTTAATACCAAGCCCAGAATGGGATCTTCCATTTGCCTTTAATCACACAGGGCGACAAGGATTCTGTTTCCGTGTCTTCCCTAAATACTTTTTGATCCAATTGTTCTACTGTACAAAAGATGGAGATTCAGTAGTATCACTGGGTTAGAAAGATTTAAAAAAAGAAAATCCTAATATATGACTTGGCCTGAGTTTGGAAATAGTGTATTAGATTTAACATGTGAGTTTCATTAGAACATAAGAAGAGCCATGCTGGATCAGGCCAAGGGCCCATCTAGTCCAGTTTCCTGTATTGCATAGTGGCCCTGCCAAGTGTCTCTGGGAGCTCATGAGTCTAGATATCTGTCTCCTGATAACACTCCCCTGCATCTGGCCTTTAAAGCACCCTGTTTGTTTGTTTTTTAAGCCTGGAGATTACACATCCCCATCATGGCTTGTTGCCTGTAATGGACTTTTCCTCCAGGAATCTGTCCAATCCCCTTTTGAAGGCATCCAGGCCAGATGCCATCACCACATCCTGTGGCAGGGAGTTCCACAGATTTCAAAAAGATTCACTTCTGTATTAACAGCATGGTAAAACAACTGATCCACCAAAACATTTGCAAGTAGAGCTTTTGAAAGCCTATTTTCAGAATATTGTGCATAACACATTGGGTGCATTCTGTCTGTGTAATAAAAAAGGCAGTGATGTTGGCATTAAAACATCGGCTGGAATCCTGTTGACGCAACTATGCCTCTGGAAGGCAGATGATGTCATCAGTAGTGAGTGTGATTTTGGGAAACGAAATGCTCTCTACTTCTGTGTCATGGCTCTCCAACTCCTGTGCCATCCCTTTTCATTCTAGGGAAGCTCCAGGAGACACAGGATAGGACAGTGATGGCAAACCTTTTAGATAGCGAGTGCCCAAACTGCAATTCAAAACCCAGTAATTTTTTTTTTTTTTTTGCAAAGTGCCAATACAGTAATTTAACCTGTAGACAGGTGGCTATGAAGGGATGATGTCGGGTGCCCACAGAAAGGGCTCTGAGTGCCACCTTTGGCACCCGTGCCATAGGTTCGCCATCATTGGGATAGGAGGAGAAGGTACCAATAATCTTCAATAATGTCATCCCAGCAGCAGTAATTTTAGGTAATCGAAGCCTCTTGCCCCATCACTTCCAAGACTTCAAGATGATAAAAATGATTGCCAGAGAGCCATGGGGGCTATAGCACCAAAAATAAGAAGCATTTAATTTCTAAAAACCATATCCTGCTGAGGACATCAGTTTTCCACAGCTGGGGTTGAAGAACATGGTAATATTATATTCAATGGTGTAAATCCTTTTTACAAATTCAAGTGTTGCATAATAGCGCTGCAATCGAATGGAAAAACTCACACTGAAATACATTTATCTTAACACCTCTGCACCATCTATGTTTTGCTTTTTGCTTTCTAAAACAGACTGGGATGCTTACCGGTAGTCTCTCTAATTAAGTATACTGTATATACATTGAACTGCTTCCTAGCTCCATTGGTTTCATTACTTTTGAATTGTATTTGATTTAAAAACAACAATATGGGCACAACCTTCATGCAGGAAAAGCATCTGTAATGTGAATAATGCTGGTAAGTTATGATCCAAGAAGCACATGTACCTCATTCTACTCACCTGACCCAAAGGCTCACCCTTGTTACACCACTTGGCATGGGAGAATTGTAGAATCATACAGTTGGAAGAGACCTCAAGGACCATCCAGTCCATGCAGGAAGCCCCATCAAAGTACTCCCGATAGATGACCACCGAGCATTTGCTTAAGCGGAAGATATCCCTCTCTCTAGTTGAACTATTGGTTGTCTGTGGTGTATACCCTTTAATGTGCTAAATCCCACGTATGTTTATTAAGTCATCAATAGACACTCTAAGATGCTGTAACTAATGGCCAGTTCCAAGTAGGGCTGCACATATCACGTTATGTATGCACAGCAGTGAGTGAAGAAGTGAGATTACACCAGGACAACTAGGCTGGTTCTAAACATGACATCTTGTCATGGTCCTATACCAATGTGTGGTCAGGATGAGGCCTGGACCAAGCTGAGTAAGGTGTGCCCTCAATGGAACACAGGGTGATGGTTCTGATGTCATGTGGTTGGTGAAGGAAGCCTGGGTTTCTTCCCAAACTTAAAAAGAGCTGTCCAAGGTGCTGAAAAAATATTCTTAAAAACTGGTTCATCTCCTTGAATTACCGTATTTTTTCTGTCAATAAGACACCCCATGTGTAATATGACCCCCCCATTTTCCAACGCAAATTAGTTTCACAACCAAATGATTCTCTCCTCGGCTTCCTTTCCTGTATAACATAACCCTCAATTTTTTTAGTCTAACAATTTTAGACAAAAATATAGTCTTATACATGGAAAAGTGCTGCAGTTCTTACAGGTTCAGACTAAAATCCAAATGGGATTATTTATAATACATGTCAGCCGAGGTCTGGTCTTTGTGACATCACAATGGTCCATCTCCTGGTCCCAGGTTTTGCTGCTGAAACCCCTGGGAATGGGAAGCTGCTGACGTGTCCACCTGACATACCAGGTCCATATATTTGCTCCATCTCATTCAGTCCTATCTATTCCAGTTCACAGTGGCTGTCACAGGTTTCAAGAGTGCTTCTACAGTCCCTCTGCCTAATAAAACTTTGACTGAAGAAGCTGAGACTCAATGACTTATTCATCCAAGAAGTCTGGAATAGCTGTGGAGTTCTATTGCCTGGACAACAGGATCCTGTGGCTGCCCCTGTAAGCGTTTGGGGAGTACAGTGCTCCCTCATTTATTGTGGGAGTTTGGTGCCTGAACCACCTCTGATAAAGGAAAATCCATGAAATGCAGACACCTCAGTAAATTGACCTTGGGCTGCTCCTGCTGGTTGCATTTCCAAAGACAGGTTTTTAACCCCCTCCTGACACCTGAGCAGACCTTGCTGCCAGGAGCTCAAGATCTGTCTGCTGAGGTGTCAGGAGGGGGTTAAAAAACCTCTCTTTGCAAGCGCAGCCTGCAGAAGCAGCCCCAGGTGCTTGCCCCAGCTCCTGACAATCTAGCAGTTCAAAAATCACATTAAAATGTGAGTAGATAAATAGTTAGCACTTCAGTAGGAAGGTAACAGTGTTCTGTGTGCTTCTGCATTTAGTCATGACAGCCACATGACTGTGGGAATGTGACTATGGCAAAGCACTGGCTGTTTGGTTTATAAACAGAGATTAGCACAGTTCCCTAGAGTTGGAAAATGACTGGACTTAATTGTCCAGTTATTCGTTAAGTCCAGTGCAAATTCTTGCAGTAGACTTAATTGTCAGGGGGAACGTTGAGCTTCCCTTTCCTTAAAGTTACAAACCATAGTAGCTCTCAACATCCTTCCTTCCTTCCTTCCTTCCTTCCTTCCTTCCTTCCTTCCTTCCACTTGTCCAGTACATCACAGAGAGGATGCCTTCAAAACCTTCAATGAACATACTTGTTTTGAACATCCTTTGGAAATTTGAAAATTGTGTGGCAGGAAGCAGGACAGTTCCACCGGGAGCCCATTTCAACAGGATGGGGCCATGGCCAAGAAGGCTCTGTTTTTAGTTCATGGCTTCCTGGCCTCCCTCAGAGTGGTAACCTGAAAGATCGTCATGGAGGACTGGGAGGGCATTGAGTGGTGTGGGTGACAGTTCTTAGGGAGAGATTGTCCCAACAGGTACCAAGATTCCAAACCATGAAGAACTGCCCTATGGGTAAGAGCCAGCATTTTACAACACAGCCATAGGAAAACACAACTCTGTTTTCCTATGGCAAAACTCATGCCCTGTTTTCATTCACCAAGTGTAAAACTCATGCCCTGTTCTCATTCACCAAGTGTAACTTGATATGTGAAACAGAAGGCAAAGTTAGAAGAGTGAAATATTGTGCTACATAATTATGAAATGGAAACAAAGCACTGGTGACACCTTTTCACAGCCACCCCATAAAGTGGAAATTTCAGCAAATGTACCTCCTTTAAGGGTATAACACCTGGTGCAATGGCTTTTATGGGCTATGAATGCCACTGTCAGAATTCTAACCTCAGTAAGTTATCATGTTTAAACATAATTAAACAGACTATTATATTTAAAAAAAAATAAGTAGTGCAAAAATATACTTCCAAAACAATTCCACCCTGATAGAAACTTAGGCATTTTTCATCTCCTGGGGTGATATTTTACCTCAGAAATTATCATGGCAAACTGCAAAAGAAGGCTTATGAATTTTAAACGCCTATTTCACATAAAATTACTATGGGTCCCAATAGATTCAGAGGTATTGTCTAAAGGGGAAAACACACATCCCTAAAATAATAGCATACCATGTGGAGAGCACCTCCACTCTATGACCCCAAAAACACTTATAAGATTTTCTTTAAAAAATATTTTAATAAAAACATTTATTGAACATATGATGGAACTTGAGCCGATTAGAAAGAGAGTTGTGAGCTAAAAACAAACAAAAAACAAATGTTTTGAACTCAGCATTAGAGGAGTCGAAACCTCAATATTACTAGGCTCACATTTCACCTGAAAAACACAGGTGGTGGTGGTGGTGGCGAACCACAACAATCCCTCATTAGAAGACTGTGTGTTACAAAGGGCAAACAAATCCAACATGTGCATTTGGATTCCAAAACTTCAAGGCACTGGTGACAATATTTCGCCAGCCAACCTCTGTGACACCTTGTGAGAAAGCTGTTCCCCCCCTCACACTCCATCTGATGCTTCTACATGGAAAGCCTGCATGTTTAATAAAGAAGCAGCTGCCGCTGGGTGAACGATTAATCAATACCAGTAAGCTGACATCTTAAGAACCTGCTAAACTAAAGTGTTTTCTTTTCTTTCCCATTCTGCATTTACAAATAAAGTGCTCAACTATTTGACTAAAGCCTGTCAACTTAACTGAGAGCAGGATAAAATAAAACAAAATCTGAGTCCTATTTAAATGACATTTACAAAGAACGAGATTTTTATCCTGGCGGCTGGTCCTTATTGCTAATAATAACATCAGATTAGTGGATTTAGGCCAGATGAGGAGCAGCGAAGCCTTTTTTTTAACCTCTCAGAGCTCTTCTTAAAATGGCTCATTCCATCTGTCTGGCCAGCCTCTCCTCTGCTTCCATGGTCCTGATAATTAGGTCTTAAATGGAGCTTCGGCCGATACCATGTGGGAGAGCTTGACAGTCCTTGTTGCCAAAGCAATGAACAATGTTCATCAAGACTGAGGGCTTCTCTCCTCCAAGATAAAAAAGTTGGCTATTTTGTGTCTTCCTCTTCTTTGTGTGTGTCCCCCCCCCCCCAGTAAAGGTGCCTGAGGGGGGATATGACTGAGATGTACAAATTTATGCAGGGCATGAGTAAAGTGGAGAGAGGGACTCTATTCCCCTCTCACAAAATGCCAGAACTAGCGGACATCCACTCAAATTGAGGGTTGGGAGAGTGAGAACAGACAAAAGAATTTTTTTTTACCCAGTGTGTTGTTAGGACCGATTCCTGGAGAAGTCAATCCCAGGTTACAAACCATGATGGAGATGTGTCATCTTCAGGTTTAAAACCAGGGTACTTCAAGGACCAGATGTAGGGGAGTGGTATCAGGAGACAGATATCTAGTCTTGTGCACTCCTGGACACATTTGGTGGGGCCACTGTGAGATACAGGAAGCTGGACTAAATGGGCCTTTGGCCTGATCCAGCATGGCTCTTCTTAAGTTCTTACGTTCTTATTGTGCTGTAAGCACTCAGCAGGTGGTTTACAAGCTAATTATACAGGGAAGAGATGGGCACGACTCAAAAAAATGGTGTTTTGTTTGTCGTTTGGTCGTTTAGGGGTCCGTTTCGGTTCGTTTTCGTTTTTGTGACTTTTTTGCAAAAAATTTCATTTTCGTTTCGTTAGGTAATGAAACGAAAAAATGAAAATGAAAACGAAAAATTTCTGTTTCGTTAGCATTCTTTTTATTTCAATGCATCTGCTGCAACGAAAACAAAAAACACGGCAAATTTGGTCGTTTCATTTTCGTTTTCGTTTTGTTTTTTAAAAAATTCATTTCGTTTTCATTGCGTAACGAAACAAAAAAACGGAAACGAAAACGAAAAATTGCTTGTTTCGTGCCCATCTCTAATACAGGGTATACATTGCCTCCCCCTCCCTCCACTGCCCCTCCCCCCCTGAGCTGGGTACTCAATTTACTATAAGCATAAGGCTATGAGCTTGCCTCCTGACTGTCTGGAGATTGACCACCACTGTTCTAATAAGTTTAACACTCAAAAAAAAAATTCATACACTCTTGAGTCAACATCAATACTTGGCCCAGAGAGGTGTTCTTCTTCCCTGTGTACGATGGTCATTGCTCCCTAGAGAAGCAGAACTACCTCCACCTGAATTCTGTTTCACACTGTTGTTCTTCAGCCGCTGCCTTTCCAATTCTTCCCTTCGGAGACAGCGAAGGGCACCATGTGCAAACAGACGGCCCATTAAGATGATAGCAGTGGCTTATTATAATTAAGACTCCGGCTGTTTTAATTAATGGCTCATCTTAAACTGCAAAAAGAAAGGATGACAGTATAAATGCCAAATCCTCTTAAGCAGCGGTTCTGTAGTGCATTTGGGAACTTATCTGAGTTTCAATACTTGCCTTCTGCTTTTGGTTTTAGAGGCCCTTTGCCTTCTCTGCTCTACCACTTAATGGTAATTTAGCTAATAACTGACACTTCCCCCTCTGTGGTGCACAACCACACTAGAGATTTAAAGCAGTTTTAAGTGTTGTGGCTTCCTGCAAACAACCTTGGGGTTGATACTTTGTGAAGCTCCACTAAATTATTGGTATGAGTTTCTCAATCCTGCTCTATGTTAAACAGATGATTATCACAGGGAGGTGGAAAACCAAGTTCATCCAGGTCAGGTTATAACCAATAGGTACAGGGCGCTTTTAAGAGTACTGGATTTACAGCAGCATGAGAGTTTACATACTACAGCCTACAATTTACAATTATTGCAAATAAAGCTGCAATGAATACCATCAAATTCTCTGCTTGATTACAAAGACGATTGAGCCCATCTGGTTAAAAAAAAGGAGCACCCGTCATTTGTTTTTTTCTGCTGTTCAGGAGTGGAAGGACTCATAGTGTTCGGCTCCTATTTTAAACATGTTGATGATGACAAAAAAATCCTAGCTCTAACTAGAGTAATAAGCATCTGCTAGCCAATGGAACCTGGTCGATGCTTTCATATACAGACCTATAATCTAGGTCACACTAGGTGTCCATCTAGCCATCGCTGGCTATGCAGTTTCCAGGATCTCTGGTACAGTACTTAGTCGCCCACTGTTTGGTCTGCTTTATGCCACAAATGCCAGAGATGCATCCTAGACTAAGTGATTAGAAGGTAAGAACATGAACAGATTATGCCGGAACAGAATAAAAGTCTACCTAGATAAGCATCTAAAGTGTGGACAGATCCTTCTGTCTCCCATTCCTCAGCAGCTGATCAAGAGAGCTTCTGATACGGGAAGTGATAAACAGCCCTTTTTGATAGTTGCCATTAATGGCTGTGTCTTCCACCAGTTCATCCCAACTCCTGTTGCACGATCCATGTTCGCAGCCATCACACCACCAGCTGGAATCCAGTCGTGCAAGGTTTGTGTAATTCACCACAGCTAATTGCAGCTAATTGCAGCTAACTGACAAGGTGGTCAGGTGTGCCTCAGCTGAGTCAGGTGCCTGACTGGGCAACTAAGACTGGACAAGCAGGATGCATCCCTTAGCTCAGTGGTGTCCAAACTTCATCCCTCCAGATGTTTTGGACCACAGCTCCCACAGGCCTTTGTCACTGGCAATACATGCTTGGAATTCTGGGAGTTGTGGTCCAAAACATCAGGAGGGCCAAAGTTTGGACACCCCTCCCTTAGCTGGAACAAGCAAGTCACACAAATCTGACTTAGGCAGATTCCAGCCAGCCTGTAGGGTGAATTCATGTTGCCATAATGCCGGCTGCCACTTCTTCCCATGCTTTTGTCAGGGGGTCACCTGATGGGAGATGTCAGGTAGGTAGGCAGAGAAAGCACCAAGGAAAAGATAGCAATGGGCCTCCCCTTCAGTTGGGGTCTTACGGCTTACCCAGTGATGTCAAGCTCATTATGAACATGATGCCAGTAGGCAGAGGGTCACAATCTCTGCCAGGGAAAGACCCCATGCTTTGCATTATTACTGTCAGAATCCCCTGGAGTGTTCCATAATAGGGATGGGTATTTCGTTTCGGAACCAGTAGGGCATCATTCGCTTTTCCTAATTGCCCGTTTCTGGGTTGTCCATCCAGACATAATCCCAATTTGGCAGTAACACTAGGAGCCTCCCTTTTATAACACTGACACTGGGCCGTTTTTTTTCCTCCTTCATATCTCCCGTGCTTTTCTCCTCTCTAATCTCCATGTGCTCCAACCCTTGCCTTATTATTTCCACCTGACCCTCGCATGCCTGAGCATGCCTGGTTATTTCTCCCTTCCCTTCTTCTGCTGTGGTTTGCCTTTTAGCTGCATCCTCAGGTTTAGGAGCAGATAGCATGCCTATATTTCTGGGCTCGTTTTGGGATGCATCTCCACACCTTGTTAGTGCAAACTGGGAGGGTCAGTAGCTAGCTTGATTGGCATGTTTTCCACTATCTGCATAATAATAAACAGGACAATTGCCATACTTGGTTTGGTGCATGGGTCCCTTACCATCCCCTTTTCATGTGTGTGTGTGTGTGTGTGTGTGTGTGTGTGAAAACATGCTCAGTAGAAGCTGCCACCTGGACAGGTCTTTGGTACATCACACAAGCTTGGCAGCAGCTGCGCACCAAAGATAAGAGGAGTGCATCTCATGAAAGAACCATATTTGTATGCCATGCAAATCTCTTCAACGGCTAGGGCATAGTTTTGTTTTTAGCAAGCTGCTGGCCAAGTTTAACCACAATTTTAAAAAGTCTGCTACTTAACGGCAGTGTGAGCTCTATTTATACATTAAGAAAAGGGCTGGGCTCTTACCCAGATCAGAACCTGGAATCAGTGCTTGAATTTCTAGCTGCTGGTGATTCCGGTTTCTGTGATCAAAGAAAGTACATGTGCTTCTCTCTCAACCCAAGATTGATTCCTGCAAGCATGAAGCAGAACAGTTTATGTAGCCTGAAGATGGGTCACCACCATCGCTGGTGGTGAGCCAGATAAAGCACACACACACACACCAAATAAAGCATTTTCCTGTGACTAAAGGCAGAGGCACAGAGTTTATTTTCTTGGGCTCCTTGATCACTGCAGATGGCGACTGCAGCAACGAAATAAAAAGATGTCTGCTTCTTGGGATGAAAGCAATGTCAAATCTAGATAGCATCCTAAAGAGCAGAGACATCACTTTGCCAACTAAGGTCAGGATAGTCAAAGCTATGGTTTTTCCAGTAGTGATGTATGGAAGTGAAAGCTGGACTATAAAGAAGGCTGATCGCCGCAGAATTGATGCTTTTGAGCTGTGGTGCTGGAGGAGAGTCTTGAGAGTCCCCTGGACTGCAAGGAGATCTATTCTGAAAGAAATCAACCCTGAATGTTCACTGGAAGGACAGATTTTGAAGCTGAGGCTGCAGTACTTTGGCCACCTCATGAGAAGAGAGGGCTCCTTGGAAAAGTCCCTGATGTTGGAAAGATGGAAGGCAAAAGGAAAAGAGGACGGCAGAGAATGAGATGGTTGGACGGTGTCATTGAGGCAACCAATATGGATTTGACAAAACTCCGGGAGGCAGTAGAAGCTAGGAAGGCCTGGCGAGCTCTAGTCCATGGGGTCACAAAGAGTCAGACACGACTGAACGACTGAACAACAACAGCAACAACAAAGGCAGAGGCAGCTTCAGGAATCTGGGATAAAGAACGGAGCTTAGAAGAATCCTGGGTGCAGAGCCTTGTGGGGAAAGGACAGACAGAATCGGAGGGTTTCTCGTAAAAACAAGCCAACAAACCAAAAACAGATGTGCTTTAAGACTGAAACCTGCTACTAACACAGGGAGAAGTAGGCCTCTACTGCATTGTCAGAGGTTTAAGCTATAAATTTCCCATCCCAGGCATGCTTACTAGGGCCGTCATATTCAGTAGAACTCACCTTTGAGTAAAATGAGCCTAGAACAACATCATAAATTCTATTTTTCATTGGTTGAATAGCAAACCTCCTTGTCTTCTGGGTGCTTTTTTAAAAAAAAATACACAAAACCAAGCAAAGCTTCAGTCGTGACTATTTGTCTTGCTGAACAGCACTGGCATTCAGCAACTTCAACAATGGTTTTGGAAAAATTGTTGCTTAATTATTTTCCTTTTTTTTTTTTTAATGAATTGCAAGTAATACATTAATTGTAACTAATTACTTCCAAGGTCTCTTTGTGGCTGGTGGCTGGGAAGAGGGCTTTATTTATGGCACCTTATGTATGGGTTTCTTCCCCCCACAAGAATACTCTATCCATCTGGTTGACATCTAGTTTTCAATCCCGAGCAAAGAAAATGTTGGTTATTTTATTCCCAATCTGATAAACTATTTAGCTGTAGTTCTTTCATTGCCTGTTTTATACTTTTAAATTATGTTATTATCTTGTTAACATTAGGATTGTTTTCTTCCCTAAGAGTATTTATATAGTAGGGCCGCAAAAGCATTTCCAAATAAATTTAAGCAAAACGAGACTATGGTTGATACCTTCATAGGCTGCTAGTAGAAAATTAAAAAAGTTGCTGAGCTTTTGAGAGCACAAGCCCTCTTTTTCAAAGTAGGTCTAGAAGTCCAAACATGGCAAGGGATGTAATTTGCCAGGAGAGAGTGCTTAAAATTTCACTTGGCAAGATGGATGCCAGGCTTTTTCTTGGAAGGCAAGGAGCAGTATGGTCCAAAGGAGCTGGACTTTACAGGCCAGTTCAACCAAAGAGCGGCATGGACCATGCTGCTCTGTGCCTTCCAATAAGAAGCCTGGTGTCCATCTTGCCAACTGATTTTTTAAGAACTCTCTCCTGGCAAATGACATCCCTTGCCATGTTTGGATTTTTATACCTGCTTTGAAAAAGAGAGCTTGCTCTCGAAAGCTCAGCAACTTTTTATTTTTATTTTCCTACTAGCAATTTATGAAGGTATCACCTATAGCAGTGATGGCGAACCTTTTAGAGGCTGAGTGACCAAACTGCGATTCAAAACCCACTAATTTTTTGCAAAGTGCCAAAACGGCAATTTAACCTGAGTACAGGTGGCTGTGAAGGGGCGATGTTGGGTGTCCACAGAAAGGGTTCCGAGTGCTACCTTTGGCACCCGTGCCATAGGTTTGCCAACACTTACCTATAGTCCTATTTTGCTTTTGTTTTAATGGCTCCACAGCTCCAAACCTCTTTTTTACTGCAAATAAATTTAAAAGACCATTAATTCCATCCCCATCCTTTTTCTCCTCTGAGGAGTGATTACCTTATGAAGGACATGCGGCCTCTTTCCTTCCACCCTCCCCATAACCCCATTGTGCCTTATGCCTTAATTAGCTATAGGATTGAACATGTGTTCTCTTTCCATCAACTAAATGGAATTGCCCATGCTTGATTTCCAATGATTTTTTTAAAAAATGGGGATATATAAACGTGGCAGAGTAAAATAAAAGAAAATAATGACTCCATAGATCTGTTTTGTTTGATTAATCACAAAAACTAATCTGTCATTAAGGGATTAAAGCAAACCCATTTTACTCCTGCTGAGCATGTTCAGCAAATTTAAAATTATTTTATGATCCCGATCAATGTAATTAATGAGAATGATTGTTAATTAGTTACACTAGCAGGTGGGCCATCACAGTAACATGCAAGGTAGGGTGTATTCCTTTTTCAAGGGTTGGGGTGTTGTGGAACTGTAAGAAGCGACACTTAAGAGCTAGATCTGGGCAGTGTACTTTTATATATGAAAGGACTTTCCCCAAGCTGTTTAGAGAATTAAGAAGGGGAACGAAAGCATACTATGGTTTTATTTTCGTTTCAAAGACAAATCGTTTTACCAGCTCTCAGACTGCCAAACCTTTGATCGAGAAACAAGATGTTATTCCTAAGTAATAGGAGCTTCACAAACAACATCTTGTTAATTTGCCCAATCTCAGCTGGCCCTTCCTCATTTTCCCCAGGGGGCCCCTCAGGAGAACTGCTTTTGAAGATAAAACACCCCTCGGGATGCAACTTGAGAGAGAGAGAGAGAGAGACACTAAAAGTGTTAACTGCTTTCTGGTGTTGTGTACCTAATTAGCAACACTGAGAATTTAATAGTGTCTGTCAACGTCATGGGGTCGAAGCTGTAGCTTAAGGGACCAAGGGTGGATGCATGGTGTGAATGAAATCTTCTGGGTGTTATTTTTTATTTTTATCCCTTCATTGCCCAAAGCACTAAGAAATACTTAACAGCCTTTCGCGGCATAAATATATCTGACAATTGGCTTTGCCTAAGAAGTTAGGTTTCTGGACTTCCATTTTCATGCATTCCACCCTTCTGATCCATATTTTGTCCCTTGAACATCACTGGAGCCATTCTCATAGGCTTCAGATGACAGAATCTAGGGATTGGAATGTAAAAGGGACCATGAGGAACCATGCAGACCAGCATTCTCGTTTTTCTGTACATGGCGGGAACCCAAAGGCAGACGATTGGCTTCAGGCATCCTGGCCTCGGTTTGTGGTCCAAAACCAAGCACGACCAATGGCTTCATTCATTCTCCCATCTGGAAGAAAGGAGCATCATGGGAAGAAGAATTCAGAAATCAGTTGGGTCGCCAACTGCCCCACGTCTGCTGTCGTTCCGGATACAGGCCAAGACCTTTCTCTTCAGGCAAGTTTTTCCCTGAAGGATGGACTACCATTATTTGTCTTTTATATGAATCTATAGCTTCCAATAGATTTTGTGTTTATAACTACTTATAACCTTGTAGCTTTAATGTAATGCTGTCTATTAATGCTGTAAGATGCCCCTCAATTCCTTGTTCTCAATACTTGAACATGTCTTCATTGTACTGGACTGTATATTATCCCTCTTTACTGTAAGCTGTCTTGGGTCCTTTTCCAAGGAGAAAGGCAGGGTAAAAATACGCTAAAATAAATTAAATAAATAAATAATAACCAGATATCCTGAAAAGCAGCCAGAGGAAAGTGTCCTTTTGAAAGTCTCCCCCTATTTGAAGGGCTGTCCATTTCAACCAGGATCCAAAGCTGAAGAGCCATATGAAAGACAGCATGGGACTGCAACATAGCCCAGAAGTCTCACCCATCAGCACACAGGTCACCTGGTGGCCACTTTAGCTGAGAGGTTTTGTAATTCTTTTTACATTTTAATAACTACTTCTAATTTGCAACTCTTCATCAAACATAACGTTTTTAAATTGTATGCAATCTGGTGGTGTGTAACTGACCACCCTAGAATGGAAGGTGGGAGGACCCTTGTTATCTCTTTTTTTCTATGAATTAAACATTCATGATTTGCAACTGTCACACAAGGGAAACAATTCTGGCAACCACCGAGGGTCTGGATCCAGCTTTCTTCTGCAATGAACACAAGGCCTTCGGTTTCAACAGCACCATTTTACTTAATTATAAAAAGAGATCAGCTCCAGGTAGTTTAACTCACTCAGGTTGGTCATTGGTTCTCCCCAATAAGGAGGACTAAAAAAAATAGGGTACAACCTGAAATAGTTGATGCCAATGATAAGAAAGGAGATTTTTGACTAAACATTGGCAGGTGGAGGGTGACTTCCTGATGTTAAGGGCTGTTCATCAGTGGAACTGGCCATCTCTGAAGGTGACAGACCTTCTTTCAATTTGGGTTTTAATACAGAGATGGGGTGCCCATCCATCAGCAGAACAGTTCTTCCAATAAGCCTTTGGGTCCAATTCTATTGCTCTGATTATGTCATTTCTGAGTTTCCCTCCCCTGTTATAACAAAACTCAAACTGCACCATGTTGAGCAGAGAAGGATCTTCTAAGATGAATGCAACTTATCAGCCACATAGTATGAGCTGCTATGAAGGACCAACACTCTGTGATTTTGCCATCCCAGACTAACCACAGGTGAAAATGTGTCATGATTTTAGGGCATTGTTGTGGTTACTGACATTGTCTTTTTTTTGGTGACATCCAGCATCTAGATCTTTCCATGGCATGCAACTATCTCACAGCAGTCAGATGTGGTATGCTCATCTCTCTTTCTTTCTGCATGGTTTCATCCTTGTTCTGAAAGCACTTACTGCAGGGGTGCTAAAAATATATACAGGTATATTTTTTTTAAAAAAAAGCCAACCTCTTTTGTGCATTTTTGTCACCTGTTTGCAGCTAGCACGCCACTAATTTGCTGTGGCTTTGACAAGGAAGACGGAAATTTATCCCTGTTGCCAAGGCAACTGGGTCAACATTCCTTCAGACTGAGACGCACTTCCCAAATGCACAGTCCACTGAAAGGCCATGAAAACACAGGTTGGCAATCCTGATACGGGTTGCAGTGTGATGTGTGTTTGAATGTGCACACATCTCATCTTAAGGAGACACATGCCTAGCACCCGGCCAAGACGGTCACCATCTCTCCTCATCTGAAACTTGTCATCTTGCAAATAGCTGTCAATACTGCACTTTGTATGTCAGGTGTTAAAGAAGGATGGAAATATCTGACATGTCACTCATGCAACTGAAGACAAAATTTCATCGTTTCCTCCTTGGGGCAAAGCAGTTTTATCCGAACCACACTGACCCACCGTGGAGCAAGTCACGATGTGTGGGAGAGACTGCTCTCAGCATCAGGTTAAACATAAATCCACCCTACCCCCCCTTCAACCCTACCTCCGGGAAAAGTGGCAAAAGCCTCCCTGCTTGTTGTCGCTAAGAGCCCCCTGCTGAGCCGGAGTGGAGCGATCAATTTGGAGACATGGCAGGTCAACCTTGAGGTTCTGAACTACATTGTTTGCAGAAGATTTCTAGCTATCGCAGCAAGAAGAGAGGCAGAAGAGAGAGTGCCTTTGCTCTTGAAACCAGCCAAGATATTAGCAGCTATGGAGACCAGGAACTAAAAGGGACTTCTGCCTAATCTCATCAAAGAGACCACTTGGAGAAGGGATCAGCTTTTCTGATGTGAGGGAAGCAGCTCTTGAGACACATGCCCATGGGCTTATTCATCCACAGGTATATCTTTTTTAGCCTATGAGCAGAAACATAACTCTACTGTAGGGGGTGGCAAATCTTTTCTCAAGCAAATCACAAATGTACAAGGATCTCACAGGCTTCCTGCCAGTGGTGTTTGGGGTAAAGAGCACAGGGCAGACAGAAAGAAAGAAAGACAGACAGACAGACAGACAGACAGACAGACAGACAGACAGACAGATAGATAGATAGATAGATAGATAGATAGATAGATAGATAGATAGATAGATAGATGTGTGTGTGTGTAGGTGTGTGTGTGTTGTGCCGTTACATTAGTGACTGACTCTTCGTGACCCCATGTCCATGGAGTTTTCTTGGCAGGAATACTGGGGTGGCTTGCCAGTTCCTACTCCAGTTGCCTACAGCACCTGGTATTCCCTGGTGGTCTCCCATCCAAGTACTAACCAGGGCCGACCCTGCTTAGCTTCCGATATCAGGCGAGATTGGATGTGTTTAGGGCATCTACAGATAGATAGATAGATAGATAGATAGATAGATAGATAGATAGATAGATAGATAGATAGATAGATAGATAGATAGATAGATAGATAGATAGATAGATAGTGTGTACACAAAAAACACATACTGAATATATAAGCAAGGGGTGGGTGGCTGGGTGAATTAGACATGGGCATGAACCATTGATTCTGCAGTTTGTAATGGTTCGTTCTTTGGGTGCACACATGTCCCGTGGGTGCCCAGATTTACCCCCCCCCCCAGTCCTCCTGCCGATGCGCACTCAGGAGCAGAGTCTTGGGTTTCCGTACCCTTTCTCCTCCTCATAATTTAATGAGTGTGTTTGTGTATTGACTTTAAACTTCCAGTTGATTCACAATTGATGCAAATTCCATCCAGAGCTTTGTCCAGCTCTATTCCTTTAAACCCAATGGACGCACACAAGATCATGTGTTTGTGTATGCATCTGTTTACAGTGCCCCCAAATCTCCCTCACCCACCTGTGACACTCCAAAAGAAATGCTTTAGGACAAAAAAGAAAACAGACAAACAAACAAACAGCCTCTTGTTATGCCAGCAACACCGATCATTTAACTACTACTCAGTTGCATGCACTGGTGATGCCATTACCCAAATGAACTAGTTTATTGCAGACAATGTTGCTTGTAGCATCTTACTCCCAAGCTCCTTCTCAGATCACAGTGTGGGGAGGGGGGGAGCAATAACTGTTGCACAATGAAATCAGTTGTTTATGCAATGTGCACCGATTCAGAGATCCATTACACTGACTGAAGTCCCTTTCAAATGAGGATCTTAATGCACAGTGAAGCGAATTGCAGATAATTGGCATGCAGGATGCAACCACAATTAGGATCTGCAGTGCACAAACAAAACAAAAACCCACCCCAACCCCAGCATGTCTGTATCTGCAGATAAATATCCATAACATGCAATATGGGTCTAGGAAGACAAAATTATCCAGAGAAATAAAAGAACATATTTCTACTTATCTCCCCTCCCCCTTCTGCTGCTCCCTAAGTGAGAAAGAGAGAGAGACACACAGAGAGAAATTCTAATAGAAGATGGAGAGGCCTTTGAAATAATTTTCTCCAAGCTTTTCCCTAACCGCTTAATGCCAGCCCTGATGGCTTGCATCCAGATCTCATGAAGGCCGTCGTTGCAATCTCACCTGCTGACTCCAGCACTAAATATTCTTCACACACAATCACTGATTTGAGCCAAGCTTCTGCTGGTCTCTTTGGATGAAAGGAAATTGGTGTCAGCAGTCTCCTGAGGACATTTTAATAATCAGGCTGATCATGGGTGCACGGCAGCTGCTCCGTTGATGGTGTTAGACAGCAAACAAAGAAAGAATGCCAGCAGTTGCCCTCAGATCTGACATAAGGAGAGAAACATCAGTCATTTGGCTAAAAGGCTCATAAAGGTTCCATCAGCTGTGATACGGAAGATACGATCCTGTGTGTAGTTAATGAGGAAATGTGGCAGTGTTAGCAGCCTCTTTAGAAGGTAACAAGTTATGAGGGCACTGCCTTTCTGACAGTGAAAGGGAGAATAAAGATTGGAAATGTTAAAAAGAGAGAGAGAACTCCCCCTCCCTGGTGCTATTGTATGATTACAGAGTATTTAGTTATTTTATTTATCCAATTCAATTTAGTTGATACCTTCCAATGAGTTTTGACTAATGGGTTAACTCAATAGTTTGCATTAGATATTGTAGGTACAGTAGATGATTGAAGTCCCTTTCAAATGAGGATCTTAATGCACAGTTAAGCGAATTGCAGATAATTGGCATGCAGGATGCAACCACGATTAGGATCTGCAGTGCACAAACAAAACAAAAACCCACCCCAAACCCAGCATGTCTGTATCTGCAGATAAATATCCATAACATGCAATATGGGTCTAGGAAGACAAAATTATCCAGAGAAATAAAAGAACATATTTCTACTTATCTCCCCTCCCCCTTCTGCTGCTCCCTAAGTGAGAAAGAGAGAGAGAGAGACAGAGAATCCACTGATTCATTATCCACTGATTCATTATCTACTGATTCAGTTATCCATGGTTGGCAAAGTAAAAATAAATAAATAATTCAGCAGCCATAAAGCAAGCTGTAAAGAAGCTATTGTCACAGATAGCATCTGTAAAGCAAGCTACTGTCAAACAGCGGCCATAAAGCAAGCTACTGTCTCAAAATAGCAGTCATAAAGCAAGCTACTGTCAGGAAACAGCAGTTTGGGGGTGGGTGGATAGGCGTTCTCTCTTATCCACGGTTTTCATTATCCATGGGAAAGCCTGGAACCAATCCCCAGTGGATACTGGGGTCCTACTGTATTATGGATATGGAATAGAGTGGACTGCTGCAAAGAGAGACCTCAGGTGAGAAACCAGAAGAAAACTGAGATTCAGAAGAGCAGCAATGAAGGAATAAGTGTACGGCTGTGTCAGTGAAGAATAAGACTAAGATAATCTACATTCTTGCATTCCTGGTCATCATGGATGATGTGGTTCTAACTTTGTTAGAGTTGGGATTTACATCCTTTAAAAAAGATTTTGGTAATATATTTGGTGAGAATTGCTACCCCTCCGTTTCAGCCAAACTCCTTACCATGTTGCCCTTGGTAAGTGACTGAACAACTTCAGGCACTATTGCGCATCTAGGTTTTAGACTGCTAGCCACTCTTTGGATCAGTGGGTCTCAGCTTGTGGGTTCCCAGATGTGCCTGGACTGCAACTCCCAGAAACCCCTTCTAGTAGAACGAGAAAACTTCATACTGTATAGGTATTTCACATATGACCAATGAGGCTGGGACGTCTTAGTAATATTACCCTATTGTTACTTGACCCTGTCCTTACAATTGCATGACAATGAAGCTTTCCCAAGCAACACTACTATAATGGGACATTTATTAAATGGAGGTGTTACCCCCCAATCAAATTTGTTATCTCCCAGCTGTGCTGTGTAGTGTTTTCTTTTTCCCCCCCAGTTTACTTTCTGCCATCTATGTGATGTTTACAAGATTTGGTCGTTAGGAGAACACACTGGTTTGAGCTGGCATCTCTGCGTTCCTCACCTGACCTTCAAGATGGTGGGGAAATTTCCTTGAAAATTAATTGCATGGCCTAGCGCTTTTGCTTTATTTTATTTTATCTTCCCCCCCCCTTTTTTTTTTTTGCAAAACACAAAATGCCAAACAATTCCTGCGCTTATGTTAAGCCACATGTAAACATCTACACACACTGCAGCTCAACCTACAGCAATTTATTCAGCGGTACTACCTGTACGGCAATCTATTTAGCACCATATTTCAAAGCTTTGTAATGTGCCAACATGCAAATTAAATTCTTCGGCTCCAAATGTCAAGAGTGAGGTGATTTCCTGCCATCCGGAGTATCATTTTCCTGAAGCCGTAAAAGTACACAGTCAGTCTTATCTTATCTCTCTCCTCTCCGAACAGGCACACACATCATTCCCACTAATGCACAAGCTCCCGACCACACACACACTCCACAGAGGCCCTGGGAGTCTGTGATTCATATTCTGAACGCTTGCTGATACACGCAGTAGCTGCTTGCTGGCAGGGGAAGGTATGTCAATGGAGATGTTTTCTTATGCCAGCATTGCCTGTTAGTTGGAGGGGGAAAGTTTGCTCTTTTGTGGAAGTAACTTTTAAAGTGGAGCACTAAACCTCCATGGAATCTTAGTTTGACAACAGCAACAATATTCAAGAAGAGGTAGCTGTGTTCGTCTGTCAAAGCATATTGAGCAAATTCCAAAGAAACAAAGCAAAGCAAAACTAACCCCGGAAACCACAATACACAGAAATCTGTCTCAAACCATTTCAATCTACCAGGACACTCCTTGGAAGATTTGAAAGTCACCATTTTGGAAGAGAATAGTTACAAATCAAGAATACAAAGAGAAACAGCTGAGATAAAATTCATATGCATGATGGACACACACAAAAAATGATTGAACATAAGTCGAGGTTTCTTGAGTCATTATCACAGGCATGTCCAAACTTCAGCCCTCCAGATGTTTTGGACCACAACTCCCATAGTCCTTTGCCATTGGAAATACAGGCTTGGAATCCTGGGATTTGTGGTCCAAAAAATCAGGAGGGCAGAAGTCTGGACATGCCTGCATTATCAAATGTAATGCTCCTATATTGCCACTGTGTTTTTTCCCCATGGAAGTTTGGCTCCCACCACAAGACTCTACTGTAAGGTAAAAACTGTCTAATCTAAACTTTCCCATTCTCTCACTCCCTAATGACCCCATCTCACCTTCCTCCCTCTCCTTCACTCCCCTCACCCTGACCTGGTATCAGTTTTCCTTCTCTTTAGGAATGTTTACTACAGAGCCCTAAAACTACACCAGCCGTATCACTGCTTGCAAATGTACCTACATCCAACAGACCATTCAGTGCAACACATCTGCACTACCATTTTTTCTTTTGTCTCTTTCTTTTCTCCATTACCAACAAACACAGCTTCCACCAAGAGACCCTAGACGAAAATTGCCTGCAACTCTCATTCCTCCCATCATCTCTTAAACTTTCCCACTCCCTCAATCTCAAATGAACCCCCTTCTTCCTCCCCCCCTCAGATCTGTTGTCTGTTGTCTGTCTCTTTAGGAATTTTTTCCAACAGAGCTTGCATGCAAATATACCTACATACAACAGCCAATGAATGTTTGGTATGAAACATATATCCCATTACATATTCTGTTTTTACACCTCATTCTCCTGCTATATGTCTGAAGAAGTGGATGTGTCCATGAAATGTTACATTAAAATATGAAAGTTAGTCTTTAAGGTGTGACTTTTTTTGTCTTTTGTTTTGTTTTATTTGTCTTTGATTATATTTTAATGTGAGCTTTCATGGATAAGTCCACTTTGTCAGACATATGGGAAGCAATGACATAATGGATGAAACACGAAATTACCAGTAAAGCATTCAAGCATTCTTTGGTTTCTGAGAGTCTTGGGTGTGTGGATGCAGTTTAATTATGCAGTCTACACTCTGCACACACCCCAGCAAGCTGGTTACTCAATTTACCAACCTCGAACGGATGGAAGGCTGAGTCAACTATGAGCCAGCTACCGGGGATTGAACCCCAAGTCGTGAGCACAGTTTTTCTGCAGTACAGACATTTAACCACTGTGCCACGAGGCAGTAAACTCTAAAAGCATACTGCCAGCTTCTTTCTGGTAGTATCTGCATAGGCAGTGCAGCTGCACCTCAAACTGCTTTAATCTCCCTTCACCCCAGTCCCATTTTCAACACTCTCAGAGGGATGATGAAAACAGACAGTGAACACCAGCCGTGGTGCCGTAAACAAGATTCTCTCCTGTTAACCAGGAAGACATGTGTTTATTTTTCCTAGTTCTCCAGTCACTTAACATGTAAACTTCAGAAAAGGAAATTGTCTGACTGCATTGCTAGCTGTCAGGAATCCAGACGGTAGCTGTTTTAAAGCTGGTGATTTTAAGATATTTTGTGGAGTTGTGGGAGAAGAAAGATAACCAGTTGTGTCTCCCTATTTCTAGCTATATCACATTGTTCCACTTAAAGGTAGAGCTGGCAAAGAAAGGAACAAATACTACTACTACTACTACTACTACTACTACTACTACTACTACTACTACTACTACTACTACTACTGATGATGATGATGATGATGATGATGATGATGATGATGCATGGTTTCCTGCACTAATAGGCAAGCTTTTGTACAAGGAAGGCGGGTCTACTGATGGAAACTCCCCTTATAAATTATAACCTGGAGTTTGAGGTTTCAGAAGCCCTATTAAAGCACCAGTGAGGGTAAAGTACTTAACTAGGGTAGAGGTGGGGGAAACACAATTAGGTCCTGTCCCCCATATCCCATTGCACTCTGATGATGGTCAGATCTTGGCTTCCTGAGCATGAGGACTAGGTGAGGCACATGAGTTGGCATTAGAGATGGGCACGAATAAAAAAAATGGCATTTTGTTTGTCGTTTGTCTTTTGGAGGGTCCGTTTCGGTTCGTTTCCGTTTTTCGCGATTTTTTGCAAAACATTCATTTTCGGTTTCGTTCGTTTCGTTACCATTTTGTTACCATTTATTTCATTTTTTGTGATTTTTTTTTAGGACTTTAAGCAATTCACTCATATTGCAGTAACGGAAACAAAACGCACGACAAAATTTCCGGTGTTTCTGTTCGTTTCGTTTCATTTTAGAGACAAAATTCATTTGTCGTTTCGTTACGTAATGAAATGAAAAAACGAAAACGGAAACGAAAAATTGTTCATTTTGTGCCCCTCTCTAGTTGGCACATCCACGACTTCCATGATCTCAACGTCTCTCTTATCAGGGCCCACGATCACAGGCACAATTGAAATGCATCCAGCCATCCCCCCACCCCATCCCTGGGTCAAATCGTCATGCTGAAGTTCTACACTGTTCTGTGATTCCTGGATTCTATGAGCATGTGAAGGCCTGGAGGGGACCTCTGGATGGAGGCCTCCCTGCCAAAGGTACAGCTCTACCAGTTTCCAAGTTTTAATGCCTGAATAGGGTTTTAATTATGTAAGAAGCACGCCTGGGCAGGGAAAGATTCCTACTTCAGAAGCTATAGTTTGCCAATATGTAGAACAATTGTGATTAGATTTGACCATGAAGACTTTTCCTCTTTACCACCAAACAATAAAATTTCCACCTATATCTTTATTACTTTTGGAGGGGGGTTGCCTTTTAACATGTGCAAAAGTGGGAAGCTTGGTCCTCCAATAAAACATTACTGTACAGTTGGACTGTGGTATCCATGGGGAACAGTTCCAAGTTCTCCATGGATGCTCAACAATGTGGAAGTATCTAATAATATAGTGGTCAATTCTGGAAACACATATACTGTAAATAGGTATTTCTGTTTTTTTTTTAATTTAGTATTTTCAACCAGCAGCTAAGTGAATACTGATCCCATAGATAAGGAGAGAGTGGTTCCTACTGTTCTAGAAAAATCCTAGAAATGTTACTTGATGAGCTGCATGTGCTAGATAACATGACCTGTGTTTGGTTTACACTGAGCAAACAAGGGCAATCCTATTCTTTTATCCATATAGCTATTTCCCACCTCCACTGCAGATTGGAGAACAATTAGTGAGTGCAAGCAGCGCAAGCGTAAGCAGGAGCGGTTGAAGTCCACCCCCTAAAATTAAGCTTTAAAAGGAACTCACCGTCATTAGCCATGAATGTTGACTTTGATTCGATCTGTGATGGCAAAATGGCAAATTATAGCTATCAAAAAGAAATGACTAATAGAAGGCATTTCAAAAGACAACTGCAATACAAACAGGGTAGGCTGTCTTGAATGAAATCAGAGAGGGCTGTTAACACTTATTCTCTTTCATGTTATCAACTCCTGCAGAAATTATGTTTATTGACATTTTTGATCCCTCCCTAGACAAATCATGATTGAATCTTCTTTTCTCAGTGCCTATCTACACACTGCACTGGATTATAATCCAGCTCTCTTTCCTCTTTAGACATATTTAGGATTGCTAACCAGACAGAAGAGTCTGGCCAGTTAAAGGACTTCACAGGTCTGAAGATACTCTGCATATTGTAACTTCCTGCCAGTTGCTGACTTTTGAACTGTCACAGGTTGTCCTAAGTGGTGCCCAAACGTTGGCCCTCCAGATGTTTTGGACCACAACTCCCATAGTTCTTTGTCATTGGAATACAGGCTTGGAATTCTGGGAGTTGTGGTCCAAAGCATCTGGAGGGCCAAAGTTTAGACACCCCTAAAAAATCCTACTCAATCTCTGTCCCTGATGGTTTGGACCTTCTCCTTGCTTAGTCCATCCTGGTGCTGGGCAGAAGACAGGTACTTGTTGAGCTTTTGGTTCCGATTTTATCCCTAATGCTAAGTGAAATGCACAGAAAGTATATTTTCTGGATATACAGTGATACCTCGACTTACGAATTTAATCCGTTCCGAATGCATGCTCTTAAATTGAACTACTCTTAAGTCAGGGTACCTATCTAAAAATTGAAAAAAATAAGTTAAACATGAAAAAATATTTGTAAGTTGAGCAGACCATATCTAAAATTTGTAAGGCAGCAGTTAAAACGCCAACAGTTTTCCATTCTTAAGTCAAATTTCTCTTAAGTTGAGCTGCTCTTAAGTCGGGGTAACACTGTATGTTGAAAGGGCCTGTCTCCCAATCCATCAGTATACCCCAAATATGCTTTGGAAAACATGGCTCAATAATACCTTGAGTTACTCTTTAAAAGCTCATGGTTAACATTTAAGATCAAATATATTCTACCAACGAATCTCCTCAAGGAAAAATAGACAGGAATCGTGGCCTGGGGCATAGAAGAACATTCTAGTTTAAGAACTTAAGTCAATGGTCTGCAGTGAGCACAGCTGCTCTGTTGGGAACAGCTTTAGATAGAAACTGGTTCAGTCTACTGATCGCTAACGTTGTACGAAGACGTGACACTCTAAGAAGAAAGAATCTCCCTCCCTCCCTGTTCATCATGTGACTTCCAGTTGCTTCCAATATACAGAGACCCTTCATAAGGTTTTTCAGATACCATGAGACATTGAGAGAATAGTTTAGCATTGCCACACCCAATGAGTTCCTGTGGCCGAGTAGGGATCTGAACTAGAGGCGGGCACAAGAAACCAAGGTGTGTCAAGGCCTCCAAGCTTGAAAAGCTTTTTTTTTTTTGAAGAAAAAAAAAGCTGGAAAAGCTTCTTTTTTTTGCCGCCCGCTTCATCTGATCTGAAGAATATTGATCCTCGCTGTTCTATTGGATTTCCCCCCCCCCTTGGTCTTTCTTAGAGTAGTTTTAAATTTTGTTAGCCACCCAGAGTTCTGCTCTGGAAGATGGGCGGGATACAACAAATAAATAACTAAATAAATAATAAATAAATAAAAATCACCCTGTTTCAGGAACAGGAATATGGCTTTTTATGTAAGCAGAAATCCAGCACCATGTCACAAATAAAAAGATGCAGGAGTTGACTCACTAAACCCCCATTGATTTTCAACAGTTCAACTAGAGTTGTGACTTAGTATCACATGTTCCTCCTAGTTGCAATGGGGGATATTGAAGAGAACTTTGGAATGGCTTTTAGGGGCTAAAAACACCGATACTGACACTGTGACAGCCAATCAGCTGTTGGCATTGCGACAACATCTGCGAGGGCAAGTGAAGCCAACCCAGAGTGAGGGCAGTGTTCCCACTTGGCTGAGGAAGGAAAGTGGTTTGACAGAGGCGGGGGTAAGATTTGTTCCCTATTAATGCAGTTGCTGCCGGAGTAAGATGGATGCAGTTTTGAAAACCCGATTTCCACCTATTATATTTTGTTCCACGACTTCAAAGCTAATACGGCAAAAGGGCAAGGAAGCTGAGATTCCTCTTGTCAGAATAGGTATATTTTGAGAATATACATTCTTATTAGGTTCACACCTATTAACAACATATATTGAAACAGATTCTTTTTATTAAAAAAAGAAATTAGATGAGCATAGAAGGAAGAACGATGGGGCTAAAGGGAATGAGAACAAGGGGGAGGGTGGGGGGAAAGAAAGAAAGAACGGGGTTCATTGAGCCAAGTAGCTCTTTTTTATGTTAATAAATTGCTACTTTACTCTCTGATTAATTTCCCCCCTGTTCAAACAGCCAGGAAATCAAAAGGAGAGATTTTAGAGCACTCGCTGAACTCAGTGGAGATACTGGATACTTGGACAAATAATAGCATAAAATGGTTTATGAAACCAGAGGGTTTATGGTCTATAAATAACTTCTGTCTAGTTTTTATTCTTTCCACGTAGCGTATTAAAGAGGACTGGATGATAGCTTTTCACTGCAGCCTGGGTGAGTTCCTCCGCGCACACACACACACACACACAAGGTAATGACAATATTGATCTTGGAGAGACATGTTTTTGAGGCGGATGGAGATTTTAAACACACATACACACAAACATACCACTCAAGAATGCCTCATATGGCTGAACCCAGAACCTTCTCACGCCGTTGCGCAATCCCAAGCATCTGGGCGGCCATGCCTCCATATCTCCCTACAGGTAATTTGGGATCCCGGATCCCGCTTGCTTCAATGGGGGGGGGGTGCCGTTCCCCAAACCCTCTTTTTGGATGTCTGTGAGACGACTTCGAGGCGTGCCAGGGAAGAGCAAGTCAAATTGTGCAGGGAGAGAAAAGATTTCTCCTCTCTCCTGCTCTCTCTTTCTCTCATCCTCTCTCAGGACTCACCAAAAAAAAAACAACCCTTCCCTTTTGGGTGAGTTTGGAGATTTCCAGTGGGCCGAAATCCAGAGCCGGTGGCACCACTTTGGGTTTCCATGGCTACTGCTCCGAGAAACCAGATTAATTATTCAAGTGGCTCGTGGCACTCTCCCCGACCGTTCCTTATGGAACGCCGGGAGAAGCGCTTCCCCTTTTATTAGCGGAAAAAAACTGTTATTTAAAAGGACTTCAAGCCTAGGGTTGAAATACCACCATATTTCCTCACAGCATTACAACATCCTCAAGACAAGGCTCATAAATATTATTTAAACACCACGGGGCATGAAGAAAGCACAGTCTTCCCTTCCTCATCTCTCCCCCCTCACTATCTCAGCTGCCCTTGAAAACCTGTTCCCCATCTTTAGCTCACCGTTCCCCCCCCCCACTCACTCTACAACACGTGTCTTAATTACATATACAGTATATTATCTGGCCAGATTCCTACCCAACACAAAGTTGGCTATTTTGTATGCAGGGGATTGCTGTAGGCACCCACATTTCACAATGGAGGGTGTAGCAAAATTTGGAACATATGAAAAAAAATCAAGGCACAAAACCCCAGATTTCTTGATATGCATCTCAGCTCTTGCTTTCTACTTTATTATTATTATTATTATTATTATTATTATTATTATTATTATTATTATTATTATTATTATTATTATTATTATTATTTTTATTATTATTATTATTATTATTATTATTATTAAGCAAAAAAGTGTTCTGCTTATATACCGCCCCGTACCACTACTTTCCCCCACTTTCAAAAGGATGCTTTAAATTTCCCAGAGTTTAACCTTTGCATTTCACTTAATTTTTTTAAGCTTCATTTTACTGAAAGCTTGATTCATCCTGAAATAATCTTTGGGCAAAGACCTGGGGTATTATTTAATACTGTCAACCTCAGAAACTCAAAACATCTGGGACTTCTGGGTCATTTTCTCACAGAAAACATCCAGAGCAAAGCAAAAAAAAAATCTGAACAACTAATGCAATAATTTGCTAACTAGTTTGTTCACGGGGATACTGGGATCCACCCCTACTTTCCTGCAGGTACACACCTCACTTCCTGCCATGGTGATTTAATGTAAGGGAAATCAATTAAATCACCATTAATTTTTTTAAAATCAAATGTTTTGGCAAATTAAATTTTAAAAATGATTTTTGACCATCGAAATTAAAAATTTGATTTTTAAACATTCCAATTGTGATTTAAAAACATATATTTATCCATCTTGCCTCCTGCCAGTCTCTATAAGGAACTGGCAGCAGATTGTCCTTCCAGCCTGTACTCAATGTTTTGTGGTTGATCAAGTGCTGTTGGCTTGAATTCTAGCCCTGTTGACATTGTCGCTTTTCATATTCTGCGAGGCACTGTAGATTTAATGGAAAAGATGGAAACAAATGTTTAAAGAAAGGGAGACTTGTTCTTAGAGGTCCCTGGTTCTTGTTTTCTCCAAGGATTTACATCTATTCAATACACAAATCCATCAAAACAATAAAATAGCCCTACAACATTAGAAAAGAAGCAAAATATGTGCATTAACATTTGACAGTGGGTGGTTCCCCCTTCAAAACTGGGGCTGCATGCATGTGACACACTGTCGCTGTGTTTAATGTGCAAGTATGCAGAGACACATGGCAGTATCTCCGGGGGTCCCCCCCCCGTTAGAGGCCCTCTGTGCAGATAACGCTCATAAATCTACCCATCATAATGACGGGCATTTTGCTAATATAAGATAAACAGCACATGCCATGTGCAAAAGTGTCAACAGTGCTTTCAAACAGTGCACATTCCGCCTTTAGGCTGTCAACGTTTGTCATTTGCCGACATTTCTCAATGCTTCAAAATGCTGTTTCTTCTCTCTCGACTCCCCCCCCCCCGCACCGCCACCCAACCCCTCTATCCCAATGGGTGCAAGCAACAGAAACAATGGAAGGAAACAGAAGGTAGAAGCAGTTGATTCATTGCCTATTGAATTAAATTAATGGACTTTGATTCACTGCCTGCCTAACAAATTCCCCCACTTAGCGAAACAGCACAACTGACTTCCCTTATGCCTGGCCAAAATGCATAATATGAACCAAAGTGGAAACCAATGTTTTCTTCTTTTTTCTCTCTCTTTACTTGGAACAACAGCATATCAAATAAATCTTCAGACAGACTCAGGTTTCCACCAATCTCTTTCTTTATGGGGTTCACCTGTTACCCCTCCTGTTCTATTTCTGGGACAAAGCAGAGAATCCACAGAACATTCTAGTGCATTGTGATAAATGGTCACCACAACCCAGCTTTGCTGTGTCTGCGAGAAGTAGAGGAGTAGAAAAATGATGGACAAAGATTTTAACCTAGGTCCAGAGTTTCACGCAGCTGCAGTAGCTCTGGTGGCAGTGGTGGTGCTGTCATCTCCTTGTTTTTGAAGCTCATCAAGAGCAACTGCAACAAAGGGTAGGCATTTCATTTTGGAACCGGTAGGTTACGAAACGAACCACGCGAGCCCACGTGGTCCTCGGAACTGGCTGATACATGGAGATCCAATTGCTTTACCTTTCTCTGTCTCATGCAGGGTTAAAATCCAATGAGGAAGCACGCTGCAATGTCATCTCTCCTGTTTCGTGCTCCTGGCCAATCAGAGAGGGAGGCAGGATGATGCCTGTCCCTGCACAGCTCCTAATTGGCCAGCATCACAGATCTAGCACAGATGATGTTGCAGCATGTTTCCTCATTGGATTTTAACCCTGCGCGAGACAGAGAAAGGTAAATCAATTGGATCTGCGTGTATCAGCCAATTCCGAAGACCACCTGGGCTCGCGTGGTTCATTTCGTAGCCTACTGGTTCCAAAACAACATATCCGTCTCTCACTGCAACCAGGGTTTATGGATTATTATTTGTCTTCATAATCCCCAAATACCTGGCTCACTTTCAAGGCCCAATCAGGCTTGGAAAATTTGCTTTTTGGGGGATAAAAACTCCCAGATATAAAAAGTGACCATTGTCTACATCTTCCTTCTCTCCCCCCAACTTAAAAAAGTCACGTAAAGTCTCACAAATATAAACACTCTCGAGGTGAAAAGCATGTATACAGAAATCAATTCAAGACCTATAACAACTAGACATGGGCACGACTTGGCAAAATTGTCGTTTCCATTTTCGGTGATCGTTTCCGTTACGTAACGGAAACAGTAACGATAATTAAGCCGTCAGAACTCAAACTCGAACCGAAAAAAAAAGTTTTTTTTAAAAACCCCGACTCCCGGCCAAAAAAGCAGGCGAAAATATGCCTGCCTGAGGCTTTGCCACCTACCAGAGGGGTGATTTCTGGGGGGTCCCTGGCCTTCCCCACCTCTTCTCCTGTCCTGGGCTGCTTGCACCAGGCCAGGGGGGGGGGTCATCCTCGTCATCTGTCTCGCTGCATGCCATGTGGTGGGGAGGGGATCCAAAATGGCGACCACAATTTTTCTTTTGAAATCGTGGTCAAAAAACACACCAAATCACCACAGAAACATGTGAAATTTATTTTATTTTTATTTTTTTAGACCTGCCCATTTGGGCTGGGCATGGGATGGGACCATGCAATTTTTTTTGAACCATTCCACCAATGGCATCGCCAGGTTTTTGACTGACACTTCTGGATGCCGGCACCTTCCAGAAATCGCAGTCGGGTGTATGGATGTGGTTGAGGGAGGAGGGCTGCCTGCTGGTGCTGGTGTGATCCGATCGAGATTGAGGAGGGAGGCTGGAGGCTTTAGGATTTAAGTTAGGCAGGCAGGGAGGGAATTGAATTTAGAAAATAATTTCTTTGATTCCCTGCAGCTTTGTCTGCTGAAGAGAATAGCAGTTTATTCTTTATTTCTTCTCTGGCAGTTTGAGGATTTTTTTCTGATATTGGATAAAGGGGGAGGTTCGACTGGGAGTGGGAGTTGTGGATTTATTTTAAAAATATATTATATACTACCATTTATTTTCTATTTTCCCAACTTCAATTTGCTTGCACACACACACATTTGGGGTGCAAGCCAAGAACAGAACCTCTATCCTTCCTAACTGATATCCTAATGGCTGCTCGCCTGCCCGCCCGCGGCCACCGCCCACCCATGACCCCCCGCCCCCGTCCCGCCCGCCGCCTAGGGTGCAAAAACACCTAGCGCCAGCCCTGATTGCGGGGCGCCCCTATGCTCTGAGAAGTCAAATCACGCTAAATCGCAGTGGAAACGACAAACGACAAATGAAAACAACAATTTTTTGAAAAATTTCGCAACAAACGGAAACGAGCCGAAACGGACCCGTTCCGACAAACGAAAACTCGAAACGTCATTTTTTTCTGGTCATGCCCATGTCTAATAACAACCCTTAAGGTTTTAGGATCTTGATACTCAGAACAACTCCTTGTATCTCCTGCTCTTCCTCACAGTCCTGGATGTGAAAAATGGTGACACCTAAAGGAGGCCATGACAGATAACACCAAAAACTGGGCTTTCTCAGTGGTGGCTCCTTCTCTCTGGAAAAGGCTTACAACAGTTTTGTCAGCTTCTATTCCTCACAGTTTCTACAAAATTAATATTTTTAAAAAAACTTAATTATTTATAGTTGCCTTTTACAAATGCATTTAACTAAAGGGTCCTGCTTATATACCACCCCATACTACTTCAAGTAGTCTCTGTGCAGTTTACAGTTTAATTACAGTACGCAGGCTACACATTGCCATAGATGCCACGTTTATTTATTTTTAATATTATTCAAATGCAGTTTTTTTTAAAAAAGCTAGTGATAGTTTATTTTATGTTACAGAGTTAATTGTATATTTTAATTTTGTATTGTTGATTTAACATGATCGGATGTGTTGTGAACCACCCAGAGAGTGTGAAACACTAATGCAGCAGAATACAAGTTGATAATATAATAACGATGATGTGCCATCAAGTCAATTCTGGCTAATTCAGGGCTTTCCAGGTAAAGAATACTCAGAAAGGGGTTCATCATTTCCCCCCTTCTCTTAAACACCCCAGCATTGTGCAGCTTGCCCAAGGCCACATCAGCTGAAGTAATACATAAATAAATCAAATTGGAGAGATGCAAAAAAGACTATTTCTGGTGACACTGTTGAATCTACCCAAATCCTTTTCCATTCCATGGACATGTGCAAAAGGGTCTACAGCAGGCATGGCCAAACGTCAGCCCTCCTGATGTTTTGGACCACAACTCCCAGCATTCTAAGCTTAGATTGCCAATGAAAAAGGACTGTGGGAGTTGTGGTCCAAAACATCCAGAGGGCTGAAATTTGGACATGCCTGGTCTACAGTGTAATGTAGCAGACAAATTAATGGTGCAGTGTAGCAGACAAATTAATCACTGGGGATGTGGAAGTAGTAAAACAACCCTTTAAATATCTCACCTGAAAAGCCCTACTAGGGTCACCATAAATCAGTTCCAACTTGATGGCACATGACAATAACAGTTGTACTAAAGGTATTGGATGATTGTGCCACTGCTGTTGCTGTATCTCCGACCTGAACAGTAACCTATCTGTGTACTCCAGTGATCGAGACCAAAGATTAACCATTATTTCCTTGATAGCAAAGCATGAGCTAAACATTTTAAACTCGGCACAATTTCATTGCTCTATGATGTTGCAATAAAATCTGCAAAAAAAGTGATTAAACATTATACTGCAGGAGGAGAGCTAGGTGATGGAGGAAGTTAAAATGCAGTTTCCCCAATCTCAATTATATGCTAAGCAAATAAAATAAACACACTATTTGCTAATTAAAGCGCACTATAATGTATGCTGGAGCTACCATAAATTATGCCAACATTTAATTTTTTGACTGCTTAACAACGGTTTATGACTCTGCTTTTGCAAATTAAAGGTGGAAGATAAGAGGAACAACACTTTGTGTGGATATATTGCTCTCTATCCTCTTAATTTTTCCTGGGATTAATTGCACTTGATCAACGTCTTTCTCTGTGCACACACAGGAGTGAGTTACAAATGAACAAAATCATGTAATAGATAACCTCCAGTGTATGTTTAGCAGCTTGGCATGTCGTTTTACGTATATGTTTTGAAGACAATGGACGAAATCCTCTTGTGTACATTGTGCTTCCGGAAAGGTGATCTGCATGCAGAATGTTTTTGTAATTAAAATTTTCCTTTTACTGCCCTGTGGCTTGTCTGGCTTGCTCATAATGCACTGTGAAAGCCATGGGAGCTTCAGGACAGAAGGAGGAAGTTAATTGTCAATAAGTAACACCGCACCAGAGGACAAAATAATTGACTGGGAGTGATTTTCACCAAATAACAACTTTCTCCTTCTGTCTCGTGGATCCCACAGCTTCCATATGAACAAACAAATTCTTCACAGACAGAGATGGGCACAGCTTTAGAAACAAAGTGGAAAATTCATCAAACATCGCTAATTTCCCAAATGCATATTCGCCAAGTACAAATATGACCCCGACAAATACGAATTGATGAATTTTTGGCAATTTTGGATCCATTGATTTGTTAATCCATTTTGGCCTGGGGAGGGAAGGGTGTCACTGGCAACCTTTGTTCCAAGCCTTAGGAAAGAGAAAGAAAGAATCTTCAATTACCGCTCTGCAGATGACACCATCAGTACAGATGGGCACAAATCAAATTATATGAATTTGCCTAAAGTCACACATGAGGCTCCCCCAACCCACCCACCCTGGCCAGCAACTCCATTCACTAGCCAATGCCACGGCCCAGGTCATCCTTGTTGGACAGCTGGACAATCCTTGCAGTAGCACAGACTTTCCTTCTCCTCCACCTCTTCCAGCAGTCACCCACAAATTTGACGAACTACGATGAAACGCTTCATGCCCATCTCTAATCCTCACCCTTCAATGGGTAGCAATTTTGCTTGGGTGTTTCAGCCCCAGTAGCCTAATATCTGAATGACAATGCAGCAACTGTACTATCAACCCCAGTATAGGTTTGTCAGCTCTTTAGAAAACTTGGTCGTGAATTTATCAAACCCCCACATAATGAGTCTATTTCCCTCTTTAACTTCTCTATTAGTTGGCGGTTCTTCACCAAGGTGTCTGGTTTTCTCCACCTTCTTACTTCAGACTGTACAGTAACTAATAAGCATGAAGAATCTGGTCTCTGTGAATTGCCACCAAGGCTCACCTGATCCCCCAGCTAACTGGGATATCCTAACTCAAGGACACATTCATGGTATGGAGTTAGGATTAGGCACAGACCTTCCCTTCCAAACAAGGGCACCTGGTACTTATGGTTAGTATAAGGTAGATTACTAGTAATCTACTAGTAAGGCTTCCAGAGTCAGACACTGAAGCCATGTTTCTTTGTGCTTTGCAGCTTTTCCCCCAAGAAAATATCTCCCTCTGTGAAAGTCTGCAAACCACACGGTCACAAATCCTTGTAGTTTTGTGCTGGGTAAGCAGAAGTCACACAAGTGGTGTGCCCAATCCATTGTGCAGATGGTGTGCTTCCATCTTTCTCAGTGACATGATTACTTGTGCATTTCATTTCCTGCTCGGGCACATGACTGATGGCTGGCCAAACATGAAGATCACTTGATGGATTGCCTTTGCACGTGTGATATTTGGCCATAGGATTTTGGTCATCCTAGCAGACCAATCATAACGACAACAACAAACCACACACATGCAACTCCAATTTCCTTTTATGGAGTGGCCATCTTTCCAAGCCATAAACAACATATTCAACCTTTAACTTACAAGTAAAATCTGCTTGAACTCTGCAACAATATATTCCGAAACAATCAAGAGCCTTCAAACATATTATAGACTGATGAGTTTTATTTGGCCCAAATTCATATGGGCTGCAGCCTGCTTCATCTGATGCTTCTGATAATGTGAGCTTACAGCCAGTGAATGCCCATTAAATCATCTAAACAACTACTGAAAAATTCCCAAATAATTGCACATCTAGAATTTTGTCCTCCAAAAACCTGTCCAAGAATTCGTAAAACAAAACATTGTGGTGCGTCTACAGGAACTGGAGCCCATTAACGAAGCTCATCGCTTGATCCACAAAAGACATTCATGGGGGCTCGGCCCTGCCAAAGTCAGCGGGACTGCATTGCCAGGTTTTGCTAAGGCAATACAAAAATCAATTGGACTAAAGCAGACTTAAGAGGAGATACATTGGCTTGAACGGTTTACAGATGCCTACGGGCTGTAAATCATACAGCTACAGAACTGGAAGGGACTTCAAAGGACTACTTCAACCCTTTGTAATTACATGGGAGTCACTGGGCTGCTCTGCCCTCATGCTGAAGTTCCAAAGGCACATATGCAGACAGGGGAAAGTTATTTTAATTGCATTGGAGAGAGAGAGAGAGAGAGAGAGAGAGAGAGAGAGAGAGAGAGAGAAGGATTTCACACCAGGTGGAAGCAATCCCTTTTTCTATCATATCTGCACTACATCCATCATGATGTAAAATTTAAGTGCTACAAATTTGCACCATGTTGCAAAATCCACACAGAACATCTACACAGCAGACATTCTATGTTAATTGTCACCTGGAGAGCTATAAACAATGACCCTGAATTCCATCCATTGGCCACATATATTGGTATCTTTTTTAAAAAAAAGTTAGCCATGTTCTGGGAGAGGTGGCATTAGAAGTCTCAGTGGCTGAAATTCACTCACGAGACCGAACTAGAGTAGACCCCTTAAACCAACTGCAAAATGGTGAGCTGACCCTTGGGGATATCACATTAACGTAACACATCTACTCTGGGCGAGATTGCTTGTTGTTTTCAGCCCAATCCTAACTGTAAAATGGTGTTGACCTTACTCTCAAGTAGCCCCACCTAATAGAGATAATTTGCAGCCCTGGAATTCTACAGGTGTAGCTAAACCTCTCCTTACTTCTCCACAGATTCTGCTCCACCAACTTCTGTCTCTGACAAACTGCCCTGCAATATCCTGGGTTCTCTCTGGCCAGTGATAGGTCCAGGTGACAACTTGCCAAAAATCAAGAGAGCTTGGCTGGAGGAGGAAAAGAGAGACAGAGAGGGAAACATGGAGGATTCCCTACCCCAACTCCTAACCCCTGGGAATTGGAAATTATCCTGCAAACAGTGTGATATGAAAAGGTCTCTTGCTGTACTAAACTAAGGAGAATAAGGAATCTAGCATTCATTCTCACATCCCTAGGGCAGGGAACATATTGCTTGCACAGGTTATTTGTCTCCTTCCTTCCTTCCTTCCTTCCTTCCTTCCTTCCTTCCTTCCTTCCTTCCTTCCTTCCTTTTCTGATTTGCCAATGAGGTGCAACAACAGTCCCAAGTATTCCACCCAAAATCCAGTTTCTGTTCAAGGACATTACTGGGGAGATCTGAAAGGACTCCTATAACACAATGTTGTTTCGTTCCATAGAGACAAAAAAAAAGGTGCAGCCCAGTTTCCTGGTGGGGTGGGAAAAGTTTTGGGTGCTGACAGAGATCCTCCAGTTTAAGGCCCAGGAAGTGCCTCCACAGCATTTAGTGGAGTGTAGAGAGAACCTCCAGAGAGGCACCTTGAAATAACACAAGATGTTGGCTGCTTTCTGCTCCGTTGCAGAATTTGGATAATCCCACAAGATTGTTTCATCTGTACAAGTGCTTGCAGAGCTGAGATTCTGCTTCTCTTGAAGACTGCCATTTGCCATGTACTGTTCATTGTGAGCTGCAGTGTTTACTACCCCATAGGTTACTAAATCTGTTAGGAACATTTCAGAACTTGCATCATCTAATCCTGTAATCCTTTCCTTTCATGTTTTTCTTGATGTTTCCCAGATTTGACAAGGCTTTTATATCATGCTAACTGATTCCTTCTCCTCAAACAACTGTGGAGCAAGATTGCAGTAAATATCGCCCTGCCACTAAGAGGATATACATTTATAAAACCAGAAAGAGGCCATCTAATATTCGAAGCCACAAACTCGCTGGCCACCAGCTCATCCATTTTGATGCCAGTAGAATAGGGGCTTCTGTAGCTTTCATTCAGAATAAACATCACACAACAGTGGCTCTTCTCCAGCTTTTGAGGTACCCCTTGGGAAAAATTAGCCTGTGCTGCTACAGACATTGGCAAACGCTAAAGGTGGACTTTAGGTTGGGCCTGAACTATAATAACAGAAAAGAAAGTATGCTTTGCTGACTGCAGAACTATCTATTTTTGTTAATGACACTGCATGGACCATAATTTCAAATGCTGACATAATGATAAGCCATGGTTGGGTTTATGAACAAACCAAAGCTCTTTCTATTCCAGCACCTGGTTTCTAAAAATAACTCAAAAAACCAGCAAACAGCTAAAGGAAGGAAGGAAGGAAGGAAGGAAGGAAGGAAGGAAGGAAGGAAGGAAGGGATGGAGGGAGGAAGGAAGGAAGGAAGGAAGTGTTTTGCTTCTACTTTTGACTAACCATGGTTTAGTGTTATGGAAGGAAGGAAGGAAGGAAGGAAGGAAGGAATTGTGGATGGCCTTAATGACAGTTAAAAACAACAACACCCACAACAACAACCAGTTTCCATAGCTGTTTCCAAGTCAGCTTCTTTCCAAAAACCAGCACTTAAAATGAACAAAACTTCAGAACCTCAATGTAATGCCAACGTGTACTTAATGGAAAATGGAAATGAAGGTTTCTAATGCTGCCATTGCATGGGAATAGAAAGGGTCAGAACATTAACCTAAGAGTTACCTAACAATGCTAAACAATCCAGACCAGGCAGCATCTTGGCTGCAGAGGCCACTTGGGAAATTTCCATATGGTTGACCCTACTTTTCTTCTACTGTGTACCTAATTCACCCACATCTTTCCTGTTCTCCAGGTCAATCATTGGTATGAATGCTGAGTCTTAGCTAGGTTACAGGTTCTGTTTCTGGGCCTCTGCTGAGCCAGCCTTCCTAAACTGTACACTTGAAAGTAACCCTCTTTCCTCCTCATCACTTCTATAGAAACAAGAAGGCATCTCTACTATTCCCTTACATCCCTCTCTTTGTCCCCCTCCCCACCCCACCCCATCAATGCTTTTTGGGATTCTTCCACTTTGCCAAACTAAACAATGTATGTATGCCCAGAGACAAGCCATCCTCAGCATTGTTGAAGCCCTTAAAAGAAGAGGTTGGATAAATAAAGGGAGATGGACTTCCTTCCGAGACCGCAAAAGCTTCCATGCTAATGTGTTTGTGGTCACCCAATTTCCACCACTGCAACTGCAAAAATAATTCTGATGATTCACACATCTGAAAGTCGAGTGTTGCATGCAACAAAACTGCATTGCTTGAGTTAAAAAGAGGGTCAGGAGGGATATTTCCTTAATCAACCGTTGACTTCTCAAGAATGCTACATTCTGGCAGATGCAGCACATCCACACAAATTGTGTCACCAAAGTCACTCTCAATTATTCTAGAAAACAATCCATAGCCTTATCACATTAGGAGCCTTGTTGCCCAGATACCTGGCTCTGTTGCCTTTCTGTAACCGTTGTGCCTGCTCATTCTGTGAGTGGACGTAGTGCTTTGTCATTAGAAGCTGTCTTGTTGATAAGGTTTTCCACAGCATTTAGTGGAGATTTTAACTATTGTTATCAGCCTTTTATAATTTCAGTAGGATCCCTGCGATCAGTTTCAGGCCTTCCTATGAATATCAAAAACTGTAGATAAGAGACAACATCCCAAAACCACAAAACAGTAGCTTGTGTTGCAGCTGCTGAATTATTCATTTATTTATTTTTCCTCTGCCAACCATGGATAACTGAATCAGTGCTTAATGAACCAGTGGATAATGGGGACCTATCGTATTTGGCAAACAATTAGAAAGGACTTTTCAAATATAAATGTTACTTTTTCTTTTTCTAAAGGAACATTAAAATAAATTAAAGAGACTAGTTATCTTGAACGTATTACATTACATAGGAAAGGACTTCCTTGGTCCAAAAGCCTGCCCATTTGTATTAGATCTATGTTGCAACCTTTATGTGATGAAGAGTAACAGATCATCTTCTTTCCAGAACTCAAGGTGGTGGTGTCAAGGTCCTAACCATCTCATGACCATGATATGTGAAACACTACCTCCTCCTGAACGTGCCCACCCAGAATTTTAGTTCTTTAATTGAGAAACAGTGGGGTTTTCCACTACCCCAAGAAGCTAGACTGTTAAGTACACAAGACAGAACCTTTTCTGTAACACCACCTGGTGTCTGGAAGGCTGGCTCCCTCCCTAAGGCACTTCCTGCAGGCAGTCAAGACTGTAGCATTAACATGCTTGCCCCTGGCTTTTTCACAGGCTATTGAAAAACACCACTTCTGATTTTCCTCTTTTGCTACCACCAACTAGCTTTGTTAGTAAATTAAAGCCATCATACTGTTTTAAGTTGAATAAAAATAAAATAAGTTTATTGATTATAAAGTAGAATCAAAATCATTAATGGCAACGTGATGGAGTATAAACAAAAAGAAGACTATAGCTCAAACCCACTCAAGTATGATCACTAATAAAGTTGAATTAATGAACACAAAGTTTCTAAGTTTACTAACTCTAAACACTTAGTTTTCTTCACAGATACTCTAACAATCCAATCTCTTCTTCAGCCCAGTCTTTCTCTTAGACAGTACCAGACCCTATCTGAATCTCTCAGACTCTGTCAGATTCCTATCTGCAAATATAGGCCTTTCTGTAGGTCCCTATCAAGCCCTATCTGTCCTTTAGCCCTATTTCCAAGTGTAGGTCTTTCTGTCAGCCCCTGTCTGCCTAAAACAGTGCTGAGCAGTGCCTTAAATCTTCTCAGGCCACTCCCCTGACTCTCTCATTGGTCCACAAACCCGCCAATCGGTACAGAAACTCTCATGAATTATTCATTATACTGTAACAGGTAAATGCCACAAAGACTACCTTAGTAAGGAATATTTCACTGCAATCCAAGAACAGCCCAGCAAAACAGTCTTGTTCTATGTGGTCTTCAGAATATAAAAATGTCCTCCAACCTGGCAACTATTCTCATGGATCTTGTGCAAATTGAGTGCTGAGTTTTTAAAACAGATTGTTAAACTTCATTTTCAACCGTTTTTAAGGAATAATTTTTAGCTTTTTGTGGTCTTCATCCACACTGGGAGGCCTTCCAGGGCTAAGATGTGATAAATAAATACTTTCAATAATCACACTAATTAATGCAAGTGGTATCAATGGCAAGTATTACATGAAATATGAATTCACTGGAGTGTGTGAATTAAGTGATACACAAAGAGTCCCCTGGGAGCACTCCATAGAAGAAAAACAAATGCCTTCTCATATTGTATTTCTATAATTATTGTACGCAACAATCGACGGTGGTTTACACAAAGGCTATCTATGTAGGAAATTCAGCATATGGGAAATGATAGGTGACTTCGGTCTTTTCCCTGAACCTGGGGAATTTGGGTGGTCGTAAAAATTAAGAATCAAACAAGACCAGACCACCCTCACCCCCCCACCCTCAACTCATGACAAAACTCAAAACAAAGCTGTTCCCCACCCCACCCCTGTCCCATTTAAAATAAATCCTGTGGATGTGGAGTCTACCTTGGTGCTATCCCAGGAGCCAGGAACAGCTAAAAGGACAAACAGGTCGCAAGACAGAAAACTTCTAATGTAGAAAAGGAGTGACTCCCAACCCTGAGTAAGCCAGGCTGCAAATTTCTTTGACTGCAACTGCCAGAAAGTCCAGCTAGCACAGCCAATGGTGAAGGCTTTTGGAAATTGCAGACCAACACCTGGGTTACCCAAGGTTGGGAACCCCTGTTCTAAATCCAACTGTCACTTTCAGCTAGAGCAGTGTTTTTCAACCTTTTTTGGGCAAAGGCACACTTGTTTCATGAAAAAAATCACGAGGCACACCACCATTAGAAAATGTTAAAAAAATTACTTTGTGCCTATATTGACTATATATAAAGTAATTCTCTACTCCTTTTGGGTTTTTTGTTTTGTTTTATAGAAGGACCCGATGAATGGGTAAAGGCTGGATAAGGAAGAAGCAGTGTGTGGGGGGGGGCGCAACAGGTCAGGTCGAACCCCTAAGTGGCAGGGGGGGCAGGGCAGCCACCCTCCACCAAAGAAAATGCCGCGGTGAGAGTTCCACGCGTCCAGGGAGCTCAAAGGCCTGAGCAAGGCCCCCTAAGCGGGCCAGGGAAACTGACAGGGCGAAGCTCGACCCCACACGGGTGAGGACGATCGCCCCTAGGACTTGATAGGCGGCTTTAAAAAGGCCACCCGAGCAGCTGCCTAAGGACGAGCCGGCAGGAAGCCCGGAAAGCCGGCTAAGCCCCAGTGGGCGGGCGCGCTCCGGCGAGGAACCGCCAGTCAGCTGGAGTAAACGCCGTGGGCCCCCGCCCTGCGACCGCAGCCGGCACCACCCGACACCCGAAGCCTCTCCAGCTGGCAGGCAAGCAAGGATAGGAGGGTAGTGGGTGAGTAGCGGTGGAGTGTTTTTTTTTTTTTAAACAAAAGTACCCGACGAACAGGTCAGGTCAGGCTGCTAAGTGGCAGTTGAGGGCGGGTGGGCTGCGGCAAACAAGCCCGCAGGGCCCCGGAGAAGCTCCCAACCACCACCCCCGGCGAAACCCGCTGTCACCCGGGGCTCGGCTGAAGTGTGAGCCCCAAAAGGTATCCAACGTAGCCGGAGGTACTCCGGAGTTCCTTTCAGTGCTGCCCGGCACGAAAGAGGAGGACTGGTGTGCGGGCGGCCCTTATAAGGGCTTTGATCCCCGCACACCCCGGGAGTCACGTGTCCTCCTCCTTTCGCGCCGAATAACGGCTCCCGAGGTGACAATTTTTCCAACGGCACACCAGGCAACATCTCGCGGCACACTAGTGTGCCGCGGAACAGTGGTTGAAAAACACTGAGCTAGAGTATACCCATTGCATCAATGGAATGTAAATAAGTACCGATACACCAAATGCTCATTGATTCGATGGATGTACCTCATTTGGGACCATCAGCTGGATTTGGTCCAAGTCTCTAAACTAGTTTAACTATCAGTAAATTCTGGGACAATTAAAACAACTATGGGGTTCAACTTTTAAAACTGTGGGTTGGATGACCTAGGAGATCAGTGGTTCCCCTTAGATCCCCAGATGTTCGCAGACTAAAACTCCCAGAGGCCTTCACTATTAACTCTGGTGTCCAGGATTTCTGAGAGCTACAGTCCAAAAGCATCTGGGGACTCAAGATTGGGAACCACCTCTCAATGACTCCTCCTGCAAATCTGGACAGGCAAAGTAGAGTTAACTTAACAAGCTATGAACAAGGCTTTAGAGTGCTAATTTCCTCCCCATTTCTGCTGGGAACCACTGAATGGGAGGAATGTTGAATTACAAGCAACACTTTTTCAAATACGATTGGAAGAGGCATGCTGCTCCAAACCACCAGAGGTAGAATCTGAAAGCTCCACCTCGGATTTGATTATGCAGACACCAGTTTAACACTTATTTTTATGAAGGGACTTCAGACGCACATCTACTCATGATTTGGGGACATGCATTTTTTTTCCTGCACCTTCCACACATTTGCACTACCCAGCCTGATGAAGACCTGTACAGGACTGAAAGCTAATTCCTGACTGTTTTTTTAAACTAATAGAGCAAATATGCCCTCTATCCATTCCTTTGGTCTGTATACAAGGACCACACTCTCTCTACATAAGAACATAAGAATAGCCTTACTGGAACATTCCACAGCCATTCCAGTCCAGCGTTCTCTCTCACACAGGGGCTCACCATTAGCTTCAGGGTATTCCCAAGCAGATGTCTTCACCTGCTTACAATTCCCTGCAAATGGCATTGAGAGGTACCCTGCCTATCTCTCAAACCCGGAGTTTGTCCTTAGGCATCCATAACGATAGCCATTGATACCCTTGTTCTCCATGAACTTGTCCAATCCTTTCTCAAAGCTGTCAAGATGGACAGCTGCCACCACTTCTTCTGGCAGGGAGTTCCATAGACCAGTGATCTTCTGGGTGAAAAAGAACTTTCTCTTATTTGTTTGAGATCTAGCACCTCCAAGTTTCATGGAGTTTCATTTGTTGTTCCATACAACAAAGAAAGCAAGCAAACAAAAGCAAACAAAAATCAAAAGGGAGACCAGAGAGCACCTGAGAGAGGCCACTTGACTGTGATCCATACTTTTTCTACTACTACATCACTTCTGGGAAACCATCTCCATTGCTCTCATCAAAGTACGCTGTGTGGCTCTTTTGGCCATCTTCTTTCCTTGTTGTTGCTGCAATATTATGTAGCAGAACACAGAGTACCCCATTGTTGGCCATTGATTCCTCTATAAAACAGCGACCGTAAAAATGATGGAGGAGGTTCTGTGCTAGCTAGCTCTGTGAAGGAAGTTTATTACATGAGCATTAATGGCCCGCTTAGAGGTCCTTACTGGTCACATAATGACCAGTGAAAGAAGTTAAGAGCCTGAAGCAAAATACCATCATAAAATCTTGCATACCAGATAGGTCCTGTCTCCTCCTGATTTTATTAAGAGAGTGGAGTGTAAAGGATAACGAAATATATTTCCGAGAGGCATCTTGATTCAGCTTTTTGTGCTTTCATGTTTGGTGCAATGCCTGTGGCCCCATTCCAGACATTCAGTTCATCCCTTGTATATTATCCTAACTGCTGTGGAGGGACAGAAATTACTGCTCTGGAGAAATGATCCAACTGTGCTCCTAAAGTCTATGAGGACTAAGTTTGATTCAGATTTTAGAAAAGTTACTTTTTCTTCAGTACAAATCTCAGAATTCGACAACTAGATGGTGGAAGGTGCAAACAGTCTGATAATGTAATATTTTCTGAATTCTGGGTCTGCTTGAGAACAAAGGATGCACAGATGTATTGTTTCACGCCACACTTTTGGAATTCGACAGCCAGCATGCACCATAGGGGAATTCTGGAAGTTGGAAGTCTAGCAACACAAATGAGCACACATCTGTCATGACCGTCAAATTTTGTTCTTTGTGCCAACAACACCAAAGAACAGCCTTTCCATGGAACCCAATTAGACCTCAAGACAAACAGCAGCTATCAGCTTCCAAGATATGGTGATAAGATGTCTGCGAAGATTCTCAGTCATCCAGGTGAGGTTCTCCAGAGGTTGAGTCATGGTAACTGCACTCATTTTCTTCTGAGATTGAAGTGTTTTGCTAGTCATCCAAGTAGCTTCTTTAGTCTGAGAGAAGTTGGTGTGAGGCTTCCAATTTATAGTTCAATTTGGTCTCACCCCTCTCTGCTCTGGATAGGCTCATTAGCAGTGGCCCTCCGTCAACAGGGGTGAGGGACTTAGGTACAGTCTGTCTCCCATGTATCTTGCGGCCCTTTCATCAATTCCCAGACAAATCAGAAGCACTTCACACCTCCACTAGGAAGGCCACTGTTAATGACCGTTACTTAATGCGTGTTGGGGGAGGGTTGCATAGGTGGGACTTTCAAGCACCCCAGGCCATTGTCCAGGTGAGGACCCCATTCAGGCCTCTGTCAACCTAATGAGCCTGTTCAGACCAGGGTGGTGTGAAACTGAGGTGAACAATAAATTTGAAGCCTCACACCAACTTCCCTGACTGACAAAGGTACCTGGATGTGTAGTGAACTGTTCCAATCTCTCGAGAAAAGAAGTCCAGTTGCCATGATGCCGCTTCTAGATGCTGTGATAACATGCTGTTAGCTTGAGTGCTTCTGTGCCTCTGCTCCCCTTTATATATTGCCCGTTGCAGGAAGGGGGGTATCTGGAATGCGACAGTGTAATACCATGTGTCATTTTTATTGGCCACAATGGAAGGGTGCCATGTAAACACTTGCAGCATAACCCAAACTGGTGGATTCAGGTTATAGGGGACTGCAGCTAAATATTAAGAAGGCATCAACAGTTCAGGAGCTGGTAAATCTGCTCTGGGTTTTAGTCCAAACTTTAAAGGAGCCCTTAATTTACTGAGACTACTTTGGGGATAGGGTTCTGTGCCTCTTATAACACTTCAACTTCAGGTTTAATCCTGGATTAAATTCAGTGCCCCTGTAAAATCCGAGTCGCCAGCTCTCACAGGAACTTCCATTTCTCCAGGGTGGACAACCTGTAAAACTGGTGGATTTTCCTTTCTTCGGGGTTTTTGAACCTTTAAAAGCATTGAATGGGTATTTATCAGAGCCTTTCAGCTGTGGAGTTCTGAACTGACAGGAGCTGATGGTCTTTTGGGCTGCTTCCAACTCCCCAAGTCTGTGACTGTTTGAGACTATCCCATTGTATTCAACGGAGCTTACTTGCAGGTAAGTGGGTACATGATTGCAGCCTAGCAGTGATATACTGCAATCAAACCATAAAATCCTTATCTATACCAACCTAAAAATAAATTATGTGTGAGTTCAATGGGATTAACCGCCAACAAGCATAGGGATTTCTGCCTCAAATTGGTTAATAAAAGACAGATATGTTGGCATAACAGCAGCTCCCAAACTAGACATATTGGTAGACATTTCTGCAAGGCTGAGGACTGTAATAAAAAAGTTTCTGCAGAATATTCTCAGGGACCAAAGCTTGGATATTCCTGATAATGCTTCCTTCCAACGGCTTCTGACAAGAAACCAGATAGGTGAAAAGGAAATTAAAACAGAAGCTTGGGAGCAATAAGTCATATTCAAGGTAAGACCGCAGTATATTACACCATAAAAGACCAGATGGCATTTGGAACAGTAGCCTGGACAATCCCTGGTTGCTGCTGTCAGAGTTAGGGGAGACACCAGGGCCCCCGTAACAGCTTCTCCTTCTTACAACCTCATAACAACATTGATTTGGGTCCTGATTGATGGCATCATTTGTTCTTGGTAAGAGCACTCACTCAGGCTCCCGAGGGGAGGGGAAAAAGTAAAATAGTGTCTAGCTATGGAAACTTTAACAACAGGCAGAAAGGAGAGGATAGAGTGACGGGAAAAGTCAAGATAGATGTGTGTGTAGTTTGGACTTTTTTGATGGCCAGTTTGGCCACAATTTGACTAAATAGGAATGAACCAACTTCCTCTCCTGTAATATGTCAGTTTTTAAACAGTCACCTCTCTGTCTGAGCCCCAGTTAAAAGAAATGAAATGTGGGTGCCAAACATCTTGTATTCATACTAGCAGTCTGGGAAGGGAGGTCTTATTATCTGGGCGGGGTGTTATTTGACTTCTTGAACACTCATTGACAGCAGGTACAGTACAGTAGGACCCCAGTATCTGCTGGGGATTGGTTCCAAGCCTTCCTGAGGATAATGAAAACCATGGATAAGACAGAATGCCAAAATGTCCCCCAAAACTGCTGTTTAGTGATAGTAACTTGCTTTACAGCTGCTGTTTTGCAACAGTAGCTTGCTTTACAGCTGATGCTTGTGACGGTAGCTTGCTTTATGGCTGCTGTTTTATGACAGTAGCTTGCTTTACAGCTGCTCTTAGTGACAGTAGCTTGCTTTGCAGCTGCTGAATTATTTATTTACTTTTTCCTCTGCCAACTGTGGATAACTGAATCAGTGGATAATGAATCAATGGATATGGGGGCCATACTGTATGTGCTTGAGACCTGCAGTATCTTTGTCAGTAGATAGGTGGCAGACTTAGCAAATTAGCACATAGCACCACATAGCAGTAAGGTCTTGATCATTAGGGAATACATGCCTTCATTGGTATGATCTCATAATAAAACTTGGGAAACTGACCTTTTGAGGATTAAACTTTCCGGAATTCATCTGTCAAGCCCCGCACACAGAGCACACACACAAACAGGGTTCAGTTCTTTGCCAAGATCTTTAGTGGAAAGCCGGGCAAGTTCAAGTCCTTTGCCAACAATCAAGTGCCAGATAAAGAACAGAATCCAACTCCCAGCAATTAACAGTCCAAGTCAAAACTAGAATATCTCACGGAAACCAGATGTCAAACCCAAGGGAACAGATTAAGCCATTGTCCAGGAAGCCAGTCCAAAATCAGGAAACAGAGCCAAGGTCACAAACAGGAACGTGGTTGCAAGTTCAAGAGAGCTCAAGGTGAGATTACCAGCTTTATCCCAAAACAGGGAACACACCCTTACTTCTGGAAAGGCTCCTGCTAGTACTCAGGGCTTCCTGACCTGATTCCCCTTTCCCTAGCTCTCCTGGTAGTACGTCTTTGCAGAATCCTGCTCATAGCCCTTCTAGGGGGAGAAAATATGTTTTCAGCTAAGTCATCAGACCCAGCTGCCTGCTGATTTGAGCTGCAAGGCTCCTCCAGCAGCTCTTCACCATTTAACCCCTCAGAGACAGGTTCTGTGACAGCCAGGGTCCTGGCATCATCAACCATGGTGCCTGCAGGATTCTAGGAGATGAAGACTTTAAAAGTATCTGTTCTAAGCAATAACTGGCACTACACATTCTCACTACTAGAGCTTCCTGGCGATTCGCTTTCAATTATTCGATGCAACCCAGAGCTTGGATAAGTTTTTAAAAACTTTCCAAGCCCTTCAATGAGCACTGTCATTTAATATATCTTAGAGGGCAACTGAGGACAGTTTCTCGGCAGTCTACTGAAGGAGGGTCATCCTACAAGATAATGTCCAGAATCCAACAGACTGTGTCCAATGACATCAGATGACCAATCCTCAACAACAAATGCATTCGTTGGCTTCACAAGCAGCAACTCACAGTTCCAGTTTCCACCACTGGAACTTATACCAGCAGAGGTAAGTGAATAGATCCGTAACCAACACACTGTAGGAAAAGCTTCCGGTTTTGGCCCTATTTAAAGGATCAGGAAGAAGCTGATGGGAAAGATTGCCTCTAGAAACCATGAAGGGCCCTTGCTCACTGCTAGCCAGAGCAGAAGTTGCTGGATGGATGAAGCAATTCAGTAGGACCCCCGTATCCACTGATTCAATTATCCACAGTTGGCAAAGAGGGGAAAAATCCTGCAGTTGCAAAGCAAGCTACTGTCATAAAACAGCAACTGTAAAAAGCAAAGTTCTGCTTATATACTGCCCTATACCACTTCAAGTGGTCTCTGGGCAGCTTACAGTATGCAGGCTACACATTGCCTCCCCCACCCCCAACCAGCAAGCTGGGTACTCATTTTACCGACCTCGGAAAGATGGAAGGCTGAGTCAACCATGAGCCTGCTACCTGGGATTGAGCCCCAGTTCATGATCAATCAGCAGCTGTAAAGCAAGCTACTGTCATAAAACAGCAGTTACTTGATGTTCTCTCTTATCCATGGTTTTCACTATCCACGGGAAGGCCTGTAACCAATCCCCAGCGGATACTGGGGTCCTACTGTAGTTCTTATTCTGTTCCACATGCAATTCCATAAGTTCTGTGTTTAACAAAGAATGAACCAGGAACCAGGAACCCATAACCCCATAAATGGATGCCCCATGTGTTGATCTACCAGAGCTGCTCCTTGAGATATCTCCACTACAGCAAAGAATCCTCAGGTGTTATACAGGCTCCCCTTGCCCAAATAGGTCACTGGTCATTCTTTGACAGGAAGGGTTCCACAAACTTTCTCCTTTGGGTTAAGAAGTTGAGCAGGTCTAATGGTCTTCTTAGCTTCGGTTGCTTCAGGCTCTGCTCTGCTTCCCCAGACCCAGTGCTGGCTTCCAGCTCCACTGTCACAGCTGTATTTCGCAACTGCCAAAAGGGAAGCTGAGAACCAGGACTCTGGAAGGTTCTGGCAACAATTCTTTCCCTTTCTCTAGCACAGTGGTTACTATGCACAGGATTCATGAAATGTTGTGAGCAAATTAATGCTAACAACCTTGATTAAAATGCAATAAGGCCCCTGGAGCAAAAGGAGGACACAAAGTAGCTATTTAGGTGTGCCATTTCCAGCTCTGGGCTCCCATTTAATCAGCATCGGCATACAGAAGTCGTTAAACTATAGTTGCAGCCCTGGAGGTTTAACGGCAAATGTTGGCCTCAAAACATTTCATGCCAGTATCCTTAGAATTAATGGAAGCCTTTTGCATTAGGGTGAATGTTTCTTTTGAAGGAGAAATGAAGCTACTCAAATGAAGTACCTTTTTTTAAAAGCAGTGCTAAAATACACTTTATTGCCACTTGTGCACGCACCAAAACATTGTTTCTGTAAAAAGGGGATTAGATCTGGGAGCAGTATCTTAATCAAATCCAAATTTCGTCCATAAAACAAGCCTTGGAGCTTTTACAGAATTAGCAGCATCGAATGCCTCAGGAATGAGATGTGAAACTGTGAGCTAAAATAACACTCCACTGGAGATCACACTCTGCCTTCCTGCGTTCAGCCATTTACTTGTACATCCCCCTAACCTCCCACCTACACACCTATACATTATATGGTCATAAACCACAAAGGTGATGTCTAAATTATACTCTGAAAACACCAGGTGAGAAATGGGGCAGCAAAAAAAAAAATCACCTCATGTGGCTTCCTCGTTTCTGCAAGAATAGGAGACTGTGATTCCATCCATTAAAAAAAAAACCCCAAAGCTCCAGGATGTTGAAGCATAAATTAAAGCATTACTGGGATTTATGCAATGAAGTGCAAAAAGAAAGCCAGGATGGGTGCTTATGAGACAGGAGGCAAAAAGATGAAAGCAAAAAACACCTCAATACAAAATACGTAGGGCACCGCTCCCTCATGGCTCACCAACAAAATCCCGACTTTGAAAAACTTTGTGCTATTGAGATAAAACTCCCGCTCTTGTCAAAGACGCCAAAATATTTAGCAAGATCTTCTCCAATACAACTTTGGATGTAAACCTGCCTTTATTTCTTTTCATTTGAGCATGGGAGGGAGGAGATTCCCATTGCAGATTTCAAAATCATTTAAACAATACTTGAACATTGTTTTGGAGATCTGTCACCAGGCAGCTTTGCAGATGTCATGAACAGCTCATTCAGCTAACAAAGAGGCTGCCAGATAGATAGAATGGTAGGTAGGTAGGTAGGTAGGTAGGTAGGTAGGTAGGTAGGTAGGTAGGTAGGTAGGTAGGTAGGTAGATAGATAGAATTTGCACCAGAGACAAAGTCAAAACTACAGGTGGAATTAAATGCATACAGTATTATTAAGCATCACGGTGAATGACATGGTCATGGAAGGTCAGTCTAAATAACCAGGTCTCTAATAGTCATTTGAAGATTTGCGATGAGGGAGCTTGGCAGATTTTGGCAGGAAGTTGGTTCCATAACTGAGGGGCACTGACTGAGTGTCTACCACTATTCTGTAGGAGGTCATAAGTATTATTGGCACAAATAAACACAGAAACCGAAATAACTTGCTCTGAGTATTCTTGAAGGCTTTCACAACCGGAATCTAATAGTTGTTGTGGATTTTTTGGGCTGTTTGGCCATGTTCTGGAGTTTTTCTTGATGCTTTGCCAGATTCAGAATCTGGTAAAACGTCAGGAAGAAAAACTTCCAGAACACGGCCAAACAGCCCCAAAAAACTCACAACAACTTCCTCTGCATTTTCCATCTGACCTTCTTTTACAGTCATGGTTATTGCCATCAAGTCACATTCAACATGGCAACCCCCACTGCATTTTCACAGTATATGAGATATTGAAGACTGCTTTTACCATCACTCCCACCAGTGACTTTAATATGGCCAGTCACATATATTTGAACCCGGGTCCATCATTCGACCAACTATACCACACCAGTTCTCACTCATTGGTTACTTTTATATATCTCTTGCTTTTCCTCCGAGGATCTCAAGCTGGCTCTGCATCTTCTCACTTCATTAAATTGGATCGAGAGAGAGCAGCCGACCCAAAGGCAACCAGTGTGTTTCAAGATTCACTCGGGACTTGAATGCTATTCTCCAAACTCCAATTCCAACACTCCATACACTCTGCCTCACCAGCAGAAGCAAGCGGGAGCTCAAAGACCCCGCTTCCCATCATCTAGTGACAATGAATGTCTGACATTATTTCCGCATTGCACAAAGAACAATGTGCCACTGTTCTCTCTTCTCTGTCTATCCTGCATCTTCTGCCAATCAATCTAGCTGGAAGGTTTAACAACATAGTATTGTTATGAGATTAAAGAAAACGCTTGCTCTAAAACTCATCAGTGGACTCAAGCCAGTTACTTAATGGAACAGTGAACCGGCTCACCCCAAATCCCCGGCTCTATCACTCTATCACTACATTCCCAGACTTGTCTTTTTCCAGGAAATGTGCCCATCCGAAACTCTTGAATTCTCAATGAATTTCTTCTTTTAGGATGGAACTAGATCATACTTGTACAAGCAGTAGGAACTGACCAATAGTTCTCATAGGGTTTCGAAATTCCTTGTCAAGGCCTTTCTGCATCGTGTTAAGACATCCTAAATAGACCAAAACAATTTAGTGTATTTGCTTTATCATCCAATGGAGTGACTTTCGGTTTGTTCTTCATTTCCGTATTCCCACATCCCAGTCTTTACATTTGAAACAACCAAACCCTTAAAGGTGTTTTCGGTTCTTCAATATCCATACTTCAATTTTAACAGGGTTTGTGTGTGTGTGTGTGTGTGTGTGTGTGTGTGTGTGTGTGTGTGTGTGTGTGTGTGTGTGTGTGTGTGTGTGTTTAAAATGTATTTTTCATTCCGTGTTATGTTTCTTTTTGTACCTTCTTTGCTTTTGTTCCTTTTGACAATGTTTCACAGTTCCTCAGCGGCGAGTGGCTATACTTGGGTCTCAGTTCTGCGAGCTGCACATACCGAGCATCTGCCAGAAGTGGAAACTGAAAAACCAATGTGAAGGAAAAAGCAACTACTGTACCAGCTTGCACTGATCAAACTTGAAGGAGACTCTTGAACAACATTTTAAAATTCTGAACCTGCCAAACTTAACCTTGGATTGTCAATAGTTTTGAACACTTTTCTGCTGCTAAGATTTGGAAGGCTACTTAAAAAACCCCTCTGAAGAAGCCCAGCCATGCTTCCGTCCTTGCAGCACTCTTTTGCGATGATGCGCACTCTCACTCTTGAACAAGGAAGAGTACTCAACTAGATGGTGAGAGAGGTTGAAACTAGTATAACTCAACCGAAGGAATGAAGGAAATTCCCCTGGAGACTCTTCACAAAGTGTTCCTTTTATGAAGATAGGTTAAGTTAAGGGTGACAAGTCCATGGTCACCTGACAAGCTTCATGGCTGTACAAACAAACAAGATGGGTCTTGTAGGAGCCCCGTGGCACAGTGCTTAAATGCCTGTACTGCAGGTAAAACTGTGCTCATGACCTGGGGTTCCATCCCAGGTAGCAGGCTCATGGTTGACTCAGCCTTCCATCCTTCTGAGGTCGGTAAAATGAGTACCCAGTTTGCTGGGGGGGGGGGCAATGTGTAGCCTGCATACTGTAATTAAAAACTGTAAACTGCCCAGAGACTACTTGTAGTAGTATGGGGCAGTATATAAGCAGAACACTTTGCTTTGTTTTGCTTTGTTCATAGTTGAATCTGAATAGAACAGGTATTGGGAAACACCCAGTGAAGAAGGTCTACAGTACAATGCCCACTTCCTAATCACCCATCTTGCTTTGTAAGCCCATGTTGACAATACTTGTGACAGCTCTTTTGGACAATCCAGCATTGCCAGGGATTGCAGGATAAGCAATAAGAGCCCAACTCCAACTGCTACTTCCAATTAAAATAAACCTATTGAATCAATGGGACCTGCATAAATATTGTTTTACTACTCAGCAGTTGATGCAGTATCCCATTCTAGTTGTGATGATGGTGCTGTGGACAGAGTGACAGGCTAGGATGCTGCAGGCCTAGATTGAAATTCCTGCTTCAGGCACAGAAACTTCCCTTGGGGGGGGGGGGTGAGACTGTTAAGACCACTCCTAAATACCCCTCTAGCCTTAACCTCCCTATTTGAAGGCACATCATCGTGATCAGCAAATGGCTAGAGATTGTTGCAGAATTCTGTTTCGCACAACGAAATGAGAAGCCTACTAACATTGGCTTAGAAACACAGGCCATTGTTGTTAAGATTTACAGGTACTATTTGAAATCAAAGGTTATTCTATCTGTTACCATTAAGGCCTGCTAATGGTACTTGATAATATTGATGCCACTGTTTATGTAAAGCAATATAATTAGTAATGCTATTATCCCTATACTTCCTTTGTTGCTCTAATTGCATCACCATAAACATAATTTACTTCTGTAGAAACAGAAAAAGGGGAGAGCGCATTTTTGTCCTGTTTTGTTTTGAAGTTGTTGTTCCAATTCTCTCCAAACCTGTCAAAAGACAGGAAGCTGAGATGAAAAACACGACCAGGTTTCCCTCCCCTCCTCCCTCGTCCCCCTTGTCTTCTCTTTTTCAGCACCAATGATACAAGCGACTCTGCGGTTTCCTGACCTCCCGAACAAACTCAGCACAGAAGGCAATATATCAAACTGACAGTATCATCGTGAAAGGAGCGTGAGAGATGGAGGGATGGGAAGAAAGGCTGAGAGCGTGAGCTTCCCAGTCACCCATGGTGTTCATCGGGAGCTGTTGATGGATGACCCACCCAGAATTGGAAGAGAAATCCACCATGTTGATTTCCAAAATTGGAATTTGGTTGCACATTTGAGGTAGGAGGGGGACCATGCAGAGAACAGTCCTCCCCTACTTCAGAACGTCTTGGTCGGATATTTTGCAGGAGACCCATGTGTTGATGTGGGTCTGGAGCACTAATGGTCCCCCTCCCCAAAGAAGGCGTAACCAAGTGTTTGGCTGTTGGTTAGATAACCTATCAGATTGTGCCAACGCGCTGCCTCTTATTGGAGTACACTCATATCGGGGATGTGGAGAATACTCTCAACATTCTTCATTCTTGTCACTTTAGACAAGGGGTGTCCAAACTTTGACCCTCCAGATGTTTTAGACCACAACTCACAGAATTCCAAGTCTAGATTGCCAGTGACAAAGGATTGTGGGAGTTGTGGTCCAAAACTTCTGGAGGGCCAAAGTTTGGACACCATTGCTTTAGACTGTCTTGACTGTAATAGACCCCCCAATAAGGAATTTTCAAGGATACAGAAATTCCTTGCCTTCAGAAGAAAAAAAATGATGGGGTGTTTTTTTTTCATCAGAGTCTCTAAAATTTGCACAAACTGTCTGTGCAAAACCCAGTCCTTTCTTTTTGAGAGGGAAGTAAAAATATTTCCCAATAATTCCCGGCCTGTTAGTGACAACACCCAATGTGCTATTAACACATAATGGAAGGAGTTACAGAAACATGGGATTGACCCAGTTTTATTTTCCCAAAGGGAATTAGGATAGTGATCAAGAGCAGAAATGCTAAAGGCTCTGGAGTTAACCACATAAGCTCTTTCATTTCTAAAGCTGCCATAAGGATGGGACCCTGACTTACCAGGGTGCCACATTGATGGCAGTGCGGCCCTGAAAATGGTGGGGTCCCGGCAATGCTAAGTGGCCAATGGAGGGCAAGGACATTGGCCAGTGGATGTGATGTTGATGAGACCCCAACACAGTCCACTGACATGGGATTTAAAGGGTGAGCTGAGGCCAGAAGCCCCCATCTCGCTGAAGACAATTTGCCCAACCCTCCCACCTCGTAATGGCTTATAATGTCACAACTTGCTGTAAGGTGATTTTGAGGGCATTGGGGTGGCTCCTGTGGTTGGCAGGTCGCATGCAAGGGTCCTGCAAAGCCTTGGTTAAACTGAACTGGTGGCTGTGGGGGGCAGGGGATGTGCTCTGGCCACCCAGGGGATGAGGCATTTTGCTCCCCCCCCAACCCCACAAGGGGAGACAATGGCACCAAGTAGTGGCTTACATCCACATGGTGTCCAGAAGTCCCTCCTTGGGAGTCTCTTAAAGAGACAGGTTACACTGAGGAACACTTGGGTTCATCCATTGAGGGAGTCCAACCCAATGTATGGCCATATTAACTGTGCTGTAATTAAGTAATAAAGTTGTGGCCTGTTTTCTCCAGAAGTTATGTTTGTGTGAGAGAGTTCTTTCTCCACAGACATTGAGGTCAGCAACAGGCCATCCAAACAGAAACTGGTGACAAGCCTTTGGAATTTCTGGTAGAAGCATCTCCAGGCCACACCTTGCGATGCTCGGGAGCTTAATTCGTCAGTGATGTATGCAAAGATGTGGCCTACGGTACCATCAAGCGCTCAGTCTTCCTCTATTTTTTGTCTTTGCAATTTTTTAACAAATTGTGTGGGCTCTCTGGGCTCCCAAAGTCTTGAATTGCAACTCCCATAATCCCACTGTTCATGCTACCTGTGGTTTCTGGGAGCCGGAGTACATCCAACTCTGGAAGGCCTGGTGATATAATGCTATAGACCAGTGATTCCCAACCTTTCGTCCCTAGTTATTCTTGGGCTACTACAATTCCCAGAAATCCTGCCCTGCACAGCTAGTGGAGAAGGCCTCTGGGGGTTTTAATCCAAGAACATGTGGGCACACATGTTAAACAGTGCATCATGGAGGTTGAGAGGCAATGTCACCGGGGGGCAACCTCAAATAGCATCATTAGGTGCCCGTACACCAAACGAAATAAGGGTAGAACCTTAATTGTCAGATCTTTCTTTTTCTTTTTCTTTTCTTTTTTTTTTAAGATGTGAATGTTTACTAATTCTGTTAGGCTATTTTAACTCTGTATTTACTTTTTAGGAGTATGGCTTGTTGTAGCTTGTCTTATTTGTATGTTTGGATGTTGGTTTATGGCTGTATTAAAGATTTGATTTTATTTGACTCGATGTAGGTACACAAGGTTGGGGACTAGAGATGGGCACGAAACGAGCAATTTTTCGTTTTCATTTTCATTTTTTCATTTCGTTACGTAACGAAACAAAAAACAGATTTTGTCTCCAAAATGAAACGAAACGAAACGAAACAACAGAAATGTTGTCGTGCGTTTCGCTTTCGTTGCGGCAAATACATTGAACTGTAATGAATGCTAACAAAACAGCAATTTTTCATTTTATTTTCGTTTTTTCATTTCGTTACGTAACGAAACAAAAATGAATTTTTTTGCAAAAAAATCACAAAAAATGAAAACGAACCGAAACGGACCCCCTAAACAACAAATGACAAACGAAACACCATTTTTTGAGTCGTGCCCATCTCTATTGGGGACCCCAAGACTGGGGATCTGCATAGATTACAGTAATCATCATAGATTACAGATGGTCCAAAAATTGTAATCTGCATAGATTACAGATGGTCCAAAAACATAAACTAGAAATCCATTAACTTTCCAGAGACGTGATTCGGGTTCACAGCTCAACAACCATACCCTGAAAATGAAACTACTTACCAGTCAAGGACCAATAACAAGTCAAAGCAAAAGTGATTTGCAAACTAAGGGAAGCTTCTGCAGAAAGAACAAAACCCAACGCTTTCAGCATGTAAGGTTGTCTGTAATGTACAGTATGGGCCCATCTGAGATTTGCCATCAGTTCTTCAGTCTTGCTTTAAGAGTCAACAGGTTTTTTTTAGCAAGCTCTGCATGTTAGTTTTCCCTCCCCCTTCTTATTTGTGGCCATAGGGCAAATAACCTCCCAGTCCCAAGATGGAACAATTTAAAATAGTCTCTACATGACAGCCATGTTGGTATTCACATTTGCTGGGAAAAATGTAAATTTGAACAACAGACTTCACAATGCCAGGCCTGAATAGTAATTCAATTTATCCATGAAACCAATTTCTGTCCTCGCCGTTTTATGTTTTATGGTATGAAACAGAATATTATTTGCTGTAATGTAGTTTATTTAACCTTAACCTGACGCCATCCAACAGCGGAGGCAGATACGTTCAAAATGTTAATAATATGACATGCCACGCTGATTAAAATTTCAATTGTGTTTCCCCTCATCTCCTTCAGAAAGTTAATGAATTAATGAATCTTAAAGGACAGCCAGGGAGGCCTTCAAAAGAAGATGCCTTTCTGAGTAAGGAGAGAAAGTGGCAGATTACAACTTAATGGCTTCAGAATAATGGTAATTTTTCTATTTTTCTCCACTCGCCTTAGCTCAGCTAATGGGTTCATTAGCTACACTCCCCATCAAATAATGGAACACCATGTCACATCCATCTTAGTCACATCACAATAAAACCAGTTAAATACAATTCAGCTACCTGCCTACTACCTAGTGGTGTTAGAAGGCAGAATTAGCAATGCAATCAATATAAATTTGAGTGTATTCTTTGTCCTTCCCCTTTAAATAAAACACAAATACAAATGAATATTGAGTGCCTACATAAAAAAGCTATAACACTCCTCCTGACATTTCTGTGTTTCTGTGTCATTGTGCAACGCAGCCAGTGGTCGCCAACCTTTGGTCCCCAAGTGTTCTTGGACTACAACTCCCAGAAATCCTAGCCAGCACAACTGGTGATGTAGGCTTCTGGGAGTTCTAGTGCAAGAACATTGCCATAGACATCCAATACAAATGGGCTCATAGTTGTAGTTGTGTGACTAGGGATGAGCACCTTACGAAAAATTACACAGTGTTTTATCGTGTCATAAGGTTATGAAACGTTTCGATACAAAATGAAACACCAGCCAGAGTTTCATTACCGAAATGAAACAAAACACCATTTCCTCCCTCTAAAACAAAACAAATTTGTTCTAGACAAAATGGTAGGGGAGCTTCCTCAGGCTTTCCCCTGTAACGCCTTGAAATTTGTAAAGGTTGGGGTTTCAGGGAATGGACTTATGAAGCTCCAAAGGGTGTGCACCTAGGAAAAAACCTTTCTATTTGGAATCAATGGGAAGCAGCAGCAGCGCGATCGCTCACCCGATTAGCTTCCTATTCCAATTAGAAAGGGATTTTTTTCCCTAGGGGCACCCCCCTTGGAGCTTCATAAATCAGCTCTGTAACCCCCAAACCTTTCCAAATTTCAGGGGGTTATCTAAAATCGCTTGCTCCCTTGGGTCCAGGGGAAGCATAGCATTTTGCTTCATTTTGTTTTGTAATTAAACTACTTTAAAATTCATTTTATGGTGAAACAAAACAAAACTACTCTAGAAACAAAATGCAACGAAACACTATTTTTCCATTTCACGGCCATCCCTAAGTATGGCATATGCACACTAAAGGGTCCACATTGAACCTGTGGCAATTCAATAGAAGTTCGTGAGAAACTTGAGACCAAGAAGTACAATTGCTGATCAAAGTGGAAAGTTAGGAATCCAAGACGCTTTCTTATAATGGGCAAAATCTCATGAATGAAGTTACACCAGACTAAATGAAACCGAGTACTGGAAATACTTACTTTAAATGAATTGAAAACTTTCTAACACCTCAACTAATTTCAGATTCTGATCCTCCTTTTTGGCCTAGGGAAGCACTTGAGAACTTGAGGACAGCAGAGGGGTGCTTAAATGGATCAGAATTGCCGATGGCAACCCAGCAGTGATTTTTTTCTATTAAAATCTTCCCACTAGAGATGGGCACGACTTAGCGGTATTCCCGTTTCCGTTTCCGTTACTCGGTTCCGTTACTCTACGGAAACGGTAACGGGAATTACTCCCCCAGACTTCGAGCTCGAACCGACGAACGAACAATTTTGGTCTGATTTGTCGTGCTCGTTCCTTGCATCGCGAGATCGCGCGATGCCACACGCGGCACAGAAAAAAAGTTTTTAAAAGTTAAAAAAACCCGGTTCCCGGCCAAAAAGCAGGCGGGAAAATGCCTGCCGTGCCTCAGGGCACCTACCAGAGGGGTTGTTTCTGGAGGTCCCCGGCCTCCCCCCTCATCCCCCGTCCTGGGCTGCTCTGGTGGGACTCGCCGCAGGCTCGCAGCCAGCAAAAAGCCCAGTCTCGCCGCCGGCCGCCGCAATTAAAGCGCAAGCAAGCGGCACGGACGGCACAGGAAAAAACTTTTAAACTCTCCCCCCACCCATTCCCGGGCCAAAAAAGCAGGCGGAAAAATGCCTGCTTGACTAAGGGCGCAGGGCACCTACCGGAGGGGTGGTTTCTGGAGGGGGGGTCCCGCCTCCCCCCCGTCCTGGGCAGCCGGACTCGCGAGTCGCCATCGCCATGCCATGCGGTGCGGGCGGGGGATCCAAAATGGGGCGGCAAACGCAATATTGTTTTTGAAATCGTGGTCCAAAAACACACAAGCACAACAGAAACACGCGAAAATTTATAAACTGCCAGATTTTTCACAGTAGCAGTGGGTTTTTTTCTTGCAACAAAATGTCTCTCCTCTCCTCCTCTGTCCTCCATTGATTTTATTTTATTTTATTTTATTTACACCTGCGCAATGATGGGCTGGCCAAGTGGCCAGCCATGTGGGAGTGGACAACCATGCAAATTTCTGGAGCCATCCCACCAGTCGCATGGCCACTTGGCCATGGAGACTTCTGGGATGTGCCAAAAAGCCCCCTAAAACCTGCCCTAGCCCTAACCCTAACCCTTGACTCCGTACCCATACGTCACAGACTGTCTTCTTAGTGGGTCAGAGAGGCACCCAGAGGTGCAACCCACTAGCCCACCGTAACCTTACCCGTCACTAGCCTAACCCTAGCTCTTGCACTAAGCCACCTTAAAGCCAGATCTACTTGCTTGCATTGCACTACACGCAGCAAGTACAATTCCCTTCTGTGTGAGACATGGTGGTGCGGGAGCCTTGTGAAGGGCGGGCATGACCCTATCACTCTCACACTGGTCTCACGTCTGCACATTATGTTATGCAATATCCATATGGCTATTGCATAGCATTTTGCAGCAGCAACAGGTGAGGAAGGGAGACCCCCATGTAGAGGGGTCTCTCTTGGAGCCTGCTTCCCCTTCCTAGTGGCAGGAGGCACCCACGGGTGCCTCCAGGAGCCCACTTTCCCTTTATAGCGGGCCAGAGGAGGCACCCACCCCACAGAGGTGCCTCCAGGAGCCCGCTCCCCCCCCCAAAAAAAACCAGTACTAACGACAACGAAAAAACAAAAAATGAACCGACTAATTTTTGCGAATTTTCGCGAAAACTGGAAACGACCCGAAATGGGACTGGCCCGACTAACGACAACTCGAAAAAATTTTCAAGTCGTGCCCATCTCTACTTCCCACTCATGACCCAATCCAGAGGCTTCCAAGCCCTTCCCTAGGGCAAAAGAGAGTTCTAGGAAGTCTTGGGGCCTACAGACCTGAAAGGTAGGAAGCTTTTAATCCATTTAACTAAAAAATTCCAGTGTCATATCTGGTTTACCAAACAGGCTTTTGGGGGAAAACTTACCTTGTTCCCAACAGGTCTAACTCATTGCCACATTTTTGCTGTCATATCGAGTTTGACCATAACTTGTACTGGTATTCTGTCTAATTCCTCAGTTATTGTTTGATCACTGTGAAAGATTCAGTTTTTATGACAGTGAAAATGTTCTTACATTTACTGGCCAGACTAATATAGGCATTTGTATAACCTTTGTAGCTAATTGCAAAGGTTCTGGGCCGTGTCTTAGTCACATATCCAATAATGTGCCTGATTGTACAACTGAGATGGCACCTCCATCTCCTTGTCAATTAGCCACAATGAACCACAACAAGTCATGCAAACCTTATGTGACCACCAGCTGGCTTCCAGGCAGTCTGTGGGTGTTTGTTTTCTGACTGAAGGATGAGTCTTCAAGTGGCTGTCAGGAGGACAGTACATGATGGAAGACCATAGAGAGCCAAACACATGGGGTGGTTTGAAACTCAGCCATGCTTTGAAAATATCTGGAGATCACGCCATCAAATCTAACTTGACTTTCTTGACACTAGTAAAAGGTGGCCTTTGCCATCATCATGCCCATCAGATGGCTTCCTCTACAAAGGTTGCTCCTCCTCCTCTTCCTCCTCTTCCTCTTCTTCCTCCTCTTCCTCTTTTAAAAAAGCAAAGCAAAACAAAAACCTGCCCACCCCATGCGACCTGAGATGCAGAGATCTGCCTGCAGCATTAGGTTTCCCCTGTTTTATTCCAAGGTACACCAGTCTTAATGCAAGCCGAATGTATTCCATAATAAGTCGTCAGCCTCTATCTAACTACGGCACAATAACCTGCTGAGCTTATAGTGTGACAGGAAGAGGGACAGAGAGAAAAAATCGCCTGAAGGTAATCTCTTTGTTCAGATGGCCCCACTGATGCTTTGGCTTTGGTTGCCTTTTAAGAGAGGGCCTGCTCCTTCTCTTGGATGACTCTTTCATAGAGGTCGAGCAAAGGGGCAAGCTTCTTACCTTGGTGTGCCAGGAATGAAAAGAGAGGCAGGGAGGGAGAAAAAGACTGCTGGTGCCCTGAGGAGAATGAGCAGAGAAGAAAGCAAGTAAGCTGCTCCTTGCCCAGAAATGCACCAAGTGGATGCGAGAGGATGGTGGCAATGGGACCTAATGTGATGCCCTTACAGGAGGTGAGAAAATCAAGAGCATATCCAAGTAGCCAAGGCGATCCTTGGGACAAGGGGGAGAAGACAAGGGAGAGAAAAGGCTGAATGGGGGATTCTGGGATTTATAGTCCAAATAAATACATATTACTTCTATGCCCAAGGGAGGGGAATGCAACCTGTTCAGTCACACATGGGTTCTGTAGCCAAAGGAGCTAAAAGTGAGTAAATCCAGTTTAAAAAAAATCACTCAGAGAAGAAGCAAGCCCTCCTGATCAACGTTTGGAAAATAATGTTTTTAAAAGTAATCCATTCCTCTTACCCTTTACAGTGCCTGGGACGTTGCCTACTGCTGTCACTTGTTACAAAGCTGTGCAGTTTTGTGTTTTTAGAAGACAGGTCTGAGAATTCCAACAGGTAACCCTGTGCAGGCCTGGTGGCCCTGCTGCCCAGAGAATTCCAGGAGTTGTCATCAAAACATACAAATCAGTATGAGTTTACTTGTTGCAATATTGCAAAAGTAACTTATTACATTGTTCATTACACGGCTCATTGCTTTGTGTTACTTTCTTCTGCCCTCTGAAAAACAAGCCAACTGACAACTGATAAGAGAAGGGCACAATTCTTTAAACTTTCTTGTCAAACATCATTACTTCCACTGACTAAAAATATTGGTGCTACACTCATTGCTAGCAAGCTGCGGTCCTGACTGTGCTACCATGAAGTCTGTGAAGTGAAAGTGTTGCTTTGTGTAGAATAAAGAATTTCAGTGGGTCAATACACAGAAGCTATTGACACTATGGGACAGCAGCTCCACTCTGGTTTTCAGTCCAAACATTACTTACAGAAGCTATCCAATATGCTGAATTCTATGTTCAAAATGGGTTAAGCACCTTGGATAGCTCCTTTAAAGTGTGAAACAAAACCCAGAGATTTACCATTCCCATGATATCAAATCACAAGCCAGAACTAGTCTAGGTGAAATGAGCTAAGTTCTTGGGTGGTGACTAAGGATTAAAAGAATATTTCCTAACTCTAGTTTGCCCAACTGGTTTTACTGCCACAAGAAACTTCGACAAAGAATTTTAAAACCCCATGAGATGACTCTTCTCCAACCAAGAGTCAAAGACCCCTTTCCCTCTAAAGGTCTCTGTAAACTGGGTAAAATGCTTCTAGTGTCCTTTCCTTTTTAGACACACAAACACACACACACAGAGAGAGAGCAAGCACCAATGGACAACAAAGCATTTCCTTTTTCCATGCTCCTGACAACCCAGTGAAGCGGCTGGGATCTTGTTCACCAAGTGACCACCACTGCTAAGTCGGACTTAGTGCAATCCAGGTGTCTTCAACTTGGTGCCCTTATTTTGGACTTCAGCTCTTATGATCATGGTTCTCAAACTTGGATCTCCAAATCGTCTTGGACTTAAAAACCCCAGAATACTTCCATAATCACAAGCCGTATTGGCCAGGGTTTCTGGGAGGTATAGTCCAAGAACATCTAAGGAGATAAGGTCAGGAAGAACTATCCTATCAGCTGAAGTTCAACAACATCTGGAGGGTCACGGTTCACTATCCTGAACTGTAGAACACTTCCTATTTTGGACTTTGGATGGAAGATTGTGTTGCCACTTTTTAGTTAAGACCAGAGATGGGTACAAACCTCCTTCAGATGAACAGGTGTTCAGCAGTCCCCAGCCTGATCTTGCCTAGAGGGTGCCCACTTAGAAACAGCATCCCAGCTTCCTTGCGTGAGGAGGCCAAGCTGGGGACCACTCAACAGCTGTTTGTTTGAAGGCTGAACTTCCAAACCAATGGTTCGTGCCCATGTTAAGATCCAACTAGAGATGGGCATGAACTGCTGAACCGCAACTGGTTTGTTTTTCATTTTGTGCCCATCTCTATTTTTCAGTGCTTCCCTCCCCTGCCCCTTCCAGGTGCTGCCCCTGAAAGAGTGTCTGCCAAAGGAGGTGAGGCTCAGAAGCACCAAACATCTGTTTGGTCAAAAAACAAACCAGTACCGGTTCGGCAGTTCGTGCCCATATCTAGTTCCAACTCTCTCATTCATGGCCTCACATATTAAGGCACTACTACCCTTGCCCTCCAAACAACCCATTTTTATTATTTATTTATTTATTTATTTATTTATTTATTTTATTTCTAGACCGCCCATCTTCCGAACGGAACTCTGGGCAGTTTACAATTAAAACAAAACAAAAAGAAAAGAGAAAAAATACAAAGGGAGAGAAGTACTAAAATAAGGAGGGACAATGCCCTCCGAACAAGACGGCGCAGGCGGGAAAGAAAAATAAATAAATAAAAATTAAATTAAAAGGTCGCCAAATGCCTCCTTTAAAAGGTAGGTTTTAAGGGCCTTTTTAAAGGCGGGCAGGGACTGTGCTAGGCACAGCTCACTAGGGAGATGATTCCAAAGCGTGGGGCCCACCACAGAGAAGGCGTGGTTACGTGTGAGCGATTTAAAAATTTAGCTCTCTGTTTCCAGATCAGAAATTGAGTTCGTTGGGAGAAGCCAGGCTCGTTTTTGCCTACATTAAACAGAAGCTAGATTTACGTACAATGCGATCCCTTCTGAATTGCCCCTCCTGGGTACGTGAGTGCGAACTTGGGCTTAGATTCCACTTTTCCTGTGAAAGTGGTGTGTTTAATTAAAACCGTCTTTAATTAAAATGCAAATATTCCAAGACTTTGACAATAAATTGTTTACACTAGGCTGAGAAACCGCTCTCAGAGGTTTTATAGCTAGCATTCCCATTGCCGCCTGTGCATTCAAACTTCACTCTTCAGTGGAAGCGTTTAGGGAGAGTCTCTTTTCTCCCCTGATTGGCTTAATCTTTTCTAAACAGATGAAATCTACCCCAGCTTGTATCAAAGATTCAAATACAGAGTGTGGGCCAATCCCCAATGACTACTATATCTGGAAAAACAGTGAGAGTACTTCATGCTACTTTGTTCTTTCCAAGTGTTGTCTTTTTTGTCCTGTTGTTTCAGCTGAAAGTTGACATTAATAAAGCAGATCCACCAATCAAAAATTCTAAAATCCATATTAACAGATTTCATCTTCATTTGGCCATTACACCTTTGCATACAAGTTGATCTAAAGTAAATTGCCATATTATATTGGTTTTTTAAAAAATATTGCGTCATTACAGTCGTGACTTCATGACTTCATGTCCATGGAGTTTTCTTGGCAGGAATAATGGAGTGGCTTGCCAGTTCCTACTCCTGGCACTGACAGCACCTGTTATTCCCTGGTGGTCGCCCATCCAAGTACAAACCAGGGCCGACCCTGCTTAGCTTCCGAAATCAGGCAAGATTGGATGTGTTTAGGGCATATAGATAGATAGATAGATAGATAGATAGATAGATAGATAGATAGATAGATAGATAGATAGATAGATAGATAGATAGATAGATAGATGCATATATAAGATACAAGAGCTTTTGTCAATTCACTAAGCATTTCATCTGATGCAAACCTGTAGACTTGTTTAAGAAGCATACAAAATATCGCATTATCGGCAGATCTGTCTCAAAAAGCTATAATAAGCTACTTTTTTCCTTGCTGGTTTATAAAAAGAGGTCCAGTCTTCCAAGACTGCAGAGGCCCATCTTTCTGAGTGTTGAGAAACCTCGAAACACAATTACAAGAAAGTAAACAACCGTAATTGTACACTAAATGCCTTTTTAAAGAGCCAAACGGTGCGTTTATCAGCTCTAACTCCCACTCGCTGTGACTCTAGAACAAACAGTACATTAGTGAACACAGAAGTGAGGGGGAAGCACAGTCAAAAAAAAAACCCTGCAGCTCATTTTCCTAGGAAGAAGTTGTTACAACTTCCCTGCAGAAAAAATAAATAAATCTATATTTGTGTGCATGCAAGTGTATGTGTGTTATGTGTGCAACTCAGTCAGCTTAATAAGTGATTACATCGGCAAAAACGAGACACCAAGGATTTTTTTTAAAAAAAATAGACCACAGAAACGCATCATGTAATTTTCTTCAAAGGGTTGACAACCTTCCAAATTGTCTTCATCAATATGGAAGATGGGAGAAAGAAAGAATCAGTGGAAATAAGCCTCGAAACACATACATTTTCTCAAACCAATGCTCTTTCCCCCTACAGCTACAGTGATGCTGTTTGTGTTGCTTTAGAAAAGAAGTGTGTGTGTGTGGGGGGGGAGAGTCATACACATAAAGCTAGTATCCTACTGAGTTTCTGCTGAGGGTCAAGAGCCACAAATATAATAATGTGTGGCCTACCTCGTGGTGCAGAGGTAAACAGCTGCACTGCAGCTAAAACTGTGTTCACGACCTAGGGTTCAATCCCAGGTAGCAGGCTCATGGTTGACTCAGCATTCCATCCTTCCGAGGTCAGTAAAATGAGTACCCAGCTTACTCGGGGCTGGGGGCAATGTGTAGCCTGCACACTGTAATTAAAAACTGTAAAGTGCCCAGAAACTACCTGAAGTGCTGTAGGGTGGTATATAATCAGAACACTTTGCTTTGCTTTCGCTTTGCTTCTGCCACTTGCGCAACTACCATCTTTGCCTAGTCAGTGATTTCCACGAAGAGAACCTGCCGTCCACTTGTGGATCAGCAACACCTGTGCATGGAGTGCAAGCTCATGTGATTACTTTGTCAAAACATTCCACTCAGCCAGGGATCAGGATGGAATTTCCCAGAAACTCGAGAGAGAGAGGGATGGGAATCCAAACATAGTCCATTTTCACAGGCCTATGAATGAAGCACAAACCCTCGAGAACACTGAGACGTACTGCCTTCTCTGAGTACAGTCTTCCGCCTACCTTTTTGGAACTTGCTTAGAACGAGGCTCACCGGTACGGCCAAGGATTCTCCAACTTCTTTGTGTTTTAATTCATCCCACCTAGCCCTGTGGTGTGAAGTCCGACAAAACCGTTGGCAAAACGATGACGAGGCCAGCGCCTCATGCCTCACAGAGTCCAGGAAGTGGCGGGGCCAATTCTGAGGAGAGGGATTGAGCCACAGAGATGAATGCAAAGTCCCTACCTCTAATTTGAAATAAAGGAATGACAGCTTAGAAAGGTTACCGTCTACAATAAGAACATAAAAACATAAGAACATAAGAAGAGCCCTGCTGGATCAGGCCAAAGGCCCATTGAGTCCAGCTTCCTGTATCTCACAGTGGCCCCACCAGATGTGTCTGGGGCACACGAGACTGGATATCTGTCTCCTGATACCACTCCCTTGCAAGTGGTCCTTGAAGTATCCCAGTTTTAAGCCTGGAGATGACACATCTCCATCATGGCTTGTAAACCTTCAGCTAATTACACAATCCCTTCCACCCACAAAGTCAAGCCAAAGATTTGGGGGTGAAACTGATTGTGCTAGCTGAAAGATGTGCCTTTGTCAAAGAGTGTTGGTGCTTCAAAAGGCCATTGTAGCACTTTACAAAACACACAAATGTTGTCCTTTTAAGAACCCTCTAAAAGTGGATGGCCAGCCTGAAGGGGAGAGAGAGAGAGAGAGAGAGTTTCCATGGTGGGCATTCATTTTACATGACACAGAACGAGAGAAGCCTGGCTTGTCTTTCTCAGCTTCTGTCATAGCTGAGGGACATGTTGTGGGATCCATTATCAGATCACAACCATCTTCACCCCAAGCTCTTTGCACTTGCGGTTTGCACTCGCAAAGAGAACGGAAGGTTTCACATCTGTCTCAAACCACCCCGGCTTCCTCTTTCCCCTGGGACAGGTGGCCAGGGCCACGGCAGCTGTAAAAGGCTATTTTTGTCCTGTGCTTCATCATTGCAAGCCTTCAGCAGGCATCCGCATGAGATGCTCTGTTCACATCCTGAAGAGAAAAGCCACTCATAAAGAACACCCTACAGTTCCTCCACCAACAGTGAGATGAGCGAGCAAGATTCTTCTTCTTTGAAAGAGACAAGCAAATGGCAAGGGAAGATTCACAACTGATAGACCAAGATAAGGACACCATTCTGTCTTCCCTTCAGTCCCATAATGTGGTGCTAAGGAGATGTTGAACTGTTGGCCTTGTGCTACAAGCCCCAAACTTTCCCCTTTTTAATCTCATTCAAGCTTTTTTATATATATAACAGCCTGCTTAGTGATCCATACATCTGTCTGCCTTAGAAGGTTGTGGCATATCCCATAACTCCCTACTTTACAAGTGTTTCTCTAGGGTTTTTTTTAAAAAAAAATCTTTCACTGATCCAGCCAAAATCTCCCATGTCCAAGTGTTATGGAAATACACAGCAAAAATATTTGGAGGGCTACAGTAACCTATCTCTGTGCTATTCAGACAGAGATACAAGATAGAAAACCTAAAGATTATCTGTGTATGTGTCCCACCACTCACTGAAGGTCAGTGAAGAAGAATGGTTCTTATTAGAGATGGGCACGAAACAACCATTTTTTCGTTACTGTTCTCCGTTATTCGTTCCGTTACGTAGAATGGTATAATTTAGGAACGGACCAAACAGAACCAGAACAAATGAGTTCGGTTATGTTTGGTTCATTCCTCCCTGCTGGCGATGACAGCCCAGCTGTCATCTCCAGCAGTGGGGGAGGATTGTGAGAGCCCTGTTCTCGCCTCCGCAAGCGGAGGCGAGGCCGCAGCTATCTCGATCTCCGATCTCCGATCTCCGCAGTCACATCCCCGCTGCGGAGATCAGATCGCTGCCGGAGAGGGGCCTGCAATCTGGACTCCGCGTGCGGAAGCCGAATCTCAGCCCCCTCTCGCTGCCCTCCGCCCCACAGCCTGACAGCCCACCAGGCTATCAAGCTCTGGGGCGGACAAGGAAGGTGCTGCGCCATCTGGTCTCCCTGTGGAGCCCAGATCGGAGCCCCCTCTCGCCGCCCTCCACCCCACAGCCTGACAACCCACCGGTGGGCTGTCAGGCTCCGGGGCGGAGTCGAGAAGGAAGGGGCTGTGATCCGGTCTCCGCCATGCGGTAGACGGATTGCAGCCCCCTCCCGACCAGCCTCCGCCTTCCCCGCGCCGGATGATAGCACCTGGCGCTGTTATGACCGGCATGGGGAAAATTCCCTTGGGACCCCCGTTCAGCCCCTCTGCATGGAGAGGGGCTGAATGGGGGGTCCCACCTTCTCTGCGCCGGTCATGACAGCCATGACAGGCACGGGGAAGATCCCCTTTGGGACCCCCATTCAGCCCCTCTGCATCCGCCTTCTCTGCTCCGGTCATGGCAGCCATGACCAGCAACGGGGAAGATCCCCTTGCAGAGGGGCTGAACGGGGGTCCTGCCTTCCCCACCTCCCCGGTGGGCTGCAGGCTCTGGGGCGGAGGGCGGTGGGAGGGGGCTCTGATCCGGCCTCCGCGTGCGGAGACCAGATTGGAGCCCTGAGCCTTGCGGGGAAGCCGAGCCCCCCCTTCTCCCCTCTGCACACAGAGCGGTGAAGGGGGGTCTGAAAGGGATCTTCCCTGACCGTGCTCTCTCCCCCACTTCCCCCCTCCCAAAGCCAGCGCCCAGTAGCCGCTGGGTGCTAGCTTCGAGAGGGGAGAAGATTTAAAAAGCCCGCACTCTCATCCCACCTGATGGGGTGGGGGAAGAGTGGGCTTTTTAAATCTCCACCCAGCCTCGTGCACCGGAGCCGCCGACAAGCCCAGCCAGGAGAAAAGTCCCACAGCCACGGGAGCACTCTCCTGGCCAGCTGAACGGTGGCTCTGGCGGCACCCGCCCCGGGAGGGCTCCCCACGGCTGCGGGAATGCTTTCCTAGCAGGTGCCAAAGAAACGGCACCCAAAAAACGGAGCGGGCCCCTGGGGCCCGAAAAACGGAAACAGACTGAAGCGGGCCCCAGGGCCCGAATAACGAGCATGAAACGCCATTTTGGCGTTTCGTGCCCATCTCTAGTTCTTATTCATGTCCTGCATAGGGAATCTCTTTCAGAAGGTGTGTTAGGGCAAATACCTTTCTCTTTAGGCACGCTTTTCCTGAATGAGGGACTACCATTTGTATTTTATATGAATCTATAGGTGCACATAGACTTTGTGTTTATGACAACTTATAACCTTGAAGCTTAAATGTAATGTTCATCTATTAATGGTGTAATATGTCCCTCAATTCCTTGTTCTCAAATACTTGAACATGTCTTAATTGTACAGGACTATATATTATTCCTCATTACTGTATGCCACCTTGGGTCCTTTTCCAAGAAGAAAGGCAGGGTAAAAATATTCTAAAATAAAAAAATAAATAAAATAATAAATAATAGGGCCAGACATAGTTGTCTTAGTAAGAGGCTGGTGGTTGTGTGGTCTACAACTCTCAGATTTCCTCAGTCAAGCAAGCCCTTGGGGTGAGAGACAGAACAATACTTTTAACACATTTTTCACTTCCAGAAACACTTTGATGAAGGGGAAAGAGAAGAGTATTCATGAGATCTGATCTGTTTCAAAGGCCAGCATATCTTCTGAACTTCACCTCACTTGTTGAAGGAGTTCATCCAGAAAGATGGGTTGTTATAATTCTCCACCACCACATTTCCAAAGAATAGGTCGTTCTGCATAATTTCTTGAAATGTCAGTCTGACTGATTGCTGAGTGGCCGGTTCCTGGAAAGTACGTTGGTTTTGTCCAAAACTACTTGGCTTATTTTCTAGTGCATGAACACAAATTTATGCGAATTTATCAATGAATGTGCATGTTAACCGGGCATACTCCTTGTGCATCTGAGCTATCATTAACTGGCCATCAGTCCTACTCAGAACCAAATAATATTGTGAACCATTCAAACATGCAATTCAATAAAGATGGTTATTAATGTGTCAAGCTGACTCTTACGGAGGCCAACCAATATATCCCAAGACTATTAAACTGAACTCTACCTTGTATAACAGTAAATTACATTTTGCCGAGACAAATAACATACGCTCTTATCTGGCTCTCCATAATAAGCTCGCTTATTAAGAGAGATGGCAGGAACAAAGTCACCCATGAACCTGCATGCCTGCTGAGTGTTATCATTTCAAAAAAAGTATCATCCCCAAGGATTTCAACTTGATCTTTCTTAGTGATCGACACACCCTCCAACTGCTGCATGCAGCCACTTTAGCCTGATCATTTACTGAGACAAGAGGCAGACTTACAGTGCGGCCTCCATCCATAGATCACTTTAAGGATTTCATGGCTCACACACTGATAAACTTTCACTCTGCCTGTTCAGACTAGATTTCAGCCACCACTAAACCATTTTTCCTTCCAGAGGCAGAGGATTTTCTACACTCTTACGCTTTCATTACTTTTAATAAAACCTCAACAACTATGTCGGTGGAGCCAAAAGAAATTAAAGCAAGGGGTTATTCTAAAAACAACAACTGTACAACCAGACAACCCACCAAATAAATATTATTCTGACTTAAACTCAGTGTGTTTTACCTATTTATTATTCATTTCAATTACTGTTAAATTATCAAGTGTCTTATTTATTTAAAATATTTATAACTCACCTTTCTCCTCAAGAAGGACTCAAGGTGGCTTGCATCGTTAAAAGACAATATTTAAAGCTAAAAACAGTAAGGATGCAAATGCTAAAATGGAATGGAAGATTAAAATCCTGCATTCATATATCTGGCTACAATTCCCATGAAAATTTTGAAGATTTAGAATTTAAGGATGGATGACCATTCCAACTCATTTTTTTCATGGGGGTTGGCATGTTAGGATTTCAGGGCAATAACTGCAATAAAAATAATCTGTTGCATCTTCTCAGGTAAGTAGTTTTATTAGGACACATATTCGTGGATTATAGGCTCATTCATTTGGTGCACGGATAGAAGCCACTCTTGCCAATTTTTATATGTATTCTTGCACGCAAGGGTGTTGTAAGTAAACAGAAGGGGTCAAAACACCAATGGTTGCCTTAACGGTGGTTAGTTTATAAACAGTCAGTAGAAGATGATGGAACCAACAGATATGCATGAATTACATGTGCGGTAATCTCAAAAGGGTGGTATGCAGCTGAGTTAGTAGTGTGCACCAAAAACCAGCAAAATATCTTCTCCCTCTCTAAATAGCTTTAGTTTGGAATATTTTCCATGAATGTCAACTCACGTCTGTTGCTACTAGAGATGGGCACGAAATGAGCGATTTTTTGTTTTCGTTTTCGTTCTTTTGTTTCATTACGCAACGAAAACGAAATGAAATTTTTTTAAAAAACAAAACGAAAATGAAAACGAAACGACCAAATTTGCCGTGTTTTCCTTTTCATTGCAGCAAATGCATTGAACTAAAAAGAATGCTAACGAAACAGCAATTTTTTGTTTTCATTTTTGTTTTTTTCGTTTCGTTACCTAACGAAACAAAAACGAATTTTTTTGCAAAAAAGTCACAAAAACGAAAATGAACCAAAATGGACCCCTAAACGACCAAACGACAAACGAAACACCATTTTTTGAGTCGTGCTACACAGAGTTGGGCCTGGTTGGAACTCGGATGGGAAGCCACCAGAGAATCCCGTGTGTTGTATTGGAGAGCACCCATAGCACGCCGGGAGACCCTAAGTGTTACATGTTGAAAGCCCCAGATTTGATTCCCAATATGTTCAGCTGGGACTATAAACAAAAACCCCTGAAATTATCAATAATAAGGGAGATGAAGTGTGTGTGTGTGTGTGTGTGTGTGTGTGTGTGAGAGAGAGAGAGAGAGAGAGGGGGGGGAACTATCTTTCAGAATCACCAGAGGATGGAATGGAGGGAATGCATTATGAAAAACTGAAGAACTTTTGCATTACTGTCTTTCCTAACGAGATCGAAAGTGGCAGATGTTAAAAGATTTCATTCAGCCAACAGTCTCTTTTTATGATATGAATAAACTGCTCAAAGGTTTAATCCTTTGCTAAATCAGTTTATGAGAGGCAGACAAAATCACAACTTTATTCAATATGCCATCTTATCCAGTGTGACTAATGCATTATTTGTATGAAGTTAAAGTGGAGCTTTGGTTTTAAAAAAAGAAGGCGAAAACGACGAAGGGAAATATTCCTCGAAATAAATCAAACACTCTCTTTTATATAATCTTAACAGACAGCTCCCATTAGGATACTGCTGTACGCAGCTGCTAGTTAAAATCATTGACCAATATCCTTATAAATTAATCAAGTAGGGTAATGCTGTGTTGGCTGTCAACACCCACTCCTAATCTACATTTATTATTTATTATTTATTATTTATTCGATTTACATGCCGCCCATCTGACACGGAGCCACTCTGGGTGGTTTGCAGCATAAAACAAACCATATACAATATACAATGTACAATAAAATTCATTCTGGCTTCTTTGGGTCCTTTTCTAAGGAGAAAGGTGGGGTAAAATGCTCTAAAATAAAATAAAATAAAATAAAATAAAATAAAATAAAATAAAACCTCTCCACCCCCCAAATAAGTTTATCAACCGCCCCTCCTCTGCTGAAGATTCACCCCAAAAACAGATGCCTAAAGAAAACTGAGCTATCCCTGACCATCTCCCCTTCTCTACAGATGAATTCCACAACAACTGACGTAGACTCTCTAGACATCAAGCTACTTCAACCAAAGAGCTCAGCAAGTTCTTAGGTTGTTGAAAGGCATTAATATCCTTTTAGAGAGATACTGCAGTAGCTTTAGATGCAGGAGTGTGTTATGTTGGCACCATGAGTCAGTAACTTCCAAGGGCCTGGGAACCATGTGTGGCTCACCCCATGGAGGTCCTAAGACCATAGAGGACATCCCACCCACTGAACCCATGCTTTATTTATTTATTTTGGCTCAAAAAGGGCAGGTCCAGCCACCGGAAGCCACCAAGAGGGAACTATTTGGTTTGCCCTTTTAAGGATGAAAAAAGTCTGTTCTTCTTGTACATTTTTAGCACAGAGTGAGAACTCACAACTTCTGAATGTCTGAAAGAATCACAAAGTTGGAAAGAGCTCACAAGGCCATCAAATCCACCCCCCTGCTCAAGGCAGGCATATAAATCAAAGGGACTTGTCAGTGGGTTGCCTAAATTTATCTTGAATGCCTCCAGTGTTGAAGCTCTCCATTCCTTTTGAGGTCATTGGTTCTACTGCATACTGGTAGATTTTTTGTCTTGGATTTTTATACTTGGGTGTGTGAATGAGCTGACTGGATGGTACTTTTTAATCTTGCTGTATTTTATACAATGACAACAAATTCTATTCTATTCTATTCTATTCTATTCTATTCTCAAATTACAAGCCAGCCTTTGACTCAATAATTGGGAACAACGTAACTGTTAGAGCAGTACAATGGAACCAATCACCAAGGGTTTTTGAGTTCTCCTATGCTAGAAATAATCTAGAGAAACCTGGACAACCATTGGTAAGGTCTGCTTTGATTTGGATTCCTGAACTAAGCAGGGGGTTCGACTGAATGTCCTTATAAGCTTTTTCCAACTGAACTATTCTGTGACTCAGCACATAAGAACCTCACGGTCACAGATAGTTCAGACAAGCTACAAATATGTCTCCAGAAGTTTGCCTGACCGCAATCCAATCGCATGACCAGCATTAACACTTGTCAAACATATGCACAAGGGAACACACATTGGTCTGCTCCATAGAATGTTTCCATTGAAGGCTGCACTGCCATGCCCCTCAATCGGGGGGGGGGGGGGACACACACGTTGTATCGGGTTCTCTGAAGTGGGTTTCAAATCCATGCTGACAAGAAATGTGTTTTCTCCCTCTCTCACCCCCTCCCTTTTATACCATCTTCTTTACCTTTTGATATCTCCATTAGGCTGTAGATAATTAGGGTCAGAGAGTTCATGGCCAAGAGACAGGAGAACAATTTAAACAACCCTTTGGATGACTAAGCACCATTAGTCTGCAGTCTTTGAAAAGCAGACTGCTTTCAAGTTGCTTTTAATAAAAAATTAAAAAAAGGAAATCCTCTTCTGGAAATTGGCAGCTATTTTTCAAGGGAAACTGTGCTTCTCCTGACTGCAGCTAACAGGATCAGGCCTCTCTGAGGCAAAGGGGCAGTGGCTATCTCTGGTGGTGCTATGACTCCTCCTAACACGAGACCAGGAGAGGTTAAAATCTGCAAAGTCACCACGAGGTTGGATGGAGCCAGACAGAAGAAGCAGAGAAAAGTTCCAACAGAACAGGTCCCCACATGTGAGACAAAAGAATGCAGAGAATTGGGGGGGGGGTTGTTGTGTGCAACACAGTCTGCTCCCCAAGGTGATAACAATGGATTGGGCTTGTACCTTGGTGGGAGTCAGGTTCCTTGCTGGATCTAAATTGATTCAGAACCTTGCAGACTCCAGGGGGACTGCACAGAATCAACAAGGAACCACATAACACTTCTTGGGTTACCATGAAATGGCCACAAATTGTGAGTTACTTCATTTATTGTGGTCATCTGCTGCCTTTACTCTCTCTGTGTGGGGGGGGGAGATATTTTGGATTTATTGACTTGGGAGGGACAACTGACAGGAAGGTTTAATTCAAATGACATGGAACAGAAATGTTTGAGAATAATGGGGACACTACAGGGGTAACCTCTTAAGACAATTGCCTCATGAGACCAAAAAAATGTAGGAAGAAAAAAATCTCTGTGAATAGGCATGCTTTGCTTGACAAAAAATTCCCTATGTGATGCTTGGCAAGACAAAAAAAAATGTTCCACATGGACCCAAGAAAAAAAACCAACCTGGTTATTTTTGTCTTTATTCTAGCCTCCGGAATGGATTAATCCATTACCAATGCATTCCTATGGGAAACTGCTTTTCGTAAGACAATTTTTTCATAAAACGAAGTGACCCATAGCCTCTGGAACAATTAATCCATTTTCAGTACATTCCTATGGGAAACCAGGTTTCATACAACAAAATTTTCCTAAAACAATTTGACTCGTAGAACAAATCAAATTTGTTTTAAGAGAATACTGCTGTATTCCAAATTCTATGGCTACTGAATCCATATTTATTTAAATGCCTAACTAAAATGGGAGTTTTGTTTCTGGGCAGAGGTTAGGACAAAGTAGTGTAAGGTATGTGTGCCGGTTTGTTTGCTCGTTTATCCTGCTTTGCTCCCAATCAGGATCTAAAAGAGCTTAAGAAAAAAAAAGTTCCCTTCAAAAACATTAACAGGCTGCAAAGTTGTAATAGTATTCAATACACTGACAGATTTTTTTTTTAAAAAAACTACTTAATGCATTTTTAAAACAATTCAAGGAAAACAGCCACCATCACAACAACAGCACCTGCCATTAAAAGGTCTTGATCAGCAGCCAAATGCTCCGTTTCAGCGAAAATGTCTTCATCTGCCAGCCTGTCGATTCTAGGCCTTCATGGGGTTCCAAGGATTGATGGTGCCTGGTGGATCCGATGTCAGTGAGGCTGTGAATCTGCTCCAGGTTTTAGCCTAGACTTTTAAAGGAGCTATCCAAAGTGCTGAATCCTCATTTGATTTTTTGAAAGTTTGGACTAAAACCCAGATCTCAAGGACTCGACAACTATTAGCTGCCCCTTCATCTGTTTACTGTGATTTAGCATTGGGTTAGACAATATTAGAGTGTATTGTTTGTTGCAGTGTTCATCATTGTTCATCACAATGTTCATCGTTTTATTGGGAGTTTGTGCATTTCAGTGCTGCTGTCACTATGAAGCTGAAAAGGGGAGTCCCCTCTGCATCTACTATACATTGTTTAAATAAATAGATATAAAGTTTCTGAAATCTATAACTGTAACTGTTCATTTGGCTCATGTTCATTGCTGCTTGTAAGTTCTTATTCAAAAAAATGGTCTTGACTTTAGCCTTGTTGATAGCACCTCTAGAGTAAACCCATTAAACCAAAAGGTATTTGTATAGGTGTTGACCCATCTTTCAACCATTGATCTCCTGGATCCACCCAACTTGGGAGAGGCCATTGGACTTACACCTTTCTTACAGAGTTGAAAGAGCAGACGCTCAGCAAAATCCCTCTGGAACTTCTGGCCCTCTTGTCAGGAATTACACTTCCCATCATTGTTTCCCATTGTTCATGCTGGCGGGGGAATATGGAAGTTGAAATTCCAAAGCATCAGGCTGGTCTAGTCTTCCCTATTCTTCATCCAGGCAAGGTGGTCACCTGGAGAATTTCCATGACATAATTCAGAGGTCTTTCTCATCCAATGGCATGTTACTGGGAAGTTTTATTCAGGTAAGATATGAACTCTGCCGCTAGCAGACCCCCTGCTGCACATGAGAACCCATGAAATCCTCATTTATAATCCTGCACTCACTTAGGGCTGCTCATCCTAACCATGCACCTTAGGCAGCTGAGAATGGTGACACCATGGGAGGCCAGGAAAGAGAACCAGGAACTGAGTCCCCTTGGCGCTCACTCCTCTGCTCTGGAATAAACTGCCCTCTGAAATTTCCCTAGCGTCCTCCCTGGAGATTTTAAAGGAGTCTTCAAAAACTTCCATATCCCCCTTGACAAGCTTTCCAAATCATGCCACTCCCAACAGCTCTGCTTGAGTGTGTGTATGTTTCACATTTACAGCCACTTGGATCATTTTAAATGTAAACTTAACTTTTATTGGCTGCTTAATTTGAATTGTACGTTTTGGAGTGGCTTTATGGTTGGAACCTGCCCAGAATGACCACTGGTCTGATGAGCAGCCTAGAAGTCTGTCTAAATAAATAAATAAATAAATAAATAAATAAATAAATAAATAAATAACAAGTGCCAATATCTACAAAAACCTGTCAATTGATTCCGTTGGAGGAGACAGTTTGTCCATGTGGAACTAGTACAGCTGAAGACCTCACCCACCACCTACTCGTCCGACCAATTTATCTAGACTTAAGAGTAATTCTGTTTCAAGAGATGGGTCTTGCATTTCATAGATCTGATTCATATCCGATACATTTTCTACCAAGGGATATTTCTAAAAGGAGAACCAGCTTGGCTTTTAGAATAATGGTCTTAAGGAGGAAGTAGTGGTGAATGATCAGGCTTCATCTCTTGATTGAATAGTGTCCATGAGAATGTGGATTTTAGATGGTTTTAGTTGAGTAATGGATTTGACTTCTTTTGTACAGACTATGGCTACACAAATAAACTTGTTGGCCCTGTCTTGGCATAAACATGTCAGAAATGCAAGGTTCTTCACTCTTCTTCTTGATAGCCTGGCATTTTGACAGAGCTTCTTTTTCCATCTTCAGGACCTCTCTGACACTCCCCCACCCCTGAAGTTACAACATTCTTGAATTCCTCATTAAAAATGACCACTTACATTGGACTGACTTTGTCATCTCCCCCCCCCCCCCCCCCTTTTTGTGCATGTGCGGGATTCTTTGCAATCTCATGTAAGACCGGGGAGAATTTAGTACGTTATGGTGTAATCAATTGTAAAGTTGAGGCCCCGCCATCCGCAGCCTCCGCCTGGATTGTATATTTTACCTTCGACTTGGCTGCTTATTTTGACAGACCTTAATCCCTCAACTACATACCAGAAGCCTGGCATGTCATTTCTTTATATCGCAGAACAGATTGGGGAAACGAGAAGTCCAGAAGGAAATGGGAAAAAATGTTTCTAAATAATTCCTTTGGGGAAGCCCATAATACAAATCCCAAATATAAACACACTTAAACTTTCAAAGGGGAAAGAGGTGAGATTCTTTTGACTTATTATTGTTATTTTTTTGGGTTGCAAGTACATATCGCAATCAGATTTCAAGTGTCCACTGACTTCAGAATACAGGGATCTCTCGACTCCACACATGCCCATAAAAAACAAACAAAAAAATCATACCAGTTCAGACTGGAGGGAAAGACATGTGTTTTTTTTTTTTTAAAAAAATTAACAAGCTGTTTGAGACCTCAGGGCAAAGAAATAGAGCTAAAATTCTCTCACAGCACCATGGGGGGGGGAGGGCACCCCGTAAATAAGCAAAAGATGCAACTAAGGAACAGTTCGGCATTGTTTGGCCTGGGGAACAACGTCTCCATTCCCATCGAAGGAACATGTTGGAGTGAACTTCCTACTGGGGACAAGGTGGGTTGGGTTTTGCATTCCCTCAACAGAGAGAGAGAGAGAATGAGAGAGACAGAGAGAGAGAGAGAGAGAGAGAGAGAGAGAGAGAGAGAGAGAGAGAGAGAGAGAGAGAGAGAGAGAGAGAGAGAGAGAGATGGTGAATGCAAGAGACCCAATCTACGGAGGGGTCATTCTCTGTCGGCCACAAAGTGACCCTTGACCTTTCTATTTATCTAACCATTTTGTGAGTTTAAGCTTCTTGTTTTTTTTGTTGTTGTTTTTTAAAAAAACAGCCACGTTTCTCAGGTTTGGAAGAACGGGCTGGCTGCTGGTGCCTGAAGTGAAACCAAAGGAAAGGAGACGCTGGCTCATATTCAAGACACACCTCGATTCCTTCATAGACTAAACGAGCCTCATCTGTGGTGGTGCTGCCTGCCTGTTCTTGTTTCCAAATCTCCTGTACACAACTGGGCAGGTTCTGCCAACAGCAGTTTGGCAGTAAACCTCTGCAGAACACATACTGGGAGGACAAGCTGCCAGAGAGAATGGTACTTATTCCCAGGTAAACACGACAAGGGGGTTGGACATTTAATACACTAGTGGATCAGTAGCATTGGGTTTGAGATTGAGGTGGGTACAAACCACCAGTTTGGAAGTTCGTTCCAGTTTGTTTATTGGCCAAACAGATGTTTGGGGGCCTGAAGGAAGCAGGGTAAGGAAGCCAAGCTACTGCCTCCTGGCCGCAGAAGGAGGGGGGGTTTTGAAGCACCAAACACCAGTTTGACCAATAAACGAACTGGCTCGAACTTCCAAACTGGCATTTTGTGCCCATCCCTATCTCGAACCCAGAGGAGGTGGGGCTTTGAAGTTGCTAATATCTGTTTGGCTGCTAAATGAAGCACATGAATGCTGAACCAGTGATTCATGCCCATCTCTAGTTAGGGACCATATGCCAACAATGCCAGACCATGTGGCACCAGAGTACAACACTTCTTCTCCTTGGCTTTCCTTAAAAGGCTTGAAAACCGTGTGAGTGGAATGCTTGCCTTAATGTGGCGCTTTATTTAATGGTGTTTTTGAATCTTGGGGCCAAAATCCTGACAACATTCACGTAAGGCTTACATGATGTGCTATTGAGGCTAACTCAGGAGATGTGAGGGCGCATCTCTACAGTGCAAGCAGGTGCATGACCAGGCATGTGGCTAAGATCTGCTCTAGGATTGTGCCAATTAGCCATTACTAGCCCTCAGCATGTTATCCAAATTTAAGTAGAGAGTGGTAGGACTTTGTCCACTTTCTTTTTCAGCTGTATCTGGTTGTTTTTAAAATTATGTTGTAAGCTGATGTGAGTACTGCAAGGGAGAAAGTTGAGACAGGGATTTGTCAATAAAAAAATAAGTTGACATAAGGAGGTATTCACAGAGCTAAAGCTCCCTAGCATCTCTGTGGACATGCTGCAATCTGTACCCGGGATTCAGTGCTCCACAATGGCAGATTTCTTTACCCATCATCCATAACTCCTCCTAAATCAGTATATGATGAAAGGTACAGGCTGTGGTACCCACGGTCTCTGGTCTGTTCAGATGTTCACCTTAGCTCATAGCCTCTCAGTGCATGCACCCATTCCCCCCCCAAAAAAAATTTTTTTTCTTAACTTAGATTCCTCAAGTAATCTGAAGCCAATGTTTCACTTTCAAGAATGCTCAGAGAAAGTGTACTATGGGGAAAAAACATAATCCCTGATGAAAAGCCAAGTCTTCACTGATGACAGTGTACCACTGAAAATATAATTAACAGGCGGGGTGGTGGTGGTGGAATGGTTGTGGCCTAAGGATCTCTTCTTCTTCTTCTTCTTCTTCTTCTTCTTCTTCTTCTTCTTCTTCTTCTTCTTCTTCTTCTTCTTCTTCTTCTTCTTCTTCTTCTTCTTCTTCTTCTTCTTCTTCTTCTTCTTCTTCTTCTTCTTCTTCTTCTTCTTCTTCTTCTTCTTCTTCTTCTTCTTCTTCCAACAACATTAGGAAAAAAGAAATGGTGGGAAGTTGTGCAAAAACTATGGGATGTGGAAAAACTTGGGATCTTACAACCTTTCTGCACAAAAACATTCTTGTGCGTATATATATGCACAAAAATGCACTAAAACTAATTACCACCACATGCACACAACCATAAACTGGATAATCAATTTACTGACCTCAGAAAAATGGAAGGCTGAGTCATCCTTGAGCTGGTTCCCCCATCAGGGTTGAACAGCATCAAGTACCTGGGTGTTCATTTAAATAATAAACAGGACTGGACTCATAACACTGATGCCCTATACAAGAAGGGTCAAAGCCGCCTCCATCTCCTGAGGAGACTGAGGTCCTTCGGAGTGTGTAGGCCTATGTTACGGATTTTTTATGACTCTTTGGTAGCTTCAGCTCTTTTCTACGCTGTCGTCTGCTGGAGTTCAGGTAGTACTGAACGGGATAAGAACAGACTGAACAAGCTGGTCAGGAGGGCTAGTTCTGTCTTGGAATGCCCTCTGGATTCTGTGGAGGAGATGGGTAAGAGGAGGATGTTGGCCAAGCTGACATCCATTATGAACAATACTTCTCACCCACTGCACCAGACAGTGGAGGCTCTGTGTAGCTCCTTCAGTGGCAGACTCAGACATCCCCGGTGTGGGAAGGAGCGCTATCGCAGGTCCTTTATTCCCACTGCTGTGAGACTCTTCAACTCTCACACACACTTTTACACTTTTTTGTGCACCTAGTCATATTTACTTGTTTTTTATATTGGGAGCTGTGTAACAAGTAAATTTCCCCAGATGTGGGATCAATAAAGATTTATCTTATCTTATCTTATCTTATCTTATCTTATCTTATCTGTGAGCAGAGTCTTGACTGCAGTACTTCAGTCGAATCAAGGTGCTGGCAGGATACGGTAAACCTTTTTTATTCTCAGCAGTGAGAACAAGAGAAGAATTACCTCTCTACTCATCGGTCTCCATGGTTTGTGTGGAACTTGAGAATGGTTCAGGAGAGCAGGTTCATTCTCAGTGATGAATCTTGCCAGACGTCCTTAGGTCTGTCACTCTCTCAGCCTAGCTTACTTCAAAGCATTGTTGGCAATGTTAAAATGGTGTGTATTGCACTGAATTCCACTGTAGCGCTACAGAGAACTAAACTGGGTGTTGCTGCTAGAGGCTTGGACTGGGATGGAGAAAATTCTGGTTCTCGTCCCAAGGACTCATAAATGTTGCTTGTTGTTTTATCTCACCGACCCACTGCACAAGGTGGTTATGTGAAAAAGTTGGGGACAGAGAAGCAATACAGATGGCCCTGAACTCACTGGAAAAAAAGCAGGACATGAATGTAATACCTACACAAATGAAATAGGCAATAAATACATTCATATTTAGACATGTGCGGGTCTAGTAGTTAATCACCTATTAGTTGTTCAACTAACTGATTGCATTGTTTGGCTCCCCCACTGTGATGTAGTCATGGATCAAGCATCATTTTGGGCCACCATGTTTCTTGGATGACCTTGAGCTTCTTAATCAATAAGTGGGAAATATTTTGTCCTCCAGACCTTTTAGGGCTTTGGTCACAAAAGATCTGTCAATCACACCCATTGATAAAAGACTCTGGAATATACCATCCATAACACAAGGAAGCCCTGTATATATCAACATGAGTTTCTGGAATGCAAATGTAAAGCATAAATATGTTTTATGTGGGAATTTGTTTAACAATACCTGGAAAAACCAAGGATTTACATGGCTGTCTCTCACAAAAGGAAAACTAGGGTCCTGTTCGCTCTTGATCTTCCACCCAAAGTGTCCTTATATCTTTACAACTATTTATTTATCTGTTTAAAATATTTATACCCTGCCTTTTTCCTCAAGAGGGCCTAAAGTGGCTTACAATATTAAAACAAATAATGTGAAAAGTGAAAAACCGTTAATTTATTGTCACATTAAAAAAGAATTAAACAAATGTCACATTCGAAACTGGTGGATGAAAAACAGTTTACATCCACGCCAAAAACACATTAAAGACATGGACAAAGCAGCAGCAGCACCCACCTATTTCATAGGCAGCCAATTCCGAAGAAAAAGCCTCCCTTGTTTTCTTGGCCAGCTGGCATAAACACAACACGGAATGAGGCCGGCTTGGCCTCTAGTGGGAGGGAGTTCCATAGGCTGGGAGCAGCAACAGAGAAACCCTTCACCAAACCCAACGGAGTGGGTGGTGAAACCAAGAGAAATTCCTCCCCTCAGGATGTTAAAAACTACTTATATTATTATTACACAAGCCTTATGCATTAACATGAAGACACACACACACAACTCTTTCTAGAGTCAAACAGAGATGAAAGAAACCAACCGAAAACAGCTTTTTGCAAAAAACCAAATATATGCATTTTCGTGCATATATTTCATACATATATAAATTTTCTTTTCTACTTTTGCATACAACAGCTAAATGGATATCCAGAGTTGAGCAGGTTCATGTATTTGTTGCATGCCTTCTTCCATTTGCATCCCAGTTTAGCACTCTAAGGAGTGGGAGATGGGTGGATAGTCCCGTAGTGTAGGTATCTGACTATAGAGGCAGAAGCTAGGTGTTCTATTCCCCACTGTTCCTCCAAGGAGGTGATGCAGGCAATGCACCCATAGGCAAAGTGGATGGTCCCAATGTACCTCCAGAAGGAGGGAATGTCAAACCTGGTCGTTCTCTACCTTGAAAACCATCATCACCACCACCATCATCTCAGAACTGAAGGGCTGGAAGGGAATGGATGAAATCCTAACCCAGTCAAAGAGCTACAGTGAGGCATCAGACTCGCATCCTCTGAGTTTCTGCAGCCAGAGCCCTGAACCACTGAGCTATGCAGCAGTTCAAAGGGTCATCAAAGTCAGAATTGACTGGGCAACACATGATAATATGAGAAAAGGCAATTTGCCAGAGGTTTTCGGAAATCTGTAGGGGCGTACCAGCAGCCTACCTACCAGCGGGGCATCTGGGTGACTAAATAGAAGAGGAAGAACACTTGAGAGCACAACAGAACAGGATCCATGTGTCAAATATGTTGACTTTTAAGCACATCTGATCTCGTCTGATTTCGGAAGCTAAGCAGAGTCGGCCCTGGTTAGTATTTGGATGGGCACCACCAGGGAATACCAGGTGCTGTAGGCACCTGGAGTAGGAACTGGCAAACCACTCCAGTATTCCTACCAAGAAAAACTCCATGGACATGGGGCCACAAAGACTCGGTCATGACTGTAACGACACAACACACACTTGGGAGTCAGTTCCACACCCTGCTTCAAAGTAACCAAAAGATCACCCATCACCACTGGGTTTAAAAACAAAATAAAACAAGGTGGCCCTTCTGTGCAAATTTTACAACAATATTCTCCAGAAACCAGGTTGCTGTTTTGCAACAGACAGAGGTGTGTGCCACATGCAGTTGTATCATCAGAGAAGCCTGGAAAATTAGAGCTTCCTTCCTTCCTTCCTTCCTTCCTTCCTTCCTTCCTTCCTTCCTTCCTTCCTTCCTTCCTTCCTTCCTTCCTTCCTTCCTTCCTTAAAATAAATTTAATGGATTATATGAAATGATATGAGCATGAGGTTTGGGGCAATACAGCAGAGGGGATGTTGTCTCTTTGATTTGTAGACAGAGCAGCTCATTCTTTTCACCAAATGAAATTGTGATCTTGCGGTTATAAACACAACCTCATACAGATCCCTGTGTGTAGCCAGGCCCCAAACCACCCAATCTGGGTGTTTGCTTATTACAGTACACAAACCAAGGAATTTATGGAGATTCCCCCCATGCTGAGAAACACACCGAGCTGGAAGGAGCGGGGAGGGAGAGAGAGAGAGAGGGTGGAGAGCCAAGAGCCTCAGATTTGTTTTTAAAAAACAAAATTACTTGGAGAAATAAAGTTAATGGCGATCAGGAGATGGTATTTTACTGTCTCCCCTATTAAAAGAGGAGAGGGAGAACTCAAAAATATAAGAGAGGGTAAAAAAGACATCCCAGTTCCCTTTTCCTGGAATACATCACTTCGTTATTCAAGATGCTCATCAATGAAAAATATATAATCACAGCCAGCCTTGGTCTCTATAAACATCACAATATGCTTCTTTTTTTTATGATGATGACACCTCCATGCTCGGTGGTAACAGCTTCTATTAAATTAATGATGTTACCCACACCATAAATTAGGCAAATTGTATGCAAATACTGTTTGAGTAGCAATACAGCAGTTATCAGCTGTCTGCAAAAATAAATTAGTTTGGCAGGGTAAAGATACTGTGGAGCAGCATATTTAATTGAGCACTAATTTTATTGTGATTATTACTTTTAAGTAACAACAGCGAGGTTATTAAGTGACATAATGCGATGGTTGACACGGAGCTGATAAAACACTTCACAAGATCCGCGAGGCTTGTTTGGAGATTAATACTGATACAGGGTAATTTATGGTCCCTAAAACCAACCCATGGCTGCAGCATCATTTTAAAAATAAATAAAAAGAAAACGAAACATGACAGTTGTGGGAGATTTCCGTCCCAGGCAACGGCAGTAGGTTTGGCAAAACGACAATTAGCTTAATGCACAATCTTTATTCTTTTATTAGTCAATTCACATTGTGTCATGTTCCAGCATAGCCAACAAGGGTCCCTTCAAAAACCTCACTGTATTTCACCTACATGGAAAAGGTAGATCAGGTTTGCAAAATACAACTGATTTATTTGCAAAGTGCAATATATTTCTTTACATGTTGCTCGCCTTGCTAGCAAACTGCAGCCTAATGGGCACAATCCTCTTGGTGCTTATTTATTATTATTATTATTATTATTATTATTATTATTATTATTATTATTATTATTATTATTATTATTATTATTATTATTATTATTATTATTATTACAACTCCACCCTCAAGTTCTACAATAAAACACATATCCATATCGCAGCTCACTCGTTAGCTTGGCAAATGAAAACATCGAACCAGTCCAGACACTGGCAAACCAGTTTCCAAGTATTTATGGGCAACAATGCATTCCTTGTTTTCCAAGTTAAATACCAAATCAAACCACAACTTCCCTGCTATTTCCCACTCAACCAACATGGACACCACCCCTCCTCTCCAATTTAAAAAAAAAAAAAAAAACAGAACTACAAGGTTGAGGGATTGGAGGATAGATATTCTTCTATATTTTCTTTTTTAAAGCACTTTTTTTTCATTCCGAAAAAGATTGTGCCCGTGTGTGTGTGTGTGTGTGTGTGTGTGTGTGTGTGTGTGTGTGTGTGTGTGTGTGTGTGTGTGTGTGTGTGTGTGTGTGTCTCAATGAGCAAGTCCAAAAAAGGCCCTTGGAAATGAAAGAAGGTATTGAGATGGAGTGAAAATAAAGACAACTGCAACCCTGAGCAGGACAAGATTTTGTTTTGTTTCCCAAAATTAAGTAAATCAAAACCCTACGCACTTCAGCTGGAGCGGGAAGGGGAGAGGGGAGAAACTACAGCAGAGAGTTTTTAAATGGAATGCCCTCCTCTGCCAAAGGGCACCACTAAATTACATATGTTGGAAAGCCAAAATGTAGAGGGATCTGTGCAAACAGGGTAGGACATAAAGGGAATGTTTGGGATAATTCCCGATCCTGGTTTTCTTTCAAATGGAGACTCGGGGCTATCGCTTGGGCTGTCAAGGTAGCCGCCGTTGCTCTCACCGTTAGAACTTCACCCCTGGTTTGGAGGAAGCAGGGGACTTGGGAGATGGATGGGGGTGTAAGGGTTTTTTGGGGGGGTGGGGTGGGGAAAAAACCCATTCCATCGAAAATAAGGTTTGGGGTCACCAGGTGAGGCGAAGGGCGAAAAGCCAGCCAACGAGCGCCCAGCCGGCCGGCGTTCTGGTGACCAGATGCCTTTCTAATAAGTTGGAAGCATCCTCTGACCGGGGCCACGCCGGGCGCGTAGCCTCCGGGTCGCCTTTCCCCCACGGGCGCACGGTTCTGGTTCGAGGTGAGCGAGCCCACCACCACCACTAGCACCACATACACACACATACACACGCCTATCGCCGGATACAAGACGGAGAGATCAAGCCCCAGCCGCGATGAGACACGGAGGGGAAAACGCGCCGCGGAAGGAGGCGAGCCAGCGGCAGAGATAACAAAAGGCTTCCTCCAGACCTCGATGCAAAAAAAAATCAGAAGAAAAACAAGACCTGCCGGGGAGCTGGCGGATCGGGCGAGGAAAGGCGCCCGGGCAGAGAGAGGCAAGGAGAAGAGGTTGCTCTTACCACGGCTGGTCCAGGTCCCAGTCTCGGAAGAAGTCGAATAGATCCATAACGCGGCGTGGGAGGCCGGCGCACCGCTCCGGGAAGGGCTAGTCGCCTCTTTGGCGAGCCGCTCGCCTCCTCCTTGCCTGCCTGCCTGCTTGCCTGCCTGCCTGTCTCCTCTTCCCCGCCGGGTCCGCCTTTCCCCCAGCCGGGCTAAGCGAAGTCCACGGGGCAAGGCGGCAAGGCAGGGCGCGCGGAGGCGGAGCGCATCGGAGAAGACGAGCGAGGCGCTCCCCCGCCGGTGCCTCGGCTCGGTGTGCCCGACGTTGCTGGCCAAGGGGGCTCGCCGGCAAGAGCAAGAGGAGGAGGAGGAGGAGGAGGAGGAGGAGGCAGCGGAGGCTGGCTTCCTCCTCCTCCTGCACGGGGAAAGCGGTGGCGGCCAGCCACCCGCCTCGCTTCGCCTTGCCGGCTGGCCTGACGGGCTGCCTGGCGGGCTGACCGGGAGACGCAGACGCTCTTGCTGCGGCGGCGGCGGCGGCTGTTCTCGCCGCCTCGCCAGTCCTTGCCCGGCTCTCAGCACCAGCACCGCCGCCGCCAGGGGAGGAGCGAGCTCAAGCAGCCGCCCCGGCTCGGAGCCGAGGAGCGCTCCAGCAGCATCTTCTCCAGAGGGGGGGGGGGGCGCCGAGGAGCGTTCACACGTGCGCGCAGCAGGCGCGATGGGCGGGCGGGCGGGCGCTCCTGCTGCTGCTCGGCTCCAGGTCTGCGGCTCGCTTCGTCTCCCCGCCGCGGGTGAGTCGAGGAGGGCGGCCGAGAGCGCCTCTTTCTGGGCGCCTCGTTCACACGCAACGCAGGCGATGCGAGCTCGCCGGGTTTCACCGGCTGGAGCCGAGTTTCCGAGGCCGGCGGGCGCTTCGGCTTCCCTGCTTTCCCAGCTGCGAACGGAGAGCCGAGAAGGAGGCGCAGAGAGTGAGAATTCCCGCTTGCTCCGTTCACGCGCAGGTTCGGTGGCGGCGTCCACACGTTCCACGCGAGTCGCGGGCTTTCGCCGGCCGGGCTCTCTTCTCTCGGAGGGGCAAAAGAGAAAGCCTCACCGGGCGCCACCTTCTGGTTGCTCCATTGCACAGATCGGGAGCTGTTGTTCCCTGTGTTCACACACAGGGACTACAGAGACCTGTGTCACTACCCATTCACACGCCCCGCCGGGGCTCCGGTTTTACAAGCCCGTCCTCTGACCGATCGATGGGCCTGAAACTCCACAGCCCTTGACAGGGTCCCAGGGAACTCAGCAGGACGTGCTTCTGAGCAGTTCCACTTAGGATCTCATGCGCACTGGGAAGTCTCCGGTCCTGAAGGAAGCCCTGCTGGGTCTGCTAGCCCTTTCTCCTGTGCAAACAGAATGCCAACAAATTGCACCATATGGATCCCATAGATAGACCGTGGAGAGGGCGGGTTGCAAAGCTGTTTTTAAAAAAAAAAAAGGTAAAGGTGTTAGTCATGTCTGACTCTAGGGGCAGTGCTCATCTCCGCTTCCAGGCCAAAGAGCCTGTGTTGTGCAAGTCCGTGGTCATGTGGCGGCTCAGTAGGCTAGAGTGTTTGTTTGTTTGTTTGTTTGTTTGTTTGTTTATTTATTTATTTATTTATTTATTTATTTATTTATTGATTGTTTGTTTGTTTGTGTTTGTTTGTTTACTGCATTTCTAGACCACCCAATTTCCTAAATAGAGACTCTGGGCGGTTTACACTAAAGCAAATTAGTCAATGATGAAAAGCAAACAAAACAATAAACAGCTAATATAAAAAACATAGACTAAACACACTAAAAATCCAGACCCCAGCAAGAGGAAGACTAAGGGGCGACAAAAAATAAATAAATAAACAAGACGGGGGGGGGGCAAATATTACATTACCGATCACCAAAAGCTTCCCTAAAATGCCAGGTCTTTAAAGCTTTTTTAAAAGCTGTCAGGGACTCCATTTGGTGCATTTCACAAGACAATTTGTTCCACATCACGGGACCAGCCACCAAGAAGGCCCAATTACGGGTGGCAAGCTTACAGGCCTCCCAGGGGGTGGCCATGCGGAGTGAAAGTGCCGAAGATGCTCTGGTGGAATGGGCCAACACTGACCTTGGGGAGATCTGCTCTGCCAGATACTCAGGGCCCAAGCCATGAAGGGTTTTGTATGGGCTGCAAAGCTGGCAGTTCAAATCTCAGGTGTCACACAGTGGAGTGAGCTCCCGCTGTTAACCCCATCTCATGCCAACCTAGCGGTTCCAAACCATGTAAATGCAAGTAGATGGATAGGTACCAACATGAAATGTGGGAAGGTAAACAGTGCAAAGCTGGAGCCCTGAGCAAAGGAACTAAGGAGAGGAAAGCATGGTGTAGATGTATAGACTAGAGAGCATGGGTTCTGGGTGCAGGAGGCCTGAGTTCAAACCTTCCTTGGTTCAAAAATGCACCTGGTGACCTTGGACTTGTCATAGTAGTTCAGCCTGACCTACCTCCTAGGACCGTTGTGAGTTTCAGGTGAAGACAAGAGCCATGGCTGCCACCTGGAGACCATTGGAGGAAATGCAGATTAAAAACATAATAAATAATGGGCAGCAATGCACAATGCCTTCCTTTTGTGTAAACGCACATAGGGCTGCAGTCCTGGGCACAGCTCAGCAGGACTTGATGGCACAAACCCACAATGAATGCTCTGATGGCACAAACCCACAATGAATATTTTGCAGCAATATTAGGCCATTTCCTGGCATTTGGAATCATGGATGCAGAAGCACACTATTCCACATTCATAAACCTAGCTGTGGTGTGTGGAAGGGGCTTCAAAACATCTGGTGGACCTAAGAATAGGAATCAGTACAGAAGATAAAGCTGGGATGGCTGGAAAACTTGTAGTTTGCTGCTATTATTTATTCATTTATTTGTTACATTTATATACTGCCCATCTTCCGGATGGAACTCTGGGCGGTTAACAGTTAAAACCAAAACAAGAAAGGAAAAACAAAAAGGCAGTGAATACTAATAAAATAGGGAGGGGCGATACCCTCCACAAACAATGACGCGGGCAGCAGGGAGGGGGGGAAAAATTAAGTAAAAAGGTTGCCATATGCCTCCTTTAAAAGGTGTGTTTTCAGAGCCTTTTTAAAGGCGGGCAGGGACTGTGCAAGGCACAACTCACTAGGGAGATGGTTCCACAATGTGGGGCCCACCACAAAGAAGTTGCGGTTACGCATGAGCGATTTCCGCACCTCCCTGGGTGTGGCCACCCTAAGTGAGCGCGCCTGCGCCATTCTCGTGGGCCTGTTCCCAGTATGACTCCCATGATCCCAAGACAGTGTGCCTAGTAGCAATGCTGGTTTCAGGATTCTGGGAATTGTGGTCCAAAAAGTGATACCTACCCCCACCCCCCACAAGCTTTCTAACTGACCAGTGGACCCACTCAATAGAGGCTTGTTCGTTACATGCCCTCCAGTGACATTGGTTGGACCAATTTTATAATATTTTAGGGACTTTGTGGGAGCTTTTTTTTAACTGCACAAGGGATACCAGTTCTTTCGTTCTCCATATAAAATAACGTCTGCCGTCTTTATTCCAGTGTAAGCCGATGACTGACTCCCCCCGACTTCATGTCTAATTTTTTTTTTTTCACTCACCACTGTGTAAACATCAGTAAAACAAGAAAATAAATCTTCTTATGTAATGCATAGCACATGATTTAATCCACGGTTTAGTAATGTAAATGTTAAGATAAGCCTGATGTTAAACACAAGCCGACTCCATACTCCACACTAAGAAAGAGCACAGTGTTTGAGCCAATGTAAAATTAAACTGTGGTTTAGGAAAGAACAGCACACAAGCGGGCCATTGATACCACAAAGGTGGCATCATGTCAGGTCTCCGTGGGTGGGAGTCCCACTTGGAAACCAACTGGCATTTCAGATCGCTGAGAGTATATTTAAGGCAGGCCCGTGTGCATATATACACACACTCAGGCACCACCTTGCTGCCATTTTATCTGCCTCTGTGCAGCTTGCCAAGTCTTGCCATTTCCTCTAAGAACACCTTCTATTTCCTCACAAAGTGGGCCCTCTAAGCAGTACAGTTTCATACTCCTGGGTTCTTCCTGCCGCCCTCTCTGTGTGTTACTGGAAACACAGAGAGTGAGATTTCTGTTGAGGAAAAAAATGCTTCGATTCTATTCATCATTCTATCCACCTTGCTTCTGCAAAGCAAGCCTGCCCAGAACAGACATTAAAAAACACAATATTGCCCACTGCCATGGGATGCCATTATTGCTATTGTCATTGTTATTGTTATTAGGTAAGTAGAGAATTTTACACCTACTTTGAATGCCCCCAGGTTTGCATAGCGGTTATGCTTGCTAGATTCAGTGGTCTACCCTCCGTGTTGCTCCCAGGTAGTTTTCTGAGGGTTCCTCATCAGGAGAGATATTGTCTATACATGTCTGAAGCACCTGTAATTTTGTCTCATGAACTTCTGTACTATTAGCTCTGTGGATAAAAAAGGAAGGACTTAATTGGTCCCCTTTTGTAAAGATTTCAATGTCACTTTGGTAAGTGGTTGTTTGTGTATTGTGTGTCAGGCTGGAACCATTACATTACAACTCAAGTTAAGAAACCTGCTATTTCCCACAAAGGTGGCATTTAATACAACAGGGGTGTTTAGATTGGCAGAAGCAATTCATAACAAATTGATAAAAGAAAAATCAGTTGCATCTGTGTGCCATGCAGCTAAGAATACATGAATCAACTTAAATACTGCCCAAACTGATCCAACTGTGGTTCTTTTTGCCAGTGTAACTGAGCCCTAAGCAGGATTCTGGAAGACTCAGTGGTTTAATCATTTCCTAGCACTGGCATGTCCAAACTTCGGTCCTCCTAATGTTTTGGACCACAACTCCCAGAATTCTAAGCTTAGATTGCCAATGACAAAGGATTGTGGGAGTTGTGTTCCAAAACATCTGGAGGGCTGAAGTTTGGACATTCCTGTATGTCATCAGATCCCGAAACCATTACAGAAACTGATGAGAACCAGCTAATTCTGTTGCACCTAGGTACCATTAAGACTCCCAGTCTGAAAGTGGCACCATAGCTTCTATATTAGCAATTGACTCAAGAATTTAGGATACAGACTCCAACTCACTGGTAGACAATTTCCACTGGATACAAAAGATCCCTGATTAATTCCTTACGCATTTCCATCTGAAGCCCTAGTCAGATGCTGTCTTTTGATGTAGATCATGATGGGCAAGGTAGACCAATGGTCTAACTGATTATAAAGGAGTTGCACTTTCTAGTATTAGAGGTGCAGGTGGATATGAACCCAACCAAAGAAAAAGGCTGTGACACCATCAGAAGACATACTAGGACAAAAATCAGTTGCGATGAATTCCTTCTGGCACAACCAAAGTCTGAGGAGAGATGGCCTCTGAGACAGCGAAATTTAATGACATCCATATCAGAGGTGCTGTGAATCCGCTCTGGGTTTCAATCCAACCTTTCAGTCTTTTAGGGGTTTTTTTAGTCAGCACCTCTAAAATTGGAGTCTTTACTGTTATAATAAACCTTTAAAAACCTAGCTGGGGAAAACAGACACACACACACAGAGGGAGAGAGAGAGAGAGAGAGAGACAGAGACAGAGAGAGAGAGAGAGAGAGAGAGAGAGACAGACAGACAGACAACACACACACACACACACACACACACACACACACACACACACACACACACACACACACACACACACACACACACCTTTCTAGTGATTCCTTCTCTTTAAAGAGATGGCTTTTTCCACATATTTTATTTCACAGAAGTGGGATCCTGAAAAGTGTGTGTATATATATATAGCTAGAATGAGTATTATCCATCCTCCTTCCTGGCAACTGGTTTCAGTGACCCCTGCTTTGCTTTTCTGGGAAGTCTGCCAGAGAGACCTTTGAAAGAATGGAGACTGCTGATGGCCTTGTCTCCAGAAATTGTTGCACACATTAAGCAGAGGCCTGGTAAACAAATCAAGCGCAGGGAGTTCACGAGGGACTTCCCTCTCTGGCCGTAAACAGGTTAGGGAGAGCAGAGCCAGAGAGGCCAGGAATATGGGGTGGCAGTGTCAGTATTCTTGAATGCAAGAATACAAGAAAGTTTAAAATGCTCCTTCTCCCTCCAGTTTTGCTGTGAGAAAAGAAGTTGGCCTCGGAACCTCGAGGAATGGAGCATACCGAAAGGTTCCCAAGTAATACTATTACACCTCAAGGACTTTTTCTGCTACCTGTGACTTTAGGGCTCCCTGATGGTCGGGAGATTCTGGTGTGTGCTATGGTAGATTCTGGGGCAGCTCATTGTTTTGTGGATGCTGGGTTTTGTGTGGTACCATCGGATTCCAGTACAAAATAAGGACACCCCTTTGCTGGTGGAATCCATTGAGGGTCGGTTATTTCATTCTGGGCCGGTAGCTCAGGAAACCTGTCCCCTTACCCTTTAGGTAATGGATCATAATGAGCAGATTAGCTTTAATGTAACCTGTATGCCCTGGTTTCCTCTTGTTTTGGGACTTTCCTGGTTGCGACCTCATAATTCACTGGTGGATTGGGTGCAAGGGGAATTATATTTCAAGGTCCCTTGTTCAAAGCAACATTCCTCCACTATCCTGGCATCTGCTCATGATACATCTGACCCTGTCTTGCCCCAGGCATATCAAGACTTTGCCGATGTATTTGAAGAAAAAGGGGCTGACAAGCTACCCCCACATCGACCCTATGACTGTGCCATTGATTTGATTCCTGGGGCACCTCTTCCTGTAGCACGAGTCTATCCCATGTCTGAACCTGAATTAGAAGCGTTAAGGGCTTTTCTAGATAAAAATCTTCGACGTGGATTCATACGCCCTTCCAAATCACCATTATCGGCACCAGTGATATTTGTCAAGAAGAAGGGAGGGGAGCTTCGTCCTTGTAATGATTATAGAGCACTCAACAAGATCACTCTTAGGGACCGGTACCCTTTACCTTTAATCTATGAACTTTTGGACCGGTTAAAAGGGGCTAAGTGTTATACTAAACTGGACCTTCGGGGAGCATATAATTTGGTACATATCTGCAAAGGAGATGAATGGAAAACTGCATTCCGGACCCGGTACGGCCAATATGAATATTTAGTAATGCCTTTTGGTCTGACCAATGCACCCAGTGTGTTTCAGCGGATGATGAATGACATCATCCGCTGCCGGGTTTTTGGATGCACCGGGTTTTTAATTGTTTTAGTTATTCTGTTGTATACTTGATAATTATTGTTTGTGTTTTTTTGGCGCTTGTTCGCCCGTGTAAGCCGCTTAGAGTTTCGCACGAAAGATAAGCGGGGTATAAATACAATAATAAATAAATAAATAAATAAATTTTCCAGGATCTCCTAGATCGTTGTGTGGTTGTGTATTTAGATGACATTCTGATTTACTCCGCTGACCCAGTTCAGCATGTTAAAGATGTTCGTCAGGTATTGCAGCATCTCCGGGAAAACGGACTCTATGCTAAACTGGAAAAATGTGAGTTCAACATTGAAGAGGGTGAATTCCTGGGGCATATCATTTCTCCCCAGGGAATCCGCATGGACCCCAAGAAAGTAGAGGCTGTGTTGTCATGGCAGCAACCACAAAATCGTAAGGACTTGCAGCGGTTCCTTGGCTTCGCTAACTACTATCGTCAGTTCATTCCTGCTTATGCTGACATTGCTGCACCTTTAAACCGTCTCCTCTGTCCCAAAGAGCCTTTCCGGTGGTCTCCGGAAGCAGAGAAGGCTTTCTCTACCTTGAAGACCCGCTTCACTTCAGAGCCTATACTTTGCTACCCTGATCCACAACTGCCGTTCATAGTGGAGGCTGACGCATCTAGTGTTGCCTTGGGAGCAGTATTATCTCAACAAGAGGATCCCTCCCAAATCCCGTGTCCCTGTGCCTTCTACTCTCGGCAATTAAAACCTGCAGAAAAGAATTATGCGCTTTGGGAGTGTGAACTGTTGGCCATCAAAACAGCTTTTGATGTATGGAAGCATTACCTTGAGGGAGCTCGACACCCTGTGCAAGTGCTAACTGATCACAGAAACTTGGAACATTTACAAACAGCTTGGCGATTGTCTCAGCGACAAATCCGGTGGTCTTTATTCTTTTCTCGGTTTGATTTTTGTATCAAGTATATTCCTGAAGCTCAGAATAAGAAAGCTGATGCATTATCTAGAAAACCTGAATATGCAGCACCAGTGAAAGAGACCTTAGTGGCACACATCTTGCCTCCCTCCGTGTTCGCAGCCACAAGTCCGTGTCCCAGCTTGGCAGAAGAAATCCAGAAGTCTCAAGCTCAAGATCCATGGACTCAGCAACATCTTCAAGAACTTCAAAATGGGGAGCATGGAGAGTTTTCTGCACAACAAGGGTTACTACTACATCGAGGAAGGTTATATGTTCCTGCTGGTCCCCTTCGTAATCAGGTATTGCATCTTTCTCATGATTCTTTACCTGCTGGACACTTTGGACTTTATAAAACCCTGCATCTTCTCACAAGGGAGTTCTGGTGGCCACAGGTCCGAGCTGATGTTACCAGATATGTGGGGTCCTGTGAATTGTGTCGGCGAGCAAAGGATGTGGTGGCTAAACCTTCGGGTCTGTTGCATCCTTTGCCAACACCCTCTGGTCCTTGGAATGCTGTGTCACTGGATTTCATCACGGATCTTCCTCGCTCCAAAGGATTTACCTGCATCCTGGTTTTCGTAGATTTGTTCACCAAAATGGCCCACTTCGTTCCTTGTCCTAAACCTCCTACCACAGCAGAAACAGCTCATCATTATTTACAACACCTCTTCAGGCTTCATGGTTTACCTGAACACCTTATTTCGGATCGTGGACCCCAATTCACCTCTCGTTTCTGGCAAGCTATGCACAAGGCACTAGGAACCCAAGTCCACCTGTCATCTGCTTATCACCCCCAGTCAGATGGTCAGACTGAGCGCACCAATGCCACCTTGGAACAATATTTACGCTGCTACACATGTTATCAACAGGACAATTTGGCGGATTTGTTGCCTTTAGCCGAATTTGCATACAATAATGCGGTACATTCATCCATTCGTCAAACCCCATTTATGGCCAACTATGGATACCATCCTCGGTACTTTCCCACCACCCTTCCTTCCACCTCTGTACCAGCTACCAATGCTTACCTTTAAGAACTTCATAGCATTCAAAAACTATTAAAAGAACTACTTAATCATGCTAAGGAAGCATATAAGAAGGCAGCGGATAAGAAAAGGCAAGAAGGTCCACAGTTCAATCCAGGCATGAAGGTTTGGCTCTCTACCCGATATTTGAGACATCCTGGGCGATCCCGAAAACTAGATCCTCGATTCATCAGCCCTTACCCCATCCTAGAAAAAATCAACCCAGTGGCGTTCCGTCTGCAATTACCTGCTTCTCTCCATATTCATCCTGTGTTCCATCGTTCTCTCTTGGTCCCAGCTAAAGACCCTGACCCCAACCGACCACCAAATCCTGAACCTCCTCCGCCGATAATGGTAGAAGGAGAAGAGGAGTATGAGGTCCACCAAATTTTGGATTCCCAGATACATAGGGGGGGGGGTTATAATACTTAGTGGACTGGGAAGGGTATGGACCAGAAGATCGTTCTTGGGAACCGGTATCTAACTTGCATGCGCCAGAGTTGATTCAGCAATTTCATGATAATTATCCAGATAAACCTGGCCCATCGGAAGAGGGGGGCCATGGGGAGGGGGATAGTGCCAGGACCCTGCCTGTCATAGAACCTGAATGTGAAGGGTTAAATGCTGAAGAACAGCAGGAGGAGCCTTGCAGTTCAACTCAGCAGGCAGCTGAGTCTGAGGACGCAGCTGAGGGCACATATCCTCCTCCTATGAGGGCTAGGAACAGGATCCTGCAAAGAAGAACTAACAGGAGAGCCAGTGAAAGGATCTTTAATGATAGGCGTAGAATTAGATCTGAAAGCCCTGAGTTCTAGCAGGAGCCTTGCCAGAGATATGGGTGTGTTCCCTGGTTTAGGATAAAGCTAGCAAGTTTACCCTGAAACCTCTGTGGGAGCAACGCGTCACTTACCTTGTCACCATGTTCCTGTGTATCCAGACTCTGTTTCCTGACCTTGGACTGGCTTTCTGACTATGACGTTTCCTTGTACCCTTGAACTTGGCATTTGGCTCTGTAAGGTAGTTTGGCTTTGATTCGGACTGTACTTTGTTCGTTATCTGGATTACAACTAAAGTTCCTGGCAAAGAACTGAACTTGGCTTGCTGTGTATTCTGTGTGCGGGGCTTGACACTTATCCACATTGAGATTATGCTGGCTTCAGAATGGAGAAGAACCGGGAGGATGTTTGCCAAAATCAACCTGAATTCCCTTTTCTCCCCACATGCCCCATAATCCACCAGGCAGCATGGCCACTGGGTTGTGGAGATGGCTAAAAAACCAAAAACAAATATTTTGTTTCTGAACACTGAAGTTGACCCTGATCCATTCAATACATAAACTATTTGATCAAGCTATATGTAACAGTGACCATGTCATTAGGATATTAGGCATGGAACTGCCTTAAGAGGTTAAAGAGGCTTGTTTATCCAATGTTAACTTTGTTGAACTCCTGAAAGTCTGGTTACTGTTTCCCTTGGGTCTCGGGCCCTTCCATCAAGCATTCCCAGACCCGTGGGCTGCAAATTCGCTTGTGCTTGCCATTTTTTGTGTTTGCCTTTGAGAGGTAAGTAAGGGCTTTTGTTGCAAAGCTGATTGCTTCAGATTTTGTGCTTTGGAGGAATTACCTCCCTGGAGAGACAATGCCTCATCGTCATGTAATGATGTACTAGTTGTATTGAAGAGCTGTCTAGATGCCCTAAGCACATCCAATCTCGCCTGATTTTGGAAGCTATGCAGGGTCGGCCCTGGGCTAGTACTTGGATGGGAGACCACCAGGGAATACCAGGTGCTGTAGGTGCCTGGTGTAGGAACTGCGAAGCCACTCCAGTATTCCTGCCAAGAAAACGCCATGGACATGGGGCCACAAAGTGACACAACAACAACAACAACAACAACAACAACAACAACAACAACAACAACAAAGATGTATTGAGCAGTTTGACTCCATGTCATGAATAAACATGTTATCTCTCCTCTACGACTACTATTTATTTATTTATTTATTTATTTATTTATTTATTTATTTATTTATTTATTTATTTATTTATTTATTTTTGTTTGTTTGTTTGTTTGTTTGTTTTTTTTTTTTTTTTGAGTATTTTCACCCTGCCTTTCTCATTGGAAAAGAACCCACGGTGGCTTATAGTAAGGAGAGTTCTTCTTCTTCTTCTTCTTCTTCTTCTTCTTCTTCTTCTTCTTCTTCTTCTTCTTCTTCTTCTTCTTCTTCTTCTTCTTCTTCTTCTTCTTCTTCTTCTTCTGAGAAAGGAGGAAATGTTCTGTTTTTTCCCCCACTGTGTTTTTAAATCTCCTCTTGGCCCTGCCGACAGCACACCTTCTGTCTTTATCTTTATGTTGGGGTTGGAGGTGTCAGATGAGCATATTTTGATACTGCTGTAGCAACAGCTCTCATTCTAATCCATTTCTGTACCCAGTTCAAACTTTTGGTCTTTTTCTTTAAAGCCTTCCATGACTTACCGTGATCTGGTAAAGAATATGCACACACCCGTGATTAGAGAGTCTCACCCCTTTCTGCCCCCCACCCACCCCACCTCGAATATAAGAGTGTGGAGGTCAGTGCTTAATACAAAGGCTTTCTCACCAGGATTCACTCTTGATTGGAGATAAATTGAAATGTGAATTGCAGAATTTGTCAAAATTCACTAATTTGTCAATTCGGATTCATCTGAATCGATGCCCCTGATGATGATGAATCAATGAATTTTAGTGATTTTTAATCCATTGATTCTTCAGGCTATAAAGTGCTCCTCAGGCACCCAGAGACTCCAAAATTGCAGAGACACTTCCCCTGACTCTCATCTCCAAGCCCTCCAAGTACGGTGAAGTTCACTCTTTTTCCCCAATTTGTGCTTATCTTTACTCTTGATGATTTGGGGTTAATATATGAAGACCTTCCTGCCCTTTCAGAGTCTGTTTCCTCATCCTCCATGAGTTCCTCTCATGCTGCTTTTTCCATTTTCCATTTCTTAGCTTGTTTTATTGTGTGGGACTTTTTTGGGGTGGGTCGGTTGATTTGAGAATATTGCCCCTAGCTCTCGTGATTATGTATTGAACATATTAAAAATGAATTATCTTCAACTTCCTGTCTCCTCACAAACCTACATAGGTGCACAAAGAAACATGATATTTATTTATTTATTTATTTAAAATATTTGAACTCCCCATTTCTCCTTACAAAGGGAACAAGGATGCTTACATCATTAGAAGAGAATATTTAACACTCAAGCAGGAAATATACAAATACTAAAAAGGATCAAACAACTACCACACTAAAAGACAGTGGACAAGGTAATGGTAAAGATTCCCCCTGTACATGTGTGCTAGTTGTGTCAAACTCTAGGAGTCGTGCTCATTTCTGTATTCAAGCTGAAGAGCCAGTGTTGTGCAAGTCCGTGGCCATGTGGCTGGCATGGCTGCAAGGAAACACTGTTTTAACTTCCCACTTTTTATGGCAGTACCTAGTTATCTACTTGCATTTACATGCTTTCAAACTGCCAGGTTGGCAGGAGCTGGGGTTATCAGCGGGAGCTCACTCCACTGCATTGCACCCAGGATTTGAACTGCCGAGCTGCCAACTTTGCAGCTGACAGTTTTTGGAGCCTTAGTCTGCTGAACCACCATACCACAAAGCCACAAGGCACTTCATTAGGAAACCCCACTCAGGCAGGCAGCCATGATGGGAAAGCTTGCCTGAAAAGAAAGAACTTTGCCTGCTTGCAGAAGAGCAGAAAATATGGGGCCAGCTTGGTTTCCTGTGGGAAGGAGTTCCAAAGTCTGGGAGCAACAACAGAGAAGGCCCTCTCCCATGTTGTCACCAAGTGTACCTGCAAGGGTGGTGGAACTGAGGGAAAAGCTTCTACTGATAATGCTGCTAGATTGAGAGATGGTCCTTGAGATGCAAGCCATGTTGGGCTTTACAGGTTAAAAACAACACAGTGAATTGTGCCTGGAAATTGTGAATTGTTCCTTGGCAGCCAGTGGAGCTGCTAGAACAGAGAAGCTATGCAATCCCCATGGTGCCGATATTTCAGCTACATCTTGGATGGCAAGGCAGAAGAAAGGATGGCGTAGGAAGTCAATGAATCTTGGCAGCAGTCCTTTTGCCACATTCCGGGCATGATTTGTACATGATTGTTCATTGTTCCACCACAATACCGATGAACACAATATCTTGCTAAAAATATTGAGCTTACTGAAATATTGATCTGAATAAGTACAGCCGTATCATTCATCAGGGAAAGATTAAGCATCCTCAAAATGATGAATACTTAGATCATTCACCCAGTTATTTATATACAACACTGCCATGATGCTTCCAAATACTGCTGAGAAAGTCTCTCCTGGAAGATATTGGTGCAGGTATCATATGACGCAGAATAGAGTGACACATTGATGAAATGCTTCTTGACTCATTGATGAGGAAAGAGGAAATGCACCACCAGGAAGAAACCACAGTTTTTAATAAGATGTTCACATGTACAATTATAGATAAACACACACATGTTGGGATACCCACTGTAAGAGAGGGGCATGACCCTGGAAAATGGTGGTTCGTGATGGTTCGTGGTTGGACACGAACCACGAACCACCCAGAAAACAGAAAGCAAAGCAAAAAGCAAAGTGTTCTGCTTCTATACTGTCCCATACCACTTCAAGTAGTCTCTGGGCGGTTTACAGTTTAATTACAGTATGCAGGCTACACGTCCCCCCCCCAGCAAGCTGGGTACTCATTTTACCGACCTCGGAAGGATGGAAGGTGGAGTCAACCATGAGCCAGCCACCTGTGATAGAACCCCAGGTCGTGAGCACAGTTTTACCTGTAGGACAGGCATTTAACCACTGCACCATGGGACTCAGTTTTCAGTTTGTGCCTGGCAGAAGTGCCTCACCTCCTCTGGCTGTGCCACCAAGCCACAACACTGGCACCACTGGGCTCTTAGGTGTGTACATGTGCAAAAACAGCAGGCTTGGGTACTGGAAGGGAAGCCAGGCCACTGTCTCTAAAGATGGTGGCAGTGGAGAAGGAAGAGGATGGCCAAGTAGGGAGGCAGTAAGGATATAGGGAAGCGATGGGGCCACCATTTTGCTGAAACGAAGGACCGGACATAAAAACATTCAGCACAGTATTTCATTTCAGCCGAATGAAATACACTAACTGAATCATGAATCAATCCACAAATCAGACTGCTTCCTGGTTTGTTTTTTCCAGTTTGTAGTTAACTTCATCATATCTCCTACGCCTGCAACACAGAAAAGCACCATCTTCTCATGGCGTTTCATGGGTGTTATATCATGATACGTTGCATGTCCTTGGGAAGATAAAACTTCTAGCCTCTAATTATATCATCTAGGACAGTGGTGGCAAACCTTCAGCACTCCAGATGTTTTGGACCACAACTCTCACAGTCCTTTGTTATTGGCAATACAGACTTGGAATTCTATGAGTTGTGGTCCAAAACATCTGGAGTGCCAAAGATTTGACACCACTAAGCTAGGAGCACCCGCTGCCACCCATTTCCCTATTCTTATTATTTTTTTGAGTTCTTAAGGTTTATTGAGTACTAGAGATGGGCACGACTTAGCGGTATTCCCGTTTCCGTTTCCGTTACTCGGTTCCGTTACTCTACGGAAACGGTAACCGGAATTACTCCGCCAGACTTCGAGCTCGAACCGACGAACGAACAATTTTGGTCTGATTTGTCGTGCTCGTTCCTTGCATCGCGCGATGCCACGCGGCACAGAAAAAAAGTTTTTAAAAGTTAAAAAAACCCGGTTCCCGGCCAAAAAGCAGGCGGAAAAATGCCTGCCGTGCCTCAGGGCACCTACCAGAGGGGTTGTTTCTGGAGGTCCCCGGCCTCCCCCCCATCCCCCGTCCTGGGCTGCTCTGGTGGGACTCGCCGCAGGCTCGCCGCAATTAAAGCGCAAGCAAGCGGCACGGACGGCACAGGAAAAAACTTTTAAACTCTCCCCCCACCCATTCCCGGGCCAAAAAAGCAGGCGGAAAAATGCCTGCTTGACTAAGGGCGCAGGGCACCTACCGGAGGGGTGGTTTCTGCAGGGGGGGTCCCGCCTCCCCCCCGTCCTGGGCAGCCGGACTCGCCATGCCATGCGGTGCGGGCGGGGGATCCAAAATGGGGCGGCGAACGCAATATTGTTTTTGAAATCGTGGTCCAAAAACACACAAGCACAACAGAAACATGTGAAAATTTATAAACTGCCAGATTTTTCACAGTACCAGTGGGTTTTTTCTTGCAACAAAATGTCTCTCCTCTCCTCCTCTGTCCTCCATTGATTTTATTTTATTTTATTTTATTTACACCTGCGCAATGATGGGCTGGCTTAGTTGCCAGCCATGTGGGAGTGGACGACCATGCAAATTTTTGGAGCCATCCCACCAATCGCATGGCCACTTGGCCATGGAGACTTCTGGGATGTGCCAAAAAGCCCCCTAAAACCTGCCCTAGCCCCCTAACCCTAACCCTAATCCTTGACTCCTTACCCATACGTCACACACTGTCTTCTTAGTGGGTCAGAGAGGCACCCAGAGGTGCAACCTACTAGCCCACCGTAACCTTACCCGTCACTAGTCTAACCTTAGCCCTTGCACTAACCCACCTTAACCCTAAGCCAGATCTACTTGCATTGCACTACACGCAAGTACGATTCTCTTCTTTGTGAGACATGGCGGTGCGAGAGCCTTTGGCATCACTTCACCCTATGGCTCTGGGTTCACTCACTGGTCTCACTGTCTGCAACTGCTATGCATATCCATATGGCTATTGCATACCATTTTGCAGCAGCAGGTGAGGAGGGGAGACCCCCATGTTGAGGGGTCTCTTGGAGCCTGCTTCCCCTTCCTAGTGGGTGAGGATAGGAGGCACCCACGGGTGCCTCCAGGAGCCCGCTTTCCCTTTATAGCGGGCCAGAGTAGGCACCCACCCCACAGAGGTGCCTCCAGGAGCCCGCTACCCCCCAAAAAAACCAGTACTAACGAAAACGAAAAATGAAAAAACGAACCGACTAATTTTTGCGAATTTTCACGAAAAATGGAAACGACCCGAAACGGAACCGGCCCGACTAACGACAACTCGAAAAAAATTTTTTCGAGTCGTGCCCATCTCTATTGAGTACAGATGGGCACGAACCACTAGTTCTGCAGTTTGTGCTGGTTTGTTTATTGGTTGAACAGATGTTTGGCACTTTGTTACTCTACATCCTCCATCAGATTGCTTGCTTTCTTGATTGATTGATTTTTATATTTATATACCAAACAAATTTCCCAAAAGTCCTCAGGGCAGTGAACAATGTTAAATATGCCCACTTAGAGGACACTCTAAAGCAGCAAGCATCTGTTAACCTGGTAAACGAACCAGCACGAATCATCAATCTGTTGATATGTGCCCATCTCTAGCGACAAGGAGCAAAATTGGGTGGGAGGATAGATAGAACGGTTGAGCTTATTTGGGAAAAAATGGCATAGCACTGGAAAAAGTAGAATACTCAGGTTGATTATTTTCATTTATGGCCCTCCTTGAAGTCAGAAACAACCCAACTGAAAGGATTCTGGTGGAGCAAAACTAGAATGTTCTTCCACCTCATCACAAATGCAGCCTACCTTCTAAATTTATTTGCATTTAATAGAATGGTTACGTTCTCATTCCGCATTTTTACGGTGGCATCAAAATATTATACCGACGGAACGACAATTAAACTCACCCACTTCTCTTAGCATAATTTTCCTTTGCATTAATTCTTAGCAAACCAAGTTATGGCTGTAATATTCTTTTTGGTACTGGTTTTCATAAAGTGAACAATGACTCAGAATAGTAATAAAGAATATGGTTTTTTTTTTAAAAAAAACTCTGATAGTTTTTTAAAAAAAACCTACATTGCGTTATTAGAGGTTCTAATTTCGGGGGAATAGAAAAACAGAAAATGGCATTTGTCCCTCTAAATTATAGTCTGCATGTTTCCATGCCCCTCCACTTAATCTCTCTAAACAGGTAATTTACTCACTTTCGGAAAAGCACCCATCTGCAAGGAAATGTTACTGTACTCCAGGGATGAATTCAAGATTGATTGAAGTTGAACTCTGTGTGCCATACTAGGCTCTGTTTTACGTGCCTCTAAATCTGCAATGATTGTCAGACAAATGGAAGGGGGACTCTCATTCTGCATAATTTTAGGACTCCTCTCTTCTTCCAGAGCAGCGGTCCTCAAACTATGGTCTGTGGGCTGGATATGGGCTCCTAGGGCCCTGGATCTGGCCCCTGGGAGCAACTGCAGATTCCCCCCCCCAAACTTTGAAAGCGAGCAAGCTATGCAGCCTCCCATGCCATTTTAACCTCTGTGGTGGGCTGTGTCACTTCCCCCGCTTCTTCCCCCCCCCGAAGGGGTGGAGCAAAAGGGAGGAGGAGGTGGTGGCTGGCCAGGCAAGGCAGTGCACATGCGCACACTTGTATGGGCTGTATTCGCCACTTCCGCCCCCTTTGGATGCTCTCCTGGTTCAGTTCCTCTCTCCCTCCCTCTTTCTTTCTCAAGTGGGCACTTGCATGGCTCCCCTCTGCTGGTGGAGGCCCAGGCACTTCATGGCTGGCCGTGGGGGACCATGACTGATATGGGGAGGAGCAGCACAATGAGCTCGAGGCCCTCTAGTCAATTTACTCAGACTTAAAGGTACCAGGCAGTCAGGGAGCACTGTGTGGAGAGGCTGGGCTGGGCTGAGAGGGTCCAGCGTGGTCCCTGCTCCTCCCCCATCACCCAGGTGACCAGCGCATCACTGCTTTGAGCTGGCTCAACAGTGCTGTGAAGAGCAGGACAGTTGAAAATGGGAGGGCCGTGACGTGGTTCCCCCACTCCCCCGAGCAATGGAGCCACTTCATGCCATCTCTCCCCCCCCCACTGCCTGCTCGCTGCTTCTATCTAAGGCCACCACCACCACCAGGTTAGAGAGTGGTGAGGAAGAGGAGGAAGCCTTTCCCGCAGCCCTCCATGGCTCTGAGGCTCTGCCCCTGCTCCTCCTCTGCCCTGCCCACCTGCCTTCCTTGTGCGGCCACCGCCACCGTGTTATTGTGGTTATGAGGAAGGTCTTCAGGTGTGAGGGATACATATTAATGCCATCACCCTCTCTGTTTTATGGATGTCCAGCTCAGAGAAGGCGGTTCAGGAAACGAAGGTGGTGGAGAACCATGCCAATCTGCAAACATGTGGAACCCCAGGAGAAGATCAGGAGTGGAGTGAACCCATGAAGAACGAGCGAAACGACATCTGAGAAATTACAATGAGCTTATTGAACAAGGACTTCCTCGTGACTACGCAGTAGAAGGCAGAGCAAACCAATTTCTCCCATGTCCTGGAGGAATGGCAGATTAGAAAGGAGGGAAATCGGTGTGTGTGTGTGTGTGTGTGTGTGTGTGTGTGTGTGTGTGTGTGTGTGAGAGAGAGAGAGAGAGAGAGAGAGAGAGAGAGAGAGAGAGAAGTCCATGCTCTTATTTCAGCCAGCACTGAAGATTTTAAAGTAGGCTCTGTTGATGGATTAGGTGCCTTTTACTAACAACCTGAACAGATGTGAGTTCCATTCACACTGAAAGAAGTTGAATTCAGATTTGATGTGATTCCAGTGTGCTTAAGTACTACAGGGTCACATCCAAATCCAGCATATTCTAATGCTCTTTCTTCTATACCAGTTTTAACATTGTTTTCTTCCTGAAAGGTACCATTGTGTGCTGTTTTGTTACAGTCGTGACCGACTTTTCGTGACCCCAGGTCCATGGAGTTTTCCTTTAATTTAATATTGTCGGCAGTTTTCTTGTTTCTGTTTCCCCCCCTTCAAATTAAAATGGAATAGTAAGTATAAGTATAGCTCTAATGATACCAGTGCTGTAAATCGCAAAACCCAACACGTTGTTGTTATAAGGAGTGCACTATGTGAGACATCCAAAGTTCAGCACCTCAGAGAGTTAATTAAGTCTTAAGTTAATTGGCAATGATCTTATCAGTGGATGTGAAACCACAACTGATGATCTTGTTTGTGCTTAAACTGAATAACTGAGGTCATTACAAGCCCTTTTAGTATGTTATTGACTTATTTATAATTTCTTAATTCATTTTGATTGACTTTCAAAGTATCTTGCTGCGTGGATTTAAATTCACTGACTTTTTATTCCACAGGAAGTCAAGGGGAATATCAGTAAGCAAAGAAGAAGAAGAAATCCAGTGTATGCATTCTCATTACAGAAACATTCTGTGCTTCGTACCACTTCCAGTACTTCAAACATTGGAAGGCTATAAGGTAGATTTTTTAAAAATGACTTGACAGTTAGTTCACCCATGGGGCATTTAGGTATGGAAAGGTCTAAACTTGTCCTTTGAAATGGATCTGGAAACGAACTGAAGGAGTGTGCAAATTACACACACATATCCGTTTATGAGCATTTTTCTGGCACCCAAACTGGCCCTATCTTATTAGGTTCTTTTGCTCCTGGTTTTGAGTGTTCAAATGAGATTGAGCACTTGTAATTAGGTTTTAATTCATGCTATTGTGAAGTATATTTTTATCGCTATTTAGTTTTACATTTACAACATCATAAGCTGTCTGTAGCACCAAAGGAAGAGGGGGAAGGGAACACTAATTCGTGTTTATAGAGTGGAAATTAGGATAATGAGTTTTGAGTCCAAAACTAAAGGCTGATTCCCACATTTATCTGTAAAGTTGCCATAGGAAGGGAGGTAGCAGTTTTCCTGGTGGGTGTTGGATACACTGCAATCAAAAGGCTAGGATAGAATTTTCCAGAAGGCAGCAGTCTGATCATTCAGGTACAATGTTGGCGATGACTCAAGTCAAGACATTTTGCTATCTGAGGAGTTTGCGGCCCTTCCCACTCCGTCGGCAACAGCCAATCTGATTGGCAGTTTGGTTTTAGGGCCAAATTATACTTTAAGGAATTTGCACATTTCCTATCCTTGTAGTTGTCCTTTTCTAGATCTGCAGCTCCCGTGAGGTTCTCTGCCTGACTAATCAGACTTGCAAATAACGTCTTATCTCTTGTGACCTATCCCAAAACAAAAGCAACCTAATTTTACAGCAAGTGAGTCGGAGAAAGTGTCTGTTGGGATAAATACTGTAGCGTAGATGCTCGTGGCGCAGTGGTTAAATGCCTGTACTGCAGGTGAAACTGTGCTCACGACTTGGGTTCAATCCCTGGTAGCAGGCTCAAGGTTCACTCAGCCTTCCATCCTTCCAAGGTCGGCAAAATGAGTACCCAGCTTGCTGGGGGGGGCAATGTGTAGCCTGCACACTGTAATTAAAATTGTAAACCGCCCAGAGACGACTTGTAGTTGTATGGGGTGGTATATAAGCAGAACACTTTGCATTTAAGCAAGCTTGGCCTGGGCATGAATCCTTTGGCTCAGGGTTTCTCGCCACAACTGGCTCAGCTCTCTGGAGTTTCAGGGAAGTTGCCAACCCCACCTGCAAATGGGATAGGAGATATAGTCCTTATGGTGCCTCCACATATAATCCTGTGAAGGTCTTGGGGGGATCTCTTTCTGTCCCACCAACCTCACTAGCACATCAAATGAGAGCACAAGACAGGGGCATCTTTAGGGTTGCTCCTGGGATGTGAGTGACACTAAACAGTTCCCCTTCCACCCGTCCTTCCATCAGCAGGCAAAGACTTTTTTATTTAGAGAAGCCACTATAATACATAGATGTGGAAAGGACTTTTAACAGTAGATAATGTTTCCGTTGCTATTATCTTCAAATTAAAAAAAAATTATACCAGTTTTTCTGGTTTCAATGTGCAAATCTATTTTTAAACTATAGTTTATTGTGGGGGATCCTTTACCTGGATCTGTTCTTAAACTTGTTTTGTAAGCTGTCTTCAGGGGCTTATCTAGGGGGGACAGAAGGGTAGATCTGCCCCAGGCGCAGCAATATGGGGGTGCCTGGAGGGGGAGCAGGAGGAGGAAACTGTGTCCAGCAGTCCTCCTTTCCCCTAAGGCAGGCATGACCAAACTTCGGCCCTCCTGATGTTTTGGACCACAACTCCCAGAATTCCAAGCCTGTATTTCCAATGGCAAAGGACTGTGGGAGTTGTGGTCCAAAACATCTGGAGGGCCAAACTTTGGACATGCCTGTCCTAAGGCTTGGTGATGGCACCACCTTCTCCGTTGCCTCCGCCACCGTGCGCCAGGTGAGCAGCAAAGCAGGCAGGCAGGCAGGAACGTGGTGGCCACGGCGCCCTCCTCCTCCTCTTCCTTGCCATGGTGGGAGATGTGTAAGGTGCACGTGCATGCACCCACCCCACGTCTGCAGGGTTCGGTCCCCCATTGCTGGGTGGGTGCGATATGGGGGGGGCGGCAGGAAGGGCGCAAAAATGAACTTTGTCCCCAGGCGCTCCTAATCCTGGCTACGCCTCTGGCTGTCTTGCTTACAAAAGCTTGTTAACTAAGCTGAAAGGCAAGAGAGAAATGACAAAAAAATTTGGATGCTGGACACTGAACCAAAGAAGATTCTCTCCTCCTAAAGGACGAGCTGCAACATACAGTTTCACATACCCCTCTTCAGTTCTATAGTACTGATGGGGTGGCATTTATAATATCACTTGCTGGTTTGTGGGTGGGGCTTAGCTGCGGTGGGGGGGGGCTGCTGGCATCTCCTCCACATGACTCATAATATTCTGGGTCAGGTGAGTGCCTCCCTATGCCCAATGACAGGACAGGTCCTCTACAGAGCTTAAAGCAAAAACAATAGAGCTCGGGCATATTGTTTTTTATCCATGATGTGAAGATAAGGTGCAATAGTAGTCAGTAAAAAAATTAAAAAAATTAAAACTTATCTTGTGGTCACCTGCCTGCATCCATGTGAGAGGTGAGTTCCAGAAATGAAAATCAGGGTGCTAGATAAAAGATCACAAAATAAATAATGGCTTCAAAGACACTCTGGCCAAATTCCCCACCCACCCAAGTTCATCTTCTGTTGCATCAATAGCACAGATCCTGCTCCCATTTCCTGTAGGATCTAATTGATGACACATCTTTCTGAGAGCAATTTGACCAGTTTTGGAGTGCTGGTTCTGCTTGGACGCAGTTGCTATGCTTGGGATCTCAAACCCCTGTGGACTGGATGCTTTTAAGTGCTTGCCTCTGCTCATCTTGAATACTTCATTGGAGTACATCCCTGTGGTCATACATACAAGAAGAGATTTGATCTTTATCCTGTCATCTCAAGAGGACTTAAATGGGCTGCATTCCCATCACAACTGGATTAATCCTACTCCATGAAGAAAAACTCCCAGTGTGGGAACCCTTGTAAGCTACAGTAGTTCTCATTTTTAATAGCTCACTTACAAAGCAAAGTGTTCTGCTTATATACCGCTCCATACCACTTCAAGTAGTCTCTGGGCGGTTTATAGTTTTTAATTACAGTATGCAGGCTAAACATTGCCCCCACCCCCCAGCAAGCTTGGTACTCATTTTACCGGTCTCAGAAGGATGGAAGGCTGAGTGAACCTTGAGCCTGCTACCTGGGATTGAACCCCAGGTCATGAGCACAGTTTTACCTGTAGTACAGGCATTTATCCACTGCCCCACAAGGCTCTGTTAACATGCCATTCTCTGAAAACATGCCATTCTCTCAACCTGGCCGATCTGGTCATCCATCTACCTAATGTTTCTGCATGCATGGTGGAAGTCCGACACTTCATTTCCAATAGGTTTTGCAGAACAATGTGTAATATTATAACAAGGGTGGACAAGGGGAACCTGCAGACCGCGTGTGAGTTTAGGGCTGGTTTTTTTTTACACTATCTGAAAGCTCTTCCTCAAAAAGTGCAGTAATATCCAAGGGTATTCAAGGTAGTATTCATGGCTTTACTTATCTGCAGTTTCAAAGTACAGTGGTACCTTGTATAGAGGAATTAATTTGTTCCAAATGAAATTATGTTAAGCAAATTTTCCTTTTACAAATTTCCCATTGGAATGCATTGAAAATGGAGTAATCCCATTTTTATGTTGTACGGATTTGCCCCATAGGCAATTCTGTTAAACAAATTTCCCCTATCTCTGGAATATTTTATGTTGTTTAACAAATTTTATGTTATACAAACTGTTTGTTATACAAGGGTCCACTGTATTAAAATATTTTTAACAACTAGAAAAACCCCGACTCCCGGCCGAAAAAGCAGGTGAAAATATGCCTGCCTGAGGCTTTGCCACCTACCAGAGGGGTGGTTTCTGGGGGGTCCTCGGCCTTCCCCCCCTCCTCTCCTGTCCTGGGCTGCTTGCACCAGGCTGGGAAGAGGCAGGCCACTCTGCAGGAAGTGGTGCCACTGTGTGGGAGTTTTGTCAGCCAGCGAAATAGGGCCAAGGCACAGGAGACCACCACTCGCGTGGTTGGTGAAATGGTGGCCATGAACAGGTTGCCCCTCTCCTTTGTGGAGTCATCAGGATTCAGGCACCTGATGAAGCACGTGGCTCCATGGTACGAGCCTCCATCCCGGTTTACCTTCAGCAGGCGGGTGATTCCCTCCCTTTTTGAGTCCGTCAGGGACATGGTCCGGACCCTGCTGCATGTGGCTCGGCTGGGCCGCGCTGGTATGGCGTTTCCAGGGTGTTCCCACCGGGCGCTCCCTCTGCTCTGTCCTGAATTTGATCCTTGGGGATTCTGCCAGTCAGCTCCTTTGGATACTCCAGCTGGCGATGATTCCCCAAGAGCTTGAGGGGCACTCAACAAGATGAGTGGTGGTGGGGACAACTCTCATGCCACTACCAGACTGAATCTCTGACCGCTAGTTGACCAGGGTGGCATTTGTTTGGCTTTACAAGGAGTGTCATGGGGAGGGGACATTGAGAGGAGTAGAGTAGACCCTCATCCAGATTTGGGGGAGGAACGAAATACTGTGTCTCCTGCTGCCTCTGAGAAGTGGAGGGGAAATGGGATGGATAAAGGCTTCAAAACAAAACAAAACAAAAGTATAACAGGCAGCCAGACCAAGTAGGGTGGCAGTTTCAGTCAGTGTTGACCAAGAGAAAAAAAGAATATTGCATTCTGCCCACTTTGTTTGCTTTATTGCATAGGATGCAGTCTTTAATAATATATAGGATGTAGTCTTTAATAAATATATTATTCATCACCCAGTTTAAAGTGTTTTCCGCCTGCTCTGGGTCATTGCGGGATGCCCCCATGCTCTGGGAAGTCAAATCGCGCTAAATCGCGGTAGAAACGACAAGCGACGAACGAAATGTTGAAATGACAAATTTTTGAAAAAATTCGCGACAAACGGAAACGGAATGAAATGGACCCATTCCAACAAACGAAAAATCGAAACGTCATTTTTTCTGGTCGTGCCCATCTCTAGTGGTGTCCCACAGTGATTTCTGTATTTTTCTCTTTCTTTTATCATGCTATGTATAGCATGCAGTACTATCCACATTTTTACAGCATCCACATTTTTACACATTTCTGCTATGCATTTCTGGTGGAGCACAACCATGCTGTTAAAACCCAGGCAATTCAAGTAGTAAGAAAATGGAAGTACAATGTTTACTAGTTGGCCAGACCTTATAAATGATCAAGAAAGAACTAGCTGGACAGGGTATGGGATGGGAGTCCTTTTTTTTTTTTGTACCAGTAGAGTTTTCCAACTGGGTGCTGTTATGTTGGATTTTATAGACTGGATTATTCCAACTCAGCAAAATTTTATGTTCCTTTGAAGAAAGGAATAGATATTTTATTCCTCCTTAATCATGTAGCCAATACGCCTGAGCCTCGGTAGGTTACATTTGTTTTAAAATTAAAGGAGGAAATTAAATATACTAGTTATTCTGTCTATATTGAGGCCCTGGCTGTTCCTTTTAAAATGACCTCATTAATTTCCCGACACTGTTAAGAGGTGGTATTTTGAGAGGAGCCATAAATTTTTCCTTATTCACAACTGTCTAATTTTTATTTATATATATTGTTACCTTAAAATTATGTGCGAATGGAACCGTGCAATTACATCTGATTTAATATCCTCAGATAATCCTGCATGATTATATGAAAGGTCTTGGTTTATCTTGAGAAGTGATATTTTGGATTTATTACAAAAGCGAGGTTGGGAGGGAAAGACCTTTAGGGAACCAATTAAATTTTCCCAGTCAGCGTCTGCACAGCCATTTATACTGCTTTGAAACTTAGCAGAGAAAATAAATCAATTTCTTACCTTAAAAGGAGAATCAAAATTTCCTCCGCTGACAGAATTAAAATTAAAGGGTACCATTGAAAAAGGGGGAGCACTCTAAAAAAATTAAATTGATTGCTGAGGTCAATTTTTTAAAATATGTAGCTCTGGGGTTTTTTTTAATACTGTGGGTTGGGTTTGTATTGTATCAACACCATAATCTGATTGATCTGACAAATTTCCATCTTTTCTCTAATGAATCCTACCAAGCAGTGTTTCATTCCTTAGGCCTTGCCACCAAAAACACAAATTTTGCCTCATAAAGGATATTTTACACTTGTGTCAGCCTGTTTCTTCAGACAGTCTCTTTTCTCCCTCCCCATAGAAATCTGTGACCAGATTTGAACTGGCAATAGTTAACTTAAGAATATAAGAACATAAGAAGAGCCATGCTGGATCAGGGCAAAGGCCCATCTAGTCCAGCTTCCTGTATCTCACAGTGGCCCCACCAGATGCGTTTGGGAATGCATGAGACTAGATATCTGTCTCCTGACACCACTCCCCCGCATCTGGCCTTTGAAGTGCCCTGGTTTTAAGCCTGGAGATTACACACCTCCATCATGGTTTGTAACCTGGGATGGACTATTCCTCCACGAATCTGTCCAATCTGCTTTTGAAGGCATCCAAGCTAGATGTCATCACCACATCTTGTGGCAGGGAGTTCCACAGACTAACAACATGTCGGATAAAAAATTCTTTTGTCTGTTCTCACTCTCCAAGCCCACATTTTGAGTGGATGTCCCCTAGTTTTAGTATTTTGTGAGAGGGAGAAGAGTGTCCCCCTATCCACTCTGTGAGTGGTTGTTGTGCGTGGGTGGGATGGTAGCCATCAACTGTCACCCACCTTGTTCACCCTAAAAGGGCTTAATTGACAGGCAGAACTCAGATCTGGGAGAGGAGCAGTTTAAAATGAATGTCTTTCAGCTGCAAAATGAAAACAATTGATCAGGGGCTGATGAAGAAAAAGATGAAAGGGAGCCCCAGAGAGGCAGTGATACCAAGTGATGCTTAAGACCCAGCCTCCATTTTAAGAGGGAAGTTTTGCAGCCTTCATGGCTGTGTTTTTGTTCACGAGAAAGACTGGTTGTTATTTATTCATTAACTTAATTATTATGGCAAGATAGAACAAGGCATGTCAGAAGGTCTGCCCGTGCAGCTTCCAGTTTGGAAGTTGGCAGGTGAAGACATGCATGTAAGAAAATGTAAGAACAATGACATTCCTGTTGTTTGTTCACACAGGGCTTTATCATGAATGATGGTCAGATGCTTATTAGGGAAATCCCATAGTCATTTTCCTGAGAGACATCCTCAAATAAAGGCAGCTCTGTTGCTCTGTATATCTGGAGTAGTTGTCTTCATCTCCATTAGGAGAGACAAATGTAATTGTGATGGTTCATAGCTGCCTGATCAGGGTGAAGTTTTCAAGGGCTGGATCCAATGTTGAAAACTTTCTTAAACTCCTAATGGTCTACTCTGTCAAGGCCAAAAGTATGGCACTCAAACAATCCCCTCAGAGAACAACAGAACTTTACATGTAACATCCCTTGAGTTTTGAGTCTGTGGTGGTCTGCTCTGTCACCGCTAACATTTATCTCTGAAAGGGTTAGTTACTAGTGTGAACCAAATGATCATGCCAATCTTATCAAAGTTCACCTGGGCATCAAGGTCTCCATCATATACTTGCTCCTGGCTGGTTCGCCAAAGATCTCAAATGGCATTAATTGACCATCCATGGTCAAAGAAGTGTTCTTGCCTGAGAGAATCAGACATCCTGTGAATCTGCATGGGGTTGTGGGATGCTCGGCGTTAAAGCAAACAACCTTCTCCCTATAGACCAGGCATGTCCAAACTTTGGCCCTCCTGATGTTTTGGACCACAGGTCGCAGAATTCTAAGCTTAGATTGCCAATGACAAAGGACTGTGGCAGCTGTGGTCCAAAACAAGTTTGGACATGCCTGCTATAGACCCTTTGTACAAGCAAGGAAGAATTAGAAAGGAAGAAGGATGGAAGGTCCTACCAAGAAGATGTCCATTTCAGCAAGCTGATCCTGCCGAGCCCTGAATTGTTTCCGTGCAGTTTCAGATCAAGATCACAATGGGCGTTGTAGGGTTTATTTGAGCTTATAATTTTAGAGACAGATATAGATACAGGAAATGCAGTTCACAGCAAAGGCAGCATTGACACAACGCAGGTTCTTCCCAACTGCTTACTGAGCGCAGACTGGACGGCATATTATATCACATTATGTGTGGGTTACAGCAGATTACAGCTAAATAATATCCACACTTTAGCATTTCACAGCTGTTCCCTTGTCTTGGCAGGCTCTCTCGGACTCCTTCCAACCTAGGTCAGCAAAAAAACAACAGCCATGCTACTCCCCAAGCCTCACGGCATACCTTTTTTATTTATTTAGATTTATTGCTATACTGAAGAAGCTCTTCTCTTCCCCACCTGCTTTGTTCTTGCTGTATCCTGCCCCACTCTGCTTTCCATATCTTACCCATCTGGCTTTCCTCCACAGGATTGATGGACATCCTCTGGTGTTATGGATCAAAGCTGAGCATCCTTCCGCTGGAATTTAATGCAGAAACTAAGTTGCACCGGGGATCCTAACACTTCAGTTTGCTTCAGTGATGCTTGCTGCGCTTCGTGTACATGTGCTACTTTTTTTAGATAGATAAATCTTTATTGTCATTGTCCTGTGCAGAACAATGAGATTTAAAGAATCTACATCAGCTTTTATAGGACTTAACAGTACAACCATACATAAATCTCTATCCCCCAACCCTCATACACATATTTAACCCACTAACACACTTAAAAACTATAAATAACTCTAAAAACTCTAAAAACTCTAAAAACTAATTACAGAAGCTCCATCAGAAACTGCATTTCACAGCATTCAAAGCCAAAACTGCACTTGGACAGAAACTATTCCTCAAGCAGCTAGTCCTGGTCTTAATGACCCTGTGTCTCCTCCTAGAGGGCAGAAGCTAAAAGAGAGCATTTCCAGGGTGTGTGAGATCCTGCATAATCTCTACAGCTTTCTTATAATACCTGGAATCATAGATTTGGTCTAAAGTAGGAAGAGTACACCCAATTATTCTCTCCGCAGTCTTAACAACTGTAGAGTTGTAGAGTTGTAGAGTTACTGTAGAGTTAGTTCTTATTGTTTTGTTTTGCAGCCTTGCATGAAGCTTGTAGTTTGAATAACTGGAAGATATTTCCCTGCACTGGAGTGATTGTCCGTCTCTCCAGCACTAAACAATTGTTCCTTCCAGCCTCTACATTCAAAGAGAGCCCCACCTGTCTGCTGAGTATTCTTTCCCTCTCTTTAGCTTGTTGAGAATCAGTCTGTTTGCTGGTTCGCTGTTCATCTATTCACAATTTTAAGTAAAGGCAGTTTTTAAAAAAATCCTTCTCCTACAAAAGTCTCAGAAGGAGACCTTAAGTGCCAGTTACTGATTTTCTGCTTTGATAGTTTGATACATTTGGTACATTGGTCAATGTGTTTAAAGAGCTAAACGAGAACATCTCAGGTCCAAATGCTTACAGTTGCTAGTACTCCTAGGGAAGCCTGTAAGATCTCCACCAGGAACCACACATTTTCAGTTGCTGGCCCTACCTGGTGGAACCAGCTTCCTAGCGAAATTAGGTCCATGGAGTCCTTTTCAGCATTTAAAAGAGTGTTAAAATCATGACTGTTTAAAGCTGCCTTCGGCAACTAGGAGGTGGAACATTTATTGTTTTTTTCTTGCTCTCCCCCTGACTACTTTGCTGCCATCTTATATCTTTTACCTTTTACCTTTATATTTTTTATAATATATTATTGCTTGTCGACATTTAATGATGTGGTTTTATTTGTCTTTGTTCCATGCTGGTATTTTATTTGTTTATGCCCTATGTTATAAACCATCCAGAGTTCCTTTGGGAACGTCGGGCGGTCTATAGATACAAATATATATAAAAAAAATGGCAGTCTTTGTATTGCACTTGCATTAAACTTCCATTAACATCCAGCTTGGAAGAGGCGCTCTCCAGCATGAATGAACCATCTAAGACAGGGTTAAACAAACCGTGTCTTGTCTAGGATTGAAATGCATATCATTCATTGTCTCAGTCATGTTTGTCTGCTGTAGAGGGGAATAGGAGTCCAGCAATGTCTCAATCGTGTTACGTTGTGACCCACCCATGGACCCTGAAGCAGATGCCCTAGGGCAGTGGTGGCAAACCTTTGGCACTCCAGATGCTTTGGACCACAACTCCCAAAGTTGTTTGTCATTGGCAATACAGGCTTGGAATTCTGGGAGTTGTGGTCCAAAACATCTGGAGTGCCGAAGGTTCACCACCACTGCGCTAGGGAGTCAACTCTTGGTAAGAAGATCAGGAACAAAACTAGCTAATTAAACCTATCCCCAGAAATATCTGGTTTCTTCACCTTCCATTTGTTTCATCCAAAACATTGACCTGACACTGAGGTTCTCTGTTAAAGCATGTTATTAAGGCTAATGCTGAAAAGCGGCTGTGGATGCCCCTGGATGGATGTCTGCTTTGTCGTTTGATAGCAGTTGTGCTGTGCCATATTTAATTTCACTTAAACCTAATAATTAATTTTATCAATGGCCAATTTACTGCAAGCAAACCACGATTAACCAACATGCAGATTTGGACCTCCCTGTTAACCGCCAACGCCTAGGAATGGCTTGCGGTCAGGCGCATTGACCTCCATCTAGCCCTTCTGCCTTGTAATAATTATGAAAATGATTAACTGATCTTATACATTGAATTCTAATGCCAAAAGACCCCTTCTACTGGCATTTGAATTCATTAGATTTCCTCTTTGGATTGAATTTTGTTCACGTAAGCTTGGGTTTTAATTCATTATGGTTTTAACAGAGCTGTTTGCATCAATTCATTTCTAAGTCGTACTCTCATTCATCACTGACCTAATTAATTGCCATCTCTCAGTAAATGCTGAATAACTAGGGTGATCATTGATTGTTCTTCTAAATGTGTTGATCCTATGTTACCTGCTGACAACAAAGGAATTTTCTCATAGGTTTTCTCCTGTATATACCTGAATGATGCCTTTCCTCCAGACTGAGATACTGCAAGAAGCTACCATTCCGTGTTGGATGAATCTTATTTAGAAGGTCATTCTGAAGCTTCTTGAGCTAGACAGCATCACGCCCGGGCAGGCATGTCCAAACTTCGGCCCTCCAGATATTTTGGACCACAACTCCCATAGTCCTTTGCCATTGGCAGTCTAAGATTAGAATTCTGGGAGTTGTGGTCCAAAACATCAGGAGGGGCGAAGTTTGGACAAGCTATGTCAGTGATGGCAAACCTTTTAGAGACCGAGTGGCTAAACTGTGACTCAAAACCCACTAATTTTTTGCAGAGTGCCAATACAGCAATTTAGGGGCTGTGAAGGGGCGATGTCAGGTGCCCACAGAAAGGGCTCCGAGTGCCACCTTTGGCGCCCGTGCCATAGGTTCTCCAACACGGAGCTAGGGCTATGAGACCTATAAATTGTTTGATTAATAGATCAGCAGCAGTGCAAGAAGGAAGGGAGGGAGGGAGGGAGGGAGGGAGGGAGGGAGGGAGGACCCTTCAGCGAGGCAGCTACCCTATGTCAAAGGACAAAAGGTCTGCTCCAGAGTCTGAAGAGTCATTGTTTCATCTGTGAAGATTCTCAGTCATCCAGGTTCGTTTAACTGGGAGTTGAGTCAGGGCTACTGGACTTCTTTTTTGAGAGATAGAAACGTTTTGCTGTTCATCCAAACAGCTTCATCGGTCTGAATACAGCTAGTGCAAGAGACCTTCTTATAGTCAGCTTGACCTCTTGTCCCCTGGTCTGATTGGCTCATAAGATGAACAAAGCCTGAATAGGCTCATTGTTTCATCTGTTAACATCTCTTTATTTTTGACTAATTCTGATTTAAAATCAATATCTACTTCAAGTATTTAACAAGCCAAATATCTACCTTAAGCCAACACCAAAAAGAAAGAAAAAGAGAGTTTTTTTAATCACATATCTATCTTACATTATAATAAATCCCTAGTTTTAAAATATACTAAGCATATTTAAGTATAGTTATTGTGAGTTTTTCAGGCTGTTTGGCCATGTTCTGGATGTTTTTCTTCCTGACATTTCGCCAGACTCTGTGGCTGGCATCTTCAGAGGGCAAGGAGCTCAGGGAACTAGGAGTTATCTCTGTGCTCTGGGTTATAAAGTGAGTGAGACTGGGGTTGTTTAAGTTGTGGGAAAGAGGAAACTTGTCTATGCAGGAAAATAGCTGTTAGTCATTGTATTGTGATGAAGGGATTAAGAAGTTTCAATGCAATCAGGGGTAGCAACGATCCTTGATGGGTGTTGTTAGCTGTTCTATTGTGTGAACAGATCACTTTTGTTTGTGGCTGGGTGGGAAGCATTGAGCTTTGACCTTTTGCACTCTGCAGCTTTTAGTACTGGAAGTCAGGCTCTGTTGATTTTTAGACTTTCTTTTTTGTTGAAACTGTGCTTATGTTTGTGGATTTCAATGGTTTCCCTGTGTAGTCTGACATAGTGGTTGGTAGTGTTTTTCAGTATCTCTGTGTCCTGGAAGATGATTTCATGTCCAGTTTATTTCAGAGTATGTTCACCTATTGCTGATTTTTCAGGTTGTTTTAGTATGCAGTGTCTTTCATGTTCTTTGATTCTGGTCTGGATGCTGTGCTTTGTGGTCCCAATATATACCTGGCCACAACTACAAGGTATCCGGTATATTCCTGCAGTTTTGAGTGGATTCCTTTTGTCCTTTGCTGACTGTAGCATCTGTTGTATTTTTGAGGTGGGTCTAAATACTGATTGTAGGTCATGTTTTTTCAACACTTTGTCCATGTGGTCCATGACTCGCTTTATGTATGCAGAAATACTTTGTTTGTTGGAGGCTGTTTTTCTTCTTCATTTTAATGGCTTTTGATTTTGTTCTTGGAATAGCCATTTGCCTGTAGGACCCAATTCAGGTGGCTGAGTTCAGTGCTGAGGAATTCAGCTTCACAGTTTCAGTTTGCATGGTCTACAAGAGTTTTGATTATGCCTCTTTTTTGTCATGGGTGGTGGTTGGAATTTTTATGTAGGTACCAATCTCTGTGTGTGGGTTTTCTATAGACCTTGTGTCCTAATTGGAGGTCCAGTTTGTGTATGACCATGACATCTAAGAATGGGAGTTTCCCCTCTATTTCTTTTTCCATGGTGAATTATATATCTGGGTGGATATTGTCGAGGTAGTTTAGAAATTATTCCACTTTATCTTCACCATGACTCCAAATTATAAATGTGTCATCCACAGATCGGAACCAGACTGTGAGTGCAAAGAGTGCTGCATCCAGAGCTTGTTTTTCAAAACGTTCCATGTAAAAGTTTACTATTACTGGGCTGAGGGGGCTCCCCATGGCAACTCCATCTTTCTGTTCATAGAAGTCATTCTCCCACTGGAAGTAGCTGGTCATTAGGCAATGTTGGAATAGGGCCTTAATGTCTTCTGGAAAGATCTGTTGGATGAGTGCTAAGATGTCCTTTATTGGTACTTTGGTGAAGAGCCTTCAAGAATACATATTTAAGTATCTTTAAGTTAATCTAGCAGGAGATAGATGCCATCTATAAATGATTAAGCCTAATTTCCTTTTATATAATGTTGCTACTATAACTTTAAAGTTTCTTATCAGAGATTTTCTATGCTTTATATAAGTTACACAATTTCAAATTTCCTTTACCTCTACTTTGTGGGTTGCCCTAGGACAAAGGTGGCGAGCCTTCAGCAATCCAGATATTTTGGACCACAACTCCCATGGTCCTTTGTCATTGGCAATACAGGCTTGGAATTCTGGGAGTTGTGGTCCAAAATATCTGGATTGCTGAAGGCTCGCCACCATTGGTCCATATCCTGGCATATGAGATCTTTCTTTTTCTCGTAATTTCCTATCCAGCCTCATTGTGTAGGTGAAAGCAGTAAATATTGAGAAATAATATTGTGGGAGCTTTAGTTACCCAGGCCATATCCGACAAATTTGCACTTGATCTTAAACTCTTCAAAGAATAGTAACAACATAATATCACCCTACACCAAGTCAATAAAGCCATGTAGTTAATAGAAAGAAAATAGACCAAGTGCTGGCTTCTGATTTATGGTGGACTAGTTTCTTACATAATCTATAACTCTAAACTACACAAATTTGTAGACTTTACTGTTCAGATATATAACCTGGAGACATATTGTTCCATCAACATGCCTGGTTCTTTCACTGATGCAGATACCTATCCCCTTCATGTATAGCTGCTATGAACAGTCCATCCCCATGACTTCCTCCTGCTAGCTACTTAAGTTGCTCTGCCTTCAGGCTAGGATGGCCACTTATATCATGAAGAAAGAGGTGATGCATTCCTTAAAGCAGGAAACAGAAACAGTCAAGTGGCAAGACACAGGGAGTGTTGATTTCATGAGAGGGGTAGGACTGACAGTCTCCCATCTTCCTCCCAGAAAATTCCAAACATTACATTCCAGTTTATCCAATGCTTCTTCCTTGTCTTCACATTCCTCCCTGATGTACCTCACCCTCATTTGTTCCTCTTTCATACAATTCAAGACCCGCAGCCAGCCATGTGACAGCGAGCCCTGTGGTTTTATTGGCTTTTTCTCAGTCCCGTTTTAGTCTTTGATACTGCAAACTGCCTTGAGTTTTTTTCCCAGTGAAAGGCAAGATGGAGCTATTTTAAATAAACATAAACGGATAAACACTCCAGGCATTCTTTAATCCAATTGACAGGGTTGTCATTCATGTGTGTGTTTGTGTATGTGTGTGTGTGTGTGTGTGTGTGTGTGTGAGTGAGTGAGTGAGTGAGTGAGTGAGTGAATGTGTGTGTGTTCAATCACAAATTTTTTTAGCAAGAAGAAGTAAATATAAGCCTATATTCCATTAAGTGGAAGCTGGAAGCTCTGGTGTCAGCATGGTAGTGAATCCACTCTGGCTTCAAGCAGCTCTCCAAGGTGCTGAATTACGGGCCTGCAAAATTTCAAACAGAAACCAGGAGCAAGATTTGCGACCTGACCGATCTTCCCTGGTTCTTGTAGTCGAGGCAGAGGAGTAGCCTGCAGCCCCTCCACAACCTTCATTCACCTACCAGTCCTACTAAAGTATATCCACTGAAGTCATGGATTTTACACAAGAATTGACTTGACATTCAGCTGTGGATTAAATGAGCACACCTGGGTTGTGATGCACAATGGGTGTCAGCCTTAGAAGCTACTGAACTATTATGCCTCTCACCCCTTATGGCTCTGCTACATGGGAGGTTTCCTAGTTTTAAGGTAATACCTAAAATCTCTGGGAAGTGCTATGGCTCCCCTGGGTTTTCAGCTAAGGAGAAAAATATTAGGGCTAGATGTTCCAGACAATGAGAAAAACTGCTTTTATTGTGTGAAGTGGCTTTAAACCCTTTACAGTGGTTCCTCAGTTTAAGTAATGAAATGCGTTCTCTGGGATGTTTCGTATCCTGAAAAATTTGCAAAATTAATGCGTTCTTGAGATCAGAAAAAAATGCAAAAAATGTCAACCCCCACCACCACCACACACACAATGCAGAATGCACAAAATAGGCATGGACGCAATGAAGGATCATTTCTTCACCTTTCCACTGCTTGAGAAATGCACCAAAACATTTGAAAAGTCCAACACCTGATGCAAAAAAAAGTCCAGAATGGCTCCAAAACTCAAAAAACAGCCCCAACTCCTCCCACACTTCTACAGACTTTGAGGGCACAATACATACTCTGTGCACTTTGGTTTTTTGTAATGCCTAATGAAAAAATGTAACCCGGGGCATTCCATCAAAAATTTTCTTAACCCACAGCATCCCCATTTTCAATAATTCCTTTTTGTAACCCGAGTTTTTTCGAAACCCAAAGTGTTTGTAACCCAGGGAACCACTGTATCTACTTCCCACTCCCAACTGCTACCATGGATTATCAACCACCACCACCACCTTTGAACTGCAGAACGAAGTCACCCTATGGATTCAGTCCCACCAGGGAATTGAACCCCCTTCCCTCCAACCAGCCTCTGGCTCCACGGTTAGGGGCCTAATCCAAATATTTTCATACAGGTGTTGTGCTTGAAACGTATCAAAAGACCAGGAAGAAGGGAAAAGAGGGTGTGAAGAGAGCTGGTGGGAACCTGGACTCACCATGCCATTTGGAATCAAGGAGCAGGATGACCTGAGCACCACCCCTGAGACTTCTGGTTTCTTGAGCATCTTTGTTTCATGGGCCCTCCTATGGTGACATCACAAAGGCCAACACCTGTGGTGTCACAAAAGGCCTCAAGTTTACTGCTGACCTGACAACCTTTGCTAGAGTCAGTGGGGGTTGTGGCCGAGCAATGCCTGGAGAGCTGCCAAGTTGCCCTCCCTTGCATCCTAGCACAAGGCCAAATAGCGTCATGGATTTGCTTGAAATTAGACGGTGAAGACAATCAGTAGGGAATGTTTAGTCAGACTCAGCATCTGCCAGAGACACTCAGCGTTTGCTCAAATTGGCCCTCGTTCCTTATGAAAAAGGCCTGAAGGCATCCAGACTGGAGGAGAACAGGAATTTATGAGTGACGGAACACCAGTTCACAGCTTGTAGGCTTTTGTTTTGTTTTGGTGTTTTTTTTTTTGAACGATGAGAGTAGGGAGGATTTGGGATAGAATAAAGCATTTGCAAAGGCCTCTGTAATTTTATTTTATTTTTAGTGCTGCCTTTTGGATCAGAGGAAAAGTCCGCCTTTATTTCCAAAGCAAAAAATAAAATAAAATGTTATCTCTCCATGCATGCCAGCAAAGCTGCGAGCGTGATTTGATTGTTCCTCGGTTAGCCTTTTCTAACCCTCTTTATGACTCATCTGGAAAAGTGACCCCTTGTTTAAAGCTCCTTGTTGCCTTGGGCAGGAGATGGGCAAAGTTGTTTGCTTCTAAAACTAGAGACAGACTTTTATAAGGCACCCAAAGTGTAGCTCTCTGTTCATATAAAGCTCCCCAATCCCGAGGGCAGGACTATGCCCTAGATATTGGGGGAAAACCCTGCTGTAACAAGGATCTCCCATCCATACTGTCACCTTTGTCTTGGCCAAGTTGTAGGAGCACCATACAGAGCTTCAGGTTCATAGGGTGTATCTACAGTGGTGCTACCACCCACGCACAACATATACCTGTTTGTGTGGGGGTTGGGTCATCAAAGGTTAGTACCGGCCAGTATGCAGGGCTAGTGCTGTGCAGTTGCCACATATGAAACTTACTAACTGGACAACAGAATTTGGAAAAGGCGGTTCTTGGTTGCCAGCAACCAAAATATTCGTTCCATCTGTGAATTATTTAAGACACAATCAGGTGTACTTGCAATTGCTTCCATAGTATTCAGATGGGAATAAAGGGGATACTGGGAACAATCAACATAGTGACAAGAACACACTGCGCCTCTAATGTCTTGATGGTAAACTAAGTCATTGACCTCATCCCAGAACTGCAAAGTTGGAAGGCACTATATGGATTATCAAGTCTAGTCCCTGTTATGGAGACACAACAGTGGGTTCCTGCATGGCAGGGGTTGGACTGTATGGTCCTTAAGGTCTCTTCCAACTCCATGATTCTATGATTCTATGATTCTAAGACTCTGCAGCCAGAGACTTAAACCACTGTGCTATCCAGCATGCATGCACATGTCCTGTTATGGCTGTTGCGTGTCCCACTTTTGCATACTAATTACTTTCAGCTGACATGGAAGTTATGGTATGTGGAGATGTGCCATGAAATATTCTGAAAATGGGAATAGCTAGGACCAGCAGTATTGCTACCTAATAGGTCAGCAACAGTGCAAAAAGGAAGGAAGGAAGGAAGGAAGGAAGGAAGGAAGGAAGGAAGGAAGGAAGGAAGGAAGGAAGGAAGGAATAGAATTCCCTCTTTCCTCCTAGTTTCTGTGCTGAGTCAGAAAAGGAAGGGGGTGCTGCTCATATGTGGCCTCTGTGAATGAGGAAGAACCCAGATTTTGCAGAAATCCTCCTTATATATAGAACCAGCACAGAAACAGGCAACTCTCTGTTGAGACAAGGCAACAAGGTACAGCGACTGCACACAACATAGCAACAGAAAGACTAGACCCCAGCCAGTCTTCAAAACAGTAGCTAGTATAATGCCTGAACAGAGAGAGAAATAAAGAACCTTATTCCCCTCTCTTCATCATTTATATCTGCTTCTTCCATCATAAAGCAAAATCCCTTGCCGTGCCAGTATCTTAATGAACAAACATCCCACCAGACAGAATGATGTTCCATGGAAGGCAAAATGTAATTAAAAGAAGACGGAAGAAGGGCAGGTTGACATAATGAACCCAACAGCCAGCATATGAGTTGCATCCGGTGCAGGCAGAACAGATTTTATGATTTGTTACTCAAAGGGCATTTTTAGTTAAAATGGAGACTTGTGTGGGAAAGATGAATGCATACCCTATGTACTGGCTTGGCAACTTTTTCAGAGGTCAAAAGGTCTATTGCATAGTATCTCCTTTTTTCCTGCTGTACCTTTATTTATATTAAACATATGCAAATGTTACATGCTCCATTGCCCCACTAATGAGGCCATTAGATTGACTCTGTAACATTTGAGAACATCAAACATTCTGAAGGCCTATTGACACTACCAGCCGCTATTAGTTTTATATCGCTTTGATGGACTTGTTTGTTTATTGCCTGTCCTTTTAGACCACTCAATAACCCAAGTTTGCAGAGCGGTGTGCAGTGCACTAGAAGTATAAAACAGAGACAGTGGAACAATGAATGCAATGAGTCCATAATCAAACCAAGCGGAGAGGAGTGAAAGCATTGCAGCAGGTGAAACTAAAGGAAAACTGGAAGCAAAATAGCAGACTGTTAAGATCCAATAGCACCCCAACAATTCTTAAAACATATTCTCGAAGCCTTTCACAGATGGGATCTGATAGCTGTTGTGAGTTCTTCCGGCTGTTGACTGTGTTCTGGAAGTTTTATTTCCTCACGGTTCACAAGATTCTGTGGCTGGCATCTTCAGAGGGGGCAAGGAGCTCAGGGAACTAGGAGTTCTCTCTGTGCTCTGACGACAGGCAGATATATGCTGTTGTTCATCATTATAAATAGACTAGAGATTATAGATCTTTTTGGTGGAGAGATGAGATTCATATATTTTGCACACACGGTTCAAGCTTAGCCTGCCTATCATATATAATGGGCTTCATCCAGAGACATCATCCAACAAGTTCTGGACTCAATACAATGTCTTATTGTCTTATTGACCCGGGCTTGTTTCTGGTGCCAGGCATTCAGAGTCTCTTTAAGTCAAATTGACACACTATGTTCCGAATGTATTGTATTCCTGCACATTGATCTGCTTACCATTTCAAAGCAGGGCCTTTTGGCAAAAATGGGCTGCTGCAGTGCCGTTTGCGTGGAAAGAGCTCGCGAATGCCGTTTTCTCAAGAGCTGGCATTTCAGGTCTGATTTTATGATCTCTTAGTGATCACACTAAACCCTCTCTCATTCCAATGATCTGCTGCTAAACGCTGCAGAGTAGATGCGAGAACTCCAGACGTTTCCCTAATTGCCTCTAAAACACAATTGCTGCCTTCATACTTTTTTGTCAAACAGAGGCTACAATTGACATTTCCAGTAAGTGTGCAACAACTGATTTCATGCGCTGTTCTCGGTTCCATTGGGTTGGCTCCCCCAGGCTGGAGGGAGAAATGCCAACTTAGAAGTAAATTTAAATAAATAAACAAACACCACAGGAAAAGCTGAAAGACTGATTTCTGCCTTCCCTTTTAACTGATACATAAACTAAAATGTTTTTAAAAATCTAGTTGCGGCTTGCCTCGTTCTATGATCATTTAACCACATGTCCATTGATCATCAGGAATATCTTCTTTGAAAAAGAGCTGCTGTCTTATAAGCAAATACAGTACAGAGCAAATAGATGTCACTGTGAAAGGTCAATAAGAAGTGACAACTGGGAAGGAGTCTCTGGCCCAGTGTGAGAATAAATTAATATTTGGAGTGCATGTTTGCACTCTGTATTCCCTGATTCAGTGTACGACCAGACAGCCCAATTATCTTGGCTAGCATTGTTCTAGATTATGTTTAACAAGATTGCTTTGAGATGCGGTGGGTCATTCGGGGTGACCCTTGCATCGAATTGCAAGGATGGGCCACATTCCACTATAAGTGGGCCTGTTTACCATAATCTAGACTGGTGGTTCTCAACCTTTTCCAGGTCAACCTTTTATAATAGCTAAGTAGCTTGCAAACCCCACCGTATTTGCATCAAAAGGCATTTTAAATGGGGGTAAAGTCAGCCCTCCCCGAAACTAAAAGCTTCTTTCTCCTTCAAAGGACCTGTTTTACACACACATATATATTTCAGTGTTCCGTGTGCATAAATGCATTCAGCCATGCCAGCCACATGGCCATGGACTTGCACAGCATTTGCTCTTTAGCTTGGAAGCAGAGGTGAGCACCGCTCCTAGAGATGGACACAACTAGCATGCAAGTACGGGACCCCTTCCAAAATGAAACACCAATGTCCTAGTGAGGCTGGATTTGGCCTACAAGTTTGAGACTTTTCACCCCTAGCCTACAACATCAACTTCAGACTTGTCTGTCTCTTGCTCTTCTCACCCTTATTAAAACAGCAGTGCATTTAACTTGCTTACTCATGCAAACAAGGGGCATCTACTGACCTCAATAGAATGAAGACAAATGATTCTGATCTCTCTTTTACAAACAACTCAGGAGACTTGGACGTTGCTATTAACTCAGCTGGCACAGCACCTTTTAAAATAATAAATCATACCACTGCCTTTCTGGCCCAGGTCTGTGTGCCCTGTTTTATTTTCAACCCCCCCCCCCAACTCCTGACTGCCAAAGTTATTAAAACTGCCCACCACCATTCGGCTGGGCTTCTAGTTAGGGTGGTAGGCTGGCCAATCTCAGGCCAGTGCATTCCCAGCAATGCCATATTCTGCACCAGACTGATTCTCAGGGGCACAGAGGAGAGTGGCATCTAGAAACAAGAGCAAGACTTGAACCTAAATGGGAGTACCTGTTCTCTACCCAGGTGAGCAAAGAGGTGCCAAATGAGGCCCTTTGTTTTTCATAAGCACCCTGCTTCCAACTCGTGGCACTTTTCCCCTTTACCATGGGTGCATCTCATGAGAGGTCAGGATATGACCCTTTGGACATGTCTTCAGGCACTCGCTGGCCCCGTTGCCTTTACTGTGGGCTGCAAATTTCGGACACCCATGGGCCACGTGCAATCTTGCCCCCAGCTGTCCCCCTCACTCTCCTTTGGAAAACAGAACATTAAGGGAGCTCACACAAAACAAGGTACAGACACCTCCATCTCTTGCTTGAGCAAACATCAAAGGCTGATTTCTCTCTCAAATGTTTTTTTAAAAGAAAACAAGTGTAACCTTGCCATTATATTCTAGACCCTTTTGTTTTACTGGCAGGAGTAAAAGAGTAAAAGCAACGCGTTCTGCTTTACCGCCTCATACCACTTCAAGTAGTCTCCAGCTGGTTTACAGGTTTTTTTAAATAACAGTCTCCAGGCTACATCTTGCTCCTGCCAGCAAGCTTGGGTACTCATTTTGCTGACCTCGGAAGGATGGAAGGCTGAGTCAAACATGAGCCTGCTACCTGGGATCGAAGCCCAGGTCGTAAGCAGAGTACTGTAGTACAGAGCCTGCAGTACAGGCATTTAACCATTGCGTCACGAGGCTCCAGGAGGAGGATCGGCAGGTCTTTTGGTGTGAGCTGCTAGCAGACATCTCAGGGAATTGTCTTCTTCTCTGGGGCTCCAGGTGGGGAGAAAAATATGAAGGTGAGCAGCACTGAAGGACGTTTGCATATTCTATGCAACAGAACATTTGTTGTCTGAGGTGGGGGTAAGGTCCCTAGTAGCAAGGCCAGGAAACACTGCTGTGACTACTGTACTTATAGTGGTCACCAAAAGATGTCCCCTGTTGGCCCTGGGGGCATTAGCTAAGGTATGCACCGAGTTTGGGTTCATTTTTCTGGATTCATGCTTGTTGCAACAATCAGCTGGCTCCAGAACCATTTCCACTTTGCTCCCAATTTATTTATTTATTTATTTATTTTAGAGTATTTTTACCCGGCCTTTCTCCTTGGAAAAGGACCCAAGGCGGCTTACAGTAATGAGGGATAATATACCATCCAATACAATTAAGCTCATCCTTAGAACTTCCCTAGGGGCCTAGGTCCCAAAATTAGAGATGGGCATGGAACATTTCCATTATTTGTTAGTTGTTCTGTTACGTAACGAAACGACAAATGAAAATTGTGATGAAAATGCAATGAAACAAACAGAACCATGAAAATTGTGGTCGTTACATTTCATTTCCGTTAATGGCGACGCACAATGAAATGAGCTGTTTTAAATGTTAAAAAAACGCCCTGGACATCCGTAAAAACGCAGCGATAATTATTTATATTGTCTGATAATACCTACCAGGGGGGTTGGGGTCCTTAAAATGTTTGTTTTTGTCTTCTCCCATCGCAATGTATTTTTCTTTTCCCTTTAAAATGGATGTCAACACCAGCCACAAAATGGAGGCAAGCCATGTGATGTGGGATCATGTTGAACCAATACCATGTCCAGGTTGCAGACTGGGCGGGCAGGTCTGGCAGCCACAGAGGGCATAAAAAGCTCTGGCAGCCCCCGTCCTCCTTGCAGTCTCTGGTGGGAGTTAGGGTAGGATTGCTGTCTCTGCGACTCTAGCTTCAGTCCTGCAGCCTCCCTGTGTGCGTGCATGCGTGCTGCGTACCTCTCAGTGAGTACCCTCCCTTGCCCTGCAGTGCAGTCACTCTGCGGCTGCCTTGCACCCTGGGCAACGCCTGCCGCTGCCTTTGCAGCCTCCCTGCATACCTAGTCTATACTGTGTCTCTGCCAGGATCCATTTTTTTTTAGTGTTTTCCCTCTGGTCTGGGGTGTTGGGGGATGCCTGTGCACGGAAATGCTTTTAAAAATTGCGCAAAAAGCGGGTAGAAACGACAAACGAAAAAATGAAAAACGGTAACAAATTTTTTCCAAAAATTCCCGACAAACGGAAACGAACTGAAACAGACCTCTCAACGGCAAACGAAAAACCGAAATGCCATTTTTTTTTGTTTCGTGCCCATCTCTACCCAAAATGTCAGGGAATTGGATGCAGTTTGCGTGGCAACCCTGGGTGTGATTTACAATGAATTTCAGTCAGTCAGTCAGTCACCTTTATTGGCATACTAAATAAATAAATAGATAGATAGATAAAATAGACAATGGGCAATAGAGAATAAAAGCACCATTTGTGGGAGTGTGCAGACCCAAGTCAGTATCGCTTAAAAAGAACAAAGGGGGGGGTGAAGGGAATGGAAAAAGTATTGTAACAGGACGAGAGCAGGAGGATGTTTCCATGAAGCATTGTATTTGTCCAGCCGTAAACAATTGCAGACCATCCAGGGTGAGCAAACTATATTTAGAGGTGTAGAACAGTAGACCCGTTAAGTAGCTGTGGTCTGCGACGCTGGATTATCAAATTGATAAATATGGCAATCTGCCTAGTGTGGGTTTTGTCTGAGCCTAGCAAAGGGTTATGCAAGATGACCTCATCCTGGCAACCAGGAAGTCTAGCAAGGTGTGGGTCTAGGTGGGAAGCACGGATGTCCTTGTATAGAGGACAATATAAGATCATATGCACCAGAGACTCAGTGGTCCCTGTATTACAGGGACATAACCGAGTCTCCGGTGGTAGAGAGCCGAATCTCCCGTATAAGACATTGGAAGGGAGTACATTACATCTTGCTAGAGTAAAAGCGCGTCGTTCTTGCGGATTCTCTAAAAGATGTAGGTAGCTGGCCGGCTTCTCCGCAGGTAGCGGGAGTTGAAGACTGAGGGGAGAACATGCCTTAGAGGCTGCTGCAAGGAGGTCTTGCCTTTCAATATCTAGCAGTCTAAGCTTTAACAGCCTATAAGCCTGCATGAAAGGTAGTGCCCCCAATTGTTCAGGTGAAATGCCCAGAACCATAATTTTTTGGAGAAATAATTTAAGGCCGGGGGTGTAGAAATGGTCGGAAAGAATACCCTCTATCAGGGGGTCTTTGTATGAAATGAAACAAATTCTCAGCCAATATTTGAAGTATCTTAATTGTGCCTGAGTGCTCAATCTGCTGAGACCGGCCTCCAAACAGAGGGCTGCGTAAGGCACACAATGGGGAACTGCCAGTATTTTGTAAAGAAAGCCAGTTTGGAGCCTTTCAACCAGTGGATTGATGGCATCCAGCCAAACTGGTATCCCATATAACAATTGGGAGATAACTTTAGCTTTAAAGGCCTGCAGGGCACTGGGGATATGTTGATTGCCCCATACATAAAAGAATTGGTAAATGGCTTGGATGGTCAGTCTGGCTGAGTTGATAGTGATATGTCTATGTCTGGCCCAGGTGTTACGGTTGGGGGCGTTTGGGGATGCCTGCGCATGGAAATGCTTTAAAAATCGCGCAAAAAGCGGGTAGAAACGACAAACAAAAAAAAGGAAAGCGGTAACGAAATTTTTCCAAAAATTTGCGACAAACGGAAACAAACCGAAACAGACCTCTGATAAGAATAAAATTTATCTAAAAAAATAGTTATTGATTGTTTTTCTTTGTTAAATGCACCAATAAACATCATTGGTGGTTCATCAAAATTGCCACGCTGAGTTAGTTTTATAGCAAAAGGTTTATTAAAGACAGATAGAAAAAATATCATAGACAGTACAGAACATAGGCAGTACAAAGAATGGGTTAGCTTAGGATCCGAGCACAGCATGGCCTGACGGCCTTGCTGCTCTCTGGACCCCCGAGTGATGGTTTTCCGTGGTCTTTTATACTCTTTTGCATGATGTGGTGACATATTTTAGTACGCAAGTGTTTGTTTATGTTGGCCTATGCCCATCTGGATGCCCACCAGAATACTTCATCCTATTTCAGTTGGTTCCTTATAACTGAACTGCCATATATTGGCCAGCCGACTTTGGTGCCATGGATAATGTCAACATTTCTATGTGGTTTTGCTATATTGTCTCCTGCCTGAGATCTTCGCCCACGGTTGCCAAGTTCCCAGCTATGACGCCAAAATTTGACCTTATGCCCTGTGAGCTCATTTGGGTCTATTTTTGATTTTGAGGCATGTTAACCCGTTCCTATCAGTCCTTACTTTTTCTCTTCGCGAAAGTTGAAAAAAACTAAATAAAAACTATTCTTGAACTAGCTCTGAAAAACTCTGAAAAGTTAAGGAGTATAATGTCCATTAGCTTAAGCCTTATGTCTGCTGGATGATTTAAGACCTTCCAGCGGCCACTTACTTTAACTGCCTTGCTTTATAATGTTTTATTTGTTATGGACCTGATTTATTGTATGTCTCTTGTATATGATTTACTTGAGGTGACATAGTGCTTTTTGTTAACAGTAAGGAGGTCTTGTTTCCTTAGGACCTAAGATTGCCATTTTTATAATCACAACTTCCCCCATTTTTTTTCAGCATACATTAAAATCATGACACAAAATTCAATTAAAGTTTCCTTAGAGGGTGACATTTGATTGACAGTGGGGTGCTCTGCTGTTTGAGTGTTAGATAAAGCAGAGACCCAGGATAGTATCAAGGGTATTCTGTATTGGGATCAAACCAGGGGCACAAATCAAACTATTGTATTCAATAACTGGAGTGGCTTATTTCTGCAAACCATTTTAAACTGTATAATAGATTGGTATAAGGGAATCAGGAGGGAATGGACAATACATATATACCATGAGGCTGAATGGGAGGGCTATGGGCATCAGTTAAAAATGAAACTTTGATAAAATGAATTTGGGGAACAACTATTCTGTAAAATATGTTGATTGACACCATTGATGATGCTTTGTGGTGATAGGGCCCATTGAACTATTGGGAAAAAAAACAAGTGCTTTCTGTTCCTTTGACTGCTAAACAAATCGAACAAATATGTGGATACCCTTCTTATGAATGACAGAAGTTCAGTTGACACATGAAAGTATCTTATACGATACAAAGGTAAGGTAAGGGATATGATAGCAAAGGTAGCACATAACAAAATTCAGTAAGGCCAGTAGAATTACAGAACATACAGTATGCTTCAAAAACATCATAAACAGTAATTGCTTCTAAACATCAGCTGTAGATGGCTGCAAAGGAGCTGAGTTGTGTTGGCTGCAAAATGCACGCTGACAGTCTGGTAATGGTGGTGAAGCTTGCTGTCATTATAACAGTTCAGGATGATTCTTAAAAGGAGAAAACACTGCCGTAAACAGTCTCTTTAAATTGCCTTCTGCTTCCATGGCTGTGCAACCAGTTCGTTGTTTTGCTTCAGCTGAGACAGCTAGACGGCTGCAGGTGATGAAATGGAGCTGATAACAGGCCACAGGAACGATGACGTTGGAGCTGTCATGACGAGGAGAACCCACATGAAGCAGCTGTCCGACGATGTTCCTTGGAAGGTGTAGATTAGGAAGCGGCACATCAGAAGAGACAGGATGGCAGGATTAGCTGGAGTAGGCAGGACTTTTGGAGCAGCCAAAAACCAAAGGTGTTTCTGCAGGTAACTAGGAAAGATAGCTAGTAGAGAGACAGCTGTATAGATTATCAGCATGATCTGAAACAGGTCTTTTTCACACTGCACAGTGGGGGCAATAGCAAAATTTACACTTTAAAATTCTCTGAAACATAATTTCTGAAACCTAATTTAAAACACAAAAACAGGACAATAGTATAGCTATCTCATTTTTCCTCAAGATGTCAGTAGGTGTTTTTCATATTGTTATTAATGATAGACCACTAAGTTTTAAATCTTCAGGATGGCATAAATTACTTGACTCATTTATCAAAACCAATTTTTTTGTTTTACAACTATTTTCTTTAGCAGTCAGAGGAAGTTTGTCTCAGAATATAACAAAGAAATTACAGTGGTACCTTGCACAAAGGAATCAATTTGTTCCAAATGGAATTATGTTAAGCAAATTTTCTTAACTGTAGTCCAAATTTGAGTACACAAATTCACACATCAAATGAACACTGATTGATGGTATGGGATTGGATGATTAAAATTACAGTGAGCTAGCTAAGACAGATTCAAAGAACAGAACAAAACAGACAAGCAGCAGATAGGATGAAAAGGGTGTTAATTTCAAATCTACTAAATAATATTTTAACTTAACATATTTTCTAAGTGAATTAACATTTTATGGTGGCATTCAGATATGTCTCATGTCTAAACATGAACACATCTGTTTGTGGATACAAAACAGAAACAAGCAGGATGTTTTATAGGTAAATGCAGAATAGGTTCCCATATCTAATAGGAAAGCTGATTGCTTGCTGCTGTGCCAATCAAGCAATGCTGTTTTCCCCTAAACATTTTTTTTATCACTTTAGGCAAATTGGAAGCTGGTTTGGGATATATATTTTAACAATTCATGGTATCTTGCCAACTTGTCTTCCTACTTAAAAGTTTATCAAAACAACATTTCTCAACACCATCTTTTATTTTTTCTTTCACTTACGCAGACCTACTGCAACTTTACATATGCCCCATATATATTTTCCTTCCTATAAATCTCACTTAACACTTAAATCTCAATAACACTTTTCTGTATACAACCCCCCTTTATATATTTTTTGAAATATCTCTTTCTATTTTTCCTTTAAAATAGTAACCACTTTTTTTTTCTCACATAGGCTTTTCTCAGTCTAAATTCAAATTAGCAACATAGCATTATTGTTAAATATCAAGATCTAATTCATTACAGTGTAATATTTATATATCATGGATCAGTGTTCATTCAAGAGTTAAATTGTCATGGGTTTAAGTTTCAGTGACACCCAATTTTTATTCTATTACAAGGGGCAACACAAATGTTAGACAACACAATAACAGATATTTGGAGGACAAAAGACACACCGGGCGTTTAGACACAACAGAATAAGATGCAGGAGGAAAATAATTGTAAGTTTAAGTTGTTAGAAGGGAAGAATTCTATAAATCAAACTTTTGTAGTAAAATGATCAATTTGGAGTAAAATAGTCACTGCTAGCCTGAAAAATCACATTATATTGGTTTGGTGCTGTAAAAAATCAGCTAAGCAGAAATTTCCAGTTTCCACAGCAGAATTATGAATTATGAAACCCTATGCAGGAAAAATTCCTGTCCTTAATTACCTAATAAATTGTCACACAGACATTACTTCAATTAACCCCAAAACAAAGTAAATTCTCTAACAGTTCTATAAAAATGTCCCTAAACTCTTTTCTTAAAACAAAAATCTCATCTCTATTACAATGCTTCAATTAAACTCAAAACAAAGAAAATCTTTACCTAATAAAATGTCACACAGACTTCACTTAACCCCAAAACAAAACAAAATTCTCATATTTAAACAACTGAATTACACAAACATTCCAGGCTACACAAGCCTTCTCCAGACCTTTATTTTTGCACACACATACAAGGGAGGGGGATGTGGAACGCACTCTGGGTCTTATATTTTAAACTCCTGGCTACACAAGCCCATTTAAACAACATCTAAGAGGAAAAAAAACATATTCTGCTGTAGAAAAGGCATGGGTCTGCTGTCGAAAGTTCAAAATTCATTAGGAGATGGCCAAGTTGGGCCGCAATCATTATGCAGATTAAAAGAACATTCTTGGGCTTTATGTTAGGGGCTTCGGCAAGCGTAGCATAATCTACGTGGGGATCTCTTTGATCTTGGGGGTTTAAACACGGAAGATTGAGATGTGGAAGGCTGTGGTGAGGGAAACGAAAAAAAGAAGCTTTGGTGATGATGTAATATCATCTATCACCTTTAAAAGGTTTCGGAGAGCTACGGACAGATTCTGCATGGCATCAATTAGTGTTTGATAAGGATTTTGAGCCATGTCTGACAAATCATGAACTGACGAGAATTGCTTTTTGTCTTGTAAAAAATCCAGTCTGCTGTTTCGGCTTTTAACTAAACAATATGCAACAGAGGAATGGCAAAACACAAGAAGTCCTTGGCTGGCTGATAAGGAAGGGCTTTTACTGTCTAGTTTACTTTCTTAGAAAATAGATACAGAGTTCGGCTTTCAGAGGAAAAAAGGTGTCGCTTTTGAAATGAGCGCTTTTGAAATGAGCACTCTGCAACAGAAGCGGCAAAAGTCCTTGACTGTCTGATAAGAAAGGGCTACAGAGGAAAAAAGGTGGGGGCTGCGTTCCTTTTTAAAAATGAGGAAGGGGGTGTGCCGCTTTTAAAATGAGCTCTTAGAATAAGGCAGATACTTGATTTGTTAACTGATTCTGCCACACACGCGTTACTTGGGACTTCTTGAGCCAATTAATATAAAAACAGAGATATAAAAACAGGCCATAATTTATTTCTGGGCAAGAAGAAAAACAAGTCAGGGAGTCAAATTCTCCCCTATTAACCAAGCAAAAAAAATTTTTTGGCTTACCTTAGCTGGAAATGCAGACGATCAAAAGAAATTGGAAGAGGGGGAAGGTTAGGGCAGAGGTTAGAGGAGATTGCCGGTAACAAGGACAGTCCAAGGAAGAAGAAAAAAAACCTCTCATGTGGGAGGCAAGCTGAGACCCGTTCACCCTCGCCGCTGGCAGAACATTCTCCAGCGTAGCGTAGTTTCCCGGCCAATTGCGCCATCTGATAAGAATAAAATTTATCTAAAAAATAGTTATTGATTGTTTTTCTTTGTTAGTTGCCAATGCACCATTATAAGTTATAAATGCATCATTGGTGGTTCATCAAAATTGCCACGCTGAGTTAGTTATATAGCAAAAGGTTTATTAAAGACAGATAGAAATATATCATAGACAGTACAGAACATAGGCAGTACAAAGAATGGGTTAGCTTAGGATCCGAGCACAGCATGGCCTGACGGCCTTGCTGCTCTCTGGACCCCCGAGTGATGGTTTCCGTGGTCTTTTATACTCTTTTGCATGATGTGGTGACGTATTTTAGTACGCAAGTGTTTGTTTATGTTGGCCTATGCCCATCTGGATGCCCACCAGAATGACTTCATCCTATTTCAGGTTGGTTCCTTATAACTGGCCAACTGCCATATATTGGCCAGCCGACTCTCTGGTGCCATGGATAATGTCAACATTTCTATGTGGTTTTGCTATCTTGTCTCCTGCCTGGGATCTTCGCCCACGGTTGCCAAGTTCCCAGCTATGACGCCAAGCCCGCTGGTTCAATTTGACCTTATGCCCTGTGAGCTCATTTGGGTCTATTTTTGATTTTGAGGCATGTTAACCTGTTCCTATCACCTCTCAATGACAAACAAAAAACCGAAACGCCATTTTTTTGTTTTGTGCCCATCTCTACCCAAAATATCAGGGAATTGGATGCAGTTTGCGTGGCAACCCTGGGTGTGATTTACAATGAATTTGCCTAGCCCTGTCCTACTGTGGTTTTTAGATGAAAGTGTTTTCTATGATCCTTCAGGATTCTATATTGGGAGAAGAGATTACACCAAAACATGGGTTTGTACCAAAAAATCTTATTACCTCTAGAGGTATTGATTGAGTGAAGGAAGGGAGATGGCCCTCAGTTTATTTCTTACCCTGCCCCTGTTTTTTAACATGTTTTCCCCCAGTCCCATGAGGTGACTTAGACTAAGAGGTGACAACAGGTGCAAGGTTAGGGGAAGAGTGGTCAGTTTCACTTTATGTTTGATCATTTAGAATCTGCATTATACTTGCATTAAGAGAAGTAGAATGTCCATATCCTTTGAGTTTGGGAGTTGAGTCATGGCAACTGGACTTCTTTTCTTGAGGGATCAGAAGCTTCCTCTACTCATCCAAGTGACTTCTTCAGTCTGAGAAAAGTTGGTAGGGGGTTTTTCAATCTTAGATGGAAGCCTCCCACCGACATATCTCATATTGAAGAAGCTACAGTTCATGGATGGGTAGCAGCATGTTCCGATCCCACAAGAAAAGAAGCTCAGTGGCCATCACTCAGCTCCCAGATAAATTCACGTGGATGACTAGGAATCTCACAGACACATCCTGCAAAGTGCTCATCCCCTTCTATTCAGCGCTGGTTAGACCTCACCTTCAATATTGTGTCCACTTTTAGACACCACACTTCAAGAAAGATGATGTCAAATTGGAACACATTCAGAGGAGGGTGACAAGGATGATCTGGAGCTAGAAACCAAGCCCTGTGAGGAAAAAGACAGAAATAATTGGGTGTGTTTGGCCTGGAGAAGAGAAGACTGAACAGGGATATGATGGCACTTTTCAAATATTTGAAAGGCTGTCATCTAATGAGTTTAGGAGTCCCAAAGTTTCATAGCAGATAATGTTTGCCAGACATGTATCTTAGGAAAGATGCAGGCATCACTGGAGGTGTGGGTTTAATGTTACAGCTGAGGAAGCAGTTGATTGGATATCACACCTCATCTGAATGTGAAGAAATTTTGAGTGTTGGTCCATTCTTCTAAAAACTACAGCAAGAAAATTCTTATGAATGCACATTTATGCACATTTGGAACTGAATTGAGTGGATATTTCTTCCCATGAAATATTAAAAGGAATGGCCTACACTGTTGTGGTCCAGAAAAAAACTTGTTCTGGAGTACTGCTAGAGTACTTCCTGAAGATGGGAAAAGTTACTTTTGAGGGTAGCTATGCTGAGGGGGGGGCATTCTGGGAAGTGTAGTCTAAAATACTTTCCTTTACTCTATGGCACTGCCCTACAAGTTACTGGAGTTCCTCTAAGAACAGTTTCAGGTCTCTAAATTGTGGGATTTGTAATGGGGTGTTTTTCTTAAGGTGCTCCAATGCCCTTTGATGCTTTCGCCAAAGAGATTATCATGGCAGGATAAGCACGGAGGAGGGAGACACAGCTGTATAAACAAAAATAGACCTCCCCGCCCCCTAAAAAGAAAATCAGACTGTGAGAATGTTCAAGCTCTAGTGGTAATTTCTAACTAAACATTAATCACCCATAAAAATATACTCAAGATTGTTACCGAATTAAACAAATTGGGACAACTTGATAGCTCCTCTCCCATGGACCACACTAGAAGACCAAGCCCCACCAGGGAGCAAGGTTCCGCTTCAGGCTTCAATGCTCCTCTTGTCTTTGGTTTGCCACCATTCTTCTGAAGTTTTTAATCAGGAGAGGATTGGCAGATTCCTCAGCTCCACATTGCTACAGACTAATGTCTCCATCGGCAGATTGTGTGTGTGGTTGTGTGTGTGTGTTGGGGGGAAGCAATGAAGTTAAGCTGGAGCTCTTAGGAAAACTAGGGGCCATCCTAGCACTATCAACCATTTTGGGAGACAATCTTATCTAATCTTGCTTTAAAATGATATGGAGGCTATAAAGCCTCCATATCATTTTAAAGCAAGATTAGATAAGATTGTTTCCCAAAATGGTTGATAGCGCTAGGCTAGGAGCATTGAAGCCTGAAGCGGAACCTTGCTCCCTGGTGGGGCTTGGTCTTCTAGTGTGGTCCATGGGAGAGGAGCTATCAAGTTGTCCCAATTTGTTTAATTCGGTAACAATCTTGAGTATATTTTTATGGGTGATTAATGTTTAGCTAATGTTTACTTTATATATATATATATATATATATATATATATATATATATATATATATATATATATATATATATATATATATATATATATATATATATATATATATATATATATATGTCATCCTCATTAAAATGGAGTTGGAGGGAGCAGCTTAGTTACCTGCAGTACTTGTGCCATGTTTGTCATCTTGACAAAGCGTGTGCAGAACTACATCTGCTGCAAGTGCAAGCTGGTTGCGCTATTGGAAGAGAAGGTCCAGCAGCTAGAGGCTCACATATCAGACCAGCAACATATTAAGGAGCTTGAGCGGTTCTTGGACAGAGAGGAACGGACTATCCAGGTCCAAGAAGAGACAGGGCACACTTCTGAGGATGAAGTCACTTCCCCAACTCAGGAGGTAGATGGGTGGAGGAATGTGACTCAAAGGAGTAGAAGGCCAAGGGATCGCTCAGAGAGTCTCATATTGCACAATCAGTTTGAGGCTCTTTCCCTCGGCACACACCGAGGAAGATGTGGTTTCACCGGAGGATCTCTCCCTCATCACTATTGATGAGATACAAGATCAGGTACATGTAGATGAGCAGTCTGCAGGAGAGAACCTTCTTGTACTAGGGGATTCTATCATTAGAAATACAGAGGGATGGATTTGTGACGAGCATGATAACCGTGTGGTCACTTGCCGGCCAGGTGCAAAGGTTGCAGACATCACGAGAAATCTAGATAGCTTGTTAGAGAGAACCGGGAAGGAGCCAGTGGTCATGGTACACATTGGTACCAATGATGTCGGGAAGGCCAAGCGGTCAGTCTTGGAAGCCAAATTCAGGTTGTTAGGTAGAAGATTGAAGTCCCAGGCTTCCAAGGTAGCATTTTCAGAAGTGCTACCTGTTCCTTGTGCAGGACCTGCAAGGCAGGCAAAACTCAGAAGCCTCAATGCGTGGATGAGGCGATGAGAGGAGGGCTTTAGATTTGTCAGGAACGTATTGTGGGACAAGCCAAACCTGTTCAGGAGGGATGGGTTGCACTTGAATCATGATGGGACCAGATTGCTGGCACTCAACCTCAAAAAGGCAGCAGAGCAGCTTTTAAACTGATAACTGGGGGAAAGCCGACAGGAGCTGAGTGGCATCCGGTTCGGAACACCTCATCCTCGGGGAATGAGGTTGGAGAGGGTAGAGAATCACATAGAGAAGACATAGCAGGTATTAGCACTGGGAGAATAACAGAATGTGCTAGTTTGTCTACTGAAAACAAAAGCTGTCAGGGGAAAAGAACAAGGCAGCAGCTGTTGTTGCGGGACCCACTGTACAGGTGCTTCTACGCCAATGCTCGAAGCCTCCGAGCAAAGATGGGAGAACTTGAACATTTGGCAGCTAGGGATAACATAGATATAATAGCCATAACAGAAACCTGGTGGAATGAGGAGAACCAGTGGGATACAGCAATCCCAGGCTATAAACTCTATAGAAGGGATAGAGAGGGGCGGGTTGGAGGAGGAGTGGCCATCTATGTCAAAGAAGGGGTAAAATCCAGCAGAATGGAGATGGACAGAGGGTCTGACTCCACCATAGAATCACTTTGGGTTAAACTACCAGGTCCAAGGAGTGATGTGATAGTTGGAGTATTCTATCGTCCACCAGATCAAAAACTTGAGGGGGACCTTGAAATGAGGAGAGAAATCACGGAGGTGGCTAAGAGGGATAGGATAGTAATCATGGGGGACTTCAATTATCCCCACATTGACTGGGTCAATGCGAGCTCCGGGCAAGAAAGAGAAACTGGGTTTCTCGACTTGCTGAATGACTGTGCCTTAGAGCAACTTGTCATGGAGCCCACCCGAGAACAGGAAACTCTGGATCTAATACTGTGTGATACTCAGGACCTGGTCAGGGATGTGAATGTCACTGAGCCTCTGGGGAACAGTGACCATGCTGCAATTTCCTTTGCCATGCATGTCGGAGGAAGAGTGTCAACCAAATCAGACATAAAAACCCTTGATTTTCGAAGGGCAAACTTCCCTCAGATGAGGAAACTAGTTAGAGAGAAATTGAAGGGGAAGGTTAGAAGAATCCAATCTCTTCAGAGTGCATGGAGTCTCCTTAAAACAACAATAATAGAGGCCCAGCACAAGTGCATACCACAAAGAAAGAAGAGCTCATTTAAGTCCAAGAGGACACCGGCATGGTTAACGAGTGGAGTTAGAGAGGCTCTAAAGCACAAGGAGAGGTCTTTCTGTAAATGGAAATCCTCCCCAAATGAGGAAAATAAAAAGGAACACAAACTCTGGCAAAAGAAATGTAAGAAGATGATAAGGGAGGCAAAGAAAGATTTTGAGGAACGCATGGCTAGCAATATAAAGGGTAATAATAAAAGCTTCTTTAAATATGTTAGAAGTAGAAAACCTGCCAGAGAACCAGTTGGCCCTCTGGATGGTGGGGGAGGAAAAGGGGAGGTTAAGGAGGACTTGGACATTGCAGAGAAATTGAATGACTTCTTTGTGTCTGTCTTCACGACAGAGGACCTTGAGCGGATTCCGCTGCCTGAGCCGCCCCTCTTGACTAAAGAATTGAATCAAATACAGGTTAAAAGAGAGGAGGTTTTAGGACTAATTGATAAATTGAGGATTAACAAGTCAACGGGCCCAGATGGCATCCACCCAAGGGTTATTAGGGAACTGAGAAACGAAATTGCAGATCTCTTAACGGTTATATGCAACTTGTCTCTTAAAACGGCCACAGTGCCGGAGGACTGGAGGATAGCAGATGTCACACCAATTTTTAAAAAAAAGGAGGAGGGGGGACCCAGGAAACTACAGGCCAGTTAGCCTTACATCTGTCCCAGGGAAGATGGTGGAAAGCCTCATCCAAGAGAAAATCTTAAAACACATAAAAGAACAAACCTTGCTGAGAGAAAATCAGCATGGCTTCTGTAAGGGTAAATCTTGTCTGACAAACCTTTTAGAATTTTTTGAAAAGGTCACCAGGCACATGGATTTGGGTGAACCGGTTGATATAGTCTATCTGGATTTTCAAAAGGCTTTTGACACAGTCCCTCACCAAAGGTTGCTGAGAAAATTGCACAGTCAGGGGATAAGAGGGCAGGTCCTCTTATAGATTGAGAACTGGTTGAGATCCCGGAAACAAAGAGTAGGTGTCAATGGGAAATTTTCACAATGGAGAGAGGTGAAAAGCGGTGTGCCCCAGGGCTCTGTCCTGGGACCGGTGCTTTTCAATCTGTTCATAAATGACCTGGAGACAGGGATAAACAGTGAGGTGGCCAAGTTTGCCGATGACACAAAACTTTTCCATGTGGTAAAAACCAGAGAAGATTGTGAAGAGCTCCAGAAGGATCTCTCCAAACTGGGGGAATGGGCTGAGAAATGGCAAATGCGTTTTAATGTAACTAAATGTAAAGTAATGCATATTGGGGGAAAAAAACAAATTTCATCTATCAACTCATGGGCTCTGAGTTATCCGTGACGGATCAGGAAAGAGATCTTGGTGTGTTGGTGGACAGCTCCATGAAGGTGTCTCCCCAATGTGTGGGAGCGGTGAAGAAGGCCAATTCCATGCTAGGGATTATCAAAAAGGGGACTGAAAATAAAACAGCGAACATTATAATGCCTTTATACAAAACAATAGTAAGGCCCCACCTGGAGTATTGTGTACAATTCTGGTCACCGCATCTCAAGAAAGACATAGTGGAACTGGAGAAGGTGCAGAAGAGAGCGATTAAAATGATTACTGGCCTGGGGCACCTCCCTTATGAAGAAAGGCTAAAACATTTGGGCCTCTTTAGTCTGGAAAAAAGGCGCTTGAGGGGGGATATGATTGAGACATACAAAATAATGCAGGGTATGAGTAAAGTGGATAGAGGGAAGCTCTTCTCTCTCTCCCAAAATGCCAGAACTAGGGGACATACACTCAAATTGAGGGCTGGGAGAGTAAGAACTGACAAAAGAAAATATTTTTTCACCCAGCGCTTTGTAAGTCTATGGAACTCTCTGCCACAGGATGTGGTGATGGCATCTGGCCTGGATGCCTTCAAAAGGGGATTGGACAGATTCCTGGAGGAAAAGTCCATTACAGGTTACAAACCATGATGGAGATGTGTAATCTCCAGGCTTTAAACCAGGGTACTTCAAGGGCCAGATGCAGGGGAGTGGTATCAGGAGACAGATATCTAGTCTCATGCGCTCCCAAATGCATCTGGTGGAGCCGCTGTGAGATACAGGAAGCTGGACTAGATGGGCCTTTGGCCTGATCCAACATGCCTCTTCTTATGTTCTTATGTTCTTATGTTGAATATAGATAGATAGATAGATAGATAGATAGATAGATAGATAGATAGATAGATAGATAGATAGATAGATAGATAGATAGATAGATAGATAGATAGATAGATAGATAGATAGATAGATAGATAGGTATTCAACATCTCAGAAATGACAAAGGTTCCCCTATTCCACACCATGCTCCTAGCCTGGGCTAGCCTAGGCTATGAAGAGAGCCAAGCCAAGCCAAGGCATATCAGTTCCTGATGTTTCTATCATGCTAGGAAGGAGTGATCAAACAGCACGGTAAGGAGGACAAGATGGATTACCTATCAGGATGGAGGTAATGTTATATTTCAGGGCTGAGCTGCGTAACTGCTTTTCTCCCATTACATGTCCCTTTTGTGCTTGATGTATTCTAGTCAATGGCAGTGTAATTTTCCAAGAAGCTTTGGTAAGAGGCCCTGCAAATGACTCTTCCCCACTCCTCTCGTCTCCTCAACAGAATTAAAAGTGGCTGTGAACTTTTCGAAATCTCTCTGTCATTCCTCATGCCTATTTGTATTGCTAGAAAGAAAGAAAGAAAGAAAGAAAGAAAGAAAGAAAGAAAGAAAGAAAGAAAGAAAGAAAGAAAGAAAGAAAGAAAGAAAGAAAGAAAGAAAGAAAGAAGCAATCTTAAATACACTGACTATGGTGTAAAGCCCCACCAAAAATACTTAGGCAGTTACTTCATGTCCTTCCTTGATCCGCAACTAGTTTTGTACCATGACAGCATTGGTCGCAATCACGTGGTTTTGCCCCTGTTTAGTCCATGTTTCCATTTTCACATGGTCGTGATAACTTGTCTGATGACAACTGTTACTTCACGGTTTTGTTCCATGACAAATTCTCAATTTGTCTTGCTTTCTTTACCCTTTCTTTAAATATCGTAAATATAACTTTTTCAATATTTCTATTTACTGGTCTTCCGGGATTTACATGTCAATGCTACAGAATTTGCAGTACTTTCTTTAATAAACATTTGCACTGCATGGTGTTTCCCATAAGGAAACTAATGTCAAATGCCGCTTCAGCCACTGACCACTAGGTGGACACTGGTTGTTGTGTGACAGTTGTCACCGCACGGTCCCTTGTCTTGGAACAGGAACCGGGAACAAACCGTGACAAGAGAATACCCCAATGCAGTGCCAGGTACAGAATTATCACGCTCTGATCCCACTCCGGGGGCGTGGTCGAGACAACTTTCAGCTGTTGCGCTATGGACGTGAAGTAAGATTTTTTTGTACTGCCCCTAAGCGCAACACTAACAGAAACAAAACGGATGTGAAGTAACCACCTTAGACTTACTCTGTAGATATAGGTTTGGTTGTTCACCAAAAAGCTTTGTTCTTCACTCCCACATTCTACAGTTGTCACCTTGGATCCTTTTTTGGAGACAAGCAGGGTTAAAATATTTCAAATACATATTTATTTTTGTTATATACCCACCTATTCATTAGAGCAGCTTCTCATGGGACTTCGTACTGCTGCCCCCGCTAATTTTAGTACTATTTTATGAACTGGCCAAATGTTAATGTACTGTTTGGTACACACAAACTTGAAACTGCGTAGTCCCTGGGTAGGAAAGCACACTTCTCCGGGCCTTACTCATTGCGACTGTATTGTGTTTTTTTTATAATGGCCAGATAGAAGAATGAAGACCATTTCTGGAGGATTGAGAAAGTAGCCATTTGCCCAGAAAGGATGATGCAAAGAAAGGCATTTGCTGTAACAAGATGGATTGGATACTAGTAGAAAATGGTTCAGAAAGTGAAGGGGATGGAGCTCAACATTGGGAACAAGAATTTGGACAAAGGATGCAATAGCAAAGGGAATCCACAAGACAATAACAGATTGGCAGGAAACCACATGGACCCAGCATTCCATTATTCTCAACTGGAACCTCAACAGAACTGGATATGTATTTTATTTTATTTTATTTTTTTTTTTTTTTAAAAATATATTTTATTAATTAAAAAATTAAACAACACATAAATCCCCCACAACGCACTGTGCTTAATTATACTCCACCCTCAGCATTACATAACAATATACTCAATAGCATTATATAACATTTCATTCACTATAATTATTAAACAGCCTGTCTCGTTCCAAAACTGAATTGATTCTTCAGATGGAAAATAACCCTTATGTTTTAGAAATACACGATCCAGAAATTTATACCAAATGTGATTAAAAACATTCTCTTTTAACATCCCTTTTATAACTTTCAATTCACAGGTCAGTTTATCATTAATGGCTAAACTCCACATTTCATCATACCATTCCTCTAAACTCAATTTCTTGTTATCTTTCCAATTTTTTGCCATTATTAATCTTGCAGATGTTACCATGGATATATATTTTATTAGTGCCTAAGACAACTACCTGATAAAGCAAAAAGCAAAGTGTTCTGCTTATATACCGCCCCATACCACTACAACTCGTCTCTGGGCGGTTTACAATTTTAATTACAGTGTGCAGGCTACACATTGCCCCCCCCCCCAGCAAGCTGGGTACTCATTTTACCGACCTCGGAAGGATGGAAGGCTGAGTGAACCTTGAGCCTGCTACCAGGGATTGAACCCAGGTCGTGAGCACAGTTTTACCTGCAGTACAGGCATTTAACCACTGCGCCAAGAGACTCTGAATGCAAGATGCCATAATCAAGGTGCTACCACTAAGAAGGCCCTGCTTCCAGATGTCAGACCCTCTTCAACCTGAACTCTCAGGACCTCTTATAAAAAAATTTAAATTTAAATTTTAAAAAACAACGAGTAAAATAGAATAAAATAATCTCTTTGAAAAAATCCCCTTGGTCAACTAGTCACTTAAAGTTAAGCCTGCCTGAAAAGAAAGGTCTTTGCATGGTTGCAAAGAACAATGATGGAGCCAGCCTGGTTTTTTTTTGGGGGGGGGGAGGGAGTTCCAGAATATGGGAACAGCGACCAAGTAGGTTCTGTCCTGTTCCCCCATTGGCCACGCCTCTCCTGATGCCTTAACTCCCAGGTAGGCTCATAAGGGGAGATACAGCCTTTTGGATAGCTTCCCCCCCCCATGCCTCGTTTTCCCCAGGTGAATTAGGCTACCCACACCTTGATGCTAAGATGGGGAGGTTTTACACGACCCCTAAGATCCACTGGCAACTTAAATTCGGACCTTGGGGGTTTGTCGCTCTTCCTGTGTTCCCACCACTCCGCACTCCCTTGCTCCTGTCTGCGTGAGGGGAGGGAGAAAAAATGCAGGCTCACATCCGCTCTGCCATTGGGAGCTGCCCCGGGAAGCATTCCAATCTCTTCCAGTCTCTTAAAGGGGCGGGGAGCAAAAAAAAAAAATACAAGGCGAAGAGAGCCTGGCACTCACTGCTTTACATCCGCATCAGAAATTTTTCACCTTTGGAGACCAGGTACTTGAAAAGTGCGCTGGGATGCTCTTAGGTGGGCGTGGTCATACTTAATTTTTTTTAAGTCCAGAGCTGCTGGGAAAACAATTTTAAGCTCCACATCTGGGAGCCCTATGCCTCGGATTTTAGGGGTCGTGTAAAAGCGCCCATGGTTCAAGAATCTGTTGCTCCTTTCCAGGAGCACTCTCTCCCCTTGCTTCTCCCTTCTTTGCAGCCTCTAATTTGACTGAGCTGCACCATCTTCAAAGCATCAATCTTCTTAATTCTCTTGCCAGCACATAAGAAATTGAAGCAATAAACCACAACCTGCTTGTAGTAGTGTTAACATTATTATGTATGATGTTAGATGACAGGAGGACCATTTTCCCATTAAACTTCAACCAAAGATACGAGCGCGGAATCGTGCATGCATCATCCTCTCACGCTTGGGTGTGTGCGCGTGTGCGTAAAAACCACATTGATGACTCACTCCAAAAGTTGACCTTAAATTCACCCCATGCATTGCTGAGTGTGCATGGCGTCTCCATTAGTTCTGGGTTTAAAATGCTTTCAACTTAGGTTTCCAATTGAGACTGGAGTATACCTTAGGTATACCTTAGGATCCTCTTTATTACATGCAATTAAAGACAGAGACTTAGAACTATTACAATCACAAATGATTCCACTTCTGCAAGCATTGCTGAACCACAGAACATTTACAGTCCCATTGATTTAGCATTGCATTTCATACTCTGTGGTTACTTTTGTTTCAATGCCCATACATACAAATATACGGGGAAAGCTAAATGCATCAATTTTTTCTGCAAGTGCAATGAAAAAAGAAGCCCCAAACTATCTTGATCTAAATTTCATTTTCATTTGAAGTATGCACTCTTGAAGTTGAACTCTTACATATTTGTAGAAAACGTATTATGTCAGTCTCTGTTTCTCCTTCTGTCACTGAAATCATCGTAGTTTGTAACAAGGGGTACTCTGTGATGTGAGCGTGAGGGTTCGAAGTGAGTGTATCCCGGTTCGAGTGCAAACAATGACTGTCCATTCCAATTGTACATTTTTCTAATAAAGGTTTATTCAATAATTTACAAGGCTCTTTCTTTCGCACAACAGGTGCAACATTCTCTGTGGGTTCCATTACTTTGTTAACATTTTCTTCCAATAAGAAAGGGGTAATAACTGAACTGTCCAAAACATCTGAGGGAATGTTCTCTTTTGGGGAACTTAGAGCCTTTTCACACAACCGCTAAACTCCGCGGCAAATGGCTCCCAGCTCTGGAGCTTAAAATTGTTTCTCCACCAGCTCCGGAGTTTACAGAAAATTAAGTGCGACCACGCCCACCTAAGTGCGTCCCAGTGCACTTTTCAGGTACCTGCTCTCTGGGGGAGAAAAATCCCTGATGTGGATCTAACCTAGAAAGTGCCGGGCTCTCCTGGCTTCTGTTGTTTTTTTGCCCCCCGCCCCTTTAAGAGATCTGAATGCTGCCAGGAACAGAGCGAGACTGGCAGAACGGAGTTAAGCCGGCATTCTTTTCTTTCTTTTTTTCTCCCTCCCCTCACGCAGCCAGCAGCCAGGAGTGCGGAGGGGGTGGGAACACAGGAACAGCGACAAATCCCCAAGATCTCTGGTCCGAATTTAAGTGGCCAGCGGATCTTAGGGGTCGTGTGAAAAGGCTCTTAGTGCAAGTCAGGGATCCCTGACCAAAATTTTGGCTCCCACAGCATGGGTGCCTGGCCCATTGAGCAACTGGATTCCCCCGAGATGGCTCCCTCCATCTCTCTCTCATTCTTTCCGGGTTTTACTTGAACGGACCACAAAATAGGTTCAACCAGTCACCACTCTCGCCTTTCATAACCTTCCCTCTCACGTCCCTCCACTGTTTGTGTCCCAACGTCTTTTCCTAACTGCTTTTCTTTCTCCCTCAACTGCCACTTCTCCCCGCGCACCCTCCTCCAGTGACCTAATATGCCTCTTCTATATTCTCTGCATCTACTCTTTTTCCTTCCTTTAATTCTATATCTTCAAATTTCCTTTCTATTACCCTGTTTCCCCCAAAATAAGACATCCCCCGAAAATAAGACCTACTTACAGTTTTGCCTCTTGCTGAAATATAAGGCATCCCCCTGAAAATAAGGCCTCCCAGATAATAAGATAACAATAAATGTGTACCGTATTCTTCTTCATGGAAAAATAAGACATCCCCGGAATATAAGACCTAGCGCATATTTGGGAGCAAAAATTAATATAAGACACTGTCTTATTTTTAGGAAAACACGGTAGTTTGTACTCTGTTTCATTATCTTTCCCTTTTCTATTTTCTTGTCCAGACGGCACACCGCTGGCTCCTCCTTCTCCCTCCTTGGTACTCTCACAGTGAGGTTGGAGCGCTCCCTTCTGCGACTCAATCTGAAAGTCAGCTTTGGCCAAAGTGGCACAGTCTGCCTCAAGATTTGCAGCTTGAGGAAACCTCAAGGTTTATGAAAGTGCATTGAGTCTTTCGGAGGAAAACAAAATTGGGAGGCCATACGTAACAACGTCCAAACAGCTCGGTGAGGAATGAGGACGTTCAGGGCCACCAAATCTGCAGGGAAACAGAGTGGAATTTCCTGGAAAGCACATTTTGTTATTTTATAAAGTGTTCTGCTTGCATACCACCCCATACCCCTTCAAGTAGTCTCTGGGCGGTTTACAGTTTTAATTACAGTATGCAGGCTACACATTGCCCCCACCCCAGCAATCTGGGTACTCATTTTACCGACCTCGGAAGGATGGAAGGCTGAGTGAACCTCAAGCCTGCTAACTGGGATTGAACCCCAGGTCATGAGCACAGTTTTACCTGCAGTACCGGCATTTAACCACTGTGCCACGGGACAGCTCACTACATTTATACCCCACCCATCTAGTGCCAAAGGACATGGAGGGATGGCTAGCTGGGAAGGTGAGTGACTTCCCTTCATGCTACAGTTTTGGATGGCCAATCCCCTCCATCTTCAACTAAGTATGGGTTGATGGACAGATTTCATCTGGACAGTCTGTGTTCTGACATCCACTCCACCCTAAAAATAAAAGCTAATCTTATGCCAATGAAGGCTTAGTCCAGGCATGTCCAAACTTCGGCCCTCCTGATGTTTTGGACCACAACTCCCAGAATTCCAAGCCTGTATTTCCAAAGGCAAAGGACTGTGGGAGTTGTCATCCAAAACATCTGGAGGGCCGAAGTTTGGACTTGCCTGGCTTAGTCTATTGCTCTCTCCTAGCTCAATGCTCAGCACCAACTATGTCATGGGAGTTTTGTAAACAAATATGAAATGGAAAGAAATCACTTCAGTCTCCATCTTTCAAAATGGCTTAGAAAAACATGGAAAAAGGAGGTAAAGAGTTTGCATGCCTTGGTCCGACCTCTTGCAGAGTTTTGAATGTTGGCTTAAAAATGCTCCAGCTGTGCAGCAGAACTGCTGGGCCTTAAGAAGTAGAATTAGCTTGAAGTTTCCCCAAAGCAGACTACCCCTGTGTCTCTGGGTCATGATAAGTCCCTGCACTTCAAAATAGACACCACTGTTTTCTATGACATCCGTTGATATGAAACACCTCATTTAGGATTGCTAAAAAGCAAGGGGCTTTTGAGACTGTTTTTTTTTTTTTAATTGTTGCAGGGATGGGGTGGGGTGGAGGACAGAACATCAGACTTGGGTTTTGCAAAGTGTCTTTTAATTCGCGTATGGAAGCTCTTGCTGATTTCCAAACAAAGATGATGAATTGCAAAAATCCCCAAACTTATCCCCAGTGGACTGTCAGTTTGCACTTTTAAAAGCAACCTTTGAATGATTTACTGGAGCTGGTAATAGCTCGCAGCTGCAGGAGAGGAAATCCCGTCACTGTTTTGGAAAATTTATTTTGCTTCATATGCCTTTCTTTCCCCCAAATATGTCCCTCATTTGGTCATTATTGCTCAGCCTGTTTCTGAACAAAACAGTGTCTGTTCACTTGGCATCCAGTGTGCTTAGTATATTATTTCCTTGGGGGTCATCCATCCATTCCCCACCCACATGTGTTTCATCGGTTTACTCTTAAAATTAATGTGTTTGTAATTGCTTAACCTTTTCTTCCTCTATATGTAGAAGGACACTTCACTAGAAGTTGACAGTTTCAAGGGAACGCATGTATAGATAGAGGCAAGAGTGGTTATTTCTCTCTCTAATGTATGAAACATATGTCAAAACACATATGAAATCAATACAGGATTACAACCGAGATGTAATGTTGTACATTTGTAGAGGGAGACCTATGTACCGTGGATATGTTGCAAATTTTGAAATTGTAGTAGCTGTTGGCTTGAATTTCACCGAGCCAAAGTTTGTTTGTTGGGGGGTGAAAGAACCTTCCCTACCCCTACCTTAGGAAAGTTTAGATCTTTGGTATCCCATGATGATCGCCCATTCAAGTTGGGTAGTGTAGCCTTGCACTGCGTTGCATTGCGTTGTGTTGCGCTGCGCTGCGCTGTGTTGCATTGCGTTGCATTGCATTGCCATTATAGCCCACATTTTTCTCTGCAGAGGGACTGAAGGTGGCTGGCTGAAACCAACTCACCCATTCTGAGATTTTGAAACCAGGTGCATCCAGGGCAAGTATGGTGTCATTTGACCCGTAGATCAATGGTGGAAACTATTAATTGTAAAGAAGAGGTCCCAACCATCATCTCTGGCAACTGCTTTCTGAAACCCTGGAGTAAGTCGTGCTGAACTACTCAGCTCAATGGTCTAACTCAGAAAGAGGCAGCTCCCTCTGTCCTTCCTGTGCCTTCTAGATTTTCTGAGAAAGTTTGCTTTTTTCTTTTCTTCCCTGAAACTGTGAAGGAAGCAAGGGACAGCAAGGAGCTTGGTGACAGCCGAAAATATTTTCCTCTTGAGTCGTGACAAACAGGGTCACCTAGCAGCAACCCTGGGTAGTGAACTTACACTAAACTGTGGCTGCAAATCTGTAATTGGTGCAATATTGGTAGGCTAATTAAGTAAAGCTTTAGTGCATTTATTTGTGCAGGGCAACTTTAATTGAAAAGGGCAAGATTTAATTACTAGCAATGCAAGTTAAGGGCATGCTTGTTTATTTCTGAGGCTATTTTCGTTTGGAAGTATTTTTTTTATAACAGGAGATTAGTGCATATGAAAAGATGGTCTTTCCTTCCAAAAACAAGTGATAGCAGACTACTTTCTAAATTATTTCCAAAAGATTCCTTGATAGGCATTCTGCTAATCAGAATATTGATTCAAATTGACCAGTCCTATCGTAGTTTGCTTTTACGACTCTTCAAGAGGGTGCAATATTCATTCTTCTCAAAAGTCATGATTCATGGTCTAAGCCAGTGGTTCCCAACCTTGGGTAATGTGGGTGTTTTTGGACTGCAGTTCCCAGAAGCCTTCACTCCCATCTATGTTGCTTAGGGTTTATTGGAACTGCAGTCGGTTACCCAAGGTTAGGAGCCCCTGCTCTAAACCAATCATACTAAGACCATGATATGTACATTGATTCTGTGACATGCAAAATAGTCTTTATGGGAGTGGCTGGAAGGCTAAAGGTTGGTGGTAGAAGCATCTGCACTGCCAGTGTCTCTAGGCATGGGTAGGAAAGATCCTTGACTGACAACCTAGAGAGAGTTGCTGCCAGACAGAGTTGGCAATATGGATCTGAATAGGTGTTATGTCAGTCTATTGACCTATGTTTATGGACCCGGGTTTCTATGACGGTGGAGCTTCATAACAAGGACTAGCTGTCAGTGCTGGAGTCATAAAAGCAAAACCTATTTCCATTTTATCACTCCTGCAATTTTTTTTAATGATGATCTCTGTGTTTTATAGTTGCCATTGCAGTAATATTTACAGCATTGTTTGAGGCATTATTGTCTTTGCTCAAGCACTCCCACTGCGACTGTCAGGTCTTTAAAATGCATCATTAATGATAAAACTGTAACAACAGGATGCCTGTAAAGGTGTCTCAGATAAAAAAAGGGGGCTGTTGATTTCTACAATAGTGGGGCCCAACAGTCTGTTATACAATACGAAAGCCCCAAAGCCACGGCTAGCTCTCTCTGGTTACCAGGGATGGAGGCTTTAATTGTGAAACTCACTGTTGAGTTGGACTTAAGTTGCTGCAGCAACTTGTTTTCAGGGTTATTTTTCAATGACTTGAACTCAACTCATGGCTCGGAACCCACCCACCCCTCCTTTGTTTTTAATAGGGACTCAGGACATAAGTTATGCAGGACTTAGATAAAGTGGATGGACTGAAGTTCTTTTTCCTCCTACACAATACCAGAACCAGGAGTCATCCACGTAAACTGAGGGCTGAGAGAGTGAGAACAGACAAAAGAAAGTGTTTCTTTACCCAGTGAGTTGCTAGTCTGTGGAACTCCTTGCCGCAGGACGTGGTGATGGCATCTGGGCAGGATGCCTTTAAAAGAAGACTGAACAGATTTCTGGAGGAAAAGTTCATTGCAATTTAGAAACCATGATGGAGATGTGTCATCTCCAGGCTTAAAACCAGGGTACTTCAAGAGACAGATGCAGGGGAGTGGTATCAGGAGACAGATATCTAGTCTTGTGTGCTCCCAAACACATTTGGTGGGGCCACTGTGATGGACTTTTCCTCCAGGAATCTGTCCAATCCCCTTTTGATTGGATCAGCAACCCAAGTTTCTTCTGGCCTTCAACCCTACCCTACTTCTTGGATGGATTGGATACATCATACTCATAAGAAAGAAACCAGAGGATGGTCCAGGATGTGAACAACCAGGCAACTAGTTCCTTGGAAAGAGAAGGGTTCTGTTCTCTCAAACTACTGTCCTGTATAGCACTTGGCCAGCTGGGCTCTGAGTTGCAGAAGCAGCTGCCATGAGGCAACCCCATGGCAGCGTGGCATGTTCCGGACTGATCTTCAGCTTAGTTCAGTTCAGTTCAGTTCAGTTTAATTTTAGTTTTTCCATAAATCAGAAACAGTTTAATGGCAGGTAATTATTATTATAAGTTTCAATTTATGGTGCACTCGCCGGCTGGGTTATGTGCAAGAATAGCAATAGAATTTAAACAGGAGAACAGATGAAAGGACCCTTGTTCAGCTGAAAATTGGGTGAGATCAAATGTTTAAAGTGTACCCAAATACTACAGCCAGACATAATTTGATTAAATAATAATTTGCTGTGGCATTTTAGTACATTTTTATTAAACAGTTATTCATTAATTAAATGGTTTTCTTCATCATTTAAAATTTAATTGTGAATGTTCCACACTCTCCTAATGATTGATTCATAAAGCCCTGAGTTCTTTTCATTCAGATATTGTTACTCATGATACATGGGAGATAAATGTGATTACAAATGAGAAGAAAATGAGGTTTTAGTGTCTAACGAGCTGGATGCAAACACTGAACTTTGAAATAGAATATCAAGAGCTAAATAGAATCTACCAATTATTTTTAAGGCCAAAACAATAAGCCTGTCCTTTCTGCCATCCCTCCTCCCTAGTTCTATTTGTTTTTAACTGACCCAAGAGACACTTTCTAATGAAGGAAGCAATCTATTTGCTCATTGTCTTTAATTAGCAGCAATCTATAGGTATCAATGACATCATCCCCTCTCATGCAGGCAGAGCTATGCAAAAGGATCCTGGCTATTATTTCAGCTCCAGTCTATGTAAATCATATCCTTAAGCTGATTTCTGTTTCTAGTTCAGTCTCTCTGTCTGAATAATGATGGTCAATTCTGAATTGCAGAGGATCTCTCATACAGGGGATCCACACCTCAAAGGAGAAGACAGGCAGCTCCTGTAACAAGCTAGAAACCTAATGGCTAGCTGCTGCATGGAGAGATGGAAGAGATAAGCTCAAGAGCTGTTTGGCGGTGAGGTGAGGTAAGGAAGGAAAATGTTTTTTTAAAATAACCTCCACAGTCCTACTTAATCAGGAAAGTAAAAGAGGTGGATGTTTTTCATTAATCAGGAAAGGAAAACTATCAGTTTAAATAGACTTGCAGACACAGCCAGTGAAGGGAACAACTCAGCTCCTAGCTAGCTTCAGGCAGATCAATAATGCAGATAAGCTATTTCAACAGCTGAGGGGTGGGAAGGAAGGAAAACAAATGAGTCAGTTTAAAAATAAACCTCCGGCTCTCAAGATGGCTGGATCAAGAAGCTAGCATGAATTGTTTCATTTCCAAAACAAAAAAAAATGTGTTTTGTTTCATTTCCCGATGACATGCTGTTTGCTGTTTTGTTTATTTCTTAAGTTTTTGTAAGCTTAGAAAACAACAAAACAGCGTGTCATTTTTTGTAAAGTGCCCATCCCTAGCTGGGAGGCAATAGAAGCAGTCAGAAGGGAATGGGGAAGTGTCTTGGTGTCTTTAGGTCAGTGGTGGCCAAACTTTGGCACTCCAGAAGTTTTGGACCACAACTCCCACAGTCCTTTTTCATTGGCAATACAGGCTTGGAATTCTGGGAGTTGTGGTCCAAAACATCTAGAGGGTCGAAGTTTGGCCACTACTGCTCTAGGTGCTTGGAGGGGCATCTTATAAGGCCAGCAGACCCATTTGTGGTTCATCCAGGAAAAGTTTGGAAAGATGTGATTAAGTCCAAAAAGAGGCATCAAATTAAAAAAGGAGAATTACAGGATGGGATTAATTGCAGTTCTGGGATGAATTGGGAGGAGGCAGGGAGGTGAGAGGCAAGAAAGAGGCTGCAACAGAAGACAGCACGTCACATGAACACACAGGGCTGGGGAAGGAATCTCTCCTTACAATGGGATTAGGCAAGGCACGTGCTGTTGTCAAACAGAGGGTGCTTGACATAGGCTGCGGTCTCGCTAAAGTTTTCTGCGCATCTGAATTTGATGCATAGTATTTTTTTTCCAGGTGGTCACGTGGTATTTGATGTGCAGTTAGTGTCCTGTCGACAGGGTCGTATTTTACTGCTCTGTGCCCATCTCTACTTGCTTACTGCACATCTTTCCCCTTTTTTCTGGGTCGATTTTCTAAGTCTCCGTTGCAGGAAGCGGCAGGAAAAGGGGTATGAAGCTAATTGCTGTGTATTTTCTGCGGTCGCACCTCGCTAGAGCAGCAAAGAACTGCACATCTTTAAGGGAAGTTTTTTAATCCAACCCCGAGCGGTGGTTTTAAAAACTTCGGTGAAAGTGCGCTTCCAGGGGTGTGGTCGGTCAGGGCACCAAATTACTTCCCTTTGCGGTTAGGACACAATCTTTTACTGCACAGTTCACTGCAGCAAAAATGCACAGAAAACGCTGGTGAGACCGTGGCAATAGATAGATAAGGCAATATCAGGTGACACCCCCCCCCCCCAATTTTCTCAAAGCACATAGTCCCAGGTCTTCTATAGCTCCAGCTGCCTACCTCTCTTTCTTGTAGCTGTTGACCCACCACTGAGCCTTGTCACTAGCAAGACGGCATGTTCTCCCCTCAGAGGTTACCAGTAGGAAGTATAAAAATATCCCACTGGCAGAGAGGGTTATTGCAGTGATGGCACGGTAGAATCTGTACAGAAATAAGCATGATGGGACATAGTGTGAGTTGTTAAGCTGGATATTAAGTGCACATTCCGGCCTTGTTGTAGACGTTATCTGAGGTATGTAGAGCAATAGTCATAACAAGCTAGCAGTGCGGACTATGGTTAGCTACCATTGGTCACTTATGTCATGTGGTATCTGGAAGTTTCGAGCACGAAGATGAGTGGACAGAGATACTACACACATAAGACTACACCACCACCGGTTCTGTAGTGAACTATGTCCTAAGCTTGTCCTTCCTTTATTTATTTATTTATTTATTTATTTATTTATTTATTATTTATTTATTTATTTATTTATTTATTCTTGTATTTATATCCCGCTTATCTACTACATGTAGTGCTCTAAGCGGCTAACAAAGCAATAAATGCGAAATCAACAACAATGGGATACATCAAATATAAAGCAAAGACAACATAAAACAATAAAACAACATAACATGTAAAATCCTCCTACATCCCAGCATACTTCCTTCACTTTTTGTGCTGTCCTGAAAGAGAGATCTCACATAAGTTACTTTTAGGCTTTAAACTCCAGATTATACTTACCTGTGCAAAATTCAACAAAGGTGCAGGCAGGGTATGTAAAGATTTATTGGATAATGATGTTAAGTTACAACTTTAATTCTTTTTTCCTCTGTGTTTTTTTTTTGCAACACGTATTATGTTTAATTTTTTTTTCTGCTGGTCATTGACCACATCATCATCATCATCATCATCATCATCATCATCATCATCATCATCATCAACAACAACAACAACAACAACAACAACAACAACAACAACAACAACAACAACAACAATTGTGGTTCATGAACATCAACAAACCACGAACCAAGATGAACTACCATTTTGCTGGTTCGTGCCCGTTTCTGATACTGATAGTATGGGGAGAGTTGAAGGCCTTCTTTTAAAAATGTTCTGCAAAATGTTCTGCTTATATACTGCCTCATACCACTTCAAGTAGTCTCGGGGGTGTTACAGTTTAATTACAGTATGCAGCTACACATTGCCCCCCTCCCCCAGCAAGCTGGCTACTCCTTTTACTGACCTCGGAAGGATGGAAGGCTGAGTCAACCATGATTGAACCCCAGGTTGTGAGCACCATTTTATCTGCTTTACAGGCATTTTAACCACTGCATCAAGAGGCTCCTCAACTAATTTTAAAGGCTCTCAATTAATGTTAAAGGCACTACTCTTATAATGACCTATGAAAGATCCTTTCAGAAAAGATAATCTTGAATTGTCCATAAAAGTAACTTGAAACAGATGAGGATTTTGTGGGTGGGTGTTGCATCAGAAGAATTTTGCTAGCCATGTCTCCAAAAATACTGTTTTGTTCTTCTGAACAGTGTAGACGTCTCTCCATCTATGGAGAAGACCTTAAAGTAGTTTATAATTTATATGGTATGTGCATACTGCTGAGTAAGAGGAATTCTTTAGCATGAAACAGTCAGCAAGAGGCAGCTCATTAAGCAGGACCTAGGCTTAATCTGACTTTGAACATTTTTAAGCAAGGGAGAAAAGAGAAAAAAGCAAACTAAGGGTCATCTGAAGCCCCCATGCCTTGGGGAGGGGGGGTTAATCTCAAAGAATCTGAGGCTAATGAATGAGTGAATGTAGGGCAGGTGATTAGTGGCACAGAAGAGATGAGATAATTTGTTCTCAAAAGAATGTTGGAGATGGTGCCTTCTTTTCATGGTGAACATTCTCTGATTCTGTATGCTCAAGTTTCCATTAAATCATCAGTTATGTAAATACTGTTGACTTGACTGGTCCTTTCTAACTGGCACTAACAATTGCCTTTAGATCAGAGTCACCTTCACAAATTGTTTTTTTAACCTCCAAAATTAATAGAAGCAGAGTCAATGGAAGACAGGAGTATTCCAAGTACAGTTGTCCCCCGCCCTTTCATGGTTCACATACTGTGGTCCCAGTATATTGCGGGTCTGCAGTATATGAAAAAAAAGGCCCCTGGGGTAAGGAGGAAAGGCCTTCCCAGGCCCGTTGGAGGCCCTAAAAGTGCTTCCCTGCAAACCAGAAGTGACTTCCGGCAAACCAGAAGTGACCTCCAGATCACTAGGAAGCACTTTTGGGGCCCTCTGGGGGACTGGGAAGCCCCTTGCAGGCCCGTTTGGGGCAGCACCAGGCCTGGGGTAAGTACAAGAGCCCCCAGAGAGCCCGCCCAGTCCCGACCTGACCCAGGATCTGCATATTGTGGATTTTCAATTATTGAGGGTCAGGTCGGGTCCCTAACCCCTGCAATAGATGGAGGATTACTGTGTTGTCTTCTCTGACAACAAATGGCTATCCAGGGTATCAGGAAGGATTTTGTCTTAGCTTAGCCCAACATTCTGGGAGTCTTCTTTCAGACTATTAACTAAAGACCAACAAAGATAATTTTAAAAAAAATCATTAGAGGTGGACATGTTCAATGTGATACAGAGGTCCCAACAGCTTCATTCTTTCTTACATCTGCACCTCCATTCTTGTCTAAGCTGATGTGGGGAATGATTAGCAGTCAGCCTGTGTAACGGGCAGGTGGTATTTGGGAAACTATGGTCATAGGTTCTGTCAAGCAAATTATGCCCGTGGAAGCCTAATTCTTTCCTTGCTGGTGATTGAAGAGTTCCTGCTTTGATTCTGGAAGTGTCTTGACCAGGCCACTACTCGTTCAGCATCAATCTCATGGCCACTTTCTATGATCTCAAGATCAAAACAGGAACTCTTTAATTACCAGTAGCCCTCTCCTTGGCTGATGTTATTGGCAGTGGCAGACTACGTGCAATTAAAGAGTTTCTGATTCTGTTTCAGTGTCACTTGTTGATTTGTGTGGGACACAATACCAATTTCAGGTATCCACTGACTTGGGTGATCCCTAGGATCAAGTCAGGAACAATTTGGACACTGGCAATCTCCTCTTGCCAATGATGCCATGATGCTTATGCAGGCATAATTTAGTCCTCAGGATTTGGGTCAACAACATTACTTTGGTCACCAGATGAGAACTAGAGACATTGAATGCAATGCTATTTAATTGACCAGTCAGGATGCTGTGATGATGAAGAAGGTGATGGTGTTTAAAGCCCATTAAAGAGGACCTGTTGCATGCCCAATGCACTCTGCTGGAAGCCAATGGCTCTGAAGTGAGTGGGGCTGTGAATCGGTCTTCAGTATTAGTGGCAACTTCAAGGTGCAAGCCAAGGCATTCCCTAAAATTCCTACACAAACTGAAAGCAGTTGTGGGGGGATAGGGTTCACATTAGATAACTCCTGCAACATTCAGAATAAAGCCCAGAGTAGATTTGCCATGTCTCAAAATCAGATCAACTTGGCTCCACCAAAGCTGCCCTTTCCCTCATAGGCCAATGGCAAGTACAGATTAAAATAGGCAGCCAAACACACCTGATTTCAGCAAGAAGCCTCCAGCTCTGGAGGAGACCATGGCTGGTCCATAGCTTGCCATTTCTCCAACAAAATAAAGACGACAGCCTAGACATCGCTGTTGGTGATATAAACAGATGCTATCCCAAATAATACAGCACATGGCCCTAATTTGGTGCTGTTCTCCATCAGGAAGGCCGTCTGTGGAGTGTCTCACAAAATCTATCCTGCATTGGCACCTAGGTCCTGCTCAAATTGGCATGGCACCTTGGAAGTGGGCGTACGGCCACCTAACAGATGGTGTCAGAGTAGAGATACCAGCGAAGCGAGCTGTCTGTGCACCAAGGGAAGCCAGAGCCTAAAACAAACAAAAGTGTGTGTGTGGTGGGGAGGGAATTGAGATCTATAGATTAGAATGAGCCAGGTTACAGTTACCTGTAGATGCTAAAACACAAGAATTCACAAGGGATTTTAAAAAAAAAAGGATATTACTTGGCAACTCGGTTGACTGTGTGTGTGTGCGCGTGTGTGTTGTGTAAAAATGAAAAACAAAACATCATTTGTCCATATATTTGGTATAAAATAAAGACAAGTACAGCTATTTAAAATTGAAAGCATGCTTCTTTAACAGCTGATAATGACTTAGTAGAGGTACATCTTTGTTCTGTGAATTGACTAAGTTTTAGTCCTGATTCCAGAGGGTCTTTCTTTAGCTCAGGGTTGTCCAACTTTGAGCATCCCATGGTCTACTTTTTTCTCCCAAATGGCCCAGCGGTCTACTTTGATCTCCCCAAGGGGCCCCTGTAGTCTACTTATAGGAGTGTGCATGTGGCCGGTGCGGGGAGGAGGGGACCACGCCATGGCCCTTGAACTGCCCCACTTGGCTGAGACAGTGGGCTGGCAGAAGTTTGCTAGGGCAGTGATGGTTCTTGGTATGGTGGACGGAGGGGTTAAGAACTTATCCCCTCATTTTTAATTGGTGGCTGACGGGCTACTTTTGAACCCTTCGCAGGCTACCAGTAGCCCATGATCTACCTGTTGTGCAGGCCTGCTTTAGCTCTATCTCTCCAATAATTATCACTTTCAGTTATGGCAGGACAACCAACTCCTGGCTTTTTGGATGTCTGACTCCAACTCTCACAGTGCTAGCCATGTTGGCTGGGCTGATGGGAATCCAATCTCTCCATCCCATGGGCCACACATCACCTGGACCCTAGTTTAAGGCCAAACCCCAGATGTAATGGCAAATGGATTTAATGCATCAATTTGAAATATATAATTAGAGAGGGGCTTGAACCACTGGTTTGACTGTTTGTGCTGGTTCATTTTTTGGCCATAGAGGTGTTCCCACTCAGAGGCAGTGCCTGGAGGAGGCAGGTTATGGAGGTCAGACCACTGAGTGGGTGACTACCTGATGGGGGAAGCAGGACAGGGAAGTACTGACCACTTGTTTGGCCACGAAGTGAAGCAACGTGACCCACCGAACCAGTGGTTCATGCCCATCTCCTATGAGACAATGATTTGTACTAGAGAGAAGGAAAGGAGGAATGGGACCGAAGGGTGTGGAAGAAAGGGAGACACTTCTTGCAATCTCTGGTAAAATATTAAGAAAATCTCAGTCCAAACTTTCAACTCATCCTAAGCTACTCTGAAGTTTCAGTCTACAAAACATAAAAACTGGTTTAATTCTGAATCCCTTTCTCCTTGGCTCACCTTTGTATCTTTTACATGGCTCATCAAACTACAGATCCTTGGAAAGGAGACACGATAATTAAAGTGTTAGGAAACAGATATAATTAGAGTGCAGATTCACCTTGACTTTTAACTCATGGTGTAAACAGGCATCAAGCGGCATGGCTAGAACTAAAGTAAAACCAACCCAACCATGCATTCCACGTTTTTCTTTGTGTTTTTTTCTCTTCCCACAAAACGAGAGCCTTTCAAGCTGCCCCCTCCTCCTCATAAACCCAGGAATTGTCATTTGAATCGATTTGTTTAAACATGTCCCATTCTTTCAGTCTTTCCCCATTGAACTTGGTTTCAATTCCCCTGTCCATCCATGTCATCCTGCTCCAGTTTGATGGTCACAGAACATTATGAACACCTTGCATGAACCCCAATAGGATCCCAGCCATTTTTCCTCAGTATAAGGTTGTTATACAGCTCACATCAGTGTTGATTGTGTTTGTGGTGGGAGGCATGTATGTTCCCCTGAGAAAATAACATGGGAACCATGAGTTATTGGAGCTTTTAAATGTTGCAGAGAACATCAAAGAAATAAGGGTCCTCATAAAAATACCATAAGTGTCGTAAATTCTGTTGATGGAGTCACTTACAATTCTGAAACGTTCATGGAGTGATTTGCCAGATATGCCATGTCTTACGGTTGAAAGCACCATAAACATATTTGCTCTAAAACTAATCAGCCAATTTATTCTAACAGGCACTAATAAAAATATCGTTCATAAACAGGGGTCAGAAGAAATGACAATTGATCACACATGAAAAAATGTGGGTATGAAAAATGGATTAGAACTACTTAAATCTATGCGTGTACAAAGGACCCATCATTATAGTAATATATGATTCTATCCAGAGAACGTAGATGGTGAAATTGTTTACTGTGCAGAGTCTGAAAAGGTGAAGAAATGCCAGCAGAATGTTACTGGTGTAGATCAAAATTTTGAAGAGACATCCATGACAGTGGATGGATGGATGGATGGATGGATGGATGGATGGATGGATGGATGGATGGGTGGGTGGGTGGGTGGATGGGATGCCAACTGCCAGACTCATCAGGTCATCACTGATAAGGCCACCTCCAGATAGCCACCCCGAGGGAAGTCCATAAATCTTCTATGAGACAAAAGGCCTTCTTTAGAGTGGCTCCGTCTTGGTAGACTCAGCTTCCAGGGTAGGGTCATCTGGCCCCTACTCTGGTGACATTTAAGAGGCAATTGAAGACAGCCTGGTTGAATTGAGGTAATCTTACACCTCAGTCCAGCCATTTGTTATTTGTATCCCCCCCCCCCCGTTACATGTAGTTTTATTAATGGTCTGGCATCCTAAGTTTTCATGTGGTTAGATTGTTTATTGTGTATGATTTTATATTGTTTGAGGATTTTTTTAGAGCTGAACACCTCCTAAGACAGGCAGTAGAACTGCCCATTCACGTGATCATTTGCAACAAATTCAGCTAGTTTTCTGAACCCAGGAAGATCATGTAAACACAAAGTCTGCCCTAGTCCTGATGTTCTTCTTCTGTACTTTTTGTAAGGTCTGTTGCCCCTCACCCAGAAAAATCTTAGACAGGGGCAAAAGGAGAAACTCAAAACCCAAAACAAATGAATAAACAAAAAACATATTAAGGCACAATAGACACACCTTTAATTAAAGGACAGGCATCCCTTAATAAGCATCCTGTGGGCATCCTCTGAGCCTTGAGGTTCACTTACATTGCCAGCGTGGAAGTAAATGAAGAGAAAAGCCCAATTTCTCCAAGCTGCCTTAATTTTAGAGTCCAAATTAGAAAGAAAAGACCATTTTGTTGTTTCTCTTTTAAACACTCATGAGCCAGAAAAGCTCATAAGGTTATTCTATTGCTTTTACAGGGAACCCCAAGCAGAGCCCATAACAGTTTTTCCCATAAAAGGCTTTTAAAAGTGTACTTTAGGGCCTTTTCACACGACCCCTAAGATCCGCTGGCCACTTAAATTCGGACCAGAGATCTTAGGGGTTTGTCGCTGTTCCTGCGTTCCCACCCCCTCTGCACTCCTGGCTGCTGGCTGCGTGAGGGGAGGGAGAAAAAAAGGGAAGAAAAGAATGCCGCTCACCTCCGTTCTGCCTCCTGGCACTGCATTCAGATCTCTTAAAGGGGCGGGGGGCAAAAAAAGAACAAACAGAAGCAAGGAGAGCCAGGCAGTCACTACGTTATATCCGCATCAGGAATTTTCATCTCCAGAGAGCAGGTACCTGAAAAGTGCGCTGGTCGCACTTAATTATCTGTAAACTCTGGAGCTGGTGGGGAAACAATTTTACGCTCCGGAGCTGGGAGCCATTTGCGACGGAGTTTAGGGGTCGTGTACAAAGGGCCTTAGATAGTATGAATGTGGGAAGATCTCTCACATGTTGATTCCATCTTAATCAAGTTTCTGCTTCCTAGTGAAGTCAACAAATCAAGGATGACCATAAAGCAAGAAGTTTGACACATTTAATGGCAGTAGTATGGAATAGGGTTATGAAGGGTACTCATTAAGTACTTTGTCCAATATTCTGCTGCTGATCCCAAATTGACTAGAGCAATCCATTCGTTGATATTTAGAAAAGTGTTCATTCACCATTCAACAATTGATTCAATCGATCTACGCTTACTTGGCACTCATGAAAAGACACAGAACTTTGTTTTCATTGGTTTAAGTTGTCTGGAATGTCAAATGCCAGATGAAAGAACCCCCAGGAGATCGCTTAGCTTTACCTGGAATGAGATAGAGGAATTTGTTTCCTATTCAGGGTTTCTAGAATTTGCACAAGTTGTCTCTACACTCAGCTAGTGCCATAGAACAGGTCTTTTTTTTTAAGGAGGCAAGTGCCCCTTTGAGTTTTGTAAGCCTCTACAGTTCAAGAATATTTTTGTCTGAGCTCTTGAGAGCATCCTCTCTTAATGGAGAAACCATCATTATGTTCCCCAGTTGCCCTCAATTCATTTTGATTTACTGGATGGGCTTTGCTTTATTTGTTGATGTATACAGTAGGGGTGATCGTACTGAGCATTTTATTTAACATTTATTTTGCTCTCTGTTGTTTTGTTTAATTGGGATGGAAATTGCTCAAAGTAGTGTTTACCACTAATTAATGTGTTATACAAGTTTAAGACAGACAGACAGACATACCACATTCCTGTGGCTGCCACAGCAAGTAACAGACTGAACAACTGAAATATGAATCACACTCTTGCCCTTCATTTTAACTTTCAAGGGTCAACAATAAGATGGCCATTGTCAGCTCAGTCACCATTCCCCCCTCCCCCCGATCCCATTGTTTTCTCAAAGATAAAATTTTATAATAAGCACACTTCTCATAACTTGTGTAGAGCAGGGATGGTTTCCAAGAGTGAACAGAGCAGTAGTTTAAAAAAAAAAGACAGAGAGAGATAACCCCCCCCCCCAAAAAAACCCTTGAAGCATGGACTTTATGGCATCTGCCACAGCATTGTTATCCAACACCATCAATTTTTTGTGTCACAAACCTATAATAGTCTCAACTTTTATTTGTGAAATGTCGGCTTGACGGCCGCATCTCAAAGCTGGCAGGCGAGGACTGACAGATGCTCCGATTTCACTTCATCTTCAGCTTAATGTGGCTCTCTCATTACACCCGCCAGAACCGGGGAAATTATTCCTTGGCTTTGGAAAGCCGACGCGCGGCCATCTGTCTCTGTGTGCTTATCAAAACTAATATAGCGATGTGGAAAAATGAAGGTCTGAAAGGATTCCTGGCAGCTACAAGCGATGGCCTACAAGGATATGGAAGACCTCAAACGTGGGGAATAGTCACCCTCGCCTGGTCAAGGAGACGGTGCCATGATTGTACCCAGATTTAAAGGACACAGGGAAAGGAAGGGTACCAAATGTGTATGGCCACCAAGCTCAACTGGATTAACAGCCCTTTCTCCTCCCTCTTTCTCAGTCTCTCTGAGACATCCAAGTTGACAGCAGATCTCGCAACTGAAGTCCTCATCCTGATTGTTCTTTAGGGGTTGAGCCATCTGAAATGGAAAAAAAAAGTCTTCCCTAAGAGGCAAGAGAGTCTTAGGAAGCTTAAAGAGTGCTTCAGTGTCCGTATGGGCTCGAAAAGATGTTTAAATGATGAAAATCCTTGTATTACCAAATAGCCAAATTCTGTTTGTATCTAGTTAAATAGTGTACCAAGACAAGGGGACAGCTACCATAATTTATCAAAAAGTTTTGTTGGTTGTTCCTTGTTATGGGTCTGTCCTATGTCAGGATTGTATTATTCTTTAACTGTAATATTTACAGTTGCATTAATTTATTTTATGGTTTTACTGTCTATCACAAATGAAGCCATTAATGCATTCATTCATTAAATATGAATGCAAAATTAGTTATCTGGAGAAAGGGTGGTTGTGTTGGAGGGTGGCTTACAGGGAGCATTATATTTGTGTTTCAGTTCCAAAGGTAGGGGAATTGACGTTGCACTGACGGTTGAGAAAATATCCACCATGGTCTCAATGAAATGTTCCATCTGCCTTTCTGAGTACCCTGCATTACTAGACTGCCAGAGTCTTGATCTCCATGGAAACTGAGGGGCTCTCATTAAAATCCTTGGGCCATCTCTCCTAGTCCTCCTCCTCCTCCTCTTTCTTTCTTTCTTTCTTTCTTTCTTTCTTTCTTTCTTTCTTTCTTTCTTCCTTCCTTCCTTCCTTCTTCCTTCCTTCCTTCCTTCCTTCCTTCCTTCCTTCCTTCCTTCCTTCCTTCCTTCCTTCCTTTCTTTCTTTCTTTCTTTCTTTCTTCCTTCCTTCCTTCCTTCCTTCCTTTTTTGGAGGGGGGCAGACAAAAAAGGAGGAAAACTAGCCTATATAAATATGAGTAACCTGCCCCGCTACCCAAATTACAAGCCAGTAACCCAAAGAGTGGTTTGACTTGAAGCTTTTAGGCTTGAAATGCCTTTGGGAATTTCTCTCTCCTTATTCCGGGATATTTTCTTAATTCTTCAACTGAATCATTGTAGCCTTAGGAAGCAAATACCACCCACCCCCCCTCCTTCCTCGTTTGTCTATCTCCTTCCCTCTCTTGCTACAATTTTACGGGATCCCATTTTTGCACAATAAACACAGCCATTAACAAACTGTTGGGGAACATGGATGGCCCATAAGGATGTGAAATGGAGTTGCTAGACTCTGTCTCTTGTTGGTAAAATTAGAACAGAAAGCAGCAGAACTGCGGTTATGCAGAAGGAGCATCTTTCTCAAGGTGCCATGCAATAATATAAATCAGTCCCTCAGTCCCTAAGACTCTGTTACCCAACATGCCTCTACAAAGCATGGATGTTTTTATTTTTATCCCCACAGTGGTGCAATCCTGTTTCATGAGAAACACTCTGATTTCTCTTCAGATGGTATAAATTTTTCACCTTTTACTGAAGAAACACCGTCCCTCTTATCTCTTTACACATTAAGTTATCAAACAAGAAGTATATTATTTATTTACTCATTTATTTATTTAATTTTAAATATTTCACACACACCCCTTTCTCTTTGGAAAGAGCCTAAAGCAGCTTACTGTGTTGAAGGACAACATATAAAGTTGGAGACCATGAGCATACAACCGTTGTTAATGCACTGAAAACAATCTTTAAAGTTAAAGACAATCAGAGAGAAGAGTCCTTATATCATGAAAAAGACAATATTAAAGCTAAGAACTAGAGATGGGCACGACTTAGCGGTATTCCCGTTTCCGTTTCCGTTACTCGTTTCCGTTACTCTACGGAAACGGTAACAGAATCACTCCCCCAGACTTCGAGCTCGAACCGACGAACGAACAATTTTGGTCTGATTTGTCGTGCTCGTTACTTGCACAGAAAAAAAAGTTTTTAAAAGTTAAAAAAAAAACCGATTCCCGGTCCAAAATGGCGACCGCAATATTTTTTTGGAAATCCTTGCCCAAAACCCCACCAAAGCACCACAGAAACATGCAAAAGTAACCTATTTTACAGTAGCAGCAGTGGGTTTGTCTTGCCAAAATACGTCTCCGTTAATTTTATTTTATTTTTTTCTTAATTTATTTTTTTACACCTGCGCAACGATGGGCTGGCCATGGGACGGGACCATGCAAATTTTTGGAGCCATTCCACCAATCGCATGGACAGGTTTTGACTGACACTTCTGGATGTGCCAGAGGGCATAAAAAGCCGAGGCAGTTCCAGTCCGTCACAGTCTGGGCTTGGATCTTGTGGAGGGTGGTCAGGGCTGGATTGCTGCGCTCAGTCTAGTTTCGATTTCGCGGTCGCGGTCTCGGTCTCGCTACTAGGCAGGGAGGGAATTGAATTAATATTAATTCGAATCGCAAAACATAATAATTTCTTCTATTCCCTGTGGGGAATAGCAACGCAGTGTTTATTCTTTTTTTTGTTTTCTGCATTTTTGAGGAAGAGTTCCGTTTTTTATTTGCTTATATTTGCTTCAAGGGGGAGAGAAGATTTGAGTGGGAGCGGTAGGGGAGGGGAGGTGCTGCGGATTTATTTTGAAAATATATTATTTTATATTACACTACCATACCATTTCTTTTGTATCCTTCCCAATTTCCCACCAAGTTCATTTACTTGGCCAAGGTCCCTTTACCCTGCGCCTACAGCTTTTTTGCTGCTGCTGCGATTGGGGTTTTGGAAGGGAATCCAGCAACCCCTATCCTACCCTAGTAGCAGCTTATAGTTTTATTCCATTTATTTTCTATTTTACAGTTTATTAGCAACAAGTGGCTGGCAAGCAGCAGCCAAGGTCCAGTAGTACTAGTGCTTAGAAGGGGAGGTTGGAGGCTGTGGATTAAATTATTTTAAAAATATTACAGAGTACAGACTGAGTACTAGGCAGCGTCTCCCCCTCGCCAACCAGTGCACTCAAATTTCTCAAACACATTTGTTTTGGCAACAAGGCTAGGGCACCTTCCTCTATAGAACATTTTACAATTTCATTTTACTTAACACTATAGATATTCTTTGAATTTCTTTCACTTGTCCAACACCTCATTCATTTTTTTTGCAGTCAGGCACTCAAACAAACATTTGTTGAAGGGCAGGCACCCAGCAACCTCTATAGAACTTTTTCCTCAATTACATCTTTGAAGAAGTTCCATTCATCTTAGTTACTGTGCATTATTTGTGAAAGTTGGGTGCTGCCAGATTTTGCAAACCCCTTGCTTCTATTAGCTTGGTTTTTGTGCAGTTGTTGTATAACGTACATCTGTGAAGAAGTTAAGTTACAGTTCTCCTAAATTACACTTGCCCTGTGCATTAATTTGTGAAACTTGTTTGCCAGGATTGGCAAACCCCTAGCTCCTATTTCCTTGTTTGTTGTGCTGCTGTTGTGAGTCCATCTCACTCATTTACTTGTTGCCACCACAGTCTACATATACACAATCCAATTACAACTGGGAAGAAATTACAGTTCTCTTTGTTATACTTGCCCTGTGCAGGGCATAGAGAGAGACTTAGTTGGGTGCCAGGATTGGCAAACCCCTAGCTCCTATTTCCTTGTTTGTTGTGCTGCTGTTGTTGTGAGTCCATCTCACTCATTTACTTGTTGCCACCACAGTCTACATACACAATCCAATTACAACTGGGAAGAAATTACAGTTCTCTTTGTTATACTTGCCCTGTGCAGGGCATAGAGAAACTTAGTTGGGTGCCAGGATTGGCAAACCCCTAGCTCCTATTTCCTTGTTTGTTGTGCTGCTGTTGTGAGTCCATCTCACTCATTTACTTGTTGCCACCACAGTCTACATACACAATCCAATTACAACTGGGAAGAAATTACAGTTCTCCTCCTAATTACACTTGCCCTGTGCAGGGCATAGAGAGACTTAGTTGGGTGCCAGGATTGGCAAACCCCTAGCTCCTATTTCCTTGTTTGTTGTGCTGCTGTTGTTGTGAGTCCATCTCACTCATTTACTTGTTGCCACCACAGTCTACATACACAATCCAATTACAACTGGGAAGAAATTACAGTTCTCTTTGTTATACTTGCCCTGTGCAGGGCATAGAGAAACTTAGTTGGGTGCCAGGATTTGCAAACCCCTAGCTCCTATTTCCTTGTTTGTTGTGCTGCTGTTGTGAGTCCATCTCACTCATTTACTTGTTGCCACCACAGTCTACATACACAATCCAATTACAACTGGGAAGAAATTACAGTTCTCTTTGTTATACTTGCCCTGTGCAGGGCATAGAGAAACTTAATTGGGTGCCAGGATTGGCAAACCCCTAGCTCCTATTTCCTTGTTTGTTGTGCTGCTGTTGTGAGTCCATCTCACTCATTTACTTGTTGCCACCACAGTCTACATACACAATCCAATTACAACTGGGAAGAAGTTACAGTTCTCCTCCAAATTACACTTGCCCTGGGCAGGGCATAGAGAGACTTAGTTGGGTGCCAAGATTGGCAAACCCCTTGCTCCTATTTCCTTGTTTGTTGTGCTGCTGTTGTGAGTCACTCATTTACTTGCACAGTTCCTTGGTGCTTTTCTTTACTATCACATTATACATTCCCGGGCCTGAGCCACAAGAAGTGAGAAAAATGAGGAGGGGTCGCACAGCTAGAGGGCAGGGGAGGGGGACCCCTACTAAGATAAATAGGGGCACGTTTCTGAGGGAAGGGACAGGAAGTAGAAAGTGATACTGGTGCAACTCCCTCGTCGAGTAGCAGTGCCAGTGGCACAAGCAGCAATGTGCCATTGTCTGTCACCGAGGGAAGCATGGATGAGGCGTACCAAATCCCATCTTCATTACCTGACAGCCCCACCCTTGATCAGCAAGAAGACAAGGGCTCTGATTCTGAAATGGCATCAGAATCAGAATCGGGCTCCTTGTATCTAAACTTGCCAGATTCTGAGGACCTGTTGGCAGGGACAGACTTAAGGCAGGCTCCAGGCAGTGACGGAAGGAGCAGCCCTCTTTCCACCCAGAGTACCACCAGTGAGAGCAGTAGTACTAGTCTACTTTCCCGGCAGGGCAGAGGCCACACCAGCACCACAGCAGCGGCAGCGGCAGGCAATAACAGAGGGGGCGTTACTTTCTGTAAGCCACAAGGGTGTCTCTGGGAGCATTTTGAGAACAGCCCCCAAGACGCAAGGATGGCGGTGTGCAAGATATGCGGGGTGGTCTTGCGCAGGGGAAATGACCCCAAACACATCTCCTCAAGTGGGTTGCGCAGCCATCTGATGAGGAAGCACCCTGGGACTCTGCCTGGAACCCTGTCAGGCCCTTGCTCTTCAGGGAGGAAGAGAGGGGAAGAAGGGTTAGAGAAAGAAAAACACAGCTCCGCTAGTGAGAGTGGGAAGAGGCAGGCCACTCTGCAGGAAGTGGGGCTGTTGGGTGGGACTTTTGTCAGCCCGCGAAATAGGGCCAAAGCACAGGAGACCACCACTCGAGTGGTGGGTGAAATGGTGGCCATGAACAGGTTGCCCCTCTCCTTTGTGGAGTCATCAGGCTTCAGGCACCTGATGAAGCACGTGGCACCATGGTACGAGACTCCATCCCGGCGTACCTTCTGCAGGCGGGTGATTCCCTCCCTTTATGAGTCTGTCAGGGACAGGATCCGGGCCCTGCTGCAGGCGGCCAGAGGGAGGAAGATCCACTTCACTTCCAACCTCTGGACCGGTGGGCACCACGGATACCTCTCACTGACGGCTCATTGGTGGCAACCAAAGGAGGTCCTGGAGCCCCGGTCAGCCCATGAGCAGCTGCAGGGGGAGGCACAAGGCAGCACCCCAAGAGGGTATAGGGTGGTGCTTCTCTAGGCCCAAAGCATGGAGGACAACGCCACAGGGATCAACATTGCTGACGTTCTCAAGACAGCAATGCGAGAGTGGGGATTGGGGACAGAGGGACAGGTCAATCGTGGAGTCATGGTTACAGACGCGGGCCGTAACATGACCAACGCGGTTCTTGGGGCAGGGTTCCAGGGCATCGTGTGCGCAGCACACAAACTGCATCTAGTGGTGGGCGATGCCATTGGCCTGGGTGCACCAAAGGACTCCTGGAGTGAGGGGACCAGGGAGACCAGGGCCTTGCTGGACAAGTGTCGGAAGATCGTGGGGCACTTCGCTCACAGCGTCAAGGCAGCCAGGATGATGCGTGAGAGGCAGGCAGAGACGGGCCAACCGGAGCACGTCCTGATCCAGGACGTGACCACCCGGTGGAACTCCACCCACGAAATGGTCAAGCGTCTGGTGGAGCAGAAGGAAGTGGTGGAATACATCATGTCAACCACCCCAGTCCTGCATGAGGGGAGGGAATTGGACCTTGGTGCTACCGAGTGGCTCGCCCTCTCCCAGATGGCGGGTATCCTGCAGCCTTTTGAGGAGACCACCCACGTCCTCAGCAGCTACAACACCAGCCTGGGCCACGTTCTCCCCCTGGTCAATGCCCTTCGCCAACGCCTAGAGACCAGTATCCGGGAAGAAGGCAATCTTCTCCCTAAGAGCAGGGCATTGGCAGACAGGCTGTTGACCGGCATGGATACCCGCCTTGGCCCACTCAGAAGGGAAAAGGTGTACCAGATGGCCTGCCTGTGCGACCCTCGCGTCAAGGGTTCCCTGGCGGCCAGCACTGCCGAACTGAAATCCTGGAAGACGGAGCTATGCCGTCAAGTCAGGGCTGTCTCCGATGAGTGCCAGGCATTTCAGAGGGCGCACGGAAGCCAGAGCGATGCTGAGGAGGAGTCCTCGCAAGGATCCACATCCCTCTGTACTCCAGGAGCGTTCACCCAGAGACCAGGTTCCGTTCCAGCAGCCAACTACCTGGCCTCTGCCCTAGCCATGGCAGTTTCCTCCTCAGTGGAGGCAAGGGAGGAAGAAGTAGCAGACCCCGTTCAGACCACGGTGAAGGAGTACATGGCCGAGCCCCTCCAACCCCTCAGCTTGGACCCACTGCAGTACTGGGCCAGAAAGGCAGACCTCTGGCCCGCTCTTTCAACTCTGGCGTTGGACCTCTTGTCTATCCCACCCACCAGTGTCCAGAGTGAGTGTGTCTTCTCCCACATGGGAGAGGTCCTGAAGCCGCGCCGCTGTCGCCTGGACCCGGAGACGGTGGAAAGGTTGACTTTCATCCGCTTCAACCTTGGGATTACCCCAACACTCCAAGAACTAAGTTGCTGCCTGTAACCTAACCACCTGCCTGCAATCCTCCATGCCCGCCTGCAAGCCTGCCTGCCTCCCCTTGGCCCTACGAGCCTGCCTGCCTGCCTGCCTGGCCCTGTGACTACCTGCCGACTCCAGTGCCTAATGCCTGCCTGCCTGCCTGCCTGCCTACCTGTATTCTCTCACACACACAATTGAAGGGTACTATTAGTGGCCCAATTTTTCTAGCCCTGGCCTGTCTCCAAACCAGGCAGGGCCACTCAAAGTGTCATTGGAAAGGGTCTGTCTGTATTGGCCCAATGTTTCCCCTTTTGCCATGGCTGGTCTGAGAGAGACCCTAATACCTGCCTTCCTTGGTGCTTCACACCGTTCCCTGGGGTTTACGAGCCTGCCTGCCTGCCTGCCTGCCTGCCTGCCTGCCTACCTGTATTCTCTCACACACACAATTGAAGGGTACTATTAATGGCCCAATTTTTCTAGCCCTGGCCTGTCTCCAAACCAGGCAGGGCCACTCAAAGTGTCATTGGAAAGGGTCTGTCTGTATTGGCCCAATGTTTCCCTTTTTGCCATGGCTGGTCTGAGAGAGACCCTAATACCTGCCTTCCTTGGTGCTTCACACCGTTCCCTTGGCCCTACGAGCCTGCCTGCCTGCCTGCCTGCCTGCCTGCCTGCCTACCTGTATTCTCTCACACACAAAGTGGTGAGGAAGCACTTTACAACAACCTACCTCAAAGACTGAGTATCAGGGGGCAAGCTCCCCTCCTTACAGCCTTAAAGAAATAGACCCACCCAGTTCTCCTGCTTCCACTCTGTCTCCTTGGTTGCCAAAACCCGGTCTCCTGGGGTGGCGAGAGAAACTCTGCCTGCCAAGGAAGCCTCCATGTTTGGTTCTTGGTGGATACTCTGTCCCACACTGACTGTGTGAGTCTGTAATTTACACAGACCTAGCTCTGTCTCCTCCGCCACTATTTCCACTGGGCTGCCAGCTGTGGCTCACAAAGAAGGGAAACGTCCTTGTTGTGTGTGCGTACTCCTGGCCGAAAGTCCCCTGTGTGGATCTTGGTGCTGTGCTGTGTGACTCATTGTGCACACACACGGTGCTTAAACATTTTATAATCATTTCTGCCCTAACCCCGGAACAAAGGCTGCCGGACCAGAAAAGTTACTGGTTGCAAATCTAGGTTGTGATTGATGATGATGATTGAGTTATGGGAACACTCTTCAGGAACAGATGGTGGTTGGCTTAGGGTTAGGGTTAAGGGGGATGTTTAGGCCTCCGCTACTCTGTCCTCTGGGCTGCACCACACTGTGTCTCACTAAGAAGGGCTGGAGTGGAATGTACTTGCGCGTACCACAGTTCAGCTCAATAATCGTTTGTTTCTTAGAAATAGAAGAGCCTTTCAGGCTTGGCTCTTGGAGTTGTGGAACTGCTGTGATTCACTACGAAGGGCATGGAGATGGAATGCCGGCACGGCAGTTAGGAGCAGTCTACCAGCACACAGCTGGGAAAGAAAGTCAGAAAGCTTGGCTTGCTGTCCTTTTGGAAGCCTGTGTGGTCAAAGACTCAGACTCACTCTAGCTCTGTGTCTTCTCCCTGCCTGCCTCTCAGGCTCCCCCCACTTCCGGCTTAGAGGAGGCCTTCCAGCCGCTTCTCCTTCACCCTAACATCATGGTCCAGTTAGTGCTTCAAGTTCAGCCCTGTCGCCACTGCCCTCAACTTGCCCATGCAGCAACCACGGCTGCGCCCGCTTCTTGGCGGAAAACCTCTTGAAGACCAACTGTAACAGTGCATTCACTCATCAACTATTTTGTTTGCACACACTGTGCCTCACAGAGAAGGGAATTGTGCTTGTGTGCTAGAAAACAGCCGTGGGGTGGGCCCGTGATTAGGCAGAACTCATGCGAAAGCACCCTTGGACTCTGCCTGGGACAGTGACAGGACTCTGCAGGAAGGAGTGCCGCAGTGTGGGAGTGTTGTCAGCCTCCGGACTGCCAATTAGTCTTCAGTGGGCTGCCATTGCCATACACTGTGGCTCACAAAGAAGGGCAACTTACTGCCGTGCTGGTGGCCCTCTGTCACCGTAACAAATAGGACAGTTTATCAGAAAGTTCAAGGCTTGGCTCTTAGAGTTGTGGGGAATGTGATTCACTACGAAGGGCATGCCACTGGGATGCAATGCACTGACTGTGGCTCTCTGTGAAGGGAGGGAGCAAGGAAGCCTCCACTCCAGGCTTGGTTCTTTGTGGGTACTCTGACTCACACAGACAGTGAGCCTGTGGTTCTCAGGCCTACTGTCTTCCATGGACTGCAAAGCTATGTCTCACTGAGAAGGGAACATGGCTGTGCTGGCCTGCTAGGAGTTTACGGCCGGGGAAAGCAGCACACAGCTGTGTAGGAAGACCCTCTGGCTTGCAGTCCTTTTGTCAGAGTGGTCTCAGGCCTCAGAGTCAGACACCATGTGGACTCTGCTTTTCCACTGGGCTGCCAACTGTGGCTCACGAAGAAGGGCATTTTCCTGGCGTCCTCCTCAGGCCATTCAGTCACACTGGGGAGCTGGAGCTTCCTGGCAATGTTCCTCCCCTATGGAGGCCCTGTGGCCTTAGACTCAGGCTATGTGGGCTCCTCCAGCCACTCTTTCCTCTTGGATGCAAAACACTGTGGCTCACTAAGAAGGAAAGAGAAGTTGTGTGTGCAGCACGCACTCCAGTAGTTTCCCAGACAGTTCCAGGCTTGGTTCTTGGAGTGGTGTTGGAGCTGGGATTCATTACGAAGGGCATGGTAGTAGTTTGCATGGAGTTTGTAATTCACAGAGACCTAGCTCTGTCTCCTCCGCCACTCTTTCCTCTAGGATGCAAGACACTGTGCCTCACTAAGCAGGGAAGAGTAGTTGGGTGCCAGCACTCCAGTAGTTTCTCTGACAGTTCCAGGCTTGGCTGTTGGAGTTGTAGGAGCTGGGATTCACAACGAAGGCCATGGTCATGGTCGGGATTGCTGGCCCAGCATTCAATTACTCCAGCTTGTGGCCTCCGCCACTCTTTCCTCTGGGATGCAAAACACTGTGCCTCACTAAGAAGGGAAGAGTAGTTGGGTGCCAGCACTCCAGTAGTTTCTCTGACAGTTCCAGGCTTGGCTGTTGGAGTTGTAGGAGCTGGGATTCACAACGAAGGCCATGGTCGTGGATTGCTGGCCCAGCATTCAATTACTCCAGCTTGTGGCCTCCGCCACTCTTTCCTCTGGGATGCAAGACACTGTGCCTCACAACGAAGAGAAGAGGACTTGGGTGCCAGCACTTCATTAGTTTATTGCAAAGTTGCAGGCTTGGCTCTTGGAGTTGTGTGGGAACCAACTGTGATTCACAAAGAAGGGCATGGTAGTAGACTGCCGGGCCGGCAGTTAGCAAGTCTACCAGCACACAGCTGGGGACTTGGGGAGGAAGAGTCAGACTCAGAATGTGGCTTGCTGTCCTTTTTGCAGCCAGTGTGGTGCCAGACCAAACTCAAGGTGATTGGCCTCCTCCTCCAGTCTTTCCTCTGGGCTGCAAGACACCGTGTTTCACACGGAAGGGGGTCCCTGATACAGCACCACCAAGACTTAGTCAAAAAGTGACATGTGGTGGACGGTGGTGCATCGCAGGCAGTGTGGTGCCAGACCAAACTCAAGGTGATTGGCCTCCTCCTCCAGTCTTTCCTCTGGGCTGCAAGACGCCGTGTTTCACACAGAAGGGAGGTACTGATTTGAACAGCATTCGTACGTACAGCACCACACCAAGACTTAGTCAAAAAGTGACATGTGGTGGACGGTGGTGCATCGCAGGCAGTGTGGTGCCAGACCAAACTCAAGGTGATTGGCCTCCTCCTCCAGTCTTTCCTCTGGGCTGCAAGACGCCGTGTTTCACACAGAAGGGGGGTACTGATTTGAACAGCGTTCGTACTACGTACAGCACCACCCAAGAGTTTGTCAGAAAGTGCCATCTGGTGCATCGCAGGCAGTGTGGTGCCAGACCAGACTCAAGGTGATTGGCCTCCTCTGCAACTCAGTCCTCTGGGCTGCAAGACACTGTGACCCAAGGCCAGTGGCATTTAAATTCCTGTCATGCCATTCAGCTCCATCCTTTTTATACTGGAGCTGGCAATGAGCCTGCCGCTGCCGCACTCTGGCTCTGTGCTGTGGTGCTCTCATACTCTGCCTTGTGGCCTGGCCGGATTGGCCGCCCTTACTCTGGCCTTATGGACGCGTCAACCAGAGATAGTCCTCCTCCTTGTACAGCCTAGTGGGCTGGGCTGTGGGCTGTAAAACTTAAGTCAGAGCAACCCAGAGCCCTATCCCATTCCCATCCCTGCCAAAACTATTCCTGGCTGTAGCAGGGCTACTAGCTACGTAGCTTAACCACCTCAGGCTCTAACTGCTAATGTTTTTGTTGACCATGACCAAAAGCAGGGTTGCATTGGCTTTGGCTTTATTGCTTGTCCTTTAAGTGTGTGTGACTTTGACTGTGAATGTGAAGTGAAGGCAGAAGGACCTTGGTGATGGGGGGCCAATTTGAGAGGAGTAGAGGAGTAGACCCCTCATCCAAATTTGGGGAGGAACGGAATGTCTGTTTCTCCTGCTGCCTCTGAGAGAGGTGGAGGGGAGATGGGATGGATTCAAAACCAAACAACAAAAAAGTACAACAAACAGGCACGTCAGCCAGACCAAGTAGGGTGGCTGGCTGGTTCAGCATCAGCAGATTCAGCACAGCAGACCAAGAGAAAAAAAAAGAAATGCAAATTTGTTTCTGCCCCACTTTGTTTGCTTAGGATGCAGTAGCCTTGTTGTGCAGCAGCAAGTCCATCACCCAGGCAGGTTTAAACTGTATTTCGCCTGCTCATTTTGCGGGACCCGCGCCCGCCCGCGCGCTAGCCACTCCCCCTGCCGCTGCCGCTGCCGCCGCCCACGCATATACCCCCGCGCCACCGCCACCCGCGCTGTGCCCGCAAGCCGCAAGTCTCGGTCGGACGTCAAAATGCACGAAATCGCGGCACAAACGGAAATGAAAAAACGAAAAAACGAACTGACTAATTTTTGCGAATTTTTGCGAAAAAAGGAAACCAGCCGAAACGGAACCAGCCCGACTAACGACAACTCGAAAATTTTTTTCTCCAAGTCGTGCCCATCTCTACTAAGAACAATAAAAAACAAACAGAAATGTCACTCTGAGAGATGGAAAACAGAACAATAGAAAATACAGGTGGTGTAACAAATCCAGTCCAAGCAGTAATGCAGAACAGTCACATAACAGGTAGCTAGTGAACAAAGGAAGGCTTGCCTTGAAGAGCAAGGTCTTGGCTTGGCTGGGGAAGCGACAACAAGGATGGCCCCCATCGGGCCTCCTGTGGGAGGGAGTGCTGATGAAATAAAGGAGAGCCATTTGATCCATCCAAAATAAAATACAAAGGCAAGAATAGGTGACGCCTCTAAAGAACACAAGAAAAATCATCATACAGTATGCAAGCTTTCATGGATCAAACACCACTCCATCCAGCTTGTACCACCAGCATGCAGAGATCAGAGTCCAAAGGTACATACATAGCATTGCCGTTTGTATGAAACAAGAAAGCTATTTATTTTATTTATTTATTTTATTTATTTATTAAATTTATATACCGCTCCATCTAGCTATATGGCTACTCTGGGTGGTTTACAAGCTGAACAGAAATCAAACCATAAGCAGTAGAATACAATATAACAAATAAGCACAAGTATATAAATAAAAACACTATAACTAGTAAATAATATATATATAATATATAACAACAGCAGAAAACAGGAGCAAGATGGGCTACAGATAAAAGCAATAAATATATAATAACAATCATTAGAACAGATTGACTTTTGCTGGACAGGGCTTTTAAATGTATTTTTCATTTTGGGAGGGGAGCCCTGGATCTATTTGAACATAGTTGTGGTAAACGTTTTACTTGGGTTTCCTTTCTTTTTGCAAGTGTTTCGTTTGGATGCTTTTAACTTTCTAATGATTAGCCAGAAATAACGTTGTAAGAGCTGCGGTTTGCCATCAGAAACTCCTACGTCAGAGAAAGTCCTGAGTAAAGTGCACCACGAAGAGCAAATACCAAGAGACTAGAGATGGGCACGAAATGAACAATTTTTTCGTTTCTGTTTTCGTTTTTTCATTTCATTACGCAACAAAATGACAAGCGAATTTTGTCTCCAAAATGAAACGAAACGAACAGAAACACCGGAAATTTTGTCGTGCGTTTCGTTTTCGTTACTGCAATACAGTGAACTGCTTTAAATGTTTTTTAAAAATCACAAAAATTGAAATAAATGGTAACGAAATGGTAACAAAACAAACGAAAATGAAAACAATTTTTTGCAGAAATTCACGAAAAACGGAAATGAACCAAAACGGACCCTCCAAACGACAAGACAAACGAAACGTCATTTTTTTTAATTCGTGCCCATCTCTACAAGAGACACTTGAAAGGTTAAAATGCACCAGAGAGATCCCTCGTGAAGAAGAAAGAAAAGCCCACAACTTGGCTTTGATGGGGTTTACATAGTTCTAGCTGCAAGGCAAAGGAAAAATACACACGCACACATGCACACAGAGATGAAACCCTCTTGATCTAAATGATCTATGGAGTACTGGAAAAATATAATATTCTAGAAATTAAATGGATAGAAAAAGCTGTTCAAACTGCTATGGGCTACTGTCCCGATTAAGAAGAGAGAGATTCCATATTTACAGGAGAGAGGGGCAAATATTTCCAATAAGACCAGAATAAAAGCTGGAATTCTTGCAGTCTGCAAGAATTAATGCAGGACATGAGTAAAGTGGATAGAGGGATGCTTTTCTCCCTCTCACAAAATACCAGAACTAGGGGACATACACTCAAATTGAGGGCTGGGAGCGTAAGAACAGACAAAAGAAAATATTTTTTTCACCCAGCGCGTTGTTAGTCTGTGGAACTCCCTGCCACAGGAGGTGGTGATGGCATCTGGCCTGGATGCCTTCAAAAGGGGATTGGACAGATTCCTAGAGGAAAAGTCCATCACAGCTTGCAAATCATGATGGAGATGTGTCATCTCCAGGCTTAAAACCAGGGTATTCAAGGACCAGATGCAGGGGAGTGGTATCAGGAGACAGATATCTAGTCTCGTGGGCTCCCAGACACATCTGGTGGGGCCACTGTGAGATACAGGTAGCTGGACTAGATAGGCCTTTGGCCTGATCCAGCATGGCTCTTCTTATGTTCTTATGTTCTTATGTTGTGCTGGTGGGAGATTTTGGGGGTGAATGTTAATCAAGTAGCAGCAGCCAATGGTTCCCCTCTCTCTACCTCCGATCCCTTTTCAAGCCTTTTAATTCAGTCAGGGTTCTGTGTCAGTTAGCAATGTCAGTGTTTGTTATGGAGTCAGCAGTTACAGTCTGAACGAAGTGTTTACCTAACCTGCCAGTTAGTAAAAATAATGACATTAACCAGCTAAGCAATGTAACAAGCAAATATCAAAACTATTAAATATGTTTTGTTTGTTTGCCTGATAGATATAAAGATTTGTGAGTAAAAGGGATACTTTGTGTGCTCTTTCTCAACCCCAGAGTCTCTGGCAGAATCTATTGAGACTATATTGCCCCTTGAGGTAAAACTGATTAACAATATGGGAGTGGTATATTTGAGTGTGATTCGCAACTATATAATAATCTGCTCAGTAGGTTCCAGTCTTGGTTACCCCCCCCCCGCCCACCAGCTGAGTCACAAATTTCCAACCTCTGCCAATAACAAATGGGAGATGCCCCTTTAAAAAGCAAAAGCTTCAAAGGGGGTGCTGTAGATTCCCCCCCCCCCAAATTTTGGAAGCCAAGCCGTGGGCAAGCAATAGTGCCATGGCAGCTTGACTTCCGATTCCAACCGGAAATAGTTTTTTCCTAGGGGCACCCTCTTTGGAGCTTCATAACTCAGCCCCCCCAACCCCAAACCTTTCCAAATTTCAGGGAGTTACCGATAATCGCTTGAGGAAGCTCCCCTGCCATTTTGGTCCTTTAGGACTCAGGGGAGCATAGTGTTTCACTTTGTTTCATTTTGTAATGAAACTACTTTAAAAATTCGCTACAAAAGAAATGAAAGTACTACAGAAACCAAAAGAAACTATTTTTTTCAGTTTCGTGCCCATCTGCAACCAAGAGGTTTTCAAGTTTCACACTGTTCTCTTATTTGTCCTAACTAGCAGCAGAAGTATTGGTTTATTTTCTCTCTTTCGTATTTTAGAATGCATCTTCAACGTGCGTTATTAAAATCAGACAATAAAGGGAGCTGGAGGGGATTTCCCCAATGTGGTGATCAGGGCAGTACAGCGTATTAACACAGCACACCACAATAAACTGCTTTTGCAAATCAAGCACCACTAAGGATAATGATTTTCTGGATGACTGGAAGAAAGGAGTAATGCAATAAGTTCCTTTAAAATAATTTTTTTTATATACAGAAACCCGCAATGTCCTAAGCCTTCTCTTCCATAAAGCCCTCACTGGGTGGGGTGGAATATGGGAGAAGAGGCTACCCTCTGAAGCCAAAAGAAAGAGCAGTTGAGCGATTGAACTATGTCAGAAAAAGAGTAAGTCAAGAAGAAAGAGAGAGCGAGTAAGATTATAGAAGAGTTAATAAAACTGCTTTATACTGACCGAGACTAGTGGATTATATAACCCTGGGCATTTTTCTGGGCTCAGCTCTGTCTTGGGATTCCTAGACACATTTAAAAACTGCTTTAAGTCATTTGAGGTTTATTGCCCAGACCCACTCCTAACCTGGGTAAGGAAGGTCGTAGGTAGCCAGTGCAAGTGCTGGTCACCTATTGCACTGACTACTCCATTGCACTCTACATGGGGCTTCCCTTGAGGCTGACTCATAGACTTTTAGTGGCGGCTGCCAAACTATTGGCTAGTGGGCGCAAGTTGAAACACATATCCCTAGTTCTGGCCTGCTTGCTATGGTTCTCTGTTACATCCTGGAAATCAGACTCAAGGTCTCAATGCTTACCTATAAAGTCCTCCATGGTTTCGGGCCACACTGTTGGAGAAGTTTAGCCCAATATCATATCTCCACTCCACCAGACCATCTCAGGCAATGCTTCTCCAGGTGGCTGGGGGAGGCCAAGAAGCAGGGACTTACTTGGGGTGGCACCAATCCTCCGGAACCAGCTCCCTGTGGTACGCCTGGCTAGCATTCAAAAGGCTTCTAAAAAAAATATTTCCTGATTTTATGCCTCAGGTTCCTTCTTCTCTGATAACTGACATTCAGCCTCTTGTATCGTGTTGCATAGTCTCTTAGATTTATTTATGACCCTGTTGTTGTGGGGTTACATTTTATTTACTGTCAACCACCCAGAATAGTGTGCAACACCAATGGGGTGGAATATGAATGAACAAAACTACGAATCACCCACCAATGTCCACATTAGTGGTAACTCTCTCTGTGGTTTCAGAAGGACGTCTTTCTGTGTGTGTGTTGTGTCGTTACAGTCGTGACCGACTCTTCGTGACCCCATGTCCATGGAGTTTTCTTGGCAGGAATACTGGAGTGGTTTTGCCAGTTCCTACTCCAGGAGCCTACAGCACGTGGTACTCCCTGGTAGTCTCCCATCCAAGTACTAACCAGGGCCGACCCTGCTTAGCTTCAAAAATCAGACGAGATCGGATGTGCTTAGGGCATCTAGGCAGCTACGTCTTTCTCACTCCTAGTTTAAAAACTAGCCAGGAAACCTCCCCACATGCAAGGAATCTATTCTGCCTAAGAAGTGTAGGAGAAGAGTTCTGATCAAGTTCAGAAATCTGAGTGTGTGGGGGTGGCGGCGGCAGGAAGCAGACACAACAAAGACACAGAAGAAGGCACACACTTCTAAGTTACAAGGAACAGCAAAGAGACTGCAAGAGGCTCTAAGAGGGAACATAAGGGACTCGCAAGCTTTGTGTGTGTACACACCTAGGTTATTGTATCCAGGATGTATGTCATGATACCTTCAGATAGCAAATAATTGTTCTCTAAAGGTTTCTGCGTAGAGAGCTCAGACAGAGAGCAGGTTCCCTCTGAAGCCTATAAGGAAGAGGCAGCTCCCTTGCCAACATCAAGGTGTCTCGCATTTCAAAAGGTTTCTACTCAACTGATTCAGATCAACTTCTCTTACTTGGAACAGAGGCAGAGGCAGCCTTGTTCATCTCTGGGTTCAGCAGATCAGTTGCCATGCCGCTGCCTTTTGGAACGTCTCCCACAAGAGGTGTTGCGTGGGAAACTCTAGGGTGGAGCTGATGAGGAGCCAAATTTCAGAGAAAGGGATGAGGGGTGTTAGTCTGGCTCCAACAGCTTTATTGGGGTCCATTTCAGACACCCCAGATTTCACCACGGAGAAGAAAAACGGGAATAATAACAGAATCCACAACACATGGGTGGAAATGCGAAAACCGGGACATAGTTCTCACCGCACTCTTGCCTTCCTTATCATTCCAGAAAGGTGAGTCACGTATGTAAATCCATCCGCATGCATCTAACCAGTCATTAAATACATTGCAGCTAATAATTACAACAAAAATTATAGTTTAATATTGTGTCTTCCCACCAAAAGGTATTCAAGGTGAGTTGTTACTGTTTTGTACCACCCGTTTGATTCCAGCCCTTATAGAGCTTTAATGGCATACAGTATGAGACACTGAGGAATGGTTTTATCAGCTGATTTATTTCCTTTGAAGTGTTGATTGGGATTGTTCTGATTTCTACCTTTGAATATGTCAGTAGATTTACAGACTGGTTTACTTTGTGATTGGCATAAAACAGGGAACCGTTGTCCTTCTGTGGTTTGGCTAATATGGGTCATTATTTTCCCCCCTCAGTGAAATCTGCTGTTCTGTCAACTCACAATTGCTGGGATGTCCTATCAGTTATTCCTCTGCTGATACTTTCTCTTTCACAATCAGGTCTACCTCTGCCCTCCATTTGTCTTGCATACTACGGTCACTGCTCTGTCTTAGAGCGTTTATACACGACCCCTAAGCTCCGCTGCAAATGGCTCCCAGCTCCGGAGCTTAAAAATGTTTCCCCACCAGCTCCGGAGCTAACAGAAAATTAAGTGCAACCCCGCCCACCTAAGCACGACCCAGCGCACCTTTCAAGTACCTGCTCTGGGAGAGTGAAAAATTTTGATGCGGAGAGTGCCGGGCTCTCCTCGCTTCTTTTTGTTGTTGTTTTTTTGCCTCCCGCCCCTTTAAGAGAAACCAGGAAGTGACGGGGGTCGGAGCAACTTCCACCGGCACTCGGAGGTAAGAGTGCATTCTTTTCTCCCTTTTTTTCTCCCTCCCCTCACGCAGACAGAACAAGGAAGTGCGGAGGGGGTGGGAACGCAGGGAGAGCGACAAACCCTCAAGATCTCTGGTCCAAATTTAAAGGACCAGCAGATCTTAGGAGTCGTGTAAAAAGGCCCTTTTATTTTGACACCTTTTCTGGTTCTTGCAATTCCAGTTCTGAAAACACTTCATTTTGGATGATAAGCCTTCTCCAGTCCATTAAGTGTTGTTCCTTTATGGCATTATTTGGGTGTTTCCATTTCCAAATTTCCGTCATTCTTTTTATTTTTGAAAACCATGGGCTCTTGGGTTTGCCTCGGAATAGCATTTCTAATTTCTCACTATTTGACAGGCGTCCACATTTTGCATTTACATTATTCCAGCAGATTTGCAGCAGCCTGTTCTGGTTCCTCAACAGGGTCTGTTGAGCCCTGTAGCCCATTTGTCACCAGGTGTCCAGGGGGCTGTAGCATCTGGCATGGTCCTTGTTGGCCCAGGCAGTGACTGATCTGGTATGGATTTCTGTTTATTTCCTCTCATCATAATTGATGGTTGGTGGACACATTTAGTCTGGCTTCTCAACTGAGACCTGTTTGGCTTCGGTGTCCCTTCAGGTTGCAACACTGCCAGTATAGCCATCAACCTCGCTGAAGCATGCAAACTCCTGTACCTCAATAAGGCCTGTGTCTATTGAGGGGATGATGCTCTATCTATCTATCTATCTATCTATCTATCTATCTATCTATCTATCTATCTATCTATCTATCTATCTATCTATCTATCTATCTATCTATCTATCTATCTATCCCACAGCCCATCCAGTCCAGCATTCTGTCGCACACAGCGGCTCATCATTTGCTTCAGGGTATTCCCAAGCAGATGTCTTCACCTGCTTATGATTCCTTGCAAACTGAGAGATATTCTGCCTATTTCTCCAACCTAGAGGTTTCCTTGGCCATCCATAATGATAGCCATTGATTCCCTTATTCTCCATGAACTTGTCTAATCCTTTCTTAAAGCTGTCAAGGCTGACAGCTGTCAGCACTTCTTCTGGCAGGGAATTCCATAGACCAGTGCTCCTCTAGTTGAAAAAGTACTTCCTCTTATTTGTTTGAGATCTTGCACCCAAAAGTTTTATGGAGTGCCCCCTAGTTCTAGTGTTGTAAGATAGGGAAGACAGTTTTTCCTGATCTACTTTGTTCATACCATGTATGATTTTATAAACTTCAATCAGGGATTTCTGGGAGTTGCAGTCCAGGAACATCTGCAGACCCAAAGTGCGCCCATTTAGTTTTGCTTACTGATGTAGTTCTGGGATGCCTTTAGGTTGATAGCCAACCAAGCACTCCATAACTGACAATTGCACAAGGCATTTTTAGCAGCAAGACCCCGAAAGGAACACACACGCACACACACACATGAGCAAACGACACCAAACACCTTTGGAAACATGCACCCTGGAGAAAATGACCATTATTTACACACCACGACTCTTCTTGCCACTAACCACAATGTTGGAAGATAAGCCTATTATAGACGGAAGCTGTAATTTTGTTGTTACATTTTTAAAAACCACACGAAAATGCCAAGTTCTTCCTTGACTCATACAGAAGAAAAAGTAAATTGAGAGATATTTTAAAGAACCCCCCTCCTCCATCTCTCATTCTTTCCCTTTCAGTCTGTCCTGCTGCACTTATAATTAGCCCACAGTGGTCTGCCGATTTCTGCGTGGTCTGGGTGGCAGAGGCGAATGCAACACCAGCCTTCCCGTTTCACTGACTATGTAATTTTGGTTCAAAGTGTTTGTCTAGTCCTTTGCAGGTATGAAAAGGTATTTCACGAGAATCAAGATTCTCAATGCAAGTCTCTGTTTTGCACCTCTGGAGACTAGTTGCCAGAGTACACAAATCTCACCTTAGAAATCTGCACCTTTGGAAGAAACAGTAATAATCTTAGAACTGCACTGCTGGAAGGAGCCCTGTGGCTCATCATGTCCAGCTTGTGTCAAGGAAGCACAGTGGGGATTCAAACTTCCAACCTTTGGATCCGCAGTCAGGTTTCTAAACTACTGAGCTATGACCGGGAATGGTAAACCACTTCTCTACTCAGGAAACCCTGGAAAGGATCGCCATAAGTCAGAACTGGCTTGAGGGCATGTTGTCATTATCATTGTTATAGTTGTTGTTGCTGCTGCGGCTACCGGTGCTGTTAAAACATTACACAAAAGTTGGCCCTATGTTTTTGAACCCAAATGTTGCAAAACTAGAATAAAATTGTTTGAACCCTTAAACCAGAACTGTTGAAAATATAGGAAGCAGTCTCTCGTGGTTGGGCCAAACGATTTCTCTGCAAACATGTTTTCAATTGTTAGTTTGTCTCACTCATAACATTTCCATGGACTTTTTCGCTCTCTTTTTAACTGCTTCGTTCTCTTGTAGTTTTATGCAATGTTGTCTTTTAATGCGTTAAGATGTCCCTCAATTCCCTGCTCTCAGTTACCTGAACATGTCTTAAATGTATTGGACTGTATATTGTCCCTCATTACTGTAAGCTGCCTTGGGTCCTTTTCCAAGGAGAAAGGCAAGGTACAAAATACTCTAAACTAATAAAATAAAATCCCTGGATACAACCATCAGAGTTACAATCCCTTCTATTTTGCTCAATGAAAAAAAAAAGGATCATGGTGGAATAAATCCACACTTTTCCTCCACAAGTGAAAACTTAGAATCCCAAACCTTCTCTGACGGCAACAATGTGTCTTATAATTAAGTCCCCACCTCCCCAAACATTCAGCTCGGCTCATTTATCTGATGGATCCTGCCGTGAAATTATTATAAAATTATAACCTACTGTCAGTCAAATGAAGAGCCGAGGCCTGACAGAGCTCAACATTTTGGCACTACTGAGAAACGGAGGCAGGTTGGAGAAGAGGGGGAATGAGGTTGTCAGTTGTTCGTTAGCTCTAATTGGCATCAAGGAGAAGAAAGGAGGAGACAATGGGCAAATTTCTTGCTCTGAAAGTCTGCCGTTGAATAGGCGGCTTTGTCGGTGGTGTTGTGGGGAGTAAGTGAATATTTATTAGGGATGTGAAAATATCACCATCCCAATTTTGCTGTGTGTTTTTTTTTTACATTCACTGGCATCTTCTTCTCATTCTTATCAGCCAAAATGAATGTTATGGGTGACCTGTTGTTACAAACCGACACCAGTGATGTCTCAAAGTGCTGAGCTCAGCTTAACTTAAGAACCGGCCTCAGGAACATGTAAGGGATGCCATCTATCAAATCTTTGCTTCACTTAAAAAAAAAATGAAAACACATCCAGTCTCCGCCACCTGAGGATGGACATGGAGACTGAATAAGCTTCACGATTAGAAATCCATGCCTTCAGGAAATCCATCAAAGCACACACCTACCTACATCTGGAAAGTGTGCTCAGAATAATGCATGTATTTTTTTAAATGCATGCATTAGGACCTAGATACCTGAAGGACCGCCTCCTTCCATATGAACCTACCCGGCAATTAAGATCTAGCCAGGGGGACCTCCTGAAAGAGCCATCCCTCAAAGAGGTGAAAGGGATGGCTTGTTGGAACATGGCCTTTTCCGCAGCTGCCCCCAGATTATGGAATGCCCTCCCAAGTGAGACCCGCCTGGCTCCGACATGGATGACATTCCGGTGCCAGGTAAAAACATTCCTCTTCCAGAAGTTTTTAAACTGATTATTGTGGGACCTGATTGCGATTTTAGTGTAGTATTTTAATATATTGTATTTATTGTATTTAAATGTTTTTATTGTTTTATTTTTATTGCAGTTTTGATGTTTTAATTGTCTGAATTGTTTATTTTGATTGTGAGCTGCCCAGAGACTTTTGGGTAGTGGGCGGCATACAAGCTATATAAATAAATAAATAAACAACCCAAAACAAAATAAACCAACACAAAAAGCACATAGTATCACACAATGCCTACTGGCTCTAGCACCACCAAGCCACTGGGAATTTATTTTCCAAGCCCTGTTCCAGGATCAGGTTTCATGGGTTTGGGCCATGGTTATTCCAAACTCACATCAGCTGAGGTTTCAGCTTCTTGAACTGGATGTAGGTGTCCAAATGCCCCATCCATTGACTATACAAAACCAAACTCTCTCCTTCTTGAACACCACTCACCTGAGATCAGCCTCGTGACTTGGAGATGCGAGGAGGCACAGTCATTCTTTAAGGCTTCAGTCTAGTGCCCTAAAACATGACAGTCTTATGACTGATCAACTGACCAATCTTGCTGAGGGAGTCCCATCTGGGCAGCTTCCCTAGAACAACATAAACAGAGATGCTGCCGTGTGTGCTCTGTGCCAAGAAATGTAACTGGGTGGCTGCAGATAACCGACTACAGTGGTGCCTCAATTTACGCATTTAATCCATTCTGAATGCATGCTCTTAAATCGAACTACTCTTAAGTTGGGGTACCTATCTGAAATGTCTTATGAGGAACGGCTTAGGGAACTGGGAATGTTTAGCATTTCAAAAAGAAGGCTGAGGGGGGATATGGTAGCTATGTTTAAATATATGAAAGGATGTCATATTGAAGAGCGAACAGGTTTGTTTTCCATGGCTTCAGAGACTAGGACTCGGAGCAATGGTCTCAAACTACAGGAAAAGAGATTCAATTCAAACATTAGGAAGAACATCCTGACAGTTAGAGCTGTTCGTCAGTGGAATATGCTGCCATGGAGGGTGGTGGAGTCTCCTTCTTTTGGAGGTTTTTAAGCAGAGGCTGGATGGCCATCTATCGGAAATATTGTGATGGGGTTTCTGCACGGCAGGGGGTTGGACTAGATGGCCCTTGAGGACTCTTCTAACTCTATGATTCTATGATTCTATCTAAAAATTTGAAAAAATAAGTTAAAAGTATATATTTGTAAGTTGAGCAGACCATATCTAAAATTTGTAAGGCAGCAGTTAAAACGCCAACAGTTTTCCGCTCTTATGTCAAATTGCTCTTAAGTCAAGCTGCTCTTAAGTCTGGGTACCACAGTATTTTTTTGCAAACTGCATAGCTCTATGGCTGAAAGGCAGCTACAAACAATTGCTAGGGATTTCTTAATGCACACTTACTTTCTAACAACAATAAAGATTGGTTTGCTTTAAAAAAAGCCCAGCCCTTCCTTTAATTAGTAGCAGTAATTGTTCTAAATTTAGAAAAACAAGCATACCACTCCAATTTACCTAACCTCCTTTTCCAGAAGAGATTTGCAGATGATGCACAATGCACTGATTCTAGAACAGTCCCACAGAGAATGGGCATCTCATGCACAAGAAAGCTATGAATCACAACCTGTTTTACTCCCTTAAATAGCATTGATTTCATTTTGGCTTTAATTGTATGTTAAAATTCGACATTGGCGTTAAATGTTTTCCCTCCATGGGATCAATAGCTAGAAATAATCTCCTTTTACGAGTGGATATCATGGTTACATAAAATCAATCACTTTGAAACCCAAGTGTGTAATGGATTCCATGCAATAGACATTATCTTTTCCCTTATGCAATGCCTCGTTATTCCTTTTAATCTCAAAATGCTCTCTGCTGGTCTTAAAGTAATTGAATATCCACAGCATTGCAGAAAGAGCTCAATCACTCCATGACACTTCCCAAGTCTTCCCCCCTCCCTTTCCACTATCTCCACTTGTGTGTTTTTAGAAGACTCGTACTGACACAGGAGGGAAAGTCCCTGCATCTTTATGAGGGAGGTAAAATAATCCCATAATTGCTGAAGTTTAATTTTTCTGAGTTTTTTTCTTGGCATAATCACACACACACACACACACACACACACACACACACACACACACACACACACACACACACACACACACACACACACACACACACACACACACACACACCACAGAAACATCAGCCCTTGTGAGAGAGCCTCATCTCCTCCACCAAACCAAGACATCAACAACTTTGTTTTGATGATTCGGTTCTAGCCTTCACAGTTTGTGCAAAAATGCCCTGTGAGACACAAATAACCCATTCGGTGCTATTGGTTTTACCATTGCACATCACAAAGCTCTACACATTGTATTCCCCAGCCCTGGGCATTTTGCAGAAGTGCACAAAAGCCAGACTTGAAAATGAACATGTTTTTTCAAGAAACTGATAAAGCAATAGCAAACCTTCCATTGTACATCAGAGAACTGCCCCCCTTAACACATCTTGTTTTCCACAGGGGAAAAAAATTAAAATCAGGAGGTACATTGACAGGTCACAATTTTGTTAGGAAGGGCAACGTATGAGACCCCATGGGGTTGGCCTTTTTTTATAACCGCAGCCTCCTACCTGTGTGAGCTGAAGATGGTTTTGTTTCAAACACAGAGCTGACAAGTGTTCAGGGGACAGCGAATAAGCACAGCAGCTCACACCATGGCCAGAGAAATGAAGACAAAATGTAGAGCAGAACAGTTCTGTGCCTGGAGCACTCAGAATTTGCACTAGCCCCAAAAGTTTTCTGTCATCGTCTTCCTTGCTAGACCTCATAGTTCCTGTTGATCTGGAGGAGAGATGAGCACACACTGCTGAAAGCTAGAGTAAGAACATTGAAAGACCAACAAGATAACATAAATAAAAATGGAGGAAAAAATAATGCAACTGAAGTTACTGTACTTCAGGCAGATCGTGAGGAGGCAAGATTATCGGGCTGGGGTGGGGGAATGACCCTGAGAAGGACTGAGGGCAACAGGGAAAAAGGACCACCAAATAGACAGATTGACTCTACCATCTTGAATAAGCAAGAACTGTGCAGGATTGAAAATGATAGGACATTTTGGAGGTCACTCCCTGCTAGGGCTGCAGTAAATCGGAGGTGATTTGATGGCATATAAGAACAATAACTTGAAAGCTGTTTCCGCCACTGCTCCAGAAAGCTACGTATGTATAACTAAATTTCATCGCTTCTGAAATGCTCTCCTGAGGCTACTGTAGCATGGGAAATAAACTCAACTTCTGACAAACACCAAGCACTTACTCCTGCGATCAGTAAAAGTAAGACCCGGCTGGCAAATGTACATCCCAGTTGATATTTGGGCCAATTCTTGGAAAGAGCCAGCAATATTTCCTCCATCATCTGAAGGTTGGTATTTTGGAGGGTTTTGGAATACCTGCAACAGTTTCGCGAGTGTTTAATTGACTGTTTTAGGGCAGGAAATTAGCTGGTTTTCCTTCCCCCCTTCTACTACTATGTTATATTTCTTAATTTTATCTGATGGAACATTATCGGGCAAAATCAATTAACCTCTTGCAATCTGGGAAAACAAATAGTTCTGATACAGATGTGTGTGTGTGTGTGTGTGTGTGTGTGTGTGTGTGTGTGTGTGTGTGTGTGTGTGTGTGTGTGTGTGTGTGTGTGTGTGATAGATATACACATCCTTACCTTATCTTGCAATACCAACAGCAACAAAAGTAGTTACACAATATCTGGAAGTTGAGTCATGGCTACTGGACTTCTTTTTTGAGAGATAGAAACGTTTCGCTGCTCATCCAAACAGCTTCATCGGTCTGAATACAGCTAGTGCAAGTCCTCCTTCTTATAGTCAGTCAGCTTTAACCTCTTGTCACCCTGGTCTGAATTAGGCTCATAAGATGAACAATGGCCTGAATAGGCTCGTTAGGGAGACAATAGTATCCATAGCCTTAAGGTGAACAATGGCCTAAGGTGCTGAAACCTATCTAGAATGGGTCCTTAGCTATGGCCTTGGTGGTGAAGGCTTTTTGATTTGTCTGGGTACTTTGGAAAGCACACCCAGATAAATAGCAGATAGACTATGCCTGAGGGTGCCACCTCTGTTGAGGGAGGGGTTTTCAATGCTCACATGAATGGCTTCCCTTACTCCTCTCTCAAACCACCTATCTTCTTTGTCTAATATGTGTACATCCTCATCTTTGAAAGAGTGCCCTTTGTCCTTCAAATGGAGGTGTACTGCTGAATTCTGGTCCTGAGCTGTTACCCCTCCTATGTTTCTTAACATTTCTATCTCTCAAAAAAGAAGTCCAGTAGCCATGACTCAACTTCCAGATAAACTCACCTGGATGACTGAGAATCTTCCCAGACATAGTTACACAATACAACATCCCAAAACAAATGTGCAGCAGGCAGCGGTATTCTATGGGTGCCAATGTCAACATGCCAACCATTTGGCACTAAAATGTGCACCAGCTGTGAGAGTTTGGATCCTGATAAGTCAAAGCATGTTGGAAGGCAGACAAAATATTGCTATGAAACCCTACTTAGCACCCTTATTGTCTTCCAATCTATCCCTACCACCACCACCTCCATATACAGTGGACCCTCATATAACAAATGGTTTGTATAGCATAAAATCTGTACAACATTAAAAATTCTGGAGATAGGGGAAATTTGCTTAACAGAATCTATGGGGCAAATCTGTACAACATAAAATGGTCGCAGTTAGGTATTACTCTGTTTTCAATGCATTCCTATGGGAAATTTGCATGAAGGAATATTTGCTTAACAGAATTTCATTTGGAACGAATTAATTCCTTTATACAAGGCACCACTGTATTTGCTGTCCCCACCTGGGAGTAATGTATGAAGAACTATATGCAAGAGCTCAGAAAGAGCTCTACATTATGGTAGGGCTTGTGAGTTCATCACCCCGCCATTCGTAGGGGTGATATTTATTTATTTAATTTGCTAGTTGTTGCAGCTCAGCGAATAGTCTTTAATTGTTCATTTGGGTTTTTTCATTTGCTTTTTCACAACAGAGATGTTGTTGAGCAAAGTAAAATTTTAAAAGTCGCTGGAAGGAAATCTAAGCAAAAGACTTTCGAAGCTACAAGGAATGTGAACAAGGCTTTCCCCAAATTTTGGATTTTATAGAAATGGCCTTAAAAGGGAACTGGCCACATATATATATGGCAGTGATGGCGAACCTTTTAGAGACCAAGTGCCCAAACTGCAATTCAAATTGCTGTAACTGGTACTCTATCTATCTATCTATCTATCTATCTATCTATCTATCTATCTATCTATCTATCTATCGATCTATCGATCTATCGATCGATAGATCGATAGATCGATCGATCGATCGATCGATCGATCGATAGATAGATAGATAGATAGATAGATATAGTACCAGTTACAGCAAAACAAGGAAGAACAAGGGAGGGGGAATACCATATAACAGTGATGGTGAGCCTATGGCATGGGTGCCAAAGGTGGCACTCGGAGCTCTTTCTGTGGGTACTCGACATCGCCCCTTCATAGCTACCTGTATACAGGTTCAATTACTGTATTGGCACTTTGCAAAAAAAATTAGTGGGTTTTGAATTGCAGTTTGGGCACTCGGTCTCTAAAAGGTTCGCCATCACTGCCAAATAAATTGAGCCAGCCTAAATTATGGGTGCTTGAGCTATTGTTGAAACCTTCTGAGCATGAATTATAATTGCCACTGCACACAATTTAGCTACTTTAGACAGTATACTTGAAGTAGGACATTCTGCAGTGTATATATTTTGCCCTGACAGCAGGAGGTGGGTGTAAAATGCCCCTGGCTGTCCAGGGAATTGCTTTAAATAAGGAGCAATACGTATTTCCTTAATTCCATCACAAAAGGGGCAGTGTAGGAATACGTCTGCCAACGTTTCAATTCTATCCGTCCTGCAGAGGCACTTACGATGAGAATAGGGACTCCTTCGGAACTTTCCCTCTTGTAATACTGAGGGCAGAGCATTCATCCGAGCAAGTGTAAAAGACCTGCATTGGTTCTTTGTTAAATGAGCAAAGATATAGTTAGCTGCTTTGAACATGGCTCAAGATCTAGTAGGGTGGAAAGCTGGGAAGCTTCTCCCAGCTAACATCCCACTTTTCCAAGCCAGGAAACACACAGGGTGAGTCATCAGGCTTGCCAAAGGGAGCCGCCCAGGCTGGCTGCAATGGGGAATGGAGGAGAGGCAGCGGCACATGGAGGTTGTGGCAGGGAGCCAGCGGTCTCGGCCCATGTCAGGCGGAATGGCTAGCCCACACACATTTTCATCTCACCAAGTCTGGTCCTCCTTGCAAAAAGTTTGGACACCCCTGGACTGTAGATGAATAAGGAAAACATCCCTCCTATAGTATCATGGAAGAAAACCCTTTCTTTATCCTCTGTCTCAACCAAAATATCTTCTTGTCTATTATTTATTCCTATGCATATCCAATATTGTACACGAGAATTCGGCTTCTCCCAGGGAAGAGAGAAAAGATGAGCCATTCCCATCTGTTCAGTTGCATCAACAAGATGTTCAGCTCTTTTATCTGCCCTTAAAAGTTGGAAATTACCTTTCCCATGAGAAAGTGCCATTCCCATATGCACAAACAAGAAAAGGATGAGTTCTGTTAACACACCCAGCCTGTCCCTCCCCTGTCTACCCACTAGACCAGAGTGAGCTCTCTTCCAATGAAGTCATTCGAACTTTCAAGGGCCAGAGAAGGGCTGCATTTCAATGACACAGAGATAATGCTTTCTGGATATGGTGTCCTGGTGCAGTCTCGAGAGATTGCTGCCCAGAACAGATGAGTTAGCCAGTGAAAAATGTGCTCCCATGTGTGGATTTTCAAAATGAGGGTCAGTGCTGGTGGGAACCACATTGACACAAACTCTTCACCCATAAATGGATAAATGTGTGAACTTCTCTTTGGGCTTCCTTCATATTTGAAAAAATAAAATAAAACCTAGGGGCATGTTTTTGATAACAAGGGACAGGGTGTTTTTTCATAGGGGCACACCAGTTCGAGGAACAACACTTAGCATGGACACATCATTTCTTTTGGACTACAAGAATCACACCTTCCTCAACTTTCTCATGGGTATTGTATTGAGACGTACAAAATTATGCAGGGCATGAGTAAAGTGGATAGAGGGACACTCTTCTCCATCTCACAAAATACCAGAACTAGGGGATATCCACTCAAACCGAGGATTGGGAGAGTGAGAACAGACAAAAGAAAATATATTTTTTACCCAGTGTGTAAAACTTCCTGTCACAGGAGGTGGTGATGGCATCTGGCCTGGATGCCTTCAAAAGGGGATCGGACAGATTCCTGGAGGAAAAGTCCATCCCATGTTACAAACCATGATAGAGATGTGTCATCTCCAGGCTTAAAACTGGGGTACTTCAAGGGCCAGATGCAGGAGGGTAGTATCAGGAGACAGATATCTAGTCTCATGCGCTCCCAGACGCATCCGGTGGAGCCACTGTGAGATACAGGAAGCTGGACTAGATGGGCCTTTGGCCTGATCCAGCATTCTTCTGTTCTTCTGTTCTTCTGTTCTTACTGTATATTGTCCACACTGGAGAGTCAGTTCTGGGGGTTATTGGTGGCACTGAGGTGATGGAATTAACTCCCAGAGGAGCTAACCCTAGCCTCCTCTTTGGACTCATTCAGGTCTCATTTTCTAGGCATTGCAGGCTCAGAAGTGGGCTCCTGTCCCCTTCTTGAGGGGGTATGAGGTGGTGTATAAGCAGAATACTTTCTTCTGGGGTTATTGTGGGATTTTGTGGCTTTCGCCAAGGCTACAGAGGTTGGCTCTTCTCCCACGAGGTGCAGATGGAAATCAAATTCCTGGCTAAATGGATATCCAGAGGATTCTTCTTCAGTCTATCTTGCAGTAAACTCAGGGGAGGCCAAGGGAGTTTTGCGTTCTACACCTGCTTGCAGATCAAAAAGCCGGATGTAACTGTGATGGTGGCTAAATTCTGTGCCGCAGCAATGAGGTATTGCCCTTCCCTGCCCACTTCAGGCAGTGAGGTCAGACGACTGGCAATGGCCATTGTGTATTTATCCCTACCTCTTCTTATGATGTGGGTTGGAGGTGGGCTAGAGCATGGGCAGGGTCCCAGGCTGGAGACAATTGTAGACCTATTGAGTTGACTACTCTGTTATTGGGCCTACTGGGCTGGGAAGATTTTACCTGCTGTGGCTTTTATGTAAAGGTTATGCCATTGTGCTATGCTTGTTCTTGTGTGCATGCTTTTATTGTTTTTATACACTTTTTTTTCAGTTTTATGTGGAATGTATTTTGTATTTTGTCTTGTCAGTGACCGAAATAAAGAGCTATGATATCCTGGCTAAATGGTTCAACCCAGGGAACTATCCAGCCAGCAGGGAATGGGTTAGTAACTAAATGCATTCAACAGGTGGCTAAAGGGTTGCGTTTGTCTTGGGGAAGGTCCTGTGTCCTGCAGGTAAATAGCAAGATGAGGACTACAACCTCTGTCTGCAGTAATCTGCAAGTGTTTGTTTACAAGAGATGGAGACATCCCCCCTCCCTATTTTTTTGCCATCTGTTTGGAAGGGCAATTCAATTAAACTAGCAGCTGTGAGCACTGCAGAGAATTTGCTTGCTTCGTGACATTATTTGCTGTTGTTTTTATCAGCTTACCTTTACTGAATCTTCTCGAGGGTCCAGATTGCTTCTCCTTCCAAGAGAAATTGAACCCAGGGTACCCCACCGTCAGTGCGGCTTGGTTTCTCTTTCCTTGTGCCTCATCTCAGATGTTGCAGCAGGGTTCCTGCCCATAAACCGAACAAAGGATATTCTGCTAAGATGCAAAAGACATCCAGGTTCATTCAGGCTGGTTGGATCTGTTGTTTAGATGGAATAACAGTATCACAACAAAACAGGTGCACAAAAGGAAGTACATGGCACATGGAAACAAACAGTGACTAAATGGACAATTGCCAGCAGCAGAAATTATGGAAAGGTGAGAGAGATTCAGCTACATTTTCCTTGAAGCCTTACGCTCAATGTCGAGGGTCACTCGTGTGATATTTCCCAACAAGGGCATATGCTGAGAGATATTGTTGTCTTTCAGGAATAGACAAGTGTTCTGCATTGTCAAGAGCCTAGTTAGAAATCCACTGGCAGGAATCCTACCGGTGATCATTCAGGTTTTACATAAGTACGTAGCTGCTGGCCAATTATACAGTAGTTAATTGACATGGTGCCAGTGTGTGTCTCTGTTGCACAATGAGGTGTGTGAGCAGGTACACAATTGCGAGGCACCTCATCAATTAGCCATGGCTAGCCAGAGCAAGTAATGGAAGTGTTTTGCAGACTTTGCTTTATTTTATTTTATTTTTTAGATATTTATACTCCTTCATTAGTGAAGAATACTACTCCAGATGGTGTGCCTACAGAAATGAGAAAACCCTGTACCCTTCACCTGCACCAATGCAATCTTAAAAATAGCACTAGTCATAATAATATTAATAAAAGAGCCATATGGCAATGACCCAGAAAAGAAAAGGATTAAAGAACAGAGTGTTACCGGTCACTAAATCCTTTAATAGGATTCTTACCACTGCGTAATCTCAACATAAGTTGCTAAGAATTCATCAAGCAAAATAGATGTGGCTCGTCTAGTGGATGTGAGCGACTCCAGTTTCAGGAGGGTGGCAGATGAATTTGAGCAGAATTTTTGCCCAAACTATCCAAGAGCTGTCCGTGGTGCTGAATCACATCTCAAAATAGGCTCTGTACCTTGGATGGTTCTTATGAGCCTTGTGGCGCAGTGGTTAAATGCCTGTATTGCAGGTTCAATCCCAGGTAGCAGGCTCAAGGTTCACTCAGCCTTCCATCCTTCCGAGGTCAGCAAAATGAGTACCCAGCTTGCTTGTGGGGGGCAATGTGTAGCCTGCATACTGCAATTAAACTGTAAACTGCCCAGAGACTACTTGAAGTGGTATGGGGCAGGATATAAGCAGAACTTCTTTTTTTTTTTTGCTTTGTGTCATTTGCAAAATTTGTACAATACCTGGAGTAGATTCACTGCCAAGACACCCACTTCCACTAGTGTGATCTAGATATAGCTTTACACCTCACTGTCACAAAGTTTGCAGTGAATGTTAGATCATTCGTGTGATGAGCCTCTGAAAAGAAAACTCTCTCCATTAAGTGTGGGCATCATGGAGCCTAGCAACCTATGGAGCATAACTAGTTGCTTTCTTCTAGGTTTGGAAATTTGCTCATTTATATAGCCTTGCTTCAGCAGTTCTTCAAGGCTATAGCTGAACAGTGTTTCCCATCACTAACCCCTTGGCCCTTTTCAACTGTGGATGGTCCAGGACTGAACCCATAAGCATCTTCACACAAAGCCGATGCTCTGCCACTGAACTGTAACCCCTTGCCTCTATCAGCTAGAAGACGGCTGACTAAGAACTATGACATTGGTTATAGGGAGCATGTACCTCCCTTCTTACAAATGCTTCACTAGCTGCCAGTCTGATTCTGCACCCAACCCAGTGTTGATTATTCCCTATTGTCTAAATTGCTTGTGTCCAGGCTATTTGAGGGATCCTGTCACCCCATACAAGCCTTCATGGCTTTCAAGATCTCCTTGGGAGACCTTTCTCTTGGTTCTATCACCTTCCCAAGCTTGCTTGACGAGAACACAAGAGAGGGCCTTCTCGGTGGCTGCTCCCAAGCTTTGGAATACACAGCCTTGAGAAGCCAGGTTGGACCCTCCTTCTTGCCCTTCTGCCATCAGGAAAATATCTTCTTCTTTAGGCTTTTAAGCAGTAAGTTCTCAGGAATGTGGGATTTGAACTTACAGACTTTTAAGCACTTTCATATGTTGTTAAACTTTTTTTTAAAAAAAAAAATCTTATATATTTATTTTTGTGTGAGGTCAACCCAATATGTATTTTATTGTATCTTTTAAAATCTGTTGATCGCTGTTTTTCCCCCCTATGGGGAAAAGGTGACAAGTAAGTAAGTAAGTAAGTAAGTAAGTAAGTAAGTAAGTAAGTAAGTAAGTTCTCCCCCATTTATGATAGCTATTGCCAACTCTTTAGTATTCCACTAAGCTTCAACAAGCACTGTGACCTTTTGTGCAATTGCTTTCTCTGAGCTTTTTACCATCAGGATGGCATGTCTTGTTGCAGTCGCCCAAATATTGACTTGCATTTTATGAAAAGTTCAGCAATTGGCTTTCCTTTTTAAAAATGCATAGGCACGGTATTTCAAGAACAACACGGATGACATGGGGAGACCCTCTACACACCAGCAATGCAAGGTGATAAGAAGACAGAAACACAGGCAGCTGCCTTTGACCCATCTCCCTAATACTGTGAGCTCCAACTGGGAATTTGGTTTCAGGTCACATTCTTGCTGGAGATGTCTGGTGTCACCTGGCGGTCTCCCATCCATTCTAGAGGGGGAATTAAAATCCAAGGGTATCTGCTATTGCACATTTCTTTCTACCTGAACATCTTGCTTTTTACCAAAAAAAAAAAAGTTTCCAGGCAGAAGCAATCTCGACATCTGTTTCAAGGATCTCGGCTGGAAATGTGGTTCTACACAGCCAAATTGCTTGCGCTTCTACAGAGGAAATGGCTATTTATTTTATGTTGCCATCTGGGCTCTAAATAGTATCTTTTGTCATTTGTGGCCTTGGGTTTGATTTTTTTTCTGGTTGTTTCTCTCTGCCAGTCATAAAATAAAATGCCTTTTCAATTAAATTTGTTGTATACATTAAAAACAAAACCTCATAGAAAATTTAAAAAAGCAACCATCTTACAATCAGAGCCAACAAGGTGGAATGGCTAGAATTTTAGACCAAAACTGAAAGGATCAAGTTTCTCATTTTCACTGAACCATGAAGTTTCAACCTTGGGCCAAACACTCGTCAACACAACCTGTTTCACAAGGTTGTTGTTAGGATAAAGTGTGTGTGTGGGGGGGAGGGGAGATGCTATGGATTCCCCCTTGAGCTTAGTGGAGAAAATAGTGAGATCTCTATGCAATAAGCAAACAGATAAAGAGTTCCTGAAAGGCTGGAGCTGAATGAAGCTACACAGAGCTTGAAATATTTGAGTCCCACCTGAAATGGCTTCCTGCATTTCCATCCTACTATGTACAGTAATACCTTGGATAACGAATGCCCCTGATAACAAATTTTTCAGATAATGAATTACAATTTCCAGGTATAGGACTGCCTCGGATAACGAATTTTCCCTATGGGCTGCCTCGGATAACGAATTGCAATTCTAGGTATAGGTCTGCCTCGGATAATGAATTTACCTATGGGCTGTCTCGGATAACGAATTTCCAGCATGCATTGGTAAAAAAGACTTATCCTGGGCTGCATCACATCTGTACCTTTAAAGTGCAATTTATAAAGCGTTTTGAGCAAAAAAACAGGTGTCTGGGTCATTTTCCTAGGCTCTGGAATGAATTAATTGGTTTCACATTCATTCCTATGGGAAACCGTGTTTCGGATAACAAATTGCCTCAGAGAATGAATTAAATTCGTTATCCGAGGTACCACTGTATTTGCAGTCCTTGAGCCATGTTCAATTTATTTTATGCACCTCTAAAACTGATGGGGGAATTGGATCGCAATAGCATTGAAGCTTACATGGCGAAGGCTTGAACAGAAAGACAATAAAGGTACATAAAACAGATGGAAAACCCAACGTCCTCCACAGCTAATTGATAAGGCTCTTCTTGAAAGCTCCGTCAGGTTTACCAATAGCTCAGTGTAGAGCAAAACCTAGATTATTGCTATTTGGAATGGATACCTACCAGGCTTTCATCATGCATCGTGCTAAATTAGAGCAGACGGACACAAGCAGATCACCAAAGAAATTTTACTTAGAGCACCTAAAAATGACAGTAATGTTAACCACTAATGATCTAAATGTAACCATAAACTACAGTTTTTTGGGGGGGAGAAGGGGCTGGAATGCCAGAACCTAATAAAGATGGATTTAAGATGTGAGCAGGAGACCATTAAAAATAAATTAAGGGGGATATTATATTCAGCTGACTATGGAATAGATCCAGGCTCCAGTCTTTTCTCCCTATCTGGCATAATAAAGAGGTAGGCATTTTGGAAGGTTATTTTCATGTCTCAGTCTTTGGATTTTGCAGAGGGACGTCACAGCGTTAAGTTCATCATCTCGTATTTAGCAAAGCACAGGTGTAGACTATTCATTTGTTACAACCTTCTTGAGTAAATGTGTGTTGCATAAATCAGACAACATTATCATGTGGTGACAGGGATATTTAATATGAATGATCTGAAAGCTTCCTGGCCCCAGATCCAGGTTCCAAGGCTCCTTGGGTCTCTATTTTGCCCTGGAGAAACCTTTGAGAGCATCAGGATGTGTGGGAGGAAGCTATTAATAGACATAAAACAACATAATACTGATAATATAGGATCAGGACCACCAGTGGCAACCTGACTGTGATTTTTTTAGCTCTTAAAGGGACTTTTCACACGACCCCTCAACTCCGCCGCAAATGGCTCCCAGCTCCGGAGATTAAAATTGTTTCCCCACCAGCTCCAGAGTTTACAGATAATTAAGTGCGATCATGCCCACCTAAGCATGTCCCAGCGCACTTTTCAGGTACCTGCTTTCCAGAGGTGAAAATTCCTGATGCGGATATAACGTAGTGACTGCCTGGCTCTCCTTGCTTCTGTTTGTTCCTTTTTTGCCCCCCGCCCCTTTAAGAGATCTGAATGCAGTGCGGGGATGGCAGAACGGAGGTGAACGGCATTCTTTTCTTCCTTTTTTTCTCCCTCCCCTCACGCAGCCAGCAGCCAGGAGTGCGGAGGGGGTGGGAACACAGGAACAGCGACAAACCCCTAAGATCTCTGGTCCGAATTTAAGTAGCCAGCGGATCTTAGGGGTCGTGTGAAAAGGCCCAAAGTCTCTCCGTCCTCGTCCTGAAGGTTGGACACTTAACACATCACCAAAAAAGAGGTTCTGCACCACCAAAAAGGAGAACAAGAGAAAAAAACTGATTTGGATCAAATTTCAAATGATGATGGGTATGTGTGGATGCAAAGTTGGGACTGATTTTTACAAGGTGAACAGAGTTGCAAAGCTGCTCACTTGAGTACAAAGGACTGCAACCAGCTGATTTGTGTCCATGCATGAGCCTCATAGCGCAGTCGTTAAACTGCTGCACTGCACCTATGACTGTGCTTATGACCTGGGTCAAGGTTCACTCAGCCTTCCATCCTTCTGAGGTCAGTAAAAAGAGCACCCAGCTTGCTGGGAGTGTGTGTGTGTGGGGGGGAGAGGCAATGAGTAGCCTGCATATTGACTTATAAACTGTCCAGAGAGTGTTTTAAGAGCTATGGGGCGGTATATAAGCAGAACACCTTTGCTTTTGAGTTTACTGTCTAGGTCCTTCTAAATGTGGGTGAGGAAGTTTATCACTTCTGTTCTCTTTCCACATTCTCCCCCCCCCCCCGTAGTTCTTCAAAGGGATGACTGATCTCCCTAAAAGAGGCCACGTGGTCACCACCAACTTCACCTATATATCATCTTGTGCTAGCATATTCCTTTAGGAAGCTTCCCCACCCGCCTGTCCTGAAAACAACTCTTCAACCAAGAAAAAGATTGTTGCAATCTGAAAACAAGGCAAGATGGAATCATTTAAGAAGTCGAAAGAACCCTATTGTAATAAAGTGACAGGAAATGCTCCAGGATCTGATTTTTAAGAGGATGTTTATGGAGCTTTTAGCAACTATGAAGGGCAAAGACTTTGTATGAGTCATGCATTCTATTTATTTCCAGAAATCGAGCCTCTGTGTCTTCAGGAGGTCTGATAACCCGTCTGGCAGGGAATTTTCCAGAGTCTTTTATGGTTGAGTAAAAATGAGTAAATCGTATATCCAGTTCATATGAAACAACTAATGACTCACAAGGAAGCAATATTACCAGCAAGTCCACCTGTGAGTGAGTGCCTAGCTTCATACAGAGATAAAATTAAACTACAAAAGACTCCATTAAAGTAACAGTAAGAGTCCTGGCAGAGGCCCATAAAATAAGGGAGATTTGAAGAGTTATGGATGAAACTACCTGTATCCCCGCTTAAGTACAGTTTTAAATTACAACAGATGGTACGGGGAAGAATCCCTTTGTATCCCCCATATTGTAAATGCTTTGTCACTCCATGGCCGTGGCTCATAGACTCTGTATTATCTGGACAAGGTGTGGTTTAGCAAGCGTTTCTGCAGCTTTTATCACTCCATGGATCATTTCCTCCTAAAACACTGGGTAAAAAGGTTATTCCAAAAAGGCAAGTGTGATTTTAGGATGCATGAACAGAGGTATAGCCTCTAAATCAGGGGTGTCCAAACTTTTTGCTAGGAGGGCTAGATTTCGTGTGGTGAAAATGTGTGGGCGCCAACTGTTCAGCCTGAAAGGGGGTACAGACAAAGTGCATGGATCTGCGCACATCTGCAGCAGCCAAAAAGGCTCTGGTTTCAAGGCACCCAAGGGCCTGACGGCTGTTGCATGGCCTGGGAATCGGCCTGCACATACCCAAGATGCACCGTTGCTCACATATGTTGCCCTCCCTCGCAAGGAGGTGGCGAGGATGCTGCAGCAACGGAGCTAGGGCGGGTAGGCAGGGCGGGTGGCTGAGGGGATGGATGGAGCCAGGGAGGGCAGGCACACCATAAAACTGCAAGCTGACATATCCAGATGGCACCGGGAGGGGTGGCCAGTGGGGATGAGTGACAGGCTGAGGCAGCAGGGAGAAAAGGCTGAGGGCCACTCAAAAATTTAAAATAGGCCACATTTGGCCCCCGGGCTGGACTTTGGACATGCCTGCTCTAAATCCTGTGAGGTACTACTTCCCCTCTCTTCAGCACTGGTTGGGCCTCCTCTAGTCTGCTCTGGACACCACATCTTAAGAAGCATGCCGACAAACTGGAGCAAGTTCAGAAGAGGGCAACAATGAAGAGCGGGGGGTCTGGAAACCAAGCCCTCTGAGGGAAGAGTGACAGAACTAAGCATGTTCAGCCTTAAGAAAAGAAGACAACAGAAGACTGAGAGGAGACATCATAACACTTTTCAAATACTTGGAAAAATGTCGTAGAGAGGATGGGCAGGAGATGTTCTTTATCATCCCAGAATAAAGGACATATAACAATGGGCTCAAACTACAGGAAGCCAGATTTTGGCTGAATGTTAGCAAAGTGTCTTAACCGTTAGAGCAGCAGAGCAATGGAACTCATGATCTCAGGCAGGAGGTGGTGACAGTGGTGTAGCCAGGATTTGGAGTGCCTGGGGACAAAGTTTGTTTTTGTGCCCTTCCTGCCCCCCCCACATCACACCCACCCAGCAACAGGGGGCCAAACCCTGTGGGCGTGGGGTGGGTGCACATGTGCACTCTACCACCGAGGTGAGGTGAGGAAGAAGAGGAGGAGGGTACCCCGGCCACCGTGCTCCTGCCTGCCTGCCTGCTTTGCTGCTTGCCTTGCATGTGGCGGCAGTGGAGGGGGTGCCGCCAAGCCTTAGGGGAAAGGAGGACTGCTGGGTGGCAAGAAGGTGCACAGCTTCCTCCTCCTGCTCCCCCTCAAGGAGCCCCCAGATTACTGCGCCCGGGACAGATGTACCCTTTCGTCCCCTTAGATACACCCCTGGGTGGTGAGTGCTCCAACACTGGAGGTATTTATGGGAAAATTGGACAAATGAAAGATCTTCTTTGATATGGGTTCATGCATTGAGGAGGAGTTTGGACCCAATGACCTTATAGGTCCCTTTCAACCAATTATTGTATATTCTATGATGCGAGAAGCAAAGATCCATGTTGACCCCTGGAAGAAGCCCATAGTTTTCTCTTCTATTGTCCAAAAAATGGTCCAGCTTCGGCACAGACTAAGGTGATGGTGGAGCACCATTCACTGTATGTCATGTGACTGCGGAGAAATTGATGGCACTGGACGGTTCCATTGGTGGTTCAGATTGTGATCTATTTCCACCACATGACCAAACCCTGACATAGTTGTTGGATTCCCAGTTTTTAACAATAGCTGAAAAAAAATATTTACCACTAGGCTAGCCATTTATGCAAACCCAAGTAAGATGAAAAAATGATGTCATTAATTCACACAAAATTGCAAGAGCTGATTGATGCACACAGGTGCAACATTGGCAACAGTTCTTATAATTTAATCAGAATGTATTAAATGCATTGAATTACAATGCCCTGCCTTTGAGTGACAAAGACTGACCAGGCTACCTGAATTTCCAGGTACAGTGGTACCTCTATTTACGAGCGGCTCGACTTAAGAGCAATTTGACTTCAGAGCGAAAAACCATTGGCATTTTAACTGCTTACTTACAAATTTTAGATGCACTCTGCTCTACTTACAATTTATATATATATATTTGATTTATTTATTTATTTATTTTAATTTTTTGTAAATAGGGGTGTGCTAGTTAAGAGTTGTTCGACTTAAGACCTCTCGTAAGTAGAGGTACCACTGTACTATATAGTATTGTTAATTGTGGATGGTCAAGTTCATATACCAGATTTTGGAATGGAAACAACTTTGAAGAGGAAGACTGTATTTGGCCAGACCTCTCTTCTCTAAAAAAGGACATAAATGGCCACCTTGCCCTCCACCCTTACATTATAGTAGAAGTGATTCTATGTAGAAAAACCCACAGTGCCCTTCAGTTGTGGCATTCAATTCAAGACAAATTCATGGTTCAAGAGTTCCTCAACCATTTGTTTTTTTTAATGGAGTTGTGGTGGGTGGACAATGGGATAAAAATAAAGGAGATTCACTAACCAGACGTCTTTCTACAACTGCTTTTTTTAGAAGGAAAAGTCAAATTGTTGATTTGCCCAAGAGGTCCTTGCCAACAGAACCTTAAAGGAGGTCCTTCCCTGTGGTGGCACCATGTCAACCCTGGGGAAATATTTTCAGACGGTTAAGTTAAAACAGGACTTAGTTTTAACTGTGATTTGATATGTCAGGAGAGATTGAACTGTGAGTCATTTCTTTGATGACTGATTTTTAAAACATATTATTCTGCTGTGTACTTATTCTACTGTGCAGTTCTTCTGCTGTGTGGTTGTGCCAATGGCAGAATTTTGGGACATGAATTGTCAGACGTTAAGATTTCTCTACAGGCGTTGTCTGTTGCACGCAAAGACATGGGGCTCCGTTTGCAACTGGGAGTTCTTAGAGATTTCTTAACAGTATGGCGATTTGCCACAAAAATGTTGGTTCCTCCACCTGCGGTAACTTGCAAAATGATTAACACGAAAAAGAACAGTGACAAATGTTAGAAGACTAAAAGGCACCTAAATATGCAGTATAGTACAGTGGTCCCCCGCCCTTTCGCAGTTCATATACTGCAGTCCCACTATATTGCGGGACCGCAGTATATGAAAAAAGCCCCCGTAGGGTAAGGGGGGAAAGTCTTCTTTCAAGCCTCCCATACTTACCCCAGGACTGGAGCTGCCCCAAATTGGAGGGCTCTCCTGGAGGCCCCAAAAGGGCCTCCCTGCAAACCAGAAATGACTTCTGGATCGCTGAAAATCATTTCTGAGGCCTCCAAGAGCCTTTCGAGGCCTGTTGGAGGCCCCAGAAATGATTTCCAGTTTACTGGAAGTCACTTCTGGTTCACAGGGAGGCCCTTTTGGGGCTTCCAGAAGACCCAGGAAGACTCTCACATGCCCACTCGGGGTAGGCCCAGGCTGGGGGTAAGTACAAGAGCCTCCAGCTAGCCCCCCCCCCCCGGCCTGACAACCTACATCTGCATATCACAGATTTTCAATTATCACGGGTCAGGTCAGGTCCCTAACCTCCGCAATAGGCAGGGGATCACTGTAATATGAAAAGATGACTAACTTTAAAAGATTTCAAAACTTTGTCCAAAACACATCAGAAAGGAGTAAAATGAGCAGCATTTCCCACCCACCCACCCACATTTAAAAGCTCTTTTTCTGCAACCCCTTCAGTTGTCAAAAGCCTGTGTGAAAGCAAGACAACTGTGGAGAGGCCCACGGAGGCTCTTGTAGAAGGGGGTTCCTGGAAGCAGCCACCAAAATCAGGTGGCAAAAGCGGTGGGATCAAGAGAAGTCCTCATTCAGAGGGTCTTCAAAACTGGGAAGGTTCACACAGGGAGATGTGATCCTCCTCATGTCCTCCACCCTATTTGTGTAGGAGTTATAGCCACCGTGAAGTGGGCCTAGAAATGAACCAATAGCCCTTAGCAATGCGGCATCAATGGACTTATATGGTTTCTGCAATCCTTCCCAGTCATCAGTCTGGTGGTTGGTGGGCCTCACCAGCTAGCTCCTGGGGAACCTTACAATCCACCCATGATCATCGCTCAGGGCTTCAAATGAGGACCTTGTATGAAATCCAGAATTTTGATTTCACATTGAGCGACTCCTTTATTCAATTATAACCAATAGCCACCATGTCTTACTTTCGGGGGTTCGGTTCTTGTTGATTCCTACGGGTTGATCCACCATCCTATCCTGACCCCTCGCACCTCCCCGCTGTAAAATCTGCATTGCTACACAGTTCCAAAGGAGCATAATAGCACTGCAGGCAGTGCAACGTTTCACATATGTTATCCTGACACATCCTCTTAAATGTATCTTGGCTAGTGAAGCACACACCATAAAGGCTAGCCTTCAGCCATTAACTGCCTATATTAATTAGAGCTGGAATATTTAATCAATTATGTCTCATCCATAGGGAGTTTAGCTTCTATTATTAAACATTATATATTTAGATTATATTAGGCATCAGACTAATCATCATTATCCTCCAAAACTAATAAAATACTGCAGATGGAAAGTAGAGCTCATGGTTTTCAAGGGGAAAGGCACAGAGGCAACACCCAGTTCAGTGAAGCTGGAAAAGACTCATTTCTGAAAACCAGAAGAAATGCAAAACGAGTGTTGGAACATAAAAGTAGGAACAACACAGAAGCGAATTTTATTCCAAAATTTGGTCTAGGGACCACAAATGAAGCAGGGGAACGACTCATAGAGTTCTGAGCTGCCAACAATTTGTTTACTGTTGCTTCAAGCAACCAAACAGCTTTCTGTATGAACATCACTAGATAGTCAATACAGTGGTATGCTTTGGTTTTTTTGCTTAATGTATTTTCCCCAGAGTATGGGTCCTTTCTCCAGTGAGAACTCCTCTCTCTCTCTCTCTCTCTCTCTCTCTCTCTCTCTCTCTCTCTCTCTCTCTCTCTCTCTCTCTCTCTCTCTCACACACACACACACACACACACACACACACACACACACACACACACACACACACACACACACACACACACACACACCTCTGTTTTCCTTACATCTCAGACTTGCCATTTCGAGACAGCGCCATTTTAAAAAAAATGCAAAAGTCACACAGGTGCACAGCGACAATGATTTCCAAAGTTTCTTCTAGCCCGGTCGCCATGCTGTTTTGCTTCTCCATCCCTGTGGTGCCAGCAGATGAAGCCGTAAGCCGGCTCATCTCCTTGCATCTTATCTTGATAGAACCCAGCAGCAGGAAAGGCGGGCAAAGAGTCCCGAGCGATGGTTGGGGAAGGACAGGCAAGAGAGCGGGATCGAAACAAGATGACACCATTGTGTCGCTAAAGTTGCCACTTCAGAAACTTGCTCCTCTTTGCAGATGATTCTGCGGCTTTTAAAGAATTCTTTCGTTAGAGACAAAGAACTCGCTTTTAACTTTACGGTTTCATTGGCACTTGTCCACGTCAGCTGGCATCCTTTTTGTTCCTGGGCCTGTGTGTCATGATTAATCCTGCAGGTGCAGCAAAGGGCAGAAATGCAGAATTTAAGAACTCAGTATAGAGGTAAGCCTGTTCTTCACACATGCTGTCTCCAGAGTTGTATGTGGTCTTTTTAATGTGGCTCACTTGCTCTGTTTCACAGAGGACAGATCTCTGCATGTAGGCCTGATGGCGGATAGATAGTCTTCTTTTTGAGGAGCATTCATTTGCTTCTGAAGAATTAGAAAGAGGCAGATCTTGGATCTTGAAGCACATTTATCCCCTGGGCAAATGCCCATGGGCATTTTTTGCTGGAAGACTATGGGAAGTGTATCGCAGAAGGAAGGAAGGAAGGAAGGAAGGAAGGGCAGTTTCCAAGTTCGGTCTGATAACCCAAAAGCACAGCTAGACCACTGGGATTCACTGATGTCACTTTCTTCTCTCCTCAGGGCAGCACCAACAAAGTTGCCCAGAAATGTTCTTGGACTACAACTCCCAGAAATCCTGGCTAGCACAGCCGGTGGTGAACACTTCTGGGAGTTTAAGTCCAATAACTTTTCTGGGGATCCAAAGGTCTGGAACCACTGTGCTACATGGACAAATATAGATATAGGATGGGAGACACTTGGCTAGAAAATTGTACCTGTGAAAGGGATCTGGGACTCTTGGTGGACCAAAAATTGAACATGAGTCAGCAGTGTGATGCGGTGGCCAGGAAAGCCAATGCAATTCTTGGTTGCATCAACAGAACCATAGTGTCTAGATCAAGGGAAGTGATAGTACCACTCTATTCTGCTCTGGTCACACCCCACCTGGAGTACTGTGTCCAGTTCTGTGCACCTCAATTTAAAAAGGATGTTGACAACCTCGAGCGGGTGCAGAGGAGGGCGACCGGGATGAATGAGGGTCTGGAGGAAATGTTTTACAAGGAATGGCTTAGGGAACTGGGAATGTTTAGCCTCTCTAAACAAAGGCTGAGGGGGGATATGATAGCTATGTTTAAATATTTGAAAGGATGTCATATTGACGAAGGGACTGGTATTTTTCCCATGGCTTCAGAGACTAGGACTCAGGGCAATGTTCTCAAACTACAGGAAAAGAGATTCAATTTAAACATTAGGAAGAACTTCATGCCAGTTAGAGTTGTTCTGCAGTGGAATATGCTGCCGCAGAGGGTGGTGGAGTCTCCTTCTTTGGGGGTTTTTAAGGAGAGGCTGGATGGCCATATGTCAGGAACACTATGATGGGGGTTTCTGCATGGCAGGGGGTTGGACTAGATGGCCTTTGAGGTCTCTTCCAACTCTATGATTCTATTCTATGATTCTATGAAATAGCCTTCTCTGCATAATAACGTTTCCTATAACAATGGCTGGAATCATACTGCTTTTCACACAACATTTTGTAACCTGCTGCTGCTAATTGGGGCTAACTGACAAGGCATGCCAAGTCGCTGCTTGGTTGCATAAATAGGAGCATGAGCAGGTGTGCAGGGCTGCCCACCAATTAGTCATAATTAGCCATGGCAAATTATGCAGACTTTCCTCCAAATGGCAATAGGATTCTGGCCAATATATATTTTTAAAGTTTAAGCTAAAACAGCACATTGAACATTCCCTCACTTCATTGCAAACTGAATTCTTGATCTCTGCCTAAGCCATATTGGGGGGGGGGAGACATTTTCAAGACTCCAGGGACAATACAAGAGTGTTATACCAATGCACATCATAGAGTTGTTCTCGGACCTGTTGCTTCACTGGTAGCCCTGGATGAAATGCTATTTGTGGCTGGGGTTTGTGTCGCTTATGCATCCGGCTGAGTAACGTGGTTAAGTTGCCCAAAAATGATTCATTGTGGTTAGAGATAATCACAATGTGACACATATCTGGCATGGGATGGTTGTGTTTTGTCTTATTTATTTAACTACCACACTGTTGCCCCACCTGCCTCTCCCAAGATCAAAATAAACACATCAGCCAGATCAAATCGTTACAACCATACATCCACATATCATAGTTGCAAGAATGAATTTCACAGAGGAGGAAGTATTTGAGACTATGAATAAAAGGTAAAAGTAAAGGTTCCCCCCTGCACGTGCATGCCAGTCATGTCCTACTCTAGGTGCGGTGCTCCTCTCCATCTTCAAGCTGAAGAGCCATTGTTGTGCAAATCCATGGTCATGTGGCCGGCATGGCTGCACGGAAGCACTGTTTTACCTTCCCGCTTTTTACAGTGGTACCTATTTGTCTACTTGCATTTACATGCTTTCCAACTGCTAGGTTGGCAGGAGCCGGGGTTATCAGTGGGAGCTCGCTTCGCTGTATGGCACCCGGGATTCAAACTGCCAAGCTGCCGACTTTGCAGGTGACAGTTTTTGGGAGCCTTAGTCCAGTGAGCCACCATCCTCCTGAGACTATGAATACTGTACATCTATGTACATGGTTGTAGTTTGATACCACTTATAAGCACCACCACCGCCACCTTAGCACAGCAGAGCTGGAAGAGACCTGCTGTGAATTATCAAGTCCACCCCTTGACAAGGAGGCGCATTGGGGAACTGAAGACAACGACCTAAGGAGGCAAAGAAGTTAGATGTTAGGTGCTCCCAGCAATACATCTACAAGGTCCTAACTTTGACTACCGTGCATCACTGTTGAGAGATACAGTATGCACCATCTGTATGTCTGGTGTTCTTCTTCCACCCAGAGGATCACTGGTCTGTGGAACTCCCTGCCAGAAGAAATGGTGACAAGCTATCAGTCTTGACAGCTTTTAGAAGGGATTGGACAAGTTTAGAGAGAACAAGGGTATCCATGGTTATCATGATGGATGCCTAAGGACAACCTCCAGGTTGGAGAGATAGGCAGAATGCCATTTGCAGGGAATCGTAAGCAGGTGAAGACATCTGCTTGGTAATACCCTGAAGGAAATTGTGAGCTGCTGGGTGAGACAGAATGCTGGACTGGATGGGCTGTGGCCTGTTCCAGCAAGGCTGTTCTTATGTTCTTATATGCATAAGATCAGTTATACGTAGATATGATAGAGCCAAGACTTGAGATGAGATGAGATTAGATGAGATATAGTGAACTTATTTCAGTATGTTTTAATGGATTTAAGTAACTAGCAACACTATACTCAACTATATTGTTTTGCATTGATGAGAAAAACAAAGGATTCTGGTAACCTGCTTCTTGGGCTCGGGGGTACAGCTAGTCTATATTTCTTTGAACAGCAAATAGGCAGATCTCCCATACACAGCCTCTTAAGAAGATGAAAAATTGGATCAAGTATGGTGCTTTATGGTCCAGTACCTGCCTTCTTAAGGAGCAATAAGCCATGCAATAAAATATTGAAAATACTGTAATATTTAACAATAAACTTCAAAAGAGAACCACAAGTTGTTCAAGGCAACCTCTTACACAAAGCAAACACCAAGGCCGTTAAGATGGTTTGCTTATACCACCATCTTGTGGAGGATACTTTGAAAGACATTCCATCAGGTCAACAGGACGCTTTTCGCACCACCCTGTCTCACTGAAACCCAACAACAGTTCTTGGGGTGTAGCCGCGCAGAAACAGAGAGTGAAAAAGTCATTTTTCTGGATCACAGACCCTAAAATCAGGCAGCCAGGATGATCCTTGGCCATGTTGAGGGCTACATTCCAGCAAGTAAATCTTCACAACATTGTTTAGAAGACACCTGCTTTTTGCCAATCCATCTCGTTTGACAGTGTCCTTTTCATATTTCTGAGTTATACCTCTATGCTCCCTGAAATGCATATAATTTCTTTTAATCACCAAATATTTTTCTAGCCTACATTCCCAGATTTGCTTTTAAGAGGGCTGTAGCAAGACGTCAGAAGATCTTAAAGTTATTGCAACATTCATTTAATGAAATAATTTCATCTCCCCCCTCTCTTTACTTATAACATTTATTTCTATGTAATCAGTTTTGTAAACCTTTGATGTCTTGGCCTGCCATTGTTTTCCTAGTGTCCCCAGTACAACTGCGTTACACATCACCATTAACTGTTGTTTTTTGCAGTGCAAAAGTGAGTCCTAGGGAAGCAAGCTACTGTCACAAAACAGGGTTTTTTGGGGTGTGTGGAGTTATCTCTTATTCACGGTTTTCGTTATCCATAGGGTCCTAACTGTATGTATAAGAACCCCATGTTCGCCTTTTAGCATAAGAAGCTATACCATCCTGTTCTGCATTACCTTAAAAAAATCTTCTTTATCTCACTGGAAGAACTATTTCTTGCTTTACTTCCTGCCATGGTGACTCTGTTGCAGATAGTTCTTATAATTTTATATTTACTAGTATTTCTCATTGTTTTTCTCCTTGCTTTTACTGTATATTTGTATATATGGATCATATGACTGCAATAAACTTGATTTGATTTGATATGGAGAAAATGAGTTGTGATTTTTCATTTTCAAGCCATCTTGTACGCTGATAATGGGAAATGAGAATATGTATATTTTTATTAATAATAACAAAGAATAATTTTTGGTACCATTTGGTACAGACCTTCATTTCACTTGCTTCATTTGCGTTTTTTCTTCCTTGTCTGATGCTTCTCAACATCTCTGGGAACTAAATCCACAGATTCACTTTCACCACTTTCGGTGCTGTCCCCACCCTCCGTGTTGTCACTGCTTTCCTTGCTCTCTTCCTCTGACTTCTCCTCTTTAGGGGATCTCCGCAACGGGTTGGCACAGGGGCTGCAACACCATTAAAAGGTGTGGGGAGAGAGAAATCCATGTTTCATTTTAGGAGATGGCAGTTGACCGGGGGGCAGTAGCTAGCTCTTTGAAGGCCAGCCAGCCTGCAGGACCTTTGCTTTATATCTCTACACATCATCCATCCATCTCTTTTGGCTCTCAAAAAACCAGATTCAATGACCAATGTAGAATTTACTTCTGCAAAGCAACTGCAAACATGAAAAAAAAGTAAAATATAGGGCCTTGCTTCTGGAAACTTGTTGGAAGGAACTCTCATAACTCAAGGTGGGTTGGGCAAGAACCTTGGTTCAGAGGTTCATGCAGCTTCATATGCATAGCACCACAGGTGCTGCGTGCTCTATTTCAGTGGTGTCCAAACTTCGGCCCTCCAGATGTTGTTGGGCCACAACGCCCACATCCTTTGTCACTGGCAATACAGGCTTGGAATTCTGGGAGTTGTGGTCCAAAACATCTGGAGGGCCAAAGTTTGGACACCCCTGCTCTATTTCTTTGCCTCTCTGGCTGGATCCCCCCACTCACCAGCTGGCACGTGCTCCTCCTCTTCTTCTTCTTCTCTTCAGTTGTTTGACCAGACTGTTGCAGGCACATGGGCTTCCCTGACCCACCTCCTTGGGTGTTCACCTGCTCAGACAAGGGGGTAGGACAGATCAACCTATGCTCCTGACGGGGACTGGCTGAACAGCCAAGGAGGAGGAGGAGGAGGAGGAGGAGGAGGAGGAGGTGAGTGTGCTCTGGCTGGTGAGTGGTGTAACTACCTGAAGAAGTCAGGAAAGGGAACACGTGACCCCTGTGGTGCTGCATGTATCAACCGGCATGACCCTCCAAATTGAGGCTCACGGCCATTTCTACTAAATCTTCAAAAGAGTTCCAGCATTGAAATGTGGAAGAAAATGTATCCTCTAACAATTGTTGCTTCTTTTGAGATGTTTGAACATGTTGAGTATGCTGGGATGTGCTAAAACCAAAAATGATTTAGCATATAGTTAACTACATGGCTTCAACGAGAGCACATTTTATGCCATAGTATTCCTAATAATAGCAATGGTCCAGCCATTGCAAACGCCACTTTCGGACTTGTGACAACATTGATAAAAATGCTTTAAAAATGCCTTTTGATTCATCTTTCCCCAATGCTCCTTTTTAACATACAATTCTTTGTAAATATCTTGGGTCCAGATTGGATGCTTGCCAGTGCCTCTGCGCAACTCTGTGCCGTTTCATTGTTGGGTGCCGAGAGCGACGGCAGTTGTAAATGCGAAGATTCGCACAGCGTGAGGTCCATGTATGGGAACCTTCAACAAATAACCATCTGGCGAGCTGAGAGTAAGAAGACATGGAATGTGGGGGCTCGATATGTACAAAACAAAGCTATTTCCTTTCAAGACAAAGAATTGGATAGCCAAGCAAATTTTGCCCTGGAAATGCGTGCAGTAACATAGAAAGCTGCCTTATTCTTGAGCAGGTCTGATTGTGTAGGAGAAACCACAGTCTCAGAATGTACTAAAACCTGTTAAGGCTTTATTTAGTTGTAAAATTCCACAGCTTGTTTCAATCAATCAATCATTTATTTGCATTAGCCATGGCCTTAGCAAAAAAAAAAAAAAAGGATAATATTTACAAGATATAAAATTGGCATACTAAAATCAAGATAATAAATACAGATACATGCAATATTCCTGTATCAGATTTGGACAATTAATCAATAAATGATTATTATTTTAAAATCATAGTTGGCCTCATTTTAATTGCTGCTGCTAAAAATTTAGCTGTCTGTAGTGTTACCTGTTTGTCTCGGTCTCCGAGGAGTAAAGATATATAGAAATCAGATGAACGACCTGGCTTCTTTACTAACATAGGGAAAAGTAATTCTTGCCACCTCTCGCACATGGGCAAGTGTTTCAACACCTTCACCACATGGGCATGTGCAATTTTGTAGAGGGATTCCTTTAAAACGACCCTCAAGCATAGCTGAAGGCATGACATTGAATCGTGCATATGAAAAGGTCCTTCTGTACTTTGGAACCCACAGCTTGTTTTGGCCTGAATTTATGTCCTTCTTTTGCTTTAATACACTAACCCCCTGCCATTTCAGGGTTCATGTACTGCAGTCCCGCTATATCGCGGGACCAGAGTACATGGCGGGGCTCCAGCTGATTAGTGCTGGGGTATTTCCTGCAGCCCGTGCAAAGGTACCACTGCCCCTGCTGCAGGTGCCATTCCTCCCCCAGCCAGTGCCAATCAGCTGCTTGGTGCTGGCTTGGGGGCAGCGCTGCCCCACAATCTCCACTGAAATGTATTGGCTCAATGCATTTCAATGGAGAAAATTTTCCCCATTGAAATGCATTGAGCCAATACATTTCAACGGAGACGGCCTGGACACTGCTTCCCCTCTCCTCCCAGGAAAGATCCCCCAATGCCACTGGCAGGTGCTGGTCCGAGAGGTCTCGGGGTGGTGCGCGCGGGCGGCGGCTGGAGGTCGGATCCCCCAACGCTGCCGGCGTGCGGGTCCGAGAAGTCTCGGGGTGGCGCGGATGGGTGGCGGCAGGGAGATCTGATCGCCCACTGCCCCATCAGGCCCCACCCAACCTGCATCCGCATATTGAGGATTTTCAGTCATTGCGGGTCAGGTGGGTCCCTAACCCCTGCGATAGGAGGGGGGTTACTGTATGTGCCATCAGGCTGTTTCTGACATGGCAGCTCTTTTCGGGGTTTTCCCGGTAGAGACTCTTCAGCGGTGGTTGATCCTTTCCTTCTTCTGGAGGCGCCCTGGGATTGTGCAAGTTGTCCAAGGCCAAACAGGCTGGCTCTTCGCCTCGGAAGCACAGTGGAGAACTGAACTCTTGGCCTTTAGTTATGCGACCAGACACCTAAACCACTAACCTATCCAGGCATCTTTCTTTTTATATTACGATGCAGCCGACCATCTGAAAGTTCAGTACAGAGAGAGAATACATCTCTGTCATGTTATTAATTCCCCTTTCATTGAAAAAAAGCAGCCGTTATAGTTATATAATAGATAAAGTATTATAGGAAATAAATTAATGGTAAAGGTAAAGGTAAAGGCTCCCCCCCCCCGCACATGCATGCTTGTTGTGTCCAACTCTAGGGGCGTTGCTCACCTCCGTATTCAAGCCAAAGAGCCAGTGTTGTGCACGTCCATGGCCACGTGGCCAGCATGGCTGCAAGGAAACACTGTTTTACCTTCCCATTTTTATGGCAGTAACTATTTATCTCCTTGCATTTACATGCTTTCAAACTGCTAGGTTGGCAGGAGCTGGGGTTATCAGTGGGAGCTCGCTCCGCTGCGTGGCATCTGGGATTCGAACCGCCGAGCTGCTGACTTTGCAGTCAGTTTCGGAGCCTTAGTCTGCTGAGCCACCATGCATATAAATATAATGGCTGCATTCTAATGTTAATTTGTAAAGATGGGGAAAATGTTAATGTGTTTTCATTTTACTGTTTTGTTTGTATGGCCCCTGGAGAAAGCCATGAATTCAGGCTAAGACGTCTTAGACAATTTAAAATTGAAATACAATGGTAAATATTTCCTTATATCCTGAGACTGTGGTTTCTTCTGCACCAGCAGTTCCCCGCCTTGAGTAATCCAGGTGTTCTTGGACTGCAGTTCCCAGAAGCCATCACCAGTAGCTATGCTGCCTGAGGTTTCTGGGAGTTGTGGTCTGAACACACCTGGGTTATCTAAGGCTGGGAACCACTATTCAATGCTATTAGTTCCCTTGGGTGGACCATTTGCTTTGGCTTTTTATCCTTGGGCAGACCATTGATTTTCCCAACCTACTACTATCTGCTTGGATCAGTATCCCTTCTTCAGGACAGGAAGCAGGGGCTTTTGTTGGTCAGCTGCCCATGGGGCTGTTCAAATTTCAGATGACAGGATCAAACCCGAGACCTTCTTTATGCAAACTGTGTGCTCTGTCTTCAAGCTATGATAACACCTTGACTGTATACTAGCTCCAATGGCTCATCCTAGCTAGAGCACAACATTGAATTACTAGATAATAAACCCACTGTACGGCCTTAACTGACTCCTTGGCTTGATTTGATCATGAAAATTCAATCACCAGCTTTCCTGGGCAAAGGCTGCAGTTTCGCTGTGCCTCTGCAAAAGCCTCCCAAGGCACCGCTGTGTCTTGGCCATGGCTAGAGGCCAGTGATACAATATCTATGTCTTTCCAGAGAAGGGAAAGGACCATCTTATCTCCTTCCCTAGAGGAGAGGGGTTGGCCAAAGGCTGCTCAAACCCAGGGAACAGGCTTGCAACAGGTCAGATCCTTACTCTGATTTGTGGCAGTTCCTCTAGTAGAAACAAATCAATCCCACCATCTTGCATCAATTCCTTTTTTTGACTAGAAGTGCTGGGGGTTAGCCCTGACGACTGTCTGCAGGCAATGTCCTACTAGCATTTGCCATTGCCATAAACATCCAACCTAAGCACATAACCAGTTCTAACCATTACTTTCCCTGGCCTCGGAGGCTGATGACTACAGACGGGCACGGAACGAAAAACAAAATGCTGTTTTGTAGCTTCGTTAGATAACAAAACGTAACAAAACAAAATGAAACAAGGAAGCAGCCTTTCATTACAGACAAAATGAAACTGTCATTCCCCACCCCCACCCCGTTAAAACAAACCTTTTTGTTCAATCTGTAAAATGCCTCCTTTATCTGATGGGCGTGGAGGCACTGTCGCCACCGCCGCCACCGCCACTGCTACTGAAGAGCTGCGGCCACGGCCAGGGAGGCTGAGTGGGTGCCACCACCACCACCACCACCACCACCACCACCACCACCGAGGTGAGAACGGCCACCACCACCCCTGCCACTGCCAACAAGGGTGAGCACGGCCACCACCACCCCTGCCACTGCCAACAAGGGTGAGCATGGCCACCAGGAGCACCCACGGCGGCTGCCCCGGCGCCCAGGAGGAGGAGGAGGAGGAGTAAGAGGAGGGGGTAGTACAAGCCCCCAGAGGAACTAAACATTTTGTTATGGCTTTGTTTTGCATGATTTTTTTTCCAAAAAATTCCTATGAAACAGAATGAAACAAAATGTGGGGGGGGGGGACAAAACGGAATGGAACGAAACACAGCTTTTTCTGTTTCTTGCCTATCCCTACTAGTGACTCTAGGCTTCACATTGGTGGTGGATACATTCTGGCTTTTAGTCCAAACTTTTCAGAAGTCCACCTATTTTGGGGATTGGTTTCACCACTGTGAATAGCTCCTGCAATAATTAGAGGGGTTAAAAATCTACCGTCACCAGACCTTCCCTGCACCATGAATGGCAATAGCTCTCCAAGGCTGCAAATCTCAGAGCTAGGAAAAGTTCCTTTTTTAAATGAATATGCCTCCCAGAAGCTTTTAACTAGCATGGCCTTCCAATCCATCCCAGGAAAGGTGGAAAGTAATTTTTCCACCAGCTAGTCTTTGCCATCACATGAGCTTCTGGTTATTTAGAGATGCTCAGAGAGGAACAACACCTCTCAATGCTGATAAATTCTGCCCTAGAATAATCACATGTTCTTTTATTCCCAATACATTTTCAGAGGTGTGTTTTAAGATCACAGCTCCCAGGATCCATTAAACAACAGGAATTTGTTGCTCTTGCTGTTGTTGCTGGGCCTGTGAAAAGGCTCATACACTATTTGCAAAGAACTGGAAAAATAACAGTCAGGTTGATATGGAGGAATGGTAGAAAGAAATGTGCTGTCAATGATAAATTAACCGGTAGAGCCAAGATTAGAAAAGGAATATTGAAATGTAATGGTTTTAAAGAATTTATATATTTGTATATGTGTTTCAGAAGGGAAAAAGGTATACACTTGGAGATGAATAAGTGCATTTCAGGAGTGAAATGGGATGATATATAATATAATGAAAAATAAAAATGAAACCTAGTTTGACGAATGGGATTGGAGGGTGGTGCAGGGTTTATCATTGTGGTTTTCTTTATTTTTAAATGTTGATTAGGCATGTTTTGTATACCTGTTCTTTTTTTTTTTTTTTTTTTTGGAAACGAATATTTTTTTTAAATTGTACAAAAAGCTTGGCTGCCTAGGGAATTCTGGGAGCTGTTTTCCCAAAACAACACATCCATTTCAGTTGAGAACTACTATCTTTGAAATAGTTTTCAGTCCCGACCCATGCCTTGCGGCATGGTCTCAGTTGTCCCTTACCTTCTCTCCACTATGAAACAGCAAAATGGTAGACATGCGATGATCACCATGCCTCCAATTCCAATGCCACAGAACCGCAGAATCTGTAAAGGGCCTATCACAGGATGATCAGTATATTTGTCCTATGGCTTAAAGCAAGGTCTCCAGGCCTGCTTTTTGTGGGGTGGGGATGAGGGGGGGGGCATTATAGGAGACTACTGAAATGCTGAAGAATAAGACACCACCACCATCCAAGGAAAAAGCCCAGGAAAAAAACAGAAATAGGGGCACTGTATTTTTCACTCTATAAGACGTGCATACCTCCAAAAAAGTAAGGGGAAATGTTTGGGCATCTTATAGATAGAATACAGTAGTCCCCGCTACATATATACCGCAGATGTTCATTTAGAGAGAAGTTACCTGCACGGAGCCTCTCCCGTCCCTGCTGCAGCTTGGATTCCACTGTTCCAATCCCCTACAGCCCGGATTCCCCTGCCAAGAAACTTTAGGCCAAACATTTTTTCTTATTTTCCTCCACTAAAAACTAGGTGTGTCTTATAGAGTGAAAAAATACGGTAGCTAGAAGTGTGTTTCATTTTGGGGGTGGGAATCATATTGTTCATGTTGAATAGTGCCAGTGGGGAGTTATTCTTTGAATTAAACTTGGTGGTACATACATACATACATACATACATACATACATACATACATACATACATACATACATACATACATACATACAGATGGGCACGAAACGCTAAAACAGCATTTCATTTCATTTTTCGTTTCATTTCATTTTAAATGAACTTTTTTAAACAAATAATTTCATTTTCCATTTTGTATCTTTTTTTTTACATGTGTATGTGTGTGTACGGTGTGTGTGTTCAATATTCAATATTTTGTGGGTGGCCTTTTACTCCCCTGACCCAGATGTTGCAAAATATCTCTGCTAAATATTTTGGCTTTGGCTCCACTAATGGGTAGGGTTTTTTATACTCATGAGAACGATTTTGTGCAAATTGCATAGCTACGCTATCATTCCTGTTGCCTTATTGCACAACCTGCAGAAAGTGGAAGCACTGAATGGGTTGTTTGTGCTTTTTGATCCACCAGCCAGTCCTTTTGAGCTTGAGCTGTTTTTTTTTTATGTGTGCTGCTTCAAAATACACAAACTTCCCGAAGAGCCATTTTGTGCAAATTGTAGGAAAGACAAACAAATAAAATGCTCATTTGCTTGTCAATGCACTGGAGGAGAGAACTTTTTCTGGAATTAACAAAATTTTGGCAAACTCTCTTGACATGTTGAGAAAATTAATTGAACAAGAGTTTGTCAACAGCACTTGAAAATGCTGGGTTCTGAATCAACAATGTTTTGCATGAAGGCAGATGACCCACTTCAGTGCTATAGGTGGTCTTTTGTGGGATTTCTCTTCAAAGAGAAGCTCATTAATGATACACTGTAGGACCCCATATCTGTAGGATTGCTATCTGTGGTTTCACTTATCCCCAGTCTGAAAATATTCAAAATATTAAAAGAAAAAAACCCAGAAATACATATTTCCACAATGTAGCTATTAGTAGTACAGTAGAAGGATCCAGAGACCATCCTATGTCTTAGATTTGCTATCATCCATGGTTTTCAGCATCCACGGGGGCTGAAACAATCTCCCAGATAAATGGTGGCCCTATTGTACTTCGCTGAGAACCTTAGGAAATAGGTGAAAAAGCTTGGGGGGTGGACCAGATGTCTTGCTTTAAAGTCACCATAAAAGCTGTCTGCCCAGGTACCAAAAGACAGAGTGCCACTTACGGTCTTCGACTGGTGTGTAGCAGTCCAGCTGAACATGCTTTTTGGAGGAAACACAGCATTTGTGTTTCAGGCACAACGTCGTATTGATGTGTTCCCCGGCTTGGCAAGGTACCACCGCTTGATTTGCTGTGGGCCGGCATGCTTTGGGAGATGAAATCAAGGAAGGGGTGGACTTAAAACAGACACACACATTCCCACAGACTGTTGAAACCAACTCCTGTAGTCTTGGATCTGATGCTTAGTTTTCCATCGCCACTGGTTTCCATGGGTCTCTCTCTCTCTCTCTCTCTCTCTCTCTCTCTCTCTCTCTGTGTGTGTGTGTGTGTGTGTGTGTGTGTGTGTTTGAGAACCTTCTTACTTGTGCATCAACTGCTGCTGGGCTGAAAGGGGGCCAGCAAACTGGGGGGGACCAGACCTCACGAAGGTATTTTTTGGAATCTCTTGTGATTTTTCACCTGGACTATCAGGACCAGACACAAGGTCCCTTTGCCTGTATAATGCTTGGCTGATAGATGTTGGGACATCTTTGCAGAATAAACTATTCCAAAATACCGGACTGAGGTCTCCTCCTTCCCATTGCTCTTATCATAAGCTCATTGTCTAGGAGCCCAAGGACTGTGTGGGATGTTTATGGCTTTTTTATGACCCTTTGCAGTAATCTTTGGTTGGTTGGTTGCTTCCTTGCTTACTTTTCTTTATGTGCTGCCAATCTGGCTGCAAGGCCACTCTGGACGGTGAACATTGGCAAAGAATAAAATTACAAGAAATAACACTAAGAACAAACAATTAATTGTAGCAAAATAAAATACATTCCGAGGCTTCCCGGGAGCAAGTGGGATGGGGGTTATCTTCCTCTTCTGAATGCCTCCTCAACGGAAATGAGGATGTCTCGTTCCAAGCTGCCAATATTTTGGTACCACCCTTTTACATTTGGCTTCACCCATCTCTGCAATGCACACAGCTCCCCCCCCCCAGCATTCTTCTGAAACCAAAATGTGGCTCTAGAGTTCAAAGACATTCTCCACTATTAATGCTGTAAGACAGGTATGTCTAAACTTTGGCCCTCCAGATGTTTTGGGTCACAACTCCCACAGTCCTTTGCCATTGGAAATACAGGCTTGGAATTCTGGGAGTTGTGGTCCAAAACATCAGGAGGGCCGAAGTTTGGTCATGCCTGCTGTAAGATGCCCCTCAATTCCTTGTTCTCAATATTTGAACATGTCTTAATTGTATTGGACTGTATATTATCCATCATTACTGTAAGCCGTCTTGGGTCCTTTTCCAAGGAGAAAGGCAGGATAAAAATACTCTAACATAAAGTAAATAAATAAATATGATCCAAACGTGGGTGATCCATCCATGGGTAACAAACTGCAAGATAAAAGGTATATTTGCATCCTGCCTTCTCTCCCTGTAAAACAGGAGTGGAGAAACTTTGGCATCCCACATGTTTTGGACCACAACTCCCACAGTTGGCAATATAGGCTCAGAATTCTAGGAGCTGCGGTCTGAAACATCTGGAGGACTAAATGTCCCCCCACCACCTACCCACCTACTTTACAACATCTGAAACCCTCTTAATTTATTTCTCTTTCCAAACATAATGTTCTGTCCAGGGAACAGCCATGCTAGCACAGGCTACCCAAATGATTTCACAGGAAATTATCCAACTATCCAATTTTTACTCAACAAACTCCAGAGCAAAGGAGTTACTTACTCACTGGATTGAAGAAATTGGCCACCTTAGTAGGCAGCGGTACGGATTTTGTCCTCAAATTGCTGGCCACGATTTCAGATTCATTTAAAACAGCCAGAGCTGGCAGCGCTGGATCTGCAAAGCTCAGAGTCATTAAAACCAAATTTTGGCAACTGAACAAAGGAACACGTTAAGCACCCGAGGCAGCTAAAATGACTTAAATTCTCTTGACTTGCTTTTGGACCCAAATGGTTTCATCCCCCCACTTCATTCTAATCTTGCAAAGAGTAAGGCAGCTGGTAGAAAATTAAAATGAATAGATCTGCAGCTCCAAAACACATTTCAGGCTGACCTGACAAGAAGGACCTGGCGTGACAATGGTGGTAGATGGTCTGGGCATGTTGGCCAGAATACTACCATTTACATATGCTAGCTAATTCTACGTTTTCCTGCAGGTGCGAGTCCACATTTCAGATCTTGAAACACCCCTTTGTCTGTTCCCCTGTGTCTTCAGGACACAGGCCAATGATTTGCATGTTCTTCTTGACAGTGTCCTGCCATCTCTGTCCTAGTTGCCCATATGGCCACCGGCCATCTGTTTCCAGGTGGGCAATAGAGGAAGGTGCTGCTTTAAGGAAACATCCATACCAGCAAAACCTGCTTTCTGCCCTCTTCTCTGTTATTGGTGTCACACTTAGTTGCTGTTGGGGGAGTATTATTTGTGCTGTGGTTTAGTCGGGAGACACCCGATACCCAAGGGAGCATCTGCATTTCCGTGGCATGGAGATGGATCTCTACGAGTTGTTTCCCTGGACACCACATGGTTTGGTGTCCAATAGGAAATGTAAGTGCTCATTAGACAAGGACAACTGCTGCTGAGGTAGACATCATTGCTCTCATACTAAGTCATGAGATTCTGCCCCTCATTGATCAGAAGGGCCACAGACGCTTGGGAAGGTCCAAACATGGCAATCAACTGCCTGAGAGTGAGTACATATATTAGGCTGCAAGTACAAAATGAAATCACCCTGAAATTCGACTCAGATCCCTCATCCTTAGCCAGGAGACGGGACCTACAGCAAATGTGTGAAGATGCTAAGGGACAACACTGGGCTTCAACCCTACATCCTTGCAATTTGAGTCCAGAAGCATGAGGCCTTCATCAGATGGAGAACATCTGGTGGACCTTGAAGTGACAGACTCTTCTCCCTTGAAGAGAAGATGTAGCAACCTGGAAGGTAACTGAACTACAGTACTAACCAAATCTGTTGCAATACTGGCAAATGGGTCTGCCTCTTCCTGAGCTTGAGCTCAGTGGTTTGGGTTACATGATGAGAACAGACTGTGGAATAGCTCTGCTCTCCAAGAGAAGACACCAGTTAGACAGTGATGGCGAACCTTTTAGAGACCGAGTGCCCAAACTGCAATTCAAAACCCACTAATTTTTTTGCAAAGTGCCAGTACAGTAATTGAACCTGTATACAGGTAACTATGAAGGACTGATGTCGAGTGCCCACAGAAAGAGCTCCGAGTGCCACCTTTGGCACCCGTGCCATAGGTTCGCCATCACTGAGCTAGGACAATCAGAAAGACCTGTGACTCGGGGGGTGGGGGGGAGGAGAGGGAGGATCAGTGAGAGGTTCTTTGTCTACGGTGGAAACTTTACTCTGCATTTCTTGCATTACTGTTAGAATTCAAGTATTTGCAAAAAATTGTGACTTGTTTGAAATGAATTGGGCTTGCAACGAGCTGCTTCTTCTCAGCCCCGGTGTATTCTTCCTTCCTTTTCCACCCCCTGAACTGACGAGGAGACAGTTTGATGAAGTGACCACCTTGGTCTCACAAAAAGCTGGGCCACCACATAAAAAATATGGGTCCTGCTGCGATGTAAGAGTTCCAGATCATAAGGAGTGGTCACCAGGGGTATTTAGTGTGGCTTTTCTAAGAAGCTGCTTTATCCCTGCTCAGATTACCCATTTGTTCCCTTCTGGTATTGTCTATTCAAGCTGGGAGTTCTCATCCAGACATCTTCTCCATCATCTGGGCCCTGATGCTTTTTAAACGGGAAAAGCCAGGGACTGAACCTTAGTTATTTGTTATTTGTTTTGCTTGAAAACTATAGTGGCAGAGTGCTTTGTAGTAGGTGCAATGGTTATGGACATGAGAATGAGAATAGCAGGGTATGAGACTTTGGTGATGAAATTTGAAGTTTCCAAACTTCTCCTTTTCACTCCACTCCCTCAAGAGAATAAACAAAACATTCTCTTCAAGAGGGTTGCCATAAGTTAGAACTGATCTAAAGGCACATAGTTATTATTATTGGCTATGAGCAGTAATCCTGTTAACAGCAAATTGCACTGCCAGAAGTAAGCAAAACCGTAACACAGCTGCATTTCCTGAGCTGTTCTATTCATGGTTTCCAAAAACTGCTTGCTGAGTTATGTTTGCTCATAATACTCACTTGGGCTGACAGCATGATACCACCACGCACAAGCATTTCACCAAAATCTGCATTGCGGATGAAATAATCTCTGCTGTTCCTGAGAAATCAAAACAGGACATTCCACACTAAATAAATAGAAATCTAATCATCCTTAAAAGGGAAAATGCTCAAAATCTCTTCTGTATATTTTTGAGTTTTAGCAGGTGACAAGTATTGGGTTGGAAAATCAACTTCACATGTATGAATTTAAAAAACCGCATACTCTATGGGCCACAACATGTTTTGGAAATACAGCAAGGCCTAATGTTTCAAACCATGGGCGGGGATTTATGCCACAAAATTCACTGGACGATTGGGATAATTACACAGTCAGTTCTTCTTTCCAGGATAATTGTTGTGTTGATAAAAATGGGAAGCAGCACAAACTCCTTAATTTCTTCAAGCTAATGTATTTAGTCAAGACATACATTAGCTGGTAGAACTGATCTTTTAGAGTTGTTGCTAAGTGAGTCTATCACACTTCTTAACTCCTTGCAATAAGATACCTGAACATGGTCTTTGGATGAAAGGTGAGCTGGGCCCAGTACAATGCAGTGGTTCCAGAGTGTGGACTGATGGATATGTCAGAATTCAAAGTTATACTCAATACAATTCCGGATCATATCCTCCCAAAATCAAGTCCAGGGAGAAACACACCAAGTCAGAGTGGAGGGATTGGGTACGTTAGATAAATGAAATATACAGTAGGACCCCCGTATCCACTGATTCATTACCCACCGATTCAGTTATCCAGGGTTGGCAGAGGGAAACACACACACACACACACACACACACACACACAGAGTGGTACCTTGTATAAAGGAATTAATTCGTTCCAAATGTAATTACGTTAAGCAAGTTTTCCTTTATACAAATTCCCATAGGAATGCATTGAAAATGGAGTAATCCCATTTTTATGTTGTATGGATTTTCTCCATAGGTGATTATGTTAAGCAAATTTCCCCTATCTCCGGAATTTTTTATGTTGTACAAATTTTATCTTATACAATGTTTGTTATACAAGGGTCCACTCTCTCTCTGTGTGTGTGTGTGTATAAAATTCAGCAGCCACAAAGGAAGCTATTGTCACAAACAGCAGCTGTAAAGCAAGCTATTGTCATAAATAGCATCTGTAAAGCAAGCTACTGTCACAAACAGCAGCCATAAAGGAAGCTACAGTCTCAAAACAGCAGTCATAAAGCAAGCTACTGTCAGGAAACAGCAGTTTGGGGGTGGGTGGGCAGGTGTTCTCTTATCCATGGTTTTCATTATCCACGGGAAGGTCTGGAACCAATCCCCAGCGGATACTGGGGTCCTACTGTATTCTAATTTATATGAAACAAAGAGACAGGGATGCAGAAGGACATACCTTGCAACTGGCTACTGAAGGAGACAATATTCATAGAAGAAAAATCATACATTAAGGTTTGTGCTTCAGCTATATTCCCCTTTGTGTCCACCTAACTTTACACACATTCGCTCCACTTGTGTCTGTAGGCCTCTGTACTTGGTGTCAAGTAAAGCTGTGGTGGAGGTTACTTGAGGAAGTGGTGTCATTTCTATCACCATGGGGATTTCTATTGTGACTTAGTTATTTGGTAATGACTTCCAGGATATGAAGATGTGCTAACAGCAGTGATAGACTTGGGACATCTTGTGAAGTGTGCCTTTAGAATAAGTGTCGTTGCAGAAGAGGCAATCCTGTTAGTTTGTTCAAGCATTGTAGGTCAAAGCAAAAACAAAATGACAATAAAAATGATAAGAGAACAAATCAAAAAGACAAAAAAAACTGGTGGCACTTTAAAGGCTATTATATTTTAATGTGAGCTTTCGTGGACAGATCTACTTCCTCAAATAAACAAGCTTCCGAAACAAGAACCACCAATATTTTAAGACATCAGGGAAGTTTGTCATTCCATTAGATTGTGTAAATGTGCCAAGAATGATGATCAAAAAAATGTACCATGAAAAAAGTAGTGGATCCTTGTATAACAAACAGCTTGTATAACATACAATTTGTACAACATAAAAAGTTGCGGAGATAGGGGAAATTTGCTTAACATAATTTCATTTGGAACGAATTAATTCCTTTATACAAGGTACCACTGTAGCTTACAATATACGCCAACAACAAATGTTCTATTTGTGTTAATTTGCTTTCTTGTGAGGACTCTTCTAGGGAAAAGGATGTGTTATATTCTGCTCAACCTACTCTCTCTCTCACAAACGTAGACACACACAATACAAAGATGGAACTCCTACTCATGCCAATAGACCAGAAAATAAAAAGCGGTCAGCAGGCCAAGGGGCAGTGTCCTTCTTCCCACTACTAAAGGAATCATTCTGTGTCTACAAGATCAAATCCTTACTTCTTTCGTTTGCTCATGCCAACTTAAATTATAGAGCTCCCTCCCTCCCCAAAGCAAGGGCCAAGGGGCTTTTTTAACAAAACTAACAAATACATGGATGAGGAAAAACACACACACCGCAATAATTTGGAATTTGTTCTCATGAACTGACATGCCCTTATTTTTGTGCCCTTTGTTTATGGATTTATTCTGCACTTCCAGCTAAGAAGGCTCTCAGATAACCTCATATACAACTATCCACGGCTCCTCTTAGCTTTTCTGCAGCTGACCTTCTTGCATAATACACATCTATTGGAAGATTAAGTTGGACTCCCTTATTTGCAGGATCAGCATCCCGTGATGCACTTATCCAGTCTGAATATATTAAAGGAAAAACACCTAAAATGTATTTTAATGACTTTACCAGAACACACCACCAGAGAGAGCCAGAGCCCAAGCTACTTAGGATTTGTTATCTAAATAATTTCAATGATTACTTTGCCAGGACAGATCATACAACATCTTCTATTGAAATAAGTGTTCTGCGTTTTTAAGCATCTGCCACAGTGGTGGGGCATGGAACAAATTCTCCATGGATATGGGTGTCTTACTGCATACAGAAGAACAGGAATGCACAAGTCTATTTTACTGAATGGCTGTGTTCACATGCAGGCTATTTGAAAAAACTTGCAGTGCTAAAAAGCGTATGCTTTTCCTCATTAAAATTTTGCCTGCTGCTTTGAATCAAGGATATTCAGGAAAGTGAACAGATATGTTGACAAAATGGGCTTATTAATAAAAAATAAGCCAACTCTGGGAAAATATTAGGGTTCCTCATAAGTTTCAGATGTGCTATGCAATATAGCAGAATCTGTACAGATAAACAGTGCAGTCTAGATGCTTCTTTCAGGAACCCTTCAATGAAACAGGTTGAGCAGATATTTCTAAAAAGGACAATTTTCGGACACATTTTGGAAAGTGAGAGACAAATTATGGAGATCAGCTGAACATAATAATTTAAAAAATCTGTCCATGCCTGCTACAGGTTATTGTTATTATTCAACAATACCAGGCTGTTAGTCAAAACTATAAAAAAACATTGGCTTGTATTATATAACAGATGCAAGTTTTAACTCTAAACCTATGTATCTGTTAAACTATCGGACCAGCTGTTATTGGCAAAATTGAACAAACTACTATAGTTAGATGTGTAAAATAGGATACCTAAATGAAAAACAATCTACCTCTATTTTACTGCAAAAAAATATACCTTCAACTAAGTAAAAAAAACCACACAAAAAACCCTGCCAACCCCCCAAAAAACCCTGCCAACCCCCCAAAAAAACCCAACCAACCAAACAAAAAAAAATCTTTACCTTTAATACTAATACATAGAGATGGGCACAAAACGAGCGATTTTTCGTTTTCGTTTTTTCATTTCATTACACAACGAAAATGAAACGAATTTTTTTAAAAAAACGAAACGAAACGACCAAATTTGCTGTGTTTTTCGTTTTCGTTGCAGCAGATGCACTGAACTAAAAAGAATGCTAACAAAACAGCAATTTTTCGTTTTCTTGTTTCATTACCTAATGAAACGAAAACAAATTTTGCAAAAAACGTCACGAAAACAAAAACAAACCGAAACGGACCCCTAAACGACCAAACGACAAATGAACACCATTTTTTTTGAGTCGTGCCCATCACTACTAATACATGTGAAAGATGCATGTGGGGTTTTCCACAGATGCACGCGGGCTTAAAACTAGATCCTCTTGAGGTCTGTGAAGATTCTCTGTCATCCGGGACAGGTTATCCAGACATTTAGTTATGACAACTGGACTTCTTTAAAGAAGTCCAGTTGCCACAACTTAACTTCTGGGTAGGCCTCTTGGCTGAATTCCAGACTTCTAAGCCACTTCATTTTTATTATGGACATTTTAAAAATTTGTTTCACTGAGATGGCTCTAATCAATGGTGGCGAACCTTTGGCACTCCAGTTGTTTTGGACCACATCTCCCGCTGTCCTTTGTCCCTGGCAATACAGGCTTGGAATTTTGGGAGTTGTGGTCCAAAACATCTGGAGTGCCAAAGGTTTGCCACCACTGGTCTAGGTTCCTGTAGCTGGGAAGTGGGATGCAGAATTGCAACCCTGAGAACAGGTGGTCGATTTTGGTAGAAGGCAAGGATGATTTTTTTCTCGAGAAGGCCCCCAGAAGACCAAGAATCACAGTCCCAAATGTTACCAAATGAAGGAGGAAAGCACAAGGCTTATTCAAGAGAAGGCCCAGGAAAGGTGCTCTGCAGTGGGGATGAAAGGCATTTCTCAGAGAAACAACTTGCAATAAAAAAGGCTCCGGAGACCATATAATAGCATGTCCCTAGCCACATCAGAGCTTGCCTGATTTCGGAAGCTAAGCAGGCTCAGCCCTGGTTAGTACTTGGATGGGAGACCACCAGGGAATACCAGGAGCAGTAGGCACCTGGAGTAGGAGCTGACAAACCACTCCATTACTCTGGCCAAGAAAACTCCATGGGCATGGAGTCACAGAGTGTCAGTCACGACTCTAACGATGCAACACACACACATACACATATTACAGAAATATTTATGCAAGCAAAGGTGAAACCTTTCCATTTCGGTCTCTCCTATTGCATCTCCAATCTGAGATCTGAACCTCAACACCGCCGTCATCTTGGATCTGCAGGGCTGAAAGCAATCGCCAGACCAGCCCATCAGGGAAAGCCGAGTGAGGAAATCAAACCCCCAACCTCTGGCACTACAGCCAGAGAGCTACACCACTGAGTTGACCTTGATTGATAAGGAAGACATGTATTGTCTACAAATAAGCCTTCCTTGATTCTTGTGGCCGCAACCATGCCACCCAGAAGGTTGACAGCCCACTGTGTCATAAAATCTTTCTTGAAACACCAGCACAAAGATCCCTGTGTTTCCCGGATAAGGTACTTCTAAACTCCAGCATCTCTCAGGAATATCCCAGCCAGGAAAGGGAGCCCAGCTGCTCCACAGTCATGCTGCCATCTTGGATGAAGGAGTGCTCCAAATATTTGGTTTTACCAGCAGCATCAAGAAAAAAAAAACTTGTTCAAGGAAAGTTAAATTCAATTTTCTTTATCCCTGCCTCTTACCTTTAACCTAACTCGGGAGAAAAGACATGAAATCAAAATATTCTTCTGCTTTCAAATTCCAGTGGTGTTTCTCCTAAGTGTACTTGCACTTAAATATTGGCCATTCACGGATACCTCTCACTCTTTAAAAAACTTTATTTTTCAAAATAATTGTAATTTATTAGACCATATGTGAAGTTACCAGTAAGGAAGTGAACCCAAACATGAGACATTTGCTGCACTTTCAACCTTCATAACACACGATTCTCAAAATGAATTTTACATTTTGATTTACAATTTTTTTTTAAAAAATGTACGAATACTCAAAAACAGTTGATTTTTGAACTGAAAGGGATATACATTTAGAACACAAAAATACTGCAAAATGTCATCTGAAACTGTGATTAACCTATTACAGTTTTAGTTAAGTCAAATCTAGTTAGCACCTTACTGAAGTCAACTTTGCGTGAAAAATTAGTGCATATAATAGCTAAACATGTACGTTTTGACCAGTAATGGCAAGCTACCTGCCAAATTCTTGAAACTGAAAATGTTTCAGCTTTCACACATCTGAAGTAAACAATGTTTCCAATTTAACACAGGAAAAACAGGGTGTTGGTTTTTTAAAGTTGATTTGTTTAAAGCAATCATTTATAAAGATTGCATCAACATCCATTAGCAGAGGAAGATCCAACTTTATTGAAACTGCTTGCATACAAAATATATTGCACTATAACCAAACAAATGTCAACATAAAATCCAATCTGTTGTAGCTAATATGTACAGAGAATATTGCCCAAGAGCAGTTACATTACAAGGTCATTCTACCTTGGTTAATTATCTACAGTATTTTAAACCAAACAGCTTACAGATGATGTGTGCAAGGTTCCAATTTCAGTTTTCAAATACTATACATTCCCCAAAAATAAATAACTAGAAATCAACATTTAAAGTTTGGCAATATTTAAGACTCTTTTTTAATATATTTGTAAGTTGTGTGCAGCTTTTTGCCATTTTTATATGCTTGCTTGTATGCAAGGGATCAACATGAACTGAAAGAAGCAGAGAAACAATACACACAACACAGAGATAGGGGCCAGGTTCGTACAGTTCTGTACATAATCAGCAACACTCCCACTGGAGTAATTTCAATAAAAATAGAACAGCTTCAAATTAAAGTTCTACTACACTTTTTCTTTTCTTTCTCTCTCTTTTTTAAATTTCATTCATTATACGAAACAGAAATCTTCCCTAAACTTCCCTATTACGGGCAACAGAACTTTATGCCAATATCAGTCATATGTTTCATATCTATTTGTAAATGAGGCCATGTATGTTTGCTGTGTTTCAAATGCTGTCAAACCACACTATCCCTGAATTTTACTCAGAGTCACAAATGCTCACCACCTGCCTATCTCAAATGACTTCAAATACCACAAACTGCAGGAGTGATTGGAGAGCTATTCCTTTACATTGGTCCTCGCAACAAACAGCAGGCACACACTACTAGTTTATGAATGTTACAACTTGTTCCCTCAGTAACCATGAATTGTTTTAGTTCATCACAAATGGAAATATGCACTTAAAAACTTATCTTGTCCTGCCTAGAAAAAACAACAACCCCCCCACCATTTCAGTAACATGATCTGCCATTATCCTCGGTGCAAAATAAGTTTCCTATTCTTATAAACTGCTTAACGATGTTTATGCTAGGAAAAATTATGGAAAGCATGCATTTCATCTAATAAAGTACTAACTGTTGGAGAAGTTTTGCTACATATATTGTACATTTAGGGTTTCCAACTCATCTTCCCTGATTTCTGCATCCAAATATAGTATTCCTACCTGCCAAGATATAAAAAAGGCACAGATCATACAACTTTTTGCTAATGAAATTGACATTTTAGTTACATTACACATACATCCAGGTTCACTAAAATACTGAAAAAAGTGAACCAAAATGTGAACTGACACAGGACAGAAAACAGCTTTATTCTTCTTCAAATGAGGAACTCTCAATAGATTGAAAACAGAAGCCCGATTTGATTACCGCAAACACTATTTATTCTGAAAATTGAAATTTAGCAGTGATTTTGACCAGATGCGTTAAAACGGTACAACTGAACGGAAATACCAATGCACAGTTCAGTATTTTTTAAAACAAACAAAAGGATTCTTTCATTGTTTGAAGTGCAATATGTACTTGAAAAGCATTTTTTTTCAGAAGTTCAAGATATTTTAATGCAAGTATAACGTCTTTATTTTGGAAAAAAACTGCATACTGCTGATGTTAAAAAAAGGCTAACAGAACTTTTTTTTATATATATTCATCTCATGCCCTGCGCCATCTTGCCTACTATTGGTCTTTGGCCTAACAAGTTTCTCTAATGTGGAACAAGATTTACTGAAACAGTTTAGGAAATACGACTTCTCGAACGATGCAGTTTAGGGTACTCCATTCACCAACGGCTGCTGGCCATCTCCGCTGTCCAACTTTTCTTTCTTCTGGTTGCGTTCTTTACCCGTGCGCAGTCGGCTACCTTCGCTGGAGGTATTCTGTAATGTTTTAGTGTGGACACTTCTTTCATTATTGCAGTCAATTCTGATCTGAAACAAGTTACAATCACATAAAACAAACCCCTCTGATAATTTGTGAGGAGGGGAGACTCCTGGAGAGCAGTGGGAGGGTTTTTCCCCCTTGGTTTTTTTTTTTTTTTTTAAGAAAAATAGTTGCTTCTTCCCCTTCAAAAGGAATGGTTTTGTAGCAATGTTCAGTTCAGAGGAAAGCAATGTCGATATTTTAATCATGGGACTCAATGAAGGAATAGGCATGATCGCACAATGGCGTGAGTCCAATTGCTAGTTCCAAATACAGTACTCAATCAATGAATGAATCACTGATTCAATACACCCACTTCACTCTATGCAAGTAACTGGATTTGAGCCACATATCCTAATACCTGGCAGAACTCTCTATATAAATCCAAAAACCCCTTTAATTTGACTTCCAAGCATAATGCAAACTGGACGGACATATGGGCACATTGTGTGGCTGAGTTTAGCAGACACTGTAATTGGCTGAAACACACCCTTTAGAATTTTTGTAAATTAACTATTCTAAAGTCTTACTTCTTGCCTGTTAGAAAGAAGCATCATAAAAGTCTAAATAAATAATTCAGAAAATGATAACAGGGTCAAGTGGGCACAAAAAGGAAGGATCAGCCAGGTTATGCACATATTTATGGCAGGGACAGCTGCACTGCACCATAGTGCACAGTGCAAATATAAAGTCTGTGTTCACCTAAGCACAGATGAAACAAAAAAAAAAAAAAAAACAGAATTACCTGAAGTGACCCATCTGTTGTTCTCCCTTTAGTATCTCTTGAATTGCGTTGACGGTTATCTGTTCTTGACTGTTCATCGTTTCCTGAATAAATAATGTCAATTTTTAGAAATACCTTTTTAAACATCTTTGAGTCCTGGCCAGACCACCTCTTTCAAAAACTGCAGGGACAATATAATAAGCCAGGCTTTGTAGGCATAAACACATGTTGGTGTCCTTCAGGAACAAATATTTTCTTCATATGGTTTATAAATTATTTTTGTTTCTACTGTTAACAAAAGCTGCTAAAAGAGCAAACAGGCACCCAAATAGCACTCTGCCTTTCTGTATTATTTGAACATATACTGTTACCTCATTGCTTTAACCCTTTTTATTCTTCAAACATGGCTTATCACCATTAAGAAATAAAGGGAATTTTTTTTCTTGAGAAATGTTGCTCTACATTCAAATCCTACAGACAACCTTCTAGAGTGCCATAGATTAAAATTCTGAAAAGAAATAATTATGGCCCACATCATATTTACCAGTACAGTAAAGTCACTCTAATGATTTATGGCTATCCCTTCAAGGGTTCCACATTACCTTCTATCATTTGTGCGAGCTAAACAGTACGTAACACTAATTAATATTATTTTCTTTTATTTTGATAGTTTTTTATTTATTGATTAATTGGTTCCAAATATTTTGTATCCCACCTTTGTCCTAAAAAAGACCCAAACTTCTAGGTCAATCGACAACTCTGCTCATTACCTTGTGTTCCTTCTCTGTTTCCTCCTGTGTCTTAAAATGCCAATTGCTACTGCATTTCTAGCACAGTAAGACCTCGCTTTGCGGAAATAATCCATTCCCTGTGACATTCCATCAAATAGAAATTATGTCAAGTGGATCCAGATGGGGCACAATGTATCCTGGGAAACGAAATCCTTTGGGGGAAAAATGTGTAAAGCGGTTTTTTTTTTACGTTAAAAATTGCGTAAAGCAGAGCATTATTTCCAAAGGACTTCCTTACGCCATGCGGGAATTACAAAAAAGGGACGTTTTTAAAGTGAGGTCTTACTGTATAAAGGTTTGCATGAATTTTGCTTTGGCCCTGGATTCGTTTTTGGAAGCATTTTTGTCACAACCCAAAAGCTCCTGGCCTGAGTTTCCAATATCGACTAGCTCCCGGCAGCTTATCTCCGGGGTCTGTCTCTAAGAGCCAGTCTTTGTGGGCACCTTACCTTTGAAACCTCCTCGCCCTCTTCCTCCTTGACCGCGTGCGCCTCCGCCGCGCCTCCGCCCATCTCCTCTGCGCAGGTAGTTGTCGCGCTCCTCTTCTGCCGGGGCCAGCGACCAGTCACTGAGCTCATCTCTGTGGTCAGACTCTGTTTCAGAAGCATTGGATGCTTCAGAGTTAGTTCCTATCAAGAGTTTAAAAAAACCAAGACATACCACAGTCTATTTTCATATTTTAGGGGAAAAAACCAACTAATTGAAAGAACCCTCTCTTAAGGAGGACTCTTCTTGTTTCAGCTGCAAAAGACTAATCTGTCCTCTGCCCCAAATTTGGAAACAGTTAAAAGTGAATCTATAACTCTTGCAACAGTGTTTCTTAGTGATTTAAATAAGGTGACTTAGTTGACTCCTGTTCACCTATTCTGGCTTGTATTATTAACTCAAACAGTTCTGTTTTGAAAAAGGAGTCTTTCCTCCCATCATTTAACTGCCAAAATTATATTTTAAATAATCTGCAATCTGGTTTCAAAAATATGCTTTGAGTATCTTTAGATCACATTAGAAGTTCTGAATGCAGCAGGTGCTGTTCTATCAATACCAACAGCATTATACAAAACTGTGTTTTAGGTGGTTTGATACTACAGCACAATCCTACTCTAAGCAGCCTGCTGACCGGACTAGACCTCACTAGTTTGTAGGCAGAGACCTATAGAGGGCAAACGATTCCAGTTTCAGTCTTGATACATTTGCTCCTCGCATATACAGTACAGTCTAGTTGGTTGCTGAGTACAAAGCGCTGAACAAGAATCTTTAACTAAGGGAATCGATCTCTTTCACCTCAATCCTTTCAAGGAGTTTACTTCATTAGAGACATTTAAAACAGTACAGGAACTGACTCCCGGGTAGTGAGTAAACATGGAAGGATGCTTCTGAAGTCAGCATTAAGCAGTGATCTTCTTCCAAGATTTACTGAGACTATAGTTAAATATGTACAGTTTGTGTACATATTGGTTTTTAGCTTGGGTTATTTTTGTTTTTTTGGTAGTTGCTGTGCTCTCTCCTGTATTATACTGCATGTTCGCTATGTATAAGTTTTGCTGTGGTTGAGACTATTACTGTTCATTTAGACATGCATCAATCTTCACTTATTTACAAAAAATAAAATGTCCATTTAATTATTTTATTTATTTATTTATTGGCATTTATAGGGCCCATCTGGCAGCAAGGTCACTCCGGGCGGTTCACAACAACTGTTCAATTGTTCTGGGCGGTAAGAACAATTGTTCCTGTATTTTTAATACAACATGTCAACGACAGGATACAGAGATCACCAATTCACAGGGTTGCCAGAAATGACTTGACAACACAACACAGCAAAATACAGCGCACGTCTGCACAGTGGCAGCTTCTTCACACTTCCAAGTTAAAGCTCATGGATACCTTGTTGATAGAACTACAGAACTGAGCATTGCAGAATAAAGGTGAGAACACAGTAAATTGAGTTGAAGACAAAAAACGTGAGCATTTCAAGTTACCCACCTGAAGCGTAGCCTGGCCCCCGCCTGCTGTGCCCTCTGTTTCGGTAGGGTCGGCTCCCTCTTCCAAGGCCTGGACCATCGTCGGTCATGTAGCCTTTATCTTTATCCGAGCGGTTTGGTGGTGGCCTCGAAGTGGCCCCAATCTGTCGAAGCTGTTCATCTATTTGCAATCTTTCCAAACGCAGTTGATCCACTTCCTACAGAAACGGATGCATCGGTATTTGGTAAGAAGCAATGTAATGGGTAAGTGTTAATTTCAAATTAGTATAAGCAGCAAGACCAATGGTTGCTACGGATTTGAAAAGAAAGTTTGATTTCCAATTAAACGGGTGCTGTAAAAAGGTATGAATACAGTCACCCCCTGCTGATCGCGGGGGTTAGGGACCCACCCTACCCACGATGCATGAAAATCTGCGATATGCAGAAGCGGGTGGGGTGGGGGCCTGGGGGGCCGATCACGCGCCTCTCTGAGGCTTCTCGGAGGAGCGCGGGGGCGGCGCAGGAGCGACGATGTGGAGCGACCCGATCGCCCCCCCCCACGCGGCTCCGAGGTGCAGGTACTGCGATCCCGTGATATAGTGGGACTGCAGTACCTGAACCGCGAAATGGTGGGGGGTGACTATATAGCTATTAATGGTAAGCTAACACGTAATAGGAAAGTACAGAAGAGACTGTCAAATAAAAAAAAGTTTTACAAATATTTGGGGAAAATTTACTGATTATGCATTACTAAAGGGGAAGGGTTGGAGGACACAGGAGGAAAAACAGACCAGGAACAAAAGAGACAAAAAATGGTTACATCTACAATTTTCCTGTTTGGGGGACGGGAGCACTTTTTGTATAGTTGTTTTGATGTTCTGACTTATTTTATCAAAGTTATAAATTATGTTTTATGTTTGTTATTTAATAAGAACAACAACAACGAAGAAGGCATGAATTACTCGAAGCTTACTGAAAAATTCCATTTTGGATTTGTAAAGGGACGAAGCCATACAGATTATTTTGTTCTGAAGACTGTTTTTGCCTCTTTTGTCTCCCCTCACCCAAAGGAGAAACCCACTCCCCAAAAGTTTACCCTAACCTTAAAGCTTACCTTTAAATAATTGAGATGGTAATCCAACAACACTGTTGCATTGGTGATGCTATCCTTAGTTCCCACAAAGACAAAAGGAACCATCCCCTAAAAAAGCAATTTTACAATCAGAAGTCTCTAGTTGCTTCACTGATTTCACTGCATTATTTAATGATGCAAAGTCATAGTTTCATCTGTCAAATCATCAGGAGGAATCTCCTTGTCAAGCCCTGGACAGAATCCTTTTGTGGATTCACCCTGACCTAACAATAATGATGGAAACTGTGGCAACGAATTGCTGCTGATTAACCTGTTACCAGTTGCATTACATATTGCATGCAAAGTCATGATGACTGGCACATAACCGGAAGGGTAAGAAATAATTCATTAACGGAACAGCACTGTTGCCACTAAAATGGCATCATTACACTCATTAGCCTGCCATAATCTGCAACAGGATTCTGATCAATATGAATCATACGTACACAACTATACAATGATTCTTAAGTTCTACTTTCGACAAATAGCTGCTGTAACAGTATCATATTAACACCTAAAGTTACTAAAACAATTTATTTTTACAACATCTTCCATGTGGCTGGCGTACATAATACAGAAATAGCACATGCAACAATATCAATTTTAGGATGAAGATAAAACCCCACCAAAGAATTCAACTTCTATTTGCATGTGTTTGCACTGAACAGTATTTATGAGAATTTTGTCATCTGTGTTGAGCCTCTTTTAAACGTTCGCTGCTTACAAAGAAAAGTCAGAAAGTAGGTTTCCTACCTGCCAAGTTTTGAATTCAGATTTTTGCTTTCTCCTGGCTACAGTTGATGACACACCTAACGCCTGCAGCGTAAGGAATGCCTGTGTTAGGCACAGGAGTTAACAAAGAACCTTCAACTCAAGACTTGAGAGGACAAAAGCACTGCAATACAGTTATACAGTTTGTGAAGGTGTGCTAGCAGCCCGGCAACCTTGGAATAACCTTGGGTTAAACAAAAAGGACAGCTTCTTTCTGGTGTGTTTTAGGCATGGGTAGACGCAGTTACGTTCTTATATAAGCCAATAACTTCACAGGGAATCCAGGGGCTTCCAGGTAACAGCCAGGTTGTCAGCTTAAAGCAGGCATGTCCAAACTTCGGCCCTCCTGATGTTTTGGACAATCCCCAGAATTCTAAGCCTAGACTGCCAATGACAAAGGACTATGGGAGTTGTGGTCCAAAACATCTGGAGGGCTAAAGTTTGGACATGCCTGGCTTAAAGCAAAGCAAAGTGTTCTGCTTATATACCGCCCCCATAGCTTTTCCTTTTTGGAATGGAACCGGTTCTGAAAAGAATCACAGCAGCACACTTGCTGTTCGGAATGGGACCCATCCTCTAAAACGAAATTACCCATTGACTTACTTTGCTTTCCTCACACGGGGCTAAACTCCAACCAGGAAGTAGCCTCTAACACGTCCCTGTTCCTTCTTCCTGGCATTGGCCAATCAGACAGGGAGGAGGGTTGATTCATGTCTTTGCACCAGGGAGAAGGAATGATGATGTGTCGGAGGCTACTTCCTCACTGGAGTATCGCCCCGCGCGAGGTAAACCAAGGTAAGTCAAATGGGTGATTTCGTTTTGGAGGGTGGGTGCCGGTTCTAAATGGTAGCTGTGCCGCTGTGATTCATTTCGGGACTGGATCAATTCCGAAATGAAAGGCCAATCTCTAATTTCAACTAAAACAGCAACTTTGATATGTACAATATATGTACAATATATACTTAGCCATTACAGCAATAAAAAACAAAAAAAATGTAGTTGCATCAGGATCCTATGTGAAGTTAAATATTGGGTGACTTGTAATAAAATAAAATTGCAATGTAGAGTGATTAGGGTTCTAGCTCTTCATACTACTGGACTGAGGCTCCCAATCTTGGGACTCCAGCTGTTCTTGGACTAAAACTCCCAAAAGCAATGTTTCCTATAATATCTGCTAGGGTTGCACAGGGCCCACGACAAGCAAATGGGCAGTGACATCAGTTGGGCTGCACGGGACTGATGCAGCACTGTGTGCGCAGCACAAATGGGGCATTGCCCAGAAGCCTTCAACACTAGCGGTTGTAGCCAAGATTTCTGGGAGTTGTAGTCCAAAAACATCCAGAGACCCAAGGCTGGAAATCAACTGCGCTAGGAAAGTCCCTTCCACTCCACTCCCTGGTCACCACTCTAGCCCCACTGAACATATTCAGTTCCCACTGTTGATTTTCTCCTTAAGATTCTTTCATTATACTACACATCTCTCAAAGGCTGCCCTCATCTCTTCTGCTGCATATAAACAGTGCTGTTGTGGCTACTTCAGGATCCACACTCAAAAAATGAGGTTGCTATTACTATCATGGATATCTGTTCCTCCAAATGCATCTTTGTGTGGCCACTGTTCTCAACACTTAGGATGCAAATATGGTTTGGGAGACAATACTGGACACTGATCTGCATTTAAATCTTGTCTCTACTATTACTTTGTTGACCAGATTCTCTTTCTTCAAACTAAGTATTTCTAAAATGCCCTACTTCACCAATTTATGAAGAATTATAAACCACATACTTATAAACTATAAAGAATACCATCCAGTGAAAGAAAGGGAATTTCAAACAATGCATTTGTTTGAAATAAAATGGTACAGTCCAAACTGGCCAGGGCTACATAGGCACAAGACAGCTACTTAGTAACAAGAAACAAATAACTTGTAATAAAAATGGACACGTTCAAAAAGGCAGTTATCAGGTTCTTATGAAATGTCTCCACACAAACAAACCTTATTTACTTCACATACCTCTTCTTGTGGAATGTTTTTATCATTTTCAGCCTCAATTCTAACTCTTACAACACCTGATTTGTCCACAATTTCTTGAATAAGTTTTCCATTTTTCCCTATAACTTTTCCTACAAAGAGAACATATAAAAATCACATACTTGGGTGTTTCTCAGGTATACAGGAGCATAAGGTAGGGCTCGATGGGGAAGGAAGTCACTTTACCATGACTCATCGGCAACAAACACAAAGTTCTACTATGACAATCAGAGACAGAATTTGAATCTGCAGAGATGCAATAAGCTGAGGTGTGTCATAATTCTATCTGGCAGATGTCATGCATTGTAAAATGTTCCAAAAGCACAGAGTTGCTGCTCATCTCTCTCAATGAGACAGGTATTTTCTGTCTCATATCTGCTGCACGTTATCTACTTAGGAGGGCATGCATGGATACTTTGAATATGAAGAAAAACAGAAATGGCAGACACAAAATAAAAGTAGAGTATCACCTTTCTAGCCCTTGTCAGAAATTTGGGTGACATGTGGAAGTTAGAATCTTACCACATATTTACACTGGTGTAATTCTAAAGGAATATTTCTCAGTGGCAAATTGCTGCAATATGAGAAATACACACAGGAATTGGCTGCTCTATCACATGACTCAGCACAAAGCAGCAAAAACCTATGCAGATTTAAACTTGTGGCACTTCCCATACCTCTGAGTCTTACACCAGCTGAATAATGCCAGTGGCACAATGAGGATTCCAAATAGAATATTAAGGATCTAGTCACTAGGGATCTAGTCACTACAGGGTACACAGTCTTCTACTTTTTAGTGCCTGTAGTAACATGCCAGTCTCTACAAGGAATGCTTGACTGATAATGAACACAATAGATGACTTGTAATTTTGCTACGTAATGTTAGATTTCAGAAACCTGGTATTATTTTCCACCTATAGTTTCACTAATAACACAGCCTTTATCTCAAACATTTTAGTACAATTCAGTTGAAAAAAAGAAAATGCAGACTATACCAAGTCAGTTTCCATTTGAATCTAGTAGAAACCAAATGTTTATTGTGACTGAAAATTAGAGATCATCCACACTGTAAATCGTCAACTTGATAATCTTTCTAGGGACATAAGGCATAACTAGTTCACATTTAAAAATTATGCTAAAAGGTGACATACCTACTAAGTTTCTTGGGACTTGGATAACATCTTCCGCAAATTCAAGATAACTTCTTGCTTTCTTCACTGCATCTTGGTCCTATATGGGGGGGAAATAGTAAAATCTCTGTTCAAGAATTTCCAAGTCAGGGGCCAAAGAAACTATGTTACAGCAACATTGTAGACATAATAACTTACCTCCCCGTAAATATGGAATGTGCAAGTGTCTTCATCAAGGTCAATAGCTGTCACACCAGGCACTTTCCTGGCTTGCTGAATATTAGCACCATGAGTGCCAATGGCCAAACCCATGAGATCTTCGCGTACAACAAACTGCTCATGGAATCGCGAAGCAAGCTGCCTTGAACTCTGAAAAAGATGGATTCTTTGTTAGCCAATGGAATATGACTGCATCATAAGAACCCAAGTATGGATTCTTAATGTTCTGACTCTTTATTTTGAAATCCTCTAAATTTCACATAAACTCTAAATTTAAGAAAGAAATTACACAAACCTACACAACTGGCAGCTATTTAGCATCCTCAGTGACCGCATTTCAGTGGCAGAGTAAGCCAGTCTTTTTTACAAATGTTGAGGCAGGCTCAGAAAAGAATGTGAGCAGATCGGTGTTTTTGGACTAGAGGTCTGCCCACACAAGTATGGCCAGTGGAGAATTCTGGAAGCTGTACTCCAAAAACACCAATCTGCAAACCTCTGGTCCAAATAATTGTGGAGCCAACGTACAAGTCAATCAATACAAAAAGTTCCATCTTGAAATAACACTTTGTACATAAATGTATGACAGGCTCCAGAATACAACAGCCTGTTTTAGTACATGCCTGTAGTTTTTCAAAACCAAAAGAATGCAGGAAAATCTTGTGGCACTAATATTATGCTTGAGATGCCAGAAGACTCTTTGTTGTCCCTCTATTAGATTAAAGCAAAGCTAAGTGTTCTGCATATATACAACCCGATTCCACTTCAATTAGTCTCTGGGCAGTTTACAGTTTATTTATACAGGCTACACATTAGTATAGGTATTCCAGCAAAAAGTTCACATAACAGAACATACCTCTAGCTGCTTGCTTGCTTCTTCATTTCTCATGATCAACGATAACTTTGTGCGAAGACTTCGGAAGTGCATATCAATGAGCATGCTTGCACGTTTTGTTGTTACTTCATTGATAGACTTAAAAAAGAAAAGAAAACACCCTTAATCAGCAAGAGTTCCAGGACAAAAACCTCTGAATAGTTTTAACAACAGAAGTATTTACCAAAATTATAAGCTGATGGGCTTCCGAATCATATGTTACCGAGAATGCACCCACTGCTTTTTTGAAGTCCTTGTGTGCAGACTCTTTAGCACACCTAGAAAGAAATTATTTTAACATTTGACATGTTGGGCAGATAAGAGAATCAGCTAGGTAATGCACTATTTGAGGTACATGTAGAATTCTCTATTCTTTAGCTGACCTAGTCTTATCAACGAGCAACAATGCAATGCCACAGTCTACCAAAAAAGAGCTCAGCTGTGTCAGGACAAGTTGCACTATACCATTTTCACAACCACCATCTCCAAAAGAGTGCGTAAACCATTACCAAGAGCATCTTTCAAGTTTAGGTATTTTCATCTCCTTGTACCCAGATCATTATCTGATCTGATTATATACTACATTTTAGTATCTTAAAATGTTGACTAGCATGAGTACCATTGCTGTATGACTACAGAGTTCTAATATCACACAGCTGAGTCTTTCAAAGGCTTCCACAAAATATTTCATTTAATTAGCATCTGGTGCAGAATGTTGGATTAATTAATTAATTAAATTTATATACCGCTCCATCTAGCTACATGGCTACCCTGGGTGGTTTACAAGCTGAACAGAAATCAAACCATAAGCAGTAAAATACAATATAAGAAATAAGCACAAGTATCTAAATAAAAACACTATAACTAGTAAATAATATATAACAACAGGCACATCTGCTGCCAGAATTGCTCCACCTACTGGCAATCTCTCTCCAACACCATAAAAGGCTGCTCCAGGAGGTGAGAAGCCCTCCAGAGCCAGTGCCTGGGTGGTATCAAGGCCAGTGGGCAGAAAGGAGTGGGGAAGGAAGCTCTACTGAATTGGTCTCACAGTTAGCCTTGGGCTTATAGGTTTAAAACCCCATGTACTCACATTTGCCGGAGATCTTCTGGCACATCAAGTTTGATCTTATGAAATGTGTCCTTTGTGGCAGGTTTGTTTGGATTCACAGATCTTAAACGCTCAATGGTGACAATTTCATTGTAGGTAGCGTCACAGGCTGCGTATTCTATTACATAAAACTAATAAAAGAAGAACAAAATAGTCCAAGACACTGTTTAACTGAAAACTGACTCAAATGTTCTGGCTGTAAACTTCATCACCTATGAAAGGGCCATCTCCGTAGAGAAGCACTCCATGCTTTGCTTCATACTAGATTACACTTAGATTCTAAGGAAAAGCACCCAAGAGATAAAAAAGAACTTGAAAATCAAGGCCCAAAAGCTGAATTAAACACACCAATACTATAAAACTAATATATTTGTGTATATGCATGCATATGTGTGTGTATATATGTATATATAAATATACGTATATATTCCTACCTCACCCTTTATCATTCTCACTTTGGCCAGCCACCAGCAACATGGTTCCTTCTCATTAGCCCTGGAGTAAACCTAAACAAAAAAATCACAGTGTAGGAGCGTTATGCAATAAAAACATTGGCAAACATTAAGTGTAATAAACCAACATGATAATGCTTCCACTATATTTGGAATTAGAAGTTAACCGTGCCTTCACACCGTCTTTAGCTGACCCCTGAATCCCGTTATCAGACATATTCTGACACACGAAGTGGGCAAGGTCCTCCCCAACGCCACAAATTACTAGTATCTTTAAGAAATTCATGTGAATCCTCAATTCTGCCTAAGATGTTCCAACAATACCTAACTTTGCACAGAAACATGTCGCAATTACTTCAAGAAAGGCAATTCTGTGTGCTTCGTAGAACGTGTAGGCCACCTTGTGTTGCTGTTTCTTCTTAATCACATATCTAACTTAACAAAGCACCCAATAAAACCACACAGCTCACGTTAAGCACAGAATGTTCTATACCCCACCTGCAAGCCGCGTCTCGAGAAGACATACTCCCAATTCTATGCTTTCCCAAGAAACATCTGTAATTCTTAAAATGAACTGCTTTGTAATATTAGTAAAACTAGTCAAATGGAAACATTTCTAAGTTGTGGTCATTATCCAGCGCATATTCCACCCTTGTATTCAGGCAGCAGGAAGTACTGGCCCTGCCTCAAAATGTACCTCGTTAGGAGGCAATGCAATAGATGCATTAACTACATGCATTGTATGGACTTATGAGGAACCTGAGTGCCCCAACTGCCAATACAATACACTCTCATATTTCATAGAAGGTATGAAGGTCAAGGCTCAGGGAAACCCTCTTCCCCTAAAGGACAGAATGTGCAAATCTTTGTAGCCCTCCACCCACTGCAGCAAACCGACATATAAATACAGCACAGACACTGTATTTCAGATGTGGAGCTCTGAGCCCAAATAACACCTCTGCTTCTTAAGCAATGCTAGCCGATTTAGGAAGAGCCTACTTGCTGCACACAGAAAATAGAAGAATTGGGTGATAATTTTTCTGAAATGAATTTTCTATTTCCCCCCAGAGGAAAACAATTAGGCAATGATTCTTCAAATACTGACCTACAGTATTTTCAAATACTGCTTTAATATGTTTGACTCCTTTAATACTAACCTGTAGCTCTTAAAATTTTTGTCACAACGTGAGCAAATAAATAGTATTTATTTCATAAATTTCTGTATTACTGACTTAGCGCTGGGCACTACTCTTATGTAAATAACAAGCAATTTTAACCAGTGTTATTTGCAATGTTATTTTAGCTGCCGCGTTTTACTCCCTCCCCACCCCAGGTGAAGTCATTGCTGCTTATGACTATCTTACAAACATGGATTAAAACACTCCTTACCTCAACTTCATCACTTTCATTTATATCTTTATTGTACCCCGTAGGTGGAGGAAACCTGACATCATGGAATGGAATCTGCCTGTCTGGCTGCCAGCTACAACAAAAAGCAAAAGCTTAAGCTATTAACAAGTATTTGAGACAAGGCAGAGAACAGTACTCCCTCGCCATGTTGTGGTTCATATACTGCAGTCCTGGTGTATCGTGGCACCGCAGTATATGAAGGCACGAGCGGGCGGCGCTGGGCCCAAGGAAAGCTGTTTCAGCCTGTTTGGGGCATTCTGTACTTACCCCAGGCCTGGAGCTGCCCTGAACGGGCCTCCAATGGGCTTCCTGGTCCTGTTACAGGACACCAGTTTATCTAATGCATTTGTACTAATATCATTTAATGCAATTTCATATAGGACCTAAAGGCCAATGGTTGCTCATTCTCTGGGGAGCCCCAGACAAATTTAATGCACCTTTTTTGTGGGAACAGCAATAATCCATTAAAGACAGACAAAGGCAGAGATAATGGAACGTTTTTTGTTAGTATGACCTTATTGTGTCTTTCTTCCCATCACTATGAACTTATGGAGAAGCACACCAAGTATAAAGAAAAGAGAGATAAATAGAATATGCAACATCCATTAAAGCATGGAATCAAGAATGTGTTTCTGAAAACCAAAATTGCAGAAAAAAGTAGGGTGACTTAAGAGTTAGATAGGTGGTAGAGAAGAGGAGATGGGGAAAGAGAAAGAGTAACCATAAGGTTTGGCTATTTTGTACATCTCTTTTAAGTGTCTGCAGATTCCTTCTTGAAGCAAAGTTTTGCTATAAAACAACAAGGGTTTCCAGAAATAGGCTTTCATTATACAGTTGTCCCCCACCCTTTTGCAGTTCATATACTGCGGTCCTGGTATATCGCGGGTCCGCAGTATGTGAAAAAAAGGCCCCCTGGGGTAAGAAGGAAAAGCCTTCCCAGACCTGTCGGAGGCCCCAAAAGTGCTTCCCTGCAAACCAGAAGTGACTTCCGGTAAACCAGAAGTGACCACCAGATCACTAGAAAGCACTTTGGGGCCCTCTGGGGGACTGGAAAGCCCCTTGTAGGCCGTTTGGGGCAGCGCCAGGCCTGGGTTAAGTACAAGAGCCCCCAGAGAGTCCACCCAGTCCCAAACTGACCCAGCATCCGCATATTGCGGATTTTCAATTATTGCGGGTTGGGTTGGGTCCCTAACCCCTGGGATAGGTGGGGGTTTACTGTATATGCAGCCATATAGCTGTAAGTTTAATACTATACATGATTCCACTTAATAATTTCTGCACTGGTAAGTGTGGTTTTGAGGTGCCTACTTGTATTGAGTGCATGGAAGGCTGCAAGATTACAAGATCGAAGTTGAACTTTATGTTTTAGGATATTTACATTCATCCAAGACAAATATGTTACATTTCTGGATTCTAAACAAGTTACAAAATAAACATTTCATTATTTTGTTGGAAGACTATACGTACTTATTCTCAAATGCAACAGTTATTGAATCCTCATGTACATCCTTCACAAATGCCTGCAAAAAACAAGTCAGATTTAGTAACAGGTAGTGTATTTCCACAGATTCATAAAGATTGCTACCTGATGGAACAATATGTAAAGCTTGGGTATTTCTTCCAAGTGTAACAAAGTGGCACAACATTGTAGCAAGTGCCAGTGCCATGAGTTTATGCACATAGTTAAGCACCTTAAGTACAAACGTGAGAGACGTTGTGTGTATGAAACATGCACAAGTACTGGAAAATTTATTTAGGTACCGAGACATAGAAATAAATGCTATGTAAAACAGAGCTTGAATATTGTTATTGTTCTGCTCATATCTTTATTTAAAAAACCACCCAGTACATTATTACCACACAATACCTCCATATAGAAAAGAGTAATTATGTCCTTTTCCTGCTTGTGAAAACAATTCTGCTGGACTCAAGATACAGAGGACAAATGTAGTTTAGACCAATTTGGCCAGCACTGAAATGAAAAAATAATGTTTTGGGAGTTAGACCATGGGATAAAAAGTTTTTGAAAGTAACTTCTGAAAAGAACTAAGTGATGTGGTAAAAGCATTTTAGAAAATGATTTATGTATGTCTTTCCTATCAACACTAATTTTCTGATTATTCCATGTTATATGAAATAAAACCAATTTAATTGTAATTTTTGCTGCAATGCTATTCAGAAACATATATATTTATAATGTGGAAGTTCCAAAACTGAAAGAAACATAGGCAAGAAAAAAATGAGTAGTCATGAAGCATGGAGCAGATCAAATTATGATCACAGAGCTTTTGTTTCCTTTCTCCTTTTATAGTAATCATTTTCAACCAATCTTAATTATTTAAATACAGTGGACCCTTGTATAACAAACAGCTTGTATAACATAAAATCTATACAACATAAAAAATTCCAGAGATGGGGGAAATTTGCTTAACATAATCGCCTATGGGGAGAATCCGTACAACATAAAAATGGGATTACTCCGTTTTCAATGCATTCCTATGGGAATTTGTATAAAGGAAAATTTGCTTAACATAATTTCATGTGAAACGAATTAATTCCCTTATACAAGGTACCACTGTATAAGCATTATTTAAATAGCCTTACATTCCAAATTCATCAATTTTCCCAATACTTTATATATACTGTAATAGAATGGAGAAACCCTACAGATATCTGCAAAACAATGGTAAGCTACATTACTCAGTTAAATAAATTGTAATAGAAATTTTGGCTCATAGCTGGCATCAGCTATCTTGCTAACAATTCTCTGAACTTCGGAAACACCAAATTTCTGCAGAAATCAACCCAGCCCTTCTGTTTCCTTTTCAGGTGTAAAGCTCTTCCAAATACTTGTGGCAGACAACTTCCGCGCAAGTGACTGGCTTGGTATAGCTAGCTTGATTACGGTAATTTGATGTCATGAGGAAGGAGATCATTTGGGAGACCAGATACTAAATCTTTCAGTAAAAGTTTTGGAGTAAGAGAAATTTTTGAAAATCTACTTTATAAGGAAAGAAGTTAACAAAGTCCTGAGATGGAACTGTGATTAAGACACACTAGCTTTGTGGCCATAAACGCTGTCTTTTGTTACATACAATCCAAACATGAGCAGTGTCAAACAATTCTAAATCCTGCATCCGGAATAAGGCCTGTAGTACAATTTTCTTCAGTGAGTGTGTGTGTGTGTGTGTGTGTGTGTGTGTGTGTGTGTGTGTGTGTGTGTGTGTGTGTGTGTGTGTGTGTGTGTGTGTGCGTGTGCGCGCGCGTGCGTGCATATATATATACTCATGCAAGTACCATGAGTATCAGTTCTCAGAAAATTCAGAACACAAAGCAAAATATCATCCAGTTATCTATAAAATGCAAACACACATGTAGATACACAACAGATGGTGATTTATGTTTCACATGTGTTGATCTCAACAGTATTAAGCCATCATCTCTTCCATCAAAAAGAATCAAAGTGAACATTCCAACATGACCACCAGTCACTTTCCAAGTATGTTCCAGATTAAATGTAGATGGAAGGGCGATGTCTCGATAATGTGATTGTTTCGTTTTGTGAAGAGTATCCCTAGAAAATGTGCCTGCAAGCTGGATGTCTACTGCAAAAAATTAGCAAAAGTTCTAAGTCACTATCAGCTGCCTCAACTGAAGACAAGATAAACCCCATGTAAGTATACAGCTTGGGCGGCAGAGGGAAACGAGAGTATTTACCTTACACTGTGCAATTTGTGCCCTCAGTAACCGCACATTTTAAAAAGACTTGCAAATTATTGGATGCCTTTTGTGGCCGGACAGAAGGCAACAGGGAGTCCTTATGCAGCACAATTCTTTCCTCGTTGTGCTGGGATCTCGCTGTCTGATTTAGTTCCCTCCACTGAGGAAGCAGAACTGCTATCTTCCCACGTGGATGGTTTTTGTCTTTCACTTTCCATTCCCTCGAACAGAGGCCTTTTATCTTCCAGAGCCAGCAGTATCTCCTATGAGACACTGCGGTGGGGGGGGGGTCCCCTTTTTCCCTCCACAACCCTTCCTTACAAGACTTCCCCACACTGTCCAGTAACACCACAAGCTATTTGATCTAAAGGGAAATACATTGTAAAAACCCTGTTTATCCGTTTGCTATCCCTTCCTAACATCTTTGATGAAGATAAACTTTGATATTCAAAAGAGGTAATGCAGGGTACTACATGATATCTCCCATTTGCTATTTTACAATCACCTCAAACATTTTGCCAATCACATCAAACATTTTGGCTGATGAGAAAACATAACATTTGTGCTCCCTTTTGACTTAACATTCACCTGTGAATTCCCAAGGAACTCAGTGTCTCTTTCCCATCAGACTTCAAAGAAATGAGAGCGTGTGACATGACATGGCCAGGAATCAACCGGCTATACAGATGACAGGACAGATCCAAAAGATGAATTTTCTAGATTTTCTAGATTTCATCACACCCTCCCCCTTCGAAAAAAGAGCCTCGTGGCGCAGTGGTTAAATGCCTATACTGCAGGTAAAACTGTGCTCACGACCTGGGTTCAATCCCCGGTAGCAGGCTCAAGGTTCACTCAGCCTTCCATCCTTCCGAGGTCGGTAAAATGAGTACCCAGCTCGCTGGGGGGGGGGGGCAATGTGTAGCCTGCACACTGTAATCAAAATTGTAAACCGCCCAGAGACTACTTGTAGTGGTATGGGGCGGTATATAAGCAGAACACTTTGCTTTGCTTTTGCTTTGCTTTGACTATCTCCATTTCATGCACCCAGTACAGTATATTCAATCATCCAATTAAGCATGGGAATAAGGCTACAGTATGGCAAGCAGCCTTAGGGTCCAGAGTAGAGATGGGCACGACTTAGCGGTATTCCCGTTTCCGTTTCCATTACTCGGTTCCGTTACTCTACGGAAACGGGAATTACTCCGCCAGACTTCGAGCTCGAACCGACGAACGAACAATTTTGGTCTGATTTGTCGTGCTCGTTCCTTGCATCGCGTGATGCCACGCGGCACAGAAAAAAAGTTTTTAAACGTTAAAAAAACCCGGTTCCCGGCCGAAATGCAGGCGGAAAAATGCCTGCCGTGCCTCAGGGCACCTACCAGAGGGGTTGTTTCTGGAAGTCCCCGGCCTCCCCCCCATCCCCCGTCCTTGTGGGCTGCTCTAGTGGGACTCGCCGCAGGCTCGCAGCCAGCCAGCAAAAAGCCCAGTCTCGCCGGCCGCCGCAATTAAAGCGCAAGCAAGCGGCACGGACGGCACAGGAAAAAACTTTTAAACTCTCCCCCCACCCATTCCCGGGCCAAAAAAGGAGGCGGAAAAATGCCTGCTTGACTAAGGGCGCAGGGCACCTACCGGAGGGGTGGTTTCTGGAGGGGGGGTTCCGCCTCCCCCCCCCGTCCTGGGCAGCCGGACTCGCCATGCCATGCCATGCGGTGCGGGCGGATCCAAAATGGGGCGGCGAACGCAATATTGTTTTTGAAATCGTGGTCCAAAAACACACAAGCACAACAGAAACACGCGAAAATTTATAAACTGCCAGATTTTTCACAGTAGCAGTGGGTTTTTTCTTGCAACAAAATGTCTCTCCTCTCCTCCTCTGTCCTCCATTGATTTTATTTTATTTTATTTTTTTTTACACCTGCGCAATGATGGGCTGGCTGAGTGGCCAGCCATGTGGGAGTGGACGACCATGCAAATTTTTGGAGCCATCCCACCAATCGCATGGCCACTTGGCCATGGAGACTTCTGGGATGTGCCAAAAAGCCCCCTAAAACCTGCCCTAGCCCCCTAACCCTAGACTCCGTACCCATACGTCACAGACTGTCTTCTTAGTGGGTCAGAGAGGCACCCAGAGGTGCAACCCACTAGCCCACCGTAACCTTACCCGTCACTAGCCTAACCCTAGCCCTAACCCTAACCCACCTTAACCCTAAGCCAGATGTACTTGCATTGCACTACACGCAAGTACAATTCCCTTCTGTGTGAGACACGGTGGTGCAAGAGCCTTAGTTAGGCATCTCACTATGGCTTTGGGTTGTGCCATCCACTAGTCTTCACAGTCACTGTCTGCACATTCTGTTATGCAATATCCATATGGCTATTGCATAGCATTGTGCAGCAGCAGCAGGTGAGGAGGCGAGACCCCCATGTTGAGGGGTCTCTTGGAGCCTGCTTCCCCTTCCTAGTGGGTGAGGATAGGAGGCACCCACGGGTGCCTCCAGGAGCCCGCTTTCCCTTTATAGCGGGCCAGAGGAGGCACCCACCCCACAGAGGTGCCTCCAGGAGCCCGCTCCCCCCCAAAAAACCAGTACTAACGAAAACAAAAAAACAAAAAAACGAACCAACTAATTTTTGCGAATTTTCGCGAAAAACGGAAACGACCCGAAACAGAACCGGCCCGACTAACGACAACTCGAAAAAAAAAATCAAGTCGTGCCCATCTCTAGTCCAGAGAAACAGGGTGTTTTATTGCCTACACGTCTTTACAGCATCTTTCCTCTCCTGTTGGCCAGCCATGCCCCGGAAACCCACCTGCCTCCCCTTCCAGGTCTCTGGAGACCACAACCCCCATCGTCCCCCTCCAACTTCTGGGGTGAAGAGGGGAAGGGAGATTTAAGGAGCCAAGCCTCCAAATGAAATTGGGGTGGGGTGGGGATAGAGAAGAGAGTATCAGGCTGGGATTTCAACAATCCCCAGAGAAATGAAAAATACTTCATGCCTCCACCACCAAGGTCATACATAGATAAGGACCCATAGTTTAGGATTTTCAGCACCTTTAGGCCATTGTTCACTTAATGGCCCATTGAGACTGTGGTCTACCTAATGAGCCTCTTCAAACCATTGTTCATCTTATGAGGCTATTTCAGACCAGGGTGACATGAGGTCAAAGTGAGCTATAAGATGGAAGACTCGCAAGTAGCTTTCTTCAGACTGACGAAGCTGTTTGGATGAGCAGTGAAACGTTTCAGTATCACAAAAAAAAGTCCAGTTGCCATGACTCAACTTCCAGATCAACTCACCTGGGTGACTGAGAATCTTAACATGAGAACATAAGAAGAGCCATGCTGGATCAGGGCAAAGGCCCATCTAGTCCAGCTTCCTGTATCTCACCGTGGCCCCACCAGATGCCTCTGGGAGCGCATGAGACTAGATATCTGTCTCCTGATACCACTCCCCTGCACCTATCCCTTGAAGTACCCTGGTTTTAATCCTGGAGATGATACATCACCATCATGGTTTGTCACCTGGGATGGACTTTTCCTCCAGGAATCTGTCCAATCCCCTTTTGAAGGCATCCAGGCCAGATGCCATCACCACAACCTGTGGCAGGGAGTTCCAGAGACTAACAGCGTGCTGGGTGAAAAAATATTTTCTTTTGTCAGTTCTTACTCTCCCAGCCCTCAATTTGAGTGTATGTCCCCTAGTTCTGGTATTTTGGGAGAGGGAGAAGAGCTTCCCTCTATCCACTTTACTCGTGTATTATTTTGTACATCTCAAGCATCTCCCCCCTCAGGCGCCTTTTTTTTTCCAGACTAAAGAGCCCCAAATGTTTTAAGCCTTTCCTCATGAGGTGCCCCTGCCCAGTCATCGTTTTAGTGGCTCTCTTATACACCTCATGAACAAAACAACCCAAAATCTCTTTTCAAGGGCCCTCAGAGAGGGACAGGGTTTTCCCTTAGGGAGGAGGATCGCCTTTCCTTTTCCCTCTTTTCCCCCAGCGAGGCCTTCTTCCTTGGCCCAACCAATATCGCCCCCCCCAAAAAAAATTCTTTCCCAAATTGAAAGTTGGCGGGGAAGGAAGAGGAAGAGGAGGAGGAGGAGGGCGGGAAGGAAGGCCTCCCAGCCCGAAGGATGGCCGGATTTGAGGGGTTTGGGGGTGGGTGGGGGTGTTGCAAGGGAAGGAGGCACTCCAGGCCTGGCCAGGACTAGGCCTCGGGTTGTGTGTGTGTGTGTGTGTGTGTGTGTGTGTGTGTGTGTGTGTGTGTGTGTGTGTGTGTGTGTGTGTGTGTGTGTGTGTGTGTGTGTGTGTGTGTGTGTGTGTGTGTGTGTGTGTGTGTGTGTGTGTCTCGTCGCCGGGCGCCCTTCCCTCCTCCGCCCCCATCTCTCTCCTTCTCTCTAACCTCCCCCCCCCTCACCCTCCAGGCTGGCCTTTCCCTTTTTACCTTATAGAAGGCCCCGTTGGAGCCGCGCACTTCCACCACCAGCTCCTCCATGTCGTGGTCGCCGCCGCCGCCGCCGGCGAGGAGGCCTCCGGCGGCGAACGGGGCCGCGTTGGCGGCTGAGGCGGCCGACGAGGAGGCGCCTGAGGCGGAGGCTGAGGAGGAGGAGGAGGCCGAGGGAGGCCCGCGGCCCAAGCGGCCCGTCGCCGTCGTGGTGAGGAGGGGGGTGGGGGTGGTGGGGGTGGCCGCCGCCGTGGCCCGGGAGCCTCGCTGGGCCGGGCCGCCCTCCGACCCTTCTTCCTTCAGGCCTTCAGGCGGCGGCGGCGGGGGGGGGGCGGCGGGGGCGGGGGCGAGTCAGCGGGGGCGGCCCGAGGCTGAGGGGACGGCGGCGGGGACGAGGAGGGAGGTGGTTCTGGTTCGCTTCCTCCGCCTCAGCCCCGCCGCCGCCGCCGCCGCCGCCGCCGCCGCCGGGGTGGGGGTTGGTGGTCTTGGAGGAAGAGGCGCTGCTGCTGCTGCTGCGGCGGCGGAGGCGGCGGGGGCGGGGGCGGCGGAGGAGGCCTGGGCCGGAGGTCGTGGTGGCCGTGGCCGCGGCCCGTGGCAGGCCCGGGAAGGCGAGCGGAACGAGAGCAGGCAACGGCAGCGGAGGCGGCGGCGGCGGCGGCGGCAGGGTCCAACGGGAGCGGGGGAGGGGCGCCGCCGAGGGCCGCCCGCTTCCAAGGTAAACATTAAAGGCCCGGCGCCGTCACGTGACCCCCCCCAAAGGCGGCGGCGGCGGCGGCGGCAAAAAGGAGGAGGAGGAGGAGGAGGAGGGCAAAAGCGGCGGACGGGTGTGGGAGGGGCCGCAGAAAGGGAAGGAAGGGTTTGAGGAGGGGGGAAAAAAAAAAAAGAGCTTCTGCGCCTGCGCGGTAGCTCGCTCGCGCGCGCGCCCTCTCGCCGCGGTTTTTTTTTCTCCCCCTTCGCCTCGCGGAGGCGCTTGCTCTTTAATCTCGCGAGAACAGGCGGCGAGGCTTTCTTTTCTCCCCCCCTTTACTCGTGAGCGCGCGCGCGCGCGCGCGCACACACACACACATACACCCCTCCCTCTCTCGCTCGCGCTCACAAGCCTTGAAGCGCAGTAACGGTCCCTCCCCGCCCCGCCCACCGCCCACCTCGCGGGAAGGAAAAGGAAAGGATCTCGCGAGAGCGAACGGGAACGCCTATTCCCCCCTCTCTCCCCCCCCAACGGCCCAGAGCCAGGCTGCTTTCCTCCATCTCCGTTCCCCCGCCTCTTTCACTTGAAGGACAGGTGCTCTGCCCAATGAGGTGTCGGGTATCAAAAGCTCAGCCACGGGTGGAGAAGAGCCGGCAATGGCGATAGGTCGGCCGTAGATTTAAAGCGGTGGTGGTAGTGAGGGGCGGGGCGCTTTTTCTTCTCGGGTTTTAAGCTGAGGCGAATGGCGGGAAATTGCGGGGGAGGCAGTTTTGGGGATTGTTCGTATCATTTGGAGGCAATAAACGGTTGTTTTAGGGGCAGAAAAATCAACCGAACCAATACTTGCAAGATCATTGATAATCACGAGGGAAAATGCTTTTTTGGCGCATCTTTGTGTTTATTTTTTTAAATCGAAAGGTTTTTCTCTTATACTGAAAAATCCAATTTTGAACTAAGCCCAGATACAGAATCTCTAAATGCAGTTATAAATAGTTGCATTCTTATTGCTAAATTACTTAGAAGGTTTCTATGGATCGCGTAATAGAGTTGCAGGCAAAAATCAAAGAAAAACAAAAGACACAATATGTGGCACCTTAAAGACTATCATATTTTAATGTAACGTTTTTGCCGCCATTGGCTGAAAAAGGTGGGTTGTTTATGGTTCTCAACCTTGTCCAGGTCAACCTTTTAGAATAGCTAAGTAACCTCCAACCTCCACTGTATTTGCATGAAAGGGCATTTTAAATGGGGGTAAAGTAAGCCCTCTCAGAAACTAGAAGCTTCTTTCTCCTTCAAAGGACCTGTTTTACACACACACATATTACAGTGTTCCATGCGCAGAAATGCATTCAGCTGTCCTGGCCACATGGCCATGGACTTGCACAACACTGGCTCTTCGGCTTGAATATGGACATTAGCACCGCCCGTAGAGTCGGACACAACTAGCATGTATGTGCATGGGGAACCTTTACCTTTTATTTTAATACCTAATGCTTTACATAGCATGTTTTTTTGCTCCTTCGGTGGCCAATTCTGGTCACTTGATTTTGAGAAATACGCATTTTTCCCTAGGATTTTTTAATATTTTCCATTTCAGGCTGTGCTTAGATTCAGATTCCTTTCTTGCGATCAATGGATCATATAAGACCAGATAAATTGATCAGCGGATCAATTTTCACATTAGCTTTGTATTTTTTTATATACTGTGCAATCCCTAGAACTGGTGTAGGTTCTAGCTATCTGTGGAATCACTGCCTGTGGTCTCAATTAACCATGTTCTAAAAATATTAAATGAAAATCCAAAAGCACATATTTCCGTGATGTAATAATCAGAAATAGCCACTATTTTATTTTTGTATTTGCTTTCCAATATGAATGAATGATGTATCTATGTGCTGCTTTTTGGACGATTAATCTCTCCCTGTTCAGATTTGTAAGACTGAAAGGTAAAGATGAGATTTCTTGTTGATCAGCTTTTATTAAAATTGCACTTCTTAAAAGCTAGTATTGACAGTTTGAGTATTTTAAAAAAATCAAAATCTGGAAGAAATTGGACAGATTGATCCAGCAGTGACCAGAACTTTTGAGTTTTTCATCATCGTCATCCTCATCATTGAATGCCATTAGGTCAATTCTGTCTTAAGCAGCTATATTCAGGCATTCCTTCCAGTTGTGCAATATACAGAAATAGTTGACTAGCTTCTTCTGGTACTGGGCAGCTTGTCTGAGCAGACACACGCTAGGTCTTCTCTAAGGAGGCACACAGGGAAACCAATTCCCCTTTTTGGGGGTGCTATAACACAGAGCTACCCAACCACCTCATTGAAACTGTATTAGTGCTGAGTTACATTTCAGGCTGTAACAACAAGGGCATTTCCTTGGTACGAACTGTCATCTCTCCTAGGCTCACCAGTGCATATTTGGAAGAATTTCATTTCAGTTCATGTCTGGAAAATGTGCAAAGTTTCTTTCTATTCAAGATGGAGAACTCTTGATGCTGATTTTTTTTTTAAAAAAGTTTGAAACATGGGAGGAAGCAGGAACGACAAATTCCCCCTGATCCCTAATGAATGGGACATGAGACTATGGGATGTGCAGCAGGCACCTCCATAGTTATGCTCTTGTGACATGGTTCCATGTAACAGAAGAACAGATTATAGACATCTGAATTATTAAATTAAATAACATGGTGGCAGAATGACATCTTTCCACATCCAGCTGGGTTTACATACGGTCAGTTCTAAGTAAATGTCAGAAATACGGGGCCCTCTGTGTCTCGCTATTGTCTATAAAGCTCTATGAAGTCACTTTTTAAAGATGGTTAAACATCACCACAAGATGGCTCTCGGGTATAGCGTGTCCTTTAAACCTTGTAGCATCTTACAGAGTTAATAAAATGGAACTTGGGGAGGTGAGTTCTTTTTCCTTAGGATGATAGTATTTTCCCACATCCTTTAACTGTATCTTAAAATGGCAATGATAATTTAGAAGAGCTTAAAATGATGGCTGAATGACGGTTGAGAGAAGAATAGCAGAATTAATTCATCATCATCCCCCTTCCCCAAATGATGCCACCAGGATCATTTATTTATTTACTTATTTACTTATTTATTTTTATACCGCCCGTCTTCCCGAAAGAACTCCGGGCGGTTAACAACAAGGGCAAGACAGACCCAGAGAAAAACAAAGCAACAATCAACAATCAAGAAAGGGGACGAAAAATAAAAATTGCTGATTCCCTGCACGTGGTCTCAAATAATTGCTGATTAATTTATGAGAACCTGTTCTCCAAAGTATACTCCCGTTTCTGGTTAGATACGTCTGTTAGATATGACTCTGTAAGAGGTTTGGGTATATGTAATCCTAGTTTTGGTGTCCCATCTGGGCGGGACAAACAAGAAGTGGGCTTCACAGCCAAAATGGTTGTTTGTTTGCTGTATAGCGCTGAAAGCTCAAGAGCTGAAATATCTGCTATGAAGAATTGGGGTACTGTAGTATTATATATGCAGCTGGTAAATGGAGCATAACATGGATTGGAGAGTTGTTGATTTTTAAAAATCTTTTGTTGGACCATCCCCAGTGCTGATACTTTCCCCCTATGAGGATATGACAAGCTGTGTTAGGGGCTCTGGCAGGTTAGTTTCCTCCTGCTGTCTCATCCATGTTTTGCTTTCTAGCTGGATAGAAGTGATGCCTAGTTGAAGTATTCATGTGACGGAGGAAGTGACTGTCGGTCTCTTATTTATTTTATTTTTATTTTAGACTATTTTTTTACCCCACCTTTCTCCTTGGAAAAGAACCCAAGGCGGCTTACAGTAATGAGGGATAATACACAATCCAGTACAATTAAGACATGTTCAAGTATTTGAGAAAAAGGAATTGAAGGACATCTTGCAGCAGGCATGTCCAAACTTCGGCCCTCCAGATGTTTTGAACCACAACTCCCACAGTCCTTTGCCATTGGCAATCTAAGCTTAGAATTCTGGAAGTTGTGGTCCAAAATATGAGGGCCGTAGTTTGGACATGCCTGTATTACAGCATTAATAGAAAACATTACATTAAAGCAACACGGTTATAAGTAGTCATAAACACAAAATCTATGTGAACCCATAGATTCATATAAATAAAATACACATGGTAGTCCATCATTCAGGGAAAGCTTGTCTGAAGAGAAAGGTCTTTGCCTGTTTCCGGAAGGACAACAGAGATGAGGCAGTCCTTACAATTCTCTACATCAGGCGTCCTCCGGCTTTTGTGTCTCATGCCTCACCCATCACTCTTCAAAAGATCTGAAATCCCACTGTGGTGCAAAAGCCTGCTTTTCATAAGAAGGACGTTTACATAATGGCAGGTGTTGTGTTTGTCCTTTAAAGTAAGTTGGTGAGCATGAGGCTCGGAAAACTTAACTTCTAAAGCTACTGTCAGCGTGTAAAAACATCATGGAGAGATAATCCACGGGAGGTCAGTCAGTAAAGAAGCGGCTTCTTGCACATACAGGAAGACATGGGGATTGTAGGAAAGTGAATTCATAGAAACCACTTCAGGCCACCTCTTTCACATCCCCTATTACTGGTGCAATAGATGGGGCCTGTCTCGGAGCCAATGAGGAGGAATATTTATAGCACTTGGCAAGGCACTTTCAGTTCAGTAACAAGCATGGTGCCATCCTGTAGTCATACTTAATTCTAGTTGTATTTTCAGGTGCTCTCTGTGCAAGAGATCACAAAGCAATTCCATATGTAGTCGCTTTTCATTTAAGCGTAAAAGAGAAACTCTGCAGCCTAGAGAGTCTTGGTGACCATCCTTGCCCTTTTTATTGAATCTATAGCCCCTCATAGTTGGAGCTGCTGAGGAATCAATTGGAAGGCGCTAACTCAATTAAGAAGCACATCACCTGGAAGTAGAAAGAGGATTAGCAAGGTCAGGAGGTCCTGCGATGCTGCCATCAAAATGCAGCAGAAGGTATTGACAAGGAACTGGTGAAGAATACAGAAGAGTGTGCAGGAAGTGTCGAAGGGAAATGAAAATAACTTGGTACCGCAGGCGTGGTGGAACTGCAGCATAGGACGTCCAGCAAAGAGCTGCTCTATTTGGCTGCCTTGAGTGGTGGTTGCAGGCGATGCAGATAACTCCAAATGAAGTCATGAGGACAGCTCTGTTGAATCAGACCAAAGATCTTATCTGCTCTGGCATGCTCTTCACACACTGTTGCTGGCTGCCACGATGCAGTATTCCACCTATGCTCCCTTTGAAATTGTGTATCGGTAGTAACAGTACATCCCAGCTCTTGACAGTGGACATGATCTCTAGCTCAAATTGAGGGCTGGTAGAGTGAGAACAGAGAAAAGAACATATTTTTACCCAGTGTGTTGTTAGTCTGTAGAACTCCTTGTCACAGGATGTGGTCATGGCATCTGGCCTGGATGCCTTCAAAGGGGGATTCCTGGAGGAAAAGTCCATCCCAGGTTACAAATCATGATGGAGATGTGTCATCTCCAGGCTTAAAACCGGGGTACTTCAAGGGCCAGATGCAGGGGAATGGTATCAGGAGACAGAGATCTAGTTTTGTGCGCTCCCAGAGGCATCTGGTGGGGCCACTGTGAGATACAGGAAGCTGGACTAGATGGGCCTTTGGCCTGATCCAGCAGGGCTCTTCTTAATGTTCTTATGTTCGTTAGAATTGGCTAATTTCACTCAGTGCATTGGGGGTTCAAAAGGAAGAGTTGGCCGTCTTAGAGATTTGATTGAGAAGGAAAGAAAATACAGTACTGGAATAGACTGGAATTGCTGTCCTTCGGGAAGCTGAAAATTACTTGTGGGTAGGGGGAGATGGAAATTCTCCATAGTTGGGTTATTTATTTGAATTTTAAGATTTAACATGTACCTAGGTTTAAGATGTCACCTGGTGGAAATCTGCATCTTTATAGCCTTGACTGTGCCAAATAATGCTCTGAAGATATGAATGTTTCCTTAATTTTGAGAGGCTTGGTGATTTTTTTCTGCAATTTTTGATTTACTGTGTTAGAGCGCAGGAGGTGTGTGTGTGTGTGTGTGTGTGTGTGTAGCTACCTACAGAGTTACCAATTTGCTCTCACAGCTTTTGCTCTTGTTACTTGTGTTCAGAGTAGAAAGCCATCCAAAGTTATTTTTGTTTACAATATTTGTTTAAAACATGGCCACAGAACCTAAGAGACGATACTGTAGGTTATAAAAACAACAAAATCCATGTTTAGCTGATAAATAAACAATAGTATGGCACAGAACAACAAGACTAATCCAAGGAGTGGGGTTTTTTTATTATGGAAAAATTGAAGGTGGTTTTAAAAGAAGCCCTTAACAAAACTTAGTCAAAACAGATATGCTTTAATCATTAACTATCCTAGTTAAAATGAGCTGACACTGATCTGAAGGCTTGCCTCTCTTCGCATATTCGACTTACGAATTTAATCCATTCCAAATGCATGCTCTTAAGTCGAACTACTATTAAGTCGGGGTACCTATCTAAAAATTGAAAAAAAAGTTAAAATAAAATAATATATATATATATATATATAGTTTTAAGTCAAGCAGAACATATCTAAAATTTGTAAGGCGGCAGTTAAAATGCCAACAGCTTTGTACTCTTAAATCGAATTGCTCTTAAGTCGAGCTGCTCTTAAGTTGGGGTGCCACTGTATACACAAAAGAGGAAGAACCATTTTTCCCAGTAGACAGTTTATGACTGCGACATCTCATGATGACGAAAAAGCTTTCCTTTTATTGTAGGATAGATCAAGAAAGGAGCTGTACCACTTCCTACATATCCCTGAATTAAGTTGAATATCGCAGGGGAGTTTAATGCTACTAGCTAGAAAGGACACACTCTGAAAATAGACACATCAATAGAATCTCCTTGCCTGTCCGTTCAATTTCATAAGTCGGTTTCATTTTGAACATATATCCCTCGCTTTACCGCCAGAGAATTTTTGGATCCTTTTCTTATATTCTTGGCCTTCTTTACAAATCCATCTGCTTTTTAAGCGGTTCATAAGGGGTTCACAAATTATAAACTTATTTTGATGGCTTCATTCAAGGATATTGGTCACCTTTTTTGAGTTGAGGGAGGGGAGTCTATCTCTTGAATACATGATGGGCTTCCATGTGGTTGGCATTGATGCACCTCTTGAATTTCGCCCATTGCAATGGTTGAAAATGTGTTTGTGTTTGAAGAATTTGTGATTATGCTCAGATCACGATGCAGTAGCAGTACATAAAGATTTGAGGTTGTAAAGAATTTGAATTCGGTGGAAAGTAAAACTGGGAGATTTTCTCATCGCTGCTTCAAAAACAGCAGGACGGCCTTCAAAGGCATTTCCTATTTTAGGTTTCAGAACGATCCTTGCTTTTATAGCATTACCTCAGCTACTGCTTTTGGATAATATAGTAATACAGCTCAGGAAAGCTACTGGTGTCTTGGTCATGTCGACTATATTGAATGAGAATGAGTCTGTAATGAATATTTTTCTTCCTCCTTGCTGGAAAAAAAAAGTGTCTTGATGTTTTGAAGCAGCTTGTTGGTAGAACTGCCAATTGAGATGAGATTTTTGCTTCTGCATTAGAAAAATATATATAAAATAAATCAAAACTCTTATTTTTTTAGGAACAGCATTATTATTTTTAATTTCATTTATTTATTTTATGAGATTTCTATTCCACCTGTCTTCGCACAAGACATTATTCTGAGTAGGTTGCACAAACAAGGTAAAAATGTAAAAATACTAGTCCTACCAACCCTCTAATTGAATATATAAAATAAAAACTTGGTAGACGGTATGGCCAAATCCAATATGGCACATATATTATGGGCCATGAACTAACTTCAAGGGAGCGTGTTGTTAACATCCTCTATATACTGCTCTACCTTCACATTTCCTAAAAAGTTGGAATGAGGGGGTCTGGCAAACCTCCAATGGAAGTCCATCCCACAAAAATGGTGTTACCACTGAGAAGACCAGTAGACATCCTTCTTACCTCTCTAGTGAGTTGTTCCTTGAGAGAGAGATTCCGACAGTTTCCGAAGTTGCAAACTGTTAGCAAAAAACATTTCTCATGAACATCTAGTGATTTTAAAGAAAAGAAAAACCTTTGTAATTTGAGTAGTACTAGATCTTATGCAAATTGCAACATATCTTGTGCAAAATATAACATTTTGTGTGTGCTCAAAATGCATATTTGTACATTTTTTACAGTTTTTTAAAGTCCCAAATATATATTTTAAAAGTTTATTACCAGCAGAGAGAGATCATGACGTATTCCACCTATTCCTTTCAATGAGGATAAAATCAGTGGATCAGTTGCAAAGCACCATGCTGGTGGGTACATGTGTAAGGCTCATGTTTTGGAAGGTACTCATGTATTTTCCCGATTATTTACAGATACCAATGCCACTTTTATGGGCTGGACGAGGCTTTCATGATGTGCCAGTGAATTGTGGTAGTAAAGTGGATGGCCATGCATATATTTTAAGTCAGTTGGAGAGTATATGAGTCATAAAAATCAGTGTATTCCAGTAAATTGGGGTTTTGGCTTCTGAAACGGAGTCTGCAGCAGCAATAAGACAGCACATAATTGAGTATTGCATCATCTGCAGCAAAATGTAATAAAACAGCTACAAGAGGAGACGTGTCTGGAATGATCCTATTAAACATCATATTTGAGATTGGAAAGAATAAACATCCTGTCTCTGTTGGTAAAAAATATACTAATAAAGAGGGCAATAACTTTAGTAGTGTTGTGGTAGACATCTGTCTTTATTGCTCTAGTAGAAATGTATGAAAGGAAAGGAAATTGGCATAAATTTGTTTTTACAGTCTAAACCTGTGTTAATTTTTCTTAGTAATAGGTTTGGTTGCCCCATACCTTCCTGCATAGCTTTTTTGTGTGTTATTTCCTTGCATTATGATCTCATCATGGTGGTAGTAGTAGTAGTAGTAGTAGTAGTAGTAGTAGTAGTAGTAGTAGTAGTAGTAGTAGTAGTAGTAGTAGTAGTAGTAGTAGTAGTCTTTATTTCGGTCACTGACCAGACAAAATACAAAATACATTCCACATAAAACCAAAATAAAAGCATATAAAAACAATAAAAGCATGCACACAATCTCATCATGTTAGAATGGCAGAGTTGGAACCAACCTAAAAAATAAGTCCATCCTCTGCTGAGGAGGCACAGTGGGGAATTGAACTCCCTGCCTCGGACTGCAACTCCCCGAAGCCTCCACCACTCGCTGTGCTGGAAGGGGTTTCTGGGAGTTGTAGTTCAGGAACATCCGGGGACCCACAGGTTGAGAACCACTGCCTTAACCTATATTTGGACATCCTGTATTTTGACCTGAAGAAGCCATGTAGGCATTAAATGAATTTACTAAGAATGTAAGTATCAACTTTCCTCCCCCACAACCCTCTCTAGATTTCTTCAGACCATTGTAGTGACTTTGTCAAATTTTGTTCAGCTTCTTTAGAGATGATGAAAATGAAGGTGATGTTTTAAAAAAAATCTGAATAGGGCAACCACACCACTATTTCTCCCATTTTGGGGCACTGCCTGTGATGTTCTTGGTTGCATGACCCATTACACAATCTTCCGAAGAGTATGGAAGCGGTGAACAGTGTGGGACAACATTGGCATCACTTGTGAAATTGCCGTTCTGTGATAATGTATGCCAATGGGAGTTTGTTCCTAAGGATTTGTTCACAAAACTCAGGCGTTTTATTTGAAAATGCAGGCTATTTGAAGGTTTTTATGACCCCGTGTGAGTCTTCTCAACCTTAAAGGTCTTCTGAGGAGGCCGTCGGTTCCACCACCTTCTCAGGCGTGCTTCATGAGGATCTGAGAGAGAGCCTTCTCAGTGGTTGCTCCCAAACCTTGGAATGCATAGCCCTGAGAAGAAGCCACCTTAGCTTGACCACTCCCTCTATCTAGTCCAGTGATGGCAAACCTTTTAGAGAGCAGGTGCCCAAACTGTGATTCAAAACCCACTACTTTTTCGCAAAGTGCCAATACAGCAATTTAACCTGAATACAGGTGGCTGTGAAGGGGCTATGTCGGGTACCTACAGAGAGGACTCCAAGTGCCACCTTTGGCACCTGTGCCATAGGTTCGCCAACACTGATCTAGTCCTTCCATCATCAGGCAGAGACCTTCCTCTTCAGACAGGCTTTGAAGCAGTAAGTTGTCTCAGGAATGTAGTTTTTTTTAACTTGTGGGTTTAAACACTTTTCTTCATTGTGGCCTTCGTGAAACCACACAGACGGGTTTCCCAAGCGACCTTGCACGGAGGCCGGACTTCCCTAGCAGTAGGAAAGTTCGTTAGTCTCCACCCTCTCGCACTGAACATGTGCGAGAGGGTTCCCGCCCAAACGCCTCAGTTCCCTCTTACTGCGCTGCATGAGAGGTCACATTTCGCTAGTCTCCAGTTCATTTTTGATCTTATCGCTTAGGAAAATATTTTATGGCATTTCAACCACCTTTTACGCATTGTGTCGCATGTAACGGTAAAAGTCCCCATTCCGACGGCCACTTAAAGTGTTTCTATTGTCTGCGTGAGTCCCACCAACCCAAGTTTTGTACCATCTGTAAAAATTTCAGGGCCCAGACTATTAAAAACCATCAGTTTCGACTCAACGCATATCTTTTAGAAAAAGCACTCCGTCCTGGTTCAATGGAATCAGTTTTCCTAAGTCTCCGACCCAAACTTCGTCGTTAGCTTCTTCGAAACTGAAAAAAACGTCAAAATCGGTCTCAACTCCGACAAAGGACTCGAAGAAACAACTTCCAGTGCTCGACAAGGCGTGTAAATCGGTATCGACATCGAAACACTCTTCGGTACCGAAGAGACCATCGGCTTTGGCATCGACGTCACACTCTGAGCCTCTCCATCGAGAAATGTTGAAGTCGACGGACTCCGACATGATTGTTCTCGAAACCAAAAAAACGACTTCTCCTCGACCCCAGATGAGGTGATTAAAAACCAGACATACCAAAGCCGGACTTGGTTAATGTTTTTGTTGCTTTCTCACTGGCTCCTCAGAGGCAGCGGGTTATCCATTTTGGGGAGCTGTGTATTGAACTACTGCTTTTGGCCTACTTCACCAGAACTTAGCATATATTCTTATTAAAGGCTGTTTTGCTCAACTGGTGCTGAAGAAGTGCTGGACAGCCAAATGGCCAGTCAGAAGCAGGCCTGGGCTCCAACATCTACATGAAGCTCACAGCCAACACCTACTTTTCACCGAAAAGGTCAGTGGTGAATTTTCAGAGAAGTTTATGTGCAGCATGAAAGTGCCGTAATTAGTTAATTTCATGCTTAATTTATTCCATCCGGGGGGGAAAGGTGCAAATAAACAAGGAGAGCAGAAAAACAATGAAACCTCATTTCACACCTGGGTTGTTGGTGACCTGACAGAAAAGAGAGACCACTTCTTTATCAGCTATCTGCTCCCATGGCAGAAACTCTCCTTTTCTTTGGTAAACAAGGAACAGGGAGGGACCATTTTATGAGCCAATTTTCTCCTCCATCTACTTGAGACAAGTCTTATTTAATACGTTTGCAAGGGAAATTTTTATATTTGAGTAACTGACATGATCTGGCTGAAGCTGAGCGCTGTGCTGCCAATAGCTGTGTGTGTTAACTCAGAAGTACATCTCAGGAGTACAGCATAAGCAGAAGAAGTCAATGAAATGATGAAGTGGTAGACTGGAATAGAGTGTAAAACTTTATACAGTAATACCTTCGTTTACGAGCATAATTTGTTCCGGAAACATGCTTGTAAACCAAAACACACCTATATCAAAGCAAATTTCTCCGAAAGAAATAATGGAAACTCAGATGATGTGTTCTGGGGTCCCATAAACCATGTACTGTACACAAAATGCCAAAACTCAAAAAGAAGTTGGCTAGAAGTCCACATCCACACCATGGTTTTGATAGCCTAGATCAGGGGTCTGCAACCTTTAAGACATAAAGAGCCACTTGGACCCGTTTCCGACGGGAAAAAAAACTGGGAGCCGCAAAACCATTGCGACATCACCGGGCGGGCAGTGTGGAGCGGAGCGGCGAACCTGTCACAGTCACCTCCCGGAGCCGCGGCAAAGGTTCCAAAGAGCCGCATGCGGCTCCGGAGCCGCGGGTTGCAGACCCCTGGCCTAGATGCAGAATCTGCTCTGCGGTTTTACTCTGACAGTAATAAAATATAATTTGCAACCTTATACATACTTGACTAGCTGCCGCATGACTAGAAACGGTTTGAAAAATAAAGGATGTTGAAAACAAATTAAAGAAAAATATAAAGAAAAATAAAACAAACCCCTAACTTGCATTCCCCTTTGAAAACGTTCCTGGCTGGTGCAAGGGAAACCTACATTCCTCTCTCCTCCCTCTAATTTGGAGGCTGCCTGAGACAGAACGTTCCAGGCAGTCATCCACAATCCAGCAAAGAGAGAGAGAAAGATCCACCATTTGCTCACTTGCAATCATGTGACCTCCTCTAGTTACTTGTATTGCAAGACATTGCTTGCTGATCAAGGCAAAATTTAGAAGAAATGTTTGCTTGTCTTGCAAAATGCTCTTACACCAAAGCATTACTGTACTGTATATATGGGAAAACCATTTACCCCACTTTGATGGATAGCTCTGTCATTTAGGTATCTGGCTGCAGAGCTAGAGGTTGAAAGTTCGAGTCCCCTATGTACCTCCTCTGCGTAGAAGCATCCTGTATGGCCTTGGGCAAGGTGCACCTGAAGATGAAGGGAATAAGAAACCAGTTCTAAGTAGTCTCTACCTGGAAAACCATGGAAAAGGCTGCCATAAGTCAGGATTGACTTGATGGCAGATTATTATTATTATTATTATTATTATTATTATTATTATTATTATTATTATTATTATTATTATTATTATTATTATTATTATTATTATTATTATTATTAAACACCCCCCAAATGATTACATTGGTGAAATCTTCATTCATTCATAGAAAACTACTGTACCAGATTGGCTAGAAGCTCCCCACCCCCACCCCTTATGTGGTAGACTTTTGGTTTTGCTCTTTTTATTTCAAGGATTTTTTTCCCCATGGGTGGAGTGGTTTCATTCAAAACTGCCATTTTTTGTCCGCCAGCCAAATAGAATTGACCAAGAGCAGCATTTGGGATATGTCATGAACCTGTGCCATAAAGTTCTGACTCCTGGGTTAGAGAACACAGCATGGAGATGGGACAACATCAGTTCTTTGCTTGTGTCAAATTTCTGTACACTCATTGTGGATGCAATCCCATGTTCGAGGCCTGAGGTTCCTTGGCACAAACTTCAGTTGGATGTTACCATGCAGTGCCCTTCTCCTGTCCCCTGTTTTTTCTAAAACAAGACTATAAAATGTGAATCAGAAACCTTAAGATGATGACATCTGAATCTTGATTCTGTTCTGCACGTGCCAGTTCTATGTTTTTCCAAGTTCAACCCATATGGGTCCCTCCATGAACCACATGGGGGCGCTCTCTCACTTCAAAGGAGACCGCTTGGTTTTCCTCCATGGCCATAGCAACCACGAGTGCCCAATGCGAGGCACAGAAGCGCAGCCTTCCCTCCCCCCCCCCCGCCAACGTCTCCCTCTGGTTATGTTGCTTTATTTCCTACAGGATCTGATGTTTTTCATTCATGTGGAGCACCCCACTTTTCCCACAGTGACTAAATCCTCCACGTGCCCTGATAGAAATTTGCATTTAACATGTAAGCATGCCTTACCTTGCCATGCACAGAAACTGTATTTGGAACAGAGACGGTAAGGCTGAATCTAGTACGGCAGGATGTCCCAGACTGGGTAGACTTAATTGAACTGACCCAGGTGGAATTATTAAAAATAAAAACCAAACTTTGCAGTTGTTGTGCTAGTAGAAGGTTTCTCTTGAAAGCTCCTATTACATATCTAAAAACAATTCAAACAGTCTGTTAACTTTTCATAGATATTAGTTGTCTCTGGTTTATTTATTATTTATTTATTTCAGAGTATTTTTACCCCCCCCCCTTTTTTTTTCCCCCCTTGGAAAAGCACCTAAAACGGCTTATAGTAGTGAGGGATAATATACAGTCCAGCACAATTAAGACATCTTCAAGTATTTGAGAACAAGAAATTGGGGCATAACACACAGCATTAATAGACAACATTACATTAAAGCAACCCGGTTATAAGTAGTCATAAATACAAAGTCTATGTGAACCCATAGATTCATATAAAATATGGTAGTCCATCCTTCAGGGAAAGCTTGCCTGAAGAGAAAGGTCTTTGACTGATTCCAGAAGGACAACAGATATAAGGCAGTCCTGGCCTCTAGTGGGAGGGAGTTCCACAGTCTGGGCGCAGCAGTCGAGAAGGCCCTTTCGTGGGTTCCCATGAGACGAACATGTGAGGGTGGCAGGATGGAGAGAAGGGCCTCTCCCGATGACCTTTTAAAGCATCACTCAAAATTAGCTAGATTCCCGGGACTGTGCACCATTTTCATCCTCAAATCATTGCTTATTACCAAGGATCTGCAGTAACAGAAGGCTAAACTTGAGAAGTGTTGGCGTTTGGATCTTTTCCACCGAGCCCCTTAAGGAGAAGGCCATCACATCTGGGAGCATGAGTGGAACTGCTTAGGTTAGCAGTTTGGAGGAGAATAGAAACTGCATTGTGGGGGGCAAAACTCGAGTTCTGGTTATTTTTGTCTCTTATGCTTGTTGCTGCCAAGCATCTGGCTCTTGCCCTTGGTCAGCATTTCACCAACTGAGAAGCCATGCTAGGAAAATAAATATTAATGCCTTGTTCACTTTGAAAAAGTTCAATTTGGGGTTCTTCTTGTGTCTGAGTTCTTTTTTCCCTGTCGAAGGCTCTGCCCCTCCCCTTGAAGACGAAATTTGGTATTTAGGTCCTCAAAAGCAATCTGGGAAGACCTGCCACTGTGGATTCACACGGAGCTTTGTAGCCTCACCGAAAAATGAAACTATGTGTTCACAAAAGTTTTTTTTAGAGACTGTCCCAGCTGTTAGCAGCTCCAGTAGCTACCGATTCCTGTGGGAAGCACCTTGAAGGCCTCTGAGTGATGCAGGCCAGCATCACCTACTCCAGTGGTGTCCAAACTTTGGCCCTCCAGATGTTTTGGACCACAACTACCATAGTCCTTTGGCATTGGCAATACAGGCTTGGGATTCTTGGAGTTGTGGTCCAAAACAGCTGGAGGGCCAAAGTTTGGACACCCCTGACCTACTCAATAAACACATGCCATGAAGTCAATTCTGATTTATGGAGATCCTTTTCAGGTACAGAATACTCAGGTGGTTCACCATTCCTTTCTTCTGGGGTCATCCTAGGACTCTTGCAGCTTGCCCAAGGAGCTGGCTCTTCTTGGGATCCACAGTCAGAAATACGTAGACCTCCCAGCCACTGGCTCTGCACCCAGATATCTAAATCACCGAGTTATCCAACCATCTATTGATCAGAAAGCGTCGTCAAGCCAGAGAAAGGAAGAAGGAAGACACAGGGAGGGAATGTTGTGGGATATTTGTTTTCTAAACGTATGCCCTACTGTTTTAGATAGAAAATATCTTAGGGGACAAATATGCAGGTAGCCTTTGTCCATTACTGTTGAATTCCATAAGAGAAAGTAAGCCACCACCGCGTGGAACACAGTTACAAGGGAGGACAAAAATATGGAATAGTGTGATATTATCTCTTTTTTTTTCACTTTCTAGAATTTAGGCAGTTTGCCGCTGCTGGAAATATTAGGCTTTGAGCATTCCATATAGCCCGGAATCTGAGCTCGCAGTGCAATTTGTGTAAAAGGCCAAATGAAAAATGCAAAAAAATATGTCCATGACACACCTAAATCAATGGGAGAAAAAAAATGCACATGTTGAAAGCATGTGGACTTAGCATGCCTGTTCAGATTATCATGCACAAATATAAGCATTTTTAAAGCTGAAGAGGTGGAACAGACTTGGCCGTCTGATTCGGGCCTGAACTGGAAGGAGGTTTAGCTTGGCAGATGGGAGTTGGAACTCATCATGCTTTCGTTCGACAGGTTCCCATATCAATGGGGAACAATGCTGCTGAGGTTCCACAAATCAGTGGAGCAGAGCGGCAGTTGTTACAGTTACACACAGTTGTGGGCTGGCAGAGTTCTGTGCACAAAGGCTGAAATCCAGTTCCAGTTGGCGTTGCATCAAGTTTCGATTGTGGAAGTTCAGAGGTGGTTACGGCCAACCAAGTCTTCATTGTGTGCCTAACTGCACTGTTAATTATGTGACTAGTTGCGTGACATCCTTGTGGACCTGTCTACTGGGTTTGACTTATGTCTTGGCCCATATTTTGCAGGTCTTCAATTTGAGTTAGGCAGACATAACAACAAAATGGGATTTGGGCAAAACAAAAAAGTTCTTATTCATGAGAGTATTCTCATCAAAAGCAATGAGAAATACCTTGGTATCCTTAACAGTGAAGAATGCTGTGATTCTTAATTTTTGGTGTGGTAAATGAGGAATTAGATCACTACATCTGGCATGGTAATCCTTCCATAGTAATTATTTATTTATTTATTTATTTATTTATTTATTTATTTATTTATACATTTGTATACCACCCGTCTTTAAAAAGGAATTCTGGGTGGTTTCCAACAATACAAAAGAAGAGTAATACAACAATATCACACTGAGTCTACGTAACCTCATTGGTTACCAGTTGCTGTCCGAGCCCAATTCAAAGTGCTTGTTTTGACATATAAAGCCCTAAATGGCTTAGGACCTAGATACCTGAAGGACCGCCTCCTTCCATATGAACCTACCTGGCAATTAAGATCGAGCCAGGGGGCCCTCTTGAAAGAGCATTCCCTCAAGGAGGTGAGAGGGATGGCTTGTAGACACAGGGCCTTCTCGGCAGCTGCCCCCAAGCTATGGAATGACCTCCCAAGTGAGATCCGCCTGGTGCCAACATTGATGACATTTTGGCGCCAGGTAAAAACCTTACTGTTCCAGAAGTATTTTAATTGACCCAATATAGATTGTGGGTCCTCTGATGGCAATTTTGTTGTAATGATTTTAGTGTAAGGTTTTTATTATTGTTTTAATTATTTATTGATATTGATGTTTTAACTGTTTTAATTCTTTGATTGTAAGCCGCCCAGAGAGCTTTGGGTAGTGGGCAGCATATAAGTTGTAAAAATAAATAAATAAATAAATAAATAAAATATATAAAAAGAAAAAAATAACGTTCACAACATTAAACAAAAGGCAACTAAAATAATAAACACCGGCAAGACAATCTTATTCTAATAGTCCCAGGAGACATTTTTAAAAGTAAGAGACCTCTCTGCAAAAGTATTTCATCTATAAGAGTATACATTTTTGCAGGTCAGTAATAATAAGAATTATACATCGTAACTAATGCACAACGATGGAGAAGATGAATCCTTTGCCCCTAAAAATACATATGGGAAGTATGTTGAAGTGTAAAATTTGGTGAATAATGGAAATATTCTGTTTTCAAGTTCTTTCAGGATTGGGGCCCTGCTTCCATACTTTGTTCACGTAGGTGTACTTCTGCTCATTTTGTCATGCCAACATAGCCAATTCCTCCTGAGCTGAACAGTCAGAGAGATAGATCTAAGGCTGTCAAACAACACTCAATTGGCCGGATGATAAGTTTGGCTGGAAACTCCATGTTGCTCCTTGAAACGAAGGACATGTCAAACACAATTTCTCTTTCTCTCTCTCTCTCTCTCTCAGCATTTGGAACATCTGTTTGCAGATCACCAGTTAGATGAGCGAGCCAAAAACGAAGCCCTGCACCAACATCTTGAGACAGCTCAGTAGGAATTTGGATGCATTATTTAGACCATTGTGGGACAAAACTGCCGCTGATTTAACCAAAAAGAAAACAGGTTAGATTGGAAGCATTCTAGTTTGGTGAGCAAGACAACCCAGGAGAATGATCCACACACACACTCTAGGTTTGAAGAAGGGCAAAGACTTTCAGTCTTCCTGTAATCAACTCAATTATGCACATTTGTTTTGCCACCAGGCATGTAATGTTTTGTGGCAATTATTTGGACAGTTTTCTCCATTTGAAAATTTGGATTCCTATTTCCTCCCCTGGAGACCAAGGCCAAGATTGCCTATACTGTGATATTCCTACTTGCTGTGTACAGGTGTGAAAGCTGGACAATGAAGAAAGCTTTCTTCTAAGTCAGGAAAGGAGCTATGAACTGCAATGGGCTGAAATATTGGAATCGACTTATGTAACACGACAGGCGATAAGCAATATACGTGTTTAGATGTTCTGGAAGTTTTTCTTCCAAACGTTTCACCAGACTCTGTGGCCAGCATCTTCAGAGGGCAAGGAGCTCAGGGAACTACGAGTTCTCTCTGTGCTCCGGGGTATAGAGTGAGTGCCAAGGGGGACCCATTTGGGGGACCCAAGGTTTGGAACCACCAAAATAAGATATTGAGGACCCCATTATGTCTCCAAACTCCATCCATGGTTACCAAGATAATGCTTGCTCAGCTCCATGACCAATAAAGATTGCTTTCCTGATGACTCACTGACTTTGGATACGACGGCCAGACGTGTCACGTTTTCTGGGAACCATTGCCTCATGAAGAACAACGTGCCAAGTGGAGGCCAGGTAAAGCGCGATGTAATTTGTTCATTCATATTGTAGACTTTTTTACTTTTACTTTACTTATTAAAAAAAAGGGGGGGACATGATATAAAACGAAAGATGACAAAAAGGATCAAATGCATGTGCCCTAATTAGCCCGAAAATGACATTTCATTCACCTCCTTTATATTGCCTTTTCCGGATTATGGATGGCAAGTACAGACCATGGAAAATGAAATATCTCTGAAAGTTATATTCTTTCTAAACTGTGCCATGGGCTGTCTTTATAGTGCCTCATTTCCTTTCTCTTGTTTTCTCCTTTCTTATTCTTTTTTTACAGTCCCTGTAATAACCCTTTGCAAAATGTTGTGCCCAGTCCAGATATGAGAACAGCTAGATTTCTAGTATTCAAAGGTTTTCCTAGAAGCTCAAAAACTACTCTCTACCCTAATGTTCACAAGGTGTATGAAAGAGTTGGTCTCTGTTCTCGTTGTTTTAAAGGGAGCAATGGGTGTAGTTTTATACCCTTTACATTCTTTTTATTTAAACAAAAACCGAGTATCTTATTTGCCCTGACTGATGAGAAATTATCTGTTGTGGCAGTCAATGAAATAGACACAAATATTCCCAGTTTGGGAGACCTTGTTTGTTTACTTATTCGGAATACCTCGCCCTAGTGCGTAGCTGAAAGGTTCTCTCAGCAGGCTACAAAAGAGTCTCAGAATGGTATCGGACATATTTATCTAGTCCAGGAGCAGAGATAAAATGGAATGTATCTACCACATTAGCCATTTGACAATACTTTAATCATCGTGACTCCATTTGTAGGAATCTTAGAATTTATGGCTTGATAAAATACTTAGATACTTAAACTTTGCCACTGTGGTTCAGAGAAGTGCACTAGAGCTCTCGTGCAAGGAATACTAATTTCTTCCCACATATTGGTTGAATTTTTATTTGCAACCTCGCATGCAGTCTGCAGTTTGTGTGACTGGGAGGGATTTTTCTGGCCTGGGTTGACTGTCTACATGTCCATCATTAAACTATCATTCCTCCCAGCTCTTGAATTCAAAGAGAGTACTGCCCCTCTTCTGTCTGGTTTCTTTCCCCATCTTTCATTACTTGGTACCGGTTGTATATTTGCCGTTGCTCTGCTCCATTGGTTGCTAATCAAGAAAGCAGCCTATGCAAGTCTGTAATTTCAAGTAACTGTAAGAAATGCTTCTTGATGCTTTCCTTTAGCTGCCTTGGGTCGTTTTGGGAGAAAGATGGGAGAGTAATGTTTTAAATAAAAATAACAAACAAATGTCTCCACGTTTGTTACCGAGATGGTAAGTGCCAGTTTATGAGAAAGGGGTGGACTCTGGGAAACTTGAAGGGAGCAAAGTGAAAGTATGTGTTACTGCTATAAATCTCTACAAACTATAAATCCCAGAATTCCTTGTGGTGAGGGGGCATGGCCATTGAAGAAGGGCCAAACTGCCATAGCTATGTAATTTAAACACATACATAATGTCTCCAGTGAAACCAAATTGTCCACGTGGGATTGTCACCTGCCTTCATCTTTGTTCGCCCTTGATGTTCTACTAGGCAACGGTGGCCACTGAAGACTTCTGAGGTAAAGGAGTTAGGAGAAGAAACTTGGTCTTGTTTCTGTTACAGTGGGACCAGTACAGTAGGACCCCAGTATTTGCTGGGGATTGGTTCCAAGCCTTCCCGTGGATAATGAAAACCGTGGATAATAGAGAACGCCAAAATGTCCCCCAAAACTGCTGTTTTGTGATAGTAACTTGCTTTACAGCTGCTGTTTTATGACAGTAGCTTGCTTTACAGCTGCTCTTTGTGACAGTAGCTTGCTTTGTGGCTGCTGAATTATTTATTTATTTTTCCTCTGCCAACCATGGATAACTGAATCAGTGGATACGGGGGTCCTACTGTATTCTCACACTGACAGATACTTGGAAATTACAATTGGTAGCTTAGTGGTTTAAGTCTTTGGCTGTGGAGGCAGAGGTTGGGAGTTTGATTCCTCACAAGGCCTCCTGTGAGTCGAGCCAGCCTGTGTGGCCTTGGGCAAGCTGCAGAATTCCAAACTGCCCACCTGGAAAAAGGTAAAATGGGAAACCACTTTTGAGTATTCTCTACCTAGAAAATGCTGGAAAGGGACTCCATAAGTCAGAATTGACTTGAAGGCACATGATGGTTGTTAGGTTTGCGAAGAGGCACTGAATGGATGGAGATGAGTCTTTAAGAAGCAGCTAAAGACGTGGCTATTTAAAAAGGCTTTCCCCAGGTATTAATCTGTTTAATAATGATTGCTATTATATGTTTATTTGCTTTTATCTGTAGCCCATCTTGCTCCTGTTCTATGCTGTTGTTATATATTGTTTACTAGTTATAGTGTTTTTATTTATATACTTGTGCTTATCTGTTATATTGTATTTTACTGTTTATGGTTTGATTTCTGTACAGTTTGTAAACCACCCAGAGTAGCCATGTAGCTAGATGGAGTGGTATATTAATTTAATAAATAAATAAATAAATAAATAAGATGAAAATGGCCAGAAGCTGCTGAGATGGTGGCATTGCCCAGAAAAGACAACGGAAGTGACAAGATTTGTTTTCCTGCCCAGTCTACACCAAAAGAGTACAATGTGTGTCCCACTGAACACAGTGGTGTCCTCAATTGTTAGCGATTCCGTGGTGTTCAACAGCTTGACAGTGTTTCTTCTTGCTGTGTTAACATCCTGTCAAGAAAACAGAATGTATGTTAAATATTAACCACCTCAGAGAGATTTATTTGTGAACAGTATAGCATGAAGAGAGAGGGGGGGGGAAACACAACACTCATCAGTGCCCATAAACCATGTTGAAAGCCGGAACATTTGTTGGGCGGATGATTCAAAGCACGTCGTGTCATTCCAGCACACACAAGTTGTTGTGTTCTCAGACTCACCTAGTGGAGGGATGTCTACCAACTAGGGACTCCGCAATGAGCATCTCAGCGGAGAAGGAGCAGCTGACCTGGAAATAAATGAAGGATCCTCCGCAAGGCTCTTGCTAGGAGACCAAAGTACCTGGGATAAAAAAGCATCGTATGCAGTACACAGTAGAGAGCGAACCTGATAGTAGTTAGACTTAAGAACCCTGAGGCAAGGAGCCTCAGTTGAATGGGAATTGTTTGGAAAAAGAGTCATCTGTCATGGATCAGCAAGTGTCAGGCAATAGATCTCAGATGGAAGAGTACAATCGATGGGAAAATGCTGAGCTGTGGAAAATCTCAGTAGCTATTTATTTATTCTTTGATAGTTGGTACACCAAAATTTTTATTTATTTTTTATTTTAGAGTATTTTTATCCCACCTTTCTCCTTGAAAAAGTACTCAAGGTGGTTTACAGTAATGAAGGACAATATACAGTCCAATACAAAATGCCTGTAAGACTCACATTCAAGTATTCAAGAGAGCAGGGAATTGAGGGCCTGCACATCTTACAAATTGCATTTGAACAGACATTTACAGCATTAATGCAATCACAAAGTCTATCGACATAAAGTCTATGTGATCATGTATGGTAGATTCATATAAAAGACATATAATAGGCAGTCCATCATTCAGGGAAAGCTTGCCTGAAGAGAAAGGTCTTTGCCTGTTTCCGGAAAGACAACAGAGATGGGGCAGTCCTCGCCTCTAGTGGGAGGGAGTTCCAGAGTAGGGGCGCAGTAGCTGAGAAGGCCCTTTCATGGGTTCCCACGTGACGTACCTGTGAGGGATGGAGAGGAAGGCATCTCCTGATGACCTCAACACCCAAGCTAGTTCATATTGTGAGATTCAATCTTTGAGGTAGCTTGGACCCAGGACGTACAGTGCGTTGTAGGTTAAGGTCATCACTTTGAAATGTGCTCCCACAGTGTCCCCATGGAGTTGGACGGTAATCCCACTGAGGAGGGAAAACATTCATCTCTTTTGCCCATCCATCTTCCAAAATGGAGGACAGCAGAGGGCGATTCCGTTAATCCTGGTACATGAGTTAATTTTCCATCCATTTCATGAGGTCATAGTAAGATGAGTGGTTGCTTGAGTGGACCCATCTGGAAAAAAAAAAAGAAAATTGAACATTCAGGAGAAAAGAATGTTTTTATTTTGGATGGAATAATACCTCAGAGTGGAGAGGGCAGGTGTCCCGTTTCCTGGAGTCTTCTTCAAGATGTCTTTAATTTCAAGGTAACGAAGGGGATGATGAAAGAGTAAGCTGGGCATGGAGAACACCCATGAGGAGACCTAACTGAGCAAATGAAATTAGTTTTTATTATAGCCAATGGCCATCATATCTATATACATATATAATTACAATAAAAGCAGTATAGCAATCAGTCAATATCCAAATATCTATATTCAAGGACAACACATAATCATAAATGACTACAGTAGAAGCCAACTGTATTTATACCTTATTGTTTAACAATATAAAAGTTAAAGTTCAAGTTAAAGGTGTATACAAATATGTTGAAAAAAATCTCTAAAATGGTATCAAGAAGCAAGAATCCTGTTGCCTTACAAAACCCATTTAGGCCACTCGTGAAGCCCTATCTAGTCTCTGCCTGTCACATCTGCATAGCCATCCTACCTTATATAGCCATCTCTTTGTTCTGCATCCACTAGCAGGCTTATTGCATGCCCTTAGAGATATTTTTGTGGTTTTTGGTTATGATTTTATGAGCATGCTTTCTGTACTCGGTTAGCAGCAATGGGCTTCTGCGAGGCAGCCAGGGGTGCAAAACAAAGCAAAGTGAAACGAAAAGTTGGGGAAACATTTGGCCCTCCGGATGCAGGGCGGTTAGAGCTCCCAACATCACCATGCCAGCTTGATGGGGTGAAAGGAAGTCCCCCGAACTCAAGTGGGAAGGGCAGGCTTTAAATTCCACCCATGGTGGCTTGGATTGGGTTGTTTCTACCGACACTGCGAGATAAAGGGCTTCCAGTCGTTGGGCATTCTTCCTGCCCATCGCTCTTGCCCTCTTTGGCAACACAAGGTCCCTTTTCGGCCGGAAGCTAGACCAATACGGAAACGTGGCCAACCCCATATGGGTGAAAATGGGATAAAATTGACTCTGCCCAAGGTGACCTGATTGCAGCCAGGCTGCAGTTCTTAGGACCTTGTGGCAGAAGGAAGAAAGGACCGAGAGAAGGTAGGTAGTAAGCTTTCCAGTTACAGCAAAGCTTTGTCAACAGTAGCAATTTGTGGCCGCACGGGGAAATTAAATGCAGAGTGCACACTTAATCTCTGGCATCGGTGAAAGACAGTTATTAACTCTGAGAGGAGGATGAGTGAGTGAGTTGATCTGTATTATATTCATTCCTTTGACGGCACAAAGGACCCAACAACGTCTGGGGGAAGGGCTGGAACAAGCTGACAGATTATGTTCAAGTAGCCAATTATTGGTGCAACAGGCAGTTTTGCAAAATGGCATTTCAGAAAGCCTCTTATTACCTCGATTTGGGGGCCATTTTCTAACAGGAAAGAGTTTTCCTTTGTGAGGTTTAAAAGCTCTCTTAGTGCAGAACCACTGGTCGCCTCTAACTACTTCCTTCCCCTATGATCAGCAAATGGGACCAGGAAGAAAGTTTTGCTAGCTTTATGTTGCACACATTAAAGTGCCCCCCCCCCCACCGAAAGCCAGTTTAGCAGGATAAAACATTCTGCATGATGAGCGGGCGTGCAAATGAATGATGCACCATCTGAGTTGTTTTACACACTTCACTTAGTTTGTAGCCTATCTACTATACTCTATATACTACGGCCAATGAATATCTGGTATGAAATCTGGAAGCTGAGTCATGGCTACTGGTATGAAATGTATATCCCATCCCATATTATATTGCACACCTCATTTTGCTGCTCTATGTCTGAAGAAGTGGACGTGTAATCCACGAAACATCACATTAAAATATGAAAGTTAGTCTTTAAGGTGCCGCATGTTTTGTGTCTTTTGTTTTGTTTTGCTTTGTTATGTTTTTCTTCGATCTTTGCCTGAAATTTGTAGCCTGTGAGACTCCCTATCAGAAGCTTGCTCCTGTCTTTCCTTCTCCTAATTTGGGGGAGAAACCCAAGTGGCAGGCTGGTCTTTTCTTCTTCTTTCTTTGAACTCAAGATGGAGAGGTTTTCATGGTTGGAGTTGACTTAGCAGGACTGCTATGCGTTGGAAGCTTTAAGCCGAGCGCCCGACCTCTCAAGCTTAGAATGAAGGGTATTTTGCTACGGGTTTTTGATGTTTCTGAAGCCAGATGTTATCATCATGGCAATCAGGTGACATCTGTTTGCACAAACACATTTTTGGTGTGCCCCAGAAAGTACCCTTTCTGTTGATCAACTTCGTTGAAGCAAGTGAGTACCGCCCATTCAGATCACCCTTTGGAAATACTTCTAAAAATACCAAATGAAAGACTCAAGAATGTGTGTATCTGGCTATTTGGGATTTGCAGAACAATGGCACAAAACCTGAACAATTCCTGTCATCCTTCTTATAAAATGCCTTTAAAAAGCCCTTTCAAAGTAGCATTTGCAGGTATTTTAAGTGCTAGGGCTAAATAGTAACTTTGTAACTAGCCCATTAGATTATTTTTCCCCAAAGGAACTAATTACAGATACTACTAATAAGAGAAGTCACTGGTTTCTTCTAGCTGGCTACTGAGATGGAAAATAGAGGCAAATATCTTCAGATGTTAAATGCACTCAAAACAAGAGAAAAAGGAAAAGGAAAAAAAATGAAAGGTAGCAGCAGTTAGACACTTGGTGTTAAGGGTCAGCCATCTTGATTTTGATTTTGCACGAGTCTGTTGACTAACCAGATGAGGAACCAATAGGAGAAAAGCCTTCATTGAGATAGCTGGTGGCACCTCTTTTGTTAAGGTTGAAGCTGTAATCCACATTTCTTTATGATGCCCTTCGATTAAGGCTAGCAGTGCTCAAGAATAGCTTTCAGTTGCAGACACAGAGACCTGAGAATGACATAGAAGCTAACATTTCTCACAGCTTCCCGGGCAGTCCCAATTTATTTACACACAAACCTCAACATATGAACTTTCAGACCAATTTTGGGAACCTCTTGAAGAAGAGTGCCAGATGAAGCAGAGATGATATGCCAGTGCAATGATTTTTCTCATGCATCCAGTGTGTGTCTGATTATTGGCTCACTCACTCAGAAGCTCTTACTTTATCAACAGTCTTTTAAAATATAAATCTCTGTCAGAAGAGGGGTTTCTTCAGGCACTCCCAACATTACCTTATTTCGTGATTTATTTTTCTTCCCCTGGTGCATTGCTGCTCAGTTTCTCTTTTCTACCTGGGTCGTCCACCTGTCTCTTCCAGTTAAGAGATCCCCCTCTGGATGATGAATGGGCCGGGTGGGTTTGTACATGATCGAAACATGAATTGTCCACAGTTCGCCCCTTGACGACAGCACTGGGACACTGGGAATGAGAAATACCTAGGGTTCCATTGTGCGATTCCCAGTAGAATGGACTGAAATCCAGGAGGAACAGAAGCAGCGTAACTTAATGGTGTCTTACATATGACTAAAGAAGTACATTGTTGTAGAGTGACTTGACGTAATCTGGATATCATGCAGGGACATGCAAGTGCCAGTTAAGCTTATGAACCAGACCACATCTTTTAACAATGAGCAAATTGTAATAATACTTAATCTGGAAGCATTTGGGTTTAAAAAAAGAAGCCTTGGTGAGTGGAGTGCTACTTGAATCAGGGAAAATAAGAAAAGTGTTTTCACTTTTTGTACGCTAGGGTTTGCAACTTGTTCCCTAGACTCTAGCCAGCATACCAAGAGCAAAGGATGTCATGCCTTGTAGACCAACAACATTCGAAGAATCACCCTTCCGCCCAAAAGCTATCTATCTCACACAACCAATGTGTGGACATTGCACTTTGTTTGGAACCCAGAGCGGAAGAAATGTACTGCTCAACGTACCACATGACTTGTTCTCAAGGGAACTCACGTTCCTTTGGGTGGCCACATCAAAAGAGACCAGGGAGTCATCAACTAGAAAGAGGGCCTTCTTGGTTTTGTCCCCTTCTTTTTGGAAGGGATTCTCAGGGAAGCTACACCTGACCAACTCTTCCAGTCTTCAAAAGGATGCTCAAAACAAAGCTGTTTACTGAACATATACCATATTGTACCATATTGACTGCTTGTTCACCATTGTTTTTATTGATATATTTGATGATTGTGTATTGATGATGTGTGATGTTTTATTACGTTTTGATTGGCTGTATTTTACATTTGTCTCACTCTGAATCTGAGCAGCTCAGAATAGTGTTTATCATGAATTGGTGCATTTTAAAAGTTGATGATTGAATGAATGAATGAACAAACGGATGGACAGATGGATGGACGAATGGATGCTTTAACCAAATCCAGAGTACTAAAGGGGGATGATTTGGTCATGGGACTGTATCTGAACTCAGCCACACTGATCTCTTTCATGGTGGGCAGTGTCCCAATGTAAGATACTATGGTACACTATATATTTCCAGCAACCTATTTGCATGGAATTTGCCTTGTATGTTTTAGCCAAGTAGCACTAAACCATGAATTTCTAGATTCTGCCAGATTCTCAGTTACTGTGAGTCACTGCCTCTTCATTGATCACCGTGGGCAACATTATTCTGTTGTATTTTTAGATTATAGCATGAGGAGAGTTGCCAGCCACGGAGGAATCATTCCTTGAGGCGAAGCTGTACTTAATATCCTCACAAGACAGTTGGGTTCTCTTGGCCATAGCAATTACAGATTTATGGGTAATAAAAGGCCTGCAATCTGCTTTAATAAGCTAACATCCAACGCAGCTTGGCAGGATGCTTTTAAAGTGGAAAAGTGGATGATGCAAGAGGTGGTTCTTTTTCTCACCTTTTTAGAGTGCGTTGAAATTCCACCTGGGACACTTTATTCCCCCCCCCCCCCCGCTTTAGTGAGCAAAAGTGGTGGCTTTTGTTCTTTTTAAATTAAAAAAAAATAAAGACCAAAGGCTGATCTAGTCCAACATTCTGCTCATGCCATGACTAACTGGTTACCTATTGGAAGCCCTCCTCCAGGATATGACTGCAACTTCACCATGGTTCTCGTGTTTTCTGGCAATTGATATACAGTGGCATATAGGAGGTGATGTATATATCCAGCCACTGATAAACCGCAGCCTCTGGAGCCAATTTCCTGTTGGAGTTTCCACTCAACCGAAATTCCCACCGGCAGAGTAATGTGCTTTCATGTGCAAGGATCACTGTGGTGCAATCAGTGATGCCAGGGAAGAAAAACTTCCCTAGCCAGCTTTGCACTTATTTTTATTTATTTATTAAATTTATATACCGCTCCCTCTAGCATGCTCTTAGTGGAAGCTCAGTAGCATACTAGCTTGTTTCTGTTGCATGCCATCAAGTCACTTCCAAATTATAGCAGCCCTTTGAATGCGCAATCTCCAAAACGTCCATCCCCTAAATCTTGTGACAGTGAACTCTCCACCATTTTATGACATACAGGGGGAAGGAGAAATTCCTTTCATCGGTCATCTGCTTCCTCCCAGAGGTTGGAACAGGTCAAAGCTTGTGACCCCAACCTCTGTGGCATCGCTTACAACGCCTGGGAATATTCCCTGCCTATAATGCTCTAAAGAACAAACCAAATTCTGAAATGGATGGACAAGACTCTCCCTTCCACTCAAATGCATAAAACTGTCATGTTGCCCTGATGCTTCTTTCCTTATTGCCCACGTTCGGCTCTCTGCCTTCGTGGCACACCAGAAGGAGACAGCACGGATGGCCTTCCTTGCAGAACGTGGAACTGAAAAAGGAGGAGAGAAGTGGAGGTTGGGAGAAGAAACACAGCTGAAGCAAAAAGGAAAGAGAAAAGACAAGATGACGGTGGGAGATCTGACATAAAGGTGACCGTTTGGCTGCATTAAATACTGCTGAGCTAATTAAATGCAGCATCTCTAGAAATGAAGAGCTGGGCAGAGACAATGCCGTCACTTGCAATCACCATACGTGTCATGAAGGATTAGGGCATGGCCCATAGTGAAGAGACAACAGGGCACGGAAACATTGGTTTTTTGCAAGACCTAAACCAGGAGGAAGGGGGTAGAGGTGAGCAAAACCATTGATTGACCTGCTCGGCCGGAGAGGGAGTGTGACGTTTTCATGATGGCCATAAATATATATGAGTAGCCCTCTTGGAGTGCATCCGTGGGTTCCTGTCACTCTGCGTGCTGCATTCACCAGGAGCCCTTTCTATGCCCTAAGGAAGCTTCCGTGCCGTTTCATCCTTGGAAGAGACGTGGGCCAGCTGAATCCCTACCAACCATCCCTCGAGTCGTCCCCTTGGGAGCAAACTCATTTCTTTAGCACTGCTTCTGCGTCTACATAAAGACTTCCTGGATTTTTCATGTATTGCAGTGCTGTCAAAGCTGATTCTAGTGACACGTCTCTCCCCCCCCCCCCCCCCCGGCGCCTTTTTATCTGCTCCACTCTGTCATGTTTGTACAGTGGAGGAAAAACGAGAAAAGGAGATCGGCGGATGAGCATAGCAAGTCCAATCTGTGGGCTGCAAAAGATGCTCCTGCAAGGTAATAGCTTTGCCCCCTTCATTCCCAGCATGGATGTGGCTTGAACATAGGCAGGCTGCAGGGAAAAGGGAGGCAGCAAGCCTCTCTGTGAGATAACCAAGGGTTGCAAGAAAGGGGACCAAGACATAAAGGTGCTAGCTGTATTCTTTCCTCAGCATCTGATCTTTGACCAAATACCTAGATCGGGAGATAGAGTTTCTGTACATTTTTTTTATTTGCAGTCTTGGTTCAAATATAACACATGCTACAAAATGAATTGTGCAAAATGAGAAAATCTGCAATGTAGCTGTAATGTGACCATTCTGTATATTGCACAATATATTTTGCAACACTCTATTTTGTCCTGAATGGTCAGGATCCTTTTGACTCTTTAAGAGGAGGCAACAATCAAAGTCAGGGCTGATGTTCCAGAGCCAGCTTCCTATGAAAGCTGGTTCAGTACCCTGGACAAGAGCAGATGGAGTACTGGAGGAGTCCTCAGTTAAGGACCCTGGACAGCAAACAGTTCAACATTTGAACCAGAACAAGGAACAAAGTGGAGAGAGGGATGCTCTTCTCCCTCTCACAAAATACCAGAACTAGGGGACATACACTCAAATTGAGGGCTGGTAGAGTAAGAACAGACAAAAGAAAATATTTTTCCACCCAGTGCGTTGTTAGTCTATGGAACTCCCTGCCACAGGATGTGGTGATGGCATCTGGCCTGGATGCCTTCAAAAGGGGATTGGACAGATTCCTGGAGGAAAAATCCATCACAGGTTACAAACCATGATGGAGATGTGTAATCTCCAGGCTTAAAACCAGGGTACTTCAAGGACCAGATGCAGGGGAGTGGTATCAGGAGACAGATATCTAGTCTCGTGGGCTCCCAGACGCATCTGGTGGGGCCACAGTGAGATACAGGAAGCTGGATTGATGGGCCTTTGGCCTGATCCAGCATGGCTCTTCTTATGTTCTTATGTTCTTAAGGAAATCGCTGAAGTCCTGGTCTAAGAAGATTGCCCCAGTGTTATCATCTGCTCTCGAGAGTCATGGCTGAACCCACATTTTTAATGCTCCATCTGGCTAATTCAAAGAACAGTCTACTTTCCTGCAATCAGAGGATTCTTCTAGCAAATGCTGTTTTTGAACTATGAGATTTATTTGAAGGAAAGCTCCTCAAGAGTCCTCTTCTTGAAAAGAAAAAGATATCTTAATAGCTTTAGATACAATCTGTTTTTCTCACATTTTTATGATACCTGCAACAGTTCTGAAACTAAGCTGGGGAGGGCGGGAGGTGGGGGAAGATCACCGGAAGAGGCTTTGAACAGGGAAAACGTATAATCCGTTACCATAGCAATCACTTTTCAGTACAACTCCTTGATGGTAGTACAAATGTTTGCAAGTTGACTGTGCACTGTTGAGCATTGTGCTAAGGTGTGGCGTGTGATGCATCTGTCTTGGTGTAGTTTTCAGTTGGTATAGAGCAGGCATGTCCAAACTTCGGCCCTCCTGATGTTTTGGACCACAACTCCCACAGTCCTTTGCCATTGGAAATACAGGCTTGGAATTCTGGGAGTTGTGGTCCAAAACATCAGGAGGGCCGAAGTTTGGTCATACCTGGTATAGAGTTTCTGTCATCGAGCAGGACATTTACTCTTATGTTGTGAGAGTTGTCCAAACACGCAGCATCCTTTCCATCATTAGCATTCTGACTTGGGGGTGTCTAGAACTGCAGACATTCCTCAACAGCCAAGCTCTGTGTAGGCATCACGTATTTTGTTCAGCAACTCCATGAGAAATGAGAGCACATCAGCCTTGCTCCCTCCATCATCCTCCCTATCTTCTACGCTCGCAAGGGGATAGGTCTGAAGGGAGCAGCCTTTTGAATTCTTGTAGAAACCTTCTGTGTCATCTAGAACTCTGATTTCCAGGGTTCCAATTCATACAGAGACACATAAGCTGTGGATACAGAATACTTTTTAACATGTTCAGAAGCATTGCCCTTCATGCATCGGAAGTCATCATGGATGGAGCAGAAACACCCTCCCTCTTTCTAGGTTTAGTCATCATGGGGAGGGGTCCTTGGCTAAGGCTTACATCTATGTCCTGCTGAACTCAGGGGGACTATGTTTAGTATAAAACATACTTGGAATAAACGCATGAGACCATCAGCCTTGGTTCAAATCTCACTTACACCATGTAGTAGAGAAAGAGAAAGTGAGCATTATTTAAGCATAAGTTTGTTCTCTAAACATGGCTGTCAGATCTGGAATATATTTGTAAATATTGTTGTGAATAATGTGAACTTTCTTACTTTAGATCTGTAGTCCCCAGCTTTGTATCCTGACATGTCCTTGGTCTAATGATGAAAGCATCTGAGATTTGTAGTCCAGGAACATCTGGAAACCCAGTCTTGGGAACCACTGCTCTAGATGAATAGAGACTGACCTCGCTTCTCCCAACCATCTTTCTCATTCTCTCTCTCTCTCTCTCTCTCTCTCTCTCTCTCTCTCTCTCTCTCTCTCTCTCTCTCTCTCTCTCTCTCTCTCTCTCTCTCTCTCTCTCTCTCTCTCTGTCCCTCCACCCCATGATTTGCTCTTTGGTCCCAGTCACAGACTTCTTTCTGTGTATTCTGTCATTTTCTGTTAAGGGTGCAGCTGACTTCATGAATGCAACAAGGTTAGTGCATGCTATTAGAAAAGTATCCTCATTAATTGTTATTAATTGCAGAACGTTAAATGCAAATACTTCTCCATGAAGAGTTTGCAGTCACTGATGTCCTATTTAGGAAATAGGTCAGAGACTCTTTTTACTCTACATTGATTTATTTCCTAGATATTTTCTTTGTGAAAAGTGCTTTTGGAGAAAAGTGCCCTTGATTATTAAAAGGTGCCTGGCTGATGGATCAGTCCGGGAGAAAGATGTATGGCTGCTTTCCTCTTTGGAAATGATTCCATCTACATTTCCGCAATACATGTTTATTCCAGCTGAAAAATGAGATTCCCAGTGGATTACATTAGCAAGTTGCTTGCCCCGGCGCAGCTGTGCATTCTAAGAGAGGTTTAGAAACTGCCATCGGAAAATAAATACCTACTCCAGAGTAAATAGACCTCAGAATATTGATGAACATGTATCTCTATAGCTGTGGAATATTGATTTGATGTATGTGATGAAGAGTAGAGATAAGTCTTAGTGGTTTTTAGCCATTGGCTAGGAAAGTGGTTCCCAACCTTCCTAATGCCATGACCCTTTAATACAGTTCTTCATGTTGTGGTGACCCCTTGGCCTGCTTGGAAGAGGCCACAAGCCCCCTTTGGAAGGCCACTGCTGCAGGTGCCATAGAGAACTTCTCTACAGGCACCCTCAGCCAATCACAGCCTCCGGTGCCATTGACTGACATCCCCTCCAACCTATCAAGCTGTAACTCACACTTCCCCATCCCTCCCTCCCCCTCCTCCTCCAGACCCAAGCCGTTGGTGCCTTTTTCTTCACAGGCTCATGGCGACCCCTGTGAAATGGTCGTTCGACCCCCTCAAAGGGGTCCCGACCCCCCAGGTTGGGAACCACCGGGCTAGGGCCTGCTGGGGCTGAAACTGAAGACAATATGTCAGGTGTGTGGCTGCCCCAAGTGGCAACAGAACTGCAGCTCAGAACCTCCTCCTGGTGGTGAAACATTGGCCGTCACTTCACGAAGAACTTCTCTTCGCAGCGTGATTGCCTTCGCTATGAATTCGAAGGCGGTCACGTGGTAGTCACGTGGTCTCCATTCGCCCCCACCCCTCTTTCCCGTGTCCTCACCGGGCGAGGTTTTAGAGTCGAATCGAGTAGTACTTCACGTGCTCCCTTCGCATTCGGAAGCTTACTTGCAACGTCCGGTTTCTGCTTTCTTTTATTTTTTTAAGAAAATTACCACGGCGTATCGATGCATCAATACCTGGCTGTCATTTGCGGTCAGAGGACTTGTGGGCGGCCATCGTGTTTCCCTGAAGCAGAGCTGCTGGGTTGGTTTTTTTTTGGGGGGGGCGGGGCGGGGAGAGGCTTCTCTCAGCTTCATCGCCCTGTGTGCCCCGCCGCCGCTCTCTGGGTGGGCGCGCGCGCGGGGGTGTCTTGCGGCGGCGGCACCGACACCCCATCCCCCCTCCCTCTGCGCAGCCCTTCGCCATCCCTTGCCAGCGGAGGGGCTCTGCTCACGTCACCCAGGGACGCTTGCCCCCCCTCTGTTGCCCCTGCCCCGTTTACAGAAGGCAAGATCAAAAGAACGGGTTAACCGAAATATCTATGCATCGGCATTTCGGAGAAAAAGTAAGTTAAAAAATAAATAAATATACTTTTTAACTGGCCACACGTGAATTTGGATACGAAGCGGGATGCGAAGCGAGGGAGATTCCCGGCCTCCGGCAGGGGAATCTCTCGCCCCGCTTGGAGCACGGTTTAGGGGCGTGGTCGGGGCGTGGTCGGGGTGGCGCCGCATCCAAAATGGAGGATCGTGCGGACAAAACCGACCGATTCGCGCAGAAATCACGGCTCGCCGCGCAGCGAGAGGTTCGTGAAGTAACGGCCATTCCCAGGTTTATAGCATAGACTTCCCCACCTAAGTTGGTCAGAGGAGTTATATAGGTAGGAACTATTGCAAAACACCTCCTGGTTAGTAGGAAGCTTTATATGAGCAACAAGCTCGTAGGATCATAGGATCATGAAGTTGGAAGAGACTTATAAGGCAATTGAGCCCAAACCCCCTGCTTAGTGCAGGAATAAAACTCAAAAGATATCAGCCAGGTTGGTGTCCAAATTTCTCTTGAATTCCCCAGTGTTGGAGTGGCGTTGATCACCTCTCAAAGTAACTGGTTCCATTGTCATACAGCTCTAACAGGAAGTTTTCCCCCCTGATATTCAACCAAAATCTGGTTTCCTGTTAATTGAGCCCATTGTTCCTCATTGTTCCATGAGGTTACATTAGACTAAATCAGACCACTCTTCTCTATTCTGCCTAGTGTTTCAGAGGAGACAAATATTTCCTAGTCCTAGCTGGTGTTCTCCTTTGGCTTTTCAAACATGTACTGACCAGGTGTGACCCTGCTCAGCTCCTGAAATCAGATGAAGCTGAGTATTTTCAAGGCAGTGTAACTCTCCCGAGGACCTTTATGCAATGTTTGCCTTCCTGGGTTTGCCTCCTAGTAGGAACATACGGTAATAGTTCCATTCTGCTAATTATTATAATTCTTCAGCTACGAACAACACACACTTTTTTCACTTTGATTAATAAAGTGGGCCTTCGAGGGCCTGGATCCATTTTATATGGCTGAGTGGCTTAGCTATCTGGCTGTGAATGTTGGAGGGTTCAATTCCCTGCTGTGCCTCCTTGACAGGAGTGGGTTTCATGATCCATAAGGGTCCTTCCAGACCCACAGTAATTCTAAGATATATTATTATTACACCCAGCGATAAGAACCACCCACTACTTCCCAGTCCACTTCTACTTAATGTGATTTGAGACACCCACATTTCTACGGATAAGCATTTTGGTGCACGTCATTGCTGGTATACTGCCGCTCAACACATGAAGATCTTAACGTTATAAACCTGCTGGCCCAATCCGAGAGATATCCAAGAAGCAGAATCTGGCTGTGAAGTCAGAAAGAGGAGGATGTTGCAAAAAATAATTTCATCTCTGGAAAACATAGGGCAAATAAGAATACAGGTCACCTATGCAACCCTAATAGAGCATGAAAAAACGATTTGCACCTCTTCCTGCCCACGAGGAATTATGGGAATGAGAGAGGAATTCAAGAGAAACTGGAAAGATATATGATGGAGAAATTAAGTAAATCTGGCAAGGTCCTTGCCTGGATGTCAAGCAGCATCAGGTCCCGGGAAGAAATGGTGTGTCAGCCTGACAGGAGCCGTTCAGATCGAGGCAGGTCCTTCTAGGGAAAGCCCGGAGGGACAGAGACATTGTCAGCTGTGCCCATGAGCCCCTGAAATAAAACAGCCAGCTGGAATGGAAGCTGCCCAGAGGAGATGCAGGGCAGTGATAAGAGCTCTTCTGAGTGCAGATTGAATGAAGACTACGGCTGCATGCCCTTCTCTCTTACATGAAGCTCCTTTTTGATCTAGAATTTTTAGCAGAAGAAACTCCAAATTTCATATAAGGGAATCATTTTGGAACCAAGACTTCCTACCACTCAAAAAAGCATGTGGGGATTCTATACGCCAGTAGGCTCTGAACCAAGCAATAAGTTGGCAGCACTGAGGATCATCCTTAGGTCCTGAATAACATTTCCAGAGAGCAAGCAGGAAAACCCAGTGCGTGGTTAAGCTGACCCGGAGCCGACCTTATGCAGGAGGTCAGAGAAACAATGGCACTCTCGGATATCAGGATATCAGGCACATCATCAGGCACATCTGCCTCGTGACCAGCCCAATGCCCCTTCCTCTCCCCTTCCTCTGTCCTTATCAATGAGTCCTCTTAGCCAGCCTTTTCCTCCTAGATAAAGGGTGCATGCTCCCCCCAACAATGGAATGCATTATGTGATCAAAGACCATTCTTCCTCTGTCCTATTGTGTTACTGTTACCAATAAAGACTTCTTGGTCCCAGGCACAGAACAGAGACACCCAGAGACACTCACACACACACACACACACACACACACACACACACACACACACACACACAGACACCCATGCAGAGAGATACGCAGCCTAGGACCAGAGATGATTGTACCCCAAAACTCTGTGTATGCGTAATTAATAATGTTACCAAAGCACACCAAGTATGACTGGTTCCAGAGATAAGGAAAGTCAGCATGGCTTTTTTCCTCTGCCATACCTTTTCTTCATCTTATCCTGCCCTTCCTCCAGAATGTTTGAGACAATACACAGAAATGTAGAAATATAGAAATAGTTAAAGATACAGGCAGGCTCCTCTCTTTATCCTCACAACAGCCTTATAAGGTAGGCTTGGTAGTCGTAGGAGGATTTCAATTTAATTCCCGTTCCAGCCCATGCCCACTGTTCTAAATTTACTCTGTTGTAACTTATTTATGATTAGCTTAAGATGTAGAAATTGAGTGTATATTGCAAGTTAGTGGCAGCAGTAGAGATGGTTTACAGCAGTGATGGTGATGAACCTTTTAGAGACTGAGTGCCCAAACTGTGAATCAAAACCCACTGTTTTTTTCGCAAAGTGCCAATATAGTAATTTAACCTGAATCCAGGTGGCTGTGAAGGGGCGATGTCGGGTGCCCACAAAAAGGGCTCCCAGTGCCACCTTTGGCACCCGTGCCATAGGTTTGCCAACACTGGTCTACAAGATACCCTCTTGTATTGTAGGGTATCATTTGTGAATGATATCCTATCATTCACAAAGAGAAACCATGCGAGAGAAAAATTCTAGAAACTGACTCCTCTTCCCCAAACCAGTCAACTTCTTCTCATGCAAATAAAAAAAGCAATTCTCAGGGCTGTTTTTCAGCAAGTGTAAATAGCTTTCAAAGCCAAACAGAACCCACAGGCCTGTACTTGGTCTCTGACTCCAGTTACATCAGATGTACAGCATTAGAGTGTAATCACTTGGACATACAGATCACATTTTGGGGCGTAGGTTTCATGGTCTGGTGCTGGCTATTTCCCTGTGATCATGCAACCCATGAAGGACCATGTTCCAGTGTTGCCACCTCCTAATCAGTGGCCAAACCTGACCTTTCTGGCCCATGTGAAGGGCTATTACTTTTGGGGGAGGAGGGCAGGAATGAGATCCCTCCCAGCAAAGGCACCCTTTCCCAGTATGCTAAGGGAGCCACAATGGGAGGGGCAATTGATTGTGTGGGGTGGAACGTGGCAAATAAAATTCATGTGAGCCCTGATGTACGCTTACGATGTCGATGGCACACTGATGTACCCAGCTTCAACTCAACTCAGGTAATAATGCTCTTACTCAGCTGGTAATGGGGAAAGCCTCAGTCCAGAAATAGTGACTCATCTGCATTTTCACATTAGCCTGTATAATGAGGCTTTCATCTTATAGAGCTTTGTAAGTTCTCCTTCACGTCACACGACATCTCTGAATGGGGAAGGACAGCTCTGTGTCCATATATAGCAGTGGTTCTCCACTTGTGGGTCCCTAGATGTTCCTGGACTGCAACTCCCAGAAGCCTCCACCACTCTCTGTGTTGGAAGGCATTTCTGGGAGTTGCAGTCCAGGAACATCTGAGGGCCCACAGGTTGAGAACAACTGATACAGTATATAGTGTTGAAGACCTATTTTGAGTCATCTGCCCCTTACAAAAGTGTTCTGCTTATCTATCTATCTATCTATCTATCTATCTATCTATCTATCTATCTATCTATCTATCTATCTATCTATCTATCTATCTGCCTGCCTGCCTGCCTGCCTGCCTGCCTACCTACCTACCTACCTACCTACCTACCTACCTACCTACCTACCTACCTACCTACCTACCTACCGCCCCATAGCACTTCAAGCACTCTCTGGGTGGTTTACATTTTAATTATGCACACTACACATTGCTCCCCCCCAGCAAGCTGGGTACTCATTTCACCAACCTTGGAAGGATGGAAGGCTGAGCCAACCATGAGCCGGCTGCCTGGAATTGAACCCCAGGTCATGAGCACAGTTTTAGCTGCAGTATAGGCATTTAACTACAGTGCCACAGATCTCCAGCCGATAAGGTTGAATCAATCCTCCTGTCAGTCTCTCGGAGTAGCAATTTCCCTTTTGAATGGGTTGTAGCATCCATCCGCACTACAATACTGTCCACCAACCTTTGGGGTCCACAGGGTCCCTGGACGGACCCCGTGGAAGACATCTGACCCCTGGAGCGCCTGACGTAGCCCAGTTCTGCTTCTGTAGATTCAGGTGGAAAGTAGACGTTGAACTTCGTGAGCTTAATAAAAAAGAAATTTATGACATAAACCAAAATGTTTTCCGGGATGCTTGCAGTGGTTTGATGAATAATTTAATTTTTATAGCCATGCCGTGGCAAACAGACAATGACCTTGCTCTCTAAGTCCTCAAGTGCCAACGCTTGCGTACTCTTCATGAGCTCTTCTCCGGTCTCCCAGATGTTATCCCACCACCCAATTGTCTAATTTTATAGTGCATTTACAGCAAGGTGATTATAATGAATGATATATGGGAATAAAAGCAATGCCGTTGTACAGAGACGGGGTATGTATATTAATCCTCAGCTGTGCAGCTTTGTAAATCTGGCTCGCCACTAACCCTCTAAGCATCCAGCCTATTTGCAATTCCCCTGAAGACTGCTTGTTGTTCCTGATTGCAGCCATTTCCTTACAAAAAAACCTACCCTTTCCCGTAAATACAAAAGGACAAAATTTCTTGTATGACATCGAGTTTGGCCCTAAGCATTTAATCTATGAGGCAGTGAAAAATGAGCCTGTATCTACATGGAAGGCAGAGGACGACGGATGTCTAAAAGCATTCCCGAATATGCTGAACACGGGGTGTAAATGTGTGTAAAAGAGAATTATACCTTCAGGTAAAGAATGTGAAGCATATTAGCCCCAGAGGAAGTGGCTCCAAAGGACTTGGTTGTAGCTATTTAATAAACTTTTACTTCCTCCCCAGATCCAGTTTGCCTTAAATTCTCAGTAATCATACTACAATTTCTCTTGACTTTGAGCTGATTGGGTGTGCTGTAATTTTTAGCTTTAACACTTTCCTGACCATGGAAGACAACTTTTTATTTGCCACCAATCTGTACTGCTTAATGACAAAACAGGACCTTTGGTTTGCAGACTGCCATGAAAAGAAACGGTCTTTAGCAGACTGGCATGGTTTTGCATAAAATGAAGACCTAGTTTGCAGATGGATAAAGAAATTATGCAAAAAGAACTTATGGTTTGCAGATGGCATGCCTGGAAGCATTTGCAACGAACACGATAACTATCCTCACCAACTTTGTGAGGTCTCAATTTTCTTCACTTGTTGTTGTGTTGTTACAGTCGTGACTGACCCTTCATGACCCCATGTCCATGGAGTTTTCTTGGCAGGAGTACTGGAGTGGCTTGCCAGTTCCTACTCCAGGCACCTAAAGCACCTGCTATTCCCTGGTGGTGGCCCATCCATGTACTAACCAGGGCTGACCCTGCTTAGCTTCTGAAATCTGGTGAGATTGGATGTGCTCAGGGCACCAGAGCAGATCTCTCTTCTTCTCTTAGGGCGCTTTTACACGACCCCTAAAATCCCAGGCAAAGGGCGCCCAGATCCGGAGCTTAAAAATGTTTTCCCACCAGCTGCGGACTTTAAACAAAATAAAGTACGACCACGCCCACCTAAGCGCGCCCCAGCATACTTTTCAAGTACCTGGTCTCCAGAGGTAAAAAATCTTCCGATGCAGATTGTAAAGCTGTGGATGCTGGCCTGAGAGCCTTCTGTTTTTTTTTGTCCCCGCTGCCCCTTTAAGAGACAGGAATTCCTATGGAGCTGCTTGGGGCTGCTCAGACTGCAGACGGAGGTGACCGGAGGTGAGCTTTTCTTCCTCCCCTCACAGCAAACAGGAGCAATGGAGGTCAGAAGGGTGGGAACACAGGGAGAGGGACAAACCCCCACGATCTCTGGTCCGAATTTAAGTTGCAGTCAGATTTTAGAGGCTCTCCTATTGTTATGGAATATGTTCTGGAAGATCCATTGTGAATGGGAATTTTTAGCCTCTAAGATGAAAAGCCGTTTGCTGTTACCAAACAGCAATGTCTACCATTGATTGAACCCAATTGTTTTTGGATCCATATTGAAAGTCTAAATTTCCTTGAAATCATTTCGCTTCTGTTACCTGAGTTACTGTCTCCAAACATGAGCCATGTTAAGATTATTTAACGGTACAAATATTCTTTTCTTCCTTCAGATTTTTCTTTGAATTTTTTTATGCTTGGTTTCTGTCTTTATGATTGAGATGGTCTCTGTCTTTGCCCTTGTTTGCTTGATTGCTTTTGTCAACTGTTAACTGCCCATCATACTAATGGGATGGTATATCACTCAATCAATCACTCAATCAATCAAATAAATATTATATGGATGAGCAGAACTCTGCTGAAGCTCCTGAAATTTCAGGAAGGGTGATTCTGTTGGGTCTGTTGAGAAGCAACTGAAAAACAGCTGAATTTGAATCTGGTAATGCTAGAGTTACTTTTATTGGCTAAAGCCTTTAAACTGTTGCTAAAGTCCTTTTTTTGTATTCTTTAGATACTTGACTCAGTTGCTTCTGCTTGGAGGCCTAAAATCTGGAAATTAGTGTCCCCAAACTTTGGAGTATTTGAATGTCTTGCATAAATGGTGTCTCTTCCAATCTATTACCTTATGAATAACACACTTAACTTGGAAACAATAGTTTCAAAACATGATTTTTTTTTGTAGTGGATGTCTGAGTGAGAGGAAGATTTAGTTGAAAAATGACGGTGCCAAGTGTTTGCATGAAATGTCATTTCATATGTCATCATAATTTAATTTTCAACATGGTTTGCTATGTGTGTATGTTTTATGTGCTCAGATTTATGTGGTCATCACTCACCTGGAATATTTTTAAGCAGGAAAATTAAACAGCTTTGTTAGGCAGGCATTGTGCTGGAGACTCTGCTTGATCCACAGAGACAGGGACTTTGCTTTCACTTTGCTCAGACCTTGCTTAATCTTCCTTTCATTTGAAGAAGGGAGGTGTGAGAGGATATGAATAAAGCTGTCATTGAAGAGTAGGGAAGCTGTCAGTAATATTCATATGCTTCGCAGCTTGGAAGATGACGTTGCTTTACAGAGCACCTCTCCAATCTGACCTTTGCCACATACACAGAGGTTAATTCATCATACCATCTCAGCCAGGGTGATAGGCATCACATTTCTTTCTGTCTGGAAACTGGTCCGAATAGGGTAACTCTCCAGTTTTGGGTTTTGTTCCAATCAGTTGGGAGAGGTTTGAAGCTGGAAATGCAGCACACAACATGTTCAACCTGTAAGTAAGACAGGAATCAACAGGTATGATGTCATCTCAAAAGACTGATGCAGTTTCAGGCAATGTCAACAGAAATATCATTCCCAGATCAAGGGAAACGATAGAATCACCATCTTCTCCTATGGATAGATCTTGCCTGGAGTACTGTGTCCAGTTTTGAGAAGGATTATTTTAAGAAGGATACTGGCAAGGTAGAACACGTCCAGAAGAGGGTGGTCAAGATGATGAAGAATCTAGAATCCAAACCCCACGAGGAACAGTTGAGCGAACAGGGTCTTTTCAGAACAGAGAGGAGAAGATTGAGAGCTGATGTGATAGACATCTTCAGATATCTGAATGTCATGTGTATGATGGTGCAAACTTTTTTGTTTCTCTCTGTCTCTCAGGGAAAGGATGGAAACCAATGGATTCATGTTAAAAGAGTAGAGATTTTTGGCTTAACAGGAGGAGGAATTTCCTGGCAGCAAGAGATGTCTGACTGTTGAGCAGTTGCCCTATTGTTGGGGGCTTTTAAAACACACGTGGCTGTCTCTCTGCTTTTGGCTGTGGCTTCCTGCCTTGGAAGTGAGTAGGCCAGAATGTCTTTTGAGATCCCTTCCAAATCTTCAGCTCTGTGATTCGATATACTACTAAGTTTGGCATCAGTACTCGAGTCAGCATATCTTGGGGCCTGCTGAAGTGTACATAACCCAGTGAAGCTTGCTGGTGTTATATCTCCCTGTCTCTCTCTAGCACCAAATCCAAATATGACAAATTGACAATTATCTTTGGTTGGGATTCATAGAGATTTATGGTTTGGCATCAAAGGGATAATGAATCCACTCTAGGCTTTAATCGTAGCTGTTCAAGAGCTCTCCAAGGTATTCTGCATATTTGAGGGGCCAAAATTCAGCCCCTTAGATAATTCCTGTCAAATTAGGAGTACAACCTGGAATGGATTCACTGCCCCTCTGGCACTGGATCATCAGATTTCATTGGAGATTGCTTGGTGCTGGTGGTGCAATTCTTTGTGTTGGACTCAGACACATGAAATGAAGTGGATCGACTCTCCCGTTGTTGCATTGAAGAGCAAGGATGGAATTAATGGATGGGGATAACAAAGAAACAATAGATGGTTAAATGTTGAGGGAAAATATCCTTACTAATGGAGAGAGCTATTCCACAGTGGAATGAACCAATTCAGGAAGTGGTAGGTTCTCCCATCAGTTGTTTAAGTAGAGGATGCATCTTGTGCCCCAGAAATTTCCTTAAGCACTGCTGTTCCTCTTCAGCTGCAGAATTCTATGATTCTGTGGCACATTTTCTTGCCATTTTCCTGGGGAGGAGTTTAGAACTGTTTTGTGAGGTCCATATTTGTTTCCAAAAAGCAAATAGAACTACCTTTCTCGTTGACACCCCAGTGACAGCTCCAGACAGCTTTTCCTGAGAGGCAAATGGAGGCAGGGTGGTTCCTTCAGGAGTTTGGCATCTGTCTGGAGGCTTAACAGACTTTTGAGAACAGAAAAGCTCTTAAGTCCATAATCTTAATTGGCATGTTATGTCCCATTTATAAATTTGAAGGCTGTGAGCATGTAACTTAATTTGGAGTATGCTTTGATTTTTTTTTTACAGTGATGTAGTCACACTCCGGCTGTTGTTGAATTCCGTGTAGCCTGTGGTGACTCGTGTGTCCATTCAGTAGAACCTTCTGACAAGGGACTTAACTTTTCATAACCATGGGAATAACTGTGGCTTGTATTCATGGAGTGTATACCCTTCCTCACATTGGCCTAATTGTTTCTGACATGTTGTTGCATTACTGTCTAAATTGGGGACCTCTGACTGCAGACCTGGAAGGCTTTCACAATTATCAAGGCTTCGTTAAAAAGTCGTCAAGGAAACACACACACACAGACACACACACACACACACACACACACACACACACACACACACACACACACACACACACACACACACACACACACACACACACACACACACACCTGTGAGCCTATTATCATTTCCACCTTTTGCTCACTAGACATATGAAGGCTATCTGGTTCATTCCTCATTTTCATGGAGCTAGACTGGTGTGACACAGACAAGGAATTTCCACCTCCTATATTAGTGGTGGCAAAGTTCAGCACTCCAGATGTTTTGGACCGCAACTCCCAGAATTCCAAGCCTGTTTTGCCAATGACAAAGGAATGTGGGAGTTGTTGTCCAAGACATCTGGAGTGCCAAAGATTCGCCCTCACTATCCTATATTATTCTTGGACTGCAGCCCGAGAACAAGATGATGAGGGCTTCCCCGACCCCAAATATTCTGATTTGCACAAAATGGCCCTACAGCAGTTTGTGCAAAACAAGTACCCCTTTCTCTTTGAAAAAATAAAAGCACATGGGCACAGACTCAGCATAAAAGGGCTGGCTTACTGTTGAGGAAAGGCATGGGCAAACCACCCAGTAATTTTAATAAGAGATGGACACAGACCAAAAAACAAGCCAGGGAATTTGGGTCAGTTGAGATTATCAAAAGTGACAAACCAAAACAGACCGAAACAGTGAACTTTTAAATCAGTTTTTTGTTTGGTCTTCTCCTGTCAATCAGAAGCCCAATGGTTAGGTAGACAAACATATGACTCAAAGAGCTTTGGAAGAGTTGCTTGCTCTTTTTATAAAAACTGACTCCCAGATACCATTTTTTACCTCAGAGACACTCCTGCTAGTCAGAGGAACCCTTCTACTTTGGGGCTAGGCTAGCTCAGATCGCCAGCATCACACTGCTACTCACACACACCTGACCGCACAACAGCCTCTGTCCCTCAGCTCAGACCTCCAGCATGGCACTTCCCACAGGTTTTGAGGAATGGGTGTTGTCCCACAGCAGTTCACCTCCTGATGAGCAACAGTCTGTGTCATGTTCCCTGGCGTGAACCACCACTGAAGCTTCCCCCGAGACAGCTATTAAAGGGCACTTTCCCAGAGGGACTTGCTTTGAAGGTGTATAACTCAAAGGTCCAAAATCTAAACTTCACCAGTCTTGTTGGGGATATAGAGGAGAGTCAGAGTAAAGTTTCTCTGTCATGTTGGTGACTCTAGATGACTTGGGGGGGGGCTCCTGAGCATCTGAATGCAAATTCACTCAGGTATGCTTCATTTTTTCCCTTTCCAAAAGTTTGTGGTTTAATGAACCACACGCAACAACAAAACACCATTTTGCTGGTTTCTGTCCATCTCCACTCTTAACTTAATCCAGGAAAACAAATAAGCAGGGAGCCTTGTAAAGTTTGTTCAAATTTTGTGAAACATATTGTCTGTCCATGAAACTTTCTCACAGACATGGGTATTTTGGTTAAGGGGCTCTCAATCTCTTCATTGGTATCCCTGGTAGGGATTTTCCTAAAAAAGCAAAAAAGTGTTCTGCTTATATACCGCCCCATACCTCTTCAAGTAGTCTCTGGGCGGTTTACAGTGTTTTTTAAATTACAGAATGCAGGCTACACATTGCCCCGCCCCAGCAAGCTGGGTACTCATTTTACCGACCTCGGAAGGATGGAAGGCTGAGTGAACCTTGAGCCTGCTACCTGGAATTGAACCCCTGGTCGTGAGCACAGTTTTACCTGCAGTACAGGCATTTAACCACTGTGCCACAAATGGATTACTACAAATGGATTAATTATTTTAGACTTGCAGAAGTCCAATTAATTTGCTTGGTTTTTGGATTACCAGTTGACCATGTCTATTCCTATCCTGTTGAGTCTCCAACCTCAAACGTTCCCAGATAGCGCAGATGGGAACATTCTAAAGGTGTTGTGTTGTCCTTGTTATGCTCCCCACAAATAGTTGGCCATGGTTTGAATTGAATGCTGGGCTCTCCAAGTATTTGAAAATCTGATCCTGTCTTTGTGTTCCGACCAGGGCGTACAAGGCATTTGTGGTTCCTAATTCCTCCATGTTTCCCTCAAGTCAGAAGGCTGCTGTAGGACATTTGCCTTTATGTTTGGCCTCTCCTCTGCAGTCCAGGAACATCTCAGTTATTTAAAAAGGTCCCCTGGTTTAAAGATGGTGCTTCGCTCAGACAAGCACCTTGTAAGCCTCTCTGAGAGAGAGGCTTTGTGCACTCTGTGTGCTCCATCCGCACTGAACGAGATGTACAATTTAATAAAATATTTACTGTGCCTGGTAAATACACAATATATTATTTATTTTGCATTACAAAAAAATCCCAAAGTCATCTCTAAAAATGCATGAATTGTACGATAGCATAAATATTCTAAATGACAAATGTATGAATATTTCAGAGACCAGTATAAATGTTTAAAATGTGGAGGCCAGTGGGCCATGAGTTGTCCTCATTTTTACCCATGTGGAGTTACAGACATATATGATAAAAGGATAAAACCTCCCTTTGGCGGTGGCTTCTTCTTCTTCTTCTTCTTCTTCTTCTTCTTCTTCTTCTTCTTCTTCTTCTTCTTCTTCTTCTTCTTCTTCTTCTTCTTCTTCTTCTTCTCCTCCTCCTCCTCCTCCTCCTCCTCCTCCTCCTCCTCCTCCTCCTCCTCCTCCATCATCATCTCCATAACTGGGTTGGAACTCACTCTAAGATGAGCTGAGTAGGTGGGTTCTGACACATTGAAAAAAATAACTCATTGACTAAATGGAGTATTTCCTTGGCTTCAGTGTAAAAGTATTTCTTTTAACATTCCTAACTTTTGCATATCTTTGATGTATTCTTTTATCCAATGGCCATTCAAATGTTACAATACCCAGAGTATTTGTTATGATTCCAGGAATGAAAGGTTTTTTCCCCCCTGCTGCTGTCAGCAGGGAAGAAAATGTGGACGCGATTTAACCAAATTGCTTAAAAGGGAGACACAGGAAGCAATGTAAAAAAACACCACTCCCAGTGGCCGTCGCAAGAAAAAGCGCCACAGCGGACAAAAATGGGCATGGCCGACGGGGTTATTCAGATAAATCGTTTTGAAAACTGGGCAGTGATTTTTAAGGTGCCTTGTTTTTAAGGGAAAGGTGTTTTAAATCAGAAGTGTGGCAGCAGTCTAAGGGCCTTTTTACACGACCCCTAAGATCCGCTGGCCACTTAAATTCGGACCAGAGATCTTAGGGGTTCGTCGCTCTTCCTCTGTCCCCACCCCCTCCGCACTTCCTGGTTGCTGGCTGCATGAGGGAGGGAGAAAAAGAGAAAGAAAAGCATGCCACTCACCTCCGTTCTGCCTCTCGTCTCAGTAAAAGTAGCTCTTAAAGGGCGGGAGCCAAAAAGCAGGAAACAGAAGCGAGGAGAGCCCCGCACGCACTATCGTTGCACCGCATCAAAGATTTTTCACCTCCAAAGAGAAGGTACAAGAAAAGTGCACGGGGTCGCGCTAAAGTGGGCGGGGTCACACTTAATTGTCTGCAAACTCCGGAGCTGGTGGGGAAACATTTTAAAGCTCCGGAGCTTGCAGCCATTTGCCGCGGAGCTTAGGGGTCGTGTATAAACGCCCTAAGTAACGGAGCTCTTTGCTTTTTGCACTGCCACCATCAGAATCAGCCAGCAGCAGCCAGAAAAGTAACTTTTCTAAGATCTGCTCTTGAATGTGCCTGCCGTTGTGAATGTGCTGAGTTCAGTTTGGGTCCTTGTGTAGAAAGAAGCATGAAAAAGATGCTTCATTGCAGACTGGAAGGTGTCCTGAGCACCATTCACGGAAACGCCTTTAGCTCCCTTTCTGCTCCTTCATGTTCTATGTTTGTCCTTATCTCGTTTCCAGGAGAATCCTTTCTAAACTACTCTGTCAGTTGCTAAATCTGCCCTGAAAGGAATACAGGTGTTAGTGCCAGAGGCAGGCGAGAGGTCCCCCCCAAGCAGGGATTTCGAAGGGGGAGGTCGAGGCATTGCGAGGCTCCCAATGGTTGTTATTGAATGACCTCAGACACGATCACTCACTTTCTCCATTAAAAATCAGTAGATCCTTCCTTTGTTTCTTGGATACCTCTCGGCATCCATCTTTATAGCAAAATCAAGAAATAAATGAAAGGAGAAGGAGAAGGAGACGCCCGCAGTCATGTCTGCCTGCCTGGATCAATTTGCAAAGGGAATGGGGGAAAGTCCCATTCACTGTGTCTCGTTTCCTTGCTAATGTTAACATTCTTGAAGACATTTCACATTTGCACAAACAGCTCTTCCAGACAACTGCATTGAGCCTACAGGCTGCAAGTGCTTAGAAAATGTAAATTTTAAAGCAGGGAACCCCAGGCTTCCTTTCATAAATGAATGCATACTGCAGGATTTATGAATGTTACGTAGAGAATAGGGCTAGCTCAGAAGATTTTATGCTTTTGCTTCTGTTCTCTGGGAGGTAGCTGGGCCGATCCGTTGCACCCAACGTGAGCCAAAAACGTAGGGCTCCTCAACGGTTGACAGCTTTTACCCAGTGTGAACTTCCGTGGACCTTGGCCCACTTTTTCAGATGCCCTTGCCCCGAAGGCCACGGAAGCTCCAGCAAAGTAAAAGTACCAAGAGGCCCTTTGAGGATTTAATGTGTTATTGGCATACAATATAGGGATTGAACCTCAATGGCCATCAGCTTGCCGCTTCTCTAGAAGGCAATGACATAGGACAAAGGCATTTCTATGGCCTCTTTCTCTGCAAAAAGAGGTGGTGATGTTGAAATAGGGTAGAGATGTGCAGTCAAACACCAGGCAACAGTGGCAAAGATCATATGTGATGGTGGCAGATGTTTTTATTTTTAAAAAGCCCTGCCAAGGCAGAGAAGGAGGAGAAAGCTAGGTGGCACTGTTGCTTCCTGGGGCATCTCATGGGAAGAGGTGCTTGCTTGGACCCAGTTCTGCCACGCCATTGGTTTGGAGGTCAGTGGTGATTAGTACATGGGGTATGGCTACAGGGCCCTGCAGTTTCCACACTTGGGTCTATCAGATCATTTGTCCTGATTTTAGCACCAGCTTATATCTCTTTAAGGAAACAAACTGCAATTGTAACAAAGACTGTGAAACACTGGCCTGAGGGAGCCTCACTGCAGCTGCAGGACTGCTTTGAAGAAACAAATTGGGATGTTTTTGATAACTCAGACCTTGAGGGTATACTGCAGGAATTCTGGGTTATATTAAATTCTGTAAGATACTGTTACTGTAGATAAAGAATCTATCAAATCAGCCATGGATGACCAAAGAGGTTGCCTCTTGCATGACCTTTCAAGTCTGGTGATGTGATCAGGTATAGCTTCAGATTTGAGGACCAAAGGTGGATGGCTTGTTTTTACAGTAATAATTGTGAGGCAAATGTGGCAAGGGGGTTCAGCAAATCACTAGTTATAGATCTAATTATGCTGCCCCTTCTGCGGGAAATGCCTTTGGCTGAAGAACTGAACAATTTTTTTGCTAGGTTTGAGACAGAACAAACAGAGGTATTTACATCACAGCCATCAGCACAGTTTAGCCCCTTCCTTCTTGTTGAAACGTGGGAAGTGAGAAACATCTTGAGAACTGTGAACCCAAGGAAAGCTGCAGGACCTGATGGCATTTCTGGTTGGGTGATTAGGTAGTGCGCAGACCAGTTGGCTGGAGTTTTTACTGAAATTTTTAAACCGGTCTCTAGCCCAGTCAACTATTCCATCTTGTCTGAAGGCCTCCATTATTGTTCCACTGCCAAAGAAGCCATCTATTAACAGCTTAAATGATTATAGACCTGTGGCACTCTACCTCCATTGTAATGGTCTCTGGAACGATTAGTCCACCAGCATATCATCTCTTGCCTCCCAGGCACATTTGATAAATATCAGTTTGCTTACAGAGCAAATAGATCCACGGAAGATGCTATAGATATCACCTTGCACACTGCTCTTACCCATTTGGAGCTGCGGGGGACCTATGTAAGGATGCTCTTTGTGGACTTTAGCTCTGCTTTCAATACAATTATACCTCACAAGCTGATATCTAAACTTAAGGACCTTGGTTTTTGTCATTCCATCTGTGCCTGGATCATGGATTTCTTATCAAATCGCTCACAGGGGGTCAGATTAGGTGACTACTGTCGTCAGCCCTCACTCTCAACATGGGTACTCCACAGGGCTGTGTGTTGAGCCCACTATTGTTTAGTATTTACACCTCTGACTGCACTCATACTCATCCTGAAAATAAAATCATCAAGTTTGCCGATGACACAACAGTAGTGGGACTCATCTCTGGTGGAGACAGTCAGCACCGAGAGGAGGTGCATCGGCTGCTAACAGTGGTGCAAAACCAACAATCATAATAAATATCAACAAGACCAAAGAACTTATAGATGGCCCCTGGGAGTTTGTGTAGAGCGGGTGATGGACAGTAGGTTTTAGGAGTTATTCTACAGGAGGATTTGACCTGGAGTGCCAAACTGAAGCACTGCCAAGGATTAGAGACTTCTCAGGAGGGAACAACTGTCTAGGTGGTAACCTTCTACCGGGGCTTTATAGAAAGCACTATCACTTACTGTTTGCACAGTGCAGATAGAAGGGCACTCCAGAGGGTCATAAACACTGCTGGAGGATAGTGGGCATCTCAACTCCATGGGAAGAGAGAGACCCTTCGCATCCTGGCTTTTTTTGAACTGTTGCCGTCTGGCAGGAGATACCCAGTTCTGCCACGCCATTGGTTTGGAGGTCAGTGGTGATTAGTACATGGGGTACCACCTGTACTGCCTGTTACTTCCCCCAGCCTCCCCTAGCTTGATCCCCCACTCACCACTCCTCCTTTTCAGCTTTTCAACCAGCCTCTGGCAGGAACATGGGCTTCTCTGGCCAACCTCTTTGGATAACCATCCACTCAGACAAGGAGGCAGGACAGGTGAGCCTGTGCTCCTGCCAGGGATGGGCAGAACTGCCAAAAAGGAGGAGAAAAGCATGCTTCGACTGGTGAGTGGGTCATTGACTTTATGCCAATCTCTAGATCCAAGTCTTGTTTGTGGAAAGAAACTTCTTCTTTCCATTCCTCCTTGAGAGAGCCATGAATTGGACTGAATTTGGGAAGTGATCACAATTTACAAAGCATTGCGCCTCTTGTCAACGCACCAGGAAATGAACGAGAGGGGGAAGCAATGTTTTTTAAGGTGAACAATCTGTGCAGCTTGAGCAGTCAATAGTTAGATTTATAATGAAGCAGAGGTTGAGTTATGTTTGCAGTGGTTACTCGGGATAGTTTTGAATAATGATCAAACTCAGGAAAACTCACATCTGATTACTGCCAGTGGACAGACACGATTTGTTAAGCTGTGCTCTATAAATTCCATGTTATTTGCAGCAGATGGGCAAGGGTGGGGAAGGCATATTCTTTTAACCACCGTAATCTCCTTGGAAGCAAGGTAGAGCTTGGGTTTTAACAGGCAGAGGCATTCCCTCATCATCAACATGTGCTGTTAATTCTGACTTGCGGCAACCCTTTTCAGAGCTTCCCATGGAGAAATTGTTCAGAAGTGATTTACCATTCCCTCCTTCTGGGACTGTGCAGCTTGCCCAGGATCACACAGGCTGGCTCTTGGTGGCCCAGTGGAGAAATGAACTCTCAGACTCTGGCTCCACAGCCAAATACAAAGATACTTTGGTTTCAAAGTAACCTGGCTTAAGAGCATTTTGCAGGACAAGCAAACATTTCTTCTACATTTCGCCTTGATCAACAAGCAATGTCTTGATAGAAGGAGCAGGACACATGATCACAAGGGAGCCAATGGTCTCTCTCTCTCTCTCTCTCTCTCTCTCCCCTTCCCCTGGTGGATTGTGGGTGATTCTCTGGAATATCCCATCTCAGGCAGCTGCTCAATTGTATGGAATCTTGGGATTCACAGTTTTCGTAAGGGTTAGGGACAGTGCAGGAGAATGCTCTAGAAAAGATGTCCAAGGACCTCACGGAAGAAGCAGTCACACAGCTCATTAGCATGGAGGCAATCAAAGTAGGTACAGTATCAGACTGATGTAACAGTAAAGTGTAGTAAACACCTTAGACCAGCTATAACTCTCATTAAAAAAAAAAAAAGCCTGAAGGATCCCTCTCCTTGCACCCACCCATCAGCCTTATTTCTTGCAGGGTTCAAAATGGGGATAGCTCCACAAATGTAGTTGCATTAAAAAGGTAAAGGTTCCCCACACACATGTGTGCTAGTCATGTCCGACTCTAGGGGCAGTGCTCATCTCCGTATTCAAGCCGAAGAGACAGTGTTGTGCAAGTCCAAGGCCACGCAGCCGTCCTGCTTTTTACAGCGGTATCTGTTTATCTACTTGCATTTACTTGCTTTTGAACTGCTAGGTTAGCAGGAGCTGGGGTTATCAGCGGGAGGTTGCTCCGCTGCGTGGCACCTGGGATTCGAACCGCCGAGCTGCCGACTTTGCAGCCGACAGTTTTCAGCGCCTTAGTCCACTGAGCCACCATAACATTTGTACAACATAAAAAATTCCAGAGATAGAGGAAATTTGCTTAACATAATCACCTATGGGGAGAATCCGTACAACATAAAAATGGGATTACTCTGTTTTCAATACATTCCTATGAGAATTTGTATAAAGGAAAATTTGCTTAACATAATTTCATTTGGAAGGAATTAATTACTTTATCCAAGGTACCACTGTAGTACTGTATATTTTTGTAAACCATCAATGTTTATGGTTGTATCTTGTATTTGTTAATCTTGTAAACCATCTAGAGTGGCCTTTGTTGCTAGATGGGGTGGTATAGAAATCAAATAAATAAATAAATAAATAAATAAATAAATAAATAAATAAATAAATAAATAAATGTAATCTGTTTCAATTCTTTCCCAAATATTTGTTTGATAAATTGCAAACAAGTTGCAGTGAGTGTGACCGCTCTGACAGGTAGATTGATATTTTAAAGTATTTGTTTACCTGTGTATGCCTTCCAACAGAGAAAGGAGCATAGAAGTGTTAGGGAAAGGACGACCATGGTGGGGAGAGAGGGAAGAGGAGGCCAAGTGCCACCAACTACTGCTCAACCTCCAATGCAAAGGCAAAGCAGCCACCAATTTCCTCTTTCTTTCCTTCCTCCTCTTCACAGGGGTGTCCAAACTTTTTGCAAGAAGGGCCAGATTTAGTGAGGTGAAAATGTGTGGGGGCCAACCATTCAGCCGCATTTGGCCCCCGGGCCGGACTTTGGACAAGCCTCTAGGGACATGCGAGGAGGTGGGGAGGACGCTGCAGCAACAGAGCCAGGGGCGGGTAGGCTGGGCAGGTCGCTGGGGGAATGGATGGAGGCAGGGAGGGCAGGCAAACCGTAAAACTGCAAGCTGATGTCTCCATCCAGTATGGGAAGGGGCCAGCTGGTGGGGATGCATGACAGGTTGAGCCGGTGGGAAGAAGAGGCTGCAGGCCACTCGAAATTTAAAAACGGGCCTCATTTGGCTCCCGGGCCTGACTTTGGTCATGCCTGTCCTACCAGAAGTAGTACAATTACTGCTTGGTTACCTGTCATCTTTACATGCAATCGTTTTGCATTATCTCTCAGTCACCATGGATCCTCTGATACCAAAGTGGCTGCTCTGAATGTTTAACCTCCAAAGTACTGCAATATTATGCAGTGTTCCTGATACGTTCAAGTCACCTCAGTTTACTTTGCATCGGTTCAGAGCCCACCAAATACAGTTGGATACACTTCATTTTCCAAATAAAACTCTAAATCTGGGGCAGGTTCCCGATCAAAATGAATTATACAGGATCAGACTGTTAGCACTCCAACACTAAGCACTTGTGTTCAGAAAAGCCAGGGTTTTTTAGTGTAGCACTCAGGGCATAAGTGTGAAAATGAGGGCCAACCAACCGCTATTGGAACTCATTAAAATGTTTCAACACACCTGTATAACAATATTATGAATACTAATAACATTTTACATTCAGCCCCGAAATTACCACTCATATTTAACGGCATTTGGCAAAAAGCAAAACAAGCACTTCTCATATTTCTGCTCCTGACTAGTCCTGAGCAATTTTATATCTTATTTCCTACTACCAATTTTAGCAACTTTGACCGTTTTTAAATTTCGACTTTGGGACATTTCGTTTCAAGCTGAACTGACATCAGAGTCACGCACCTGACGCTGGGAAGATGGGAAGATTTTCTCTTTTTTTAATGTTTTTTTTAATGTTTTTTTAATGTTTTTTAATGTTTTATTGAATTTTCTAAACATAACAAGTTAAAACAAATAAATTGCTTGTGTGTTGCCATGTTGCATAGTTCAAATACAAGTATTTTCCCCATATTTCAGCCCAAGTGTTTGGAGTATTCCACATTTACATGTTTCTTTTCCATCATTGTATTTATCACTAATTTTCCCCATCTTCATCTAGTACAAAAAGTAAAAGTAACAAAGTACAGTATTAAACTAGCCTATTTAACCTTAACTCTTCATTTTATTAAGCACTTTAAGGTCCATCTGTCTAGTTCAATATATGATAGGCATACATTTATATCTATTTTCATCTAGTACAAAGGGTGAAGATAGTAAGTTTGATTTAAGATATCCTATCTAATCTATAAGATTCAGTAAATAATAAACATCACCAACCCATTATATTTTATCTATTCACCTAAGTTCTATCAACTTTCAAATATATCAATATGGCTGAGACTAATACTTAATGGGCCGTTTTTAAAAAGAGAGTTATATCTTGGTCTCTCAATTTCATAATACATTTAAATTTGAAATGTTCTATTCTGTGATATCTGGGAGTTGAGTCATGGCTACTGGACTTCTTTTTTGAGAGATAGAAACGTTTCGCTGTTCATCCAAACAGCTTCATCGGTCTATTCTGTGATACTATGCATAGGAGGAAAAGGGAGATGTTTGCTAGATTTATAGATTTTACGCTAGGCTTAATAGATTTCAGAGAGGTTGCCCTCTTATTCTGTTTCAGACGGAACCAAAGCACCTCAGAAGACGAACAAATGTATTTCAGCAGGAACTGTGTCTGATGCAAAGCCACTTACTCATGCACAACTTTTTGTTGCCTCTGTTTGATTTTTCTTTTTATTGTAGTTTAATAGTGCATTTTTGGGATTGGTAAGAACTCTCTTTATATCATCTGGTTAAAACAAGTCCAAACATCCCATTAGATCCTCCAGTCTCCTTGCTAAAAAGGAACAAACTCTGTGATTTTGATAAGATTGGGATGGGACAGGAATATCAAAAAAGAGATTGCCCGTCTCAACACAATTGCCATCCCAGTCTTTTCTCACCTGATGCGTGCTACATTTGAATCATCGGATCAGGACTTTTAAATGTCTAGGCCAGGGGTGTCCAAACTTCAGCCCTCCAGGTGTTTTTTGACCACAACTCCCAGAATCCCAAGCCTGAATGGCTACTGACAAAGGACTGTGGGAGTTGTGGTCCAAAACAGAAAACTGTTAGCTTCAAAGTTCATTGTCCTCTGTGCGGATAGCAGTCTCACATGAGTCACAATCTGGTGGCTTAGCTGAGAAGATTCAAGTTGGAGGAGCCAGGGACTAGAACATTCTCTGCTACTGAAAGTTTCCAGGATTAAGGGCTTTGTAGTGAAATGCAATGCAAACACCATCTAACCTCACAAAACACACCCCTGTCCACAAAAGATGAAAGTGACTGCGAGTTTTCAGTTATGGTCACTTTAGATTTCTTTTCTTTTCTTTCTTTTTCTTTCTTTCTTTCTTTTTTCTTTTTGCTCATTTTTAGGCCCTAAATGGATGTATGGATATTTTCAGAGATGCCCTGTTTTGATATGCAGGAGTGAATGGAAGGAAGAGATGTGAGTGACCGATGAGAAAGGGACAAAATCAAAGGAAAGAAATGGTCTTCACACTTTGGGTTTTTCTTCTCCATTCACAACTGGGATGCAACCTTGGCAATTTTTTCAAAACGGCATTTGGGTTTTGAGCTGAGAAATGTTACCTGCTCCTTCTACCAAGCAAGACGAAGAAGGCTGGCATAGAAGCTGCAGAGTGTGATGCGATTTGAAACCCTCGGTTTCCGCTTTGAATCCCCCTGCCAGGAATCCGTCCTTTCTCTTTGTCCGTCTTGACAAATCAAGGTGGCCCAATGCACATGATTTGGGAAATGGCCCACGGTTTGCTTGTTCCATGCCAGCATATTCTAAAAGGCCGACACTGGCATGATGGCCACTGAGGCCTGCAAAGCGCTTCTGCGTGCATTGTTCACCCATAGCCGTTCTGTTCGACTTGACGGCGTGACACCCAATGCAAAATGAGCCATCGTCATTCGCACATTCCCCTTGGATTCACATGCCAAATACTTTTGGACTGTCAGAAGCAGGATCCAGTGACTATCGTTGACTTGCTGCCGTTTCAATCATCCATGAACTTTCTGATGTGATTGCCTGGGAACAAGAATGGAAACTAATGACACCTCTGCTTAGATTCTTGCATGCTTTAAACAGGTGGAGAAAGTTTGGGGAGAAGGGAAGAGCTACATACAATACTCTGGTTCAGTTGACACTACAATCCTAAACAGAGTAAACAAGAGTAACAAGTAAACTTCCCCCATGTGGGGTTGATAAAGATTTATCTTATCTTATCTTATCTACACAGTCACAATCCTCTGGATGACGACAGCAGGTCTCATTTCAGACAGTTTCTACAGCCATGTCGTCCCGCCACCGAAATTAGCGTCTCTGTCTGTTAGAAGAAGGGGTTGCTGGCACCAAGCATTCCCCGAATATGCATGGTGATGATGTGGCTAGGCCAAAGTCTGCTCTGAAAAAGGAATAAAATAAGGGGCATTTGGGGGACAGCTATAGCACCTGTCAGCCAACTAGGTACTCTCCTTGAAGGACAAAGGGCACTCATTCGAAGATTAGGGTGTACCCATATTAGACAGATAAGAGAGGTGCTTTGAGAGAAGGGTCAGGGAGGCCATTCATGTGAGTATTGAAAACTCCTCTATCGACAGAGGTGGGGGGGCTCAGGGACAGTCTAGAAACTAAGTCTTCCAACTCTGGGAAGATTAGGCATGCTAACACAAGCAGTGTTATATATTTTGGGATGTGTATGTTGATATGGATCTAAGAAAAAAAGTGAAGGCTCCAGCTTTTTTTGAGGTGTGATTTTTGGGTAATTCAGGGTTACATTAGCAAATGACCCGTCATCAATGAAAGGTACAGGGAGACTGACCTGGGGAACAAAAGGTAGAGTTTTCTATTGAGAGTCCTAGCTCCTGTTTCGGGGGGTGGGGGGTGGGGGGTGGGGAGAGAACAAAACAAAACAGATACAGGCACAAAAGGAGGTTGATGCTTTTCCCAGTCAATGTGTTCCTTCTGTTCTTTTCAGTGTTGCTTTTTTGTATTTCTCGCTGCTTCGACATTATATGAACGGATTGAGAAGAATTTCACGGGGCTCCTGAGAAAATAGAAGAGCAACTTAGCTGGTGAGCCATCCCAATCAAGTAACTCCTCTGCAAGATGGCTGAGTGTGATCCATTTCATTTCAAGGGTTCTTAACAGGTCCTTTGTTATATTCACTCCCATAAGTTCCATTGAAGTCGGAGTCATCCTTCTGCCACACACATAACCGTGTTTATTTTTAGGGCCGAAGTAGACAGGAGAGCAGTTTTGCAAAGAGGACAAAATAAGCCCAGTTATTACTGCCTCGCTCAGCAGAGAGCCCCTGAAAGCTGCCCACAGTCACACAAGGAAAGTGTAAAGACCAAAGTGAGCTGATCTGCAATTTAAGGAACAGGGAAACTTTAGTGGAGGATAAATAAATCTCCTTTATTTTTAAAGGCAGCCTCACTACTAACTGAGACCATTTCAGCTTGTGTCTGGTCTGTTTCTGCCTTTAGGGTGCATGGATTCAGAAGAAACTGCCTTAAAAATAGTAAGGATTAGCAAGGGTGTTAATTTTGGGATCATGTCATTTCATACATGTTCATCAGTGAATCTGTTCCATAGTATATTTTGGCTGTTTTTAAGAATTTGAAGTTTTTTATATTTACTGCACAAGTTTTTGTTTGTTTATAAAACTCAAATCTATTTCCGGACATATTTTCCCTTTGTCAGTTTTACACAAATCTTAATTTTCTTCTATTCAGTCATGGCTCTGCCATGACTTTTTACTTGTAAAGCATGTGATATTCGACTGAGGTGGGCTTCTTCCTAATGGGAATAAGGCAGTCGTCTCTCTCTGCCTCATGATGCCATCGGTTGAACATGAGTGATGATGCCTGTATAACCCGCGTTCCCTCACTGTACTCTCATGCTATACAGCTCTCAGTAGCCGCTATCTAACCTACACATTTTCAGAGGAGTCTCCCCGTTGCACCTCTGCTGGTTAGACAGAGAGCGGGTGATTCTACTGTGTCTCTGTATCATAACCAATGGAAACTGCCGTTGCCTGACGAAGTGGCAGAAAATAATTATCCGACTCTTACGAAAACTGATTTGGAAAAAAGGCAACGGGAGAGCACCGGATCGTACAGAGTTGCAGAAGGCAGCTTGATCAGAAGGTAGGAATGGAAGGTTTTTTTTTTTTTACAGGAGCATTTTATTATTAAAAGAAGAATTCCTCCTCCCCTTTCCCCACTCTGTTACAGCTATTAAAAACCATGTTTTTTTGGTGGGGGGGGGGGGAAGAATGGAAAGCTTTGAGGATGAAAACCAGCTGCAAGACATCCTGGGGGCTGGGGGGAATATGGGGAACTAGGAAGAAAAATTTCAGAAGGGAATGTATCTGTTTGAAATGCTGGAATAAAATGTGTTCTTTCTGGCCGAATTCTCGGGAAATGTCTGGAAGTGCCCGAGCTGATTATAATTTGAGATGAAGAAGGTGAGTATGCCTGTCTCAACTTATTATGCATGGATTATCTTTGAAAGGGAAAAAAAATCCCCATAGTGATGCATTTGCTAAGCTTATCTTCAGATATCTTTATCTAAGGCTTACCAGCTAATTATTCAATATCTCCAGCAGGTGGAAATATTGCCACAGCTTTCTCAGTGCATCCCTGATGCCTGGTGCTCGGTATGTGTGTGGTTTTTGTGTGAACATCTCTCAAGGAGAATCATGTATTTGCAGTGGGTTTCTGCATTGTAGACTTCACCCCCTGCCGTGTCTCCTTCGTGACCCAGATAATTCGGCCGGGGCTGAGCCAAAAACAACTTCAGCTATGGTGGAAGTTTCTTTGGAAAGGAGGATGCTGGACAGGGGACAAGGTGATCCACATGATTGTATTCCCATCACCATTCACAGGGCGGGAAAGCTAGGCAGCCAATAAAATTTTCAGGGTAAAAATGGATTTATTTGAAATGTGGTGCTGGAGGAAAGCTTTGAGGTTCTGGAGTGCATTGAATCTTTGGAGTTGGTTCAGGTTAACCAAACTGAGGCTGCCCTACATCATGAGAAGGGAGGATTCTCTGGAAAAGGCAATAATACTGGGAAACGTGAAAGGCAGCTGGAAAAAAGGAAGACCAAATAACGTGATGGACCAACTCCCTAAAAGAAGCCACAGACTTGAGTTTACAAGAGCGGAACAGGGCAGTGGAGAGCAGGTGCTTTTTTCCAATTGTCCTTTTGCATTCCATAATGAAGGAGAACCCTTGCTCTGAACTGGCTTCAGAAGGATGATGCATAAGGAATGCCGTTTGTGATGGCATCGCAAAGAGAACTCTGAGGGAAGGCAATTGTCATTGCATTATGGTTTGGGCTGTAACTTCCAGCATGGCAAAAAGGCGATAGAGGAGCAAGGAAGGTGGAGGAGAGAGATTTGATGCATTCTTGTCACTAGTTAGGATGTGATGTCTTGAAAACATTGTCCAGTTCCTTGAGAAAGGTTGATACCAGTTCAGGACGGAGACACCAACGATGGGGTCTTTTAATTCTGTGTTTATGTGCGTGTTGCAATTTGCATGACATTTATTTTGCATAGATCTCCAATTTCTATGTAAGACTTTTCTATTTTCCCCCTTGTGAGGTTCTCTCTCTCTCATGTGTGAACACACAAAGACAAGAAGCACAACAGGGTAGGTAGATTAGTTCCGAAGACACACAGATAAGAACATAAGAACATAAGAAGAGCCATGCTGGATCAGGCCAAAGGCCCATCTAGTCCAGCTTCCTGTACATCACAGCAGCCCCACCAGATGCGTTTGGGAGCGCATGAGACTAGATCTCTGTCTCCTGATACCACTCTCCTGCATCTGGCCCTTGAAGTACCCTGGTACACATCTCCATCATGGTTTGTAACCTGTGATGGACTTTTCCTCCAGGAATCTGTCCAATCCCCTTTTGAAGGCATCCAGGCCAGATGCCATCACCACATCCTGTGGCAGGGAGTTCCATAGACTTACAACGCGCTGGGTGAAAACATATTTTCTTTTGTCTGTTCTCATTCTCCCAACCCTCAGATTGAGTGGATGTCCCCTAGTTCTGTTATTTTGTGAGAGGGAGAAGAGCGTCCCTCTATCCACTTTACTCATGTATTATTTTGTACATCTCAACCATCTCCCCCCTCAGGCGCCTTCCCCCCCAGACTAAAGACTAAATGTTTTAGCCTTTCCTCATAAGGGAGGTGCCCCAGCCCAATCGTCATTTTAGTCGCTCTCTTCTGACCTACCCAACGCTCCTACTTTTCTGTTTCATGCAATAAAGCAACCATTATTGCTTTTACTGTTGGAGACTTTAGAGAAATGCACAAAAAACAGTCTCTGCGTCCAAAGCCAAAAATAGCAGCAGGAACAACAGCCCTGCTGCCTTGTGTGAGCTCACGCTGAGGAGGAAATTTCTGAACCTTTGCTGTTTACCGTGTGAAAACAAATAAAGTCATGATTTGTGTTCCTCATAGTTGAGTTGTGTTTCTTTTATCTTTAGTACAGCCTTCTTTGCTGTACTAAAGTATGTTACTCATGTGTAAAAGGTTATTTTTCTTATTTGAAGTTTCTGGTTCACATGCTTATGAGGTAGCAGAGAGGTGGGGTTTTATTATGATTATGCATTATCAAAGCTCTTTTGTATAACATGAGCAAAAGTAAATAAAAAAGCACAGTGTTCTGCTTTTATAACACCCCATAGCACTTAAAGCACTCTCTGGGTGGTTTACGGTTTGATTATGCAGGCTACACATCCTCACCCCCACCCTCGTGAGCTGGGTACTCATTTTAGTGACCTCGGAAGGATGGAAGGCTGAGTGAACCTTAAGCCAGCTCCCTGGGATTGAACCCCAGGTCATGAGCACAGTTCTAGCAACAGTTTAACCACTGCACCACAAGCTCTTCATATATGCTGCAAACCATATTGTCCCAGTAAGGGGAGGGGGAGGCAGCTTGCACAATCCCTTAAGCTGTTTTCGATCAGTCACGCTCAGAACAGAAGCCTAGCTTTGAGGACGTTAGAACTGAGTGGCAACACATGCAGTAACTGATGTTCAGTAACACAGGGAGGCAGTAGGCAGACAGATAGCCAGGTAAGATTTTTCCTCTTGTCATTTCTAGATCGAAAGGCAGACTGGTACTCCTAGACTTCCTTCGTGTTTTTTCTGAGGCACTTCCTCCTCCGTCTCTTCCACCTTACTCTGCCTTTGCCAAATGAAGAAATGTAGCAGATCTGATCACACAGAAGCCAAGAAGAAGTCTATTTGCTTACTTGCTTTATTTGTTTGGGAAACAGTGAATCAAGTCATGATTTACCTGCCTGAGACCCCAACAAGCAGCAATGGCATTGGTCATAGTCGCCGTTACACACATCAGGAGGGGGTTATGCTCTACCATGGTGAAAATGAAGAGAGCTCCTTTTCTCAGTGGCCCTCCCTGTCCCAAAAGTCAACAATCCTCTGACTAGTTTTCTATTTTCAAGCTAAAGGGGTGTATGAGCAGGGAGAATAGAAATGATTCTTCAGGGATTTTTGTCCAAGGAAGCAAGCAAACAGTAATCAAACCGGGAACCTTGCATGAAAAGTTAATTTGCTGAATAAATTATAAGAAAGGGAATGGTTCCATTAGAAAAGGGGGTGCGGAGGGGGAAAGACCAACTCTATTTATTAAGCAAATTACTTGCTGCAAATGACTGATTTGGCGCTACTGCTGATGAATTGATCTAGTTTTTCTGGTTTTTATGCAGACTGCATTGAACGGTCGTGGGAAAAAGAGGAAGCGGAACCATTTCCATGCCTTTTGAAATCTATTGGTGCATATGACTTCCTCCTGCCATGCAGAATTCAGAGTGCTTAGAGCAGTGGTTCCCTACCTTGCATATGGAGATGAGGTTGAAATACAACTCTCCAAAATCCTGGCCTTCACTACAACTAGTAGTGAAAGCATCTGGGAGTTTTAGTCCAAGAACACTTGGGGGCCTGAGGTTGAGAACCACTTGGTTTAAGGGAAGAAACCTGGATTCAGGTCCTTGTCTCAACTCAAATTGGAATTGTCATGTTCATGCCACCCAACCTGGTGTATGTCCTTCTTCGCCCTTTAGAACAAGGTTGGAAAAGATGTGACCGTTTAGATTCTCTCTCTCTCTCTCTCTCTCTCTCTCTCTCTCTCTCTCTCTCTCTCTCTCTCTCTCTTTCTGTGTGTGTGTGTGTGTGTTTTACATGATCTGGAATAATCACCAGTAGGAGGGTGATGGGAATCCCAGTCCAGTGACATTGGCAAGCAGCATTTGCTCAGGTCTGGAAGGGTGGTATCAAATGTAGTAAACAGTTAAATGTCATTTTCTGGGATATTCAGAGGGGACAGGGTAAGTAGATTTGGCTCCTGTATTGTGTAGCAAGTTCATTTGACTCTGGAGATTTGAATTCATTCAAGGTGATGAGTAGCTGCCTAGATGCCCTCAGCACATCCGATCTCGCCTGATTTTGGAAGCTAAGCAGGGTCGGCCCTGGTTAATACTTAGATGGGAGACCACCAGGGAATACCAGGTGCTGTAGGCACTTGGAGTAGGAACTGGCGAACCACTCCGGTATTCCTACCAAGAAAACTCCATGGATATGGAGTCACGAAGAGTCGGCAACAACTGTAACGACACAACACAACACACAAGGTGATGAGTATTCCTTGACTACTTGTCCCTTGGCCTTTCTCTCTGTCCCACCACCCTCACAGGAGCCTTTGGTAGGAACACAGGAGAGGGCCTTGTCTGTGGCTGTTCCCTGACTTTGGAACTCCCTCCCATGGCAGGCAAAGACATTTCTCTTCTTGCAGGTGTTTCCTCAATGATGAGTGGTTTGAGAGGAGTTTAAATGGATTATTGTGCCCTGTTTTAAATGTGTTCTAATATTGGTCTCAGTACTCTTTGAACAATTATATATCCTTGTTTTCTTATGGTATGTTCTTATGCTTAGGTAGATATCCCTTAAGGAAATGCCAGTGCTAGGAGGGAAATCAAATTTAGGAAATGCACATTTGCCCTGACATATAATTTATCCTTGTATCCTGGAATTGTTTCTGCTGCTCTCACTAAACTCAAAAGAACCCCAGACTTGCAAGGCTCTTAGGAGATGGAACCATCCCATTCAGGATTGGTGGAAACAAGACCAAGAACGTTGTTGAATTTATTTGCATTTTGCTTGAGCTTGTCACACGAGAGCTATTCATGCTGGCCATTTCCAAACACTTAAGTGAAGTTGGAATGTTCATTAATATTCCGTAACACTTCAGCAACTGGGGCAATGGCCAGGAAGTCTTCATTTCCATTGGGTGTAACCCGAGCTCCTCCCAACCAATGGTTTGTAGCGATTCCAAAGAGACTGCAGTTAGTATTCTTTTTAATATTGCCAGTTTTATCTCCTGGGGATGAGATGGGGAAGTGGCGACATCACTTTATTCTTCTGCAGATCTACATGTCCTTTGATTTAATATGATATTGCATCGCTCGCTCTCTTTGATCAGCGCAAGCCTCCTTAAGGATTATCCCAAGATGGCTTTGTAAACAGGGGTGGAGAAATGACAGGAAGTACAGTAGAAGTAAAAAGCTGGACATGGTGTTCAGATGTAACATTGATGGAAACACCCTTCAGATATCTCAAGAAAGCAGGGGGGAAAGAAAAATAATTGGTGGTGGTGGTGGTGGTGGTGGGGAGGAAATCATAACATCTTTTGTAATACAAAGTGATAATTTTGGATTTTAAGGAAGAAGAACCTTGGGGGCTGTTACGAATAATTACAAATGTGTCTCTGTGTGTGTATTAGTTCTGTACCAAAAAATGGTCTCGTTGCTTTGAAAACTGAGATGAAAGTTTATGAGATTTCCCTGGTGGCTCTGCTGATATTTTTGCAGATGGAAAGCAGATCCAGATCAACTTACATTTTCTTAATGTCTCCAAGGCTGGTTGGGAAAGTACAAACAAATAGTTATCCTTTTGCCTCTGCCTCTGATGCCTATTGACTGAATACAGTGGTACCTTGTATAAAGAAATTAATTCGTTCCAAGTGAAATTATGTTAGGCAAATTTTCCTTTATACAAATTTCCCATAGGAATGCAATGAAAGAGTGATCCCATTTTTATGTTGTACAGATTTGCCCCATAGGCGATTCTATTAAGCAAATTTTCCCTATCTCCGGGATTTTTTGTTGTACACATGTTATGTTATACAAACCGTTTGTTATATGAGGGTCCACTTATCCCTTCTCCAAAGTGTGGACAATGACTCCATTTTATTATGGCGGCTTCTCCCCATCAAGAGGAGCAGCCAAGAGGAATATTTGTTGCTATGTGTCATCAAGTCAGATCCAACTTATGGGGACCCCATGAATGAGAGATCTCCAAAATGTCCTGTCCTCTGCTTGGCTCGGGTAAACTCAACCCTGTGGCTTCCTTTCAGGAGTCAAACGATCTCACAATTGCCCTTCCTCTCTTCCTGCTGCCTTCCACCTTTCCCAGCATTATTGCTTTTTTCCAGAGAATCTCGTCTCCTCCGTTTCGTAGTGTTTGCTTCCAGGGTGTGAAACGGAGGGCCAGGCGGAGCGAGCAAAGGTTGATGCGTCCGCCGGAGAAGGTCATGGAAAAGGCCCAATTAAGATGGAGAAGGAAAATATGACAGAGGTGGAGGAAGACCCGGGTCAAGGACTGAAAAGGGAGGAGGAGATAAAAGAAGGAGAAAAGGGAAAAAAGGAACAAAAACAAAAACCAGCCATAGGATTGGTTGAGGGTTACATGGCCATTACAAAGAGGGTAGAAATATGGAAAGATATTCAGAGGGATATAGAGGAGGTTGCCATAGAAATAAAAAATAAAGAGACACTGACGGTAGCTCAGGGAGATGAAGGGGAAACGAAGATTGATAAGGGAACCCAAGCAGGAGCAGGGAAATGGCAAAGAAAATCAGTGAGAATACAAGTAGGCAGAGGTGAAGAGAGAGAATCCGACAGGGGAGGGGGACAAAAGGAGGAGCTGCACGAGGAGAAGGAGGAAGGGAGGGGCCAGGTGAGGAGCAGGCAGGAAAAAGAGACAGTTAGGGGATTAACGGACAGAGTGAGGGGAAGAGGAAGGACAGTTGGGATACTGAGGGAAGAAGACAGGAAAATTTATCCCTCCATCCCTTTTGGAAGATATCTGGGGCGAGGTCATCAAAAAGGCAGTGGGAGAAAATATGAAAATAGAAGCTGTCCTGGACCATTTAGCCCTTTGAAATGGATCCCAGATTGGGGTTGGGAGTCCCCCCTACAACTCCAATCTCTCAGGATGGAGAAACCCTTCTTGGGTTTGAAAAGGAACACTCATTAGAGAGATCAGGAGGATCTAAAAATCCCTTTCTTCAAGACAAGAGAGTTCAAAACTATGTAAGTTCCAGTTATCCAAGTTTACCTTTGTTAACACCCCATGCTCCAGAACTGTATGCAAGAAATGACAATGAATCTTTAAATGCCATGTTGAATAAAACTTTATTAGGTTTGGAAAACCAACAGACTCCCGTCATTGCATCACCAGCTGAATCTTTAATAAATTTGAACGAACCTGCACAAATTGGCGCCCAACGTGATAAAAAGAAATTAAACAGCATGACAGAGGAGTCACTGTGGCTGCGTCACACAGTTCAAAGGCAAGAAAAAATGCTAGACATACTGGTGGAACAAAATAAACAGTTGATTGATCGCATGGGGAGATACGAAAGGACAGCACCCTGGCACACATCCTCGCAAGAGACACCGGAACAACCAATGCAGAATTCAGCAACAGTAAAAATCCCGATTAAATTACAAAAAATGGTACCGACTGATGATATAGAAACATATTTAAATATGTTTGAGCGTACAGCATTAGCTGCAAAATGGCCACAGGACCAGTGGGCACTCATTCTAACTCCGTGTCTCACTAGTGAACTGCAGGAAGTGATCGATGCCCTCGGGCCAGTAGATGCTACCAAGTACGAAGTAGTTAAAAGGACCATTCTGCTCACCTTTAACATCTCAGAAGAGGTCTACCGGAGAAAATTCCGAGACCTGCGCCTACAAGCAGGTGTTCATCCCCGACCTTTAGCACAAAGGATGAAGGCGAACGTAATTAAGTGGCTTCGACCTGATATCCATACTTTCGAAGAGGCCATCGAGCAGATAGTGGTGGAACAATTGCTAACAACGGCAAGCGTTTCCGTAAACAATTGGGTGAGGCGAAACCAACCCAAAACGCTGGAAGACGTCATTCGCCTCCTAGAAAATTACAACCAGAACAACGAACGCCAGCCCAACACTCGCGATGTTACAAACCAGCTCGGGGCATGGCGGGATCGCATGATGACTTCCGACAAAATGGCCGCCGCGATGATGAAAGACTCTCCACAGTGCACCTCTTCACCGAAACTACCCTCTTCGGTTACTAATATAGGAAGCAAAATGCGCCGCCCGACGTCAAAACCCACGTGGGGACAACCTGACAGGCCGAGCCTGCCGTTTCCAGAACTAAAAGATCGGAAATCCGTATGTTATATCTGTGGTTCCCCCGATCATTATAAGAGACAATGCCCGCAATTAAACTGCGCTTGGGTGGCGACGGAATCATCTACGGAAACGTTAAACACATCTGGAGGACCACGGGGCTGGGAGGTGGATGCATGCGTTAATGGGGAATGGAAGCGGGCATTGGTAGATACCGGGTGTGGACAGACACTGGTCCGGTCACTGGCTGGTGCTGGGACCGAAGGAGGGGTATATATACAGTGCATACATGGAGACACTAAATTATACCACACAGCTCCTGCATCGATAGAGATCCATGGGTCTATGTATAACATACAGGTTGGCATAGTCCCAACTTTAGCGAAGGAAATGTTATTAGGACGGGATTGGCCAGGCATTAACGCTCTCATCTCAGCGCAGGATGCTATGTGCATAGATGCTACACCTGATGGAATGAAACCATGGGAGGAGATGTCAAAAACATGGAAGGACATGACACAAGCTTCCAGGAGCCGGGTGAGGACATGGCAACAGGAGGACGATTCTTTGACTAATGTTAGGTCATCTGCAAAGGCAGAGGGGACTATATCTCAGGGTGAAACGGGAATTGAATGTCGAAACGGTTTGCTATATTACATTGAACAGGATGGGACCGATAAGGTAGTAGTGCCTAAGGGATGGCGGCATGACATTATGGTTCTGGCACATGACATTCCTCTTGCAGGTCATTTGGCTCGTGACAAAAATGTTGGCTCGGGTACGACAAAGATTTTGGTGGCCGCACATGGCCAAGGATGTTAGTTCCTTTTGTCAGACATGTCATATCTGTCAGAAGACCCAACCGGCCCCTAAAAAAGGAGGAGAACTAATTCCTATGCCCCTAGTAGATAAACCTTTTGAGAGGGTGGGCCTGGACATAATAGGGCCCCTAAAACGATCCTCAGGGGGCCACACACATATTTTGGTGATAATAGATTATGCGACACGGTACCCAGAAGCAGTCCCGCTCCGATCTACCTCGGCTAAGATACTAGCACGGGAATTGTTACAAGTATTCAGTAGGATGGGGTTCCCACGCGAAATTCTGACCGACCAAGGCTCTAATTTCATGAGCCAAACGTTGCGTGAGATGTGGAAAATATTAGATGTCAAGCCACTTCACACAACGGTTTATCACCCCCAAACCAACGGGTTGGTGGAGCGATTTAATAAGACTCTAAAACAGATGTTACGAAAAATACTCCTGCGATCACCTTCCAATTGGCACTTAATGTTACCACCTCTAATGTTTGCAATCCGCGAAGTACCCCAATCCTCCACCGGTTTCTCACCTTTCGAACTACTTTATGGGTCCAATCCTAGAGGCATATTAGACCTCATTAGGGAACGGTGGGAGGAAGGGGAAGACCAAGCCTCTTGTACTGTACAATATGTCGTGGAGATGCGCAATAGGTTACGCATGGCGCGTGACCTCGCCAAGCACAATTTAAGTATATCACAAGGCAGACAAAAAAATTATTATGACAGACGTATCAAGCAACGGGAATTACAAGTAGGACAAAAAGTTCTACTACTCCTCCCAGCAGATCATTCAAAACTAATGGCGCAGTGGCAGGGGCCGTACACGGTCCTACGCAAAGTTAACGCGGTTGATTATGAGATAGAGACCCCAGATAAAAAGAAGAAAACAGGGATCTATCATATTAATTTACTAAAAAAGTGGGAGGACAGACAGGTTTTTTGGGCCGACACTGAGTACAACGACGATTTGGGCCCAGATTGGAATTCAGGGAACGGAGAACTTATTATATGCCAACCTTTAACAGAGGCACAATTGAAAGACGTCAAAGAATTGCAACAACAATTCTCAGACGTCTTCTCAGACAAACCAGGGAAAACCACCTGGACTGAACATTGTATACATACTCCTCCAGGGACAGTGATCAGAGATCAGGGGAGGCTGTGGCCACGGCACTTGATACCGGTCATCAAAGAGGAGGTTCAGAAGATGTTGGACTTAGATGTTATAGAACCATCTAGCAGCCCTTGGCGCAGTCATCCGGTTGTCGTTCCAAAACATGATGGAACTGTCCGTTTCTGTATAGATTTCCGAAAGGTCAATAAGGTCTCAAAATTCGATGCGTACCCCATGCCTCGCATAGACGAGATTTTAAATCGCCTGGGGGAGGCTGGGGTGCTCTCCTCCCTCGATCTCACTAAAGGATACTGGCAGGTTCCCCTCAGACCATGTGATAAGGAGAAAACTGCTTTTGCAACACCCCAGGGTCTCTTTAATTTTAAGTATATGCCTTTTGGGCTCCACGGGGCTGGAGCTACTTTTCAACGCTTGATGGATAAAGTACTAGACCCTTTCCAGGAATTTGCAGTAGCATACATCGACGACATTGTAATTTATAGCAAGGATTGGGACCAACATCTACAACATTTAACGCAGGTGCTGGACAGGTTGAGGCAGGCTGGACTTCGAGTGAACCCCAAGAAATGTAAGGTGGCACGCACTTCCATAGATTTCTTAGGATTCACAGTTAACAGGGGCACTATCATTCCACAAACAGATAAAGTAGACAGAATGTCCGCATGGCCTATTCCCCGCACAAAGAAGGATGTACAGAGCTTTTTAGGATTGGCGGGATATTATAGGCAATTTATAAAGAATTTTTCTACCATTGCTGCCCCGCTAACTGACTTAACCCGAAAGAACAAGCCAAGGAGGGTGGTATGGGGTCCAAAAGAACAAACTGCTTACGACGCGTTAAAGCGGGCCCTGTGTTCATACCCTGTCCGACATGCTCCTGATTTCAACCTCCCATTCATATTGCAGACTGATGCTTCCGATAGGGGAATTGGAGCCGTCCTGGCTCAAGTTAAAAATGGCAAAGAACACCCAGTACTATATCTCAGTAGAAAACTAAAAGATAAAGAAAGCAGGTACGCTACTATAGAAAAGGAGGCCTTGGCAGTGAAGTGGGCTATCACGTCGCTCAAATACTACCTGTTGGGAGCACGGTTCACTTTAGTAACTGACCATGCACCACTAGTCTGGTTAGAGAGGATGAAAGACTGCAATCCGCGGCTGACTAGGTGGTACTTGAGTTTACAGCCATACGCTTTTGATGTGTTATACAAGAAGGGAAAGGAAAACACTAATGCTGATTATTTCTCCCGCCAGGGCCCATGGGTTGATGAATACTCCCCGCGGACGATCAACTTGTCGGGGGGGGTGTGTGAAACGGAGGGCCAGGCGGAGCGAGCAAAGGTTGATGCGTCCGCCGGAGAAGGTCATGGAAAAGGCCCAATTAAGATGGAGAAGGAAAATATGACAGAGGTGGAGGAAGACCCGGGTCAAGGACTGAAAAGGGAGGAGGAGATAAAAGAAGGAGAAAAGGGAAAAAAGGAACAAAAACAAAAACCAGCCATAGGATTGGTTGAGGGTTACATGGCCATTACAAAGAGGGTAGAAATATGGAAAGATATTCAGAGGGATATAGAGGAGGTTGCCATAGAAATAAAAAATAAAGAGACACTGACGGTAGCTCAGGGAGATGAAGGGGAAACGAAGATTGATAAGGGAACCCAAGCAGGAGCAGGGAAATGGCAAAGAAAATCAGTGAGAATACAAGTAGGCAGAGGTGAAGAGAGAGAATCCGACAGGGGAGGGGGACAAAAGGAGGAGCTGCACGAGGAGAAGGAGGAAGGGAGGGGCCAGGTGAGGAGCAGGCAGGAAAAAGAGACAGTTAGGGGATTAACGGACAGAGTGAGGGGAAGAGGAAGGACAGTTGGGATACTGAGGGAAGAAGACAGGAAAATTTATCCCTCCATCCCTTTTGGAAGATATCTGGGGCGAGGTCATCAAAAAGGCAGTGGGAGAAAATATGAAAATAGAAGCTGTCCTGGACCATTTAGCCCTTTGAAATGGATCCCAGATTGGGGTTGGGAGTCCCCCCTACAACTCCAATCTCTCAGGATGGAGAAACCCTTCTTGGGTTTGAAAAGGAACACTCATTAGAGAGATCAGGAGGATCTAAAAATCCCTTTCTTCAAGACAAGAGAGTTCAAAACTATGTAAGTTCCAGTTATCCAAGTTTACCTTTGTTAACACCCCATGCTCCAGAACTGTATGCAAGAAATGACAATGAATCTTTAAATGCCATGTTGAATAAAACTTTATTAGGTTTGGAAAACCAACAGACTCCCGTCATTGCATCACCAGCTGAATCTTTAATAAATTTGAACGAACCTGCACACAGGGATAGCTCAGGCTTCATCGGTTCTAAGCCTCACCTGTTTGTCTCTCTGGCAGTCCAGAGTACCTACAGAGCTCTCCTTCTGCACTATATTTAAATCAGATCAATTTTCTTCCCGGTCCACTTCCTTACTTGTCCAAATTTCACATACATGTTGATTTGAAATATGTTAATTCGGATGAGCTTGCTCTTGGTTCCCCAGTGGCAAATCCTTATAGGTGGCAATCATTTTTAGCTTCTTTATTGCTGCCCTTCCATGTCTCGGTCTTCTTGTGATTTCTCGGCTACAGTCTCCCTTTGGACTGATGACTTTTGGTCTCCTTAATGTTCAACTGTAGTCCTGCTTTGTCAATTTCTTCTTTCACAGTCACTAAAGGCTGTTTTAAATCATTGCTGCTTTCTCCCGGTAAGATGACATCATCTCCATATCTCATATTATTGATGCTTCTTCCAGCCATTTTTATTCCCTCTGAATCTAGTCTGGGCTACTCTGTCGTATGTGGAGAACAAATGACTACAAGGGCTTAACCTCTAAGTCATCTCCTTAAGTAACATGGTCCCAATTCATTCTGATCAGCACATGGACTAGAAACTAGCAGCAGATGAAAAGGTCAGCATCAATGAGAATTCCATTTCAGTTCATTTTTTCATGACTTATCTTCCTTCGTAAAGTATTTTATATTCAGTACAGCAAAGACATGAAATTTATATAAAATATAAGATGGGATTGAAATTAAAAACAGACTCATTTGTCCAACCCAACCCAGTCTGTATGGTTAATTCTTAATTATCTGTTTGGTTCCCTGTTTATTCAGAATTAGGATAGCTTTTTTACCTGTTTGACGGAACCCTTGGAAAGAGGTTCATGAATATTCTAATGGTAGACCAATCCCAGAATGTGGGTGGGGTTAGGTCCTATAAAAAGAGTGACAGTGGAACTGTCAGGAATTTAGTCAGAGGGGGAACTGAGAACTGAAGAGAAAGATCAGGAACTCAGTCCGTGTTAGTTGGCAACAGGGAACAGTAACTGATAGAGTTAGGGACTGGATAGGGTCTGTCTAGGTCTAGGATATGTTTAGGGACTTGTTTAAGCTACATCTTGAGAACAAGTCAAACGGAAAGTTATGAAAACACGCTATTATTTATGTATGTTGTGAAACTAAATCAACTACATCTTTATGTTGAAAAGTTAACACACGTGTCAAGTCCCAATTCTTTATAACAGAAATAAGTACAGGCTTTAGTAAGTGGTGGCAGCAAAAGTAAAAACAGTTTCAACACACTTTTAAAGTGCGGCCAGGATGTAGAATACCCAGTCCGTCACAACCTGTTCTTTAACACCTATGCAGCCATCAGGTACAGTTACTGTAAGGAGGCTCCTTCGCTTGGACATGTGTGAGCAGGGAAGGATTGGTTGGTTTCCAAACCCAAGTCATTGAAAAAACTCCAAGAAAAGTTGCTGGTGCCACTTACGTCCAACTTGACAGCGAGCCCTGTGACTTGACTCCCCACCCCTCCTTAAATCTGCCAAGACACAGGACACTTTTACTTGGGATGCCTGTATTTCTTGGGCTGCTTATTTCCTCCTTATTACCATGACATGTTTTCCAAAAGGAAATGCTTGTCAAGAACCCCAGTGCGGAAACAGTGAAAAGGATAAGAGCTTCCTATCCTTACTCTGTAACCAGTGCAGATAATACACCCAAGGCATCAATAACACACCCCTTGCATAAAAATGGCTGCATCGACCATTCCTAGTGAAGTCAGATGTTCCTGTTTTGGATACACTCCGGTTCCCAGTTCAGGTTCTAATGCAGGCATGTCCAAACTTCACCTCTCCAGATATTTTGGATCGCAACTCCCACAGTCTTTTGTCATTGGCAATCTAAGCTTAGAATTCTGGGAGTTGTGGTCCAAAACATCAGGAGGGCCAAAGTTTGGACATGCCTGTTCTAATGCTTTGCACTCATTCCTAATAGAGATGGGCACAAAATGAGCGATTTTTCATTTTCGTTTTCGTTTTTTCGTTTCGTTACACAACGAAAACGAAACGAATTTTTAAAAACAAAGAAAACGAAAACGAAATGACCCAATTTGCCGTGTTTTTTGTTTTCGTTGCAGCAGATGCATTGAACTAAAAAGAATGCTAACGAAACAGCAAGTTTTCATTTTCGTTTTCATTTTTTCGTTTCGTTACCTAACGAAATAAAAATGAAATTTTTTGCAAAAAAGTCACGAAAATGAAAACGAACCAAAACGGACCACTAAACGACCAAACGACAAACGAAACACCATTTTTTTGAGTCGTGCCCATCTCTAATTCCTAAGATAAACTGTACTATGCCAAGACAGTATTTGTGCTCTGTTTAGATCAGGGGAAAGCTGGTATATTGACTTAATGTGGCCTTGGCACCAGCTGAAACAAGCTTGCCCACACATGTCCAAGTCAAAGAGGCTACTTAACTACAGCCTCTGCAGCCTGACAAGGCAAGGGCAGCAAAGAAAAAGCTAAGGAGAAGACACCTGGGGTCCCTTTTCTAGTATCTCCAGCATCTGCTTACTTGGAAACTTGCAAGAGCGAGAAACAGCCCATGCCATCTGCCCAGCAAAATTTCCATGCCTAAAGGATCCCTCCTTTTAATACGGAGGAGAAAAGGGAAATAACTTTGCAGTACAGGGTTTCGGGCTGTTTTAAATCTGTGCCTGAGGAGTTCGCTCATCGTTATCACGGCCATCAGCATCAGCATCATTTTGGTGTCTTTAAGGTTTACTGGCACTCCTAAATTAATAAATGTTACAATACTGAACAGATTGGTAAGCCTTGGCTGAACGGAGCATCACTACCCTTTTATTCGGTCTTCCATAGCTGTTGGGATTTTTAACATCTTCCCCACATTTAACTCAGTGCAGCCGCATAGCACCAATAATATAATATGCTACTTTTCATTTGTTCTACAATCAGAATAGGTGCATGTTGAGGGGGAAAAATGGAAGGCAGTGTCTAGATCTCACTGGACATTTGTCATCTCTATGGCTTCCTTCAACAGGGTTGATTTTCATATCATCCCTCTAAGAGTGTGGTTACACTATTAAAATAAATTGAATGATGCGAGTCAAGTGGTTTTTGGTCATTGCATGTGTCCACTTGGAAAAGCTTTTAAACTGTGTTGTATGTGGTTGAGGTGGTGACACGGGCTGGTAGAATAATTGCATTTGTGGCTTTGTTCTGCACCCACCTATTCTCTCGCTGGCTGCCTTTCCCAACCACAAGCCACAGGGAAGGCACACCAGTGAGTGGAAGACCCCCACAGACACTATTAACACCAGCAGGGATGTTTACATATGCCAAATTGATTGAACATAAATTGATCTCATCAGCAATTTAAAATAAAAGATCTTCTCACTGCAGAAAGACATTTTTCCTAAGAAGAAGAAGAAGAAGAAGAAGAAGAAGAAGAAGAAGAAGAAGAAGAAGAAGAAGAAGAAGAAGAAGAAGAAGAAGAAGAAGAAGACATTCTTCTCAGGCAAGTAAATAAAATACTGTATATACTTGAATATAAGCCTAGTTTTTCAGCCCTAATTTTGGGCTGAAAAAAGGGGCCCTCAGCTTATATTCGGGTCAATACTTTTAGCCACTGAGGCAAGTCATCTGTGGCTAAAAGTCATTTTAAACATTGCATGCTGCTTCTCATGACCCCGCTCTGCATCACAGGGGAGTGGCACACAGTGTTTAAAATGACTTTTAGCCACTGAGCCAAGCATCAGTGGCTAAAAGTTATTTTAAACATCACAAAGGAAGAGCTGCCAGGTCCTGCTGCATTTCCCACCCTAGACTTATACTTGAGTCAATACGTTTCCCGAGTTTTGGGGGGTTAAATTAGGGGCCTTGACTTATACTCGGGTTGACTTATAATCGAGTATATACAAGTAAATAAAAAACAGTGCTTCCATGTTCGATGTGTGGTCACCTTTTTTTCAGAAAAAGGATTTCAAACATGCTAAACTGAATTCAAATACTGTACAGAATTTTCTTCTGCATGTAACCACACTCTAAGGTAAGGTAGGCTGAAAGATAACAATGGTTAGAGCTGTGTGAGCATCAAGAGCCAGGTTGAACAGTGACTTTGGATCTGGATGTTCAAGACCTACCTGTCAATGGAAGAATGGGTCCATTTTCAAACCATGTCACTTTAGAATAGAACATGGGAAATTCCCAAAGCTAAATCCAATTTGGATTCTAATTACAGTATATTTTGGACTAAATATTAGCGTTGGCTAACACGATCATTCATTTCAATTGATTTTACTCGATTTGGGACTAGAGATGGGGATGAATTGGAAAAAAAATGGTGATTCATTTTGATTTATGATCTGCCGAGGGCAATGAATGACAAAAAGCATAACTCAGAAACTGGAAATATAATCTTTCCCAAACTTTAAGGGCTTGTAGGAGAGAGAGAGAGAGAGAGGAACACCCTCTGCAACTGTGGTGTTTTTAGGTGCATTGAGGGGCATTTTATAGCACAACAAATAAAAGAATTAAAATAGCTAAATTTCATCAATTCATATTTGTTGGGGATAGCAATTCATATGAATGTGAATTGACAAATTAGCAATTTTCCAATTTACTCTCAAATGCTTTCACGGCTGGGATCTGATAGTTGTTGTGAGTGTTTTGGGCTGTTTGGCTGTGTTCTGGAAGTTTTTCTTTCTCCTGCGGAAGAAAAACTTCTAGAACACGGCCAAACAGCCTGAAAAACTCACAACCGCTATCATTTTTCCGATTTTTTTTTAATTCATGCTCAACTCCATTTGGGACATAAAGGAAATACCTGTAAAAAAAACCTGGTAGCAAATTCTAGGAGTTTTAGTATAACAATAACGTTTGTATATAATATCATCTAATATAATAATCTTACAACTGCAAGAGACCCTAGGAATCACGGAGTCCTGCCTTTTTCAATGAGCTACAATGGGGAAATCAACCCCCCAACCTGTGGTTCTGCCACTAGATACCTAAACCACTGGCTATCCAGCAGTTCTAAGGGCCTTTTCACACGACCCCTAAGATCCGCTGGCCACTTAAATTCGGACCAGAGATCTTAGGGGTTTGTCGCCGTTCCTGCGTTCCCACCCCCTCTGCACTCCTGGCTGCTGGCTGCATGAGGGGAGGGAGATAAAAAGGAAGAAAAGAATGCCGCTCACCTCCGTTCTGCCATCCCGGCACTGCATTCAGATCTCTTAAAGGGGCGGGGGGGGGGGCAAAAAAAGAACAAACAGAAGCAAGGAGAGCCCGGCAGTCACTACTGTTATATCCGCATCAGGAATTTTCACCCTCTGAGAGCAGGTACATGAAAAGTGCACTGGGACGCGCTTAGGTGGATGTGGTCGCACTTAATTATCTGTAAACTCTGGAGCTGGTGGGGAAATAATTTTAAGCTCCGGAGCTGGGAGCCATTTGCCGCGGAGTTTAGGGGTCGTGTGAAAAGGCCCTAAGCTCTGTTGTTGGCATGGGTTCATGTATGCTACCATTCTGTTGCAATTTTACATTCATAAAAAATCTCATGAATAGAGATGGGCACGTAATGGTTCACCCCAGCAGACATAAATAGGAACATAAGAACATAAGAAGAGCCATGCTGGATCAGGCCAAAGCCCATCTAGTCCAGCTTCCTGTATCTCACAGTGGCCCCACAAAATGCATCCGGGAGCACACGAAACTAGATATCTGTCTCTTCAACCACTCCCCTGCATTTGGCCCTTGAAGTACCCTGGTTTTAAGCTTAGAGATTACACATCTCCATCATAGTTTGTAACCCTAAGGGACTTTTCCTCTAGGAATCTGTCCAATCCCCTTTTGAAGGCATCCAGGCCAGATGCCATGACCACCTCTTGTGGCAGGGAGTTCCAAAGACTAACAACATCCATTTCCTGTTAGGTGGGGGTAACACGTCACCAAGTGGGGTGTCTGATTGGGAATTCATCTTTTATACTTGGGCTAGGTCAATTGTTAGCTGTAAACAATAAAGCTTGAGCAGTTTTATTCTAATCAACATGTTTGTGTGGTTATTTCAATCCCCTGGTTTCAGGAGCTGTCCGTTGGGTTTGGTAGTAAGCGACCACCTTTCTGTGGTCACAGCTATCAAGAAAGAGATGAGACTTAAAAGAAAAATAAATAAATAAAAAGAATTTAGAAGAAAAATCACACCACAAATTCCTAAAAAGATAAGGGGCAGCAACAGGGGAATGAGGAAAAACATGCCTGTTAAATATTACCCAGGCTTTCTCTGTTGGCTTAAATGGTTATCAAGAGGCATCTAAAACAAGGTGAAATTTGTCATTTTCCAAGGAGTACAACCATGGAGAACTAATTAGCAAGAGAAGTTTTACCCTACAGGTTTCAGAATTAGTCTTTAGGTCAGAGAAATGCTAATGTGAGAAATATGGTTCTGAAGTTTAAAGCCTGCTTTCAAGAGAAGCATCATTTATATATATATATATATATATATATATATATATATATATATATATATATATATATATATATATATATATATATATATATAATTTCAAAACCAAAACGGGGTCATTAGATGGAATAATTTAGATGGGATTTTAAATAAAAAAAAAAATATTTCCATGCAGTCGGTCCAAAGCTCTTAAGTGATTGAAATTCAGTTAACATAATCTGCTGAATATTTCACAAATCTGCAATGCACATTCTTTTGCCTGATTCATTAAGTGAAATAAGGTGGGACCCCTGGAGAAATGTTAGCATAAGTACTGATGGACCCTCTTCCTCTGCTCACCACACTTCTGAGAACTGAAGATTGCTCATTGCCTGTCATGATTTCTCTGCTGGGCTCCAGGTCTTCACCACCTTTATGAGCAACTTCTACCCATGAGTCTACATCTCAAGGACGGAGAATATATGATTCTTTGATTGACACTGGGACACAACTCCCATCTGCCTTTGTTAACATAGCTAAAGATGATGGATTGTAGGAGTTGTAACACAGAAAAAGATCTAGGTCTGTGTTTTGGGCCACAACTCCCAGAATTCTGAGCTTCTATTGCCAATGACAAAGGACTGTGGGTGTTGTAATCCAAAACATCTGGTGTGCCAAACTCCCTCCCAACAGAGGCCAGGATGGACCCATCTCTGCTGTCTTTCTGGAAACAGGCAAAGACGTTTATCTTCAAACAAGCTCTCCCTGAATGATGGACTACCTATTATGTGTCTTTATATAAATCTACCATACACAATTACATAGACATTGTGTTATAACCACTTATAACTTTGTGTTTATATCTCCTTTGTGTGATTGCAATGACACTATGATTTCAGTGTTAGTCTCCATCCTCCATAACTTTGGATCGTCTACCGTGCATGATTACATGGAATTTTTACTCTCTCTTTAACTGCTCGCATTCTCTCATAGCTTTAATGTTGTCTTTTAATGCTGTAAGATGTCCCTCAATCCCCTGTTCTCAAACTTAAATATGTCTTATTTGTACATGGACTGTATATTATCCCTTATTACTGTACGCTGCCTTGGTTCCTTTTCCAAGAAGAAAGGTGGGGTCAAAATACTCTTAAATAAATAAATAAATAAATAAATAAATAAATAAATAAATAAATAAATAAATAAATAAAAGATGGGGAGTGATGGTTAGCAACAACCTCAGGATTTCACCGCCCTCCATGGAAAGGAGATTGGAAAGCTGGTAATATTTGGGGGGGGGGGGAATATTTGCATCAAAGGGTATCTTTGTGCCTCTCGTTCTTCCCAAAAATTCTTGATGGACCTAGACAGCTGCTCCTTCTGTGGCGCCCACAGGCCTTAATACACCAGTCCATTTCAGAGGCTCAGGTTGGAAATACTATCCACATTTTATTGCATCTCTTTCTCTATTTTGTTTTTCAACCCAGCTGTGATGTCTGACCTTGAGGCTAATGACAGCTTGCTGGTCTCTGGATCAAAATAGCTTTTTTTGCCCGCTTCCTGTCTGAAGTTCTCTGAGAAATGAGCTCACATTCCCAAGACTGCCTCTCTGGTTGTTCAGTGGGTAATTCAACACAAGCATGCGAACACCCTCCCTCCCACCCCGCACACACACATATACATAGACAAATGCACACCCATGCTCTCCCATCTAGGATGATAATCTCTAGTGAGATTGCTGCCTATTGCCATTTTCATTCCCAGCTGATCCGGAGCCTTCTCTTAAAAGGTATTTCATCTCAAAGGAAATGGTAGATTATGTACAGCTGTGTGCATTTAAAATCCGGCCAGAATTTGGAAGGAATCTGTGTCGCATTTTAATGTATCCCAGCAATGTGGAGATGCTCTTTGCAGACAGAAATAAGGCCATTCATGAAATAAGGCCGTACATACTAAATTTTACCTTGGGGCGCATGCGGAATGAGTGTCTGTCTTGATGTATATAAGCTTCCCCCCTCCACCCCTGAAGGAGGCCAACGGAAATGTAAGGAAAGTATATATATATACTGGTCTGCGGCGAGATTTTCGGCTGCTCCGGACGCGCGGTTTGTCCGCTCCAGCCGGCGCCCCCCCCACTCATCGGAGGCTCCTTTGCCTTACCGGGGGAGGGCTCCCGGCTCCATCCGTGCAGCCGAGGATCGGGGCCTTGTCTGGCGAGGCGGGCGGCGGCCGCGGCGGTGGCAGCCTGCCCGTGACCGGCAGCAGCAGCGGCAGAGGCTTGCGGCCTCGCTGCGCTCTGGCCGGTCTTTTCTTTATTTGACAGGCTGCCGATCAGCTGGGCTCCCCGATCGGAGCCCTGATAAGGGCTCAGGCAGTGGGAGAGCTCAGCGGCGGCGGCGGCGCAACCAGGATGGGACTTCTTTGATGGCCCGTGTTCATCCGGGCCGTCTGGTCTGGCTAGGGATCTCGCAACGGGGGGGGGTAGATTTAGGGGGCGGGTTAGTTAGGGTCCCGGGGGGCGGGCTCCCTGCTCCCGGGGGGGAGATAGTTAGGCTTTAGGGAGGGGGGTTAGGGCGTGCATGGGATCCTTGTTTCTCTGGCCTGCCCCGTCAGCTCGCAGTGTGCAAGCACTGGCTATGGGTCGGCAGTCGTTGTTTTTGCCAAGCACACTGGTCGCCTCATATTATATCGGCGTATAAATAAATTGACAGCCCAGCTGGGTCTGTCCCAACAGTTTCATAAAATGAAAGCACTGGGCATGTTTAGCCATGGGAATACCCATTCTATAGTGCTGGACTCAAGGCACAGGAAGCTTCAAGGGTCAGATGCAGGGGAGTGGTATCAGGAGACAGATATCTAGTCTCGTGCACTCCCAGACACATCTGGTGGGACCACTGTGAGATACTGGAGGCTGGACTAGATGGGCCTTTGGCCTGATCCAGAAGGGCTCCTCTTATGTTCTTATGTTCCAAGCCAGATTTAAGGCTGAATACCAGGGAAAAATCCCTCTTAGCTGTTAGAGCAGTATGGCAACCAATGACCTCAGGAGGTGGTGAGCACACCAGCTCTGGAAGCATTCTAGAGAAAACTGGACAACCATCTGTCAGGTCTACTTAGACTAGGATCCCTGGACTTGATGGCCTTAGAGACACTTTCCAGCTTTGTTAATCTATAATTCTATGATCATAATTGGCTGTAACCTGGTGGCAGAATCCATGTTCTCCATGGAGAAGGAGGAGGAGCCCCATCTAACATAATGATAAAGAAAGAAATGTAATAAAGTAAATAAACATTAATAAGCAACATAAGACCAATTGATTGTCCACCAGTAGATTGACAACACAATTTGGCAGCATTTAGGAGAGGAAGTGTTGGAAGAGACCTCAAGGGCCATCCAGCCCAACCCCCTGCCATGCAGGAACCCTATCAAAGTATTCCCAACAGATGGCCATCCAGCCTTTGTTTTTAAAAAAAACCAAAGAATGAGATTCCATCATCCTCTTTGGCAGCTTATTCCACAGCTGGACAGTTCTAACCATCAGGAAGTTCTTCTTAATGCTCTGACAAAATTCCATGTAGAGCATCATAATCAGCAACATCTTGAAAGTTGGGAGTGAGGGAGTCATGTGCTGCACTTTACCCTTTATTCTTACCTCTCCTGTTTTGGCTTTGCTGAAATAAATGTGAATTAAAATGGTTTCCAACTAACTCTTTCAGATTTGGCAAGGGACTACATCATGTTGCCCCAAGGCTTATTTTAAAAAGTAGGTTCTAATTTCAAAGCACCATTGGGCTTTAAAAAGGGAGACTCATCTCTGGAAGCAATACCCTGAGGGCATTATGATTTTAAATACTGTGCTGCACTAAATCCATGTAGCATTGCTGTTGACTTCAGTCAAGAAGAGAAGAAATAGTTCAGGATGAATTTCCTCCCCTTCAAAATGTGGTTTACCATTTGAGGAGGAGTGCAGAACTGAAGTATTTTTGATAGGAAGATGTTTGAGGTAAGAGGCCCATGCCATCCTGACAAAATCTACCTTCTCATTTCTCTGGGGAATATCTAGGGGGGGGGGCAATGTTGAGAACCACTCTTCTAGAATGTGAAATAGAAACTTGAGTCTGAGTTAAAGTGGGTCCTTTTAAGGAAAGAGGTGGTGTACACGTATTTTGTATGAATGAATGAATGAATGAATGAATGAATGAATGAATGAATGAATGAATGAGGTGCTGCTCATGACAGATGGGAGTTAATTCATAGCTCCATGCCCCCAATCCTGCTCACCTTCAAGCAAAAGCAAAGTGTTCTGCTTATATACCACCCCATACCACTTCAAGTAGTCTCTGGGTGGTTCACAGTTTTAATTGCAGTATGCAGGCTACACCGCCCCTGCCCCCGAAAGCTGGGTACTCATTTTACCAACCTCGGAAGGATGGAAGGCTGAGTCAACCATGAGCTGGCTACCTGGGATTGAATCCCAGGTTGTGAGCACAGTTGTACCTGCAGTACAGGCATTTAACCACTGCACCACGAGGCTCAGTTAAATGTTCCTTCTAATTTTTAGCCCAGTTGTATGGGGGACTTTTCCCTTGTACATGTGTCATGACTGGAACCAAAGCGGCTGAAAATCAGTCACTGTGGGTGCATAGGAGAAGAGGAACCCTATTAGGAGGGAGGCAGAGTCATATGTGCATGCAGATGTACACATCTTAGGCCAGTGATGGAGAACCTTTGGCACTCCAGATGTTTTGGACCGCAACTCCCAGAATTTCAAGCCTAGATCACCCATGAGAAAGGACTGTGGGAGTTATGGTCTAAACCATCTGGAGTGCTGAAAGTTCTCCACCACTGCCTTAGAGGGAACTTTGCCTTCAAGTTATTTCTTACACTTTTCTTAATGTGTGGTGAGGTCAGGATTGACTTATCACATCCCTAATAAAGTTTTCAAGGCATGAAGCGGTAGATAGTCTTTACGCCTCTGGCTGCAGAGCCAGAGGCCAGGAGTTCAATTCCTCACTGTGCCTCCTCTACAGGACTTGGTGATCTATAGCAGGGGTCCTCAACCTTTTTAAACAGGGGGCCGGTTCACTGTCCCTCAGACACTGGTGGGAGTTGGACCCTGCAGTTCCCCAGTATGGCTCCAAGGGGGGAGAGGGAAGGCCCGACCTGCTTCCCCCCCCCAGCCCAACGCTGGTGGACCCACTTCTACTGTGGCTCCAAGGGGGGTAAGGGGAGGGTCCGTCTTGCTCACCCCACAAGATCCTACAGGCAATGGCAGGCATTTCCCTCACATTGACAGCTAAGGTGGTAGCAGCTGTTGCTGCTGTGTGGTGAGTTTTCAGCTCAAGTGGGGGAGCAAGTGTGAGGTTCTGCAATGGCCGGTGGACCAGATTTAGGACCCTGGCAGGCCAGATCTGGCCCATGGGCCATAATTGAGGAGCCCTGATCTATAGGGACCCTTCCAGCTCTGCACTTGTAAGACTTACATCAGGGGTGTCCAAACTTTTTGCAAGGAGGGCCAGATTTGGTGAGGTGAAAATGTGTGGGGGGCCAACCATTCAGCCTGAAGCGGGGAGAAAGGGCATGGTCCGTGTGCATCTGCAACAGCCACAAATACTCTAGTTTCAAGGCGCCCAAAGGCCTGGCAGCTGTTGCACAGCCCGGGAATCAGCCCACGCACACCCAAGATGCACCACTGCTTGCATATGCTGCCCTCCTTTTCAAGGAGGTGGGGAAGATGCAGCAACGGAGGCAGGAGCGGGTAGGCAGGGCGGGTGGGGATGGACGGAAGCAGGGAGGGCAGGCAAACCATAAAACTGCAAGCTGATGTCTCCATCCAGCATGGGGAAGGACCAGCCGGTGGGGATGAAGAGTCTGAGGGCCACTCAAAATTTTAAATTGGGCCGCATTTGGCCCCCGGGCCGGACTTTGGACATGCCTGACTTAAATATAAGCGAAAGATTTGAAGACTGCTCTTACCAGTTCTGCTCTCCCACCCTGAATTCTGCAACTGTGAAGACTCAAACCCAGTCATCTGACTATCAGTTGGTCACTGTGCCCACTACAATAAAAAGGTTTATTTCCCAGCAACTACACACTAGTAAGCTCCAGGAATAGGAGGCAATGTTGCTATCCCATGAAATAGCATTTTCCTAATCTGACTTGATCTTTAGAATCCTCTTTCCGATGCACATTCTCTGGCTGCAACACAAGTGGCATGATGATTGTGATTTGATTTTCTCCCCGCGATCCCTGGACATGGTATTGATAAACCTCTTCTCCCTGCAAGATAATGCCAAGATTAGGCTGCACACAGCTTTCTTCTTTCTCTACTCCCAGCCCGAGAAATATTTTCAGCCACTTTTCACAGAAGGCTACCAGAACGATCCACCAGTCATTCTTAGTTGAGCTGGTCCTTTTTTGCATTGCACGATTTAACGAGCAGATGCACGCTGACGTTGGAGAAGAGGACGTCATGAGATATGCTCAATGAAATGGCTTAAGCAAGAGGAAAGGGTTTGGAGTCAATGACCCATGGTGCCAAGCGAAAGCAAAGCATCTGGCAAGTGGGCACATGTGCATGTGAGGCCCATGTGCTTGCTCGGTGTCCCTGTACATCAACGTAAGCGGTGATCAGAAGTCCAATTAGTAAGAATTGTTTTTCAGTTCACACACACACATACACACACACACACACACACACACACACACACACACACACACACACACACACACACACACACACACACACACACGCAAACACCCCTACTTGCTGAGAGCTCTCTGTTTGATACCCTTGGTGTTACTGCATGCATGTCTTTTTTCCATTGTCCCAGTCACTGCAACAATTCCCTGTATGCAGATGCTATTGTGCATTTGTGTAGGATCACACACCAAACCATACTGGCCCTACTAGATGTAAACTGCTGGCTGGTTTCATTGAATACATGCAAATAAAACTCCACATTACCCCCAAGTCTGTTGAAAGGCCTCATCCATCACCTTAAATACCCTTCCAATGGCTGCTCTTGTCTTTCTGGGTACATAAAAGTGATGATACCATAATATTTCTTCCATCGTTGCAAAGAGCCTAATAGTATGTTTATGGTGCCTCCCACAACATAATAGTATACACTTTTAAATTACCTGCAAACAGTCTCTCCCCCACTTAATTGACTCCTATTTTCCAAGAAGGATATTTTAAAAAGTGCCTCCTAAGCAAATATTCTGTTTTTTCCTCAAATCACCACAGAGTTCAAGGGCAACCCTATAATGTCATGCACCAGATAGTCAGAAGCTTCTGCTCCATCCTGATGTATATGTCAAATATTTATGGAGGGGAGGGAATGATAGTTTGGTGGCTGTCGAGTCCTATCCAGAGACATTCATTAGTGCATCAGAAAAAGGCATGCCGGCCCGATGGACACTGAGAAAATGGTCAGCAATCAGGATTTATTTTATTTTATTTTTAAAGTATTTATATGCCACCTTTCTCCTAATGGATCCAAGATGGTTTACAGTACTAAAAAATGAACAAAAAAGTCAAAAGCTATATAATTAGCTATTATTTAATTTAGTTAATTTAACAACGATGCTGTTGTTGCATTTTATCCTTTAAAAATTATTTATTTTGTTTGTGGGTTGTTTTTGGGGAGTCTAATTATTTTTTTTAATAATTTGTTGTACACCGCTCAGAGTTCCTGGGGGAAGTTGGGCAGTTAATACGTACAAATATAAATAAATAAATAAATAAATATTTAAAAAGCATTTAACAGATGCAATAAAACTCATAAGCAAGATCCTCAACATCCAAAAGACACAAGTAAAACAACAGAATAAAATCCTGCCATTAAAAAAAAACCCTTGGTCAATCAGTCATTTAAGGAAAACCTGTTAAGTACTGATAAGAAATTATAAGGAAAGTCAAACCCAGACCAGCAGGGTTTGATCTGTGCACTGGATCAATTTAAGCTGTGCTGGAACTCCTACTAATACCTGTGCTCTGTATATTACTGGCTTGCTATATTCTTGCTGTATACTATCTATAATTCTGGTTTCTATGTCTGTCTAATAAACTACATGAACTAACTCTCTGCGTGGCAATTTTTGAGGAACCACCTGTTCTTATCAGTACCAAACCTTTCTGAAGGGAAAGCTCTTTGTCTGCTTGTGGATGAAGAGCAAAGAAAGAGCTGGCCTGGCCTCCTGCAGGAGGGAGTTCCAGAGTTTATTGGGACCAATGAGAGAGAGAGAGGTGTCTCTTGTGACCCCATCAGGTGCACCTGTGAGGGTGGTGGGACTGAGAGCAAGGCGTCTCCCGATGGTCTCAAGATCCAGGTCAGCTGACACTGCATAGAATCTCCCATTGCATTTTAAAATGCGGTGGGCCAGGAAAATTTTGGAACGGCTCCAGCAGCTGAAATCAGTATGAGGAGAAAAAAAAGACCTTATTTTGCTTCCATCATCTTTTTCTGTCTTGCTTTGATGTTTGGTACTTGATGGTTTTTGTACTTTTGGGGTTGCTTGGGGACGGAACTCCCACTTCTGTAAGGTACATTTTTCTTTGTTGCATATCTAGAAGTATAATATCTAGCCTCGATAACTTTTTCCCTGATTATTTGGCCAGAGGGGTGGGATATAAATACAACCATCCAACCAACCAACCAACCAACCAACCAATCAATCAATCAATCAGTGGTTTTTTTATTTTGTTTTCATTTTAATGAATTGGGAGTATATGGGAACACATTTTTATTTACCTGTTGCTAGTTGCTTTCTTGGGATTCCCATGCAACATAATTACTTGAACACTGCTTGAACATTTCCCATAAATATCCATTAAGCATCTGTTGTTAACGTGTAATGGTTATGCATGGTTTATTTTCTTTCTAACCGTGTTATTGTGGTTGCTCAACTACAGAAGGAGCAGAACCTGAATATCAATGATTCTGGCCCTGGGTACAGTAATACATTATATTGTCAATTCTCAGTACAGCGTGAATGACAAGTCACAAGTAAAATTCAATAAACGTCCCCATCTCCTTTCCCTTGTGAGTTTTTTTTTAAAGGAAAAGGGAAATAAGGGTAAAAGGAAGCTGGGAAAGTGAACCCCCTTCAGAGTTAGGTTAAAGTAAAGAGGCAGAAGCTGGTTAACATGTGACGTGTTTATATGTTATAGTTTATGCTAGTATTCATTTGATCTAATTTAATATGTTTTAGTTTCTGTTTTGGGGATTTTATTTCTTCACATTGTACTGTTTTGTATTATATAACTTTGGAAACCACCCAGAGTGGCCTCTTGGCCAGATGGTTATGTGGCATATAAATCTAATAATGAATAAGATAAGATAAGATAAGATAAGATAAGATAAGATAAGATAAGATAAAATTGCTGTTCCAACACTTATGTGGCAAAGCATTATGTGATAATGTTTTCAAGATATTTCTTTGAGAGACTTCCTCTTTTAATTCCATTTTACCATCTATATAGAATATTTTATTTTATGACTTGTGTTTGTTGCATACTGTATGTCATGGTTGCTTGCGCAGCATGGAATCAACAGGTGGCAATGGCGGACCCGGGAGGGAGCTCCGAGTGTCCCAGCTTGGGTGGGACAACAGACGGCCTCTTCGCTCAGCTTGGGGGGAGGAAATCTTGAAGGCCTGCACCCATGGGGGTTTCCAGAAGCGGAGAATAAAGGGTGCTGCCACCTGGTGGCGCTTCCAGGCACATCTGGGGACGGGCGGGTTTCCCGATAGAATTGGATCCGACCCAATGCCTGGCCAGAGTACTGCAGTTCGTCACCAATGCCAATAAAGCTGTGGCCTCCACATTTTCCTCAAGAGCCAAAGTATCAGTGTGGTTAATTGGTTAACAAGCACCAAGGCTTGGCACTAGACCATAATAAGTACATTTGAAGGACATAAGTTTCAGAATCCAGGGAAAAGAAGTTGTTCACATCTTCCGTAGAGATACAGAAATAATCCTCCTCCTCCTCCTCCTCCTCCTCCTCCTCCTCCTCCTCCTCTACCTACCACAGTGCCACAGTCACATACCAATTTTGAAATTAAAGTCAGCCGAGAGATGGCCTCATTCATTTGTTCCTTGGAGACACTTAAAGGTCTCTTCCATTTATTCACACAGAATGAAATATTAGCTTGTGACATTCAAATAACGTTCTGGGCGGAATTAAAACATCCCAAGAAGGATTTTTTTTTAAAAAAAATTCCTTCCCCTTTTTCGCACTCTCTCCTCACGCCACCCTTTTGCATTCTTCTACCAATTCATTTGCTAATTGCTTTGAGATTTGAGCTGCTTGCGGGAGGTCTCTCATGCCTGAATTTACAATGTACTATTTATTCCTTGCTAGTTACTCTTTCTCTCTTTCATTACACCGAGAGGTAGGTTTAAAATGTCAAATGTCTGTGAGATAACAGAAATGAAATGTTACCGAAATGTTGATCTTCTCAAACTTACCCACAGTTTAACATCATGAACTTCTCCAGGGAGAGTCGCCTGTTTTTCCTTAATTGGCCTTTTGCAGCTGTGCCTTTGATGGCCACTTGTTTGGAAAATCATTGACCAAGGAAAGTCCAGGATGCCAAAAAAAGAGAGAGATCTGATTATACCTGCATATTAAGCAATAGAAGTCTTTATCTCATGGTCTCTTGGATTCTGTGAGAAAGAGAGGAGATAAATTCTTTCCCCTCTGCAATGATATTTTTCTGTATAAACTGGTCCCCCCCCCCCCCGTTCTGAGAATGTTCTGACAGGATGTCTCTGAAGCTTCATGGTCATTCCCCTCCTCTCAGCCTGCGCAGAAATTATTACAATCCCCGACACCAAATGGCATGCTTTCTGCACAAGATTCCTTGAAAAAATCTGTTGAAGCATTGAGAACTTGGCAGTTCCTTGCTAAAAAAAGAGGAAGACAAATAAATGAATACAGTCTTTTTCCTGTGTATAAGACTATATTTTTGCCTAAAATTGTTAGACTGAAAATTGAGGGTTGTATTATACATGGAAATAAGCCGAGGAGAGAACCTTGTGGTTGTTAAACTGTATTTATGTATGTGTTGGAAAAGTATGTTGGGGGGGTTATACATGGGGGCATCTTATAGGTGGAAAAATATGGGTACGTGGGAAAAGTGGAAAACCAAGGCATTTTGCTGGAAGTCAGATAAATCTATGATTTGTGCATTTTTACATCAGAGGGTAAGAAAGTCTGCAAAACAGAATTCTGTGGTGTGCTTCCTTCATGGCATCCCAAGTGAGGAATACACCTCTTCAGGCTTATTTTTTTTGTCCTAGCAATCTCTTTGAGAAAAGAAACCAACATTGCAGTGTTTGCAATATCATTATTATTATTATTTTGACATCCTGCTGTGAAGTTCTATCAAAAACAAATACCTTGATCTCTTTCCCCAAAGACAGCTTCTTATTATACTTACCGCACACACAGCTATTTTATCTTCCCCTCTTATTTTTCCAGTGACATTTCTCTCCACAGAATAATCAGTCAATGATATTCTGCTCATTAAAAATGGCATTATTGCTGAGCTCTCTGCTCTTGACTGACAACATTATCCATCATATTTACTTCCCTGCCAGTGGTCTCTGTCTCAGTCATGGCTGGACCCATTTCCCTGCATTCGTGCCCTTTAAAAACCAATCCTTGCAAAAGATTCCCGACACGCCATTTAGCCAAAATTGATTGCCAGACCATGGGACAAACTTAATTGATAACTTTCGTTGGACTCCGTCAATGTGTTCTTTAGCTGTTGTTGTTTGCATTGTTCCTACATTTGAGGCAGACCCGGGTGATGATGTGTGGACACCTGTACCCACTGAGATATTTCCGTTCATGCTTTGGCCATGTCATGGGTGGAGAAGATTAAAGTATTTTGGCTTGTGTCTTCTTATGTTCTATGTTTGCACGCATTGGTACAGAGGAGAACTTGTTGTATCAATGGAACTTCCAGTCACACTTTAGACCCCATATCTAATAAGAGAAACCATAAAAGGAACAGCATATGCAAATGTCTTTCTCCTTTAAGAAGATTTTACTTTATTTTATTTATTTTTGAATATTTTTACCCCACTTTTCTCCTTGGAAAAGCACCCAAGGCGGCTTACAATAGTGAGAGACAATATACAGCCCAGAGCATTTAAGACTTTTTCAAATTAAGAACAGGGAATTAGAAGACAATTAGATTGTTACAATCATGTGCTGATTACTATAATAAAGGGAAAAGGCAATGCTAATAATTCTAGAGAGAGAGAGCTGCTTTGAAATAGCTCTCTGGTTAGGTTTTAAATTATATATGTATAGAAAGGTATAGAAAGCATATGAATGGTGATTAGATAGATAGATAGATAGATAGATAGATAGATAGATAGATAGATAGATAGATAGATAGATAGATAGATAGATAGATAGACAGATATTTGCATTTATTTGGTTTTTAAGGCTTATCTGTAGTTCCACCAATAAATATTCCTTTGCCAGCATGAGTTGTCTCTGCTGGGCTTTTTTCTCCTTTTTAAACAGGTCCTAAACAAAATATCAAAAGAACCATTTTTATAATGGTTGGTGTAGGATGTCAGGTCTCTTTGATAAACTTAGGCTGAACTGAGTCCCTCCCCTTCCAAAGGTTGGGTCTCCAGGTCTCCATTTTGAGCTGTTAGTCCCTGCTGACCAGAGGGAGATGGAGAGGTGGAGAGGTGCTTCTCGGACACGTGCCTGATATGAAGCCTTCCTGGGTTTTCAATGGACCCTGACCAATTCAGTAGAAAAAAAAAATTCTTACCTGGTCAGCTACACCGGAGTGCTCAATCTTCAAACCTCCAAATTCGCCCAACGGTCCTGTGGTTTCTCCATGCTGGTTCCATCTTGCACATAGGCGGACACATCTCTTTCTCCCTCATTCTTTGTGTCACTGTCTTTTTAGTAAAACTTATTTTTCCACTATTGGTCCAAAGCCCAATAACTTTAATTTAGTCTTCCAGCTCTGAGTGAGTGTTTAGGTGATGATAAGAATATGGATGGCTTGGGAAAAGTTCCCCATGGGTTCAGAATAAAATCTTGCTGATTATATTGGGACTGAACCTTCAACCTTGTTGTAGCAAGGCAAGTCTTCTGCTGCTGATCTATAGTTCATATCCAGTATGTCATTATTCAGATCCAAGATAGTGCTGATGCCTAACCTTTTCAGGGGAAGCAGTTCAGCAATATCATGAGCCAGATTTTCTGGAAATTCCTCTCCTGCCAGGCAATAAAAGGCTGGAGTGACCATGAGCATAAAGGGACATAAATTGTCTGTATGGAGTTCCAAGCAATAAAATCTTGGGGGTTTGTGACTGACTTGGCCATTATGTAAAGAAAGATGGGCTGCCACAGGTTATGATTTAATGCCATTGCCCCTGTCAGAATTTATTGCAGGTTTAGTCTAAACACTTCGTCTTGAACAAGTCAGAGTAGACTGGACCATTGCATAAAAGCCAACATGGAGTCATAAGTGCTGGAATGCAGCACCGTCCTCGTATAACAAACAGTTTGTATAACATAAAATCTGTACAGCATTAAAAAAATTCCGGAGATAGGGGAAATTTGCTTAACAGAATCCTCTATGGGGTGAATCCATACAACATAAAAATGGTCACGATTAGGGATTACTCTGTTTTCAATGCATTCCTATGGGAAATTTGTATAAAGGAAAAATTTGCTTAACGTAATTTCTTTTGGAAAGAATTAATTTCTTTATACAAGGTACCACTGTACTTGACTAATGAGACTAGTGGTTTTCAGTCTTGGGGGTGGGGGTAAATATAGTGATTATTTAGAGTCACTAGTCCATAGGTGCTGCCTAGATGCCCTAAGCACATCCGATCTCGCCTGATTTCGGAAGCTAAGCAGGGTCGGCCCTGGTTAGTACTTGGATGGGAGACCACCAGGGAATACTGGGTATTAGAGATGGGCACGAATCAAAAAATGACGTTTCGTTTGTCATTTGTCATTTGGAGGGTCCATTTCGGTTCGTTTCTGTTTTTCGTGAATTTTTTGCAAAAATTTCATTTTCGTTTTCGTTCATTTCGTTACCATTTTGTTACCATTTATTTCAATTTTTTGTGATTTTTTTTTTAGCATTTAAAGCAGTTCACTGTATTGCAGTAACGGAAATGAAACACACGACAAAATTTCCGGTGTTTCTGTATGTTTCGTTTCATTTTGGAGACAAAATTCGTTTGTTGTTTCGTTGCATAACAAAATGAAAAAACGGAAGCGGAAACAAAAAATTGTTCGTTTCGTGCCCATCTCTACCGGGTATTGTAGGCGCCTGGAGTAGGACTGGCAAAACCACTCCAGTATTCCTGCCAAGAAAACTCCATGGACATGGGGTCACGAAGGGTCGGTCACGACTGTAACAGCACAACACACACACACACACAGAGAGAGAGAGAGAGAGAGAGAGAGAGAGAGAGAGAGAGAGAGAGAGAGAGAGAGAGAGAGAGAGAGAGAGAGAGAGAGAGAGAGAGGAGTCCATAGGTGGAATCTCAAATATGGCCTTGGAAGCCAGGCTGTTTTTCATCCAGTGCTACAGTATTTCCTCACCTTCTGGTCTCTTGTGGCATTCCTCTCTTCTCTCCTCCCCTTTCCTCCTCTCTCTCCCTTTCCTTTTTTCCCCTCCCCCAGATGCTCTAACTCCTTGCTCTCAACCCCACACCTGGTGTCTCTCCTTCCATCCGATTTATTCTTGGTTTTGTTGGGTCCATCTGGTGCATATAGATACATTTTCTAGGTCCTGTGCTGTTGCTGGGTCTTAAGGTAAAGGTAAAGTTAAAGGTTCCCCCCACATGTGTGTGCTAGTCGTGTCCGACTCTAGGGGCGGTGCTCATCTCTGTATTCAAGCCGAAGGGCCAGTGTTCTGCAAGTCTGTGACCATGTGGCCAGCATGGCTGTTTTACCTTCCTGCTTTTTACGGTGGTACCTATTTATCAACTTGCTTTTTACACACTTTCAAACTGCTAGGTTGGCAGGAGCTGGGGTTATCAGCGGGAGGTCGCTCTGCTGTGTGGCACCCGGGATTTGAACTGCCAATCTGCTGACTTTGCAGCTGACAGTTTTCAGAGCTAGTCCGCTGAGCCACCATGCCCCTTCGCTGCTGGGTCTTGTGGAAGCCCTAATGGTAACACAAAGGAAGTCCTCTCAGGGCCAGGGCATCGGTAGCAAGACAAAAACAGGGAAAACACCACAAACCAGAGTGGTGGAGCAGAGTCTGTGAGGCAAGGCAACTGGAGCACACAGGACTCCTCTGGAGTAAGGCAGGAACAAACAAGGAGCAAGGCAGGAACTTGTGGGACACATGGGAGTTTTTGGAAGCAAGGCAGGGATCTTCAGGAGCACACTAGAGTCTTTAGATGCAAGGCAGAGACTTACTGGAATACACAGGAGTCTTGGAAGCAAGGCAGGAACAAACAAGGTGCCAGACAGGCACTTGGCTTACACAGGAACAGAAGGGTGTAGGGTAAGAGCCCAAGCATCTCCAGGACACTTGTGTTGCTGAGAGAAAGAACAAAAGCATGGGAAGATGCTATATACGGCATTTCCAAGGCCTCCAGGTGCACCACATAACTGTCCTTGACCTGTTCCCTGCAAGCATCCACAAAAGGCATTCCTGCCTTTGCCAATTCTTACAGGGTTCCTGCACCCCTGACTTGGACAAGGCCTCCCTAACTTCCTGGTTGAGTTTCAGTCACCAGAGCTTATGAAACGAGAAGACTGGTGGGATGTGATTCTGGTGCTCCGACCCCTGCCTTGCTCCAAATATCAACATGGATCTAAGTTGCCCCCAGATTATGGAATGCCCTCCCATGGAAGACCCGCCTGGTGCCAACAATGATGACATTCCAGTGCCAGGTAAAAACATTCCTGTTCAAGAAGTCTTTTTAACTGATCATTGTGGGTCCTGATGGCGATATTAGTGCAGTGTTTTAATATATTGTATTTATTGTATTTAAATGTTTTATTGTATTAATTTTATTGCAACTCGATGTTTTAACTGTTTAAATTGTTTACTTTGATTGTGAGCCACCCAGAGACCTTGGGTAGTGGATGGCATACAAACTATATAAATAAGTAAATAAAATAAATAAATAATCCAGTCCCCTCCCCTTACACCTTAACTTATCATGTGCCAGTGTAGAACACATATGAAAACACCCTTGTGCTGAACCAATGAGCCCTAGTGCTGGGGGTGAAATATTAAAAATACATGTCCAGATTTTTAAAGCCATCAGATATTCAGGCATTACATTCTGCAACACTACTTGTATGTCTCCTTGTCTGGACACCTGGAGAAAGCATCTGGAGACAAGGGGAGTTCAGGTGGTACCCTGAGACCCACTCACCTTATGAGAGATCTGAGTTCAGACCTCTGTTTAGGTTGAAATGTCACTGACTGTTCTTCAGCTTGAGCTATTTCAGGAGGTTGTTGTGCAATGGGAGGAGATCAGACCCATATTCCATTATATAATGTCTGGATGAAAAAGGTATGCATAGATAGATACACACATACATTTATAGGCGGGGTTAAGCATTGAAATATTTGAGAAAATATAAACATTTATTGTAATACAGAAAGTGTTCTGACACAGCTGTCGAGATAATTATTGTGATAAATTTTTTTTTGAACTGAAAAAAAAAATAACTAGGCTGAGAAAGCGAATGCTACCAGTATTGGCTGACAGGTAACTTTCCAGAGAGGCCTTTTGTCTAGAGAGCTTTCCAGAATTACCTTTCATTTCAATCGATTTAATGGTTTGCAGAGGCTTAGAGGTGCTTAAAGTATTTTCATTGGTCACGGAACAATCTGCTTTTGAGAGAAATAACCTTAAATCCTTCTCAGCCACATATATATTTTTAAAGAACTCCTGCTGATGTACTGCTATGAACAGAAACCATGCAGATACAATCACGAGATAAGACACTGCTTTGTTTTGTGAAGGGTTTTGAATTTGTTGAACTTGAAATCATTGGTGGAGTGATAAAGTCTACCTCCATGTGTGTATTTGGTGATAAAAGATTCATTGTGTAGAAAGAGTATTAAACTACTCTGGAAGAAAAGGTGGACAGAGTTCAGAATCTGTTGTTGATTTAAGCTTGCCCGAGAGAAATTGTATAAACCTTGGTGAGGAATAGCCATTTATTATTGGTCCACAGGAGTGCGGCAATATATCGTGTGACAGCAGAATTCAGCACTCCATAAGCCAAGTTTAAAAAAAAGAAAGAACAGTAGCCCAAAATAAAAACGTATAACTTTGAAACCGGATCTTGGATAAGCACCCATTTGGAGGCACAAATGTAGCAGATAGTTGACTCTTGCTCTTGTAGACTACTATTGACACTTGTTGAAATACAGCCCTGTGATTGCTTTGTGTTTGGTGGAAAGGTGGTTAACTAATGAAGAAAGAGGAGTCAGCTTCTGGGATTTCCCCCTGTGTGGTGTCACTTTGTGAATGAATACAAGAGGGGATCCTAGAGACCATCCTAACTGCTGCTATTGGTTTTTATCAACCCTCAGCCTGTCCTTTGCAATGTAAAGTTTGGCATCCTTTTTGTTTCCTTCTGACAACGTGGGCACAATATTGTGCAGCAATGTTGGGTCATTTCCTGGCTTTCTGATTCATGGATACAGAAGCAGAATATCCATATTCATAAAGTGGATCTTTTTTGAGGAACTGGATTAACAAGGTGCTGGTTGTGTTGTGGAGTATACCCCCAATTCAGTTAATGTCCAAGAACACAACCAGCACCTTGTTAATAAAATTCAGTGTGTTCCCAAAGTTTTACTCAATTTGCCTTATCCAAGTTTAAATCAGCAATACAAATCTTGCTATAGTAACCACTTAGCGTGATGTTTGTTTCAGGCCCACCGCTGGCAATGGTAGGATGCCTTGCTGGTACATTGAGCTATGTTAAAGATCAAAGCAAAACAACTCTCCTCCTCCCCCTTCATCATGTTTGTTGTGATTCTGAATGCAGAAGCTCAGAACAGTGGTACTGAGTTGTACACAGGCCATTCTCCAAGGTCCTTCCGACAAGACGTTCTTCTGTTCCTTCCCTTTCTGCTTCTTTTTATTTTATTTTGAGTAGGAGGGCCAGGTCATTAGGAATCTGTTATTTCAGGATGCAAATTCAGATGTGAAAGATGGGGAGACCTCTGTAATGCCAGAGCAGTGGTGGATTGTTTATGCAGTAATTGTTTTCTCTCTCTCTCTCTCTCTCTCTCTCTCTCTCTCTCTCTCTCTCTCTCTCTCTCTCTCTCTCTCTGTGTGTGTGTGTGTGTGTGTGTGTGTGTGTGAGAGAGAGAGAGAGAGAGAGAGAGAGAGAGAGAGAGAGAGAGAGAGAGAGAGAGAGAGAAAATGAAGATTAAGGTGTAAATTCAAGCAGCAGTAGCATCCTCAGAATATGCAGGGCAATGAAAACACAAGGATGCTTCTCAGCCCGTCCAAATGAAAACCACAAGGGTGGGTCTGAGCATGTCTTAATGCTGGCTCCTAAAGTCATTAGAATGACCCCCAAAATCTACAGTTCCCAATTTTCCAGCATGCCAGGCCATAGATGTTGGGGTAATCTGGAGAATGGAGCTTAAAAATCTGTGTTTCACAGATATCTGTGAACAAAGCATGTCTCGGTGGGCGGAATGGCTTGAGATAGTGTGTACTGAGGGAGGAAAGGTGTCCATGAATAAAGCTGAGTAGATGTGGGAAATATTAGTTGTCTTGGGCTTGGAATTGTTCAGTGCTACCCATTCTAACCGGTCAGCCTCTTGTCACATTTCAGATGGCATTTATGCAATTTTTTTCATTGATTTCCGGCATCCAATGCTCATTTGATCAATGACTATCACTGTGGTATCCATGGCTATTAGAGATGGGCACGACTTAGCGGTATTCCCATTTCCGTTTCCGTTACTCGTATCCGTTACTCTACGGAAACGGAAACGGGAATTACTCCACCAGAATTCGAGCTCGAACCGACGAACGAACAATTTGGTCTGATTTGTCATGCTCGTTACTTGCATCGTGGCGATCGCGCAATGCCAAGCGGCACAGAAAAAAAGTTTTTAAAAGTTAAAAAAAAAAACCCGATTCCCGGCCCTAAAAGTAGGCGAAAACTGTCTGAGGGCACCTACCAGGCCAGAAGGGTGTTTTATTTGGGGGGGGGGGGTTCCCCGCCCCCCCCCGCCCCCCTCTCCTTGGCTATTGCTACTGCGACCGCAATATTTTTTTTGAAATCGCTTAGCTATTTTAAATGCTGGTACCAGTGGGTTTTTCCGTTGAGGCTGGGCTCGCCCATGGGAGGGCGCATCCATTTGCCATGCGGTGGGGGGGATCCAAAATGGCGACCGCAATATTTTTTTGAAATCGTTGCCCAAAACCCCACCAAAGCACCACAGAAACATGCGAAAATTAGCTATTTTAAATGCTTGAATTTTTACAGTAGCAGCAGTGGGTTTTTCTTGCAAAAAAAAAGTCTCCGTTGATTTATTTTATTTTATTTTATTTTATTTTTTTACACCTGCACATGGGAGTAGACCATGCAAATTTTCCACCAATCGCATGGCCACTTGGCCAGGTTGACCACAGAGACTTCTGGGATATGCCAATCGGGCATAAACAGCCCACTAATCGTAGCCCAAACCCGAACCCTAAGCCTAAGCCTAACCCATACGCCAGTACACTGTCCTTCTATGTGGGTCAGAGAGGCACCCAGAGGTGCACCCCAATACTCACCCTAACCTCACCCGTAACTAGCCTAACCCTAGCCCTTGCGCTAACCCATCTTAACCCTAAGCCAGATCTACTTGCATTGCACTACATGCAAGTACGTGAGACACAGCGGGTGCAAAGAGTCTGCCAGTCCGTCACTAGTGGCTCTGGCTGACTCCTGCAGCTCCCTCCAGGAGCCCTCCCCAAACCAGTACTAACGACAACAAAAAAACGAAAAAACAAACCGACTAATTTTTGCGAATTTTCGCGAAAAACGGAAACGAGCCGAAACGGAACCGGCCCGACTAACGACAACTCGAAAAAAAAATTTCAAGTCGTGCCCATCTCTAATGGCTATCATTATGCGTGCCTAAGGACAACCTCCAGCTTGGAGAGATAGGCAAGATATCTCTCAATGCCATTTGCAGGGAATCGTAAGCAGGTGAAGACATCTGCTGGGGAATATCCTGATGCAAATGGTGAGCCACCGTGTGAGACAGAATGCTGGACTAGATGGGCTGTAGCCTGTTCCAGCAAGGCTGTTCTTATATATTCTTATGATCATTGGCACTGAGGTTCCACCTGCCAGGCTCCCCATTCCTTCAGATTCCAGGTCTTCACAAACCTTTATGTGACCTTAATCCATATGAGGATAGGAAGGCACTGTGAACACTTTAAATTATTCCCTTTGTTTCCCTCATTCAAAGTAGACACGGCCAAGCAGAAAGTGGTTTGGTGATTTATGAAGGGAAAGTTATCATCTGGACTCAATGAGATAAAAGTTTATTCATTAAACAAAGCACAGGTTCTGTGGAAAAAAATTTACAGAAGGGCTTGGTCTCTGTGATGGTTTGTTTGTAATTTGATTTCCTACCATGCACAGTTTTTTACATCCTTGTAACTTCTACATTATCATATTTATCAAACTATCCTTCTTTATTAACTTTTAACAGCACTCACAGACTACCTGTGCTCAACGAAAGTACAAAACCATCTATCATGGTCAAAATATGTTAAGGAGAACAGAACATATCATTTTCAGGTTTTATATATTTTTCCTGCGCTAATATAGACAAGGATATAGGCTTGTAAAAGTGCATGAAGCTGTACTACAGTAACTTAGGTTGTTAGTCCCTCTACTGTAAAGGTGTCTGTTTTTAGAGTAGCAGGAGAGACCTGCTAGAACAGTCTGAAATGCTGAACATTCTACATCCCGGTATGTCCCAAACCCTGTTGGAAGTCCATCCACAGGCCATGAACAAATGAAATTCAGTGTGTGGGTGCCAAGGGAAAGAAACTGAAAATTTGGACCCCTTGCAGAGTGTTCTGGTGCAATCTATTTCAAGGCCATCACATGCAGCTTGGAGAAATGCACATCACCCAAAGCCCAAGGTGTGGCCGGCTGGACTTCTTTGGTCCAGAGGCAGGGCTTCTACCTTTGGGAGTGGGCGGGTTGGAGTGATCCCCCAGCTTATGAAAGGGTCGCTTGAAGGGTTACCAAAAGCAACCCTGTCCTGTGTGATCAGGAAGCCATCTGATTGCACCCTCAGTTGCATCCTGCCTTTGGACATGGCATATGACCCCAAACTTTTATTTATTTATTTATTTATTTATATGCTTATTAACCGCCCGATTTTCCCACAGGAACTCTGGGCGGTGTCCAGCACGTTACAAAAAACAGCAACTGCCCAAATCAACAACCCCATACATATCCAAACACAGTACAAATAATGACAAAAAAAAGTCAGATACCGATAAATATGATAATACTAATATAAAAATAATAAAAATAATACAAATAAAATAGACAAAGCATAGCCAACAGCTTAACATGGTCAGAGTCCGGCAAGGGAAGGCTGGAGCCGGCAATTATACAGGCAAACAAAATCGCAATCACACTTCATCTTGGGTAGCAACTTCCAAAGAACACTAATCAGAACAGGACCTGATTTAAAATTTACTTAACTTTCCCCAGCTTTATACCCCATGCCTTGTAGTACAAAGAGGAAACCTTTCTGAGGTTTTACTTACAGTCACTAATTAGGTTGTTCACCACTGATTTATCTGCTTGATTTTAATTTTATTTATTTATTTATTTATTTATTTTAGAGTATTTTTACCCCACCTTTCTCCTTGGCAAAGGACCAGAGGCGGCTTACAGTAATGAGGGATAATAAGCAGCCCAGTACAATTAAGACGTGTTCAAGTAAGAGTTATTGAAGGCTCTTTTGAGTTAACGTATTTTATGTGTCAAGCCATCTTTATACTGTGTTTGATTTTCCTCTATTTGCTTTTTAGGACACTTGACATTTAGAAATTATTCTTCTTAACCCTTGAAATCCTGTTGCCAAGTTATGCCTGCGTAACTGAAAAGGTGTGTGAACATTAGCAAAATTGGTAGCAAAGCAGTAAAGTGAGGACCCAGGTTGCAGGGCGTCAGGTGGGCAATGTGCTAATTAATTTAACACCCACATAATTAAATGATAAACTGCCCAGTGAGTGGTCTAAGGGCCACTTTAAGGAGAATGGTTGGGTAAAATGATATAAATAAATAAATAAATAAATGCTTTGCTTTATCTAGGACCAGTAGTGAGTTTAGGCTGTTGAACAGATGGGATTTCTGTAGGTGTTGACGTAACATTTTGCAATTGCTTCAATGTCTCTACTATAGGATAGGTCAGCAACTGGATATACATTCTTACATTGGATTGGCAGAATATGTATGCAGGCATGCAGCTTCACATTCTAGTATGCAAGCTTTTGAACTGCACAGGTCTTTTTTTTTCTTGCTCAAGATTAATGCTGTTGGCTGAGATAAAAGGGAGACGGCACCCAATGCTGTCTGTCCCAGAAGCAAACATATAGTTTGCTGAATAACATTTCCCTAATTGATTATATTTATTCCTCCCCCCCCCACTTTACATTGTAAAGCAAAGATTAATTTTTGTGGAGGAGAGCTAACACCTCTAAAACGCCATGTACAGTATGCAAACAGAGAACATCAGAGAGTTGGCATTCTTATCTCCATCCCACATAAACCCATACAAATCATATTTTATTTTCTCCAAATGCTAGCAAAAACCATGTTTGCTTATTTATATTCCGTTCTTATTTCATAAACCTTACAAAGGGTGCTTTGAGCAAAGCCAGATTACGGCACTCTCTCCCCAACTCAGGATGAAATGAGTATATTAATTGAGCCATATTTTTCACTCTGACAACAAACCTTAAGGCTCCCCCCCAACCCGGGAGACCTGACACAAAAAGAAAGGAGCAATGTGCTTTAGGGGGGAAAATGCAACAATGGTATGCATTCATAGATCATTATTATATTAAGATCAGAACATATTTTTATACTGTGTTTGTTGCAGATTTTTGAAAGGGACTAGAAGAAAGATTAGAGCATTATATTCAGAACAAATTCAGGGAGGGCGAGGGGTGGGAGGAAGGCTGATTCACATGATCAAAAGCAAACCCTTGACTTCCAGCAATTATCATTGCTTAACCAAAGTGAATTCCAAACTTCCTGCTTAAAGGGAAGCCTTATCCTTTTTGGTGTAATGATATTACTGCCCGCTTCAAAGGAGGGCTAGATCACCGAGAGGTTTAAGTGTCCAACTGTGAAGAGCCAGAGGTTCGGAGTTTGGCTTCCTACCATGCCTTCAGGGAGAAGAGCCCACCTGGGTGGCCTTGGGCAAAGGTGTGTGGTAGTCCCAGGGCAACCCCAGAAGAAGGGAATAGGAGTACTCTCTACCTGGGAAAACCTAAAAAGGGTTTGCCCCAAGTCCAGAAGGGACTTGAAGGGAGATGACGACGACGACGACGACGACGATCATCATCATCATCATCATCATCATCATCATCATCATCATCATCATCATCATCATCATCATCATCATCATCACCATCACCACCCACCTACTGAGTTCAGATAAAACCTCATATAGGACTTCACATCAATATACATGGAAGCCCCATTTTCATATGTTCCAATTTAGAACATAAGAACAGACGAAGAGCCATGCTGGATCAGGCCAAAGGCCCATCTAATCCAGCTTCCTGTATCTCACAGTGGCCCCACCAAATGCCTCTGGGAGCACACGAGACTAGATATCTGTCTCCTGATACCACTCCCCTGCATCTGGCCCTTGAAGTACCCCCCATTTTAATCCTGGAGATGACACATCTCCATCATGGTTTGTAAGCTGTGATGGACGTCTCTTCCAGGAATCTGTCCAATCCCCTTTTGAAGGCATCCAGGCCAGATGCCATCACCACATCCTGTGGCAGGGAGTTCCACGGACTTTCAACAAGCACATTGGGTAAAAAAAAAAAACCAACACTACTGAGTTCTGATAAAACCCCATATAGAACTTCACACAGATATACATGGAAGCCCCATTTTCATATGTTGCCACTTTGTGTCTCTGTATGTCCTCCTTGTGAGATATGGCTCTGTACTTTTTCTGTACTGGGAAAGGGGTTTCTACCATTCTTTCTAATTTTCTATATTTCTATATTTTTTCTATATTTCTATATTTCTATTCAAATCATCATGATACCAACATGACGAGATCCTGCTACCTAATCTCCTTGGTAGCATCATTCAGTGGCAGATTCTGAAGCATTGTTTATGAACACTTGGGTGTAGGCAGAGGGCTTTGAGATCCTTCTCAGGCCTCCACCACCTTTCATGGTCCAACCTAACTCAAGAGACGGCCTGCTTGGTGACTGCCCCCAAGATCTGAAGCTTGTTGCCCTGAGAGGTTAGGTCTCTACAGCTCACTTCCCTCATCCTGGGACTTGTTACTTAGGCAGGTCTTTGAACAGATAACAATCTTCCATCCACAATGCCGTAGTTTACGCCCTGGAAATCTGCTAGCAGTCAGAGATGGCAATTGTGTTCTAGATGGACCAATGGATTGACTTTGTTCAAGGTAGCTTCCAGTGCACCTGGCAAATAATTATTCTCTGGGTGAATAATGCCAACCATCTGTTCTTGAAGTAAACGTTTTCTATAAAGTAAGACAACTCACTCATAGAACAGCTGAAGGCACACACTCCAGACAATATAAAAGAGTTTAAAGAGACAGCTACTGCTTTGCATGCTGTTTCCCCCCCCCCCCTTGAAACTGCTGGGCTTCGGATTTATTTGAAGGCCAATTAAATCAATTTCAAGCCCATTAAGCCACGGAACTCTTTCCCAACACAAAGAAGGGGCTATGCCTAGGAAAAAAGTTCCAGTCAAAGAATGGGTTGTTCGAAAAAGTCTTGTGAAAATTAACCTAACGAGTTTAAAAGCTTGCAACCAGCATGCTCAGAATGTGGACCTTGTGAGTGGCCACAAGCCCATTAGTAGAACATATTTATTTATTTATTTATTTATTTATTTATTTATTTATTTATTTATTTATTTATTTATTTATTTATTTATTTTAGAGCATTTTTACCCCACCTTTCTCCTTGGAAAGGGACTCAAGGTGGCTTACAGTAATGAAGGCGGCTTACAGTAATGAGTACATTAACTTGGAAGCCTAACATCCCTACCCCATACATTTGTCTTTAAACACACACACACACACACACACACACACACACACACACACACACACACACACACACACACACACACACACACACACACACACACACTAATGACTCCTTCCCCCCCAAATGAACAATAAACAATTTGTGGCGCCGAGCCTCGGATGTTTTGAGGGAACATCAGAACATATTATTAATTGCCCCACGTACACCCCAGATGAATTTCTGAGCCATTCTGTAAGGAGGGAGGCTGGTCTCAGGAGTGTGGGGAGTTACAGCTGGTCCCTTGAGGAGATCACTGTATGGTCCTTAGTCCATATGTTGCCCTCCCCTTGTGTAGGGGAGTCTTCCAAGTCCTTGGCAAGATGGAATTTGCGAGGCACATTTCTCTTAGAGGTAAGTCAGCAAGAAGTTTGGCTGTTGTTTTATGATTGCAGCTGAGGTAGGTGTGGACTGAGTGTAGACATCCCCACCCCGTTCTCCAAATGAACAAGCAAAGGCCATGCTCACGCATCTCTCCATTTGACCTTTCTTTGAAATGTGCCTGTTTCTGCATGGCAAGGGGGAACAGTGGCACAGAACACCTGAGCCCTCCATATGGGGATTGGGGTGATAATTCAGTAAACTCACTAGGTTCAGCCAACTGGAGTCAGATTCAAGTCAAAGCAATGAATTCCTAGTGAAATCCATCTTCCCAAGAACTTTTGGACTTGACATCTAAGACTAACTTTCCTGACAAAATCCATCTTGCCACAGACATTGGGACATTTAAACTGGTACAAACCTGATAAAGGGATTTTTTTCATCCATGAAAGCTTGTGCAGTATATTATAGGATGGCTTTTTAGTAATCTATAAAGGTATCACTTATTTTTGCATTTGTATATTATTTTGTTTGGACCACATGGCTCTCCTTTATGGCAAGCCATAGCAAGCTATCTTTAATTTGTCTAGCTGAGTATCCCAGCCGTTTCACTGCTCCTAACTGCTCAGGATCAGGCAACAGATGAACATCAGATAATTTAAAGGATAATGAGCTTTGGAAATTTAAGCGTGGAAGGGATTATTCGCGTTGCCTTGCTGTTTTGTCGGGCACAGCAGTCTTTAGGTTTTCAAATTTTACACCTTCAGACATGAAAGATGAAAAGAGCATTCACTTTCAAGACAGAAGGTGAGGTTTTCTCAAAAAAGGTATTAGAGGGTGAAAAACTGGCGGAAAATTTAGTATGGTGTTGGGAAAGTTTATGTATTGTGGCACAGTGGCTTTTTTTAATCAGTTCTTGACAAAGGCAACTATCACCCTGAGCATACTCATCGGAGCATCTCACCACAAAAAGGCCACCAGCAGGACCCCCAAGATGGGGGTATCACCTGGTTCAAGGAAGGATTCTCCTTGAGTTTTTCAGAACTCTCCTTTCTATTCTAGGTAAAATTTGTGCATTCAAATGGATTTTGTGAATTATGTGAATTCATCTCCAAATTTTGATTCTCCTTGAGTTTTTCAGAATTCTCCTTTTGATTCTCCTTGAGTTTTTCAGAATTCTCCTTTCTATTCTAGGTAAAAATTTGTGCATTCAAATGGATTTTGTGAATTATGTGAATTCATCTCCAAATTTTGATTCTCCTTGAGTTTTTCAGAATTCTCCTTTCTATTCTAGGTAAAAATTTGTGCATTCAAATGGATTTTGTGAATTATGTGATTTCATCTCCAAATTGGCTGCTCCTCTCTAGAAATAAGGCCGAATTGGAAAAAAAATCAATTCATCACCAGAAATTCATTGATTCATTGATTCATCAGCCCTGACGAAATCACAAATCATGAGGAATCCCCATTTTTAAAATCCATCTTTGTCTCTATTCCTCTTCATTCTTGCCCGCAGGTCAAGGGTGCCATTCTTTATGCAAAGTTGAGACAAGCGAGATTTTACATCACAAGCATTAAATAATACATTGAACACAGTTGCTTCCATTTCATGATTTTTTTTCCAACTCACCCATGACATACAGTTTGGCAATTATGAGTGATTGAGTGATACTCTGCCTTGCAGTTTTAAATGGCACTCAAGGAAAGCTAATTGTAATGCTATATCAGCTGGCAAGTCTTAATTCAATCATAATAGAAAACAAATAACTTAAGAGCTTAGTTAAAAACAGAAGGGTAGGGGGCACGGCTAGAACAAAACTGGTCATACCAGTTTCCACAGCAGAATAGCTACACTGCAGATAATTGTGTGTGTGTGTGTGTGTGTGTGTGTGTGTGTGTCCGTCCATGATTATCATGGTGAAAAGGACCATCTTCTTTTCAATCTTGATTGAAAAACCAATTCAACCCTGTGATTAAATAAAGAAAAAAATGATCATGCACATATAAGGGATGCAATTAGTACCACATGTAGTTAGCCCTTAAAAGTTGTGCAATATAATCTTCTCAGCGTAAGAAACTAAACGAATAACCGTTTACAAGTCCATCTGCTCTTTTCTTTTCTGCCTCATTTCTTGGTTGCCTGGACCATTCAAACGCTTGCCCAAGGGTGGGACTGAAAATGCCACACTGAGGAGTTTAACTTAATCTTCATTAATGAAATCTAATTGCTCTGGCCAATTAGTGGGACAGATAATCTGTAGTTCATTTATCATCCCCTCCCAGTTTATTTCTGATTAATTAAATTATTTGCCCTCTCATGGCTCCTTTCCCAATCTGGAGCCAGAACTGACCTTTTTCCTAAGATTATTGTCTAAACCTATAGAGGCGACGTGTGTCTCTGTCCTGGGTGCCAGAGTATTATATTATTTCAAAAAGTTCTTCTGATTTTTAATCTTGCTGTTTGGAATCTGAGGGAGAATCTCCTTAAATGTATTGGGATTTGGGGTTTATTAAAATGGGGGTGTGAGGACTGTTTTCCCACAGTCTAAAACTTGTCTTGTCCTTCATAGCTCTACCAAATTTTAATCGAGGTTTCAGATAAATCTTTTGCTCCCTCAAAACTGCTCTGCTTTTTCATCTTGCCATAATCTTGGGGATTTTTTTTACAAGGTCTATGTCAGGGTGATTGAAGTTGATGACTATCAATCAATAGCTTTCAGTTATTTTTTTTTCTTGATTTTATTGATATCAGAGTGTTGCAGAATTTAAAATTATGGTCATAAATGAAATATAGGTAAAATTATAAGGAAATTTAAAGTGTTGATCAGATTCTTTTTGACAAGAAGTCAAAAATTGCATTAGCTTGGCCATTTGCTGCATCGTCTTTTGTACATGTGGTGCAGCATAAATTACATACACGTAAGTGATGCCTTGATTGACTTTCTCCACCAACCCAGAAAAATTTCCCTTGGTTATTCATTGAGCTTCCCACTTGGCTTCCAAGCCTCTTAAATGACTTCCAAATGGTCCAGCTGGAATCTTGTCCTGGTGGCTGACACTCTTTGACATTCACCCATTTGGCAAGGTGTTGTTCTTGTTCTCCATAGATTTTGTTCACCATAGAGTACCGAAGCCCAGTGTTGGCCAAACTTCGGGGCTCCAGATGTTTTGGACCACAGCCCCCACAGACCTTTCTCATTGGCAATACAGGCTTGGAATTCTGAGAGTTGTGGTCCAAAACATCTGGAGGGTGCAAGTTTGGCCACCACTGGCCTAGCCTCTTCTCGTTGAATATTTGGAACTTCCAGAATCATTGCATTGCTTTCATCTTCAATATCTCCATGCCGCGTGTCAGATCAGAGGCAGCAAACTCTTTCAGATTCAGGGTCAGACTAGATGAGATGACAGCTCCATAGTTAGATGCAGAGCTTCCATATGAGATAAAGGCCATCCAGTTATCCTAGTACACGCCTTGGTTATCCCATCTTCCACAGAGAGGGAAGGTGCAAATCAACCTGAATTTCTGTATAACCTTTGGTTATCAGAAGATAAACAATGGCTGGCATTGGGAAGGTGACGGCAGAGTTACAGCAGCAGTGAAAGTATGCACCCATGAATGGATACCATTTTACCAACTTCTTATTATAAAGCTGTTATCTCACATACTGCAGATTATTTAGGTACCTGCTCTCCCTGGAGAGTGTTCAGTGGACTGAGATCATGCTGATATTCCTCATGGCCCAGTGACACAGGCGGCTCCTCCATCATCATTAGCTCAGCAAGTCCCCAGTCATCCTCCAAAATAAGGCTTTACCCAAGAGAGCCTTGCAATTTAATACACTCACTGGTTTTGCATTTCAGTGGGTGATTTTACTTCATGCAAATAGAAGACAGATGTAAAAGGTCCAGTTAATTTCAACACCACAAACTGTTGTTGATTGCAGGCTCATTAAAGGGCAGGTGGAGTGTTTTCATTTGATTAAAAGGGAAATGTATTATCACTTACGTATGCCTAATTGCTGGGTTTTGAATCTGAGCTGCCATTTATGAGAAATGGGACCATTTGTTCCCAGTTTCTATTGGTGAAATTATTTTACTTAATGCACCCCAAGGACTATGAACCCAGGAAGCAATCTATGTTGTGCAATTATAATCTATATGTGCATTTATCCTGGTTTTGTCATTATTGATATTATCCCACCCCCTTAATTTTGGGATGATAGACAAAAGTTTAAAAGGGCTCAAATTGTTTCAGTCTTCTACTGTGGAAATTCCATGAACTCATTGAAAATGTGATTTGCTAACAATGTGCTTTTAACTAAATATTATGGAGCAGGAGTAATCCTACACCAGCTTTTGTTATTTACATAAGGGCCAGTAAACCTCAGCTCTTCCAAGCCTCTGGAATAGCCCCAGATAAATCTCTTTCCAGGCAGTTCATCCTTTCCTGTTCTGAAAAGCCAAAACAATGCTGGTCCATAAGGATAAAGAGCTGCTTCCTTCTTCCATTTGTCCCTGAGCCTATTCACACGACCCCTAAAACTCCGCGGCAAATGGCTCCCAGATCCGGAGCTTAAAATTGTTTCCCCACCAGCTCTGGAGTTTACAAAAAATTAAGTGCGACCACGCCCACCTAAGCCCATCCCAGCGCACTTTTCAAGTACCTGCTTTCCGGGGGTGAAAATTCCTGATGCAGATGTAACGTAGTGAGTGCCGGGCTCTCCTCGCTTCTGTTTGTTGTTGTTTTGCCCCCCCTGCCCCTTTAAGAGATCTGAATGCAGTGCCGACAGCAGAACGGAGGTGAGCGGCATTCTTTTCTTTCTTTTTTTCTCCCTCCCCTCACGCAGACAGCAGCCAGGAGTGCGGAGGGGGTGGGAACGCAGGAACAGCTACAAACCCCTAAGATCTCTGGTCTGAATTTAAGTGGATCTTAGGGGTTGTGTGAAATGGTGGTACGTCTCTGTCTCTCTCGCACCCACCCCAATTATCCACCAAAGCCTCTCCTCTAAAATATCCCAGATAAATTTGCCTTGAGGGTCTGGGCACTTTCAGTTTATCCTCCTTAAGATCTTGTCCCCAGGTGCAGCCTGAAGAATCCTTTTAAATCACAGGCAGGTTTGCAGTCCAGGGTCAAGGATTTCTTCTGACTAATAATGGTGTGTTATGGCATGAGCCTCAACAGGCCTGCTTGGGGGGAACATTCAAGCTGTCTTTAGAACTGCTTGCAACAAATTCAAGGGACAAGAACAGTACACATTGCACAACCTTCCCTGCATAAGTCATACTGCAGCAGCCAAGACTGTATACGTAGAGAATCCGATGCAAATTTTTTATTGTTATTTTTGGATTGAAAGGACGCTTAGCTCCACTGAGTTCTGATATTCAGAACAGATTCCTAAGCTGCATGAGGGCATGTCCTTTCTATGTGTGGCTTCTCTGGAAGTTGAGTCATGGCAACTGGACTTCTTTTTCTCGAGAGATAGAAGCATGAGGCCCCTCCCTACTCTGTTAAGTGGGTGGGGTTCAGTTTGGAAGACTGGGAACTCTTCACTCCAGGGGTGCTTGAAGGAGCCACACAGTGGGAGACACCCATGTGGTCAACTCAATTTTCAGGTTACCTTGGTTAGCAGTTGGGTCATCAAGTGCTGTTGGTTCATCACTGATGTGAGCATCTGAACTATTAGCAGCTTTTACCAATAAAGCAGTGGCCTACTTTTACTTCCAATGCCCATGTGTTGTGCTATTTTTTTTTCAATTTTGCCCAGGACTGCAATTTGCCAGCTTGGTCAACAAAAAGTGATAATGGACACAAAGGCTGCTTTTGCACACAGAGTTGTTTTCACCATTGTCCAGACCATCTTTGTAGTCACGAACAAGACAAGTTACATCTTTCATCCCTGCTTCCTGCTAGTATGACAATGGTGTGTTTCCAAAATGCTTTATGCCTTGGCTACAGACTTTAATCAACTAATTCAATTGACTCGTACATTAATTCTCATCACCTTAATATATTGGAAATTGGCACAGAGGTGCAGTATTAATTTGTTATAGAATCTCTGACATACATCTGACATAGTGGCTCCATTTTTCCATGTAATGAGCTCCTTTTACCGCACAGAAACACTATGTTAAAGACTTAACAGATGGAGCTAAATCCTTTTGGAAAGCAGAACGTTTTGTTTGCAGTACAATCTAAATAGATTCAACATTCCCTAAATCAGATGAATGCCACAGCTGTGTGCCTTTATTTTTTTGAAAGGATGTTTATTTCTGAAAGGCAGTGTTCATCCAAAGTGTTGCTACTCTGAAGAATGGCTAACCCATCACTTTCGTCTGCTCCGAGCTTTCTGGGGTGGAATGAACAATATACCTGTGCTGCAGAGCCAAGCCGCTGCCTGCAGCAGGTTTCCAATCCGACACAGATGGCAATGTTAACGAAATGCAAGAGAAGACTGACAGCATTCCAGGAAATCTTTGCCATCTGGGTCTGTTCACGGTGCACAAAGCTACAGAAGGCTTTCCCTGGTAATTAGATTAGTGCCAGCATGAGGGGATTCTTCAGAGGATTTGCAAGGAAATCTGTTCAGGTGTATGTGAGCAGAGCAGAACAACCAGTCGCGGCGTGCAAGACCTTGCCAGAACAACATATGCAAATCCCGCAGGCCCATACCTGGCAGTTCTTGATTGCTGACTCTAGGAGTACCCTCCCCATCATGTCAAGGATTCTCAAGTTCATCCTGCAAAAGATTTTGTCTCCAATGAGAAACTAGGGAGGAGAGTGAGTCCGTGTCATGGGATTGTGGGAACCTGCTTGGGGTTTTATTATGAATTTCAAAAACATGTCTGAGATGCTGAAATTATTAAGGTTCACTATGTTGGATAGCTCCTGAGAAGTTTGGATGAAAGTCTGGAGCAAATTCTCCATGCCTCACAACACAGGAGCCACCAGCCACTTTGTACACAAGCGTAAGACAACAAGCACTTTTCATCCCCAGGTGGTTTGCATAATTTGCACCAAACATCTCTCGTTTCCCCCGCTTTTGATGCTTATCTCACAGGAAAAAGAAAACAGGGGATAGAGTGCAAACACCTTCTTAATTACTCAGAAAGAAACAAACAAACCATCCTATGCTGCTTTTATTGACTCTGCAATATGGCAGGCGTTGCCAGGTTTTGTGTGTGTGTGTGTGTGTGTGTGTGTGTGTGTGTGTGTGTGTGTGTGTGTGTGTGTGAGAGAGAGAGAGAGAGAGAGAGAGAGAGAGAGAGAGAGAGAGAGAGAGAGAGAGAGAGAGAGAGAGAGAGAGAGAGAGAGAGAGAGAGAGAGTACTTGAATTCTCTATGAGAGTGATGGAAAATATTGTGCCATATCAGGTTAGGAATATTGTGAGTAGCCAGGAATGAAAGAAAGAGGAAGCAGTCTCCTCAAATTTACATTTACTAGGGTTCCCTGAAACTTGATTGATCTGGTGGGTGTTGTTCTTCGTTTCTTGGCAGAATACATTTCCTGTAACTCCAAAGAGCTGTGGTTATATATGGGCATTTCATTTCAGAAGGGGCTGGTTCCAAAATGAAACAGTGCTCGGGATCAGAATGCAGTTCCACCCTCCGGAATAAAATCAACCACTGTTTTACCTTGCTTTACGTTGCGCAGGGCGAAACCCCAACCAGGAAGCAGCCTCTGATGTGTCATCTTTCCATCTCCCTGGTGCTGGGTAATCAGACAGGGAGGTGGGGTGGTGCATGTCCTTGCACAGCTCCTGATTGGCCAGCACCAGGGAGATGGAAAGATGATGAGTCGGAGGCTCCTTCCTGGTTGGAGTTTCGCCCTGCGTGAGGTAAAGCAAGGTAAGACAGTGGTTGATTTTGTTCCGGAGGGTGGGACCGTGTTCCAAATGTCAGCTTTGCTGACATGTTTTGTTTTTGGGACCAGTCCCCTTCCAAAATGATACACCTGTCTCTAAGCTGTGGTATGAAATAAGAAATCTTCCATGATGCTACAATATAAGAGCCTTGGACTTGGAGAGCAGCAGATGTGAACTAGCCTGCCTCCCACACATGAAGATCCTGCTTCCAGTACACAACAGCAGGAACCCTGCTGTATCTGGAGTTAGTCAAAAGGAGTTTTGGAATGGGTGCATGAGAGGGTTTTGACTCTGATGCTGCTGGGACAGTAAAGCCAACTCCAGTTTTACATTAGTCAAATGAGCTGTCCAAGGTCCTGAAGCTTCTCTCCAGCATAGTTTCAGACAGTACCTTGAAGAGCTCTGGAGTAGATTTATCACCTCTACAACATCACAGTCATAAGCTTCAATCAGGGGAGGGCGAAGGCTTCCCATATTTCCTTTGGGTGATTTCATTTGAGGAAAGTCCTGCTTCCATTAAAAAACAATTAATTTTTATAAAGACATTGAAAGTTCCCAGCACATCTCATCAACAGTACTCAACTAAGGGATACCATCTCAAGAACCTGCGCCGGCCCTATTACATGGCAGAATATTTACTCTCTACTTCAGGTAGTGGGTGCAGCATTAAAATGTTCAGCTCTTTATGCTCTGTAGCCAGCCTGGTGCTCTTTAAAAAGCCCATTGGCCCTCCAAAATGGTGGAAGCCATTCCCCATTTCACTAGTAAGCAGGTAAGCTTCAACTGCTTGCCTGGGCAATTTCATTAACTGGAGAGGTGAGACATCCATCTTTCTTTTTGCTATATTCCTTGTGCCAAACCTCCCTAAATCAAATTATAAACTATTTCACATTTGAGTGTATTTTTATAATGTCATAAAAAGCATATTTTATTTTGGTGATATGTAAATCTATGTAAATTTAATCAATAAATCAGTGAAAAGACAGATGCTTAATAAACAAATAATTCTTCAGTCATTTGGCGGATCTGCTTGTATAACATGCACACATATCCCTGTGGCATCATGAAGGGATTTGATTTCCAAGCAAATTAGGAAGCACTAATCTCTAAGGTAATGAAAACTGATGTAACTGCTCTTTTGAAATGATTTACCTGGCCCAGGAAGCTCATCAGGCATCAAGTGAAACAATTCTAATATGAAAAAATCTGACTCAAAGTTGATGGCAAGCACTCCTATAAAGGGGCCCATAGAAGACTGATAAGAAAAGACTGTGACAAAGGCTACTCTGGCTCAGATCAAAACTTTATTTGTTCCAACAATTGTTTTCCAAATGACTAACCAGATTCTGTTGCAAAGCTATAAAGAAAATAATCTCGTGACCTTTTATTCCATGGCAAATAGTCCCAAATAGACATGGGCATTTTGTTATGGAAGGGGTCTGGTTCTGAAATGAAAAACAGCAGAACAGGTGCCGTTCGGTAATGGGATCCACCTTATTTCACTCTCCCTGGCACTGGCCAATCAGACAGGGAGGCGGGATTATGCATGTCCCTGCACAGCTCCCACTTGGCCAGCGCCAGGGAGAAATGAAAGATGACGTGCCCGAGACTGCTTCCTTGTTGGAGTTTAGCCCCCGTGCTTCCCAAAAACAAGGCAAGAGACTGGTTGATTTTGTTCTGCAAGATGGATCCTGGTACCGAATGGCAGCTGTTCTGCCATGTTTCATGTTGGAACTGGACCCCTTCCAAAATGAAATGCCCGTGTCTAGTCATAAGAAGAGTCCTGCTGGATCAGGCCAAAGGCCCATCTAGTCCAGCTTCCTGTATCTCACAGTGGCCCCACCAGATGCATCTGACAGTGATCATCCCCAAGATTCATGCCACTTGAATCCTAGAGATGGGCTTGTGACTCTTGTGACTTATAGCCAGCAAGAGGTCTAACACAAATGTGTCAGGGAAAAAGCAAGATCATTTCCCCTGCTCAGTTGTACCTGCTGTTTGTTTTTTTTTGAAAGTGTGAGAGAACATTGCCTTCTACACAAGTGATCTCTCCATGTCATTGGAAATACTTTTCCCCCCAAGGTTCTGGGCGGTGTGGGAATCTTCTCAGTTTGGCAGTTGATGCTGGTTCCTTGACTGACACTTCAAAGCCCCGCCTCATTCAGTAGGAACATACTCATTGGCAGCTCCTAGAGGAGCAAAGAAGAGAGGTCAAAGCCTCCAAATGGGCACCTATGAACACTTGTTCAGACGATAAATACAAAACTCCTGTTTGGCTGATAAATGCAGCAGCACAAACCACAAAATTTATAACATCTAGGAGAAAGCGACTCGAAAAAACCATGCTGTTGGCTCCACGAAAGACAGAGGTTTCCAAATGCTGGGAGGAAGTCCTACAGTACTTTGTTTGACCAAAAAATGATTTATCAAACAGCAGCTTGCTTGGACTAAGTTCCACCAGGAATTAATTGTTTCTTTGGAAAATCTTGTCAAATAACAGAGTCTGAGTCAAGACCTTGTTTGTGCGTTCTTTTAAATTGGTTGTTAATGGACTAATCTATTTGTTGCAGTAATTAATCCAATGTGCTTCAGCCTGTTCCAGTTGCTGCTTGCTTTCTGGTGCCATTATTTACAGCTTCTATATATTGGGAACAAGTTGTATATTGATTAATAACCTACAGATGTTCAGAAGAGCACTTCTCTGTATCCTTAGTTTGTGGTATGGGAGAAGGTGACTCTACCTCTGTTCCATAGAAAGGACAAGGGATATGGAGCAGGCTTGCCTGTTTCACACAGGTGTTGTCCCTCTTGCGTACCTCATCAGGGCCCCTTCCCAGCATTACAGGAGAAGATGGTCCACGATTTTGAGGGCAGAAGAGAGCTTGATGCCTATGGGCTCTGAACTCTCTGCAACAAACCAGGAAAGAGACCTTGGTGTCCTGGTGGACATCTCAAAGAAGGTTTCAACCCAGTGTGTCGCAGCAGTGAAAAAAAGCAAATTCAATGCTAGGGATCATTAGGAAGGGTATAGAAAATAAGTCAGGAAGTGTCATTTTGCCTCTTTATAAATCTGTGGTGAGGCCCCATCTGGAGTATCATGTACAGTTCTGGTCACCCTACCTCCAAAAGGATATGATGGAAATGGAAAAAGTGCAGAGGAGGGCAACAAGAATGATTAAGGGAATGGAACACCTTCCTTGCCATCTGAGACTGCAATAGCTAGGCCTCTTCACTCTCAAATGACAGAGCCTAAGAGGTGACCTGATTGAAGTTTATAAAATCATACACAGTGTGGCCAAGTAGATAAAGAAAAAACTGTTTTCTGTATCACGCAACACTAGAACTAGGAGGCACCCCATGAAACTTTTGGCTGTTAGATCTCAAACCAATAAGAGAAAGTACTTTTTCTCCCAGAGGATCACTGGTCTATGGAACTCCCTGCCAGAAGAAGTGGTGACAGCTGCCAGCTGTGACAGCTTTAAGAAAGGATTAGACAAGTTCATGGAGAACAAGGACATAAGAACATAAGAAGAGCCATGCTGGATCAGGCCAAAGGCCCATCTAGTCCAGCTTCCTGTATCTCACAGCAGCTCCACCAGATGCGTTTGGAAGCGCATGAGACTAGATATCTGTCTCCTGATACCACTCCCCTGCATCTGGCCCTTGAAGTGCCATGGTTTAAAGCCTGGAGATTACACATCTCCATCATGGTTTGTAACCTGTGATGGACTTTTCCTCCAGGAATCTGTCCAATCCCCTTTTGAAGGCATCCAGGCCAGATGCCATCACCACATCCTGTGGCAGGGAGTTCCATAGACTTACAACGCGCTGGGTGAAAAAATATTTTCTTTTGCCAGTTCTTACTCTCCCAGCCCTCAATTTGAGTGTATGTCCCCTAGTTCTGGTATTTTGTGAGAGGGAAAAGAGCTTCCCTCTATCCACTTTACTCATACCCTGCATTATTTTGTATGTCTCAATCATATCCCCCCTCAAGCACCTTTTTTCCAGACTAAAGAGGCCCAAATGTTTTAGCCTTTCTTCATAAGGGAGGTGCCCCAGGCCAGTAATCATTTTAGTTGCTCTCTTCTGCACCTTCTCCAGTTCCACTATGTCTTTCTTGAGATGCGGTGACCAGAATTGTACACAATACTCCAGGTGGGGCCTTACTATTGTTTTGTATAAAGGCATTATAATGTTCGCTGTTTTATTTTCAATCCCCTTTTTGATAATCCCTAGCATGGAATTGGCCTTCTTCACCGCTGCCACACATTGGGGAGACACCTTCATGGAGCTGTCCACCAACACACCAAGATCTCTTTCCTGATCCGTCACGGATAACTCAGAGCCCATGAGTTGATAGATGAAGTTTGGATTTTTTGCCCCAATATGCATTACTTTACATTTAGTTACATTAAAACGCATTTGCCATTTCTCAGCCCATTCCCCCAGTTTGGAGAGATCCTTCTGGAGCTCTTCACAATCTTCTCTGGTTTTTACCACACGGAAAAGTTTTGTGTCATCGGCAAACTTGGCCACCTCACTGTTTATCCCTGTCTCCAGGTCATTTATGAACAGATTGAAAAGCACCGGTCCCAGGACAGAGCCCTGGGGCACACCGCTTTTCACCTCTCTCCATTGTGAAAATTTCCCATTGACACCTACTCTTTGTTTCCGGGATCTCAACCAGTTCTCAATCCATAAGAGGACCTGCCCTCTTATCCCCTGACTGTGCAATTTTCTCAGCAGCCTTTGGTGAGGGACTGTGTCAAAAGCCTTTTGAAAATCCAGATAGATTATATCCACCGGTTCACCCAAATCCATGTGCCTGTTGACCTTTTCAAAAAATTCTAAAAGGTTTGTCAGACAAGATTTACCCTTACAGAAGCCATGCTGATTTTCTCTCAGCAAGGTTTGTTCTTTTATGTGTTTTAAGATTTTCTCTTGGATGAGGCTTTCCACCATCTTCCCTGGGACAGATGTAAGGCTAACTGGCCTGTAGTTTCCCAGGTCCCCCCTCCTTCCTTTTTTAAAAATTGGTGTGACATCTGCTATCCTCCAGTCCTCCGGCACTGTGGCCGTTTTAAGAGACAAGTTGCATATAACCGTTAAGAGATCTGCAATTTCATTTCTCAGTTCCCTAATAACCCTTGGGTGGATGCCATCTGGGCCCGTTGACTTGTTAATGCTCAATTTATCAATTAGTCCTAAAACCTCCTCTCTTTTAACCTGTATTTGATTCAATTCTTTAGTCAAGAGGGGCGGCTCAGGCAGCGGAATCCGCTCAAGGTCCTCTGTCGTGAAGACAGACGCAAAGAACTCATTCAAATTCTCTGCAATGTCCAAGTCCTCCTTAACCTCCCCTTTTCCTCCCTCACCATCCAGAGGGCCAACTGGTTCTCTGGCAGGTTTTCTACTTCTAACATATTTAAAGAAGCTTTTATTATTACCCTTTATATTGCTAGCCATGCGTTCCTCAAAATCCTTCTTTGCCTCCCTTATCATCTTCTTACATTTCTTTTGCCAGAGTTTGTGTTCCTTTTTATTTTCCTCATTTGGGGAGGATTTCCATTTACAGAAAGACCTCTCCTTGTGCTTTAGAGCCTCTCTAACTCCACTCGTTAACCATGCCGGTGTCCTCTTGGACTTAAATGAGCTCTTCTTTCTTTGTGGTATGCACTTGTGCTGGGCCTCTATTATATGTTGTTTTAAAGAGGCTCCATGCACTCTGAAGAGATTGGATTCTTCTAACCTTCCCCTTCAATTTCTCTCTAACTAATTTCCTCATCTGAGGGAAGTTTGCCCTTCGAAAATCAAGGGTTTTTATGTCTGATTTGGTTGACACTCTTCCTCCAACATGCATGGCAAAGGAAATTGCAGCATGGTCACTGTTCCCCAGAGGCTCAGTGACATTCACATCCCTGACCAGGCCCCTGAGTATCGCACAGTATTAGATCCAGAGTTGCCTGTTCTCGGGTGGGCTCCATGACAAGTTGCTCTAAGGCACAGTCATTCAGCAAGTCGAGAAACCCAGTTTCTCTTTCTTGCCCGGAGCTCGCATTGACCCAGTCAATGTGGGGATAATTGAAGTCCCCCATGATTACTATCCATCCTCTTAGCCACCTCCATGATTTCTCTCCTCATTTCAAGGTCCCCCTCAAGTTTTTGATCTGGTGGACGATAGAATACTCCAACTATCACATCACTCCTTGGACCTGGTAGTTTAACCCAAAGTGATTCTATGGTGGAGTCAGACCCTCAGTCCATCTCTATTCTGCTGGATTTTACCCCTTCTTTGACATAGATGGCCACTCCTCCTCCAACCCGCCCCTCTCTATCCCTTCTATAGAGTTTATAGCCTGGGATTGCTGTATCCCACTGGTTCTCCTCATTCCACCAGGTTTCTGTTATGGCTATTATATCTATGTTATCCCTAGCTGCCAAATGTTCTCCCATCTTTGCTCGTAGGCTTCGAGCATTGGCGTAGAAGCACCTGTACAGTGGGTCCCGCAACAACAGCTGCTGCCTTGTTCTTTTTCCTCGACAGCTTTTATTTTCAGTAGACAAACTGTCACATTCCATTATTCTCCCAGTGCTAATACCTGCTATGTCTTCTCTATGTGATTCTCTTCCCTCTCCAACCTCATTCCCCGAGGATGAGGTGTTCCGAACCGGGTGCCACTCAGCTCCTGTCGGCTTTCCCCCAGTTATCAGTTTAAAAGCTGCTCTGCTGCCTTTTTGAGGTTGAGTGCCAGCAATCTGGTCCCATCATGATTCACGTGCAACCCATCCCTCCTGAACAGGTTTGGCTTGTCCCAAAATGTTCTCCAGTTCCTGACAAATCTAAAGCCCTCCTCTCGACACCATCACCTCATCCACGCATTGAGTTGCAGGTCCTGCACGAGGAACAGGTAGCACTTCTGAAAATGCTACCTTGGAAGCCCGGGACTTCAATCTTCTACCTAACAACCTGAATTTGGCTTCCAAGACTGACCGCTTGGCCTTCCCGACATCATTGGTACCAACGTGTACCATGACCACTGGCTCCTTCCCGGTTCTCTCTAACAAGCTATCTAGATTTCTCGTGATGTCTGCAACCTTTGCACCTGGCAGGCAAGTGACCATACGGTTATCATGCTCGTCACAAATCCATCCCTCTGTATTTCTAATGATAGAATCCCCTAGTTCAAGAAGCTTCTCTCCTGCAGCCTGCTCATCTACATGTACCTGATCTTGTATCTCATCAATAGTGATGAGGGAGAGATCCTCCGGTGAAACCAAATCTTCCTCTGTGTGTGCCTCATGAGATGTGCTGAGGGAAAGAGCCTCAAACTGATTGTGCAATATGAGACTCTCTGAGCGATCCCTTGGCCTTCTACTCCTTTGAGTCACATTCCTCCACCCATCTACCTCCTGAGTTGGGGAAGTGACTTCATCCTCAGAAGTGTGCCCTGTCTCTTTCTGGACCTGGATAGTCCGTTCCGCTCTGTCCAAGAACCACTCAAGCTCCTTAATATGTTGCTGGTCCGATATGCGAGCCTCTAGCTGCTGGACCTTCTCTTCCAATCGCGCAACCAGCTTGCACTTGCAGCAAATGTAGTTCTGCACACGCTCTGTCAAGATGACAAACATGGCACAAGTACTGCAGGTAACTACAGCTGCTCCCTCCAACTCCATTTTAATGAGTGCAATAAAATGTATTCAAGGTCTCAAAAATGGAAACTTACACTATTTTTTTTTAATCTAGTAAGACTCTTTACTTCTTTTGTTGTTTATTCAAAATCTAACAGTGTAGGGGCCGCTAAAGCACCTCTACACCAAGTGCAAGCACGTCAGGAAGTTTCCAGGGCTAACTTCCTAATGTGTGTAGGATCTCCTCAGGAGTAGCTTGGCTTGGGAACTCAAATATACTCAGTTGTTGTTGTTGTTGTTGTTGTTGTTGTTGTTGTTGTTGTTGTTGTTGTTGTTGTTGTTGTTGTTGTTTTAGTTTGCATGCGCCGTTAGGCGCGTGCTGCTGGGAGCAGCTATTTAAAGATAAAACTCCACCCCTTACCTCCTGCAAAAACAGGAAGCAATCTCTATGCCCTCTGGCCGTGTGCTTCCTCTATAGCAGTGTTCTTCTCCTCACCACCTCCTTCCTCTTTGCTGCTCTGCAAGAAAAGGACTGAGAGGCTGCTGGGAGCAGCTGTTTAAAGATAAAACTCCGCCCCTTACCTCCTGCAAAAACAGGAAGCAATCTCTATGCCCTCTGGCCATGTGCTTCCTTTATAGCCGTGTGCTTCTCCTCACCACCTCCTTCCTCTTTGCTGCTCTGCAAGAAAAGGACTGAGAGGCTGCTGGGAGCAGCATTTAAAGATAAAACTCCACCCCTTACCTCCTGCAAAAACAGGAAGCAATCTCTATGCCCTCTGGCCGTGTGCTTCCTCTATAGCTGTGTGCTTCTCCTCACCACCTCCTTCCTCTTTGCTGCTCTGCAAGACAAGGACTGAGAGGCTGCTGGGAGCAGCTATTTAAAGATAAAACTCCGCCCCTTACCTCCTGCAAAAACAGGAAGCAAGCTCTATGCCCTCTGGCCGTGTGCTTCCTCTATAGCCGTGTTCTTCTCCTCACCACCTCCTTCCTCTTTGCTGCTCTGCAAGAAAAGGACTGAGAGGCTGCTGGGAGCAGCATTTAAAGATGAAACTCCGCCCCTTACCTCCTGCAAAAACAGGAAGCAATCTCTATGCCCTCTGGCTGTGTGCTTCCTCTATAGCCGTGTGCTTCTCCTCACCACCTCCTTCCTCTTTGCTGCTCTGCAAGAAAAGGACTGAGAGGCTGCTGGGAGCAGCTATTTAAAGATAAAACTCCGCCCCTTACCTCCTGCAAAAACAGGAAGCAATCTCTATGCCCTCTGGCCGTGTGCTTCCTCTATAGCCGTGTGCTTCTCCTCACCACCTCCTTCCTCTTTGCTGCTCTGCAAGAAAAGGCCTGAGAGGCTAACATTATGGATGCCTAAGGACAACCTCCAGGCTATCATCCATGGCTATCTTTATGGATGCCTAAGGACAACCTCCAGGTTGGAGAGATAGGCAGGATCTCTCTCAATGCCATTTGCAGGGAATCGTAAGCAGGTGAAGATATCTGCTTGGGAATACCCTGAAGCAAATGGTGAGCCACTGTGTGAGACAGAATGCTGGACTGGATGGGCTGTGGCCTGTTCCAGCAAGGTTGTTCTTATGTTCTTATATTCTTTGAAGATCTTGCAGCTACAATGCTGATGTGCCACCCAGGGGGCTTAGAACTTTAACCATCACAAATTACTTTTGTTGTTGTTGTTGTTTTACCCCAGCCTGGAAGTAGAGACAGCTAGAACGTATATGCCTGGATCTATGAGCCTGCCATGAGTTCTTCTGGATGGAGGGGAAAGAAAGGTATACCAGGTGAACAGTTTGCTGAACTACAGTAGATAAACAACTTGGATTTCTAGAGTCTATTGTCATTCACATACAAATATAGGTTCTTTCTAAGTAACATTGCTTTTAATGGGTTCCCTAAGGCTGAGCTTATTAGGGAAGTTGTCATAAAGGGAGCAAGGGAGTCTGTTCTCTCCGCAGTTCAGTATGGATTTTTCCTCCTTCATAAAAAATGTATGTGCTTTTGTAGAAAAAACTGGCATCAGCAGCCATTCATTACCATTATTTGCTGAGAATGAAATGCAAGTCTTTTCCATGGTAGCCGATGGAGCGGTATATAAATTTAATAAATAATGATAATAATCTGCTTTGAAGTGCAGGCAATGACAAGAGCCTCCCCCCTCCCCACCTCCCAAAATGATTGGCTTAGAGAATCTCTATTAGTGTGAGAATCGTTAACTTAACTAATGACATAAAGAGACAGCAAAATGTCAATGGCCCCTTGCCTTTTGCAAATTTAAAACCCCACTCCTTCACGGAATCGAAACACTAGGCTTCACTCTCTCATATTATAATATCTTCTCTGCTAGCAGTACTGCAATGGATATGTTCAATAGACCTTCTCCCTCAAGGCAACTTGCACCTGATGGTTCAGGTAGAGCTGAGCTGAGCTGGCATGCCCTGATTCACTGGGTAGTAAAATGATCAGGACACATTTTGGGGTATACTGCCAGAGCCCTACATGTGGAAACCCTGCAAGTCTTGGCAGAAACAGGAATGTTTTCTTGCCAAGGCCTGCAGGGAACAGCTGCAGGGAGGTGGTGTGGTGCAGTTGGAAGCCCTCAGAGAACTTTGCCTCAGGAACAAAAGTATTCTGGTGATCCTTGAATTCTGGCCTTAGTTCCCCCTGTGTGCCTCCCAAAGGTTCCTGCCTTGCCTCTTTCCTGCCTTCCTCCTGCCTTGCTCCAGGATTGTTCCTGTCCTGACTCCAAGACTCCTGTAAAATATTTTTGTACCCAGCGTTTTGTGAGTCTGTGGAACTCCCTGCCACAGGAGGTGGGGATGGCATCTGGCCTGGATGCCTTCAAAAGGGGATTGGGATAGATTCCTGGAGGGAAACGTCCATCACAGGTTACAAACTAGGGTGGAGATGTGTCATCTCCAGGTTTAAAACCAGGTACTTCAAGGGCCAGATGCAGGGGAGTGGTATCAGAAGACGGAGATCTAGTCTAGTGCGCTCCCAGATGCATCTGGGGAGGAGCCACTGTGAGATAAAGGAAGCTGGACTAGATGGGCCCGTTGGCCTGATCCAGCATGGCTCTTATTATGTTCTTATGTTCTTATGTTCTAAAGTGGGAACATATGAAAATGGGGCGAGGGTACTAGGTGGATTTCTGGTGGCAAGTGATTCCATAAATGGGTTGGGGGGGTTGCGGTCACCAAGAAGGCTTGTCGCAGCTTTCCAGGCCTCCCTCGGGGTCAGAACTCCCAAATGTCCTGCCTGGCTAGCACAGGTGATCCAAGCAGTTCTTCTTGGAAGGAGCCATTCTGTCAGATACTGATGTCCCAAACCATTTAGGGCCTTGTATGTTAACAACAAAACCTGGCAATCAATGTGGTAACATATCGCCAGCCAGTGCATTGCTGCCAGTACAAGGGTAATATGATGGTGCCTTTTAGCCCCATTAGTAATCTGGCAGCTGTGTGTGTGTGTGTGTGTGTGTGTGTGTGTGTGTGTGTGTGTGTGTGTGTGTGTGTTGTGTGTGTGTGTGTGTGTTGCCTCATTACAGTCGTGACCAACTCTCCGTGACCCCATGTCCATGGAGTTTTCTTGGCAGGAATACTGGAGTGGCTTGCCAGTTCCTACTCCAGGCACCTGCAGCACCTGGTATTCCCTGGTGGTCTTCCATCCAAGTATTAACTAGGGCTGACCCTGCTTAACTTCCAAAATCAGGTGAGATTGGATGTGCTTAGGGTATATTCTGCACTAACTGCAATCTCCACAATTAACACCTCAGGGGCAGCTCCATGTAGAGAACACTATAGTAATCTAGTTTTTTCATCTTTTCCATTTTATATACCTTTTTCTACATCGTAATTTTATAATTGATTCATATTCTGCTTAGTAGCATGCGTTCGTATGTCCATATAGTTTTTGGTGCTTCTGATATCAATAAAGAAAAGAAAGTGCTGGCCCCTAGAGTCGGAAACAACTGGACTTAACTGCCAGGGGGAATCTTTACCTATACGTTTTCTTTCAAGGGTTGCCACAAGAGTCCTTTAAGTACCCACAGTCTTGCAACTGATGTGTTACACCTTCAAGAAGTCGGAAATGGGAATGAACCACAGCCGTCTCACAGGCTCTTAAACGAACATGAAAGGGACCAACCCGAGGAAGGCTGAATGGTGCTCTTTAAGAGATCTCTTCAGCTTAAAGCTCTTTCCTTTTCAGGCAAAGTGTTTTAGGTTCACATCCCAGCAGAGAGTCTATTTTCAAACTGCAAAATAAACTCACTGCCGCCCCCATATCTGTCTGCTTCAGGAGGGCGTGTGTGTGTGTGGGGGGGGGGAGGCTTCTCCAGGGGTTATGTTTGGGGGTCTTTGCAGATTTCTGCAAAATACATCAAAAGAAGGAGCATGGCTTTGTAGAAGCAGTGAGAAGGGAAGTCCTGAACATCTCACAGAAACAGCTTACAAATCCCCCCTCCTTTTGGAAATATCTCCCATATATCCGAGTCCCATTTCAGCTGCCCAACTAGCTTCTTGGTTTCTCAGAAGCCTGAAAGAAGTCTTGCTTGAGTAGCAAGATGGACCTAAGCTCCAGTAGTCATGTTTTCTTTGACTTAGATACACTATCCTTAGATACAGTATGCAGCTGAATAGATGCTTTTGAAAGGAGGTCAACCCCAAACAGCAGAGTTGCCCTCATCTGTTGTTTCACATTTTCTACCTCAATTCTCACATTTTTTACCACTGAGATTCTTGGACTGAGTCGCCTTTGAGCCTGGCACAATGCATTCTTGCTCATCTAAGGCTCATAGGTCAGTAGAATAATCTATCTTCCTAATACAAATCATGAGTAAATGGGAACATTGATAGAAACACTACAACATCCAGAGACAGTGGTCAACAATTTTTTGAGACATATTTATGCAAAGACGAGCAATGCAAATGGGAAAGTGGTAACAAGTGAACGACGGTTACAGCTAGAAGCAACTGCACCCCACCAAGTAATTGAAATGTGATTAATTATTTGTAGGAAGAACTCATGTCTTGGGTAATGGCACTTTGATGTTCTTGGGTGACTCTACCTCCCTATGGAGATAAAAGGCCCCAATCTCATTAGCTTCATCCACCCAGCAGGGATTCTGTTAAACTCAGCTGACAATCCCTTCTTATTGTCCCACCTGTTTAATCCCCGACTCCTTCAGATGGAAGATCAAAACCTCAAAGGCTCCTTTTGAGCTTTGCATTCGATCTTCCATACAAACATTCACAGCTGGACCCTTGCACCACCTCTGGAGCTCAAGTTCCATTATTATCCACACAGGGTTGGGGCTGGGAGATGAAACCAATTCATCAAGCCTGCCTACTCTGCTTTTCCTGTCCAACAATTAATATACTGAAGGGAAAGGATAGTAAGAAGAAAGCCATGGCCACAGGAAAATGATACTTGTAAAGGAAATGGATGGTGTGTTTTTGAAGCCGTTCATGGCATTCCTACGTGACCTAGTAAAATGGCTCCTCGTTATGAGGGCTTATGTTCAAAGGAAGACAAAGGGAGAGGGGTGAGAGAGGGAGGGAGTTCAAAAACATCACCAGATAGCATGATTCCCCCCCCCAATTGCATGGACCCCTATGGTCCAATTTTAGCATCTTTCCTGTGGGGGGAGGAAGAAAGAGGGCAACAGTTGCTGGTAATGGTGGTTTGAGACTGTAAGAACGTTGTCAAAGCAATTAGATGAGGGCCAGGATTTGATAGTTGTGAGTTTTTCGGGCTGTTTGGTCATGTTCTGGAAGTTTTTCTCCTGGTGTTTCGCCAGGTTCGGTGGCCGAGCATCTTCAGAGGGCAAGGAGTTCAGGGAACTAGGAGTTCTTTCTGTGCTCCTGGCCCTCTGAAGATGCCAGCCACAGAGCCTGGTGAAACACCAGGGAAGGAAAAACTTCCAGAAAACGAGCACAAACAGCCCGAAAAAAAACTCACAACAACATATCAGTCTAAAACTCTTTTCACAAGAGCTGGCTTCTAGGTCTGTGGTGTGTTACTTTTACTTGCTAAATTTTTCTACTCCACAAATCACTACTTTGGGTAGAGAAGCCATGATATATTACACTTATCTAGCTAAGGGAAGAAAAAGCGGAAAGAGAAATAAAGAAGAAGGGAAAGCCTACCAACCTACCTATGAATTTCAAAAGACAGGAAAGGAACCGACCAACCCAGGCTGGCTGTTGCTTTCTGCAGCTCTCCCTGACCTTTCAGACTTCTGTTTTTGTCTTCTCATTCTGATGAAAAGCATAGTGTAGAGGGAAAACTAAGTGTTGGCATCCCATTTTGTGTACCTTTTGCATGTAACACCACCATCAGTTCTGTAATACCTGATGGACTTGTGAAGGTTACAAGCATTGTGCCATTCAGTATGGGAATATTAAGGGCCCCAGTTATTGATCTTGTGTTGCTGGATGCAAAATTTTTCCTCTATACGTTATCTTTGAGAAAAGGGAAAAGTAAATAATTATCTTTAACATCATTCTAAACTATAGCAGTATATAACTACTTTGGAGTGTCGTGATAATTGCTTCAAATAATAACATTTCTAAGCTGGGGCACACATAAGCTTTCATTTTCTCACACTGTTCGTCCCTCACGCCTCCTCCCCTTGTATTGTTCTCTTCTTTTGCTGCTATTTAACATTCACACATGTATTTTCTGGAGCAAGCTAACACCATCTACATAATTCTGCCTTTCCCCATTTTCTATGCAAAATTATTTTTATTTACAGCCTTATTTGCTGTCAAAAGCATCATTAAACCAAAAACGTTTGATAATTTTGGAATAAATACTGCACCCCACTGTATAATGGTTGAGCGCTTTGGCCTTTCCCTCTCTCTAAAAAATTTCTTATAAATCTTCTCTCTTTCTCTCTTTTTTAGTTATTAAGGGAAGAAAAATTAATTTGGTTCTATTCATTAAGGTAATTGATTTTTTTGATGGTGCAAAGCCGCAACAAAGATGTACCAGCTTAGAAACACTTCAAAAAACTTCACATTGCATCTCGCAAATAATAGCATTTAAAAGGAAATCCCTATGGAAAAGAAGAACTAATTCAACAATCCCGATACAAACTCATTTGAGTGTTGTTTTAAAAAAATGTCCAAAAAGTCTCTGATGAATGTTTGCTTTCAGGTTTCGAAGCATTACAAAAACATATTTCCTACAATGTTCTCTAATTATTTTAAATGTCTTGGGTATTTGTAGATTGATTAAATGTCATTTGCACATACGACAATGTTCCTTCTCACCTTAAAATCCTTTTCCCACTTTATTTTATTCAGT